>CAMAPF010000150.1:0-2400000 GCA_945859915.1 Cuscuta epithymum | reverse complement strand
AATATTATGCATAGCATATCAATTTCAAAGTCATAGCTCATGAATTAGGGTTTATTCCAAAACTTATTCCAAAATAGTATTTAATCTAATACTCAAAATAATATAATAAAAATAGTTTTAACTCTAGAATATGTGTGTGTGTGTGTATATATGTAGGGGATGGTTCAAATAAGAAGTGGTCTTCCCGTGCAAAGTGCAAAGTTTGCACTTTTTCATGTTTCGCTTGCATGTTTTCTCATTTTCGTTGCACTTTTTTGAGGTAGCGAAAAAATCGGGTTATTTACAAAACTGCCACCGTCATTGTGGCAAAATTGGACCAAAATCACCTGGGTGCAAAAGTGCAACGGAAACAAGCAAAAGTGCAAGCGAAACATGCAAAAGTGAAATTTTTGTACTTTGCACGGGAAGACCACTTGTATGTATGTATGTATGTATGTATGTATGTATGTATGTATGTATGTATGTATGTATGTATGTATGTATGTATGTATGTATGTATGTATGTATGTATGTATGTATGTATGTATGTATGTATGTATGTATGTATGTATGTATGTATGTATGTATGTATGTATGTATGTATGTATGCATGCATGCATGCATGCATGCATGCATGTATGTATATGTATATATGTGTGTGTGTATATGTAAATATTCATACCATATAGTACAGTTAAAAATATATAATTTGTGTGAAAATAATCTCCTCAACTTTCCAATCAAAGAAATCAATTTCGCACAATTCACAATCTCGGCTATAGTAAACTAAATTAATTTACTCAAAAATTCTCACAATCCAAACTTCATAGAAAACTATATCATGCTCACATAAGTCCAACATGGCCAAATTACACATAAAATTTCATTAAGAATCTCAAATCACGGCTCAAACCCTAATGATAGTATAATAGGGGTAAAATAGTAATTTTTGTTCACAAACATGACCCTACTAATCAGTGGCGGACCCAGAACTTTTCTAAAGCGGGGGCACTCCCGCATAGATGGAAATGGGACGGGTCGGGTCAAATTGGGTGTATCATTAGTCTTTTTTGTCAAGTGCGTTCTGATTATTATTTTTATTTGGAAATAGATTATTTAATGCCAGCTTCAAGCAATGAACATATATGGATTATAAGTCTAATTTTGAACTTATTAAGACAATTCTAAACAATATATATGGCTTTTTGAAAGAAAGATATAATTCGGATCAGAAATGATTCATCTTTATGTCGTTTCTAATTTTACATTTTAATTCTCGTTATTTTTCATACTATAAAATGATCGAGATTTCATATATGAATTAGAATCATGTCGAATGTTACACATTGTGCCACAAAATTTGTTGGTACTTTTCTGGAATATAATACTATCGTGTTAAAAATGAAGTATAAATCATGTTTATGATTTCATGCTTTAATACTTTATTCAATAATATGATTCTATATATCTAACATTTATCATATTATAGATAAAAAATTAAGAGTCTGTCGGTTTGAAATTAATTTACCGTGAATTGACACATTTTTCTCATATATGGACTTTTATTCAAGATAAAAGTCTTCAATCTATTATGTTCATCCTACATATTAGAACACTTGTCCTATCTTTGACCTAAAACTTTGGACAAACATTATTTACACTAAGTAAGAAAATCATCAATGTCACTTTTCAAAGAAAGTGTAGTAACTACAATTGTAAGGATTTGCTCCATCACAACTTTGTGGTTGTTTATAATTTATACTACTATATCTTACTACAGTTGTAATGTTTTCGATGAAGTCCTATATAACTTAGAGTTTTATGAAATAATGACAATATGATTGAAATAAAGATAGTGGACAACAATAAGACTTGGTAACTAGAATGGTAATTTTAGTAATCATATATGATTGTGTTCAATCTATCAATATAGTGACTATGCATAGTAATAGTAATATTTATGTCCATTAGTTCTACTTCGGTAATATTTATGAAATAATCTCTTGTTTTTTGACCGGGTAACGGGGGCACAATTTTTATCTTTAAGTACTAATCTTAAACTTCAGAGTCGGAAGCGGGAACACTTGCCCCCTGAGGACCCCCCTAGGTCCACCACTACTAGTAATTCATAGGGTTCTAGAATTTTAATTTAGGAGAGAAATCGAAGAAAACGGAAGAAGCCTCAATAGAAAGTGTTCACCAATAATGGCATTATTAACTTCTACTCAAAGAAAGATATAGTTGAAAATACATTATTGTACTCCTATTTGGGATATTTTTTTTATCATGAAAGAATATTTTTTGTGCCATTGGGGCTAGGGTCTAACCAAACTGTGGGTGCATCTATGTGTACGTTTAATTTCGTAGGACGCCATATTGTAAATATGCAAGAGTCAGGCTAACATAAAGACTCACGTTCATGTTAAACACAGTGACTAGTGTATCTATTTTTTTTATCAGTAACGTGGGGGCGAAGTTACATACAACTATAGCTTTAGAGATTTTTTTTTTTAAATCAAAATATCAATAAAATCATTGATTGGATAAAGTTTTCCTTTTTTAGAAAAAAACATTAAAAATGAACCTAAAGTATTTAACACAGCTTACTGCAAAGTAATCCTCTACATTCTTTTACATTTTTAAAACTACATAGATTGCATCATTCAGAACACACTCTAATATGCAATATTTCTAACGAATTTGAAATTGTATTTCAATATTTGAAGGTTGGAATGCAATGATATACTCCTCGGGTCGTGACGAAGTTTTTTTTTTCAAAACAAGTGTCAAAACAATGACAGTTAGCGTATGTTTAGATGATTTTGCATCTCATAATTTAAATTTCAATACATACTAGTGGATATTCAACATCATGTTTTGATCTAGCATTATCTTCTCCGCATCCAAACTCGATGGTGTTCTTGATTTTTTCTGAAAGCACTGCACACACACATATATTTCACTACAATATTTGGAGAAAAAAAGAAAAGAAAAGTAGCACAATATTTTTCATCCACTCTTCCTTCATTTCTCTTTGATATAGTAATGATATAGTTATGATATATCACACCGTATTACATGTGTCTATATTTCTCTAACAGTATGTTAGTGGAGTCATTTTTCGTGCTATACTATATTACTTGAATAGTAATTTCAATTTCTTTACAAATGCATTTGGAACCCTACTTTTATCATTTAAAATGCCAATAAATTGATGGTTCCATCTGACTCTAAGTTCTAACCATAATGTAAAAATTTGAGAAGATAGTGGAAAATTGCCTTCTGCCAAAACTGCTCCTCAAAGAATTTGTCTTGAACTCTTGATTAGTTTGTTTGCAGTACCCTTCCATTAGTCTGTTCTTCAAGAACTGTATAAAATTGTTAATTCATCAGATAAATGTTAGAGTAAAAATGTAATGCATTTGTTAGATATAAGCAATAAGTGAAGTTTTTATTTACCCTCATGAGCATTGGTAGAAATGGGAATGAGTGGGGATAAGTTTCCATTGTTGTTGGAAATGGATGTTTGGGGAGATAATGAACCTGTGTTGTTAGTGTTGGAAGTAAAAACTCTGAAAAGAGATGGATTTGTGGGGGGTAGGAAAGAAGTGACAACATCCTTTACTTTATCCACAACCCCCCTTTCACCAGGTTCTCTTCTTCTTGGACTCATAGCATCAGATATTACCTTTGAAAGTTCTTTTTCATCTTCCCCGGGCTCAAGCTTGTTCATGAAATACTCCTTCATTGACACCCCTTTATCCCATGTTGTTGGGCTGTTGACTCCTTTCTGTTTCTCATGATCAGTAACACTATCCTTTCTTTCTTGTTCAATTGGCTTCTCCACTGTGTTTGTGGTAGCAATACTCAACTCTGAAAACTTAGAGTCAATATTCTGAGTTTCTTTCATATTGGAACCATCCTCTAACAATTCTTTTCCGCTTTCTCTTTCGTTCTCGTTCTCTTGTTTTGTGCTTTGTTGGGAGGGTAAAATGTTCTTCTCAGAAAACAAAGGATCGGCTCGGGGGTGTTGACGTGATGTCTCTTTATAATCTTCGGGTGCAAGTTCTGACTCATACACTGATCACCATTTAAATAAGAGTTCTTGGTAAACATGTTGCTAGCCTGGCTTCTTTAATAAGCATTTTTCATGCAAGTTTGGCTCATTAAGGTTTGCTTGGATGGAGTTCTTGAGAGGAAGGGTTCTTTGAATGCAGTAGTTTATATCTTAGACACATAAATAGAATGTTTTACACGACTACCAATAATTGATTAAAATGTTATACACTTTAAATATGATCTAATTACATTTTTTTAAAATTTATAAATCTCAAATATATGTCAAAACATGGGCTAAGAGGTCATCTGAAGCCTTCCCACCTAAACTATTAACCCAATCAGATCCTTAATCAAGGCATAGAAAGAGATTTCAATGGCTATGTCAACAGATTGGTGTACATTTTAGATTATATATATATATATATATATATATATATATATATATATATATATATATAAGAAACTTTTATTTTTAAGATTTCGGTGTACTAACATTTTATGTATTGTTGCATTTCATTTATTTGTCCAATTCTTTTCAGAACACTTTAAATCTTTATTCCCTCTGCTTTTGTTCTCTATCTATAAATAGGGACTTTAGTTTTCCATGCATTGTAAGCATAATTCACACAAATATGGCCTAGTGTTTATTTCATTTTTATTAGTGTATATCTTTTTTTTTAACCCGGTAGGAAAACCACCCAATATATCTTGATTATATATAATGTGACATGTTGTACTAATACTCATAATTTATAGAAGTTGTACATTGGTTGAATTTACTAAATTAAAATTATGCCTAGCTTAAATTTGATTTTTTTTAGAAATGTGAGAATATTTATGAAGAATTGAGATAAAGATTAAACCCTTCAAGATGTTCCCCTAAAAAAGCCTTCATCCTAATGAACAAACCTTAAGAAATTCTGAATGTTGAAACTTACTTGGGGCTCCAAGATATTCAGGATCTTCATCTTCTTCCTCAACCTCTTCTTCATCCTCTAAGTTGACACCCCATGATGGTGTGTTGTTCTCTCCTTGAATTTGATTGTCTTGCTTTCTCTTGCCGCTAAGACTATGTCGCAGCTTCTTAGCCTTTTCTTTTACTTTGGTAAGAACAGATTTCTTGTTTTGTTGATTAGGAAATGCCTCCTCAGGGTCATAGGATTTTTGGGTTGGTGATGTAGTTGGACTCCAACTCTTGTCATCTCCTTAGGTTATGCATACATAGTAGCAAGTCATAAGGATAACCACACACATAATGATAATGAAATTTTGACTAAAATATGTGTTTCGTTATTTTAAGCCAAAACGTTGTTTTTTGTTTTCAAACCCGAATTTATGCTCCATTTTTGTTGAATTTTCACACCACATACTTGTGAAGGCATCAAATGTTATACTAAGATCTGAATTACTGATCTTTTAAGATGGAACCATGAGTCTTAATAATTTTCTTTTCAACAAAGAAATATGTAACTTACATTATTTCTCCCCTTCTAGATAAATTTAAATCACGTGGTTTGCTTTTTGTTAAATATTTTACAAGCTAAACTTCCATGTTAAATCATAGAGGGAAACTCATAAAGATTATGTTTGTTTAAAAAAACTACGTCGTAAATCCATAACTTCATATCTGGCTATTAAGACAATTATGATTAAACAAAATTTGACATTCACACTTTGAATTTAAATCCCTCCGGTTGTTCTAAAATAACACATTCAACATCTTCTAAGAAAATATGATGGTAAACTCATACATGAGCTATTTGATTCGGAAAATTTCATAACCCAAGTCGACAAAGATGGATTAAAATTGAATTTAAATAACACGAACATATTAAATGTACAATAATTTAATACAATTATTGATTGCAAATAGGAACAACATATTTATCTATTTAGCCTAAATTTAGCTCAAGGCTACGAAATAACCTTGAATAAACTGTTCAAATGCTGTTATTGGGGACTTTGTATTCTTGAAGCTATCAGGGTTTCTCTCTAGTTGAGCCATTGTTTTACGAAAATTAGATTTGAAAATGATGTCACAAACTCTTGTTTTCTTAATTGCCTGATAGGTAAATAGCTTAGGAGAAAAGTATTCATGTGTTACTGCTTGTTTCTCGGTTATATTTGAGGGAGGAGAAGATTAGCATCATTTGATCCAAGGATTGGCCAATATTGGCATCCTTTTAACATATGGCCACAAATTAAGATACATATCAAAATTAACTAACTTCTTGAGAGAATAATGACCATTAAAATGAGCAGATGATGCAATTTTCTTCGAAAGTATTTGCACAATCAACCGTCTAATTACCCTAGTATTCAAAATAAGTCAATAAAAATATGTGATAAAAAAAGTGACTGCCTTACAATTAAATAATTTAGATTAATAATCTTAAATTAGAAAGATTAAGGTATTTCAAGTTTACCTTCACGTAAATAAATAAATGTAAGATAATCTAGAGATAAAAAATTGAGATAACTTCCTAGGGCTTTACCCCCTCTCCTCCTATCATTCTTGCCAAACCAATTATTTTGCAATAATATGAATTTATGAAGTTATTGACTATTTATGTAGTGCATTTTTTTGCCAACATCAAACTGACTAACAAGAAGGTAGTTGATTAACAATAACTTACTATCACCCGGTTGCTTGAGATGAGGTTAAACACTGATTGTGTGACTATTCAGATTAATCCTGATAGGCCAGAGGACCATCATTTGAGAACACCACCCAAAATCTCTCATTTGGTGATGTGAACTCAAGACTTGCACATGAGTAAGATTTAGGTGTGGAAAGTGGTCTACCTGAACCACTCACTACAACAAAATTGACCCTTTGTAACGCCTAAAAAATGTTACATAATATTGATAAAGTGTTACAAAATGTTAATGCAACACTTTTATAGGCGTTGCTTCAGGTCTCGTTGCATAATGTCATTTGTAACACTTTTTAACATATTATGCAATACCAAATAGATATGTTGCATATATAACTCAAATGCAACACTTTTTTTCAATACTTTAACATGTACCTTATGTAACACATTTTGAAACAAAATGCAACACTTAAATATTGATATTAGGCATCATTTTATTTTGTTTATGTAACATATAAATTATATTATTTTGCAACATGAAGTTATATTATGTAACGTAGACCACAATTGTCCATGTAACACTTTTTTGAAATAGGCAATACTTTTTATAGAGTTATGCAAAGCAAGATTCTTCTTAATATTGAGACATATACGTTGGGTCATTTAGACAAACTATAATAAAATCGATTAAAGCAAGAAGCAATTAACAAATAAATTCAAAATATTAAAAATATAAATTCAATCGAATGTACCATTAGACAAATATGTAACATGTATAGAGCATAATCTTGTAATAGCATCTTAAATTTACATTGCTTTAGTAAAAAATAACTCTAAGATCTTAAATTTACATTGCTTTAGTAAACAAAAAAACTCTAACATAAGAAACTAGCTAATATCAATTAAATGTCTTGACATCCAACTCCTTTGCAAGTAACACCATGCATAAAATTCTTCTCTACAGATTCAAATCTTCAATATTGACTCTCACGTCCTGTAATCATGTATAGTAGAGAGAAGACAGGGAATATAAATATCAAATGCCCAATAAAATAAGAAAAGATACTACGTAATTCATTTGTTCTAAACAATAAAAAACAGAAATAACAATATATTAACATCCGGATCATAAAAAAACTTTAGGATAACTACAAACTTAAATGATAACTATAGTAAGTAAACCAACACCGCATCCAACTAGTTCTATCAATAGATTAAATAAAACCAACCAGAAATATGCTCAAAGTATAGATCTTACTAATTAATATAAAATCAACAATCCAATCGTCGAAACAAAGCTCTCTATGTGTAGCACCTACAAAAAAAAGAAGTGCAAATTAGAATAACACATTTATTGCAAATGTCTCATCTAGAGGTGTTAGCTCAATTAAAAGAAAAGTAGAGGAGTATAAGCACAGACAAACTTATTCACTCAAAATGACCATCCATATGTTAAAGTTGTAACCGTATTCCAATAATATTTCCAGAAAGTTCAAAACTACCTAAAACATGGCCAACCTGTTCAAGAGTCTCGTTAAGAACAAGCTATCTTACAAGATGTTAAAACTATTTAGGCTGATAAAAAAGAACTGCATAAACCAAAACATATATTTACCACTGAACAACTAAAGTAAAAGAAAACTTCATCTGAAACATAAAGCCTTCATCTGGTTGTGCAAAACAAAGATGAGGGGAAAAACAGGAGCATCACAATAGCTTACTTGTTACAACGGTGAAGTGTCTTTCTTGCGGAGAAGAGATACCAAATATGGAAGGCTAAATGAGAGGATGAAACCTATAAAGTATGGAGCAGAGCATATATGAAAGGGAGAGTCATCAGAAACTCATAAAAACTTCTAAATAGACAAATATGAAAACAAGATTCTCATATTAACAAATTACTAGATTCAATCAATAGCAAGGCATCATTAAAAGTTTCATGGCAGCATTTTAACAACACTTTGTATCCATGAACAAACTACAACTCCGGTGATGAAATTGGTCACCTATGAATTTTTTATGCATCATATCAGAATAGAGCAAAAAATCAATATCAGACAAACAAGCAAAATAATCCAATGGAATTATAATGTAAAATAAGCACAATGACACATTAATACTAATAAACAAAAAATAAAAATCATGTAAAAAGAAATTTAAAGTATACTTAAAACTGAAACTAAAAAAGAATAAACACCAGTAATGGGATATCTCGGGCGAATTTGGGCCGGAGGTAGCAATAGAACAATATTGAGTCTAAGCAAACACCAAAGTGTGACACTCAAAGCAAAACTGTGAGGGGAAGTGATAATGTTCTCATCAAATGGACCTATGGATAAAAATGTTATATGCAAAATAAATCACCTTCAATGAGGAAAATAAACCCAAACCCTTCAACTATGCAACATAAGCACCGTAATCAAATATGAGATTGAAAACAAATTCTAAAAATATAGCCTATTCGACATACTAAAAACAATGAGAAAGATTCAGATTTTCAATTTTTTAAAAGAACTTCTATATTTCTATTATGGAGTATGAAATTTTCACTAAAATCATTTCATATTCTGTACCTATTTACTTTGCTCGGGAGACGTAGTAACCCACCAATCTAGATATTGATAAAATTCATTTTTACATTTCAATAAACACATTATATGCATGTAAAAGTAAAAGTTTTAGGTGTTTAATTAAAAACAATAAGGAAACTAGCATGGTCATCCAGTAGCCAAAATCTAACTTCTTTATAAAATGAACAAATCAACCACAAATGCGGCTTTGTACTTTTGGTAGAAAGTCACACAACATCCAAAATTAGGAAACTATAATGGTCATCAATTAGCCCAAAAACTCAATTTGTATATTCATTACTCCCTCCGTCCCTGAATTATCTTCAAACTTTCCTTTTTCGTCCGTCCCAAAATTATCTCCCCTTTCCCCTTTTAGCAAAGAATTTGTGGTTCACAACCATTCTTACACATTCTTACACATTTCTCTCTCCTCTGCACAACTCTCCACCACACAAATCTCACTATCTTAAAAAATGTGCCCAGCCGAAATGGGAGAAAGATTATGGACAGAGGGAGTACTAATTTACTAGTTTGCATAGTGATTTTCTGTATATTATACAAGATCACACCAAAGACTCCTTTTATTACTGTTTATACAAGAGGGATAACAAAGCATATGAAATATATCATTTCCAGAGTTAGAATTAAAAGATCAAAACTTGATGAAGTTTTAGAGAACAAAATCACACACAAGTTTTCAAATCCATAGTTCTAGTTCTAGTTTGCACAAATAATGTTGTTAAAAGGGCATAAGTTATTACAAAATAATCGTGGATTACATGATAAAATTCTGGAATAATATGATAAAATACCTTGAGTCATCACACAAGCATTTATGTATGAAACTATACATTGTTATACTATAAATAGTGAGTTCTTAATACACTATCTTGCAAGTAGTTTATATCAATTTTAAAAATAAGTAAATATTTGATTGTAGCATTTTAACAAACACATTATGAGCATGAAAGTGAAATGCAATACTCAATGTACTTCACAAACATGAACGTCACACATTAAGAATCATGAAAAGATTAATAAAATAAATAGCACTCGAACATAAATTAAACATACCATCATGGCAACAAACTGAAAAATGAACAGAAATGGAAGACGTATTACAGGCGATGGGAAGGGTGGTGATGGCTTAGTAGAGGTCGTGGTGGCTCAGTTGGCGCTAATTACAGGGGATGGTGGCTTCATCGGCACTCATTAGTGGTGGCGGTGGCTAAGGTGACACTCCAACACTCCTAGCACCAGCGACTAAGGTGGCGCTCCAACACTCCTAGCACCAGCGGCTGATTAAACGATCTCCTCTTCCTCAGACTTTCATAGCCATCACGGTCAATTGATAGAAAAGAAATCCAAAAACCTAAGGAGAAGAAGAGAGCATTGAGGTTTTCGTGAAACCAAACAAAAGTCGAGTACTCTGTAGAAATTTAGGACGATTTGGACTTTGAAGTCCAGAGTCTAGCGTTACTGAAATGGTTGGCCCAAGAACATTTCCATACGACTCATTTAAGGGATGGAGGTTATATTTAAGTATAAATATAAATATGTTACAAAAATAAGACTCATTAATAAAATTTCTTAGCTAAGGTAACACTTTAAATAATTGTGTTACATAATACTTAGTCATATGCAACACTTTTTTATAATGTGTTACATAATCATATAGTTCAGAGGTTTATGTAACATTTATTTGTAAGTGTTGCATAATTCAAATTTCGAATGTTATATGTAACAATAAAATAAGTGTTGCAAAGAAATTGTTACAAAAGGTCCATTTTGGTGTAGTGACTCTCACTTGTAGACAAGCGCACTAACAACTTGTGACTAGTCACTTTTCAGATTATGATTTTTTTAATTTTATACTATAATGAGTATATTATACCAATTGAAGTTATAATCATATAACTTAAATTTACCTCTATCATATTGATTATTGACAACTTTGAATTGAGTGGGAAATAAGAAAGATAAATCCTCTGAGATTGAAGGTTGTGCAAAGTAGTGATAAATACACTGAACCTCAAACTCACTACTTTAAAACAAAAGTGACAAAAGTTTTGGATTAAATAAAAAATGAACGTTGAAAATTCAGGAAGAAGTAATATTTTTATTCATAGATTTATTATAATAATATTTGACAATCAACCACAATATTATTCCAAGAATTTCAATACAAAAAGTTGACTTATTATCATTTTAGACACAAAAATGACTTAAAACCATCTCTAACTTAAATCTACCCAACATCACCATCTTTAATGCTGATGAGTCACTGAAAAGAGTTTGTGAACACTGCGCCGCCACTAGTTAATTTAGACGTGTGGGGTGGTCACTTGGAGGTTAGGAGTTGCTATCCATTTTAGAATATTCAAAACCAACAAAAACACCTTCAATTTTTCTTTTAATAATATTCATACTAATTTCTCTTATTTTAAATTTAATTTGTAATTTAATTGGTGGATAATAAAGCGAAGCTAAATGGCACCATGTTGTGATTTTCAATTTTCAATTATCAATTTGATATTATTCTTGTGAATGTATGCTTCAAATTTGTTACGGAGTATAACACATACAAAAAGTCCAGATTGTGTATGACGTAAATTGTGTATGACATAAATAATGTACGTAGTGTGGTCCACTTTTTACCAATTCAAAATAAATTTTAAGTATATTTGACTTTAAGTTACATGAGCGATTTCGTTCAATACTTCAAATGAAACTAATATAGTTAAAGATTTGATGTATATATCATGTATGAAGTATATTATAACTTGTTTTATACGACTTTAGTCGATGAGACCCTTTGCCCTACCCTTGAACTCTATAGCTCCATATTCAACCGGCGTAAGATTACAATTTCTTATATACCAGAAAAAAATTGACTATTAAGTTGTTTTTGCTTTGTCCCTTTGTCATAACATTTAAGTAATCAGTAGTTATATGCTATTTTTAAAATTTGAGAATATAATCAATATTCTTATCAAATTTTACTCATTTTAAATTTAGATAGTTCAGATTTTCGAGAAGTCGTAAATTTTTATTCGTAATGAGTTACGGGATTCATAATGTATCAATAAAAAGAATTTCATAGCACTATACTCTTAAACTTTTATGGAGGTCGGCTAACTATCTTGACCTCTGGCTCCGCCCCCGTGACTTTGAGGATTTTTTTAGAATAGGCCAAAGTATTGAAACATGTTTTCTGCTTGGACGGCACACTTTAAGATTCTTATGTTTTTTCATTTATTAATCAAAAGTTTGCATGAGTTGGTATTCACCCATATTGCAAGAGCTTGTCCTCCTCTGGAAACACCTCCATACCAGGAAGAGCTTTGTGGGGAGATTTTATTTTCGAATTATTTTTACTTTAGTTGTAATTGTTTCTGTAATGGTTTGAATGTTTAGATTTTTGTAGCTTTTTTGATAGACAGGGTTTTAGTTCCGGTCATTTTAGGCCTTAATTTGCCCATTTCAGGTTTAACAAGTCATGTTGTTTTGTATGAGGTGACAGATTCTAAGTCCACTCGTAGGGTTCACAATTGAATCTGTAATTTCTGTCTGCGGGTTATCATGTATGTGTTCCTGATTTTAATATAACGACTGCTCTTTTATGATAAAAAAAATGTTAAACATTGTTTATCGCTTGGAAAATGTATTGGTAGGCCTTGTTATTTAGGATTATGATCAAAATAGCAACCCGGCCCAATAGTTGACCGGAAGTGCTACGCCAGGACACAAGCGCTGACCAGAAGGCTAAAATAGTTGACTTCATTTTTCTCTATGTCCTCGCCAAGAATAACGGCATTTCACCATTTCTTCCATGCCTTGTCTGAACCTTACACAGAACTCATCGGAAAATATGCTCACGGACAAGACCTGAGATCGGGAAAAGCATTGCACGCGCACCTCATCATCAATGGGTTGGCCCGTAAAACCCACTTTGCATCAAAGCTCATTTCTTTCTATGCAAAATGCAAACAGCTAGAAGATGCACGTAAGTTGTTCGATGGAATTCCCCAAACAAATGCCCGTCGTTGGATTGTCTTGGCCGGGGCTTATTCGCGGCAAGGAATTTATGAGGGAGTCATGTCCTTGTTTAATGAAATGCAGAAGTCGGGATTGCATCCAAATAAGTTTGTTCTTCCCAGTGTCTTGAAAGCATGTGGCCATCTCTTTGATAAAAAAACTGGGGAGAAATTGCACGTTGTCATGCTGAAATACGAGTTTGAATCCGATGCTTATGTGGTTAGTGCACTAATTGATATGTATTCGAAATGTGGGCACGTGGAAAAGGCCAAAAGTATATTCAATAGAATGGTAAAAAAAGATTTAGTGGCACTAAATGCTATGGTTTCTGGTCTTGTGCAGCATAGGCATGAAGGAAATGCTCTTGTTTTGATTGATAAAATGAAATCAATAGGTTTAAAGCCTAATCTGGTGACATATAATACATTGATTGCAGGGTTTTCTCAAGCAGACGATAGAAATATGGTGTCCAAACTCTTCAGCATGATGCACGATGCGGGCATACAACCCGATGTAGTATCTTGGACTTCTGTGGTTTCTGGGCTTGTCCAGAATTTCCATAACCGTGAAGCCTTTCGTATCTTCAAGCACATGTTGAATGTTGGGTTGCATCCAAGCTCAGCCACGATTAGTACTTTATTGCCTGCTTGTGCTAATTTGGCAAATATACTTCATGGGAAGGAGATCCATGGATATGCAGTAGTGATGGGAACTGAAAAGGATGTGTATGTAAGGAGTGCCCTCATAGATATGTATACTAAATGTGGGCTCATTCACGAAGCGAGGACAATATTCCATAACATGTCCATGAAAAACACAGTTACTTGGAATTCAATGATTTTCGGCTATGCAAATCATGGATTTTGCAAAGAAGCTATAGACCTTTTTGAAAAAATGGTAAGAGAGGAAGAGAAAAAAATGGACCACTTGACTTTCACAGCAGCTCTCACTGCTTGCAGCCATGGTGGGATGGTTCTGTATGGAGAAAGGGTTTTCAGGAAGATGGTGGAAGAACATGGAATCGAACCAAGGTTAGAGCATTATGCAAGTATGGTCGATCTGCTGGGAAGAGCCGGGAAGATCGAGAAGGCGTATGATTTTATTCAAAGTATGCCGATCGACCCGGATTTTTTCGTGTGGGGAGCTTTATTAGGGGCATGCAGACAGTATGGGAATGTGGATATTGCAGAGGTGGCGGCTAAAGAATTGTCTAAGTTAGAACCTGATAGTGCTGGAAGCGGTGTGCTGCTTTCTAGCCTATATGCAGATGTGAATAGGTGGGGAAATGTTGCTAAGATGAAAATATCCATAAAGAAAAAGAAGTTGAAAAAGTTTCCTGGATGTAGTTGGGTAGAAGTTGCATAAGCTGCAACAATTATACCTTTTTTAATTTTCTCATGTGGTCGATTCAATTGTAATGCAGTTGACAATATTCCATTTGGAAAAAAGAAAATGCCACAAATCTTACTGCAGAAAAATAATTTGTTTAACCAATTTCTAGGGTTGAACAAGGTAACCCTAATCCCAAAGCGACTTTACAAACCGATCGAAACTAAACTCATCAAAGCTGAACTTATCGAAACCAAAAAAGGCGGAAACCAGCCAACTAATCGACGGTTTTAGCATTAAAACGATCAAACCTAGCAGAACTTATTAAAATTGGTCAGAATATGCTAAAATCGGCCGAAACTGAATTGGCTAAATACAAAACTGCAAACGAATCGACGAAAGCCCCTACTGCATTCTCTATGATTGGAATATTCAATTGCATACGGATTTTTTACCTCTACTTGACCTCTTCTATAGCACAATTTCCCAGAATAAGAATGAATTGAATGAGGTGTGGTCTCCAACTCACGAATAGAACCATTTATACATTTTTCCTGAGTATGATTACTAAAGTTCTTTTTACACTGGTCTTGTGATCCTACACTTTGCCCTTATTGAATTTTATAAAGCACTCTTTATAAAAGAATTAAACTATAAGCCCTTTATTCCCTCCCTCATGTCTCACAGATGCTGCCATCGTTGGAAGCTTTACTCTAATGAGAAGCAACGACCACTGAGGAGGGTTGAAAGGGAAAGCAGCCAGAATTAGTCAACTTTCTGCACGTAATCTCCTACATTGTGCTGTACCATGTTGCACACGAAATTTACATGTTTGTGATCACTACCACTGGTTACTACAAAATGAGCCCATTTGATAACTTTATTTTAGTTCATCAATTTTATCAGCCAATTTTTTTAGAATAACTTTTGATTTTACACATTGAATTGTACGATAATACAAATAAATAAAGTTACGGTTATTGTTCTGGCTGAACTAGGTGGAATTGTTGTAAAAGACTATTTTTCTCTATTTTCCATATAGTTTTTCTTTATTTCACTAATTAAATACTCCATACATTTAGGTATATTTTTGCATACTTCAACTAGAATTTCACAAATGTCAATAAATTTAGTTTTATCAAATGGGCTCGATAATTACACAAATGATAGATGCACGCCTTTTTCACAAAAACTGAATGACTTTTCATTAATCCTCAAAAAAGGTTGAATCCCTAACGCCAACTCGCCAAGAGCCCCCATGCACCAACCCGACAAGTCATTTGGGTGCAGGGGCGTAGCTAGGGGGTGGCCAGCCTAGGCCCTGACTCACCCAAATTTAAAAAATGTTTATATTTATAGTGTAAACATTTCTATGTATTTTCTTAAAAAATATTTTTTGTACCAACCCAGTCTGGCTCGATGCCCTGGCTCCGCCCCTGTTTGGGTGCTTTGAGACTTTGTACCCATGCGTACCAGAGGTTCAGTCTAGCACATGCACAGGAGTTGTAACCTCCATAATGTCGTTGTGAGTTTTGATCGTGAATCCTCCAACTTTCCCACCACTCCATCGTTTGATCGAATTTTCTTTAAAACCAAGTAAGAAATCGTGTATAATTAAGCCCTTAGTTTTTTTTTTTTTTTGGAAAATAGAATAATACGAGTATTAGAAATATGAAGGCAAGAAATGGAATGAGTGTCTTGATATCTACTCAAAATTGTGATGACCAATTTTGTGAGCCGGATTATGGGTGTTACCAGGTAA
Source organism: Cuscuta epithymum (assembly GCA_945859915.1). Taxonomy (NCBI): domain Eukaryota; kingdom Viridiplantae; phylum Streptophyta; class Magnoliopsida; order Solanales; family Convolvulaceae; genus Cuscuta; species Cuscuta epithymum. The sequence continues at coordinate 2,383,666 of CAMAPF010000150.1, read as the reverse complement.
TTACAGTAATGGTTGTCCCCTAAGCAACAAAAACAGTATAAAGATGCCAGTTAGCATATTAACGATGGAATAATAATGTCCCCCGACGAAAGCAACAATAATTATAGGATAATGCGATTAGGAGGAGTGGCTGGCTGTAAACACGTGCATCTTAATCGACCTGCTTATCTGTTGCCCAAACAAGACACTGCGGGGATCCTTTGGGTCTTGAGATCACTGTACAAAGGCGAAGGGCAAAATCTGAGATGGGCCCGCATTTCTTTGGAAGAGTCTAGTTGATACAGAAGCATTCAATTCATGAAGATCCCTAACACTCGTTTGACAATTTATCGGATAAAAAATGATGAAGTGACAATTTATGTCTGTACTCACTCTTATATCTACTTTTGTACCCATCTATGTTTATGAAGTGTTTTTTTGTCTGTGAACCCCGACTCACAGACAATATTTTACACAAACAAAATATTATCTATGAACTGGGTTCACAGGAAAAAAAATTCTACAAACATGGCGGGTATAAGATGGGTATAAGAGTGAATGAATTAAGCATTGTTGTTATTGGATGTTTAGCAAATAGCAACTCATTGGATATTTGGATGAACTTTCATATTTATTCTTTCAAGTACTTTAACAAATCTATTCTACTACATTAATTTACTTCAACACCAATTCCTCTTCATGCCCTAATGTAGTGGAACGGATGAAGCATCTGTTTGCAAATTTCAAACACTTAAGAAACAATGTGTCATAAGGACCGAACTCGTTAATAAGAATCATTTGAATATCCACAGACAAAATACTTTAAAATTGTTATACTCGTCTAGTACAAATAAAACTTGCACAATTACGAGCCCGTTTGGTAACACTGAAATCGACTGAATCGGCTGTTGTTGTTTATTTTTATGAAGTTCTGGCTGAAGTGGTTGTATTGGCTAATTCTGCTGATTTCTGAAAAAATTATATATAAATTATATTTCATTAATAAAACAAAATAAAAATTATATAAAAAATAGATAAAATGATCTTCTACAGTAATTTCAGCCAATACAGTCAGAAAAGTAACTTCAATCTTTCCTTTTCTTATTATTACATAATTTAGCGCGCGAAATCAAAAGTTACATAAAAAGTTGGCTGATAAGCCTGATAAGTTGAAAAATAGGCTTACTAAACAGGCTCTACATAGGTATATATCCTAATCCATTCTTGATTGTATAAAGGTAAGTCCCGAGCTTTTTTAGCTGAGACTTCATGAACATACACATAATTTCTTTATTCAGGCATATGAATAAATTGAGAGATTTGTCTAAATAGGACTAAAACAAGGTAGAATTGTAAAAATAAGACGGGAATTTTTCACAAATAGACCAAAATGGAAAAATTATATCACTTTTGTTGCTTCCCATTTTTTCTTTCAAAAGCAGACTACGAAAAAAATTCCTTTCAAATATAGACCTTGACTCCTAAGAAGCTGTTCCGTTCGTCTTAATCTTATTAATTATTCCTTAATCTTATTTTATTCAGATCAGATCAGATCAGATCAGATCAGATCAGATCAGATCAGGAAGATTCAGATCAGATCAGATCAGATCAGAAACATTCAGATCAGATCAGAAAGATTAAGATCAGATCAGCAACATTCAGATCAGATCAGAAAGATTCAGACCAGATCAGACCAGATCAGAAACATTCAGATCAGATCAGAAACATTCAGATCAGATCAGATCAAAAAATTCAAACATGATTTATCACTTTTATTATTATATTAATTATGATTATTATATTATAGTTATTGTTAATAATATTAATATATTAATATAATAATATTATTAATAATAATATAATAATAATGTTAATAATATATAATATAATATAATATAATATAATATAATATAATATAATATAATATAATATAATATAATATAATATAATATAATATAATATAATATAATATAATATAATATAATATAATATAATATAATATAATATAATATAATATAATATAATATAATATAATATAATATAATATAATATAATATAATATAATATAATATAATATAATATAATATAATATAATATAATATAATATAATATAATATAATATAATATAATATAATATAATATAATATAATATAATATATTTATAATTATAATTATTATTATGATTTACAATGTAATTATAATTATAATCATCATTATTATTAATATGATTGTTGTTCTTGTTGTTATTTTTGTAATTATTATTACTTCGGAGTAATTATATATTTAACTTAGTAATTATAGATATAATTATGATTATAGAGATAATAATTATAATTATAATTACAAAAAAAAATAATTATAAAATTAATCATAATTAAAAATATAATTACATTTATAATTGTATCTGTATTTATAATTAGTGTAATTGGTATAATTATTATAATTTTAAATTTAATTTTAATTATTATTTTTTTATAATTATGATTATAATTGTAATTTTATTTAAGTTATATTTTTAATTACAATTATAAATCTAATATTTTTAATTATAATTACAATTATAGAAATATTCAAATCAGATCAGAAAGATTCAGATCAGAAGAATTCAGATCAGATCAGAAACATTCAGATCAGATCAGAAACATTCAGATCAGATCAGATCAGATCAGCAACATTCAGATCAGTTCAGCAACGTTCAGATCAGATCAGAAAGATTCAGATCAGATCAGAAAGATTCAGATCAGATCAGATCAGATCAGATCAGAAAAATTCAGATCAGATCAGATCAGATCAGATCAGAAAAATTCAGATCAGATCAGATCAGAATTTAAAAAATTCAGATCAGAAACATTCAGATCAGGTGAACGGAACAGCTTCTAAGCCGCCTAAACCTACGTGTTTAGTTACGAAATGAATAGAGACGTTATCAACTACTCAACTTCTTGCTCCGTATTCTATAATAATTACACTTTTTCTGTATTCTATAATTACACTTGCGAATTTCAAAAACTTAAAAAAAAAACAAGAGAACAAAAATGAAAACTTAAAAGGTAAAAAAGTTAATAAAATACAGTAAATGTGTACAAAAACTATAAAAGTGTACAAGAATAAATAATTATTCAATTTTAAAATATGAAAACTAATAGGAAAAATAAAAAAGTACAAATAGGTTAAATTTTATAAATTGAAAAAAAAACTAACATATATAAACGGAATTGTAAAATAAAATAAAAATGTTGTGAAACTACTTAAAAATATGAAAAGTAATTATAAATCTTTACAAAAGACCAATTTTTTTTTAAAAATCAGTATACATACAAGTAAAATCATCCAAAAATCAAATAAATATAAAAATTTGAAAACATTGAACAATTAAATAAATTTATATACAATTTGAAAACATTAAAACAATTCATATAAATATAGAAAATTGAAAACATTCAGAAAATGAAATCAAAGTTTGTATAAGTACAAGAAAATTTGAAACTAAGGATATTAAAATTTATATTTAAAAGTGGAGCTTAAAATTTATAAAAATAAAAAAGTTCAAATAAACTTAAAAGCGAGTAAAGAAAAAAGATAATAAAAAGGTTAAAAGGGAAAATATAAAACATAAGTATTCAAAAAAATGTGAAAAAGTTAAAATAAGTATAACATAGAAAATTTGTAAAAATGAAGGAATTTTTAAACAAATAAATAATACTACATATGAATTTTGCAATTTGTTATTATTTTAGTTAAAAAAATTAATTGTTATTTATAAAGTTACAAAAAATCACAAGAGCGGATTGTTGCTATTTTTTGTTGCTTGTTATCTCATTGTGTTTCTTTTTGTTGATAAATTTGCAAACTTTGTTTTTAATTGTTTAATTATGTTTCTTGTTATTGATTTCTTTTTTTCATAAATTTAAGTTTATCATTTTGGTTTGTGTGTTTGTACACACAGGCATACACGCATGCACATATGTTTTGCATTTTTCAATAAAAATAAAGATTACACAATAAAAATAAAAACAAGAAATGAAAATGATCAACAATTAAAAACAACATGCAACAAAAAGCAACATCACACAACAAAAAGAAACAAAACGAAACAAAAATATGAAACATAAAAGAAACAATAAGAAACTAAAACATTGAGTACTAATATGCCAAAACAGGATGAAATTAGAAACACAAACAAATCCTACTTATACAAATAACCCGTGCATCATAGGTTTCAAAGATCCATCTACAATGGTCTAAAATTAACAGAAACAACACCCCTCTACTTGCAATATTCTCTGATATATGCAAACTTGTCAAAACAGGGAGAACCGTCCAAACATAGTACTACTTTGAGTATTAGCAACCTATTGATTAACAATTTCTTAAAGCCTTCAAACTAATCATCAAAGCCCTCTGGTGGCCACCACCTAGGCTTAGGGAAATTCCAACCTCAACTGATGGCAGTCTCCAATAAACCGACACTATTACCCCCTCTACTCTCACTGTCAACCTTCTCTATAGCATCTCTAAAACCTCCATAACTACGTTGACGAGGTGTCTCTTGTAGATAATGCCACAACCGGAGCTGCAATCGTCCTCCAACACGTCGGATGGGCCTTTGCTGAGGGCCGCTTCCATAAGGGAGACGCCGTTGTGATGCTTTACTGTGCGTTTCAAGCCGTTAAGAAATCAATTGAGGCATATGTGACTCGTGCCGGAGGTTCTGTTATAGTAGTTCATCTTCCATTTCCGGCCTGTTAGTTCCAATGAAGAAATAATTGCTAAGTTTTGTGATGCCTTGGCTAAGGGCAAAGTCAATGGTAGGAAAATCAGGTTGGCTATAATTGATCACATTACTTCAATGCCAGCTGTCATCATTCCAGTAAACAGCCTAGTTAGAATCTGCAGAGAAGGCGTGGAACAAGTATTTGTTGATGCTGCTCATGCATTAGGCAGAGTTGATGTGATTCCATAAGGTCTTTGGGTGACCATGACGGTTCATTCATCAACTTTCCTCCAACTGTTTCCCCTCCCACTATGCTGCACTTAACTTTTCCCTTTTCAACGTTATCATGCGTGTCATTATCTCTATTTATCAAATTTCCTCTAATTGTTTCCTCTCCCAATCTTACAAGCTTTTCTTCACCATTTACTGAAGTGTAATATACTCATCTTTTCCTGAAGCACTTTTAATAATCTCATTTAAGAGTATATTATAGATCTTCTATGTCATCCCCAATAGACTGCACACAAACAGGAAAAGGATTGTATTACAATAGTAAGTCACACTCATATGAATACTACATGTTTGTTCATGTGTATATATAATAAAGTATAACACATTGAGATTCAAACACAACATCAAAGTCAATTATGTTTCATGCTAGGGGTTTCCTCCCCACAGAGAGAGTACACAATGAATACATATACAAATAAAACCTCCATAAAAAAAATTATGATTACATATTTAAACAATAGAATGCAACTAAACAAAATATGCTTGCAAAAGTTCCTTAAGAAAGGAGTTTCAATTGTTTATTCATGGTTCCAACAAAAACAATTAGCTAGTATTCACCTGTGAAGTTAGCATTCACTCACTTACAGATTGTACTAAGGGCAATATTTCCTTAAGAAAGGAGTTTCAATTGTCTATTCATAGTTCCAACAAAAACAATTAGTGGTCAACTGAATTGACTAGTCTGCCCTTAACAACATACATTTCCAATAGCAAAGAGGGATAAATAATCAAATCATTTATCTTTTCATTCCTGGACGAGATTAGTTGAACCGGTGACATAGATCACATTCCTTGACTAGAAAAGACTCTTTTATCATTTCAAAAATAATAAAAATTGGCTGCAATGATATTGAGTGATTGAAAAAGGATAGAATAATAGCATCTCAAGTATGAATTGACATACCTCTGAGGTTCATCAAAATGAAATAGGACGCCACCGTCACAACAGCTTCTCGATCCTCTTGAATGCAGAGTTTCTTCAATAACTAACTCTGGCACCTTTCCACCACGTTGCTGACTAGGAGATGTCAATTGAACCAAGGCATAACTTCAACAATTGAAACTTACGAAGCTGGATCGGTGCAGCTGTTCTCAGAGAAGATAAATTTGGAGTATGTGGTTCAACTTAAGCATGACTAAGAGGATCCGATTGAGCTGGGAATAACCTTGAAGAGTTGTATTTGTCAAGTCTGTGAAATTTCTGCAGATTGAACCAGTAGGGCTGATTCGGAATTGATTTTGCCGCTAGTTGAGATCAATTGAAGTAATGGCGTAGTCTCAACAACTTGAGCTACTGGATCAGTCACATCTGTTGTAGTAAAAGACAGAATCAGAGGATCTGCTTTGATAAAAAAAACCTGACTGGGAGGCTTCGATTGAGCCGGAGAAGATTACCGACATACCAACTTCTGCGAATTGAATCGAAAAGGCTGATTGGGGAGCCAAATCAGAACACGAATCCTTAATTGTCGGGGCTGATTTACGTCTGCGATTATCCATAGATGAAGAACAACGAGATGCAAGGAAGGTGTGCCGGAGAAGAATCGAAGAGAGGGGAGAGCAGATGCGAAGCTCGTAGATTACAGAGATGAGCGCATGATAAAATTTGAGTCGAGGCTACTTTTGCTATGTTTTATTTAGCAAAAAGAGGACTAAAAAGAGGCAATTTGACAAAACTGTCCTTAATTAAAAAAGCCCCTGCAATTCATCGCATCACTCCAGCCGACAGACTAACATCGATCAGATGCAGATGCCCACGCCATCTGTGATGAACAACGATTTGTGATGAGGACCAACATGGATTTGCGATGAAGATGCCAAGACCGCTTGCCTGCTCTTCTCCAGCAACATCCAGGTAATTTTTTCTAAATCTTCTCCTCTCCATCTCTTCTCCTCTTCTCTCTTCTTCTTCTTCCTCCTATTTTCTTTTTTATCTTCTCCTTCACATCCTCTTCGAACTGGGCCCTCTGTTTTCTTTTTCTTTAGATTTCAATTTTTTATTTGTTTATTAATTTTGATAAATTTGGTACCTCAAAATGCCATAAATTACGAGCAATTAGAAAAATGTCAATTTTATGCCATTACATTTATCATGATGACAGTATGCCATGAAACTGACATTGTTACTCAAAAAAATGACACTTTAAATATGTCATCTTTGTTTCAAAAATGTCTTGTGAATGACATTATCACTCTTTGAATATGTCATTTTCTTCTTGAACTGTCACCTTGGCAAATGTAATGTCATAAAAGTGACATTATTACAAATAAGTGTTGGATTAAACATCAATTATGGCATTTATCTAAATTTTTTAAATTTCAAAGTAAAATTCTCATCTTCATAAATATAATGCCATAAATTTGACAGTTTTCAAATTACTGATAATTTTATGGCATTCTCAATTCCTACTTTATAAATAAAATTGAAATCCAAAGAACAAGATAACAGAGTACCAGAAAATTAAAGAGGTTGAGAAGAAGAAGAAGAAGAAGAAGAAGAAGGAGAAAAGAAGAAGAGGAAGAAGAAGATGATGAAGATGAAGAGTACATACCTGGAAAATTTTCTGCAGAGGTCATCGATGGCGGAGCTGCGAGAATCGTTGAAGAGGTGGCGGCCAGCGTCGAGCAAGCAGCTGTGATAATAGCAGGTCGAGTTGCGAACGATGGTGGTTGAGCCGAGTCCATGGCAGTGGATTTGCAGGGGATGTCTTTGCCGGTCTCACGATCAATGCAGAGGGATTGGGGAAAAGGTGATTTAGGGATTGGGGTAAATATGTAATCTGGAGTCCCATTTAGGCAATTTAAAACTTCAAGTCCTATTTTGGAGTTTTAATCATGTTTTAGTCTCATTTAGTACAATTACTTGAATAAATTTTATCAAAAGAATTATTAATAAATAATCCCAATCTTTGCTAGAGTGGGTTCGAACACACAAATCTTGGATGTTTTTGACAATGTTATCCAATAAAAAATGTGAGTTTTCTACTTTCAATTGAACTCCATATATAATATTAGAGGGGAATTGAGTGTCACACCATTAAGAGTTTAATAAAGGGAAAATTGTTAATTTGGTCCTCGTATTATTTCGAAAAAGTCAATTAAGTCCCCATACTTCTAAAAAAATCAATCAAATCCCCGAACTTTGTCAAAACTTTCAATTGAGTTCATTTGCAGATTATTCGTCATGTTACCAGGTCACCTGCTGACGTCAGTGACCACTGCTAGTCACACTTACTAAGTCTATTGCAAACCACAATAACAACACCCGTGATCACAATGACCACCACCCAGTCACCCGTGACCACCACCTCGACGCTATAATGACTAATTTTTAATCAATGACCACCGGGTCACTTATCCACCGGCTAGTTACCAACCAAACAATACAATTCCATGCCACATATAGAAGGCAATGACCTAACTTCCAATCATGTCCGCCGCTCGCGTCGCTTGCCGCAGGCTCGGCACCTGTGTTCTGCGAAAATCACCAGTGATAGGCGTGATAGCCCCCACTCAATCCCCGCCTCCAGCACCTTCCCATGCCCCCAACACCTTCCCCTGTCCTAGGGCCCGTCGGAAGCCAGACCACCTCGGAAGCCCTACCCCACGCCCCGTCGAGGAAATCGCCCTCACCCTAACCTTAAGCCATGTCTAAGGCGTCACCGCCTTAATCCGACTGCTTCAACTGCTAAAGTGTCATCCTCCCTTGATGTCACCATTCTGATCTTGTCCACAACCCTCCAAGATCTGAGAATAAGTGCGGTGACAATCTCGAGCTCCAGATTTTGATCATGGTCGAGCGTTAGGGTTTGGTAGCAACGATAATTAGCAGAGAAAAGAGAAGAAAATGAAAAATCCGATGGAGGCGAGCAAGGTAGCGAAGACGATGGTGACTTACACTTCACCAGCGACGATGAACTAGAGCTATGTAGCAGACGTGTGCGGCATAAAGGGGCTGAAGTTGTGCTTGTGCGTTGAGATGGAGGGAGATGGGAGTTTGCGATTTTAATTTTAGGGGCAATTTAGGTGTTTCAGTTTTATTTATTCTCTTTTTGTCATATCTGAAAAGTGGTCAATTGGTCATATTTTTGCCTATTAGAAACCCTATGGTATTATTTTTGTCATTCTTTCCAAAAAGATTCAATTGTTCTTGAATGCGAGAACTCCTCCTAGGAAATGCTTGAAAATCCCGCATGAGGAATGTTTGGTTCAAGTAGGCGATCTAGTAGCTCCCGGTCAGTGGCGGATCTTGCAATCAGATTTTGAGTGTTCAAAATGATTTTACCATTAAGATATTACATAAAAAATTATTACATCAATTCTTGACATGTATTTTTGTATTGTATTTTTAAAATTTTGGGTGTTCAGTTGAACACCCCTCAACAAAGTAGATCCGCCCCTACTCCAGGTCTTTATGCATTCTGTATTCTACTTCATTTACCCTGCACACCAGAGCTTGACTAGATATACTCAGTATGCTCTCTCGGAAAAGAGACCCCAAGAGGCGATTCTTATCTCTTTTTCAATAACACCAGAGTCCGAGTAATCTCCCGGAAAAGAGACTCGAAGAAGTGATTGTCCAATGTTCTTTTCACATCAATTTCAACACAAATTAATGAGGCCATTCTCTCTTCATTTATCTCTCTAGACTTTTCCAGTTTTTTTTTTTGTGCGTGTGAGAGACTAGTGAAGCTCTTTGACTCTTTGTATTGCACTGTTCTTTGTATTTTGGTAGAATTGATACTAATAATCTATACTTTTAGCCGTTCTACACTAATAATCCCTACTTGGCTACTTAAGATATTGATGCAAATAATCCAAACTTGTAAATAGATTCACATAAGCAGATTAAATGAAACGGAGTTAACGGTTCATTTGATATTCCTATATCATGTGCACCTCTTCGCTTACCTCTTTCTTCTTCTTCTTCATATACCCCATCCCCTGTCACGCACTCACCTCCCTGTAAGTTGTTACTTCTTCCCCCTCTTTCAAGCTTCAACAGTTTTTTATTTTATTATATATATTTTTTTCATTTTAGACAAACTTCGCATAACCTGCATTTTGTACTTCGTACTTCAATTGGGTGAGCTTTGTACTTCACCTTTTATTTTTGCTTGCCCAGTAGGGGGCCTCAAGAATCAGATTGAGGATGAAGCATTGTATGTGTGTATACATTGGGGCTTCAATTTTACTTCTGAGAACTAATAGTTGTAGTTTTTAGTATTGGAACTAACGAATTTTGCTCCTCTAAATTTAGAGGTTATTCACCTTTAAAATTAGGTAGGGATTGTGGTGTTATAATTTCCAATCATACAATTTAACATTCAAAAAAATATAATCAAATCCATATGATAAATCATTAGGACAGAGAGTGAATAACTAAAAGTGATGATAACATCGTATGAAAAAAATCAAGTGTTCGGCAGAATAAAAAGCTTGAAAAAGAAAACAAAAGAGAAGCACAGCCGGTGAGGAAGATGGTCAGATGGGCATACGTAGAAGAAGATGATGGTATTGGTAGGTGGGATGAATGGGATAAGGGTAATATTAAACAGAAGCTATACCTCCGTTTCATTTAATCTATTTATTTGAATGTGTTTAAAGGTATGGATTATTTATATCAATTTCTTTAGTAGGGATTATTATTGTAGAACACCTCAAAGTAGAGATTATTAATGTGAATTTCACCTTGTATTTTTATGAGTTCCAGTGTTTCACACTACAATTCCTTACGGTGCTTTGAGATTTACACGTGTTTAGTATGATTTATTAATTTTCAAATCGTAGTGGTGTGGAAGTTACTTAGGTTACTTAATCTTGTACGAAGAATTTATTTGTTTGAGGAGGATTAACAAGAGACTCGGATTAACAATAGCTTAAGTGTAGTAGAGTTTTTTTTTACTGAATTCGGCTTAGATTAATAACTAATAATAAGGGGTTTGTCCTCAAATAATACTAATTAAAAGCATTTGGACAAAAAAAGAGACTTTTCTTTTAAGTTCCAAAAATAAGACTAAATAATACTTAAGGGACTGTTACACCCTTACTAAGCCCAAACCCACTGACCTGCTACAGTAACCCGTTACAGTGCCCAATTTGCAGTGACCAATGTTACAGTTACCAATGACATAGTTACAAAATTCATCCAGTGACCAAAAATTAATACGTCCCACCAATGACCCGCATCACAGTGACCAAATGTGCAGTGACTTTTGTCCAGTGACCAATTATCACCCGTCCCTTCGCCACCGGTGACCACTCTTTTGCCGCCGCCAGTGAGCAGTCCGCATTGCCGCTAGTGACTTGTCCCCGCGCCCGCCAGTGACCAATCTTGTGCCGCCGCCAGTGATCGGTCCTACGCCGCCACCAGTGACCAGTCCTCCGTCGCCGTCCCCGCCCAGTTATAAACCACCCAAACACCTGCTTGCATCCCCTTCTCCAACTGTACCCGCCCCCTACCCCGCAGCCCTGACATATCCCCGTCACAATGAATTCCTAACCAGCCCAGCCCTAGCCGCCACAGCCATTGCCAAATCGTAGCTCCGTCGCAATCCCCGACCAGCCCTAACCGGCGCCACTGCCTCGAGCTCCGTCGCAGTCCCCAACCACAGACCTAGCCGCCTCCACAGATCTTAATCGTAATCGCTTCCATCGTCGTCGATCTGAAGTTGTAGTCATCTTCTACGTCTGAGCCTCGTCCTCGTCACCTCTAATCGAAAAGAAATTAAAGAAGGTGAAGAGCGGAGAGAGATGACCTAGAGGCGGAGGCGGAGAGCACAACCTGGAAGCGGAGGCGGAGAGCACAACCTGGAAGCGGAGGCGGCGACCAGGTAAGAGTGACCGCCGATGGAAAACGATGGATGCAGCGAAGTGGTTTGTTGTCTTGTTGAGGGGAGGAGGTTTGTGCGCTGGCCGGGTTGCAGGCGAGAAAGGAGCCAGGGAGGTTGGGGGGTTTGTAGACGGGAATGATTTGGGGGTAAATTTGCCCATTTAAGTTTAATTAATCAGTTTTTTGTCTATATTCAAGTTAGCTCCTATTTTTGTCCACATGAAAGCCGGTGCTCCTCTTTTTGTCATTCTTTCTAATAATAATTCAAGAGTATGAGTCAATTGACAAAAAAGAAACTAATAACCTTTATCCTTCGAACAAGACTTGGAATTAATCGCCGTAGCAATATAATTCGCTGATCCATAACTGGGAAACACAAAGCCTAACACGGTTACCAAATTCCTCTCATCCTTCACATCCAAAATCAACGTCTTACAGACCAGAACAGGAAACCAGAAACAAAAAAAAAACTAAAGTTGATGAAAGAGAAAATAAAACAGAATGAATAACACCCTTTTCGCTGCCAGACAACTAGAACCAGTCTTCCAGTTTTCGGCCTCACACCTTCAACCAATGTATTTGGCGGGCTTAAGGAACCAAGCCCGCCTACACCCCGTTTTTTGTCCCATCTGTGATCATGGTGTCCTCCTCATTCTCTTTTTCTGTCTAAGTCTCCAAGATCTTCCTTCTTTTGGAAACCTCTTCCTTTGGCTCCTCCCCACCTTGTGTGAAGCTTTAAGCAGATTCTGTCCTTGACCCTTTCTCCTTGTCTGTCATCTTTCCTTCTGATCTGGATGCCCATGGTCCGCCCCCCGATTTGCCAGAGCTCGATGAACCCTCTAGAAGCCAGGCTTTCCCTCATGTTGGGCTGGTCTTCACCCGCTACCTGTTCTAAGATGAGATCCAAATCTTTTTTCCAAAACCAGTCCTTCTTCATAATTCAGGGGACAAAAATTATCTTTTCCTGGCCTCCATAGTGCAAGCATATGCTCTTTCAGCTCCGAGAACCGGACTTTGTGATCTGTTGTCATATCAAGGGCCTATTTGACCCCTTAAATTGCCACGTGAGATGCATGGTTGGCATCTGACTGGGTGACATGGCGGTGACCGGACGTTTACCTACAAGAAATGAGATTTGAACTTTTTAATCGAGTTGAGGGGGTGAATTGGAGCTTTTAGAGTTCAGGGTGTGAATTGAACATTCTAGATAGATACAAGGGTCTATTTGACCCTTTAGCCTAGAATTTTCGACCCACCAAATTCCCTACAATTTTCGTGACACTGCTGCCACAAGCAAATTAGGTCAACTTTGAAGACCAGCCTTCATATCCTCTCTTTCATGGACACAAATAATCCATAAAAAATTGAATTTCATATTCGTTGTTTTCACAAATTCAAACTACAAAAGCCTACAACCAGAACCCGCATAGGAAGAACATGAGGGACTTTTACGTTTGGCCAAAACGTACCCATTTAATCTGAACAAAAATCAAGTAGTAGTAATTCAATTTCACTTTGATGCTCTCCTTGTTCAGTTGAAATTGTCTCATATTTTTTTTCCCACTATTCAATTAAAATTGTCTCATATTAAACTTGATTGAATTTATACGATTCTGTATCATTCTTACTTTATTATCACATTATCAATACAATAAAAACACATCAACTCACTTTTGTTAATGACCGCATAACTTTCTCATGTATTAATATTAGTGGGACAGATGTACTATTGTTTTTTCTAAAGCATATTTTATTGAATCAAATCACATTATATTAAAATTATGTGGATTCAAATATTCAATGAAAATTAATTGCTTTCAACTAATTTTAATGGAAATTTAACTAAGCTGCAAAATTATTTAAATAATGTACCGGGAAATCACACTTTTGATCACTCATTTATCATCATATGAAAATGTCAGACTTGTATTGATGATTGTAAATATCACTCACGAGATGACATATGTGTTGCAAATGTCATCTCTGCCTTTATAATTCATTTCCAATTATAGACTACTGACAAATTCACAGGCCATAACATTTACAACATACTTCCCCCGTCCCATTTATATTGTCTCGTTTTACCTTTTCGGGAAGTCCCACTTAAATTGTCTCATACAATATTTGGCAAAGTTTGTGTGGCTTTAAATCATTCTTACTTTATTCTTACTTTATCAATTAATATCAACCAAACAAACCCACTTTTCTTAATAACCGCGACACCTTCTTTCGGGACAATATAAATGGGACGGAAGTAGTATCTGCCAATTAGGGGGGTGGCATTAGCAATATTCAAAACACGAGTCTGACATTTCAATATGATGACTGATTGAGGGACCAATAGTGTGATGATTTCTCATAATTTAAATCAAATAATTTGATTCTAAGTTGATAAATAAATAGTCTCCAACCTATCCATTTACGTGTGATTATAAGAACTCCATTATGAAGTCATGGGATTTTCGTGATTTTTCAATGATCACTAATAATTCATAAAAATAACTCCATAATGGAATCATATTCATTTATAGATTTTTGCTGCATTTTACTCTTAATTTCTCAAAATGGAAATTAATTTAAATATGTTTGGTGATACTCCTCAGTAAACACAAACGCGTGGACCACACGTCAACATAAGCCAACGCTCTTATGCAGCCTCACGCGTCTTCCCCTTTATAAAGCCATATTTTCACATGCTCGAAAACCAGCTGTATCCTCTTTAGTCCTTTCACATTAATCACCCTCACCAGCTCACCGTCTCTTTCAAATCTCACCATTTTCCGGCGACTCCTACCGGCGTTTTGGACGATTAGATGTCGTCGTATTGGTGCTACCGGTGCGCAAGGTTCGTGAGGGTCTTTTCTGAAAACCACGTCGTGTGTCCCCACTGCGACAGTGGATTCGTCGAAGCGGTGGACTCCGCGCCTGCCTCGCCGGAATCCCTCCCGCGATTTCCGTCGTGGGGCGATAGATCCGAGGAAAATCAAACAGCAAGCGTCGTTCACCGACGGAGCCGGCGGAACCGTGGAGACAGATCTCCGTTTAATCCTGTCATAGTTCTTCGTAGTCCGTCTGAATCTGGCCGAGAAGATGGTCGAGATGGAGGTGAACGGAGCTACGAGCTTTACTACGACGACGGTGAAGGGTCGGGTCTCCGGCCTCTGCCGCCGACGATGTCGGACTTCTTAATGGGCTCCGGATTTGACCGGTTGCTTGACCAGCTTGCGCAGATCGAGGTAAACGGTATCTGGAGACCGGAGAATCCCCCGGCGTCAAAGTCAGCAATTGAATCGATGCCAATCGTCCAGATCTCCTCCACCCACATAAACTCAGATTCTCACTGCGCCGTTTGCAAAGAAGCCTTTGTTCTCGGTTCAGAAGCTCGCGAAATGCCCTGTAAGCACATATACCATCCAGACTGCATTCTGCCATGGCTGTCTCTTCGGAACTCCTGCCCCGTCTGCCGCCACGAGTTACCCACCGAGACCGGGAACCCGACTTCCGAGCAAGTCAACCACTCACGAAATGCTGAAGAAGCAATAGGATTAACAATCTGGAGATTGCCAGGAGGAGGTTTTGCAGTGGGAAGATTTTCCGGCGGGAGAAGAGGAGCCGAGAGAGAGCTTCCTGTAGTTTACACCGAAATGGACGGTGGATTTAACAATGGTGTACCTAGAAGAATAGCGTGGAGATCGAGAAGAACCAGACGAAGAGATAACAATCACAGTCATCATGGAATTGCTCGATTTTTTTCTAATTTGGCATCCATGTTTCGGAGATCCAGATCATCTTCTCAGTCAACAATTTCTATAAACCCAACGAGTCCGGAGTCATCCATATCAGAATCATCCATTTCTCGAAGCCGTAGCGTTTCTTCTTCATCAGTCTTTAGTAGATACTTGATGAGGAGGAACAGTAGAAGTATGGTTCAGGAAGGGCAACGTGGGATTTTCAGATGGTAATACCATTTTTGTGGCACTAAAGAAATGGGTGCATGATGATTAACTGTAGATAGACAATGCAATGCTCTGGATTCTTGATTTGAAATCCCTAGATAATAAAAGAATGATTTTTTGAATTATTTGATGCAATTAAATCAATCTTTGAAGCTGATCCTTCTTTAGAAAACTCAAAGAAGCTCAGCTCAGCATAGTCCTTTTTATGCCATTGATCTGAATGGAGTTGTTGATTTCTTGTTATGTAATTCTTTTTCCAAACCGCCTTAGGGTCTGTTTGCAACAGCTTCTGCAAACTTTCTGAAAACATAAGATTTGAGCCTGATATGGTCAAATTAATAAGCTTAATTTGCAGAATAGGTAACCTTGAAGTTAAAAACTACTCTGTAGTTGTTTTGTTTATTCTTCTGGCAAGCAGATCAAATGAGATAATGCTACCAAATTGTGTAGATGTAGAGTACACGACTACACGTTGATGTTGTGAAGTTCAATTGTGTGGATACTACAACCCTTGCTGAAGTTGAACATCATAGTATGGGCCAGTGGGGAGACAAGGGGTATCTAAAATATCTACATAGTTTTCATTTATCTTCTGCGGAATTGAAAAGTTTTCTAAAGGTTGCCAAACAGAGCCTAACCATGGGTCCTGGGATACTATAAAGTTTAAACAATCTTCACTTTTTTGAAATAATGAGTTTCTTTTTCCTTTCAGTATTCTTGTTTCAGTTGTTTGCCATGAGTGAATGTGCATCTTGGTGGAAGGCGCACTTTGATTTCAAATCACGGAAGTGTCTTTTTTATAGGTAAAGTTTCTAACTTTAGCATGAAAGTATGTGCTTCAGAAGAATCTGGTCCTAAAGCACAACTTCATTGACGCTCCTGAATATTATGCTAATCTTGCTTCCTTCTCCTTTATATGATACCCACTGAAAATATGGGCTACTAAACGGGCTTTTAGTATACAGTGATTTCTTTTTAAGAACAACACCAATGTTCAGAACACCCCTTATCCAGTTCACTAGCTCTAGACATGTGTTAATCATGCTGCTTCCAGCCTTCCAGGCATATCTGCCACAAAACATTGATATCTGTTTAGTATCTCTTGGATCACATATCACACAATCTTTCCTGAGATAATGTCACGGGGTACAACAGATTCAAGAAGGTTCAATGAATTCTAAAGTTATGTCAAATTTATTTTCATTTTTTTTTCTAATGTAGTTAGTAACATTAGTGTAATTTTGAGATAATTTGATCTTCTTCCAACCATAGACCTGATTTGCTTTGCAATGATAAATATTAGGGGTGGTGTCATATGTGATATTACATGGATCTGTCCAGGTCTGTATAAAGCTTAAAGCCAGCAATTCAATATCATTCTATTTTACATTTAAAACGGGACAGTGATGTATCATCCATGTTGATACAATTTCCAGAAGGCAAACATCTACACCCTTTTCATAGATGAGTTTAAAAAAAATTCTAACCAAATATAGTGGAGATAAAGGCATGCAAACTGCAAAGAAGCAATTACATTCAAATCTAACATTCAAGCAGGAACTACAATGGAACCTGCATGAAAAAGAAAACAACTAAATTGTAGTAATTCTACCACACAAAAAACCCGCAAAATAGTAAAACCAAATGGTTAACTATGCATGTTCTTAGTAGTTAGGAGTGTCCATTAACTTTACTTAATTCACTATGTACAATAGCTAGCTAGACAAGAGTATGTGAACAGAAATGCTCAGGTCCCTCCAAAGCAGCCTTCTGAACTTCACTGTTTGGTGCGGTTCCCGGTGGAATTTTTTGATGAAATTTTTTGAGCATGTTCCTCATCAAGTCTAGTTTGTCCATACCAAATTTCAGCTCAAAATTCGACCGGGAAGACATTCAAATAAATTCTTGAAGCTTACTGCACATTCTGCGCATATATAAAGTGCAGTAAGTTTCAAGAATTTATTTGACTGCCTTCCCGGTCGAATTTTGAGCTGAAATTTAGTATGGACAAACTAGACTTGATGAGTAACATGCTCAAAAAATTTCATCGAAAAATTTCACTGGGAACCGCCCCAAACAGTAAAGTTCGGACGGCTGCTCCCGTCCCTCCGGCTGGACCTGAGCAGTCCTCAGTATATGAATAACTTAAGTTATGCTAGACTAGCTATCCGATGAATAAAGTGTCGCCACAGAAGCGTATATGAATAGTGTTAACCGTTAATGTTAAATTATTGCAACTGTAAAAAAACGGAGGGCATACATAAGAACCTCAAAATATAATAGATATTGCATACAAACCCACATATTTATTCACCATACACATACAACCAACTGTAGCTAGTTTTTCTTTTAAATAAGAAAATGATCAAACATTCTTAGGGTTCACAACCCAAAACTGTTTGACCTTAATGCGGGTTGGTCAAATATGAACTTATCATGCAAACAAATCAGTGGTTAGGACTTATGATATGAGGGTTAGAATATATTATAGCTATCCATACTTGTGATTCTCATACAATGAATTACCCACAAACTTGGTATGAGACTAATAGGTTTGGGTAAACTATACTACGGGATAACGTACAAAAATATCGACACTGGTTTTACAACCTCAACTAACCTTTCTGGCTTTCTCTGTACCCAGTGGCGGAGCCAGAAAAACGGGTCAGGGGTCGAAAATCAACTATATACAAAATGAAAATTCTAGATCGGTTTTAGACAATGTTTGAGTTGAATGTTTCCTTTGTAGTTTAGATAAATAGGCATTCGTAAGCAATAAGATATATTATCTTTGCTCTGTTTATGAATCATGTCACGTAAGTAATGAGTTTATGATACTTTATTTTTAAAAAATGGGAAAATAATCAATATTATGCATCAAAATTTGTTGATTTTACGTTTAGATAGTGCTGATTTTCCAGAAGTCATAACTTTTTACCCGTAATGAGTTACGGGGCCCATAATATATCAAATCGAAGATATTTCAGAGCTCTATACACTAAAACTTTCAGCGGGGTCGGCTGACCCCGACCCCCTTTGGCTCCGCCCCTGTGTGTACCTCAACATTTCGACATGCTATCATCTCCGGAGACTCAAAGAAGAGGATTAGTATCCCTAGCATATAGCATTGGGAATAGCACGTAGGGAATAGCATATAGCATCCCTTTCTGTGTCCCAAATAGTCTTCAAATGACGTCTCAATTACGAAGACACATCAATAAAACACGTAGGGAATAGCATCCTGGTCACTACGTCGAGGAGTCAGGTCCTACTACATACGTAGTACTCTAGAATTTCACGTAGAACCAATATATGAGGCCACACCATCTATATATAGAAAAAGTCAAATGGGCCCCTATTAATACGAAAAAGTCAATTAAGCCCCCGAACTCAAAAAACATCCAATTAAGCTCACGAACTAAATACAACGAGGCAAAACAGTCCTTTTAGCAGGATATTAACCGTTCCCAATTAAGTTGCATGTGTGGCAAATGATGTGGCATGCTTGTACATTTTCTTTTTTCTCTTTTTCTCTTTCTTTCCTTTTTTCCTTATCTCTTTTTAACTGCTTAATTACCTGCTAAAAGGACTGTTTTGCCTCATTTTTTATAGTTCGTGGGCTTAATTGAGTGTTTTTTGAGTTCAGGGGCTTAATTGACTTTTCTGTATTGGTAGGGGGCCTATTTGACAGTTTTCCCTATATAGAAACTACAAAGTCACTACGTAGCAATGCTACATACTTCACCAAAATGATGGAGATTGTTGTCATTTACCGACCAACTATAATTAAGTACTACCTCCGTTCTTAAATAAATACAACATATGAAAATTTACACTATTTATATGTTCTACTTTAACTATGTTTTATTTAATAATGTATTAATATTTTTTATGAAAAAATACTGATAAATTTGTATCATTGTAAATTTTCAAAATCCAATTTTTTTAATTTTTTATTAATACAAAATTATATATATTGATGGTCAAAGTTGTGTATCGGCAAGTGTGAAATGTTGACTGTTGCATTTATTTAAAAACGGAGGAAGTATATGGCCACTACAGCCAGCCCATTCCCAAGTGTCACAATCTAAACCAAACCTAGTATAAGCATAACTATATACTTCATCCGTCCTCTTTTTAATGTCCTATTTTACCATATTGGGCTATCCCTATTTAATTGTCTCATACCTTATTTGGTAAAGTTTGTGTGACTCAAAATCATTCTTACTTTATTAATTAATATCAACCACACAAATCCACTTTTCTTAAAACTCGTGTCACCCTCTTCCGTCCCAATACAAAAGGGACGGAGGTAGTATATCACTATATCATACTACGTACTCCCTCCGTCCCGAAAACAACCTCCCGGTTTGACTTTCACACTTTTAGAAAATAAATTTGACTTTACTGTAGAGTGCACTGTTTTGCACTGTTTAAACACTGTTTGGCACTGTTTAAACACCGTTTGGCACTGTTTATCACTTTTTTGATGTAGATAATTTGCTAAATAAGGAAAGTGTTGGAGTGTGAAGTTAATTTTGGGACATCCATTTAAGGAAAGTGGGAAGTTGTTTTTGGGACGGGGGAGTATATCACAAAGATCAGGCTGTCTGTGACGGCTTTCAAGCAAAGATTCAAAGATGTGCCTTTGTGCCTTATGGGCTTGAATGGTCGAACTACATGTGGGCCATGTGGCCCCATGAACTTTCAAAACCTCAAGCAATCCACACAACTCAAAGTCCAATGAATTGCAATACTACTTGTAGAGTGCTCTTCCTGTCCGGAATTTCCGGACAGGACCCTTGTCCGGCCACCTCAATTTGAGGTGGTTCCCGGAGGTATTTTTTGCTCAAATTTTTTGTGTATGTTCCTCATCAAGTCTAGTTCATCCATACCAAATTTGAGCAAAAATTCAATCGGAAAGGTCGTCAAATGAATTTTGCAAGTTAACTGGTCCGGAATATGTATATTCCGGACTAGTTAACTTGCAAAAATCATTTGACGGCCTTCCCGATTGAATTTTTTTGCTCAAATTTGGTATGGATGAACGAGACTTGATGAGGAACATACACAAAAAACTTTAAGGAAAAAATACCACCGGGAAGGCCCCCAAATGGAGGAGGCCGGACGGGGCTCCTGTCCGGAATTTCCGGACAGGAATAATCCTCACTACTTGTATTCACTTATTGTCATGCTATATACTCCCTCCGTCACAAAAAAAAACTTTTGTTAAATTTCCTTATTTAACCGTCCCTATATACCACAGAGAATTCCGATCTCCGACAATACGGACAACCAAGAGAAAATGTTGAAGTGATTGCAGCGCTGAATATATATACCAATATATTTTTTCTTACAAAAGAAAAAACATCTATGTATTGTCGAAAGAGATAACATGATTTGGTGTGATTAGGCACGAGGAAATTACATACAGAACAAACAAACAACCTAGAAAAGCTAGAATTGAACCAAGATGAGTACAATTTTAAAAATAACATTAACAGAAACTAAATCAACAAATCATCTACAATTACAATACAATAAACAATATAATAAATGAGAATAATAATGAATAAACTCCACAATAGAGAGTAATAGACTTGCACAAGACATATTATAAAATTGGATTAATAGTTAATAAACTCCACAATAAGCTTGCACACAAAATTAACAATTTTAGAAATGGAAATAATAATAAATAAACTTCACAAATACAAAATAAATTTTGAAGCTTACAAAAAATGGGAAAGGGTAGGGTGGCAAGTTGGGTGACTAGAGGAATTATCATGTCAGGCTGGCCCGATAGCATCCGCCCTCCGGACACCTCCATTTGAGGTTCTCCCAGGTTGATTTTTTATATAATTTTATGAGTGTGTTATTCATAAAATGTAGACTATGTCCAACAAATTTCATCTTAAAATTCAATCTTGAAGTGAGTTAAATAAATCATTGAAAAAGATTGCGCTAGTATGTGTGTGTGTGTATAACACATTGTTTTTCAATAATTTATTAACTGACATCCCGATTGAACTTTAAGGAAAAATTTTGGAGACATAATCTTCACTTCATGAAGAATATGGTCACAAAATTTCATCCAAAAATTTCACGTAAAAGCACCTCAAATGGAGGCGATCGTAAGGCGGTTCCGATAAGACCAGCCTCACAGGAACATACGTATGCACAACACACGCACATATATAATTATATATAAAAAATCTGCACGGTCATCACAAGCTCCCTAGACCCTACACTAGTCCTGCCCTTGCATGTCCACCCAAAGGGCGGGTTACTCTCACGTACCCCTCCCATGGGCGGATCTAATATAGATCCAAAGTGTTCCCTTGAACACTCAAAGTTTTAAAAAATGTAAGAATATACACCAATAAATTTAATATCATTATTTAGTGTTCGCTAAAGTTTTTATTGTAAAAGCTTTTGAACACTCAAAATGAGAATGCTAAGTCCGCTACTGGTCCCCTCCACTCCCGAAAAGCTTTGTTCATCTTAGAACGAGGACTATGTATCAAGGGTGTTCGTCGATTCGATTTTGTCAAGTTCAGTTTTTTCAGTTAGTTTTTTAAATCGGTTGGCTTTAGAAAATGTGAAGTCGAGAATCGGAACACTGGTTTGTATATGTAATGATCGATTTTAGCATATTTTGGTTTAGTTCTATCAATCAATTTCTTTCGGTCGGTTAGTAAGGGGGTGTTTGGATCTGATTCTTAAAACTGCTTCTGCTCCTCCAGGGAGCAGAAGTAGAAGTTGGAGTGTTTGAGTGAAAGTGCAGAAGTGATTTTGGTGCTCTAATTTACTCCTAGAATCAGTTTTTTTAGAAACTCGGGGAGACCAACTTCTGAAAACTGATTCTGATTCAACTTCTGCTTTAAAAAAGAAGCAGAAGATGAATCAGTTCCAAACACTCCCTAAATCAAAAGCATAAACCGTAAACCGCCAATGAGTTAGTCGATCTCGGTCAGTTTCAATTTCATCCGATTCACTTTTGATTGGTTTGATGGCCGGTTTCCTTTTTTATTTTTTGAGAGAAGGTTTCCTTTTCTTTTGTTCATGCTATATTCAAGGAATTGATTCGAAGAATTAGCTTAAGTTGTAGGAATTCTAAAGAAAGAAATAGAATTCGAACAAAGAGTAAACAGATGCAGAGCATAGGAAAGAAGATATCATATTATTCAAGCTATCCAAAACGTATATTCTGGGCTTATTTATACACAGTGTTTAACCGCCCCCTTCTAACGGTTCAACTAATCGGTCAACTACAATTAACTAACAGCCCCAATACCCGTTAAGGGTTATACATTTGCCATGTAGCTACAATCTACCCATGGCCTGCCACGTGGATAGCTATATACAACTCATAACAGTTCACCCCCTAATATGCATGTAATATACAACAATCGATTTTGAGTCAATCACTTACCACCCTCAATCGGAAACAGATCAAATTTACCACCCTCGGCTACATGATGGTACCAGCTGGTAGGGATCATCAACTGGGATGAGTCACACCGGCCCAAAGGTAATAGGTCCGGGTCGGGCCGGGCTTGACTCAATATATAAAAATCAATTGATGAACTTGGTCGGCACGAGTTTGTGTAATAAAATTGTTGCCCTAACCCGTCCATATAGTTTGGCTTAAGGGGTCGGGTTGGGCTGGCTCATATGTCACCAATAGGGCTCGGCCTAGATGAGCTTATTAGAGAAATACCAAAATTCCTTATACATTACAAATTACAATGTAATAAACTAAATAATTGAAAAGAATTCATTACTCCAAAAATGTAATAATACAATGAAAGTTCGACACACACGCACGCACGCACGCGCGCGCGCGCACACACATTCTTGCTGGTGCACTTTTGAAAAAGAGATTTACAAATACAAAAATATCACACTTATTCTTCTATCTAAACTTCTCATCATACTCTATTAAAAATTGTTATCACCTAACCATCATCTAACACTTCATTCTCATTTATATGTCACTAATTATAAAATTAGTGTATAAAGTTAATAAGAAAAATGTTTGGTGTACACGTTTTTTGTGTACACATTTGACACACTTGTCTTCTACACAGACTATATTGTCTATATAGACAACTTTGTAGGGCCCCACAAGTCCACAACTTTGCGTAGATAGACAATTGTGCTAAAGGTGTACAAAAAAAACGTGTACTCCAAGCACGGCTCAATTAGTAATGTATAAAAAGGCTTTTGGGCTAGGCTCAGTTGGAAATAATACGCTGGGTCAGGACTTATTGTTGGGTCAATGGGCTGGGTCGATATCAAATACTCCATGTCGCCACAGGTTGGGGTTCTTGACAAGTAGGATGGGTAGGCCCCACAGGCTCATGAGCCTACGGGCTAAACCTTTGTTGTAGCTATTATGATTCATACTAGTGATAACTTTTTTGTAATTGTATTGTAGTACTTTTTCACTTGTGCTTTTATATATTTTCCTTATGCTTGCTTTTATATATTTTAAGGATGCTTACTTTTATTATTCATATCGCAGGTATTCAATATTCATGCAATATGGTATCAACAAGACGCAGGAGGATTTGACACTGTTTTTCAGTGACAAGCATTTCATATTAATTTTGTTGGATGTTATTAGTATGTTTTATAATCGTTTGTAATTTGTGTTGAATATTGTTTATATAATCCGATACTATGTGGGAAATTGGGAATATTGTAATTTCATTAAGTATGATTAATAGTATGTGGTTTATATAATTTGCGCTAAAAGTTGTCATTTTTGTTGTTAATTTCAAAAACTAAACAAAAGTGTTGTAATAGTGATTGTAAAAATAAAAAGCCACTTCAGTTATTCAATAAATAAATGCATAAAGCATTTTCGTCCCTGTCATGAAATTTGTATTCAATCACGGTTAATCATTACCTCCCATATTGAATGTGTCGGTCATGTACATAACATTCTATAACGGGTAGCATAATACCCGATATAAAAACTTTTCAATAACGGTTCTGTTATCCCATATGAAAAGTATTGTACTTTTAATGTCAGCGGGATCTATATCGGGTCTATAACCGACATTAAATGTCAATTTTAACCGACATAGAAAGTGTTTTTTCCACTAGTGAATGATGATCCCTACCAGCCAGGTGGTGGACATTTAATGGTTAGTGGATAACAAATTATGTTAGCGTTTTGTTAATAGCAGATTCAATTAGCGGGTTTGACCTAGCGGAATAAGTTATCAGATTGCGAGAATATATTTGGTAATTTAGTTGTTTGGCCATAACAATCACCAGAAAATGCTATATTTCAAAACGCTAACCCAAAACTCTTCTATTTGCAGTGTTTTCATATCTGCGATTTCTTTAAAAAACGCTAGGTTCGAACAACTATTTACCAAACTGATGGTTGTGATAAACATGAATTTGCATGCAAGTTTGTCTAACTTGTACACAGATCGATGTATATAGACACATTGGTCAAGTGTGTGACCTCATACATACATATTTTGTGGGTGTTCTAACCAAGAATTGTTGGGTGGAGGATTCTGAATTGGGTAAAATGTGTGCGGTCAGGTCTTTTGTACACACTTTACTGTTTACACACTTGTATACACTACATGTGAAGGCTTTTGTCTAGCGATACAAGTGTGTAAACAGTAAGTGTGTACAATTTTTTTCTTCCTAAAAGAAGTCGTCTCTCAACCATTAAAAGCAAAATGAAGGCTTGTCAGCGTGTGTTCATCTAATGTCCCTTTGCCATATACTACTTCCTAGCAGGATATACTACTCCTGTTTGATTTTATTCTATGAAACTCAAAATAAAAGCACATCAATTGTTTCCATGTATCAGCAAGTACATATTGGAAACCTCTCTGCGGCTTCAAAGGCAAAGCAATAAGAGGTAGAATAGACCTCTCAGTCTCAGAGAGCACATGAAAGAACAGAAACGATATGGCAGAAATAATAAATAACATTAATTGAGTACAGATTGTATCAAAGTTTGACATGACAGAATTACCTAAATTATCTTCTTCAATATTTCTCTTTTGGGTAATCCTTACAAAGTTACATGCACTATAGTACAGTATATGGCATAGGCCTTCTGACCGATCTATACTACTGGCCTGGCTGTCAGTACATCTGATCATTTGTCATTTTATCCCTTCTCATACCCCCATTGACTGTGTCAGTAGATCCACTACAGCCCTGCATTTTCCTAAATGGGCTTTACTTACAGTTATAGTAGTAACTTTTAAGGTTGAAAATAGATTTGTAATAAATGGAAGTAACTAGCCAGCTTAATGGACTTCTTCTACATGTATGAAGTTACTCACAGAATGTTTGTTCCATCAATATACCATTTGGTATATTTTTTTTTGTCATATTTGGACTTTTTATGCAATGATGTTTAGCTGTTTTGCTAGGTAATGTCATTTTAGTCTATGAGATTTCTGGTATTTTTCCCAACACAACCGATATCCTTAATTTATTATATAGTTTTTAGATTAATGCTTGTACACAACTCTAATACTTGTATGTTAGACCTTTTAATTCCTTTTTAAAGTATTGAGGCAGAAATTAGTGGGGATGTTGTAGAGATGCATTATTTGAGCAACTATGCAGGGAATTTAATGAATATGGTTCCATTAATGATTATACGGATTTTATTATATCACAAAATATATCGGGCGGCATGGATGGGATTTTATTATATGCAAGTGGAGTTGAATTCATTAATAAATTAGTGAAGGGAAACGGTATAAATAACCTCTAATGTTCAAATTTTTATACTAAAAATATAAACTAATGGTTTTGGTAATCTCTGAAATTTTAATTCTAGTACTTAAGGACAATAAAACTCGATTTAACTCTAATGTAAATATTAGAAGTATTTTTATACATGTTAGAATTGTATGTACGGAGTACTAAATAATCCTAACTTGGAGATATGCATCACGAGATCTGGCGTTCATTTGCCCTTTCAATCTTGCCTTCATTTGCGAAAGACATTCTGCTTTAAGGGATCCACATTCATGCATCCAAGGTGCATGTAACTCCCTCTCTATTTAAAAGTGTCCTATCTTTTTACACACAATTTATAAAGTGGTATTGTTTAGCACTATTTGGCGTTAATTGCACTGTTTTGTTTACCAAATAAGGAAAAAGGCTCTTTTTGGGACGACCCAAGGGAAAGAGATACTTTTAAATAGGGATGAAAGAAGTATATGGTTTGAGATTCTCGACTGTATGGTAAAGGTTACGTGCACGAGAGTTTTCAAATGAAATATAGAAAGTCTCGAAATTTGTATTTAAAGCGAACATAACAACTTTGGAAAAATCTTTTTGTACACGTTGATTTACATGTCATTCGTGTATGTCTTCTTAATTGTCTGTGTATACAAAAAAAATGTGACTTATGCACGTATGGCTTGGCGTGTACATGAAAAACCAACTAGCTTTGACACAAGGCAAAAGGCGACATGTCCTTAATATATTAGGTAAAGTTATCTTGGTGAACTGTACTACTTCAGCTGAAATGTTATTAGACTGTTTGAGTAAGTTGCTTTACTGTTGGGTATATAATGATAATGATGACAGACGTGGTTCTAGTTACAAGCCCGCTTACTCATAATCTGCACTTGAGTGTCTAACTTTCCATTAGGTTAGCTTGGTAAAGAGATTTCAAAAACAAAGGAAAGAGAGAATTAATTCGTGTTTTATTATTAGTTGATCTCTATAATTTTATCCTAAAAATAAATATAGATATCAATAGTTAGATAATATACCTATATGTAATGATGAGTTTAGTGTCACTAGCTGTTTTGTGTAATTGGAAATGACAAGAGTGTCAATCGGGATTAGAACTATGATCTAATACTCCCTCCGTCCCGAAAAGGTTAACCAAATTTCCTTTTCTGGATTTCCTAAAAAGATTTGTCATTTCCATTTAAAGTAAGGAACATGTGGCTAAAATTAATTCTCTCTCATCTGCACAAAATTCAATCACACAGTTTTTACTTAATTAATCCACGTGAAAGTCAACTTTGACCAATCTTTTCGGGATGGAGGGAGTACAAGTTAGTCAGTTTTGAGTGCACACTTAGCTTGTATATAAGAATAAATGTAATTCCAAATTGTCTATGATAGAGGAACTCGAGGTAGAACTCAAGGTATAACTCTTCGTAGACCAGCTTTGTGGTTCTAGACCGAAGTCTAGAGCGATTGAGGCAGTTTCGTGCAGTTTTCCAGAAACTGTCACAGTTATTCTTAAATGTGTTATAACTGCTTGAAACGGTTAATATGAATATATATCACCATATTTCATACAGAGAAGACAAAACAAGATATACAACATATCTTGATCACTTTGACACTCAACTTAAAGAAAACAATCCATATACTCACTAGTTTGTGCTCTAGATCTTGTGTCTAAGTTCTTGAGTGTCCTTAATGTTTATCTTAGATTGATTTTCTGGTAATCTAGACATAGAGGAGAAATATCAATTCGAAAAGTGAATTTACACTCTTAAGCAATCCAAGTATTCAATTATCACTCCTACATGAAGACCCAACAATTTCTTTGGTAATTCCAGCCATTTATATATAGAAATAAATTTAGAAATGAAAATCACTCATTTGTTTCCTCTCATTCCAAATCCCTTGATCAACCAAACTGAATGGCATCTTTCCCAGGCGTACCTTTTCCTGAAGTGGACAAAACATATGATTCCTACACTTCAGTGCGGCTTTGACTCTACAATGTGTTCCCATTTTAACTACTAATACACAGAGCTTCCCATTGCCAAAAGGAACTCTCATCATCATCATCATCATTAAGTGTCGACAATAATTTCCATAATTATTTATTTTCGCTTTTAAAACTTTTTTTGAAAGGATTTTCGCTTTTTAAAACTTTTTTTGATCAAATTGTTAATAGAATTTATTAAAGATTTCAAGAATTGCGGACGTCTCCCTAGGGTTCTAGGGTTAGAGTTTTGCTGCGCCGATTCTTTCCCCATTCGTCGGGGGAGGGATCGATCTGCAGAGTATTGGGGCTTTGGAATCGGAAGGGAGGCAGGGCTCGGTCTCCAGATTTGGACTTGGATTAGGAAGGGAGAAGGTCTCACTTTGGGGAGGTCTGCGATGTTCTTGTTCCTTGTTCTCACTCTGAGTTTCGCCCCAAAGGAGTTTCGGCGAGGAGGGGGTAGCAGGGCTCGGGCAGATTTGGATCGCTGCTTTTGCTCGGGAGCCAAGAAGATGCCATTGGAATTTGTGAAGGTGGGCTTGCAAGGAAGTTTTCAAGATGCAAGTTTCATGGCACGTCCCCCTCTTGAGCCACCGCCGAGGATGATGGTTGAAGTATGGTTCCTGTTGCTGTGTCAGTTAATTTTATTTAATTTCGTTTCACCCTTTTTGAGTTTCTTAGTCATGAATATTGTCGTTGTAGTTTTCTGCAATTTTTACTTCAGTCCGACTCTTACATTAGGTGGGGGTGATGGGGGTTTTGCTCTGGCCACGTTTGGCTCAATTAGACCCGCTACAGGATCAACGAATCATATTGCTTTTTCTAAGGTGATTGATTCTCCAGCTGGTTCGAGGGTTGGTGGCTGGAAGTATTTCCTTTATCTATTATGTCCCTTGCTGAATGTTTTATTATCAATATAAGCCTCCCCGTTACAAAAAAAAAACTTTTTTTGATCATTAAAACATGTCTCTATTCATATCAAAAGATTCAAGATCATTACATCAAACTAGGGGAAAATAAACTTGACACCAACTAAACTCCAACAACTACGGCTGTAAATCCTATGATCAGACTTTGAGACGGTCATCCCTGAAAGAGCAACACGAATCGCTAACCATGTATTGGGCTTGACACAACCAAACTTGTTCCCATAGATCCAACCATACCCAATGACATAAAGAGAGACTAAAAACTCAAACTGTCAAAACCAACAACAAAGATGGACACAAGAAAACAAATGACAAACAGATAAAAATTACTAGGAAAACTTTCATGGACTCTAGTACCTCGTACAACCCATGGTGGTGGTTCAGGAGGAGGTCGTACCACTGAGGTCGTACCACTGGTACCATGCCAATTGATCCTCCATTGTCAAACGCAATCTGGCCTACTCGAAGTCCTTGCAACACTCCTCGTCCCGCACTCGTAGCTACATCACCCCTCACGTCCATCTTCTTCTCTGTTGACCTCTCCACCTCGACAGAAGAAAATTGCTTCCCTGCTCTCGCCCGACCTCACGATCAGCAAATCAACACCGAAGTAACAACGAAACCTCGCTTGACCCCACCAAACAGCGGAAGCGGACTTCCGTGGATGAAGATCGCCGAGGAGAAACCCAGTCGTCCTTCATATAACTGAAGACGGAAAAAAGCTCTAAGGGCTATGAAACCCTAGAGAGAAAGATCCGATTTTATCTTAGTACGTCAGTACGTGCTGTTTTTCGCTTTTTAAAACTTGAAAAATGTAAATTTACCTCTCAAAATTAATCACAAGTAATCTTAATATATAAGCACAGTAATTTGAGAAGAAATAGGTGATGAGTTTCTTATAGATTTCCCCTCATCCTATTTCAAAAATCTTGATTAACCGAATAAAGTTAATTCTTCAATCATAATAATTTGATTGATTGGAATTTGTAATTTAAAAAACTACTCTTAAAATCTTATTAAACCGGGAAAATCAAATTCGGTATAAAAAAACCCTAAACTAAACTCTTTAAAATCAGAATTAAAAAATGGGTTAAATTTGGTTGTTCAAAATTGGGTTTCAATTAAGAAACATTCAAAGACCAGATCACATAAGAAGCTAAGATAGATGTAGGAGATTATGATGTAATAATTTCACATTGCTCTTCAAAGAAACAGGGGATGGATAGATCTCAATATCTTATTAATTATTAGCATAGAAGGATTGTTAATTGATATTATTATATATAATAACATAATTATGAATAATTTTGGTGGTCTGGCTTGGCCGGGCCGGCTGGAGAATGAAACTAAATAAACTAATTATTATTATTACAGCTAGCTAGCGGGCTAAGAATCAGAGTCTCTGTGCTTATTCCAGTGGAGGAGCATTCCAATACAGCGCTTGACAATGTAGAATTTGGCCTTCTGTTCCTTTGCCAAGTTGCTGCACTTTCTGGTGAAGTTGGAACACGATTTGTTTGAGGAAGAAGATGAAGATGAAGATGAACTGATCCTCTGGGAGCTGCTCCTGCGCAGAGAACTCTTCTTCTGGGATGAACTCCTCATCATTGAAGAAGGCTTTGAAGAAGAGGAGGAGTAGGAACATGACCTTGTGCAAGGGTCATTCTTGGTCAATTTCCAATTCCCACCTTCCATCTTAACTTCAATGGATTTTCACTCCCTTTATACTTCTGTTCTTCCTTTACTGTTTATAGAAGAATGAGGTAGCTAGCTAGCTTGAGTGCTAGACAGAGAGTGAGTGTGTGAAGGCTTAGGAGTGAGGGCAGCTCAGTTTGTTATTAGTTGAGAGAAGTGGCTATTTGGTGAGAGAGGTCAGATGTCAATCAATATCTATTTATAGTTAAAGAGATATGGGTTGGTGGGTGATAACATAATTGAGGTAAGGTGATTCCTTTACTAGACATGTCATAGATGATGGGTAAAAGTTCCATATGTAAAAGGAAAGGACGATACTCCATCTTTGAAGGCTCACAGGCAATAGATACTTGCAGAGCATTTTTACATGTTAATCTCTCATCGCGATTGTCGGGATTCGAAATCGAAAATCTTTTTGACCCTCTGATTGCATTTTTTTGGGTGAAAGTTGAACATACACGAGGAACAAGAAAATAATACGAGGAGTGTAATTTACATTATCACGGGAAAATATGGAACCACGCGTAAATGCATTGTGGTATCACGGGAAAATATGGAACCACACGTAAATGCATTGTGGTATTATATGGATTTTGAAAATTACGTATTTTTTTTATCATATTCGTTCATTTTTATAATACTCGTTGAATTATAATAGAGGATCTCATTCAAAAAATGAGTAATTATAGTGAGGCCGTGTAGATATGGGTGTGCATATCTTAGTGTTGTTAGACCAAACTGAATTATACAAAACAAAATTAAGCTGAACCGAAATCGAACATTGAGTTTGGTCGTACTTCTTTTAAATCACATTAAACTCAACAGAAATCGAGGAAATTCGATTAAAACCGAACAAAAATACTCAATAAAACCTTAGCATAATATCAAAAATAAAAAATTCAAACCTAACTGAACCAAACTAAACCGATCGAACCGAAAGATAATATGATTTATGTTCAGTGGTCATCCTTTCAATGAAGCCAAAGACTCACTATTTTTTTTACTTGAGAATATGATGGAATATAACAAAATGATTTACTAAACTATCTGAACTTGTTTGTTATGAAGCAGCTGTAAGTACATGCAATTTTTTTGAAGCGATTTTCACTATGTCTCATCCGAAAACACTCTCTGTACTTTAGTGCAGGGGTAAGACTACGTACATCCGACTCCCCTGCTCCATAAGTGGGAGCCTTTGCGGCACTAGAACAATGATGATGATGATGATGGAGTCATCCTTTCAATTCTTTTCAAATCGAATAAAACTCAAAATTCATAAATGTAAGAACTCGATTCCAGCTCAGGTCTCGTCCAAATATCACCCACAAAGGATGAAGAACACCACTAAAATCACTAAGGGGAAAAAAGGGCGTCAGCCTACAAATCTATTCTGCCAATAATCCGATGAAAAGCCCCACAGGAGGAGCAAGGTGGGTAATTAGGGTGAGAAGGGTTCGGCCAATCTCAACGCAGACAGGAAAAGGAGGAATAAATGGGCAGACCTTAAAAGTCCATACATGGTAACCATTCAAGAAGGAAGGTAATCGGTATCACACCAACATAGAAGGAAAGTATCGGCCAGAGAAAAGAGACGATGCGAACGAGCAAAACAAAATGGGTCGGGTACTCCTCCATTGAAATTGGGCTTAAGAAAGATTGGGCCAATACCTTACACATTCTCCACCTTATTGGACCTTAGTGGTGTAGAGCACAACGCTCTGAAATAATTTGATATGAGACTCATCATCGCTGGATTGCCCGAATAATCACAAAGACATATTCAGGCAAAAGGGGTAAGATCACCAGGCAACTTATCCGCAATCAATGTTTAACGTGCGTTTGCACGACAACAATTTTTCGACCGAGAGACATTTAGTCCCCATGTCAGCAGGATTAAATTCCAATGGAATTTTAATCAACTGGATATGACCTGCACTCACAATATCTCGTATAAAATGAAATCTAACATCAATATGCTTAGTTCTATCACGAAAAACAGGGTTTTGGCACAGTTGAATAGCATATTGACTATCAGAAAACACACAAATGTCCTGCTTAAGACTACCAATCTCCGTTAGGAGACGTTTAAGCCAAATGGCTTCCTTAAACGCTTCGGTAGCGGCCACATACTCAGACTCAGTGGTGGAAAGGGCTACTATGGGTTGAAGTTGAGACTTCCAACTAATGCACGACCCGCAAAGGGTAAACACATAAGAATCGAATCGAAACAGATGTCTTCAACTACGTCTATATGGACCATATGGTTTGACTTCACAGTAGGATCGTGTAAGCTTGTATAAAATATTTGTTTACCATCTAATCATAACTAAAATAATCTCGTCAAGTATCCTGTGGTATGATGGCATCATTGTTGATCTCCTAAAGAGGAGGTTGCAAGTTCGAGTCTCCCCCAATCAAGGATGTTGGCATTAACAAGAATAGATACTATAATAAGTTTAGAAGAATGTTCCAAAAAAACCAAAATAATCTCATTTTTTCGTGGAATGGTGTTATTTCACGTTTTCTCTAAATATAATGATACTTTTTTAATCAACACATGTTGTATTAGAATGTTTTCTTTTAGACTGTTATCAGTCCCAAACTAGACAAGATAAGATCAGATCAAACCAGACTTAAATAGATCAGACCAGATCAGACCCGATCAGAATTCCATAGTTATAAATATATAGAGACTAGACATTTATCAGACCAGACCAGACCAGACTCCAACAGATCAGGCCATACCTAAGCAGAACAACAAATTTCTGTTCAAAAGAAAACATTCTTGAATCATAGAGTATTAAATTAATTAGATTAGACCCAAATTAAAGAGATCAAAGTTACTTAATAATAGGATTCAAATCATATTAAGTAATCAAACAAGGGAGGTCATACTAAAGCGGCCTAAAAAAGACTATTCTTAACAAGCTAAGACCTTAATTGGCGAGAGCAATTCAAACCGGTGACCACACCAAAACTAGTTCACACCCAAAATAAACAACAAAACTATGTCCCATAAAAGATGTCCTTGCTCCATCTTGGTATTATACATTGCAATAAAATATACTCCGTAATAAATATTCTTAAATGAAGTGAAGTTTCAATGAGATGTATCCATCTATCGTATTTACCTCAAAGTTGCTATATTTATGCTAGACAGAACTGGCAGTAATAAAGTAAAGCAAATAAGGTGTTCATTTAGGACTCAAATATGGAAGTTATAAAGTACCTTTAATTTTAAAAAATTTGTCACTTTTTTAAACTTCATCATCATCCTCATTACCCCAGATTTAAAACTTATACTGCAGATTTTTTATTAATAATTAGTCGAGTAATCAATATTCTGTCTCATCCCAAACGGTAATATATAGTCCTAGCTTGTACATGAACATTGAAAACCTAATTAATTGATTGTTAAGAGTGATACAAATTGGGTGGTGTTACTCGTACGCATAATTTGTATCCGTTTCTTGTGGAGTCGGCCACCCTAGGCGCCCCCACACTCTAACTCGACAGAATGGTGGAGGAGTAAATCACAGTATGATCACAAACGGTTTCTAAGTGTTACACTAAGTGCAGAGGTTCAGGGTTTCGGGTGCACAAAGAGTCATCACATTGGATGAAAATCACACATTATCAATGTCGAGAATTGAATCTGAGACCTCAATCCAACACACTCTTAGTTGTCCTTATACACACTCAATGACTCAACTCTAAGTATGTAGAAGAAATGTGTACTAACTTAGTTGTACAAATAGCTAGCTTTTTCATTAGAACCTTTCTTGCCCGTACAAGAGCTCATTTGTAAAAGCAATATAGTATAGGATAATTGCATGGAGGTGTTGACGAGTGTTTCTCTGGCTTTTACACATCACATGCTTCAGACTGACATTCTGACAACAACGTATTAAACTGTCTATTTTTTTCCTTGTTTTCGCATCAGAATAATGGAGCTAGGTTTTCTCCACTTATATGCACTTTGATTTTCCTATAAGGGTGTGGCCCCCTCCCCCCATTACAAACTTTATATTTTAATTTAAACTAACATATTTAATAATCAATGGTGTGAAATAATGCAACACTTTCTGGTTCTTGAAAATATTTAAATATATGGAGAGGATTGATCAGCTTTTATGGAGATGCGTCCCTGCAGGCATGGTGCCCCATGCAAAAATCTTTTTTTAATTTAATTGCTTTTGTATTTTATTCATTCTATTTTTTGGAATATCTGAGCAGGCCCGGCACACCGGATATGGGAAATGTGAAATTATGCTCACTTTCAAGTGCTGTCCAAATAAATTCCATATTTTATTTCATATTTTTCTTTGTAAAAAAGTGGGTGAATTTGTCATTAAGCTATTGTTCAAGGTTAGATTTTCCGATGAAAATCAATTAAGAAGTACGACTAGATGTCATACTAGTAGTATACACCACTGAATCATCAGGTGCTGAATTTAAATATTCTTTTAACTTTGGCTTTTTATAGTAGTGCAATTAGACAATTCCAAAAGATAGAATTTTCCATTCAAAGCGCTCTTGTGCCTTCGTATGTTTTCATAGAAAAATATGGCTACCTGAAAAACTATAGAAGGCAAAAACACATTGTATTCTAACCATTCTTTGGTTATACATACTATACAAGAAATGCATAAAATGAGATATAAAATCACTATCAACATATTTTAATTTTCATGTTCAAATTGACTAAAATCACTCCAAATCTTTCAATTGAAATCAAAAGGGTCGAGAAAACACACACACATAAGATTTACCTTTTGCAAATAGGGATCAACTCAGGCTTGTTCAGTGATATAAAGGTTGAGAATATAGTCATTTGCTTTCTTTTATTTCCTTGTTTGTTCTTTTTTATTTTTCTTTTTTTGTAATGTTTTTACTTTCTCTTTGTACCCTTCATTATTTTCAATAAAATTGTTACTTAAAAAAAAAATATAGTCACAATGTGTCGCTTTTAATCGATCCAGTTGAATTGGTTTGATGAGGTGCCCCCTACATGGTACCCCAAATAAGGAGTTCTCAGCCCGCCCCTCATTATGGAAGGAATAGTGTCCAACTATGCTCTTAGGGACTCCATAATTGGTTTCAAACTAGTGGCGTAGCCTAAAGAAATATTGAGATAGATCAAGAAATTTTCACCTAGTTGAGGTAGAGGTTTTTATCAACACTCTTATTCAAACTTCGTTTACAAAATATTAAGAGAGGTACGTATTAATGTATTACCCACAAATTAAAATCAATTGGCATGTTTTGTACGTAACGTAGTAATATTTTGAAAAAGAAGCCCATGGAACCAATTGATGAGGTGCTGTGGTGCTTAGTTAGGTGCACTTACATATATGCAAACAACACTACTATTTAAAAAGCTAAAGGAACCATTTAATTAATTACAATTATTTGTCAATAATTATCATTCATGCAACTCTCTATTTGCTTGCATATCGTGTCCTAGCTACAACTAATAAGTCTGCTCACAGTGACTTTTGTATAACAATGCATGTGCAATTACTCATGTAAAATCTACCTGAACATGTTTAATTTATGTGAAAGTTTTCATTACAAACAGCTTAATTTTGTGACAATATCCTGGTCAAAATAATTTTTCACATGACATGTTTTGTAATTAATAACGGCATCACCCATGTATAACTTTTTTTGGAAAAATCTTTCTAACTTATTACTCCCTCCATCTCTAAATGTTGTTCCAATTGCGGATTACGAAGGTTGACCGACGATAAAGTTAAATGATCCATGTGAAAACTCGGATTATTTTTAGTAAATAAATTTTACATATTCAGAAACTACATTAAACCCGCTACAAAGCCTACAAAAAATAATTCAACTTTTATAAAATTTTGATATAAAAAGTAAGAGTTTAAGAGTGATTTAAGTTGACCCTCGATAAGCGAAATGGAACTTCTTTTAGGGACAGAGGGAGTATAACATTTGTTCTCCAACATCTTTAAACTGTGATGAGATTCTAAATACTAAACTTGTAGATGCGGTGTAACACTATTGCGATGCAGTACGTAGGTGCCTCATCATGCTATGTGTATATACGCTTATTCGAGTTGTCCAGCACAACTGATCATTAGCTTACTCTCCCATACAAGATGTCTCGAGTTCTAAACTCTAAGGATGTAGAAATGTTCACTGTTTATTTCAGACTCTCCCTAACCCCTGACCCTCTTAGGCAAAACACGCTTTTTGAATGGGAGTTGTTTCAACAATAAGATTATTTAAATTGGAGTTTGCACACTATGATGAGAGAAGTGGACCGAGTCCATAACACAATTTGTGAATATAAACAACCCCCAAAGAGAGGTTGTGGAGGAGTTAGGATGTTTTTACTTGGACTGTAATTTGCCCCAGACCAGACCAGACCAGACCAGACCAGTTCAGACCAGATCAGACCAGACCAGACTTGGATAGTTATAAAAATACAAAGAAACCAGACCTTACCAGATCAGACCAGACCAGTTCAGACCAGACCAGACCAGACCAGCAAATTACAGTCCAAGTAAAAACATCCTTAGCGTGTCTAACTTATGAGACTTTATCAACCTGGCCAGATTGCTTAGAAAGAAAGGTACAAGCTAGGGAGAAGGGAGCCACCACACCAACTTGTGCATGTGCAAAAAAAACCACACTAGCTCGCTATCTAGTTTAGGTAGAGATAAGAGATACTCCCTCCGTCCCTAATAACTTTGCCAAGTTTGACTGGCACGGGGATTAATAAAGTAAAAACTGTGTGGTTGAGGTTTGTGCAGAGGAGAGAGAATTAACTGGAACCACAAATTCTTTACTTAAATGGGAAAGTGACAAAGTTAATGGGACATCCAAAAAAGGAAAGTTGGCAAAGTTATAAGGGACGGAAGGAGTAGTAGTATAGTGTGAATGTGGATGGAAGGTGGGAGCTAGGGAGTTCACATAATTTGAACTCAATCTAGTTAGCTAATTGGTGCCACAAACTATTAGCTTAGGTCACCTCCATGTCAGAGTTTCAAACTCATGTTGGGCCTCGATCCGTACGGGAAACAGTTCTGGTGCGGACGAGGAATATTATTGATGAATATATATCCTCCATTATCTCATTTAATTTAGCATGTTCGATAATAGAGAAAAATAAAAAATGGACTTAAATGTCAAAGAGAATTCTGAATCGGACAGTTCAATCCGGAACTAGAGGACTCGAGCACAATTCAGTCTGATAATCTAGCTACCACCGCAAATGTGTTCATAATACTAGTAGTTGGTAAGAGGTTTTTCCTAAAAATATTTTTTCACAAGGCACTGTGACCTAATTAAATGTTAAAGCATTATCATTATCAGAGAGCTAAATACTAACGAAATATTTGATGAATCAATTTAATCCATTTAATAGTTGGATAACGAAATTTCATCGATACCAACGGTTATTACACTACAAAAAAACACGGGATTGACAAGGATTTTGGCAGAGATTATGCAAAATCCATGCAAAAAATACTTTGGATCGAGCTATTTGGCACAAAAAGTCGTAATCTGTGCCAACTTTCATGACAATCCCGTTTTTTTGTAGTTGTATATTTATCTTTGTCTCATTGAATATTGCCAACTTTGCATTTGATGTGATATAAGAAAATAAAAATTATGTGATTAAAGTGTGTGCACAATACAGAGAAATAAGTTGATTGACTCAAACAAACGGAGTACATAGTATTATTTTGAGAGAAAGTTACAAATTTTTTTAGACTAACATAAAGAAAATTTGCAAAGCTCACTTGTTCATTGAGACGAGGGAGTATGATTTATATAACTCATCTCTCCATAAGCAAAGGAAAAAAGATAAAAAAAAAAAAGGAGAAAAAAGATACAGCGTGTGTAGATGGGGACCCATAAGAATTTTCTTCCTTTGCTTGCATGAGGATTGAGTAATAGTACGTGCACGTTCTTTTTCTTTTACTCCTAGCTTTTTACCATGTTCTACACTTTCGATATTACCGTACGCTGTTTTAAAGGCAAGCCATGCGTGCCAGGGTGTTTTTTGCTAAAAA
Source organism: Cuscuta epithymum (assembly GCA_945859915.1). Lineage (NCBI taxonomy): Eukaryota > Viridiplantae > Streptophyta > Magnoliopsida > Solanales > Convolvulaceae > Cuscuta > Cuscuta epithymum. The sequence goes on along the minus strand of CAMAPF010000150.1, from coordinate 2,344,477 downwards.
ATCTGTCAATGTTCCAAAAAATATCATTGTGCTATTTGATTTTTTTTCCTATAAAAATTGTGTTATACTTGTATGACAAGTACCAACGTACTAAATACTCTCTATCACACTACCATTATCTTATATTTTCATTTTGGTTCGTCCACTAAAATTATCTCATTCCAAATTGGATAAAATTTGTGTTACTCAATTTCAATCACAATTCACATATATAAACTGTCTTTTTGAGGACTATAGGTAGTTGAAAACAAAGAATGAGTTGAATAAGGCAAACAAATGTTCTAATGGGCTACTCTCATCTAAATCATGAGTGCCAAACAAAGAATCATATATGGTACAATATGTGTTTAACTCTAATAAAACTTAAAGGTCAACATATATAATAGAGGAGTTCTCAAGATTCTTAGAGGTCAATTGATGCAAGACAAATACTTCATTATAAAACAAACCGGGTTGTTGTTTATCTCTTTTCTATATAAACTCTAAAGCTACCAGATTTTATTTTTGGTAAACTGTTAAGACACGGGGTTCCATCCTAAAAGGTCAACCTGTTAGGAGGAGTAGCCCGAAGCTTAATATAGCACTCTAGTGCTTCTCAATTTTCCGGTGTGGGACATTTAACACCCCTCCTCACGACCAGACACTTCGTCTGGATCGTGTCGTCATTCATTTTTCATCGGTTCGTCAATTTTTTTTATCGTGTCGTCATTTTTCATAAGGGGCCCCACACCATGGATCGATTTGGCTCTGATACCATGTTAAGACCCAGGGTTCCATCCTAAAAGGTCAACCTGTTAGGAGGAGTAGCCCGAAGCTTAATATAGCACTCTAGTGCTTCTCAATTTTCCGGTGTGGGACATTTAACATAAACATGATAAGTCTAACTGTCTATTGTCTAAGTAATCATGAGATAAGATTTGGGGGATGATCAATAACTCAAATCACTCTAGCTACTATAGAAAAAGTACGTAGAATAGGTATGTTGAGGCCAATAATTCTCTGAGAAATCTGAGTTGGAAGCTTGTTTTGGTTTTTTTGGACTTTCGCCACATTCATTGGATGCTGTCCTTGCTTGAAGTTTTGAGTTGATGAAAGCTAAGGGTTGGTGCGTGGCTATTTTTGGAGGCCAATATTTGAACAATCATAACAAAAAGGTTTTTTGTCCATGAAACACATGCAGGCCATCCCCACTGCCTTGTCACTTGTCAGTTCCTTAGCTTTCTAATTTCATTCGATTCAAATTTTAAAATTCCGTGTGGAAAGCATTAAACCAGGTTTGGCCAGCCATTATTATTGATGATTGATCGAATATTTCAGGATGTGTTAGACGCGGATGTTGATTGAATTGAAATCTTGATCTTCATGGAATTGGATATATGGAGTAGAAGATGGATCAGCGTTGTGGACACCCACTATGTAAGCCCATTCATTCGCCAAATGGGCTTACGTAAATAAGAAGTTTGGTTTGATTTGATCTTTTTAACTCCAGTCCAATCTGGTCTAAGTTGAAACCAGTCCAACTAAAAACATCCTAAATAATAAGTATAGTTTCGCATTGAATTAGTAGTGATGATTTAGTAAATGGATATATATATATGGGTACAGTTCCCATGAGAATGATGTTTAACGTGAAAATGTGAGAATACTCTGATGGTCCTTGGGACAGGGGGTAAGCGGAGCTGAAGTGAAAGAGAACTTTGTGTATTAAAAAATGGCAGGTAGAAGTTAAGCTTTGATATGAAAAACTCTCGTCTTGAAGAAGAAGTACAATAGTTAATCGAGGAAAGTGTCAATTGAGACACCAACTTGTATGAGGTGGAGTAAAGAGTACATTATATTGCATTCGATCTTTGTAAGTACACAAATTCGGAATTTTAGTATTAATTGAGTACACTTGTTAGATTAGCACGTTAATACAACTCAGTTGACTAACAGAATGTTGAGTAAGAAAGGGTAATGGACCAAGGTTATGGCGACAACCTTCACGAAGTTGAACAAAAAGGGGAAATCGGTCTTCGGAGGTCGACCTACAAGGGGCGTCGGCCAGTAGGGGTGCATCGACCAAGGAGAAGTCGACCTGCGGGGGACTGACGTCGACCTAGAAGAAGTGGATGAAGTAGTTGGGGGCCGGCTCGACTTTCAAAAAGTCGACCTATTAGCGTTCTTTTAGCCAGCTCAGCCGAATTAACGTCTTAAACTAACTGGTGTACTCAATTAACACTAAATAAAAACTCGAATTTGTGTACTTAAAAAGATCAAATGCAATATTGTGTACTCTTTACTCCATATCATACAATTTGATGTACTCAATTGACCCTTACCTCGAACAGGAGCCAGCCACGTGTGTATAGAAGCATCTAGAATTACTTGGAAAATACGGATTAGTTAATTGGTAGGAGAATTTGCTAATAGATTCGCTTGATTGATTGTGTGAGGACATATGCACAATTTCTTTCTTAATCCCTCATTTCATATATACTACGTATGTTTTAATAGCTATTTTTTAATTCTTTTCAAGTTTTTTACTAATTTATTGTTGTACTCATTTAATTTGGTTATAGGCTAAAGGGTCAAATAAGTACATGAACTAACTTAAAGTGTTCAATTAGTCTCTTATATAGGAGGTTCAGCCCGACCATCGCCAATTGGGGCGGTTCACGGTGGAATGTTTTGATAAAAAAAATTTGAGCATCTTCTTCATTAAATCTAGTTTACTCATATCAAATATTAGCTAAATATTCAATTTGCATTCTATTGACACAAATTATTTTTGTGTTGATCAATGGCGCTGAACCAATCGTCATGGCGGTGCGGTTGAGGATCACTATCGATGAAATCCTCATTTGCATTCTATTGACACAAATTATTTTTCAAATTAAAGTTGTTTGTGGTGTTTTTTCTTCAGTTTCGAGAAGACCGAAGAAATTGAGGATTTTAAAATCCTGAGAGAATAGGTGTAGCTAGTTGAACAATGTAGACAATATTATCATACATCCTCTTTTTATACAAGTATATTCTTACAATGTTGGTTTTTTGTTAAACTCAAAATTGTTTTTTATACGCATATTTCTACACACTTTAAAGGAGTTACCGCGGCTTCAATATCTAACAACATTATATTTATGAATGAGGGTTGATACCCTTAATTTATGTCAATGCACTTTGTGCATCACAAGTTGTACATTTTTCTTAGAAAGTGGAACCTACTTTCTCATGTGACTTCTTTACCCTTAATATACTAACTGAAGTTAACTTCCGTTAAGTTTAAGATTTAGTCATTGCTAATAATCTAATAGGTACGTGATCCTTCTTAATATGTACATGATTTCTTCCCGAACTTAATTGCACTTACTTGATTATGAGTTTTTTTTAGTAAAGAAGAATATTAAGTTTGAAATCTAATCATTGTGATTTTTTAGTTTACACCCTTGCTACTGTTAAAAAAGTTTAATAAATAAAAGAATTTTAAGTTTGAGATTTTGTCATTGTGATTTTTACACTATTTAAGAATAATTCATAACAATATCATATATAATACTCTCTCCGTCCCACTAAGATAGATTGTCTATTTTCTTTTTGAATCGTTCTACTAAGATTGTCTTATACTAACTCCGTCCCATTTAAAGGTTCTCATGGCAAAATGACACAATTATTTAGACAATAAGTAATTATGCTAATTCAAGTATATTTTGAGAAATAATTTTGATAAGTATATAATATAAAGTGTTATTGATGATAACTATAATTTTATAAATGTGTTGTTTTTAGTACTTGATGATTAAATTATCATTTAAAAGTGCTAATTGTTTTCTAAAATAGAAAGTGAGAACTTTTAAGTGAGACGTCCAAAAGAGGAAAGCGAGAACCTTTAAATGGGACGGATGAAGTACCAAATATGGTAAAATTGTGTGGGTCTAAATCATTTTTAGTTTGTCAATTTAGTATCAACCGCATAAACTCATTTTTTTAATAATTGCACCACAATCTCATTTTCTAATGTTAGAGGGAGAAAAGTAGTAATTATTTAGAAAAAGAACATTATTTTAATATTGGGTAAAAATTGTCGCGCCTTGCGCGACCAAACGCTAGTTCTCAAATAAGTATCAAGAGACGTATAAATTTTAGTCTTAGTGAAAATATCAAACCATGTGCCTAATCTTTTCCTTTAATAAATAATAGAGATATTACCCGAAATAGGACTAAAAAGGTTTGAAAATTCCAAAATAGGACTGCTATGTTTTTATTCTCAAAATAGGACTAATTAATGTCATGTTTTGGCAGTACCAAACTTCAAACATGGCAATATTTTCCAAACTTGACAGTAATTACTCCTATTTTGGGAATAAAAAACATGACACTCCTGTTTTGGAATTTTCAAACTCTTGTAGTCCTATTTCGGGAACTTTCCCTTAATAATATAGAGGTTTTGTTTTATTTTTGGTAGCATAAATTTTGAGACACCAAGGGCCTGTTTACTAACAGAAATATTTTCCAGTTTTCCAGAAAACTGGAAAACAAAAAACAGGAAACGTGTTTACCAAAGAAATTTCAGGAAAACTGGAGAAAGGAAAAAAGAAAAACGCGTTTACCAAATCGTTTTTCAAAACGGAAAAAATGAAACATGTCTCTCTATTCATTAATGATTTGGAGAATTGACTTTTACTAGTTTTCCAAATTTGGAAAACGCAGATGCTACAGTGCCTTTGCAATGAATTTGCATACTTACACCTAGTGGTGGGTCCGGTCCCGCTCCGATGTCGATTCCATTCCGGTACCTCCATCCTCCTACCTTACCCCTTACCCCTACCCTACCCTACCCTACCCACCCAACCCCACCCCGCGTACCCATTTTTCCCTATAACGACCTTACCCCCACCCCCCACCACATGCCCCGACCTCGGCCCCACCACGATCCACCCTACCCTACTGCCACCCCCTTACCACCTCGACCCCACCTCGATCCACCCTACCCTACCGCCACCCCCTACCACCTCGACCCCACCCCGACCCACCTACCCTACCCCCACCCCTCGTATATTACCACTTACCCCTACCTTACCCCTTACCACATGCCTCCTACCTCGGCCCCACCCCACCGCCATCCTACCCCCACCCCCACCCTACCTCGGCCCCACCCGGATCTCGGGCCCACCCTACCGCCATCCTATCCCAACTCCCTACCCTACCCCTACCTTACCCCAACCCCAACCCACTACCCCCACCCTTACCGCCATCCTACCCCCCACCCTACCCCTTCCCTACCCCGGCCCCACCCTGGTCCCGACCCCACCCCACCGCCATCCTATCCCAACACCCTACCCTACCCCTACCTTACCCCAATCCCAACCCCAAACCCTACCCACTACCCCCACCCTTACCGCCATCCTACCCTACCCATACCCCGGCCCCACCCTGGTCCTGACCCCACCCTACCGCCATCCTATCCCAACTCCCTATCCTACCCCGCCACCCCCTACCACCTCGACCCCACCCCGACCCACCCTACCCTACCCCACCCCTCGTATATTACCCCTTACCCCTACTTTACCCCTTACCACATGCCCCCTACCTCGGCCCCACCCCACCACCATCCTACCCCCACCCTCCCTCGTACCGCCATCCTACCCCCCACCCTACCCTTCCCCAACCTCGGCTCCACCCGGATCCCGGGCCCACCCTACCGCCATCCTATCAACTCCCTACCTTACCCCAACCCCAACCCTACCCACTACCCCCACCCTTACCGCCATCCTACCCCCACCCTACCCCTTCCTTACCTCGGCCCCACCCTGGTCCCGAACCCACCCCACCCAACCCCCAACCCCTAAACCTTACCACCCACCCCGACCATACCCCTTACCCCACCCCCACCCATAACTTCCCTACCCCGACCCCTACGAGTAGGTATGGGTGGGTATGAAGGGTTGTGGGGGGGTATGAGTAGAGTGTAAGATCGTGGTAAGGGCAGGGGTAGGGGTCAAGGGTGTGGAATTAGAGAACTGGGTGAAAAAATTGATAACCATGTGATAGAGTATATGGGCCTGGACCCTATGGCCCACATACTCAAGTCAGCGGTGACCAGAAGAACACCCATATGGCCCCTTCGGCCATATGGGTCCGCATCGGCCAGAAACCAGACCGGCCCAGGAATGGCATCTGGACTATCGGTGGCCGCATCGGCCCATGGACCGCATCGGCCTCAAGACCGCATCGGCCAGAAGACACCGCATCGGCCAGAGTTCACCCTGGCAGAATGCATCTCTCTACTTTATTTACTAAGTATTGTACACAGCCCATTAGTGGCCCTATTTCGCCCAAAGAAGGCATGATTATTGTAATGGGCCTCCTAAGCCCATGGCTAGGAGCCCAAATCCACATTTTTACCTATAAATAGACCCCTTGGGGCTAGTTATAGGGGGTTAAAAAATATAATTACTCACTTTCTCTCTCTAGCTCTCACTTCTCTCTAGAATTAATACTCCATCATTTGGTGCTTTCATTGAGAGCCTAGAACAGATCAAGTGAGTACCCCTCGTCGCTACCAGACACTACCACTAGCTATGACAAGAACTAGGTCAAAGAACACTGTAGGAACGCCCCCTTGAACCAGGAAGGGCAAGGAAACGTTGCTGACAACGTCCCCAACGATCCTATCATCCAGGATAAGGACGCCCAGGAAGTCAAGCACGCAGCGGCCGACCTTCGCGTCCAACTCAACAAGACTGCTCCCGACGCCCGCATCGGGCTCGAGGACAGGCGCAATGCTGATCGCGCTTCGGGCCAGCAGGCCTCTAACCCTGCTGCTCCCCAGATCAACCCGGCCGCACTATCGGCCATTGTTGCGAGCATCCTTCAGGACCCCAACGTGGTCAGCGCTCTCGTCGCAAAGACAAGGGAGAACAACACTCCGGCAACTGGAGAGGTCGCAACGGTGCCACCACCGCCACCTCGTCCGCAAGGCGTCACCTTCTTCGGTGACAACGAGGACGTCCTCGCCGTGGACACCCATTCCCACACTGCCTCACCTACCCGGGATACACCGGCCCAACCTCGCGGTAAAATCTCAGCCTTCAACAGACTGGGTGACATCGCGAGCCGTCGGGTACCTACGGGAGGGGTGGCGGGTCGGTTGGGTGGCCGCGAGCCGGGGTCGCCAAAGGAAAGCTTCGGGTCCGTGTCCCGGACTACGGACCGGCCCCGGCCAGACAAAGGAAAAGGAAAGCTGAATGATGACGATGCGCGCCACCAAATCAACCTCGCCCACGCGGCCCGGATCCAGACCCCTCTGGGCGGCGCCGCGGCCAACACAGACCCAAGGGATGAGATCATCGCCCGCTTGGAGAAGCGCCTCGCTGACATGGAGGCCCGAGAGGCCGCAGGGCGCGCATCGGCCCAGACATCCCAGCATCCCAACTACGACGCGTTCCTGAGCAAGGTCAGTGCTCTGGAAAGGGAGTTGGCTGACCGGCGCGAGGAGCCCATCATCCAGATACGGACCAGAACCCCCTTCTCTGCGAGGGTGCTCTCCGCTCCCATCCCGGAGAAGTATAAGGGAAACCCGATCAAGCCATATGACGGCCGCACTGATCCCCAGGAGCACTTCACCCGTTATCAGAACAATATGATAATGACCAACGCTTCGGAGGAATACATGTGTCGCTGGTTCCTATCCACCCTGGAGGGACCGGCGTACGACTGGTTCAACAACCTTCCGGAGGGGAGCATCGACTCATGGCAGGACCTTGCTCAACGCTTCCTCACCCACTTTGCCGGGAGGAAACGCGCGAAGAAGCATTTCGCTCATCTCCTGACCATCAAGCAACAATCGGAGGAGACGCTCCGAGCCTTCCTCGATCGCTGGACGAGGGAGGCGGACGAATGCGAAGGAGCCGATGAACACACCCTCCTGGCCTTCCTCCGCGGAGCACTCCGGCCGAGCCACTTCGCCCGGAGCCTGTTCACGGAGCCTCCGCGGTCATACCTCGCGGCGCTCCGACGCGGAGATAGGCACGCTGATGCCGACGAGCTCCTGAACCAGAAGAAGGGTGGGGAGAAGCAACAAAAGAAGGACTCCTCGTCCAACCCCCACCACCCGCCGGCCAACAAGGGACAGCACCAGCCAAAGAAGGCACACCAGGAGCAAGGCGGACAGCGAAGAGAGGATCGTTCATGGCGTCCAAAGTTGGAGGCACAACGCATCCCCCTCACCCACCCGGTGAGCGTCGTCCTTGACCACGCCGAGGCGCAGGGCCTCATCGTGAAGGACCCCAGGTCAGAGGAGGAGATATTTGCGGTCCACAAAGGAGGGACATACTGCAAGTACCACCGCCAGACATCCCACAAGACCGAGGATTGCACCACCTTGAAGAGGCACATCGACGGCCTCGTCCGACAGGGGGAACTTTCCCAATTTGTCAAGGGTGCCCCCAAGAGTAACACTTGGGTTAACCCTGGCAAAAGGGGGGAAGGATCCTCCGGGAAAAAGAGGGAGATCGGCGCCCTCAGTGAAGATGAGGACGAAGAAGAGCCCCGCCAGAAGAAACATCACATTCACATCATCGTCGGCGGAAACACAGGGGGGGACTTGGCTACCCAACGGAAAAAATGGGCTCAGTCCCTGTACGTTGGTGAGGTGTCCCACGCCCCCCCCTCAGCCGAAGCGACGGAACGTGGAGGCCATCACCTTCACCGACAAGGACCTCCCCTTCGGCCCCTTGCCCCACAGGGACGCCCTCGTCGTCAAATGCGAGATTGGCAACAACATCATCCACCGCAACTACATCGACACTGGCAGCTCTGTCAATGTGATGTACGTTGACACCTTCAGACAACTGAAGTTGAAGAAGTCTGAGCTCCGGCCGATACGGACTCCGTTATCCGGCTTCACCGGGGACTCTATCGACGCCGAGGGCACGATAGTGCTTCCCGTTGTGGTCGGTGACGGTACCTGTCAGGCGAAGATTGACATGGAGTTCGTGGTCATCAACCTGGACAGCGCCCACAACATGATTTGGGGACGACCGGCCTTGGAGGACCTTGAGGCCATCATCTCCATGAGACATCTATGCCTCAAGTTCCCCACCAAGGACGGCGTCGGCTACGCCAGAGGGAACCAGAAGATAGCCAGGGCTTGCTACCTGAAGCTCACAAGGAAAATCAATGAGGCCGAGGAGCGGATAGACACCATCACCACCGCCTCGGCCGAAGAAGACACACCAAAGGCCGAACCGGTCGGAGACGTGGAAGATGTTCCGTTGGACGTCTCCCGGCCGGAACGCACGCTGAAGATTGGGACCCAGCTCCCCCAAGATACCCGAAGGGCCATACTCTCCGTCCTGAGAACGTACGCCGTCGTCTTCGCATGGGGACCAGAGGACATGCCGGGCATCAGCCCAAAGGTAATCACACATCGGCTCTCAGTCGATCCGGCATCCTCCCCCATCAAGCAGAAGAAGCGCTACCTCTCGGCTGACAGGAGGGAGTTCGTCAAGGCCGAGGTGGCCATGCTGCTCTCCATCAGGCACATAAAAGAGGTGAAGTACCCCATGTGGTTGGCGAACGTCGTCCTCGCACCAAAGCCGCCCACGTTCAGAATGTGTGTTGATTACACTGACCTGAACAAGGCGTGTCCAATGGACCCATTTCCTCTCCCCAACATTGATCAGTTGGTGGATGAGACGGCAGGGTGCGAGTTGATGTCGTTCCTCGATGCGTTCAGAGGGTACCACCAGATATCCATGCATGAAGATGACGCGGAGAAGACTGCTTTCATGACCCCGGAGGGAATTTTTTGCTACCTCGTCATGGCCTTTCGGCTCAAGAATTCCGGCGCCACTTATACAAGGATGGTAGCCCGGGTTTTTAGAGCAGTCTTAGGTCGGACGATGGAAGCATACGTCGATGATATGATCGTCAAGAGCAAACAATCCACAACTCATGCCGACGACCTCCGGGGCATCTTTGAGATCATGAAGAGGTACAACCTCCGGCTCAACCCGAAGAAGTGCACCTTCGGCGTCCAGGGAGGTAAATTCCTGGGGTACCTGGTCAGCCGAAGGGGCATTGAAATAAACCCAGAGAAGATACAAGCCATTATCAACATGGAGCCGCCCCGCAACATAAAGGAGGTACAACGGCTGACGGGACGCCTCGCGGCCCTGAACCGTTTCCTCTCAAAATCCGCGGAGAAGTCGCTCCCCTTCTTCCAAATAATGAGGAAGGCCACCAGCTTCAAATGGACGGCGGAGTGCCAACAGGCCTTCGAGGAACTGAAGCAATATCTCGCCTCCCCACCCGTCCTATCCAAGCCCCAGCCCGGCGAGACTCTCTTCCTTTACTTGGGAGTGAGCACGTCGGTCGTCAGCTCTGTACTCATCAGGGAGGATGGCGGAGTACAAAAGGCAATATTCTACGTCAGCAAGACGTTGCGGGAGGCCGAGCTCAGGTACTCCCCCATTGAGAAGACGGTGCTGGCCATCGTCCACACGGTGAAGAAGCTGGGGCACTATTTCCAGGCTCACCCCGTCCATGTCCTCACGCATCAGCCGTTGGGCGCCCTTATGAGGAGCCCAACCAGCTCCCCAAGGATGATCAAGTGGGCAATATTCTTGAGCCAGTACCAGATTGAGATAAAGCCGAGGCCATCCATCAAAGGGCAAGCCTTGGCTGACTTTGTCACCGAATGCACGGCAAGGGAGACGGCCGTTACCACCACAGGAGCTGAACCAGACGAAGCCTGGACCCTCTACACGGACGGGTCCTCGGCCGCCAAAGCTTGTGGGGGTGGCGTCGTCCTCATCTCCCCAGAAGGATTCAGAGCATACTATGCCATCCGCTTCAATTTCAAGGTATCCAACAATGAAGCCGAGTATGAAGCGCTCCTTAGCGGGCTCAGACTGGCCGCTGGCCTCAAAGCGCGCCACATCAGGATCAAATGCGACTCAAAACTCGTAGTGAACCAGATGGAGGGTTCCTACGAGGCCAAAGAAGGGAGGATGAAGCAATACAAGGAGGCCGCTGCGGAATTGCTCAAGGCGTTCGATACCTACGAGATCACTCAGTTCCCAAGGACGGAGAACGCCGAGGCCGACATCCTCTCCAAACTCAGCTCCGACACTCCTGAGCACATCTCTAAGATAGCTAAGGTGGAGGAGTTGAGCATGTCAAGCATTCACGCAAGCCCTATACTCTCCATACAACACCAGCCGGAGGATTGGATCACCGACATCGCAACCTACATCACCTCCGGCACATTACCCGAAGATGAGGAGAGGGCCAAACTCGCCAAACTCAGGGCGCCAAGCTATGTCATTGAGGGTGACAAGCTCTACAAGAGATCATACAACGGCACCCTCCTCCGGTGCCTCCACCAAAATGAGGCCGAAGTGGCCATGGAAGAAGTCCACTGCGGCATATGCTCATCGCATCAGGGGCCCTTCAGCATGTCACGGCGCCTCGTCGTCCAAGGCTATTTTTGGCCGACGATGGCACGCGACTGCGCTGAGGTCGCCCGCAAATGCAGCGCATGCCAACACTATCAAAGGGCACCTGGCCGACCGGCCGTCAACTACGCCCCGGTCAGTACTGCCATCCCATTCTCCAGATGGGGCATTGACCTCGTCGGCCCACTACCAAGAGCAGCGGGCAACGACAGACACATCATTGTCGCCATCGACTACTTCACCAAATGGGTCGAAGCCGAACCACTCGCAAGCATCACCGGAGCACGGTGTCGAAAGTTCGTCTACAAGAATATCCTCACCCGCTTCGGCGTGCCCCAGGAGATCATATCAGACAACGACACCCAATTTGAAGCCGAACCGTTCCAAAGCCTCCTCTAGGAATGGGGCATCAAACACCGTTTCTCCTCCGTGGCCTACCCTCAGGCCAACGGGCAAGTTGAGAACGCCAACAGAACCATCTTGGAGGGGTTAAAGAAGAAGCTTGAGGAAGAAGGGGGAAGTTGGGTCGACTAGCTCCCCAACGTCTTATGGTCCTACCGAACTACTCCAAGGAGGGCCACCGGGGAGACGCCATTCTCCTTGTGCTACGGCTTCGAAGCCAAGGCTCCCACTGAAGTCACCCTCCCCAGCCGACGGGTCACTCAATACGACCCCGAAGCCAATGAAGAAGCCATGAAGATTGACTTGCACCTCATTGATGAAAGGCGGGAGATGGCTTACCTTCGGGCAGAAAACTACAGACGCCAAGTCAAATCCTACTATGACGCCAAGGTACGCTCCCGCGAATTCCAAGTGGGGGACTACGTCCTCCGCCGAAGGGAAGCAAGCAAGCCGATGGAAGGGGGAAAGCTCGCCCTCAAATATGAAGGGCCCTACATCATCAGCGCCGTCATCAAAGCCGGCACTTATAGACTAAAGAACCCTAATGGGTCAGATGTACCACGATTGTGGAATGTACACCATCTGGTGAAATTTTACCAATGACTCGAGAAGTGGTGAAGCGGGCAACGTCCCCCATCCCTCGGCTTATTGGTTGAATAAAACACCCTCGGCCTAGCGCCACTTATTGAATAAAATTCATGTTTCATCCAATCTTTTAAGATTTGAGCAAAAGGAAAACCCAAGGACCGCATCGGCCTAAGCGGTGCAAACACCCGGGACCGATGCGACCTAAAGCCGTCGCAATAAACGACGCGCCTAAAGCCGTCGCAATAAACGACGCACCTAAAGCCGTTGCAATAAACAACGCACCTAAGGCCGTTGTGATCCCCAACGCGCCTACAAAGCCGTTGCATAGACAACGCACCTAAATATCGTATCGGCACAAGCGGTGAAACACCCAAATCGGCCGGCGATATGCAGGACGAAGGACCTGTGTGCATGGTCCAACGTCTTCAAACGGAGAAGCATACCGCGTCGTCCGCGCGGAAACCGCAGGACGACAGGCCTGAATTAAGGCTGAGGTTACAAAAACTCCACCCGTCAGTAAAATTTCGCTCAGGACCACAAAGGGCGGCTGTCAAAAGACGATGCCTAGTCCGGTCCCTCGTCGATGATAGACGTGGAAAGGCCAAAAAAGGTGCCACTGACACACCAAGTCGAGGGCGTATTTACTCCCTCGCACTAATCCACGCGAAAAGCGTTGCGGACAAACTACCGCACATGGACGAAGGGACAGTAACCCTTCGGCTACTTAAAAAAAAAAAAAAAGAGGGAAGCCGACGGACCGCGCACTCGCCGGCCTCGAGCAAAAAACAAAATCCCCACAGAAAACCAAGCCTCAAATCGGCTAAGTACATATCAGGCTTTCACCATACAGGAATCCGAGGTACACGCTTCGGCAGCAACCACAGCTTCATAAGAGGGATTCACTGTGGTTTCAAAACCAGTCCATTACATAGACGGAGGGGCGCGTCGTCTCCACGTAGCAAAACCCAAGTAACGAGCCGAAGCAAAACAGCTCCATCAAGGCAAGTTTGACACTTAGAACATTTTCTAAGTCACTCTACAAGAGAGACGATGCGCTACCATTCCATATCTGGGCATCGCTTCGTCCTCAACACTTCAGGATTAAATTCCAACACCTCGACTCGGAAAAGGTGTAAACACAAATAAGGAATTCATCAAGAGACGACGAGGCGCATCGTCTTCAAAGAAAGAAGATCGCTACGTCTCAATTAAAAAGGCCAAAACAGAAACGTGGTACTTGGACAAATGCTAAAACATTGGGACCACATCTCACTCCAGACGATGGAATACATCACCTAAGCCGTTGCGCTCCTATACTCATAAGGGGTCGCGACGTCTTAAACGCGCGAGACATGTTTTGATACTGACTCAGAAATTCTAAGAGAAATAAGTCTCGGGGGTACGCAGACGAAGGAGCGCTTCGTCTCAATCACGCAGGGGCGCACTCCCCCCTGATACTTGGTAAAAAATTTTTTGGGGAAATTAAAAAGGCATACGAGGACGATAAAGACGAAGCAACAGCGCATTCATTCAAAGGCAAAATGTTCATTAATTGATGATGCAAAAGATACAAAAGGTGGGCGCTTCGGCCATTACATGCACTTCAGTGCTATAACTACAAAAGCTAAAAATACACACTAAGCTACCACATCAGCTGGCACCCCACCAGCGACAACATCGTCCCCGTTGCCGCTACCGGCATCATCATCACCACCATCATCCTCACCGGCCTGGGAATCGGTGGGGCCCTCGAGCAGATAATCGTCGCTATCACTCCACGGCTCCTCCCCTTCAGACGAACTTAGGATAGGAGGCTGCCTCTCCGATAGGGGAAGCTTCAAATCCTCATCAGGATTCTTCATCCGCCGAGGGAGACTCAGACCCCTCGGCCTCATCTTCCGGAAGCGACGACGCAGCTTCCTATAGATGAGCTTCTGCATCCGATACTGGCCGCAGTCGTAGAAAGCTTGCATCTCGTTCATCCAAAATGCTTCACCGGCGGGGTCCTTCGTCGTCCAATCATTCAACCTCTCAGCGACCCTGGACATCAGCAGAAGGGCAACTGATCATCGGTTTTCCATCCCTCGGCCTTGAAGTCAGCAACGGCCTTCTCAGCGGCCTTCTCAGCATTGGCTTTAAGCCGCTCCGCCTCCTCGGCTCTCTTCAGAGCAACATCGGCAGCCTCTGCGGCTTCCCTCCGAGCCGCTTCGGCCTCATCAAGCCGGACCTGGAGAAGCTTCATCTCCTCCTCTGCGGCCCTGGCCTTGTCCCTCAGATCTTGGAGGGCTTCATCGGCTGAGAGAGCCTTAGCCTCCACTTTCTTGAGCCGCTCAATCTCGGCCTCCTGTCTCCAGTGCTGCTCCCTCAGCATCAAGGCACCCTGGACGAAGCAAAGTAAGATCAAAAATGAAAATGAAAACCGAGAAATCACGAAGTATGGAGAAGCATCTTACCTGGACGACATAGTCTATCCCTCCGTCGTATAACCTCACATGCTGGCCTTGTCGGCCGAGATATTGGCGATCATACTCAGGCATGGCCTGAGCGAGCAAGTCGTCACCACCAACGGTCTCGTTAAAAAGACCACCCTTCACAGGGTATCGTACAGTGACTTCGTACGACCCCTTGGCTAGAGCCTCTTCCAGGCGAGCACTGGCAGCCGTAGCAGGGGCCACCCGAGAGGCCGAAGCAACCACGGCCGAAGAAGAACCTTTGGCCAGGTCAGTCAAAGGAGGGGCCTCGGTCAGCTGAACGTCCACAGCAGCCTGGGTAGAGGGGGCGCCGGCCTCTTCATTCACGGGAGCCCGCCTCGGCTTCTTAGAAGCTGGGTTAGGCTTAAGACCCGCTTCGGCCAGAGTCCTTTGCCCCTCATCGACTCCTCTCTTCTTCTTGGCGACAGGCTTCTTAACGGCCTCAGCACCACCTTGAGAGCCCCCCGAAGATTTCTTTGCGGCCTCAGCGGCTAGGGCGGCCTTGAGCTCCGCATCGGCTTTCTTTGCAGCCCGGGCCATAAATGACATACGATCCATATCGAAGCCTGCACAAAAATACACAAGGGTTAGCAAAGGAAGACAAAACATCATGCAAAGATAAAGAAAAGAGGTCAACCTTCGGCCTCAGCCGGCACGCCTAGACGGGGCCCATCGGCTTGCTCATACGAACCGGTGATATTCGGCCAGAAATCATCGTCCACATCACCCGGACAGTAGTACCTCACGAAGTCAAGGGCGGCCATCTTGTACTCTGTAACGTACGTCTTAATGCTCCTCGTCCCCCCCTTAATAAAGGCCTCTACCTGATTGCTTATTTCGGCACTCCAAGGGGAGGTATGCAACTCAAAGAGGCCGCTGTGACCATTGGAAGGAAAGAAGCCACCCTGACCCAAGGTGACGAACACGAACTTGGCCTTCCAGCCATGAATGGACGTAGGGAGATCCGTAAACGACCTCCTCCCACTAATCTGCTGCAGGGTTGCGTAGCCGGCACAATTTTGATGGCTCCCTCGGCCTATCCGAAACAAGTTCATGAACAGGGCAGTCGTCGGCGGAATCTCCAACTCTTTACACCGGATCAAGAAGCCGATGATGAGCGAAAAGCTGTTGGGGGTCAATAGGGCCGGAGGGAGCTCCACCATGTCAAGATACTCCTTGATGAAGGGATGAAGAGGGAACCTCAAACCCTTGGCAAAACTCATTGGGTATACACCAAAATAGCCCAAAGGCGGGTTCAGAACATGATCCGACGGCAAGGGGGCTCTGACACGGCCGGAGGGACCGACGTACAGCTGCGCGACATGATAATCGCCGAGGGTCCCCTCCGGCCGAATGATGTACAAGTTGCTAAGATCTAGCTGAGAAAACCCCTGCGGCACCCCCGCGCGCTGCTTCCGCCGATACGGTTTCTTCGTCTTGGGAGCCGAGGGACCTTCCCCTGCTACGGAAGATACCGGAGGGGGGCAGGGAATATTGGCCGATGAAGAGGCCCCATCCCCCCTCAAAGGCGAATTGGACATCGCTTCGTCCTCACCAGAGTTTTGAGCACCACCGTCCTCGCTCAAACGTTCCTCGTCCACTGAGGTGCGATAATCAGCCGTGTTTTCCATCTCCACGGCCAGTTCGTCCACAAGAGTCAAGTTGATCCGAGGCGATGTATCTTCCTCGTCAAATGGCCAGTCCTCTTCGTCCAACGAAGCTGTCAAATCAATGGGGGAGGGAACGCTACGGCCGTTAGAGAACGGCATAACACCTACACCTATTCCTAAGGGCGGTTTTTCGGATCAAAGTTGTTTCCCTACAAACACTAGATCTAACCCCCTAGGAAGCAAAGTATAAGGAAAAAGCAAAGAACAAAGAAGAATCTAACCTTTGAAGATTTGGAGATCTGGAAAAGATTGATGAAAACTTGAAGGAACACTCCGGAGGTTTCTCTCTCTAGAAAGTTCGACAGCACTTCGTTGCTCAGCAAGGTTGCAAATGAGGTATCGCCTCGGGGTTTAGGGGTATTTATAAACACCCCTCCAACGGTCACTACACGTGGCAATCTCCAATTGGCCACCTCAACGGCACCTCCCCTAGAACCAATCAGCGCCTGTCTTTTCACATTCCACTCTATGACCACCGCTACGGCCCGACAGGCCCCGAGACTAGGGTAGGTACCGGCCTACTCACCCAAAACCAAGGAGAAACTCGCTACGGCCCAATTTTACCAAAGACATGGCCGCATCAGCAAAACACGCTACGGCCCCAAAGCAACCCCAAGAACCACGAGTACCGCTGCGGCTACTCACGCGCACATCGTTTGATGATGACCCTGGTATTGCGGCCTTCGTCCAAGGGTTCTCCCACAGGGTTACCTTGGACAGGTTCGCCTAAGGGTCGGACTCACGACTAACGCATGGAGCACCGTATCGGCTCGAGAACATCATGACTCCCTTGTGCCTCAAAAAATTTTCGGCCAAAGGAGTGGGGGACTGGGGGACTGTATCGGCTACAAGAAAGAAAACAACAGACTGTATCGGCTACAAGAAAGGAAACAACATAAAACGGGAGCGCAACGGCCTTAAGTGCAAAAAGGGTGCGCTACGGCTCACCAATTAGCCACGACTCACCTCCATTGCGGATCGCATCGGCCACAGGACCCAAAAAATTAAAACACGAATACAACAGCGCGTAAGCGGCTACGTACATTGGGGGACTGCGTCGGCTCACTAAGGCAAGAATACACAAGTCTAAGCGCTTCGGCCACATAACAGATCAAAAGCATGCGGCTCGCATCGTCCTCATAGACGAGATCAAACATTTTTGCCTCATAAAACTGTCACCACAACGGCAAGAAGTACGTGGGGGATCTCTTCGGCCCCAACAAAATGGTAAAAAAACAGGCCAGGCTCTCAATTCACATCTACTGGAAAAAGAAAGCGCACCGCATCGTCCTCAAAATACTTCTCACAAAGAGCGGATCGGCCCGCACCAAGGTTATGAACCCGCAAGAGCGCTCCGTTTACATCAAATGAGGAAACCGCTTCCTCCAAAATCAAAGCAGAAACTCTTCGGCCACCAAGCACCTCGAGCTCACGCAACGGCCAGCCAGAAAGGAACAAGTACTCCCTTTCGTTTCGGCTTCACCTCAGCTCAGAGAGTGGGGGACTCCTGATAGAGTATATGGGCCTGGACCCCATGGCCCACATACTCAAGTCAGCGGTGACCAGAAGAACACCCATATGGCCCCTTCGGCCATATGGGTCCGCATCGGCCAGAAACCAGACCGGCCCAGGAATCGCATCTGGACTATCGGTGGCCGCATCGGCCCATGGACCGCATCGGCCTCAAGACCGCATCGGCCAGAAGACACCGCATCGGCCAGAGTTCACCCTGGCAGAATGCATCTCTCTACTTTATTTACTAAGTATTGTACACAGCCCATTAGTGGCCCTATTTCGCCCAAAGAAGGCATGATTATTGTAATGGGCCTCCTAAGCCCATGGCTAGGAGCCCAAATCCACATTTTTACCTATAAATAGACCCCTTGGGGCTAGTTATAGGGGGTTAAAAAATATAATTACTCACTTTCTCTCTCTAGCTCTCACTTCTCTCTAGAATTAATACTCCATCACCATGTTTTCTGATTTGAAAATGGAAAACTAAAAAATAGAAACAGAAAATTGGAGATAGAAAAACTAAAAAATAAAAACAGAAAATTGGAGAACGGAAAACAGAAGTACAAAACAGGAAAATATCTCTGTTAGTAAACAGGCCCTAATTGTTTCGGGTTTTTATTGGTCGGTCCGGGTTATATATTTTAGGGCCCGTTTGTGAGCCCAAATTTTCGCGTTCGGTCAGAATTTTTTTTCATTCGAGCCTGTTAGAATTTAGAAAGAACAAACCCGTACTGGGAACATCATTCGGGTCGGGCAAGGGTCGGTTTCTGGGTTTCGGATCGGTTTTTTCCACCCCTACTTTTAGGCCCTTTTATCCAATCATATCAAATGATTGGTAGAATTGAACCAACTCTACAACTTAGATCTTTAGCTAATGCCAAAATAACAACAACCAACTTTTGCAATCCCGAGCAAAAAAGTTCAATGCCAAAATGCTTCTGCACCCTTCCTCAATACTCTATCTGTTTTTTGAAGCACCTCAATACTCTATATCTAATTGTATTCGAACTACATATTTCCATAGGTTTTTTTTAAAGAAGATATTTCTATATGTTCTATTCATCGTAATCCATATTTAGAGGTAGACTTAATGGGATACTTGAAATTCAAAGTTCCTAAAAAACATGCATTGTACTGAAAAAGATTAAAAGATTCAAAGTTCCTAGAAAACATTAGTATTTATATACGTATTAGACATTTCTCGCTATGTTTACAATACTTTTTCTTGTGAAATTGGGAAAACATGGTCTAACCCTTTTGTGGGCGTGCATTTTTAATTTTATTCGCCCATCTTTTATGAATCATGACGAAAGAATGTTAAATATTCTATTTCTAAGTAAATACTAATGTTAACATGTCTCATACTAAAAGTAATCTTATCAAATCAACATACATTATACATATTTTCCAAAAAAATCACATTGGACACCTATTTTATCGCGCAACGCGTGACTAGAAAACTAGTTAGTGTTATATATGTGCATATATTGAGCTCCGGTGTTTAAGTCCGCCGCTGCTTTCAAGTTCCAATATTTCCCACCATTAACCATATAATTTGATTCACCGAAAAACCAGATTGAAATTTGTACTTTATTGAAAAATATAAACTTAACTGCATCATTTGTAATAGTATATATACACAAAATAAATTAAGTTGTTTTACCATTGACCCATGTTAAATATACTACTCTGTACGTATTAGGCAAACATTCTTGTGCAAATCTTTTTTTTGTGTGCAAACCTGTTCTTTTATCATCAAAACATGTTTCTATTCATATCAAAAGATTCAGGATCATTACATCAAGAAAATGGAAAATAAAACAGACACCAACTGAAACTCCAACAACTACGACTGTAACCCTATGGTGAGACTTTGAGACGGTCACCCCTGAGAGAGCGACACGAATCGCTAACCATGTAGTGGGCTTGATACAGCCAAAACTATTCTCATAGATCCAACCATACCCAATGACATAAAGAGTGACAAAAAACTCAAACAAACTGTCAAAGCCAACAACAAAAATGGACGCAAGAAAACAAATAACAAACAGATAATAACTACAAGAAAAACGTTCACGAACTCTAGCACCTCGTGCATCCCATGGTGGTGGTTCACGAGGAGGTTGTACCACTGGTACCCTGCTAATTGATCCTCCATGACCTTTGGCTGCCAAAGACCATGTATCAATCCCTTGTCCCTGCATAACCAAACTAATCCTTGCTCCGTGCGACCAGAGTAAACGGATAGGCGGCACCGATCTTCTCCAACGACGACAGCAACGCCGCATCCTTGAACCTTGACCACAGCGCCGATCTCCTCGAGCCATGACAGCAAATCTACCCTCCTCCACCGATCTCCGCCCTCCGCCTCTGACCTGGACTCCAGTTGAGCACCAGCGACCAAGGGATAACAAAGCTGATCTTTGACAAAGTCGAAATCGGAAAAAGGCTCCAGCGGCCGATATAGTCAAACCCCTAGAGAGAGAAACTCATGATCGCTCTACCTTAGCCAAAAGCAGACCATTGCTCCGCGGCCAGATATGCGAACAAGAACAGCCGAACTTCGATCAATATGATCGATTTCGGAAAAAAAGCCTAGAGGCGGCTGCCCTAGGAGAAAAACTCGTGTGCAAACCTGTTATGACCCGTCAATATTTATTATATTATTTTGATTTTCGAATGAAACGATTAACAACAATGAAGTTTCAATTAAGTTATGTTCGGATGACCATTTCAATTCGAGTTGAGTTAAAGTTGAATCAAAATTAATTTATATGTATGTAGTCTTGTTTGAATAAAGAGTTGAACTTGGCCAGGTCTAAATTTAATTATCTATCTATTTCTATTCTATTTATATATAAAAAAAGATATAGCTCATCAAAAGACTATTCTACCCTTCACAAATCCTACGTGTCTCTCTTAGCATGTTTCTCTCCTTTCATATTTTACAGCCACGTGGCTTTATAAGCTTGCTGCTCACCCAACCAAAATAAACGCTGCCCCTCTCTGTTTTTCTATGTTCATCTTTTCCGTATCTCCCGTGCGTATGCACAACAAATTTTCAGCCTTACTCATCTCTAATCTCCCAGCCATTTTAACCCTGTTTACTTAATTTAGGATTCTTCATCTATGAACGTATGAAAGATTATCACACCCAGATCAGAGCAACCAAGAGCCCTCCAAATATTGCTGCTACTATACGTCCATACTGATACAGATCGATGGCTTCATACTCTGAGTCATTTCTCTATTTCTCTATTCCGTATGTATGATGAATTTCTTCTCTATTTCTCTGTTCTCTATTCTAAGATCTGATGGAACATCCGTATATATGGTGGGTTGCTTCTGTACACATGATGTTCGATGAAATGTATAAGTGATCTTTAATAATAAAAACCCCAACTTTAAAGTGGAAAATTTAGTTTTCGTCTTCAATTCTATGCTCTTATCTATGATGTTTCACTAAATGTTTAGATAATCTTACAAACACAACATTATAGTAATAAACATACAATAGTAAGATGTTCTGTTTGAGTAATGAGTTAGATTGATAATACATAATGGTGTTAAATTTTCCCTCCACTGAAACAAAGTTTTAATATAGAAGAGGGTTTTATGAGCAAGGCTAACTCAATGTTAAAAAAAAAAAGAATAATTATAATGTAATGTAGTTTTTCTTCTTCCATTCTATGTTCTTATATAGAATAGTTAGATGTTCAACTAAATGTTTAGTTTATTTTATAAAACAGCATTAAAGTTATAAATTTACAATAGTTAGAGGTCTATCTTCATAAATTATGTCTCCTTAACTTATAAGTTATAAGTTATAATTATACAGTGAGGTTTCAGTTCTTTATTGTCAGTTTCTACTCTATATATTACACTATCAATGTATTTTCGTTTCAGTTCTTTATTGTCAATTTCTACTCTATATATTACACTATCAATGTATTTCCGTTTTATCCATTAAACTTTTGAATTGGATTTTCTAGCTATATGAGTATGCTCTTATTTTTTATGTTTGACTAAATGTTTAGATAATCTTACAAACACAACATTATAGTAATAAACATACAATAGTAAGATGTTCTGTTTGAGTAATGAGTTAGATTGATAGGCCTGCATCTAAGTTTTATGTTTTTTTTTCTGGCTAGGTGTTGCTTTCAACCACATCAACCCACCTTTGCAAGCAATTTGTTTGGTTACTGTCTATATGGTTTGAACTGATTGTTCCCTTTATTTCTTTACTAAAAAGCTTTTCTCAACTGTAGTTTTTTGATATGCCTATTTTTTTGAACTGATTGTTTAGTTACTCTTTACTGAAAAACGTTTTTCACCTCTAGCCTACAAATGAAGAAGAATAAGAAAGTAGGAAAAAGAAGCAAGGGACTAACTACAAGCTTTTCCATTTGTATCCTAGATTCATTTTTGGGGGGTTTTGTAGTCAAAACTAAGATTCCATCAAAGGAACAATATAATTCACCTGCATTTAAGTTTTATGTTTTTTTTTTCTGGCTAGGTGTTGCTTTCAACCACATCAAGCCACCTTTGCAAGCAATTTGTTTGGTTACTATCTATATGGTTTGAACTGATTGTTCCCTTTATTTCTTTACTAAAAAGCTTTTCTCAACTATAGTTTTTTCATATGCCTATTTTTTTGAACTGATTGTTTAGTTACTCTTTACTGAAAAGCTTTTTTCACCTCTAGCCTACAAATGAAGAAGAATAAGAAAGTAGGAAAAAGAAGCAAGGGACTAACTACAGGCTTTTCCATTTGTATCCTAGATTCATTTTTTGGGGGTTTTGTATTCAAAACTAGAAATTCAGAATATAGTAAATGCAAGATATGAAAAGAAAAAAAAAATCTTCACATCACCATTTATTTGCTCAAGAACCTGGGTTCAAGTAAACAAAAAAGGAGTTGATATCAAATAAGCAATTTCTTTGGTTACTTCCTATTTGGTTTAAAGTGATTGTTCCATGTATTTCTTTACTAAAAAGCTTTTTTCATTTATAGCTTTTTTCATTTGGCTATTTTGTTTCAACTGATTGTTTAGTTTATTTCTTTACTAAAAAGTTTTTTTCGTCTGTAGCCTAGATTCTAGAAATGAAGAAAAATAAGAAAGTAGGAAAACAAGCAAGTTACTACGTACTAACTACAAGCTCTTTTCATCGGCATCCTAGGTTCATTTTTTGGGGGTTCTTTGGTCGAAACTTAAAAGTTGCAAACTCATTTCTGTAGAGAGGTGTGCTATTTTTCAGTTTAGATGAACTGTTATTAATTTTAAAATATTGAATCTTTCTATTCTATGTGTTTCTATTTTCCTTACTAGATGATAATTGATACCTATTAATAAAATGTTTTATTTTGATTTTCCCAGATATTGTTATTCGTTGAAAAAATATGAATTTGTTCATTGGAAAATGATGCAAAAACAACATTTTAAGTTTCATTTTTTGCTTAATGGAAGTAGAACACATACGCTGGAGAGAGTATTGTTTGGAGTATTACGGTGAGAAACTTGAAACAACATAGAAACAACAATGAATATGTCCAAATGTGGCTATTGTGTTATAACTTTTAAGGATAGGAGTATATCTGTTTAAGTAGTTTTTTAGCCATGTTAGATGATGCCTCCTCTCTGGATTTGCAGAGCTTAAATGCTTCCAATTTCATAAATGAGAAGTAAGTTTGTCCTTATATTTTTGGACTGGATTTGAATATGAAACTTTATTTTTTCCTTTTAATTATACTACACTCACCTTTATTATCCCTAATAAACTACGTTTCTACCTCACAAGGTATAGTGATGAACTTCTTAAATCTTTGTTTGCAGATTTGGGTTGTAAAAGGAACACTTTTAGTTTATTAGGTACGATAAAGTTCAGTACAGTTAAAAAAAGCAGAAAATAAACTCTAAAAGCCTACTAAAACCGCATCCTAAAGCATAATTTTAAAAGTAGGAAGTGTGAATCCATGTGCCTATATATATGGGAGGCTATGAAAGTAATAGAATTTGTGAGTAGACCCATCTTTATTGAAGATCTGATGTCAAGAAAGTGTGAATCCATATGTCTATTCAGGAAATAAAGATTTAAAAAGACATTCATTTCTTCTTGGGATAAGTGTCGTTACCCTATTCAGGAAAATGGGCTTCGTTTCAGAAGACTCATTTTCACTCAAAATGCTTTTTTCCTTAAGCTTTGATGGAAAAAGAATCATGGGAACACCCCATATGGGTTTGAGACTACTAGGTTGAGCTCACTGCACTTTTGACCTCTTAAATCCTCATATTTAAATGAAAATCCAAATATGATTATTCAAAATGAAACTTTCAGAATTTAACACAAAAGGTATAGTTCTGAACTTCTTAGATCTTTATTTGCAGATTTGGGTTGTAAATGGAACACTTTTAGTTGCTGAAAACTTATTGTATTTTTGCAGAAGCTCTATATCAATGAGTTCATTTGGGTATCATCATTTACAATAGTAAGAGGTGTATCTTCATAAATCATATGTTCTTCTTAAGTAATGAGTTATATTGATATGGCATATATGTTGATAAGTATTCTGGCTAAATCTACTTCAACCATTCATTTCTGCTAGGACTAAATAACTACATTAAAACCCGACTGCTATATCATATGTTAGGTCTATGTGTATTCTTATGACAATTCTCACTTATTAAATTTTATGCAAATTCTCACATAAAGTTTGTTAACACATAATCTTTTATGTTAATTTGAAAAGAATTTTTTTAGTCCCTTTTCATATACTTCATTGTTTTATCCGGCTAACTAATTTTGATTTTACATTGCATCTTTTTCTATTGGACACTCAAAGGCTCGGGTTTGTATATCACTAACATAGAACAACATATATGTCACTTTTGCTCTCTGTCTACTAACAACTTCTTCCACCATAAATTTGTCAATTCTTCTTTCCTTTGTCTACAAATTAATCCTCAATTCTTTGACCATATGACTGTGTTTAAACTGCCAAATCACACCACTAATATGATTGAGAGAAGTTGCTCTCATTTTTATTGGGACAAAACCCCTGAGAACAAGAAATTGATTTGGAGAGCTTGGCATAAGTGTCGTTACCCTATTCAAGAAAATGGCCTTCATTTCAGAAGACTCTTTTTCACTCAAAACGCTTTTTTCCTTAAGCTTTGTTGGAAAATTAAGCATGAGAACACCTCTTGGGCTATTTGGATCAATTGGCTTCCCCTTATGCACCATTCAATTTATTTACTGGAGCTCTTTAAAATTAGTAGAGGGTTGCTTTACTTCCGTTCATCTCCCCCAACAATAGAAGATCACACCGTCTTCCTCAATTGTCGTTGTTTGCTACTATTTAGAATTCTCCATCTCTCTCCGTATGCGATATTGCTGCACCCAACTCCTCACCTCATCTAGGAGACCTCCAAATAATAACTACTCCTATTTTACCGTTACTATATATATATATATATACACACACACACACACACAGAGAGAGAGAGAGAGATGCATGTTGACATTAGGGCCTCATAGTCTCACTGTCCAAGTAGCAGAGGTACTCTCTATTTCTTCATATCTCTATTTCTTGGTTCTCAGTGAATACAGCTTCACTTCAGCATTTGTTTATCTATTTTTATTCATTATATTGCGAAAATATGTTGTTTGATTAAATATTTACAAAATGGAACATCTGTGTGTCATTAGTTCATTTTATTTATTACACAAATATGGTGATTAATGGAATGATTGAATATATTTTTCAATATATTTAATTTCAATTCTAATCAAATGTTAGTACATCTTGCCCGTGTATGAATCTAACTAATAATATCAAACATAAAGCACAAAGCAAGTATCTTAATTTTTATAAATAAAAGAATATCCCAAGGT
Source organism: Cuscuta epithymum (assembly GCA_945859915.1). NCBI lineage: Eukaryota > Viridiplantae > Streptophyta > Magnoliopsida > Solanales > Convolvulaceae > Cuscuta > Cuscuta epithymum. The sequence continues at coordinate 2,318,494 of CAMAPF010000150.1, read as the reverse complement.
TCTGCATGAGGCATCACATCTCTCTGTCATTCAATTTTCCTTTTAATCTTCATGTCCCACTTGGCTAATAGAAATGGTTGTGATATATATGTTACAAGCATATTTTGAACTTTCCGAAACACCTTTTGAATTGATCCTATGTTATTTTTGTTGTGTATAATTACCTATTTTCAGTTTTTCCATTTTTGAAGCAATTATTTTTCGGTTAATGTTATAGCTTTGCCCTTCAACCAAATCAACCAAATCACCCAGCTTTGCTCACCTTTTTCTGAACAATGGAATTACAAATTCTAACTAATAGCATCAAGCATTTGTTTTAAGAAAAATTAAAGCATGTACATGCTGAAATCTAGCATCAAACATTCGCTTAAAAGAATCAGTAGAATTTGGTTAATTCTTAAGACGGTTTTGGGCATCTATTTCAGTTAGTATTACAGTTTTGTGGGGTTGTTATAAATCAGTTTTTTGAGCTACAGTAAAATAACAATAATAGACTATAAAAGTAGGCATAGGCCTTTATTTGTGTTGCTTGGAGTAGTTTTAAGCAGTCATTCTCATACTTATTTGTTTCGTTTGCCCTCTCTGTTCCTCTGATTTTCTGACTAGGTGTAGTTTATAGCAAAAAATGGAAGATACCCACTAAAACGTAGATCTTAATTTGTGTTGTTTGGAGTAGTTTATAGTAGCCATTCTCATACTTTATACATAGTATACTTTATAGTAGCCTTTCTGGATAGGTGTAGTTTGTAGCCAAAATGGAAGATACCCACTGAAGTATGTAGCTTAATCCGTGTTGTTTGGAGTAGTTTATAACAGTCATTCTCATACTTATTTTCTTCCCCTCTTTGTTCTCCTGATTTTTTGGGTAGGATTATGAGCTTTTTTAGTTGTGCTCATTCTCATTCTTTGTTATAAATCATTTTTAATAGCTAAAGTAATACTGTACAACAACAATAATAGAGTATTACAGTATGTATGTAAACGTAGACCTTAATTTGTGTTGCTGGGAGTAGTTTATAGCAATCTTTTCAATTTTACTAAATTCTTTACTAATCTTTTTAGCTTTTAATTTTGATAAGTTTATATGCATGCACTCAAAATGGATACATTACTCTTTGCTTAGATATTAACATTATTTGTTTTCTTAAGAGCACACAAACAAAAGTTCCAGCGAATGAGAACAAAGACTGAACACAAAAGGAAATTTTCGGAATGCTAGCAGTGTGTTTTTGAGGTGCAAAACGTGAATGGAGTGTCAAAATTCGTGTGTTGTTGCGAACCACCTGCCAGCCATTATATAGGAGGATTTTGTGACACTCTGAAAATTTTAAATAAAATGAATAACTTTATTAGTCAGATAAAATGTCAAGAAATTGACATTTTAAGAATTGAGTGAACCCGATACAATGTTAACATCAGAGACATTTTTTTTAATCAGATAAAATGTTGCAAAAGTGACATTCTTATAATAAGGAAATTGATCATTTAAGACTTCGAGTTAAATAATAGAGTGATGTTTTGTAACAATAATAATTATACAAAAAAAAAGACATTATAAAGTGTAGAAAATCTCACTAATTGAGTAACAACATGAAAAGTTCGAGTTTTCAAACTCAAATAATAACCCCGTAATACATGAACTCACATACATATTAGGATTACACCATGTCACCATAAATTTATTCACAGAAGTAAAATAAGCTACAGAGTAGTATATAACCACATGGGTTCCCATATGATTGAATACCCACAACCCATGTTCTGCGTAAGTAACTCCAGATAAGAACAAAAGATACGAGCTACACAAGGCCAGTACACGCACCTGCGGAAATCAATAATATACATAGCCCTAAAAGAAAATATAATGATAAGATATATACATGGGTAATTGGGCATCATCCTGCTACAACAACGACCAGCAAACCCATATGCGTACAAAGATGCTGATAAGATAAACCAACGATGCAATCTGCACCAACCTACCAGCTAGAACAACGAAGCCTTCGGGTTGGGCCTATAAATACATAACCTTCATACTAAACACCTCCACACCTCAAACAACGCATATACTTACGTATAGCTAATTAGCTATACACTCATATATACGCATATGTAAGCTACTTGCGCTTCGGCAAAACTAGAGCTAAAAACCATCTTAAACCTTCGGTGAGTGTAAGAGAAAGAGAACGAGAGTGACGGAAGAAGAAACGGTCGCCGGAAGAGGGAGAAATCGCTCACCGGAGTGGCCGCCGGGCTGGTTTCACGGTTTGAAGAGTAGCTACTAGCTGTTGCCGCCAGACCGCCGCCGTGCTACCAGGCCGACCTAGGACGTCCTCAGCCGCCACCGTTCCAATTATTCCGTCATCAATAAGGTAAGCTGACTACCTCTTGTGTTTTCCGGTGATTGTGCGATGAAGACAATGAATAAGTTAATTTAGGTAGGGAGTAGTACGTACGGAGTTCATGCGAATAAACTAGGCTGAATGTTTAATAACAAAATTAAATATAAGCTATAGGTATTAATAACCTTGGTCAATTTCTATAAATCTGGACCGATTACTTTTAAGTACCAAACTCATATATCATATAATGGTATTGTAATTTTAACAACCAGAGTAGTAATTAATAATATAAGAAAAATGATAAATTCGATAAATCACCTGCAAATAAAGTCCGGAATGGAAACGTTCAAGTATAAAATCGCTGTTTAGACTGTTAATGAGTATTTAAATAAAACGTCACTCTATAATTTGGATAATTTCATGATGTAATAAGATTAGTTGATTTTAAGTAGTAAAAAAAAAAATATAATAATAAACGGAAATTAAAAATAAATGAATTATTAGTTAGATCTATTACTATTTTAGAACTGTTGAATTAATAGTTCATCATAGTCTATTAAAATAATTACTGCATATTTTATAATTTGGATATGCTACGGTAAGATAGTACAACATTTAATTCATAATTCGGATATTTGAATAATAAGTATATATCTCGTACATTTTATAAGACTTAGATTATATTAGTAACTATACCTAATGACGATTAATATAAATCAAAGTAATTGTGATATTTGAATATTTTAACCAGTATTAGAATATAGTTCAGGGATAAACATAATTATACTCGAATATTACATTAATTAATAAAACTATAATGAATGGAATACAGTACGTAAATAATAATATTACGGCAAATTGAAAATCAAAGTGGTATGAATTGAATAATATGAGTGATTAATTAATATTTAATGAAAAATCTAAAGTTGAATAGACAAAATGATAATTAAATTCGAATAGTATATATACAAAGGAGAAATCCAGTAAAGAATTAAGAATAAAATAAGTGTCTAAATTTTATCATCTTAATTAATAAGGTGATTACTTAGAGACCGGAATAGAGGAGGAGAACTAGGAGCATCAGGACTTAAGGTAAGTTTCTCTGCCGATCCAAAATTGTTTCCTCGTATTATATGCTTATTATGCATTTTGTGATTAAGTGTGAATTTTGAATTATGTGTATGTGATTTTGAGGAGATATTAGATCTATGGTATTTGAGAAGTGAAAACGAAGTACTTTTGGGTATTAAATATTTTTAAATACCTTTGAGACTATTTAGAGAGATTGAGAAATAATTTTTGGAAGTATATTTAAAGTCAAGATAAAATTTACGTTTTCATAAGAAGTGAGCACCCGGGAGAAATCCGTGGTGTCGGTTTTCCACATCCGGATAAATGTGGAGGGTGATTAAGGCTGCTACTACTAAGAAGTACAGTTTGAGTTTGAAGTGACAATTGGATCTATGATCCCTTTTAAGAAGAAGTTATAGTAGTAGTAGTCCCTAATCATTCAAGAATTTTAAAGGTGGGGTAGTTGGTAGACTGAGTCCCGATTACTCGTGACGACTTACTACTCGGAGGGCTTGGAATCCCTTTTAGGGGGTGTGCACACTTAAGGTAGTCGTTTCGTTTCCACAAGAGCAGTTGAGGTACCGGCATTGTTCGGGGTGGCCGTACATAACAACGTAACCACCGGGCTCAACCAGTGTTGAGCACCGCCCTTCTAAATTACTAGGAAGATAGAAAAGAAGTGAATTTTGAGAAATTCTAAGAGAAGAGTTACTATAGTATTTTCAAAGAAAAGTTGAGGACTTTATTAAAGAAGTGATTTTGAGAAATATCAAAGAGAAAAGAATTTTAGTGGAGTGTGTCATTTTTATATAGTATTATATGAAAAACTATTTTTCTCCAAACCTGATTATTTTACGGGGTTGGGTAGTACTTACTTAGCTCTAAAGCTAATTTTTGTTTCCTTTCCTTTGTTTTGTTTTCTGCACTTTATTTGTGCAGGTAATGATGACTATGTTGATTGATGATTGCATGCGCCTGAGAGCGGACTAGAGATGCCTTAGAAAAACGTAGTCAAGAATAAACATTTTAATTATGTCAAATATTTGTTTTACTTTGTTTTGTTTTGGGATTGCCTGTGCATTCGGTTAAGAGATGACCGGATGTGGCGGTAACACCCATTTCCCATTTAATGATATTTCCGCTGCAGAACTTTTTATCTATTTTGAATGAATAAATCAAGTTTATTATCAATAAATCTATTATTTCAAGTATTATTTTGGGAGGGAAAATGGGGGTGTTACAGATTTGTTGTATGAAAATAGCGAATTAATGGACCTGAACGTTGGACATCAATGACCAGTCCGTTGGGCATTGAATCGTCCATGAACTGTCCATTTAACGCTGCATTAAAAGATATAAACGTTGGGCATTAATTGTTGTAACGTTTCAGAAGCGCGACCGAAGACCTCCATCAGAACACCCCGGGAGGGGTTCTGATCGGAGGCCAATCAGAAGACCCCAACTCTGATCCGCGGCCATCAGAGTACCCCCAACTCTGATGGGCGGCCATCAGAATACCAACGAGAGGGGTTCTGCCATCAGAACACCAACGAGAGGGGTTCTGCCATCAGAATACCAACGAGAGGGGTTCTGATCCGAGCACTTCTGCCGCTGGGAAAAAATTAAACGTTTCGGGAAGAAAACAAAAATTAATCGTATCTCTTGAGAGATAGATTTTTGGACGACATTCGTGTCCGCAGGTCGCGGTTTTTCTTCTCCGATTTCGGGATTTGATTTGCACCCCCCCCTGCGCGCGTGGAGAGAGCCTTTACCCTTAAGAATCTTAACTCCATAAGGGGGGAGTCCCTTTATAAAGGGTTGCAAATCCCTTGGGTTTTCCGGTTTGGGAAATTAACACTAGAAACCCATCCTTTTTCCCAGTTTTTCCATTCTAACGGGTAAACTTCGAAAAGCAATTTCTCATTCACCCGTTATCCGTTTTGAGCGTACCATATATCGAATTGTAGCCCTGAACAAGGACAATCCGAAACCACTTTGACCCGACCCAAATCGGAAGTGGACCCCACTCAAAAAATTGCCCCAAAATAGCCATATAATGCAATTTTTCACACATTTTCCAACAGAGAGGCCCAGCCGGACGACATGGCCATGGAGAAGCTTGCCGGCGGTGTGGGATTTGTTGTCAATGCAGGTCTCCAAGAGGTTCGCTGAATACGTTGTGTTGGTCTTGGCTTGCATTCTTTCATTTAAAGTTTAAATGAAATTGAAAAACACTTCACTGTATTTACCCATGATCTAATTAAATATTAAAATAAAAATAACTTTTTGGGAGTCTATATTTTCGAGAAATAAGAGTAATTACAATAAGCTAATATCATAAAGTATAAGTCATACAATAAATATTCAATAAAGAGTATATTAGAAAAAATTAATTGACACCACTCATTAGAATTTGCTATCCATTAATTTTCATTATTAAAATAATTTTAAAATCAAACACTATTCTAAAAATAGTGAGTACAATAAATATTAAAATTCACAAATATTAGTTAAATGGCAACTTGTTAATCGTTAATTAAATTATTGCTAATATATTAGAGAGAGAAAACTGTCCTACTCAATTGTTAGCCGACTTATTTAATGAGTACTTAAAAGGATTATATATGAGAGAAAATTTTATCGCTCAATTGTTAGCCGGATTATCTTATACCTAAAAGCACTATATATGAGAGAAAGAATTAGCATGCTCAGTTGTTAGCCGAATTATCATACACTTAAAAAAAGCTACATATGACAGAGAAAGTTCCTCCGCTCAATTGTTAGAAAATTATTTTCTTATCTCCTCATAACTAAAATCACTACATATGAGAGAGCAAATTCTCCCGTTCAATTATTAGCTAGGCAGTTTATCTTATACCTAAAAGCACTATATATGAGAGAATAAAATTTTCTCTGCTCAATTGTTTGTCGGATTATTTTATACTTAAAAGAGAGAAAAAGTTCTTACGCTCAATTGTTTTATTTTGGCAAAACTTTCTAACCTATTATAGTCTCTGTTCTAACTTCCGCTCAATTGTAAGAAAGTTTATTTTCTTATCTCCTTATACCATATACCTAAAAACACTACATATGAGAGAGAAAATTATCTTGCTCAATTGTTAGCAAGTTTATCTTCTAATCATGTAATCATACCTAAAAGCACTACATATGAGAGATAAAATTATCCCGTTCGATTCCCATGTTCAATTGTTAGCAAACTTATCTTCTAATATCTAAAAGCACTACATAAGATAGAGAAAATTTCCCCGCTCAATTAAGAGTAAGCTTATTTAGTTTCTTATACTTAAAATCACTACATATGAGAGAGAAAATTCACCCGCTAATTTGGCAGTCGGTTTATCTTATACCTAAAAGCACTATATACTACAGGGAAAATTATCTCCCTCAATTGTTAGCAAGCTTATTTATCTTCTAATAACTAAAAGCACTACACGTGAAAGAGAACATTATTCCACTCAATTTCTCTGCCAATTCCTCTGCTCAATTGTTAGTAAGATTATCTTATTATCTTCTAATACCTAGAAGCACTACACATGACAGAGAAAATTATTCCGCTCAATTCCTCTGCTCAATTGTTAGTAAGATTATCTTATAATCTTATAATAATACCTAAAAGCACTACATATGATAGAGTGGTTTCTCCCGCTCAATTATTAGCAAGCTTATCTTCTTATACCTAAAACCACTACATATGAGAGAGAGAACTCTCCCGCTCAATTGTTAGCCGTCGTATCTTATACCTAAAAGAATACATATGAGAGAGGAAATTTTTCCCCTCAATTGTTAGCCGGCTTGAAAAGGGGGTTTTAAAAATGTGTAATTGTTGTTTGTGTAGAGGAGATCAAAATAGGTTGAACAACAAATTTATTACTTTAAAAAAGAAATGACAAAGTTTTCAGGTCAAAAAAAAAATAAAAGTTGTTTACGGAGTATATAAATAGAAGAATAGATGTGTGGTATGACTTTCGTTGAGTAACTTTAATACACCATGTGACATTTATAAACCATTTTACAATGACAATATTAGTATTTACACTACCATTTTATTAAAAAATAGAGAAACAATGAAAACATTACAACACTTAGAAGAAAATGGTGTTTATTACACATTGGACATCTTCTTCATTTAGAATGTTTTTTAGAGTCCGTTTGGTAAACTCAAATTGCCTGAATCTATCGCAAATGATGAAGTTGTGACTGAATTGGCCGAATCTGCTGAATTATGAAAAATTTGTATTTTAAAATATATTCTCATTATAAAATAAAATAAAAGTATATGAAAAGTAGCTAAGATGACCATCTAAAGTAACTTCAGACATTCAGCAAAAAATTAACTTCAACCCTAATCATTCCGATTAGGGAAACAAAATTAAAATACCCCAAACTTTGAAGGGGTGTGAGATAAACACCCCAAACTTTCATAAGTGATTTAAATCCTCCGAACTTTTTACAAAGAGTTATTTTAACACCGTGATCATGTATGATTTATTTCAAAAATATAAATTTATGGTGTTAATTGCATAAATTAAAATAGCAAATTGAAAATGTTGCAATTATATGGAGTGGAAGGGTTAATACTATTTATTTCATAATGTAAGTTTAGAATGTTAATTGTACCTTCATGAATGGTAAAATATTTGTAATTATGAAATTAACACCAAAAAGTAGCATTTTTGAAAGAAATAAGGAAAAATGGAAACTAATAATCCAACCTTTTAGCGGTCTTCTTACAATAGTCCCATCTTTTCGTTATTCATGAATAATCCAACCTTTGCACCTCATCTTCATTCACTGGTCCCTGAAGTTAATAAAGGTTGGAGAATGAGAAGTTGGTCCCTGAAAATTCTTTACTAGTGTTTGAGCACACAAACAAAAGTTCCAGCGAACGAGAACAAAGACTGAACACAAAAGGAAATTTTCGGAATGCTAGCAGTGTGTTTTTGAGGTGCAAAACGTTTCATCAAAAGACTATTCTACCCTTCACAAATCCTACGTGTCTCTCTTAGCATGTTTCTCTCCTTTCATATTTTACAGCCACGTGGCTTTATAAGCTTGCTGCTCACCCAACCAAAATAAACGCTGCCCCTCTCTGTTTTTCTATGTTCATCTTTTCCGTATCTCCCGTGCGTATGCACAACAAATTTTCAGCCTTACTCATCTCTAATCTCCCAGCCATTTTAACCCTGTTTACTTAATTTAGGATTCTTCATCTATGAACGTATGAAAGATTATCACACCCAGATCAGAGCAACCAAGAGCCCTCCAAATATTGCTGCTACTATACGTCCATACTGATACAGATCGATGGCTTCATACTCTGAGTCATTTCTCTATTTCTCTATTCCGTATGTATGATGAATTTCTTCTCTATTTCTCTGTTCTCTATTCTAAGATCTGATGGAACATCCGTATATATGGTGGGTTGCTTCTGTACACATGATGTTCGATGAAATGTATAAGTGATCTTTAATAATAAAAACCCCAACTTTAAAGTGGAAAATTTAGTTTTCGTCTTCAATTCTATGCTCTTATCTATGATGTTTCACTAAATGTTTAGATAATCTTACAAACACAACATTATAGTAATAAACATACAATAGTAAGATGTTCTGTTTGAGTAATGAGTTAGATTGATAATACATACATGGTGTTAAATTTTCCCTCCACTGAAACAAAGTTTTAATATAGAAGAGGGTTTTATGAGCAAGGCTAACTCAATGTTAAAAAAAAAAGAATAATTATAATGTAATGTAGTTTTTCTTCTTCCATTCTATGTTCTTATATAGAATAGTTAGATGTTCAACTAAATGTTTAGTTTATTTTATAAAACAGCATTAAAGTTATAAATTTACAATAGTTAGAGGTCTATCTTCATAAATTATGTCTCCTTAACTTATAAGTTATAAGTTATAATTATACAGTGAGGTTTCAGTTCTTTATTGTCAGTTTCTACTCTATATATTACACTATCAATGTATTTCCGTTTCAGTTCTTTATTGTCAATTTCTACTCTATATATTACACTATCAATGTATTTCCGTTTTATCCATTAAACTTTTGAATTGGATTTTCTAGCTATATGAGTATGCTCTTATTTTTTATGTTTGACTAAATGTTTAGATAATCTTACAAACACAACATTATAGTAATAAACATACAATAGTAAGATGTTCTGTTTGAGTAATGAGTTAGATTGATAGGCCTGCATCTAAGTTTTATGTTTTTTTTTCTGGCTAGGTGTTGCTTTCAACCACATCAACCCACCTTTGCAAGCAATTTGTTTGGTTACTGTCTATATGGTTTGAACTGATTGTTCCCTTTATTTCTTTACTAAAAAGCTTTTCTCAACTGTAGTTTTTTGATATGCCTATTTTTTTGAACTGATTGTTTAGTTACTCTTTACTGAAAAACGTTTTTCACCTCTAGCCTACAAATGAAGAAGAATAAGAAAGTAGGAAAAAGAAGCAAGGGACTAACTACAAGCTTTTCCATTTGTATCCTAGATTCATTTTTGGGGGGTTTTGTAGTCAAAACTAAGATTCCATCAAAGGAACAATATAATTCACCTGCATTTAAGTTTTATGTTTTTTTTTTCTGGCTAGGTGTTGCTTTCAACCACATCAAGCCACCTTTGCAAGCAATTTGTTTGGTTACTATCTATATGGTTTGAACTGATTGTTCCCTTTATTTCTTTACTAAAAAGCTTTTCTCAACTATAGTTTTTTCATATGCCTATTTTTTTGAACTGATTGTTTAGTTACTCTTTACTGAAAAGCTTTTTTCACCTCTAGCCTACAAATGAAGAAGAATAAGAAAGTAGGAAAAAGAAGCAAGGGACTAACTACAGGCTTTTCCATTTGTATCCTAGATTCATTTTTTGGGGGTTTTGTATTCAAAACTAGAAATTCAGAATATAGTAAATGCAAGATATGAAAAGAAAAAAAAAAAATCTTCACATCACCATTTATTTGCTCAAGAACCTGGGTTCAAGTAAACAAAAAAGGAGTTGATATCAAATAAGCAATTTCTTTGGTTACTTCCTATTTGGTTTAAAGTGATTGTTCCATGTATTTCTTTACTAAAAAGCTTTTTTCATTTATAGCTTTTTTCATTTGGCTATTTTGTTTCAACTGATTGTTTAGTTTATTTCTTTACTAAAAAGTTTTTTTCGTCTGTAGCCTAGATTCTAGAAATGAAGAAAAATAAGAAAGTAGGAAAACAAGCAAGTTACTACGTACTAACTACAAGCTCTTTTCATCGGCATCCTAGGTTCATTTTTTGGGGGTTCTTTGGTCGAAACTTAAAAGTTGCAAACTCTTCTGTAGAGAGGTGTGCTATTTTTCAGTTTAGATGAACTGTTATTAATTTTAAAATATTGAATCTTTCTATTCTATGTGTTTCTATTTTCCTTACTAGATGATAATTGATACCTATTAATAAAATGTTTTATTTTGATTTTCCCAGATATTGTTATTCGTTGAAAAAATATGAATTTGTTCATTGGAAAATGATGCAAAAACAACATTTTAAGTTTCATTTTTTGCTTAATGGAAGTAGAACACATACGCTGGAGAGAGTATTGTTTGGAGTATTACGGTGAGAAACTTGAAACAACATAGAAACAACAATGAATATGTCCAAATGTGGCTATTGTGTTATAACTTTTAAGGATAGGAGTATATCTGTTTAAGTAGTTTTTTAGCCATGTTAGATGATGCCTCCTCTCTGGATTTGCAGAGCTTAAATGCTTCCAATTTCATAAATGAGAAGTAAGTTTGTCCTTATATTTTTGGACTGGATTTGAATATGAAACTTTATTTTTTCCTTTTAATTATACTACACTCACCTTTATTATCCCTAATAAACTACGTTTCTACCTCACAAGGTATAGTGATGAACTTCTTAAATCTTTGTTTGCAGATTTGGGTTGTAAAAGGAACACTTTTAGTTTATTAGGTACGATAAAGTTCAGTACAGTTAAAAAAAGCAGAAAATAAACTCTAAAAGCCTACTAAAACCGCATCCTAAAGCATAATTTTAAAAGTAGGAAGTGTGAATCCATGTGCCTATATATATGGGAGGCTATGAAAGTAATAGAATTTGTGAGTAGACCCATCTTTATTGAAGATCTGATGTCAAGAAAGTGTGAATCCATATGTCTATTCAGGAAATAAAGATTTAAAAAGACATTCATTTCTTCTTGGGATAAGTGTCGTTACCCTATTCAGGAAAATGGGCTTCGTTTCAGAAGACTCATTTTCACTCAAAATGCTTTTTTCCTTAAGCTTTGATGGAAAAAGAATCATGGGAACACCCCATATGGGTTTGAGACTACTAGGTTGAGCTCACTGCACTTTTGACCTCTTAAATCCTCATATTTAAATGAAAATCCAAATATGATTATTCAAAATGAAACTTTCAGAATTTAACACAAAAGGTATAGTTCTGAACTTCTTAGATCTTTATTTGCAGATTTGGGTTGTAAATGGAACACTTTTAGTTGCTGAAAACTTATTGTATTTTTGCAGAAGCTCTATATCAATGAGTTCATTTGGGTATCATCATTTACAATAGTAAGAGGTGTATCTTCATAAATCATATGTTCTTCTTAAGTAATGAGTTATATTGATATGGCATATATGTTGATAAGTATTCTGGCTAAATCTACTTCAACCATTCATTTCTGCTAGGACTAAATAACTACATTAAAACCCGACTGCTATATCATATGTTAGGTCTATGTGTATTCTTATGACAATTCTCACTTATTAAATTTTATGCAAATTCTCACATAAAGTTTGTTAACACATAATCTTTTATGTTAATTTGAAAAGAATTTTTTTAGTCCCTTTTCATATACTTCATTGTTTTATCCGGCTAACTAATTTTGATTTTACATTGCATCTTTTTCTATTGGACACTCAAAGGCTCGGGTTTGTATATCACTAACATAGAACAACATATATGTCACTTTTGCTCTCTGTCTACTAACAACTTCTTCCACCATAAATTTGTCAATTCTTCTTTCCTTTGTCTACAAATTAATCCTCAATTCTTTGACCATATGACTGTGTTTAAACTGCCAAATCACACCACTAATATGATTGAGAGAAGTTGCTCTCATTTTTATTGGGACAAAACCCCTGAGAACAAGAAATTGATTTGGAGAGCTTGGCATAAGTGTCGTTACCCTATTCAAGAAAATGGCCTTCATTTCAGAAGACTCTTTTTCACTCAAAACGCTTTTTTCCTTAAGCTTTGTTGGAAAATTAAGCATGAGAACACCTCTTGGGCTATTTGGATCAATTGGCTTCCCCTTATGCACCATTCAATTTATTTACTGGAGCTCTTTAAAATTAGTAGAGGGTTGCTTTACTTCCGTTCATCTCCCCCAACAAGTCTTCCTCAATTGTCGTTGTTTGCTACTATTTAGAATTCTCCATCTCTCTCCGTATGCGATATTGCTGCACCCAACTCCTCACCTCATCTAGGAGACCTCCAAATAATAACTACTCCTATTTTACCGTTACTATATATATATATATACACACACACACACACACACAGAGAGAGAGAGAGAGATGCATGTTGACATTAGGGCCTCATAGTCTCACTGTCCAAGTAGCAGAGGTACTCTCTATTTCTTCATATCTCTATTTCTTGGTTCTCAGTGAATACAGCTTCACTTCAGCATTTGTTTATCTATTTTTATTCATTATATTGCGAAAATATGTTGTTTGATTAAATATTTACAAAATGGAACATCTGTGTGTCATTAGTTCATTTTATTTATTACACAAATATGGTGATTAATGGAATGATTGAATATATTTTTCAATATATTTAATTTCAATTCTAATCAAATGTTAGTACATCTTGCCCGTGTATGAATCTAACTAATAATATCAAACATAAAGCACAAAGCAAGTATCTTAATTTTTATAAATAAAAGAATATCCCAAGGTTCTGCATGAGGCATCACATCTCTCTGTCATTCAATTTTCCTTTTAATCTTCATGTCCCACTTGGCTAATAGAAATGGTTGTGATATATATGTTACAAGCATATTTTGAACTTTCCGAAACACCTTTTGAATTGATCCTATGTTATTTTTGTTGTGTATAATTACCTATTTTCAGTTTTTCCATTTTTGAAGCAATTATTTTTCGGTTAATGTTATAGCTTTGCCCTTCAACCAAATCAACCAAATCACCCAGCTTTGCTCACCTTTTTCTGAACAATGGAATTACAAATTCTAACTAATAGCATCAAGCATTTGTTTTAAGAAAAATTAAAGCATGTACATGCTGAAATCTAGCATCAAACATTCGCTTAAAAGAATCAGTAGAATTTGGTTAATTCTTAAGACGGTTTTGGGCATCTATTTCAGTTAGTATTACAGTTTTGTGGGGTTGTTATAAATCAGTTTTTTGAGCTACAGTAAAATAACAATAATAGACTATAAAAGTAGGCATAGGCCTTTATTTGTGTTGCTTGGAGTAGTTTTAAGCAGTCATTCTCATACTTATTTGTTTCGTTTGCCCTCTCTGTTCCTCTGATTTTCTGACTAGGTGTAGTTTATAGCAAAAAATGGAAGATACCCACTAAAACGTAGATCTTAATTTGTGTTGTTTGGAGTAGTTTATAGTAGCCATTCTCATACTTTATACATAGTATACTTTATAGTAGCCTTTCTGGATAGGTGTAGTTTGTAGCCAAAATGGAAGATACCCACTGAAGTATGTAGCTTAATCCGTGTTGTTTGGAGTAGTTTATAACAGTCATTCTCATACTTATTTTCTTCCCCTCTTTGTTCTCCTGATTTTTTGGGTAGGATTATGAGCTTTTTTAGTTGTGCTCATTCTCATTCTTTGTTATAAATCATTTTTAATAGCTAAAGTAATACTGTACAACAACAATAATAGAGTATTACAGTATGTATGTAAACGTAGACCTTAATTTGTGTTGCTGGGAGTAGTTTATAGCAATCTTTTCAATTTTACTAAATTCTTTACTAATCTTTTTAGCTTTTAATTTTGATAAGTTTATATGCATGCACTCAAAATGGATACATTACTCTTTGCTTAGATATTAACATTATTTGTTTTCTTAAGAGCTGCCACATGTAGCCTATGACCATTTTCTTTAGTCCTTAATGTATACCGAGCAAGTTAATCATTTTCTGATTTAAGGATGTTATCATTTTAAAGATTTTGTTATTACATACTTCGTATCTAAAAGTGAAAGTTCAAACTGTTGGCAAACGTCATAGTTTTGCGTCAACACCCTTTGCACACTGAATTTTTGGTGGCCAATTCCATCGCTATTAATACTATTTATTCTGATATAAGGGAAGACTGTTGAGGGATGGCTTCAGGCACAGAGAGCAGGAGTCCTTCAGCATGTTCCACCAGCAAGGATCTTAAATACCTCAACGGATAACAACGTTGATGCATCTGTTATCTGTTAGCTATTGTAGTTGGGGCTGGGTGCTAAAGGATGATACCAGCGAGTTTCTTGCCTTGACCGGGGCGGTGCTCTATGTTGGAGGAAGAATTAGTTGAAATGTGGGAGACACTAAGCTGATTGAAGAATCAAGTGGATGTGGAATCAGATGCCATTCCGGCCATTTCTAAAACACGAAAGGGTTCAAACGAGGAAGGGATTATCAAGTCTTTCATTCTCACCTCAGGCGTTGTGCAAGTATTTCATTCTCACCTCATACGTTGTGCGAACAAGGTTGCTCACACTTAGCTAGAGTGATCGGTTCTTTGTTTAAATGTCGAATTTGGGTTTTCAACTCTGCACTTATGTTATTGATGTATTGAAGATTCATGTTTGTGTCATGAATGTTATAATCTACGGAGTATATTTTTATAATTCATTTTGCACTTTAAGTCTTTATCAACATAGCATTTTTAGCATTATTATCATGAAGACTCATGTGGCTAATTTGAGTCGGTTCAATCGGTCGATCATTAATAATTCTTAACTAAATTCCAATATTGAACAATTCTAACCAACTACCTACAAAAATAGTCATTCTACTTGGTTCAAAATAAAATTAATCAATATAGATAAAATTTAGCAAAACCTATAATAAACACACATTTGACTTTTGTCGAAAAAGAGTTTGTATGGTAAATCTGCAATGGAGTGCAAAGACTGCACTTTATTCTTATTCAATAATACCTTCATATTACATACTCATACTTGGCAACATTTCTTAAAAATGTACATTGTAGATAAAATTTAGTCAAATATACAATAAGGTTGACTTTTCTCGAACAAAAGTTTGACCATTTTAGTCACATTATAGTGCAAAGATCATTGCACTTGATGCCTATTCATTTATACTTTCTTATTATTACTCATATTTAAGTTTTAATTATCTTCTCTATTTTATAGGAAACCAAATATTGCACAACACTTGAAAAATCACGTTATATCCGTTTACACTTTTATAATTTCTTTAGACATTAAATACCCATGGGTGCCACCAACTACACGGATTTAGGCCACACTTTTCTACTCAGTTCAACTAATTGATCCGCTTACACTTCTATGATTTCTATAACATTCATTATAATTTTTTAAAAAGGTGTATCATGACATTACATTTTTCTCAATCTAATACTCCGTAGCTCTTGATCAAAGAAAACAAGCAAATGACTAAATTCCGATACAGAAAATCTTAATTAAACACTTAGAAAAGTTGTTAGATTAGTTTGCCTAAATAAGAACAAAATTAGTTATTGTCAATAGAATTTAGCCAAATCCATAATTGACATCCGAAAAGACTTTATTCAAAAAAAGAGTTTGAGCTGCAATAGAGTGCAAAGACCATGCACTTTGTGAATTTTAAACTTTTAATTATTTTTTCTATAATTGATATTGTCAATTAATTTCACCTAATATTCTTTTAATTTTAGTATTTAATATTGCACTTATATTTTTATGATACTTACTTACTATAAGAACTTTTTTGTAATAATGTTAAAATTTAATATTTTTTGTATTTAAATTAAACCCTAGATACAAATATATGCACAACGATTCTTTACCCGTGCGTATGCACGGGTACTGTGCTAGTTTGATTTGAAACGTTATTAACTATGGCGTTTCAATTCAGCGCTTAATATACCATAATGTAAGTTCTATTTTGTTTTTATTAAAACATTTAATTGTATGTTAATTTTACCATTTCAACCGTGATTAATATCGTGTAAGTGTGTAACCAAACAATCGAACAAGTCTAATATCTCCAAATCATTCTTCATTTCCTTCCAAACCTTAATCGATACTATGTGAGTATGTTCAAATACTGAAATTATTTTAAGCGTCATGGGCGTAACTCATTTGATAGATACGGATTGCCACAAAGAGTGAGTCACAGTTTCGAATCTCGACAACTACAATGAGATGTCGTCTAATCCTTTTTTTTTGAAAACATTTTTAAACAAGATAAGGTCAAAGAATTATGCCCACCTATGGGCTGTGGCCGACTCGACGTGTACAAAATATGTACATAAATGCGTAGAAATGTCATTAGAAATGAATGAATGAATAAGAGACACTATTCTCCGAAAGGGCTCAGGACGTACTCTTCTTATCCAAAAGCCCGTATTTTGTTGCTGACTTGCTGTGTACTTTTATCGTTCCTCTTTAATTAATTAAAAAATAAAGGGAAAATGGAAACTAATAATCCAATCTTTTAACGGTCTTTTTTTAATAGTCCGACCTTTTCGTTATTCATGAATAATCCAACCTTTGACCTCATCTTCATTCATTGGTCCCCGACCGGTTGATGACCTGCTATTCCGAATTATTTTCTTATCTCTGCAAACTATTACACCATAAATTCCACCTTTCACAAAGATAATATTTTGCAAAGATAAGAAAATAACTTGGAATAGCAGGTCATCAACCGGTCAGGGACCAGTGAATGAAGATGAGGTGAAAAGGTTGGATTATTCATTAATAACGAAAATGTGGGACTATTAAAAGAAGACAGCTAAAATGTTGGATTATTAGTTTGTATTTTCCCAAAAATAAATTCTGCGGAGTAAGTTGAAACTTAAACCAACGTTCAGAGTGATTCAACCATCTTCCCCCTTTCCATCCTGCCATGATCTTCTCTAGGTTCTCCCGTTCATCGTCTCGATTTTCTCGTTGCAGAGTAAGTTCTCTTTAATGGAATAATTTACTCTACGTTCATGTATTTATGACTGCAAACGAGTATGTAGGTATATCGGGCTTTCCCCCTGATTATAGTTCTGTTATTTCTCTGGATTTCAGAATGCGATAAGTGGGGTTTATAGTGGGAAGCTAGCGAATCGAAACAAGGAAATCTTCGAAGCTCCTGATGTAAATTGTGGTGCAAGTAATAGTTTGCTTGCGGGACAATTAGGGATTTTGAGGGGTTATTTAGCTGCAATCAGAACGAACAAGGGGGTTATAAGGAAGCAGTGTTTATCTGATCTCGATAATGCTTACCCAAATCTAAGACTGCGCAGGTTTTTCTCAAGTGAAGACCCTAAGAAAAAGAGTGAGACTTGTCTCAGTTGTCTACCAATTTTTCGAGTTTCCCCCCTCCATATGTACCATTATGCTTTAATGACTTGTAGTTTCTTATAATTTTCTCTTCTTCTGGCAGAATATGATAACTTTGTTCCTAAAGAAAATAAGGAAATTCCGAAGCAGGATAAGCAGAAATCTCAGTCAAAAGGTTGTGTTTTATGGGTGATTTGCTTTTTAAACCTTTCTGTTCATGTGTGCCCTTCAATGAACTGTAATCTTTTTCAGCTGGATTGCGACTCTAAATTGTTTATATGTTTGCTTTTACTGCCAGAGGACCCAAATTCAGGGGATTACAGTGGCTTTCAGGAAATACTCAAGAAGCTCTCCCAGAATATGGTCGTCCCCCTATTGGCACTTGGAATGGCTCTCTTGACATTTACTCCTAGAGAAGAGAAGGAAGTGAGCATATACTAGAACATGTACTTAATGCCTATTCTATATGCAGAATAAATCACAGAAACTTGGCTGTATCTCTTTTTACTATGTCTTATGCCT
The DNA here is from genome assembly GCA_945859915.1 of Cuscuta epithymum. Taxonomy (NCBI): domain Eukaryota; kingdom Viridiplantae; phylum Streptophyta; class Magnoliopsida; order Solanales; family Convolvulaceae; genus Cuscuta; species Cuscuta epithymum. The sequence continues at coordinate 2,299,985 of CAMAPF010000150.1, read as the reverse complement.
TATTGCTGATTCAGTAATTCATGAAATGCCTTCATTTTCTGCCCTTTTAGCATATTTCGATTCACATTGCTTATTTGCTTGATCGGTGTCTGCAAGATTATTGCAGAAGGTTTAGTTGTCGTATGCTACCAAATACGAAATCCCACAAGGGCAGATAACTAACTTTTGGATATCCTTTCCTGTAGTGTATGAATAACTTGCTGAACCTCCAAATGTTATTTTTAAAGGGCTGCATATGCAATGCGAATATAATCTTCCATTTCTATTGGACTTGCATATTTTAACTTATTGTCATTTATTGTCTTCTACTTGTATGCAAATATGAAACTCTGCACCTTTCTTTTCATGCTCTCTTTCCAAAAATCAATACGGGCCTTTGAGCACTGGATGTTATAACTTGCAGATTAGTTTCCAAGAGTTCAAAACCAAGCTACTTGAAGCTGGTCTTGTGGACCACATAGTTGTCTCTAACAAAAGAATTGCAAAGGTTTACGTTAAAAGCTCACCACAGAATCACATGGGTGATGGTTCTTTTGAGGGACTAGATGTCAAAAGCACATCCGCTGATGAAAAAAATAAATCTAAATACCAATTCTTTTTTAATATCGCAAGTGTCCAATCTTTTGAAGAAAAGCTGGAGGATGCTCAAAAGGCAATTGGGGTTGATCCTCATGATTTTGTTCCAGTTTTGTATACATATGAAATAAGTTGGTTCCAAGAATTGATGAGATATTGGGCAACATTTTTACTTTTGGGTGTGGCACTGTTTATTCGTTCAAAAATGCAAGGTGGCGGCATGGGTCTTGGAGGTATGGGTGGTAAAGCTAGTGGTGGAATATTCAACATGGGAAAGGCACCAATCACTAAAGTGGATAAAAATGCAAAAAACAAGGCTAGTATTTATGTTTATTTATAAGTTTTACTTACAGTGAAACATAGTTGTGTATTTTTGTTAACAATCGCACCTTTTTTCCCAGATATTTTTCAAAGATGTTGCTGGATGCGAAGAAGCAAAACAGGAAATAATGGAATTCGTACACTTTTTAAAGAACCCAAAGAAGTATGAGGATTTGGGGGCAACAATTCCAAAAGGTGCTCTATTAGTGGGCCCACCAGGAACGGGCAAAACACTGTTAGCTAAAGCAACTGCTGGTGAATCTGGTGTGCCTTTCCTATCCATTTCCGGTTCTGACTTTCTGGAAATGTTTGTTGGGGTTGGACCGGCAAGAGTTAGAAGCCTGTTTCAAGAAGCTAGGCAGTGTGCACCTAGCATCATATTTATTGATGAAATTGATGCAATTGGGCGAGCAAGGGGGCGTGGTGGTTTCTCAGGTGGCAATGACGAGCGAGAAAGCACCTTAAACCAGCTTCTTGTTGAGATGGATGGATTTGGAACAACATCTGGTGTGGTTGTTCTGGCAGGAACAAATAGAGCGGATATTTTAGACAATGCCTTGCTAAGGCCTGGCCGTTTTGACCGACAGATCAGCATAGATGCACCTGATATTAAAGGCCGGGATGAGATCTTTAAAATCTACTTGCAAAAGATTAAGCTTGATCATGAACCATCATATTTTTCTCAAAGGCTAGCAGCCCTCACTCCTGGATTTGCTGGGGCAGATATTGCAAATGTTTGCAATGAAGCTGCTTTAATTGCAGCAAGACATGAACAAAAACTTGTAAAGATGGAACACTTTGATGCGGCTATAGATAGGATAATTGGTGGTCTGGAGAAGAAGAACAAGGTAACTCACTCTTCAATGACATATGAGTATTTCAGATTTTTATTATCATTTCAGAAAATTGGCCTGGTTCTCACTTCCAAAAGAAAAAGTATAACTACCCCACTTATTAAAATAGTTAACATTCTCTTCGCTACCATCTCAATGGTTTCATGATGTGCATTAAGTTCAAACAACCAAGACATGCTGTTGTTTTATCATGTGTACAAAGGCATTTACTCTTCATGAATTCCTTCTCTCACTTGGTCATCTACTCTGGATATGTATGTGTGATAGACACAAGAAGCTGCCAGCTCATTATTTTGACAGAGTATACACAAGAAGAAATAGGAAATTGGGTAGTTAATAATCTGTTAAGTCAGTTCTATTATCCCTGCGTGGATAAATGACTATAAATAGGAGTTAGCTATTTTTAGACAGGCTGTTAGACTTGTTGGCTGAATTGTTGGAGACTGGGCATCTCGAACTGTCCCCCCTTTGTCTATATTCAATTCTTGTTCATTTCATATCATCAATAAACCCTAATTCTCTCAATTCTTGATACTTGTGGATCAAATTTACTACAATAATTGTTCTGAACTATCCAGTGTCATATCAATGTGTTCCATTACTAAAGCATTTATGAGACTGATCACCATCATCATTACCTCAGTGCCGCAAAGGCTCCCACCTGCGTTGGGGTAAGGGGGGGTCGGATGTACGCAGTCTTACCCCTGTACTAAAGCACAAAGAGACTATTTCCGGATGACCCATAGTGAAAATCGCGTCCAAAATGCATGGACTGACTGCAACTTCATAACAAAGAAGCGCAGACAGTTTAGTGAGTCATTTTGCTTTATTCCATCATATTTTCAAGCCAAAAAATAGTGAGTCTTTGGCTCCATTGCAAATGATGGAAAGATTTATGAGACTGATATTTAGAGTCTCTCTCATTTATGAGATTGATATTTAGAGAAATTTATGCTCCCTCAGTTCCAAGAAAAGTGTTGTTTCAATCACTTTTTAATAAAAAATGAGTCTTGTTTTATCATACATAGCTAATTTTTCATGCAATTGTTAACAAAATAGTCATAGATAAGTTGCGTATCATAAATTTAGTTACATGAATAAATAAAATAAAAAATATAAGCAGGATTCATGTTTTATGGCACTTGGTCAAATGTGAGTATTTTGAGGGCGATGTAGTAATAGTTTTGAATTGATATGCTAAACAGTATGACAATTTTTCTTTGTTATAAGTTATAACCTTCTCACTGTGAGGCACTCTCAAGGGAGGCCAGGTCATATTATATTGATATAATATAGGTTTATGCACACTAATTCTGCCTTTCTAAATATAATAATATTAATAATGATTCAATGAAAACCAATGTCTCAACAGGTAATAAGCAAACTTGAACGGCAAACTGTTGCATACCATGAATCTGGTCATGCTGTTGCTGGGTGGTTTCTAGAACATGCAGAGCCTTTGTTAAAGGTTACTATCGTTCCCCGTGGTACTGCGGCACTTGGCTTTGCCCAATATGTTCCTAATGAGAACCTCCTCATGACCAAAGAGCAGCTTTTTGACATGACATGCATGACACTAGGTGGTCGGGCTGCAGAGCAGGTAAATATTCCATTTAATTCAATTTAAGTAATCGTTTTGCGTATTTTAGCATGGCTACTATGATACTGTTCGGGATAGCGCTTCTTGTGTGATATTTGTTATCTATTTAAGCACGTAAAATGTTTATGTGAAAAGCTTCAATCTGTTGATTTATTAAGGTAGAGTGTTTGTGCTTTCTGATGCTTGTTAGAAGTGATAATATAAAAAGTGATTTATTTTAGTGATTATATAAAAGGTGCTTACTGTTAAAAGTACTCGTATTTATTTTTATAAAATATTATATCATCATCATCATCATCATTACCACTATGCCGCAAAGGCTCCCACCTATGGTGGGGTAGGGGGGATTGGATGTATGCAGTCTTACCCCTGCATTAAAGCACAGAGAGATTGTTTCTGGATGACCCATAGTGAAAATTGCATGGACTGACTACTGCTTCATAACAAAGAAGCGCAGGCAGTTTAGTGAACCTTTTGCTTTATTCCATCATATTCCCACGCCAAAAAATAGTGAGTCTTTGGCTTCATTGCAAATGATGGAAAATTTGTAAAATATTATATAAAAAGCGAAAAACTTACAAACTTACTGCATTAAGCTGTTAAGTTCTTAAAGCGAAGCAGAAAACCCAACTTAAGAACACTACTTTTAGCTTTTTAAAGCAAAGTGATTTTTAGAAGCTATCGCAAACACTCATTAAACAGGCATCAAAAGTACTTTTTACTGTTAAAAGCACTTATTGCATTCTCCTACCAAAGGCTTCTTTTTGGAGTGTACCTATCTTTGTCAAAAAACACTTATTCCTTGACAAACACTTCCTGTCAAACTTTCTAAATATCTAATTCTTCTCAACTTGCTAATTATCCGTACCTTGTAGTCTCCAACTGTTTCCCTGAACTTTTTCAAATACCATCTCATACCATCAATTGGACAACAAGTCAATAGTCCATATTCTTTATCATCTTAACTTTTAACTTGTGCACTTTTCTTTGGCTCAAGGTTTTATTGGGGAAAATTTCAACTGGAGCGCAAAATGACTTGGAAAAAGTAACGAAAATGACATATGCTCAAGTATCTGTATATGGATTCAGCGATAAGGTCGGACTGCTCTCTTTTCCTCAGGGTGAGGGTATGGGGAAGCCTTACAGTAACAAAATGGCTTCAATCATCGATAGTGAGGTTCGAGAATGGGTTGGAATAGCGTATAAAAAGACAGTCCAATTGATAGAGGAACACAAAGAACAAGTGGCTCAAATAGCTGAGCTATTGCTAGAGAAGGAGGTTCTCCACCAAGACGACTTGGTCCAGGTACTTGGTGACCGTCCTTTCAAGTCAACCGAGTCAACCCATTATGACATATTTAAGCATGGTTTTCAGACGGAATCTGAGAGTGAAACCATAGGTGCTGATGAGCAGAACGAGTCCTCATCTCCTATAGAACCAGATGTCATTCCTGCTTGACAGTTTTTCCCATTGTTATACGTGTGTATATTTCTTGGAAAAAACTGTTCTAACTGCACTGATTGACTGTTAGTTGCTGCCAACCTCAACACCTTTTCTCAAGTAGTTTTGATAAGGTTGTTGCTTGCAGCTTAGGGAATATGAATTTAAATTACGTTTCCCCTTTCAATAAATGTGGATAATCCCAATGATGGTAGTAAGGTGGATAGACATGGGGATATTGTGAATTGTAATATAACTCTGACTCTTGTGTACATTATACTTATTTTGTTGAATACATCCTTGATACCTCCAGATTCGTTTGCCGTGTTTTTTTCACTAGTAGGTGTGTATCTTGTATCGTTCCCTTGGGTAGTTGGGTGCTTTACTTAATGACATGCTATTCGTTTTGTTTAGGGATGGGGAACCGGACCGGCCCGCTACTGTGCGGGCCCGGACCGGACCGGGCCCGGTTGGCCGGTTCCGGGCTTTTAGCCCGTGTTGGCGGGTCGGGCAGGCCGGTTCCGGGTCCTATTTTTGTTGAACCGGCCCGGGCGGTTCGGGCCGGGCCCGGTTCATTTTTTTTTTTTTTTGGTTTTTTCAATTTTTTTTTCTTTTCCTAGGGTAGGGCTGGGTGTTTTAGGGAGGTTTGGGGCGTGGGGGTGAGGGGGGGGTAGGGAGATAACAAGAAAGTAAAAAAAAAAAAAAAACATTGAACCGGGCCCGGCCCGGCCCGGCCCGGTTAGGCCCGGACCCGGTATCAACCCGGGCCGGTTCCGGGCCCATGTAACCCGAAAAAAAGCCCGCCCGGGCCCGGCCCGGAACCGGAACCGGCCCGGCCCGGGTCCATCCCTAGTTTTGTTAAAGACTGGCACGCTCGCCACAACAACAAGTACATTATGATGTCATGCCGCAAAAGCTCTCATCTACGGTATAAAGAGATTGTTTTCTAGACGATTCATGATAAACATCGCGTCGAAAATTGCATGGACGGACTATACACTCGCAATGTTTTTTGAAATAGTTTTTTAAAATAGATTTGCTCAATCTTTAGTCTCCTTCTCATTTGCTTTCTTTCAAGTTTTAAATCATTATGCTGTAGTTGTAACAAGTTTCTTACCTTTGAAAAGCTTTAATGAATTAATGCTCTAGGAGTGTCATTTCTCTCAACATTCCATCCACTGAATGATTGTCATTTAAACAACTCTGGGTAACTTGTAGCTTACTCCTTGATCTTAAATAACCTGCACTAAAAAAAATACTTTGGGAGTCCGGGCATTTGTCAATGAGGTTAAGAGCCCGTTTGGTAACACTAAAATTGACTGTATTGCCGATTCTGCTGAAATTTATGAAGTTCTGGCTGAAGTGGCTGTATTGGCTGATTCTACTGATTTATGAAAAAATATATTTAAAATATTTTTCATTAATAAATAAAATAAAAAATTATATGAAAAAATAGCTAAAATGATTCTGTACAGTAACTTCAATCAATACAGCCAGAAAAGTAACTCCAACCTTACTTTTTTTTGCTTATTATACAATTCAGCATGCGAAATAAAAAATAACGTGTTTGGTGAAAAAGCTGGCTGATAAGCCTGATAAACCGAAAAAAGAGGTCACCAAACGGGCTCTAAATATCATTAGTAGTTTGAAATACGAAGTTTGGTGAGATAGTGGTTTATGGAATTATGGTAAGCCGAACAAATATAACAGGACCAACAAGGACAATATAATTTTTTTTTTTTATTTTTTTTTCCAACAAGGACAATATAAGTAGTATATAAGTTCATATTGATATTCCTATCTTTTGAAAAATTTAAAATACTGTTTTTAAAGTTAAAGTTACAATGTTTAGTTCATATTTATATATACCTATGTTTCGAAAAATTTAAAATACTATGTTTGAGAGTTATATGTAGTTACTATGTTGGTAAATGAAGTAAAACTTCAAATGTTTTTCTTCCAACAAGCTAAATATGATCCTCTTCAACATAGGGCGAGGCAGAAGCAAAAAAATGACATATTTCAAAAGCTGCATTGAGAGAACACGAAACATGAGTGAATTTGAAAACAACGCAATACGTCGATGACCATATGTACATTACACACTAGCAGCACGTATACCGTGGTACCGGTGCATGGTGAGCAACATGCTCCTATGACTATATGAAATGTAACTCGTGTGAATTCATATGTAAATTCAAGTGAATCAAAATTTAAATTACACTCATTCACATGTAACTCGTTGAAATGTAAATTGTTTTAATTGAAATGTAACTTGGAAAGAAATTAGATGTAACTTGGGATATGTAACTTTAGACTATTGAAATGTAAAACGCTTTTGCAGAGATGTAACTTCACGTATTAATTAATATATATACTAATATACACACACTCCATATCTATATATATAAATGAAGATTTCTAATCAACTCCAACATTCTCATGCTTGGGCAGAAACCAGAGATCACCCCGTTGCTTTCTAATCACACAACGATGAGGAGAAGTTGGCTTCAGGATAGGACAACACCAGGGAGTGTGAAGTGTGATCTCCTTCTTCCAGCGATCACCGTTGCTTTCTAATCAGTCAACAATGAGGAGCAATGTTGACTCCAGGAGATCCCGTCTTCTTCTTCCGGCACCTTTTTAATTGCTCTCCTACGCTGTTAAGTAACTAGGTCGGCGGTCTGTTTTTAATTAAAAAACAATGTGTATTTGGATCTGCATACCATGCGCATGCTATGCCGGTTATACGGTATAATTTGCGACACACTAGCTACAATACTCCAACTTAACAAGCATAGTTTTGTTGAACTAGTTAGTTATAGTCGATCATAGTTTGATATGATACCCTCCTGGTTAGTGACATAGGTGAGGAGTTATCAAATATACAATGTATACTACTATGTATGAGTTGTCATGAGAAATATCATTGAAATACTCAAACTTTGAATGATTGTAAAGTAATTATCCCAAACTCGTCTATGTAAAATATATACTCGAAACTTTATGCAAAAATTATCTTTTTATTAAAATATATGGTGTAATTAAATGTAAAATTATGGAGTTAAGTACATATTTTAATTTTTTTTAGAATTCGTGAGGATAAAATTAGCATTCTAACATTTTATTGTGAAATAAATAATCTTCCCACTTCTAAATCTTCCCTTCATTCCCTCAATAACCCTCAATAATTTTAAAAATAATACACTATTACACCTATTTTTTAGTATTTATTCTACATTCTATCATACTTCCTCCGTTCTTTATTATCTGTCTCGCATTCCATTTTGGGACGTTTTTTATTATTTGTCTCTCTTTCTATTTTAGGAAAGTTTTTGATAAAATACCCCCACTTTTTTTACTTTTATCCCTCTTCCTTTTTACAAACTACTTTCTCTTTCCTACTTTATCATAACTTTACTCTACTTAATATACTCTCTTTCCTACTTTATCATCACTTTATTACCACTTTACTCTTTTTAATGTACTCTCTTTCCTACTTTATCATTTACCCTACACACTCTACATTTACCCTACTATTTTTCTATTAAAACACGTGCCCAAGGCTAGCGGGACAGATAATAAAGAACGGAGGGAGTATTATTTTATTATCTTGTCATTATACCTGAGTGATTTATATTCATTTCCGCTATTCATAATTAGGGGTGGACTCGGGCCGGTTCGGGCCCGGCCGGGCCTCAGTTCATGAAAGGGGAGGCCCGGAACCGGCCCGGGTAACCCCCGGGTCCGGTTCGAGCCGGGCCGGGCCTCGGTTCAACTTAATTTTTTTTTGGCTTTTCCTAATTAACCCCCAACCTCCTCCCTCACCCCCAAACCACCCCAAACCACCTCAAATGGCCCAAAATACCCAGTCCAACCCAAAATCTTAAAAAAAATTCAAAAGAAAAAGAAAAAAATAAATAAATAGGCCCAGACCGGGCCCGAACAGGTCGGGGCCGGTTCACCTTTTCAAAGGCCCGAGCCCGGCCCGGAACCCCAGCGGGTCGGGCCTACCCGGACCGATCCCTGGCCGGGCCGACGGTTCGGGCCGGTTCATGATCTCACTCAGTCAGAAAGTGGAAAGATTTAGGCCTATGACATCATGACATGTAGTCATGTACTTGTGTAGGCCAGCATCACACCCACTCCTCGAGCTCAAAATTGATTTCAATCTCATTTCTCAGTCTTCTCTCCCAGCCAGGTACGCGGTTCTTGATTCTCCATTATCAATGCCGTTTTAGTTTGTTTATCTGCGTGTGGCTGTGGGGGTGCATGAATAATTCTTAATGCTTTCAGAGGTTAAATGATGTTTATTTTCTGGGTCAATCTGTTTCGCGCCCGGCACTTCAGGAATGTGCGATTGTAAGCTTAGATCAGGAGGGGTGAAGAAATTTATAATGAAACTGGGAAAATGGGTTATGGATAAAAAGCTTGACTTTTTTAGTTACTGAAATGGAGTAATCCATTTCTCAGCTACAGTATTTCATCTCACTCAGACCTTTTCAGATTCCAATATGTTTGGGGAATAGTTTCATTTATATGATCTAAATTAGGATAGATCGGTAGCTAAAGGTGGCTCATTCTGCATATCAGCACAATAACTATAAGAAGAATAATTAGCTTTATCACTAGAATAAGTATCTCTTAACTGGTACTCGTACGTAGTACTATAATAGGAAAAAGTATCTTTTAACCTACTACAATTATATGCTTAAATGAGTCACTATAATATTTTATTTTCCGTAAAATCCAGTCGTTTGTCAACACTAAAATTGACTAAGTTACCTGAATTGCCTGAATCGGCTAAAATTGATGAAATTCTGGTTTAAGCAGCAAAATCCCTCAATTGTGGAAAAATTATATTTAAAATATATTTTATAATAAAATGAAGGAAAAATTATATGAAAAATAACTTTAGCCAATTCAGTGAGAAAAGTCACTCCAACTATATCTATTTTGTATATTACACAATTTAGCGCGCGAAATTAAAGGTTACGTTTTGGTAAAAAAGTTGTTTCATAAGTCTTACCAAGGGGGCTCTTAAGAGTTTGGACTTGTTTTGCTTAGAGATTTTGGACGAGGAGGGAATATTTGATATTTGGTTTACTGATTTATTTATTTTTGTTAGTCATACACTAAAAATAACTATACCAATTAGTCATACATCTGACCCCCCTTACCCCACCGAAGGTGGGAGCCTTTGCGGCGTTGGGGTAATGATGATGATGAATTAGTTAAAATATGTAATTCTATATCAAGTGTTATCTTGTTTTTTTTCAACCGTCCTATTATCAGATCTGTTTAAAAAGTAAATATCACGCTCCCTTCCATTCCCTGTGAAATCCCCTATCCAAACCAGTCATCATATAATAATATTTTTCTACCATACTATTTTATCTTCTTAGGGGAGAATGGAGCATCATGAGGGTTGCTATCAGCACGTTTCTGAGCCAAAATATGAATGCCTTCTTTTTGGTGATCAAACTTGTACACATTTTTCTTCTACCCCAATAAAAGAGACTGTAATTTCAACTGACTCATACCAATGTTTGTTCTCAAATTTTTAGATGTTGATGATACCCTTTACCCTTTTAGTTCCGGTATATCAGCCCAATGCACCTTGAACATAAATGGTAATTATCATTTATCAACTTGTTCTGTTTTAGAATTTTGCTAACAAGAAATGCACCCAGCTAATTATCAACACTTGATGTGTATTGTAGAATATATGATTCAAAAGCTTGGCATTGAGGCTACAAAAGTTCCAGAAATGTGTGTCCAACTTTATAAGGAGTATGGAACAACAATGGCTGGTCTGAGGGTATGATATGTTCTTATAATTGTTACTGTAGTGTATAGTATCAGCATATCTTAACAAGGCGACTTCATATCTATTTAATCCCCCGCTTTTCAAGTTTTACAACTATGTAATCAACCATAGTTGTACTCCTTAGGGTCTGCTTGGATGGAGGGGTTTGTTTGGGAAGGATTTAGAGGGTTTAGTCGATGTATTGATCAATAGAAGAATGTAACAATGAAATAAAGGGTATTAAAAATGCTGTAGGATAACATATTGTGTGAATATTTCAATTATTTTAAAATCTCAAACACACATTAGTTTTTGTTTTTGCAAATAGTCAACAACGTTATAAGATGGATAAAGTTGCAAAATTGTGGTACTGAAAACACAATTAACTCTAACAAGAATTTTATTAGCTGAAAACTAACTAGTTTAAGTTATACTTCCTCTCTCCAGGCTATTGGCTATGACTTCGATTATGATGAATACCATAGGTATCGTTTCATTGCCCATCTGCGCATATATGTTGTCCAGTTAAGTGATGAGACGATGAGTACCTGATTTCACTTCTTTTGTCCTCAGCTTTGTGCATGGACGGTTGCCTTACGAGCTCTTGAAGCCAGATCCTATCTTGAAGAATCTTTTACATAGTTTGCCTGTTCGAAAAGTTGTAAGCATCTATATCGAAAGCCTAGAAGCTGCAATTTTATCATAAATTAAGACGTCTTGTGAATGTGTAACAGATATTCTCAAATGCAAATGAAGCCCATGTGGCTAAAGTTCTAAGTAGATTGGGTCTAGAGGGCTGCTTTGATCGTATTATCTGCTTTGAGACTCTAAATCCTGCTCGCACTAGTAGTACAGAGGACCTGAGTGATGGTATGATAAATTAAATAAAGCGCCATATCCAAATAATCTATCTGTTCTCAAATGACTATCCATTTAGCATCGAAAAAATGAACCATAATAAAACCACTAATAGTTTCCCATATTTATTTCACTTTTCCTTGGATATCAAGTAATCAGCACGGGTATGCTTTTCAATTTAAGACAAAATCAGTCATCGCCTTAAAAATATTTTTTCCTCAAAAGGACAGTTGTTTGAGAACTAATGAAGTATTAAAATCTTCTATAAAGGCCCTACTTCTTGTTATTGATTGTTGTAAGTTTCAGGCTTCCCCAAGTCTGCAATTGTATGCAAACCATTTGAAGAAGCCTTTGAAAAGGCTTTCAAGATTGCTGAAATTAACCCCAAGAGAACGGTAGGAATCATCATGTTCTTTGCTTGATGGTTAACTAGAAGCATCATGTATTCAGTCATTTGCTAGTTCAAGTGTTCAACTGTATTTCACCATCTAATAATGTGTCTTTTGTTATGCCCCTAGCTGTTTTTCGATGACTCCATCAGAAACTTGCAGACTGCCAAACACATTGGTCTCAACACTGTCTGGGTAAGTTGACTCGTACACATTTTAGTTGCCAATGCGCTTGATGGGCTCAACCCAACCGCTCTGACCAGCCTACTTTTCCGTGAGCTGAGGCTAAGCCCAACACTCCTCGCACATGACAACTACAATTTGAGGTTGAGCTCAGCTTTCAGACCTCATAAATGACCATTTCAGCATTCAATTTGTAACACTTTGGACATTCACTTCTGCAAATATTATTGGTGTAGTTTTAAAATTCTTGCACATCGGATCGAATAAATATAACATACTAACCAACATATGAAGTATAACTACTGTATAAGATTATGAACTGCTCCCTTAAGATTAAAATTGAGAATAGAATGCATTAATATGAAAAGCTACTGATGTAAATGTGGGCTCAATTCAGTTTCGGGTCATATAATAATGCGAACCAGAACCATATTCGGATAGATTAGTTCTTTAGCTTATTTAAATATAAAAAAATTAAACTCGGATCGGCACTAGTTTTGTCTTGTCCTATTTTGGAGTAACTAAAACTGGAATCAGTTTGGACCAAAACTACTCGTAAGCATCACAAACAAATTCACAAAATCTAAGATTTTGATTTCTAACAAGCTACCAACTATGGGTCTCCAAGGTTGGTAGTGTACACACATACAAAATAATTACTATTACAAGCAGTGTTGGAGCCTGAAGTCATTTATTTCTTTTGATCCTTACTCATCTTATGTCATGTGGGGACTTGCGAAACATAATTCGATAAACTTGTTTAATTTCATGATTTTGTGAATAGGTTGGCGCCTCGCATCTGACAGAGGGAGTGGATTATGCTCTAGAGAGTATTCACAATGTGAAGGAGGCACTACCGGAGATATGGGAAGCCTCTCAAAAGTCCGAAGTTTGCTATTCCGAGAAAACTCCTATTGAAGTCCAAGCATAGCTCGGTTCGCTCAAAAAACAATCATCGAGTTACTACGAAATAAGAAGGATTCTTTCTTGCATATCATTGTGCTAATTTTGGGTTGTAGATGTGAACCTGATATTTTCAGGTGTTAAAGTTGGCTGGAATTTAAAGCAAATGAGCTCATTATGAGTTTTTTATGATTTCATGTTGTTGTACTATAATAACAATATATGTCAATATGTGACTATTGAATATTTGAATACCTCGACTTAGATGTGGAGCTATTACTATTATGGTGAATGAATAAGTTGAAATAGTTGAATCATTAGAGCATTTCAATTCATGGAAGTATTCTGGTGATAGACTAATGGATGGGAAGATTTTTTTTTATTTTTTTTATTTACGGAATCTTAATTATTTGGAAAGGGGGGAAGGTATAAAAAGTAAAAACCAGATTTTGATCGCATGCATGTAACTATGTAAGTGGTGTAATGCAAGAACGACGCTGGGACGTAGATAGAAATAGGCACTTTAGTTTTTCAGCCTTGGAGAATTCCATTTTTATGTCAGTGTTGCTTTGAAAATGTTAAATTGAATACAATGCTTTAATAATATGTAAATTAATATTAATAATAATTTATGGAATTAAAAAATACACTAAACATTCAATTGCAACTTAAACAAATTTGAATATGATAAAAAGTGTTCTACAAAATCAATGAATAAATTCAAATTTCACTAACAGTAATGTCAAAAATAAATAAAAAATCTTTTATTCGACTATAAGACTATTTGTAGTGTAAAGAGTGTAAGGGGTGGGTGAACATACCCAAATTTTAGATATCTACCCCTAGGAAAAAGACCCTGTCCATCCCGATGGACAGTAGGCGCCGTCCAGCCGCCACGTTTGGGGCGGTTTCCGGCGGAGTTTTTTGTCGCCTCCATGAATTTTCTTCTTCTTCCTCTGTTTTTTTAAATGTTGTGTTTGCTCTCAAAATGCAATGAATGTCAAGAAGAGGAGGAGGAAGAGGAGGAGCAAGGCAATTTCGACATTTCACTGTTTTTTAGTCCTACGCTACTTCATATGAAACTAGTTGTCCTTTAATGAAAGTTTTCATATGTTTTAGTCCTATATAGGTAAATCTTTCTTCCGTTATATCAAAGATGAGCGTTCTATCAATTAAGGACCCGAAAGATAAACTCTATCAATTAGGGACCTATATTATTACATTCTATCAATATAATGCTCGAAATTTTAACACCGTTAACATTCTGGTACCGAAAATGTGATGTGGCACTAGATCCATTAAAAAACGTAAATAAAATTGCCACATCATACGTCCGAATCACCGCTCTTCTATTCCACCTCAACGCAAGTAAAGTTCCTAAATGACGGAGTATCTTCCTTACATTTCAGCCACAGCCAGAAACACCATCGATTCATCTTACCTCACTGACCACACCTCTTCATCTTCAACGCTCAATCACCATAGCTCTGTCTTCCTCGACACCCGCATGTTAGCTCATAGTGAGCAGAGAACCCACCTGGATAAAAGCTTCGTGTGCTGATAAATTTCAACTGCAAAAAGGCAAAAGGAGATCGAGTCGGTATGACGACATATACTTCTTAATTAACTTTGTTTTTTTCAAAGTTAGGTCACGTAGTTGATAAATTAGTTTCAATATGTAAAGTCTCTCAATTGTTTCTTTGAGGGAAAATATGTGCTATATCATCTCTCGGTCATTTGCATCAGAAATGTAGTGCAGGAATCTTTGTAATGGATAAGAGATTTCAAATTTCTAGTCCTTGGTGCTATTAAGTAATAAAGAAGATCCAATTTAAGATCCAATTTTATTGAAATTAGTCAAGGTAACTGACTATATTTTCAATATGACTAAACCAAAATTACAGTTAAAAAATTAAATGTTCATTATAAGTGGGCGTCTTTATTAGTGGGATTTGGTGGATTACAACTTCATACAATTTTTTGTGTTCCTTCTTTTTCTTTTTTTGTGTGTTCCTTCTATTTATTTTTGAAATTAGATTTTTGTATGTTCAACAAAATTTAGTTGTCCTGAACTTTGAATTATATGGATTCTACCTTTCTTACTTTCATTTAGCTTTATCTTGATCTAATGAGACTGGTTTTTACTTTTTAGTAGAGTACTTTGAATTTTTACTAAAGCACATACATGATTTTTAGTAGTAAAAGCTTTTCCTCTCTTATTTTTTAATGATTAACCAAAAAGAGGATTTAGCAAACAGGTACATAAAAAGCATATATTTATTAGAGAAGTTGTCAAGCTTAGCCGGCTTATACTATTGCTGCATTTGATGGCTAGAGTGTAGCAGAACCAAAGTGCATAGAAGTAAAGAATCACCCAGTACATTTTGTTGGTAGCTATCACGATTCATACTTATAGTTTGGCTTCGCAGAATACTTTTACTTCTTTTTCAAAAAGTGATGATGTGTATGGCAGTGTTTATGTATTAAAATTGATGTTTACCCAACTTCTCTTTTATGGTTACAATTTGTTAAATTTTATGGTAGGTCTGAAGTCTAAGTGAATAGTAGCCGGATCAAGTTTTTATCTTTTGTTCTCCAGTAAGCTTATCAACATATTGTACTATTTTTTTTAAATGGAAGTATGAATTTGCAGAGATCCTAGCAGTGTTAAATTTTGCTATAGTTCTTATTAATATGGCTTTGTTTTGAAGACATGCTCTGTCTCAGTAAAGCTGATTTGATTAACATCAAATGTATACATGTATGCTTTTCTATCTGTTTTCTTTTGTATTGCTTGAGAGGTTAATCAATATTGTGATTCTTGGTATAAAGCTTTGTACCGGTACACAGCTTGTAAAAAAAATTCACTTTGTTTTGCAGGTTTCCAATCATTCAAAACATTCAATGATGATGAGGCAAGTGAATATGATAGTACAAAGTACATCTTCCAAGTGATCCACTTCGCACTATCAAATTCATAACTGCTTAATCAATCGGTACACTGGTAATAGGCTTATTTACTTATAGGAAAAACATTGTATAAAGAGACTGCATCATTAAAAGGACACACAAAAATGATATAAATTCAAACATTATAAATGAAATGTCAAATGAATTGGTATAAATGAAATTTTTAATTCAAACAAATACCTTTAAAAAACTGAAACACTCCATCTTAGTAAGTAGTTCAAGGAATTTGTCTTAAAAAGATTAAAATGAAATTAGTGCGCTATAAATGAAGTAGTCCTTTAAGATGTGCTAATCACAGCAAAGATCAAAATGAAACATCTCTTCTGCTACTGTATGTTGTCATCTTTACCAGAATCACTTGTTTGTCCTTATCTTGCCAAAGATTTCTTCTTCTTCTTCTTCTTTTGTTAAAACTGAACATCCTCAAGTTAATTCCTGTCAAGAAAAACAGAATGACATACGAAAAATGTAATTATGTTCCTCGTGTTAACTCCTGCCAAGAAAAACAGTGTGACATATGAACAGTGCAAAGTATGAATGGATTAGCTATAAAACTCATACCTGTTGATTCTCTTTGCAAGACCTTTTATTATGGCCAAGTTGTCTACATTTACCACACTTAATCATTCCATACTTTCTCTTAGCTTTGTGGGGATCCTTTCCTTCTAATGAAGATTTGTGTCTTTGCTTTTTTGGCCTACCTGGAGGTCTCTTTAGCAAAGGTGGTAGAATTGACTCATTCTCAGTTATAGGCCAAACATCCCAGGGCCTCCCATTGGATTTATTTCGTACTCATAGGCCTTGAAAAAATATTCTCGTGTAAAATATTCATGTATATAGTTTTCTGGCCTGTCTTTGATTGACTTTATAGCAGCACAAGCATGGATACAAGGTACACCTGTCAAGTCCCATAACCTACAAGTACATGTGTGGTTTTGAAGATGCACAATAAACCTTTTAGGCCATAGAGCAACCTAAAAAATAACTTCACCACAAGAAATTGAATTCCACCTAGTACATTCCATGATGTTTTCATTCAACTTCTTTAGTATCTCCGGACATATTGATCCACCCTTCAACCTCATCTTTTCCCTTTTCTTCTTCATTAATTTCATTGCTTTAATCCTTATATTGTCAATAAGCATATCCACATGATTGTCTCTATATCTTTTTATGACTCCGTTGAAGCACTCAACTATGCTACTTGAGAACACATGACACTTGACATGATTCTGAAAATGTGCTCTACTCCATCTCTCAACACCTATTTGAGTTAGATATTCCCATGCATTGTAGTCTTTATCCTTCATCTTATTCATGTGTCTGTCAAAACCACTAGTGGTTGTGGATCTTGCAGCTAACCAAAATAGAGATCTGAATTGTTCATCCTTCCATTTTTTCTCAAAGTTGGTATACATGTGGCGTACACAAAATCGATGATGTGAAGATGGGTACACTTCTTCTAGTGCAGCCACAAGACCCTATCAATGAAGACAAATATGAAACCAATTTGTAAACCGTATATATGTATAAACTATAATGTAATTAAAAAATATGAAACAAGTGAAAACTATAAATCCTAATAACATAACAAAATAAGAAACATTTTTTAATAATTCTGTGAATCATATTTACCTTTCCTTGGTCAGAAATGAATGTCCAACCCTCTCCACGAATGGATGTTTGTCCTATATCAGCCATCAAGTTATTTAAAAACCACACCCATGTCTCTCTAGTTTCAGATGAAACTATAGCATATGCTACAATGAATAGACCATTGTTCCCATCAAGACTAACTGCTGCAAGTAATTGACCACGATAATACCCACTTAGATGGCATCCATCTAGTGCAATTAGTGGCCGACTTCCATTTATAAACCCCTTTTTACACGCATCTATACATATATATATTCTATCAAATCTTGATGGACCATTCTCACCATGTTTTGGACAAATTAATTCAACACTTGATCCAGGGTTGGTCTTCAATAACTCCGCACAATAACTAGGTAATTTAGAATACTGTTGAGCAACATTGCCATGAAGTGATTGCAATGCATATGATTTTACTCTATAAGCCTTTGCAATACTAACTGTGACATTGCATTTCTTATATATAAGATCTTTCAATTCTGGACTTGTCATGTTTGGGTGTTCTCTGAAGTCTTCAATTACCTTATTTCCCAACCACTTAGTATCAGCAAAATTTGCCTTCACTCCCTCTTTCTGACAAGTATGACTAGAAATGAATGTTTTGACCTTATAGGTTTCTAAACTTCCAACTTTGGAACAGTATATAAGCCACGGGCAATCATGCACGCACTTTACACGACATCTTATCTTATCTTTCTTCAGAAAGGTCAGATTATACATATTCTGAACCCCGTAGCTTTTAACAGCTTCGTAAAAATCATCTATAGATGCATACGATTGTTCCAGTCTGAAGTTGACCTCCCCGAGAGTTGCTTGCATATGCGCAGAGTCAGCTTCATCTTCACTTGCGGGAGAATCTGAATCATGGATGCTCTTTAATTCTGCCAAAGATTCTATTGTAGCTCGCTCGGAGATATCAGATAAGTCACTTGTGTCACGATATTTAGAAAATGCATTATTCGTGGCACGTGACCAACATGCTAGTTGTTTGTCTTCATCGCTGTGGTATTCATCTAAACTCCAGTCATCGCTTTGAGCTGCCATCTGTGAACAAAATTTTAACACAACTATCAAAATATTCTTAAACAACTAAAACATAACTACAAAATTGATTAATAATTATATTTATTTAATATATATCCAAATCAATTACTCTCCACAATAAAATAATCTAGAATTATACCACACAAATTACTTCAATTTAGGCATGTGCGATCTATGATTTTTGATTTTAGGTAAGTTCTTTCTAGTGCTCCAATTCATTCTGCTCAGTTTTGTAAATCTGATTTGATTCACTTTATGTTTCAGTTATGGTTATAATATATTTTTGTGAAAGGTCTATAGGTTATCTCATGGTAAAACCTAAGTTACAAATTATTTTGAAAAACTGTTACATAGCAACTTTCATGATATCTTACAAAGCAAAAGAAAAAGAAAATATATAAATATATGATTAATGTCAAAGTATGATATGACAGAGTGATTTGGTGCAAAAAATCAAGATTACCATACTTAATGTTTATTAATTGCAGGAGCATGTCCAAAGTTTTGTGACGGTGAAAGAAAATTATATTTGTAATTGATTAGGGATGTGATACAAGGACTGTCAGAAAATACAAACCTTTGATAGGAATAGCAGAATCTTCTATGCGAAGAAGGAAGCAGTGGACTCTGGATTTGGGATTGGCGGCTACGTATAAGTTGAAGATATGTATATAGGCGGCTGCGTATAAGCAGTCAATTCTGGGTTTGGGTTTCCGATTCATTATATTCTTATTAAATATGTATTTTTTTACTTAGGTGGCGCCACATCAGATACCGTAAGTTGCATGTTAACGGTGTTAAAATTTCGAGCATTATATTGATAGAATGTAATAATATAGGCCCCTAATTGATAGAGTTTATCTTTCGGGTTCCTAATTGATAGAACGCTCATCTTTGAGGTCCTGGACCGATAAAATTCCAAAATAAAAATGTCCTACCATATTTTGAAAAAAGAAAATTGTTTTAACAACGAAGTGCTTTGTTTCTATAAAAAATGTGACTAGATTTTGTATGTAGACTAGGTTATGAACTTATTTTTCGGCTTATCATTCTTATCTGTCACTTTTTTCGCCAAACACATAATTTTTTATTTCACACGCTGAATTATGTAATACGGAGTAATAAAAAAATAAGGTTGAAATTACTTTTCTGGCTGTCTTAGCTGAAATTACTGTAGATGATATATTACTTGATTGATTGCATTTTAAAAGTATACATACTTATATAATTCTTTTTTTAGTGGATGTACTTAAATGATGGATTGAAAATAGTAGAAGAGCTTATTTCACTCTTTTTCCAAATTCTAATTAGAGTTTGAACTTCTAATTATTCCAAATTAATTAGACTATTAGAGTCGAACTTTTAGATGTTAGGACTTCAAGGGGTACGGAGGTCATTATATTGGAAACGGAACTTCGCTCTGAAACCCCTTCTCTCGACCTGGGAGATTTTTTACGGTCTGTTCTCTCACGAGTCACGACGCGCCGGTCGGTCATCGCTGAACTCCAACCTCTCGAATAGAATACATAGACCGGAAAAGTAGCAAGTGTCCTGCCAGTTAAGTTCATTTGTATGCCTACAGAGTCGCCGGAGATCAGAATGGCGAAGCGCGAGCTATCCAGTACATTAAAAAACTTGAAGGTAATTTTTATTTGACCGAGAAATATTGATGTCTGGGAGATGTTTTCATGTAATGGTATACTTGAAAGATTTGAAGTGGGTTTACTAAAACCAATCCAGTAATTACTCATTATTTGGGTTCCTGTTCTTATCTGTTCTACTGCATTTTAAAGATTATTGTGGTAGACAATGTACTCCAAGACAGTCTTTTTATTCGAATTTGAGCTTAGTAAAAAACGAAAGGAATGGAAATAGGATTTCAGTGGATGCACACGCTGGAATTTGTATTGGTTACTCTAGCTAACCCCATCGATTTCGTATTAAGGCTTGGTAGTTGTTGTGTAGTCTTAAATGACTCTTGATAGGTTGTGATTTGTGAGATTAACTATTAGACTCTTTGCCTCCAATATAGTTCTAATAAGTTGCTTGCTTATTCCAAAAAATGGCTGTCCTTTATTGCAGTTTATGCAAAGAGCATCAAACAACGGAGAGGGAAAAGCTAAGCAAGCTGAAGACAGCATGCCTGGTGGTAACTTACCATCTTCAAGTGCTCCCAAAAGATGGTAATTCTTTCTTCTGCAATCTTCATCTACATACAGATCGATATATAATCTTATTTTGAAGTGTAAACAATACTGTGTTGAAGAACTTGAAGTCTTGAAGTATCATATTGTTTTACAATCTATCTAGTCTTCCCCTTAGGGATTGTATTGGCATCAAACTCTAACTCTATTTTTAGTCTTTACCATTTAATTTTCTGTTTAGGGAGTAGTACATTGGGGGATTTCATGGGGTCATTGAGGTGGTTGGCGGGGTTGGGGTCGTTTGAGACAAAGATTCTATTCTTGGGGCTCTAGTTGATGAGTACTTATTACCTCAACTTAGTAATTTATATATGAATGTGTTGTATGGGAACTGGTAGATTAGACAATTTGTTTACGTGTACTGCACTATGCAATACAACAACACTCAAGTCTTAATTCCAAAAGACTTTGGGGTCGGCTAAAATGAAGTGATATATGATATCGGAGTTAAAAACAATACATAGAGAGAAAATCATCGTTTGCAATTGCGCAATGCAATTGCGCCTTATTGCGCGCCTCAAATACTTCCAGGAAAATTGCGTAAGATTGCATTGCATAAGGCGGATGGGCTTGGGGCGTACGTTCCAGGGCGCAGAGGCGTACGCAATTTCACCTGCGCAATGAGGCGTCTAGAGGCGTACGGTATATTAGGCCTGCTGCCAGTGCTGCATAATGCTTTTTCGGCCCATTCTGCCCAGAGTTTTTTAACAAAAGACTTAACAGAAGCATCCCTTATTCGTAACATATACACGTACTTCATATTCTTTTCATTCTTCCGTTCATCTTCCTGCTTATTCTCAGCAACTATAGCCTCCTCTTCTATGGTACTATCTCCTCTAAAGCTTTTTTTTATTTGCTTCAACTGTTAATATTTTGACGGTACAATGCCTCCTCCTATGGTAGAGCCTCCTCCGCTTCTTATGTTAATATTCTTCAATTTTTAATATTTTCTTCATATTAATATTTTATTATTTTTCATCAATTTTGTTTCTGTATATTAGTATTTTATTCAGATGTTATGTTTAATGTTAAATTCAACTTTAATATTAATTTAATATTTAGTGTTATATACTCCGATAGTAGTAATAATAAGGTTAATACTTTTCAACTTTTAATGTTTTCTGCATATTAATATTTTCTTATTTTCCATCTGTTACGTTTCTGCATTTTAGTATGTTTTTTCTGCAGATTTTTTTGGGTGGTCGTCTATGGTTTGAATTTTCATATTATTTTACTAGGCTTAAATTTATTTTTATATGTTTATTTATTATTAATTGTGTTTATAAATACCTACACAAATATATATATATATACACACACACACACGCCTCAGGCAATGTTGTCATGGCGCATGGCGACAGCCATGGCGCACAAGCCTTTTCCCATGGCGATGGCGATGGCGCAAATATGGCGTCGCCACGTGACAAAAAAAAAACACAAAAACGAACTATAGACACTATACTTGATCAACACAACCACCAAAACAATATAAAAAGTTGAATAACAACACAAAAACAGTTTAAAGTACTTTAAAGTAGTTTAAAGTACTTCCAAAAAACCTAATATTCAAAAGAAGTTTCTTGTCATGCAAAATATGTTAGGATTTAGGCTTGTTAGCTTGTTATTGTTTGATGATTATGCCATAATCATCATCAATCATCCCACTCCTCATCCTCTTGGTCTGAATCTGATAGCAATGGCACATCATCCTCATTGAGTTCATCAAACATTTGCCTTCCGTAGTTTTTGCAAACTCACTTTCATACCATTTCGGTGAAGCAAACATTTGCCTCAATGCGTGTTTCTGCGTGAGAAGACTTTGAAGAGTCAGAAAGTTAGTGGCAAAGCGGGTGGCAGCAGGTCTAACCAGCTCTCTCCCCTTGGTAAATTCCTTCATCAAGTCGTGAACAAGGGTATGGCTATAGATGTAGGTAGTAATCCCTTGTGCCGTCTTCACAGTTCTTCTAACTATCGGCATCTTCTTTGAAAAGTCTTCTAGAACAAGGTCAAGACAGTGAGTTGCACATCCCGTTGTGAAGATATGTGGATATCTTTGTTCTATTTTCCTCTTCGCTAATCCATAATTTTTAGCATTGTCGGTCACAACTTTGAGGACCTATTTCTTTAATCCACTCATCAAAGAGCTTGAAAAGTGCTTCCCCGGTCTTCTTGTAAGATGAAGCATCTACGGCTTTCATGAACACTGTCCCATTGCTAGAATTCACGCACAAGTTCACTAGAGTTCTGTGCCTTTTATCCTGCCACCCATCTGACATAATAGTGCAGCCATCTAATTCCCAGAATTTTTTGTGCTCACTGACCACCAGATCTGTTTTGGCTACCTCTTTTCGCAAGAACGTCTCCCTCACTTCATGATACGTTGGTGCTTTAAACCCGGCTCCAAACCTGCCAATCTTTTCTAGTGTTTCTTTCAGCAAAGGGTCATGAACCACATTAAAGGAGATGTTGTTCCTGTAAAACCACAAACAAAGGCTTTGAGCATATTCATCCCTCTCTTTTTTCTTCAAGTGTGATGGGATTGTTGATTGTGTCAATGCCTCCTTCTTACGTTTTTTTGTTGGATATACGAACTTATCCATAGGCCCAGACACACCACCTCCCTCTGCATTTGACTGAGAACCAGTTATCTCAACGTCATCATCTCCATTCACCCTATTGGCACTTGACCCACCAGACTGCTGTACTGTGTATGTACTTCGAAACGTTTGTTCACACACATTTTTTTCTGAGTTAGCAGCAGATTCTTTCAAGACTAGCGCCTGTAGTTCAGCCCTCTTATCAGCGGGAATGAGTTCACACTGTTTTGTGTTGCGGTGCTTCCCAGTCAAGTGTTGTTTAAACCTTGTAATTCCACCTTTAGTCACGTGCCCGCAGTACGTGCAGCGCAATTCATTGTTGTTTTTTTCTTTTACTTTCTCACAGAACTCCTTAGCAAAGGCAACAGACATCCTTTGTGGATCCTTTGTGGCTCTGCCTCTTCGGTTACCTCTGTAATAACAATTAACATAAAACAGATCAATGTCATAACTCATAAGTTAAAATCTATGTATAATTGTATATGTTAAACTGTTAAGTGTAAACTGTTATAATTTTGTTATGTCTTCTAGTATCAAGTACTCTAAACTGTAAAGTGTAAAGTTTTAACTAAATTAAGTAATTAACTTATTAAAGTGTATCAGTTTATCAGTTTAAAACTTTAAATACTTTAAGTTCTAAAGTAAAAACTTCATTTTACAATGCTATAACTAAATTGATAAACTATTTAAAACTTCATTTTACTAGCATGTAGCATGATATCATATTAGCATCTTAATACTAGCTATTTAAATTACTAGCATCAGTTTAATACTTTCTGTTTAAACTTCATTTTACTATGCTTATGCTATAAGTATTTGAATTGATAAATTATCTGATCATAGCATCTATCTATCTAACTAAATTTATTTCAAAGTTTAAAGTGATAAATTGATAAAGACATAAAGTATCATAGGCTCATAGCATATAAATATATTATGCATTTAACATTAAGGAGTAAAGGCTGAGCTGCTCTGTATTTAATACTCATAGCACATGAAGTATTAAATGAAGTTCACATTTTCAGGAATATATATAATATATAAAGTTTTGGATAAATTGTAACTGTATAAACTGAACTTTTCTTCATTTATACACAGCATTAAAGAGGTAGTCGTACCTTGTGTAGTTCGAAGAAGTCAATGAGAGTCATGTGTAGAGCAGCTTTTCTGTCGTTTGCCTTTCTGTAGTTTGTCGCATACCCTTTCTTGCGCAGAGCAGCTTTAACTTCCGGATATTGACTTTGTTGTGTTTATTGACTTTAGGGTTGTAGTTAGTAATATGGGCTAAAAATAGTAAGTTTTTGTTACAGTTTTATGGTTATAATGGGTCGCAGATAATTATGGGCCAAAAGGCCACAACTTACAGCTCAAAGACGCGGCCTTTTTTTAGAAAAGGGAGTCGCATCGCCATGGCAAAGGCGCAGGTATGGCGAAGGCGCAACAATGGCGCCGCCATGTGTATTTGCCTCGCCACAGCTCTTTTCTGTAGCGCAGGGGTTAAAACTGCGCCTCATGGCGCATGGCGCGCGCGCCATTTGACGCCATCGACAACACTGGCCTCAGGTTTACGCCTCATTGCGCAATGAGGCTTACGCAATATGCAATAATAAAAAAACGCCACGACTACGCAATACGCAATTTCATACCTTGGAGAAAATGAGACAAACAAAATCATATCAATCTCCACACATATACTCTCTACTTCGCTCTTTTCAAAAGCATACTTTCATTTAATCCAAGAGGTACCCTATCATATTTGACCGCTCTATCCATATTTGTCTTGGTCGTCCCCTCCCTCTTCTCCCTACATCCTCTCCACACCTCTTGATTTGTTGAATTGGTGCATCACTCTCGTATCTTATCTTCAATAGGTGTTGCTCATTGGCTCCCATTCCTCAAATGGTCTTTTTTCGTATGTCCAAATATCCAACGCAACATGCACAACTCAGCCACCCTCACCTATTGAATGTGACATTATTTTACTGCCCAACACTAATAATGCAGGCCTAATTGCTATTTAATAAAAATTAACCCATCGAATATGCATTATGCAATGTCATAAAGAATTGAAGTCGTTTCATGAAGGCTATTATCCGAACACTATCACACTATGAGGAAGTAGTGTTCCTATTTTGGATGCAGTACATGGTATTGCGATCTCCGTGGGGCATATAGATTTAAAAATCTGTCTCCCTTCTTAAGTAATGCATGTTCTCAGATTTTTCCTTTTTGGTTCCCATTACTTCAATTCCATTTATTTTTTGTGTTAGATGAAATTTTCATGACTTTCCAATTTCAGTGTCGTTATTATGGAAGGAGATCCCCATCCTGGGGCAAGAAAGGGCCGGATGTCATTCCAGAATTTTAACCCTGCTATTGATGTGAGTATACAGTTTGAATGACTTGAAATATTTTGACAAGTTTCTCTAAGTTCACTCTTCTGGCTTTCTGTCTGCTTACATGCAATATTTTTTATAGAAATTAAATGAAGATGGTGTAAAGCCTAGCAAATCAGAAGCCTCTGAAACAACTTCTGGAACAAGTGAAATAATTTCTAATAGGTAACTTCAGTCTTTAGGTTAACTGCAAATAAAATGGTTTCGTCATTATTGCTTGATTTATTATTCAATGATATTTTTTATATAAAATATTAAACTAAAGCAAACCATTTATTTAGCTTGAAGTCTAAATATATGGGTTATGGTGTCATTACATAAATTTGGTAGTTATTCAAAAATTTCAAAGTTCGTGCTTGATCTATACTTAAATGTTGAGGTTTCATTTGGCCAAGTTCCCAGTAGTATCTTCTTCTAGTTCTGAGCTTTATTTACATATATAATACGTGATTACTTTAACTTTCTTATAAAGATATAAATGTGAAATTTATCTAGCTCTTGTATAACCTAATTGCTCCAGAGAAACTGGTTCGAGTCAAGATGGTCTTGAGAACTCATCAAATCAGAAGAACTCAAGCACAGATGCAACAGGGGATCACAAGAGGAAGCAAGAAGACACAGTTTCTGATGTCCATTTGCCGAACAAAACACATAAAAATGTGCATGGCTATGAAGGTCCATCTTCGAGTGGCAAGAAGAAGTCCCAGAAGCAACCAAAGTGTGAAAAGTTGGATTGGAGTGTTCTTAGGCCACCAAAGTTTCAAAATAAAAAATGTACTTAAAGTTTAATTCTTTTTTTTTTCTTCGGATGGTTTCCCATGGCATGCTTCTTTATTAATCAATTATCACTGCCATGTGTTGTAGTGCTATAAGGTTTGTTGTACTGTTGACAGACCTCTTTTTGCTTTTTTTTTTTTTTTTTAAAGTCGGTTTCTCTGCCTGCAACTTATTCTAATCATCATCACTTATGGTGGCACAATGGATGTATCACTTTACATCAAGGATCATACTCATAATATTATTTGTCCATGTTTATGAATTATGGAGTATGTTCTACTATAGTAGCTTCTGATCTGTTATTATTGTGCCCATAAACCCTTCAGCCTATCCTTAACCTGGATGAGTTGAGCTAATCAGACAACCCTTTGTAATTACTACAGTCTACAGGCTTTGACCCGCTTGGTTATCTTCAAGCCATCTCTTTTTTCTTATAGTATGACTATATTAGGATAATTTCTCCTTCATCTCAGCTAGGATCAATCTGCTCTGAACTTTCAGCAGTCTCAGAAAACAAAATCATCTTTGCTAGATTAATTTGCATTTTCAGAACTACACACACACATGAGCGATTGAGCCAAATAGCCAATTGCGTTAGGCCTAAGAATCTTTTATGTTCTCAACTTGCATACGGTCTACCTAACTATTTGACCACCTAATGATAAGTTAATTATACTGTAATAATGATAATTTTTACTTGAATGAATGATAAAGATGTTTTTGTACGCATTATTGTTTTTGTACGTTATCGCCTGGGCCCTGGGGAGTGGGAATTAGTTGGCTTTTTTCTAAAGCACCTTTGCAGATTTTGCTTGGGGTAGGACGTTACTGCCAGAGGGCCCTGATGAGTTTTGTTTGAGATTCTTTTGGCATTTGAGAATTGAGAAGTATGATCCGAGGTTGCGTTATTGGGCTTAATTATTTTGGAGCCTGGGAATTGATGGTGATTGGAGTTTGGGAATATGGGTCATTCAAGTTTTGGCCCAACGTTGGTGGCATGGACTTTTCCGGTCACATCTAAGCAAACTTTCATTTTAATATTTTATATTTTCTTTCTAATTTAGTAAATTACTATACTCATGTTACGTTAATTTACTTTGGTATTTGAGATAGATTCGAACTTATATAATGTCAATTTTGAAAACTTCCTAAAGCTACGTACTTTAAAAAATAAAATCCCTTTTTATTTTAAAGGGTTATAACTTTTTATTTGTACTCTGATGACAACAAAAAATATATCATAATTTGTAACTTTTTATTATCTTTCATATGACACCAATATTGAATATATAGAAATAAAAAAATAATTTAGCACTTAATAAATATCTGTTTTTTAAAGTGTTATATTTTTTTAGTAAATTATTTATATTGATGTTACGTTAATTTACTTTGGTATTTGAGATAGATTCGAACTCATGTAACGTTAATTTTGAAAACTTCTTAATTTCGAACTCAAAAAATAAAAACCAATATTATTTTAAAGGGTTATAACTTTTTTATTTGTACTCTGATGATAACAAAAAATATATCATAATTTATAATTTTTTATTATCTTTCATATGACACCAATATTGAATATATATATATATATATATATATATATATATATATATATATATATATATATATATATATATATATAAAATAAAAAAAATTAGCACTTAATAAATAAATGTTTTTTAAAGTGTTATATATATTTTTATTTGTACTATGACTATTACAAAAAGAATATAAAAATTCATTACATTTTATTCTATTTAAATGTGTCGTGCACTGGATAAAATGATTTTTTAGTTTTAATATGTGTGTGTGTACGAGTATTGGTATACATATGCATTATTATATTGAAAAGTCGCTTATTCAATTGATTATAACATTGGTTGACATAATGCATATTCTCATTGAGTATGCCTTACGGAGTTCGTATTATTTTTTAACATATTATCTAAACATATTCTCCGTCTATATTTTTTCCAATTAAAAGTCATTTTCTATAACTCTCAGTTGCATCAAAATGAACGTATTCTTTTTTAAGCATCTTTACCTAATAAAAAGAAGTTGCTCGGTGCCCATTTTTATCCATTAGATTTAATCTGTCACTTACTGTTTTTTCCAAAACTCATTACACATTTTTCTAATTTATTTATTTATTTAAAAATGGGTGTAGTAAGTTATTTGATTTCAAAATATTAGCCCTTCTAGATATTGTATTAGAACATAGCAAATTAATCTTTCGATCCTTTCCTTAAAAACAGAGTTTATAATATATACATAATAGTTTTTTAACATTCCGATTTTAATGAAGGCGGTGGCTGCGACAACAGTTTGCATAATGCAATTGGTAGCGGTTCATTCATTTTCATTAGATTGAGTTATTGAGAGTATTAAGATTTTTTTAAAATGACAGTAGTATGATCTTATTAAGTAAATTAGAGTGATCGACCGAACAAAGATTGCATGTTTTAGACTTTTAGTAGACGGTTTTTTATTACCTAGAAGGTTAGATGAAATAAATGTATAAAAAGATTCTTACATCCAGTGGTAGTTAATATATATTTGAAATATAAACATGTCAAACTATTCAATGAAAACAAAAATAAATCTCCCATATTAAAAAATGAAAAATTATCTCAAATTCATGACCAAATAGACAAATAGTACTGTTGAGTTTAATCCAACAGGATATAGTAAATATATGTATAAATGTGTATGAACAACCTATTTTTATGTGGAAACCCGAAAGGGAGAAAACCACGGGACTTTTTAGGCTAATGTCCAAACCCTCTCCTTCTCATTAGGACTCTCCTCACCATTACAAAGTACAAGTATTGAAGCTCCCATTAATGGAGGATAAAGTTAGCTAATCTATTCTAGAGAGAAGGAGGAGAAATGGGGAATGACGTGCACTTTGTCGTGAGTGCACTCAAAATAAAGTTCAAAACTAACACTTATACGTAGTATAGGTGAAGTAGAGTTCGTATCCACAGGGAAAGGAATAATTTATCTTTTTAATGAAAGGAGTAAATAAAGGGGGGTTTTGATTGTTGAGTGATTTAATTAATTTAAACACGAAGATGAACGAGTTATATAGGATTAAATTCAAGAATAAAAGGAACTTGGTCTTGCTACTTTCCACTTATTGATATATTTTAGTCGATCATTGTTATATCTATAACTTATCCCCTCTCGAATACTCAATCGCGGAGTATCTCCAATTCATCGAGGGTAGTTATTAACAACGACCGTTCATTAATAACCCTTACTATCAATCAAATATAGAACAACGCCGTATACCGATATAATAGTAGCATTTAACCTCTTTAACTCCTAGATGAAATCAATTAAGATTGATAACCTCAACACAACGGTTTCGGTTTAACCAACAAAATTAATCCCTCTTAAGTTTATTAACCACGACCGTGCATTAATAAACAGAAGTTACTTACTTGTGAAACCATCAACGTTTAACCATCGGTTCGTTGATCGTTTCTAGTAATAATCAATGTCGGAACGTTAACTAATCGTCACTTAGCCACCCTCCAACATTAATATAGAATGAGATTAAGGGAAAAATTAATAATCAAGAGGAGAAAGTAAGAAAATAACTCACAACTTTAATAATCAACAAGCTTCAAGAGCAAAACCAAGAAATGGAAGTTTAGCTCCTCATTTGGAGACTAAACATGCTATAAAAATATAAAAGAAATACTATTCTAAACTGAGCTTAAGAGTATGGAAGAAGGAGTTATTCTTTGTGAAGGAAAATGGGGTTATTTATAGGTGTTTTTCAACACCTTGGGCCGGGTACCCGACCGGGTTAGGTGCTTACCCGACCGGGTCCGGTCAAAATCAGATATCCTCCACGTTTTGGCGATCTTCGGCACGTTCTGGTGTCCCGGGTCAAGTCTGACCCGACCGGGTCAAGTAGGGGACCCGACCGGGTCTAATGATTTTCCAGGCAGTTTCGGATTTTACATCAGACCCGACCGGGTGCATGGTCTGACCCGACCAGGTTTGTGCTCCTGGGCACACTTATCACCTTTTTCTTCACTTCAAAGTCCTCCTTTTCAACACCCTAATTCCTAACTCTACTTTACAACTTACAAATGAAGATTAAAATACAATTACAACTAAAATCACACAAATGTTTACAAACTAAATAAAACGGTAAACAATTCACACAAATCAAACATAAAAACATACACTTATGCACTACTAATTAGTGCATATCAGGGAAGAAGAGACCAACCCATAAAATGGAGGGAAAGCCTTATATTTATAGGGAAAAGGGGATGAGGGATAAGTCTACCCTAATGTGCCAAGTCCCAAATTGAAAATAGATTACTTTCAACCGGATGCAATTGAAAGTTATAAGAAAATACTCTGTATGCTCTTTTCATTGAAAAATGTAGACTACAAACATGTTTAGATAATTAGTTTTAAAGTAGGGCATACTCAATAAAGTAGAATATGCATTTTAAGAAATGTTATAATCAGGGGCATAGCTAGGGAGGCTAACCCAGGCCCTGACTCATCTCAAATTTAAAAATTATCTATATTTTTAGTGTAAAATATTTTGTGAAAACATTTTTCCAAAAATATTCTTTGTATCGGTCCAGTCCGACCAAGCGCCCTAGCTCAGCCCCTGGTTATAATTGACTAAATTAGTGATCTTCCATTAGTAAAATTAAACAAGAAAATGATTTTATCCCGTGCACGGCACGGGTAAAGATACTAGTTTATTTGCTATTTCACTTTTTTCACTCTTGTTTTCTTTGGGTAAGGCCTAGTCCCCCCACCTTGTGAGAATTACTTTGAATACCTTAATTTGGATTATTACATTATTGTATTATCATACATCAATTATATCTTCAAGATACACTAAAATCTATTAGGATGTGATCTTTTCGATAATTTTACAACATGTGCATATTACCTTTTGAGAAAGTAGATACCTGATTCATAACCTATGAGCCTTTTTGGATATATTGAGAAAATTTCACATAAATAATGTATCGAACTTTGTTGAATTCTAATTGAACATGACAAAATTTCCACACACACAATTAATCGAAGCAATAGCTCAAAATTAGTCTAAGCTATCACTCCGATTAATTGTATAGTTTTATTATAGCTTAGAATGTACCCTTCCAATTCATTAATGGTAAGATAAAATCACATATTTCCTATTTTAAAACCATCCTAAATTGTAAATATTATTATAAATAATTTTTTTTATATGAAACATTGGTTTCATATGAAAAATAAATAAGCTAGACTATGTATAAATGGTATTCCATAATTCTTTTAGTAATGAAAAGAACTGAATTAGGTATTCCATATATGTTCTCATTGCAAAATGACAATGTTATTTAGACAATAATTAAATGGGAAAATGGAAACTAATAATCCAACCTTTTAGTGGTCTTCTTTCAATAATCCCACCTTTTGATTATTCATGAATAATCCAACCTTTGCACCTCATCTTCATTCACTGGTCCCTGACCGGTTGATGACCTGCTATTCCAAGCTATTTTCTTATCTTTGCAAATCATTATACCATAAATCTCATCTTTCACAAAGATAATATTTTGGAAAGCTAAGAAAATAACTTGGAATAGTAGGTCATTAACCGACCAGAGACCAATGAATGAAGATGAGGTGCAAAGGTTGGATTATTCATGAATAATCAAAAGGTGGGATTATTGAAAGAAGACCGCTAAAAGGTTGGATTATTAGTTTCCATTTTCCCTAATTAAATTAGGTACTTTGTGTATAATTAGAGAAATACTTCTGATGAGATTGATAAGATCATGAGGTCATTGATGATAATTGTGATGTCATAGATGCATCATTTTTTATATTTGATGATTAAGTTTTCATTTAAGAGTTTAATTATTTCCTAAAATAGAAATGAGAACATTTGTATTGGAACTATATGGGCATTCTTGAGATTATTTCTATATATTCAGATCGTATCTATTCGTCAGGTTTTTATTTCATGGTGGCTAGAATAAGGGACCTCCGAAGAATGAATATGGGAACCTTAAAATGAGATGGAGGTAGTATTTTTTTTATATAGTGTATATATTAATATAATCTTGATATATTTCGACTAAGAGTGATATTTTCATCAATAAATTTAATAAAAAAAAGAATGATAAAGATAATCGTAAGAATAATAGACATTGTTATTCCGGTTAACATACATTTCCACTAGTTGTTATTAGGCTTCTAATAGGAGACAGCATGGTGTACCCTTTCCATCCTTGCAATAGCCAGTTTCCGTCTTCTCCCATGTAAAAATTCTTATTGTACTGTGATTTTACTTTCTCCCTTACACAATTGAAGATCTCTTGATCGAGTGGCAATTGCGGGAGTCCAGCCATTTGGCTTGGATCCCTTGGACATGCCATTGCTTGTATGTCTCTGGCCTCTCGAGTCTCGGCTCTCTCCATTCCTTCACAAGCGATCACATTCAACACATCTCTTCCAAGTTCCACACAACATTTCCTTAAACAGTCGCCTGTCCTTATCTTCACTTGGCACAGTCGCATCAAACATGTCAAACACTGAGGAGAAATGATAGAGTGCCTCATGGAATCTTGTGGCAAAGAATGTGGCACTGTGGGCCCCATTCACAACCACGTGGATAAAAATATCTGGATTAATTTTCTTAATCAGATTGAACACAATATCCTTGGGTTGTTATGTGGCGCCATTGTCTCGTCCGGCACCATTCCTAGCACGTCCAAACAGTTGACAACCAGGACGTCGCCATCCCCATCAACATCGAGGTCTTCAAGTGTTATGCTCTCCCATTTCTTTGCTACGACTTTGAACTCAAATGGTACGTTGTATCGTTTGCAGTATTAGGCCACGACCTGGACCAGCTCTTCAGGATGGAAACCAGGCTGCATAAAGTCTATCCCAGTTATGTGAAGCGTTGGAGGCCCACCAGGCCTAGCTTGTCAAGTGACCTTGGATGAGACTTGGCCATAAAAACCGTACAGAATTCGGAAATCAATAATGTGCACCCCGGTTGCTCCTGGTGCAAGCTTTATGATACATTTGTTTGTCATGGACATTACGTTCAAGGAGATTGCATTAATATACATCTGATAAACTTTCAAGATATTTGCTCCATCCATAATCCATTTGCCATCTTTCTTTTTTGGATTGTCCAAAAACCTTGTTATTTTTTCTTTTAGGATGTTTTTATTTGGACCGAAATTTGCTGGTCTGGTCTGATCTGTCTGAACTGGTCTAGTGTGGTAAATGTCAAGTCACTGTATATTTTACAATTGTCCATGTTTAGTCTGGTCTGGCCTGATCTGGTATAGGATTGAAAACAGTCCAAGTAAAAACATCATTTATCCTTACTACGTATATTTTACCTCTTTCTTCTACACAAACTTCAATCACACAAATTTTGTTATTCCCCATGTCAATCAAACTGGACAAAGTTATAAGGAACGACTATTTATTTTAGTTACATAATGATTTGTACTGCATCATACAAATTTCCCATGTAATGCAGATTCATCTAATTTTATCATATTGTTAATTAGAAGGGTGGAGCTTGGGGTACACACTCTTTGTACACAAAAAGTGTACACTTGTCTCGCGACAGACAACTTGTCTGTGAGGGACAGACAAGTGTACACTTTTTGTGTACAAAGAGTGTGTACCCCAATCTTTTTTCTAATTAGAATGTCATATATTTTTGTTGAATTGAACGGGTGAATATTTCCTACTCATGAAATAATGAAATGCATGAGGTAATTAATGCCATTCACATATAATGACCACAGTCACCGCTTGGCAATGTCAAATTGTCAAGTTAGCTCATTGCAAAAAAAAAAATGTCAAAGTTGAAGTAGAAGGGTTTGGGACGGTATAGTGAATATCTTATGATCACTTTTGTTGTATCGGAATCTTCCGTATATAAAAGTTCATGCCATTATTTTAGCCCCTGTTCTAAAAATCGTTCTAGGCGTCCGACTAGCCCCGCCTAGGCGATAGGCGGTGGTCGGGCGCTCCGATTTTTGCCTAGGCGCTCCGACTAATTGGTTTGCCGTCTAGGTGAATTAGTCGGCCACCTATGGCGCCTAGTTGCCCGCCAGAGCGCCTAATCGGCCACCTAGGTCGTCTAGTTTCACCGTACATTACTTTACTTTATAATTTTAATTTTTTAAGCGATATAAGTACTTTAACTTTAGTCGCAGAGATAAAGAAATGAAGTTGCATATATTAAGATAAAGACTATATATGTTTGTATATATATGTACCTAAATTTTATTATTATTTATATTTATAACATAATGATGTCAAGTGATTAGTTATCATATACTATGTATGATTATATGTGATAATTCCACACAAGTATACAATATTACATATCATATTTATGCAAAAATATAGATAAAATGCAATTTCTATATCTCCGACTAGTCCCCGACTAGGCGCCCGCCTAGCCGCCTAGGCGCTAGGCGTTGGGCTGGCGCCCGACTAGCGCCTAGCGCCTTTTAGAACATTGATTTTACCTAAATTTGAGTATACCGGAATCGTTTCAATTTTGTAAAGTTTTGTAAAGGTACGGTATGAGTAAATTACCATGCATATCTCTCAACACAACAATTTATTACTCACTAATGAAATGTGCAAGACCGGTGTTACTCGTGAGTCGTGATATACTAAAATCATTATTAAAAAATAACAAAATAAAATAACATATTGTTGTCATATTCAAATATTATATTGAACAATAATTATTATAACTATATTTAAGTAGTTCAACATACCACATACTAAAAACAACACATTTTCAAAAATAACTTAAACATAGAATAAATAAATCAATAATGATCTCTATAAAAATGTAAAATTGTTCAAACGACATGTATATAAAATTATTTATCCCTAAGATGATGTGTTTCTAGTCATTTAAATAATTTTTAAGAAATCATTCGGTATACGTTCTATTTTCAAAATATATATTGATACTATATCAAAGTAATTTGGTACGATACCATATCGTACCGAAAATGTCGGTAACTCGGTATACCTGAACTTTCAGTAATTAAATATTTTCTCATATGGGAAGTGTGGTACATCAAAGTTTCGGTATATTGCCCCACTCTAGCTAGAACCCACCGTCTGAAAAGTCACTAGGAAAAACAACCCATTGGGAAATTTTCCTGTTTTCAATTCTTTTTTAAAATAATTACGAAAAATTGTTTTTGTACACTTTGGGTTACACCTTGGTGTACACCCTGTATAACCCCCCCATTTCTTATTTCTCCCCTCCCAACTTTTTTCTCTCCACTCTCTTCTCTCCACTCCTCTCCCATTTGAATCATACGGACCCCCCTCCCTCCTCTCTTTCTTCTTTCCTTTTCTTCTTCTTCAACATCTTGCTCTTTCTTCTTTCTTTCTTCCTTTCTCCTTCATCTTCTTCTTATTCTTCTTCTTCTTTCCTTCTCTTTTTTAGGTTTTATTCACCCTAATCATCTTCATTATGTTCATCACCATCTTCTTCTTTTTCTTTCTTTCTCACCTTTTACGTTTTATCTACACCGACACTGGTTTGCTATAGTGTCTGTGTACACAGACGAAAATTGTATATATACATACACTTTTTTTTATACAAGACAATTAACGTCTGTGTACACCGACGCTTGTTTTCCAACTAATTTTTTCACACCGACACTTTTTTGTCTACACAGACAACTAACGTCTGTGTACACCAACACTTGTTTTCCAACTAATTTTTTCACACCGACACTTTTTTGTCTACACAAACAACTAGCGTCTGTGTACACCGACACTTGTTTTCCAACTAATTTTTTCACACCGGCACTTTTTTGTCTACACAGACAACTAACGTCTGTGTACACCGACACTTGTTTTCCAACTAATTTTTTCACACCGACACGTTTTTGTCTACACAGACAACTAATGTCTGTGTACACCAACACTTGTTTTCCAATTAATTTTTCACACCGACACTTTTTTGTTTACACAGACAACTAATGTCTATGTACACCGACATTGGTTTCTGTGCAACCAGCCTGACAGATCTAGAAACTAATTTTACTCACACTGACACTTTCAATGAAAGTGTCTGTATTTGTGTGTTTTTTGTCTGTGAGAAGGACAAATAAATGGGTGTACTCCAGGGTGTAACGTAGAGTGTACACCAAGAATTATTGAATAATTACTGGAAAAGCCATTAAGCACACTTTCGACGGCTACAATGACACTGATAGTTATTGACGACATATTAAACAAAATGACTTAATAAATTGATGGTGAAATTCATAAGTTTTCAATTTTATTACACTTTTAAGTGTGTGTAATAATAGTCACTTTTTTTAAATCGGACTTCAATATACTCCGTAATATCCTCCATCCTAATGCGATTGTCACATTTATCCTTTTAGGTTCGCCAATTAATCCAGGAGGATTGACACTTGAAACTACTCCCTCCGTCCCGCTATCATTGTCCCATTTTACCTTTTCGGTCCGTCCCACTAAGATTGTCTTATACCTTATTTGATCAATTTTGTGTAGTTCTAAATCATTCATACTTTATTCTTACTTTATCAATTCAATACCAACCACATAAATCCACTTTTATTAATAACCGTGTCACCTTCTCTTGTCCCAAAACTTAGGGGGACGGAGGTAGTAATTATTATCAATAACAATAACAATATTTAGACACCAATAATTAGACGCGCAAGTTCCAAGAAGATGGGCTATGGGAGCATCGGATTGCCCTTTAGTAAGTTCCTGATTCTTTCTTTATCTAAAGGAAAAATTCTATTAATATTACTCTTGAGAAAGTTGTGCACAAAAAAATGAGACTTTGTAACTTTTAGTGACAATAATTGATTCCAAAGTTACTAGACGAGTCATTTCTAATCCGAATTATGTCTTTCTTTCAGAATGTTTAAGATCATTTAATGGTTTTAGAACTAGACTATAATCCATAGATGTGTGTCACTTGACATTGTGAACGAACTAAATAGAATGGATCACTTAAACACCCAACCCGACCCATCTATGTGCACTCCCCATCTATGCGGCAGTGCCCTCGCTTGACAAAACTTCCGGGTCTTTCACTGACTCCGTATGAGTTTTCTAAGTTGTTATGATACTTATATGATAATGTGAACAATTATATTGAAAAAAACTTTTCCCAAAAAAGTCTCGAGGTTAAGACTAGTGACGGTTAGGTTATTACATGATTGATTTTCTTTTTCGATATAGGGTAAGCATCATTTGTTTATTAGAATATATTAATATAATAATTCCCATCCAATCATTTAAATCTCACTTTTCATAAAAATGGTTATAGTAATCACTTTTAACGACTACAAGCATATTTAACAATGTAAAATATACGGAGTATATAGTAGTGATTGTAATAGCTAGTACAGTAGTACGTAATTTTTAAGGGAAAGTTCTCGAAATAGGACTAAAACAGTTTGAAAATTCCAAAATTGGACTGTCATATTTTTTATTCCCAAAATAGGAGTAGCTACTGTCATGTTTGGAAAATACTATCATGTTTGAAGTCTGGTACTGCCAAAACATGACAGTAATGAGTCATATTTTGAGAATAAAAACATGGCAGTCTTATTTTGGAATTTTCAAATCACTTTAGTCCTATTTCGGGTAATATTCTCAATTTTTAACTACTCATATTTTTATTCTCAAATTTATTTCAATAGTTTTTAGAAAAAAATTTCTAATATTTATATCATGAATGCTATATCCAGCTCACCGTCTCACCACAGTTGGGACATAATTAAGATTTATTTTCATTTTTTTCATTTTCATGTGTGTCCATTTCATATGTACTCTATTGACATTTTCACATTTGGTGCTTCTGTTATTTTAATTTCACGTTATTCTCATATATATCAATGCATATTTATTTCTTTTAAACAACATAAAATTCATTTCAACAATTTATTACTTATAGACTTAAATATGTTTTTAGTCCCTACAAATATGACACATTTTGTTTTAGGTCCCTGCAAACTATTTTTTTTTTGTTTTTCATCCCTGTAATATGCATTATTTTGGTTTTACTCCATCTCTAATTCCAAAACTACTCTACCTAGGAAAAAAGTAATTGCCGGTTGCATAAATCAACTAGATACGTTTAAAGTTATTTTTTTATAATTGTTTTGAGGCTAATATGCGAGTTAAAACAATGTAAACTTAATTATTCATGTTTTTAAAATATGTATTAAAAACATCCTAAGAAATAAAATTAACTACTTTTTGAATAACATGTGAAAGAATTAAAGGAAACCTATTAACCGAGGTTGTTTAATTGTGAAATGGATGTTGTTATCATCGGTGAAGTATATTCCAAGGATGAAAAACAAAAAAATAATTTTGCAGAGATGTAAAACAAAATGTACCATATTTACATGGACTAAAAACATATTTAAACCTTACTTATAATGTTTTTGTTACAAATAAATTAATATAATTAGGGTTTTTACTCAATTATTAGTAATTTTAACAATGAGATATTAAGAATGTCATAAATTTAAGAAAAAATATATACATTTTCTCATTATAAATAATTCAACACTATTGTGCATTTTATAATGTTACGCACTTACTCCTATGTAAATTTATTTTACACTATTCATGCATAATTGTCGTTTACTCATCCGAAATCTTTATTGTTTTCATTTTACAATGTCATTTAAACTCTATGCTGAGTACAATTATTCTCAGTCAATAATAAACATATGATAATTTAAATTAATAAGATTAGCTATGTTGATTGATTTACTATAGAAAAAAGTTTAGAAAAGCATATGTCTATTTGCCAATCATTTTATAAGTTCTTTGAACATCATAAAACTCAAAGAATAAAAAACATCTAAATTTAATTAAAAGTATATATCTAAAACATAAATTTTTCTGTAAAATAAATCCTAGATCGATGTATACAAATATTTTATTCAATCGAAGCAAATAAATATCAGGCAATAAAGTTTTAATATACGTAGTATTAGATTGCTTTTGCTTGATTGATCAAATTAGACTAAACTGCATGCCCAGACAAGATGATATTAAGCCGAAAAGTAAATTTCAATACAATCAACGAGAAAACCCTGCTTCCACACTGATAGGTATCGTTTTTTTTAAATGAAAGGTGGTTTATATATTGATATCAAAGCATACAAATATGGGCTAAAAAGACAAAAAGATCGTTGGCAACTCCCGACCCTCGAACCAAACCCAGAGTTAATCATCTCATCAGAATCAATATAACTCGTTGATCCATTAATGAGCGCAACTCTAGCGTTTCCTGCACTCAGTGGTGGCGGTTCAGGAGGAGGTCGGGCCAACAATACTTGCATCTTCTTCCTCATCCTGCTCCTTGTTGATCAACTCCCTATCATACCTTCACGTTGCCAAACGTCAATCCCCATCTCATTGAGTCGTGAAGCGATGGACAAACAAGCCATGACTGACCACATCCTGCAAATTAAAGAAAGCACAAAAACCTGCACCTAGACCTTCGTACTTTGGTCTCCTTGCGTTAAGTTGGTAGTAATCAAACAACCAGCGCCCAATTGTGCCGAGCCAACAAACCAATCCAAAGTCCAATCGAGACAGCTTCTTCCGCCGTAGAAGCTAGGAGCACAGAGCAGCAACAAGGCAAGGGAAGCATCTTCGCCGGCCGTAATGCGTGAAGCACCGCCGGAATACTCCTAGGTAAAACCCTGGACAACGACCGCTTTGTAGATTAACATATGAGTTGTATAATTGTTTTCACCGGCCACCACCGATTTAGGATAGGAGCAACAAATTCCGGTTTACGAACAACAATGAACCAATCCTCACATTGATAACGAAGACGAATCTGCTCCTTCCGGTTAAGAATTTAACTCACGCACGCGAATAACAATAATGAAGAACACGCAAAATTTGATAAACCGGCCAGTTCGCCACGAATGATTACGTCTGGGGGTGCTACCAAACCAGAAATGTTATTAATATTTTCGGATCAAGGGATTACAAGGGAGAGAAGTTGTATTTATAGAGAGTAAAACATAACCCCTAATTAATTAGGACGTGCGTGGCCCACATCCGTACGGCCCAATCTGTACGGAAAATTTGATTGTCAAAAACGGACCAAAAATTTCGGATAGAGCTTAGTTATACAGTCTCTAACACCTTACACTTCCTTTGTAAAGCAAACCCTAATTGTGGTCTAACAAAAGCTCAATTCTTAGATGTCACATGCTTCTTTTTGTCAACCATCTTCATATAGAATTCCATTTGAATCTCATGGAATCTATAGAATTCTATTAAAATCCATGGAATCTACAATCATTTAAAATCCTTTAAAATCCATGTTGGGGACACCCCCTACGTATTACATTGTGTCACTTTGTCGAGTGGTTTTCATGCCAATATTTTTTAAATAATTAATAATACTCTGTATAAGTTTAAATAATAATACCCCAATGTGTGGGAGAACTGGAGAAGTGTATTGATTTTTATGATATGTCCCATATTACAAATATTGATTTAGAGCCTATTTGGTAATAGTCAAATCGGCTGTATTGGCTGATTTTGTTGAAATTTATGAAATTCTGGCTGATGTAGCTGTATTGACTGATTCTGCTGATTTGTGAAAAATAATAATTTAAAATACATCTTGTTAATAAAATAAAGAAAAAATTATATGGAAATATAGCTAAAATGACTCTATACAGTAATTTCAACCAATACAGTCAGAAAAGTAACTTCAACCTAACTTATTATTATTATTATTATTATTATTATTATTATTATTATTATTATTATTATTATTATTATTATTATTATTATTATTATTATTATTATTATTATTATTATTATTATTATTATTATTATTAT
Source organism: Cuscuta epithymum (assembly GCA_945859915.1). Lineage (NCBI taxonomy): Eukaryota > Viridiplantae > Streptophyta > Magnoliopsida > Solanales > Convolvulaceae > Cuscuta > Cuscuta epithymum. The sequence continues at coordinate 2,258,482 of CAMAPF010000150.1, read as the reverse complement.
TATTATTATTATTATTATTATTATTATTATTATTATTATTATTATTATTATTATTATTATTATTATTATTATTATTATTATTATTATTATTATTATTATTATTATTATTATTATTATTATTATTATTATTATTATTATTATTATTATTATTATTATTATTATTATTATTATTATTATTATTATTATTATTATTATTATTATTATTATTATTATTATTATTATTATTATTATTATTATTATTATTATTATTATTATTATTATTATTATTATTATTATTATTATTGTTATTATTGTTATTATTGTTATTATTATTATTATTATTATTATTATTATTATTATTATTATTATTATTATTATTATTATTATTATTATTATTATTATTATTATTATTATTATTATTATTATTATTATTATTATTATTATTATTATTATTATTATTATTATTATTATTATTATTATTATTATTATTATTATTATTATTATTATTATTATTATTATTATTATTATTATTATTATTATTATTATTATTATTATTATTATTATTATTATTATTATTATTATTATTATTATTATTATTATTATTATTATTATTATTATTATTATTATTATTATTATTATTATTATTATTACACAATTCAGCACGCGAAACAAAAAGTTACGTGTTTGATGAAAAAATTGGTTTATAATCCTGAAAAGCCAAAAATAGTGTTTACCAAACGGGCACTTAATATTTTATATCTTAAATCAGGGTGATCGACTTGAGTAGAGAAATGACCCCAAAAGGGTATAAAATGTTACATTAAATTACGAGTTTCTAATATACGATTAAATCACAATAATACCAGATTAAATTTAGAAGTTCCATTAATTTTCTAAAGAGTTAAATTGATCAAAATGTCTGATATTTTATCTATTAATTTAGTATTTCATACTTGGCATATATGTGGGTGGTGGTCAAATATTGAACAAGAACATGAGATAGACTACTGATCTATATGAAAATTTGTTCTACGAGTATGTTTTTATTTATTATAAAAATGTGAACAGCTTTATTAAAACAGAACCTTTTTCCTAAAGATGTTGAGGTGCAGACTAGTGACGGTTCGGTTGTTAATCTTTTGTATGTATGATATAATCAAATCCCAATCATTTAAACGATCACGAAAAGAGACTATTGGGAGCATAAGATCTAAAAATTCTGACTCAGAACAGAACATAAGACAATAAGACATCAAAGGGGCTTTTTTCGTTACTCCTTTGGTCTTAAATCTTACTCCGTAATATTATCTTCATTTTTTTCTTTTCTCGTTCGTCTCAATATAAATTTTTCTTTCTTTCTTGCTAAAGAATTTGGAATTTGTAGTTCACAATATGTGTTCCCACTTTCTCTCTCTTCTGCACAATTTTAGGCCACATATTTTTAACTTTGCATAATATTCGGAGGAATACGTAGTACTCCCTCCATTCTTTATTATCTGTCCCGCTAGCCTTGGGCACGGGTTTTAATAGAAAAATAGTAGGGTAAATGTAGAGTGTGTAGGGTAAATGATAAAGTAGGAAAGAGAGTATATTAAAAAGAGTAAAGTGGTGATAAAGTGATGATAAAGTAGGAAACAGAGTATATTAAGTAGAGTAAAGTTATGATAAAGTAGGAAAGAGAAAGTAGTTTGTAAAAAGTAAGAGGGGTAAAAGTAAAAAAAGTGGGGGTATTTTATCAAAAAATTTCTTAAAATAGAAAGAGAGACAAATAATAAAAAACGTCCCAAAATGGAATGCGAGACAGATAATAAAGAACGGAGGAAGTATTATTTTTCATTCCGACCAATTCCATTCTTTAGTCGATATTGGCTACAAAAGGTTTCTCATATATAGATAGTTTAAGGAGTCTTATTATACGTTGACAAATGCCTTGCAATTTGCAAAAACAAAGTGCAAATTAAACACTAAGCGACTGGAGCCTTCGTCGAACATCGCATTAGCTTAGCGTGGTAAACTGGCAACCCATTAATTAAGCTCCTGTGATCATGTCAAACGGAGACTTGTGAAGCTAGCCGGCAGCATGTTCTCACTACGGATTAATTACTCCTTTCTTCTCCTATCTTAAATTTGTCCACTATCATATATTTGATAATATTTGGATAATTATAATTCACTCTTAGTTCATTCATACTCTATTGATTTAATTAATAACACATTTTCACTTTTCTGAATAAGTGCATCACTCACATTTATCCCATTGTCAAAAGGGTTATATTAAAATAAGAGAAAAATGCTCTTGGTAGGACTAAAAATACTACCCCCATCCTCTTTTATGTGTCTTGTTTTGATTTGACACAATATTACTAAAATGGTTGAATATAGTAAAAGTTGTGGTTGAGATTTGAATATAATAAAGTGAAATGCTACAGACCACATATTTTATTCCAAAAAAAGAAAATGTCACACTAATTTTGGAATAACCCAAAAAGGAAAGTAAAATAAGTAAAATAAGATGAGGGGAGTAGCATTCTTCCAAAAATAGGGTCATATGTTTGGTTTTCTTAAATACTAATCATTCCATTTCTATCCCTAATTTAGTTAGTTAATTACATAATTAACCTAATTAATTACCCCTAGTTCCTTTGCATAATCAAAGTTAGCCTGTTCGTCGCAGAGCAGTCCATGATGGTGGTAGTAACTCTGGCGTGGTGGATTTCGGCGGACGGAGGAACTCTCTTGAAAAATATTTATGACAACCGGTGGTCCTACGGCAAGCGACAGTCTGGCGACTTGGGCAATTTGGGAGCTATAGCTCCAACCTTATCAAAGTATTTATGTCCAATCACAAAAAACAAAAAAAAAAACGTACTACCTCCGTCCCATTTTATGTGTCTCCTTTGCTTTTGACACAATTTTTAATAAAGTGGTTGAAAAGGTAAAAGTTGTGATTGAGATTTGAGTATAATAAAGTGAAATTTTGTGAACCACATATTTCTTTCCAAAACGGGAAATGAGACACTTATTTTGGGACAACTCAAAAATGAAAGTAAGACAGGTAAAATGAGACGGAAGAAGTATTTATGGAAGTTTAAACTACGTGATTCTATTTTTAGAAAACGGAGCAGATTTAGTCCTATTAAAGAAGACATTCTCTCGTAAAGTAAAGCTTAGAGCATCTCCAATGCTATAATGTGCACGGTGCACATGTGGCATGAGTGATAGCCACATAAATATTAGCATATAAATTATCTCTCTCCTTATTTGAATGACTTTAAACAATTTTGGTAAGTTTTTCCCTGCAATGTCAATAACAATGTCAACATCTAGACGGTCTCCTTGACATTGTGGAGAAAAACTTACCAAAACTGTATAAAATCATTCAAATAAGGAGAGAAATAATTTATCTACTAATATTTATGTGGCTATTTCTCATGCCACGTGTGCACAATGCACATTTTAGCATTGGAGATGCTCTTAATGCTATCTTGACCAGTTGTTCCAAAGTCATCCATGTGTTTTCGAGATTGTTTGATAATACTAAATCTCATGAAATTCTGGCAGAATTTGGCTCAATCTGCTGATTATAAAAAAAAGAAAAATTTATAAATTAAATTAAGAAAAATATATATATGAAAACATATGAAACTAAGTACTCCTCTATAGTAGCTTTAGTCAGAAGAGTAACTCTAACCTGACTAATTTTTATTATTACACTCCATCTGTCTCTTAAAATTTTATCAACTTTTTTTGTTGTAGCACTAACTTTGTCATTTTTCCTTTTTAATAAAGAATTTGTGATTCCAGTTAATTCTCTCTCCTCGTGCATTAATCCTCGTGTCGGTCAAACTTGACAAAGTTTTAAGGGATAGAGGAAGTACAACTCAACGAATAAAATCAAAAATTATATATTTGACAAAATATAACTCATAAACTAAAAATAAGGGTTATCAATCCCGAACTTTAACATTTGTGTGAATTGAATCATACTCTATACTTTACCGTAGCTTATTTTGCTTTGCTAACTTTGGATGGATTATACTAATAGTTCGTACACTCGCATGTCTCACACACACAAAGTTGTTTGTAGATAGACAACTCTGTAAGGCCTACAGAGTTCTCTTATACAGACAACTCTGTGTGCGTGAGACAGATGAGTGTACGAAAAGTGTACACCAAGCATGTTTCTAATAAGAAAAATGCTTTAGGTACACGTTTTGTGTACACATGTCTGTCCTTCACAGACAAATTGTCTGTCACGGACAAATTGTCTGTCACAGACAATTTGTCTGTGAAGGACAGACATGTGTACACAAAACATGTACACAAAACGTGTACCTCTAGCAAAACCCTTCTAATAACAATGAGATCTGAAGTTTTCGTATGCCCACGAATTGAAGCCTGCCCGCATTTAAGAGCATGTCACTATGTCAGAAGCTTAGCTTTATCATATTCGGAGTATATCCGGGACATGATTAATTGTATAGACGGATCCGGTATAAACTGTCTTTATTGTATAAATCTTTATACAATACAATACAGTTGGATATTAACGTTCAAAGTATTGCATAAAAAAAGTTTCTTTTTATTACCGAAATGCAAAGGTATATATGTCTCAAGCCCTTAGATCTATACAATGGATGGTGGAAATGATTTATCCCAAACCATGTCGAGTTTATCAGGTGTTTCACCGTACCCAACCTCCTACTCAACATACCCTTCCCTCATTCTGTTTTATTTTTTAATTTGAAAGAAAAACAACTACTAGTATTTATTGATTATAAAAATGATCAGTACAAAAGTAATGATGATAGCCTAAGCTACAATGGGATAAGATATAGAACTGAATAGTTTCAAAGGAACATAACAATTCGCCAACCCTGCAAAGATGTAGACTCCTCTATCAACATAGAAGCTCCTGCTACTTAACCAATAATCGATACTAGACATAGTACTTATCTGCGATAGAAAAAACATATAAATTGGTTTCACCATCCACCGACTAGGAAAAAATTAATAGATAATCTGGTTTGTCCAACCGCAAGAAAGAAACAACTAGAATCCTCAGTTTGACCAGTTACTAGTAAGAAATTGTAAATATCACCGGTTTGACCAGCCACCGAAAAGAAGATACAATCAAACATTATCTCTTTGTCATAGCATGGTGGTGGTTCAGGAGGAGGGCGAATAATTGAAGTCTTGGAGTCGGTGATGTCTGAAGTTAATCTCCCAAACAAATTAAGCAGGATCAGCATTGTCATCCACTTACATTAAAATTTCAACGCCCGATCGGCCGGTTTTATCAACGAGAACTACACAAACCCTAGACATTGTTAGGAAGAAACCATATAAAATAACTTGAAAATATTTGTGAAGGAGATACATTTTCGATCAGTCACCGATCAGTCTCCTCAAGTCGTGAGTCGTCCATTAGGTTTCCCTTTACCCAGTAAATGTTAATTACCCTTCCCTCATTCTAGTTCTTTAAAGGGAGAATTTGACTTTGCACCCCATGTTTTAGGCCATATTAGACTTTGCACCCCATATTCAAAATCATTAATATTTGCACCCCATATCATTAGCTCAAAAATTGTGAAAGAGTGGGGTGCAAAGTCAAATGATTATATAGTGAAATAGGGTGCAAATATTAATGATTTTGAAAATGTGGTGTAAAGTCCAATATTAACCAAAACATGAGGTGCAAAGTCAAATTCTCCCTTCTTTAAAAATCAACGATTTCTTCATCAGTCACCGATCAGCCTCCTCACAATAAAAATGAGCATGCTCATTAATATGTAATAATTTTAGTATTAATGTAAAACATTACTTATTGCTCCACGTTTTTTTTTTTGGAAGAATTCGGCTTACATTGATAACAGATAATTCAGAGTATGGGTCAAACGACAAAAATAAATCTGACAACCGTTATCCCGCGAACCAGACTCGGAATTAATCACCTCCAGAGAAGCAATATAATTCGCTGATCCATAAGTGGGAAACCGGCCAAAAGCAAAAAACGGTCACCATATTTCTCTCATCCCCCACATCCAAAAACAACGTCTTACAAACAGGAATAAAGCAAAAACAAAAAACAAAACTGAACCAAACAACAAGCAATTCGACAGAAAAACACAAACTGAATAAAACGAAATTAAAAACGAATTCATCCATCTTCTTCCAAACCCTAGATTTACTTGCACTCCATGGCGGCGGCTCAGGAGGGCGACGCGCCCACCGTTCATCCACCACAACTTCAACATCAGCTTTATTCAGATCCAGTTCTTCTTCCTCTGCGCTAATCTCCATCGTCTTGTACTTGTCCACAAAGCTTTCCAGGCCGAAAAGAGAAAACTCAAACGAATATCCGAAACTCGATTCCATCTCCATATTCGCCGACGAAACGGGGCTGCAACAAGAGAACTCTTATCCGATCCGCACACGTATTATGATGTTAGGCCTAAAAACGTTTTAAGTTCTGTGACCATGCAAAAGAAAGTGACTAACCTGCATACAGTCTTGTTTGAGTTTCTTGGCGTTTGGAGATTCCAAGAGAAGTGTATGGTAAGCAATTCCCAGCTACCTTAGCTTACTATATGACCATCTTATTCTAACCTAATTATTTTATACACGAATATATGTTAAGTATGATAATATTCATTGGCGGAGCCAGAAATCTATTATTAGAGAGGCCGGACCCTGAAAATATTTTCTATAAAACATCAACATATATTTTCTATAAATTAAAACTATTTATACATAGAGAACAATTCAAGGCCAGACGGGAACCGCTGAACCGCCGTTAGGCTGAGGCCATTTGGGGCCCTTCCCCGTGGGAATTGTTTTTGAGCATATTCTTCATCAAGTGTGGATTATCTCCACAAAATTTCTGCTTAAAATTCAATTGGGAAGTCAAATAAAATATTAAATCATACTGCGTTGTATGTATATTAATAATACGCAGTATGTTTCAATAATTTATTCAAGTGACTTCTCGACTGAATTTTAATCTGAATTTTTGTAGAGATAATCTACACTTGATGACGGTTCTCGTGAGGCCAGCCTGATGAGAATACTACTCTTTATACATAATACATACTTAATTTTTTTTCTTAGGAGGACCGATGTTCCCTCCAGTCCCTCCCTGTCTCCACGCTGACAATATGGAACTGAATGAACTTAATTAACCATAAAGATAATTGCAAGAAAAAGAGACACGGCTATTCAGCATTAAAACAAACTATTTCACTAGTTGTTATTAGGCTTCCACCAGGAGACAGCATGGTGAACCCTTCCTTTCCATCCTTGCAACAACCAATTCCCGTCTTCCTCCACATAGAAATCCTTATTGTAATCCGATTTTACTTTCTCCCGTACACAATCGACTATATCTTGATCGAGTGGTAGTTGCTGGAATCCGGCCCCAAGGCTTCGAACTTGCCATTGCTTGTATGTCTCAGGCCTCTCGATTCTCTCCGTTCCTTCACAAGCGATCACATTCAGCACATCTCTTCCAAAAATCATTTTTTCATATAGCTGTCTGTCATTTTCTTCCCTTGGCACAGTCGCATCAAACATGTCGAACAGTGAGGAGAAGTGAAAGAGGGCCTCACGGAATCGTGTGGCAAAGAACGTGGCGTTGAACGTCCCGTTCAACACCCCGTGGGTGAACATATCTGGATTGATGTCCTTGATGAGGTTGAGCACAATATCCCTTGGGCTATTATTTGGCACCAACGTCTCGTCCGACACGATTCCTAGCATGTCCAAACAGTTGACAACCAGGACGTCGCCATCATCTCGCCTTTCAATATCGAGGTCTTCGAGTGTTATACTCTCCCATTCCTTTGCCACCGATTTGAACTCAAATGGGACGCCATATCCTTTGCAGTACTTTTCGAGTCGCAAGCCCGTGGCCTTGACCAGCTCTTCGGGATGGAAACCAGGCAGCAGAAAGTCTATCCCTGTAATGCGAAGCGTTGGAGGCCCACCGCGCCTCATCGAGAGACCTTGAATGAGACTTGGCCATTGAAAACCATACAGAATTCCAAAATCAATGATGTGCAGCCTGCTTGCTCGTGCTGCAAGCTTCATAATGCGTTTGTTTGCCATCATAGTTGATACTACATTGAAGGGGCATGCATTGATAAACATCTTATAAGCTTTCAAGGTGTCTGCTGCTGATATTTTGTTGAAATGGTGAGATAATTGGTATAGTGATGTTGCAGTTCCATTTAAGCGTGCCTCGAGCGCATTGGCAATATAGAACGCCATCCTTTCGGTTCCGGTCCCGTAAGGAGAAGAGTGTAACCTTATCTTCTTCAGGGTCTCATTAGCCGTCCCGCTGTCATAAATCGCCACAGACTGTGCACATAGGGTGAGTAAGCCGCTGAGATCTATGATTTCCTTCCTGATTTGTGGTTTCTTCTTGCCACGTCGGGGTTTTCCACCCGCTTTGGGTTCCTTATTGTCCATTTTCTTGTACAAACAGGCAGCAATGTTTCTTCTGCAACCGGGATCAAGCAAGACATCATAGCACATATATTCCAATGGCTCAGATTCTTCCAAATAATTTGGCGCCAAGTACTTGTTCCTTTGGTGGGTTTCTGGAGACTCATTGTCAGACGATGAGTACTCGTGCTCCCGCTTTCCCTTTGAAGGTGATCGGTCGCTCCACGAGAGTGCATCGGGCAGGCTATCAGTTCCGTTGAGCACGTCAGAGAAGTGTTTTTCAGTGGCTTGGAGGGCCATGCATTCACTAAGCATGAAAGGCTGGTTCTCCAAGTCTTCCTCCTCCATAAGCATCTGGCTTATGTACTTTAGAGTCGCATTTGGGTAGTCTCCTTCATCTTGATCTTCTTCTGTTGTAGCAGATTTGTTGTGGGGGGGACTATCATCAATGACTGAGAAACCACTACTAGGATTGAAGGATCTTTGTCCACTTACAAACCTTGGATCCTGTGGGGTAGAGAGGTGACAATAGACTAATTCACTAGATGGGGTAAAGAATTCTTGGAACATAGCCTCCATTAGTTTGTCACAGAATTGAGACTTTGGGGCAACAAAGAGGTAAGAAATGATACTGTGATTTGAAGAATGGAGGAAGAGCTGCTGGTATAGTAAATCGTTTAATGATGATGATAATGAAAATTTAGGAGAAGTTGGCCCTCTTTTATTTTAAGCAAAAGTAAAAAGGTTAGTGGACTTGTTTTTCTTACACGCTAAGATTATTACGGAGTATTAATTAAAAAGAATAATACAGAGTATATCTTATGGTATTTAAAGCAAATGAAATGGTCATTACCTGCTCAAAATTGTCAACAGCTATTCTACCAGTAAGGTTTGAAATTTCTAACCATCATAATTAATTATTCAAAATTGTTAGGAATGTGACGTACTTCGTATTATTTACAGGTTCAAAAGTAAAAGTACGCGCTCGCTTTTGATTAATGTTACGGAGTATGTATCAAGTTTTATCATAATATTGACATTGTGGATTAAAAGTAACTCTAATATAGGGTATGTTTGGCACAACTAGCTGAAAAGATACTTTTGTAAGCTTTTTAATAACTGTTAGCTTTTGGTGACTGAAAAGATCTTAAAATGAAAAGGTGGTAGCTGTTTGATAAAAAGCTGACTGTTTGATTTAGTTCGATTTGTTATACAAGCTATTAGGGCTAATTAATACTAAAAGTCACGGGCTTTTTTCAGATGCTACTGTCTGTAGCATCTCAAAAAGATCTTTTAATTTTTTAAAAGCTCCTAAAAATTGTCATGCCAAACATATAAGTAGAAGCTTTTAAAGATTTTTTGAACATTACAAAAGCTAGAAGTCAGAAACTTATGCCTACCAAACATAGTCATACTTTCAAGGTATGCAAATTCTAGTTATTTATTTAAATGACTCTATAGCTTAAATAAATATGAGAAGACAAAGTAATAACCTACATTATGTTTTTTATGTAGACAACACTTTTGTAGTGAATATTAGAGCATCTCCAATGCTAAAATGTGAATAGTGCATACGTGGCATGAGAGATAGCCAATTAAAAAATAATAAAAAGAATATCTCTCTCTTTATTTGAAGGATCTTGTATCATTTTGGTAAGTTTTTCTTCACAATGTCAAGCACAATGTCTAGATGTAGACATTGTGCTTGACATTGCAGGGGGAACTTACCAAAAACACATAAAACCGTGGAAAGAATGTGAGAGAAATGTCATAGATTCAATTTTTTGTGTCTATCTCTCTCATGCCACATATGCACCGTGCACATTGTAGCACTGGAGATGCTCTTAGGCTGCATAATTGTAGTTAACATACGGTAACTGTTATTTTTATCCTTATAAATAAGTTAGTTAGGCTATTTGTTTTATTTAATCAAATATATATATATATATATATATATATATATATATATGACATAAATTTAACTGCACTTATTTAAAGTTTTACTATACTACGTACATAAACCCAAATATTCCTTATTTATTTTTATTGCATTGCTAGAATGAGGGCTGTTCTCATCAGGCCGGCCTGACGGGCTGCCCCGTCCGGCCGAGCCCGTTTGGGCACCTTCCCGGTGGAATTTTTTGATGAAATTTTTTGAGCATGTTCCTCATCAAGTCTAGTTTGTCCATACCAAATTTCAGCTCAAAATTCGATCGGGAAGGTCGTCAAATGATTTTTGCAAGTTAACTGGTCCGGAAAATACATATTCCGGACCAGTTAACTTGCAAAAATCATTTAACAACCTTCCCGATCGCATTTTGAGCTGAAATTTGGTATGGACAAACTAGACTTGATGAGGAACATGCTCAAAAATTTTCATCAAAAAATTCCACCGGGAAGGTGCCCAAACGGGCTCGGCCGGACGGGGCAGCCCGTCAGGCCGGCCTGACATGAAGTTTTCTCTTACTAGAATATCATGTTTTGTTGAATTGGACGGGTAAAAATTTCTTACACATGAAATGAGGTAAGAGTATTTCTCATACAAGTAACATATGAACTAATAAAATACCGTATTGCACAAGATCTCAAGCGATTTTCTCCTAAATTGATTTTTTTTAGATCAAAATGTATGTATTAACATGGTATCAGTATCTGAGCGTCAATTATGAAATTTACTATGAATAAGATAAGTCAGTTCAATTCTTGAAAGAAAATTAGGAACCAATTGAAGAACCGTTAATCACATACCGGTTCTAAAAGTTTTTAGAAAATTAAAACTGTTATAAGAGTCGATAGTAATACATCGATGCAATTCTGGTACGTTGTCTGTTGACCATCAAGAATTTTTTTTATTGTTACTGTGTTTCATCATTAAATTGCTAACACATAAAAATATAATTTCAAATTAATAAATTTTTAACTGTAAATAAGTATACAAAATTTAAGAAACTAAAAATGAAAAGAAAATGATTATTAAAAAGAAAAGTTCGATTGCACCTATGCTTGTACCAGATCTAGCAATGAGTGTAACGCTTGTGTAACGATTAATGTTCTTACTCATTGAGTTGTGTAATATAAGTTATATATAACGATTGATCATAAAGAGACCGAGATGCATGGTTGAGCATTCTCGAAACTTTGAGTTTTCTTTTTAATAAAAATAAATTTGGATTCTTATGCTTCATTTATTCTTGTAGAACTTTGCGTTGTTAGATAAATTACATTTATTTCATTCATTTATTTAATTGCTTCTAATCATATTATACAAAGAAATTGCTAATGGTAGGACTAAAACATACTCCGTAGCATTTTCTCCAAAGTATGATCATATGTTTGATTTTCCTTAAATAGGATTAGATATTACATTTCTAGCCTTATTTTAATTAATTAATATAATTAACTGTCCCTAGTTCCCTTGCATGATCAAAGTCATTTTATGGGTGGTGGATTAATCCAATGACGGCGGCGGCGGACTCCGATGATGAAGGTTCGCATGTAGATGGTAACGACAATCTAGGTGAAAATTCTGATGAACGGTAGTTGCGGTCCGAATTTAGAAGACTATGGACTTTTTGAAAGTCTATAAATTTATCAATGGATTTAAAAGTTAATAGAATTCATTCATAAAAAAGTCTATGAATTTAAAAGTTCATTGACTTTTTTAAAAGTCCGTGGATTAATAAAAGTCAACCACAATCAATATACAATAAACCCCGGTAAAGGTGAAAAAAATTCAAAATCGAGTATCAAAAGTGTGATCAATATAATACTAGGAAGTGTGAAAAAGCACTTATAATGTGTGACACTTTGTGAGAGGTTTCATGCTAATAAGTTTTTAATATAACTGAAATCTAAATTATTTCCCAATGTGTGGGAGAAGTTATAAATCTTATGGTTTCATACAAAAATGTCAACTGTTGAAAGGATTTTCCAAGATTGCACACATAGCCATATTGATTAAATATTTCATACTTTGTCATAGGGGTGGACAATTAATTTATGGTTCGGTTTTCATCGATTTCGTTTTGGTTTCGGTTTATTCTATTTGGGAGGTATTGTACGAAACTAAAATCATTTGTAGTTTAGTTTGGTTTCGGTTCAATTTTGGTTCAATTTGGTTTTAAGTCCGGATCACCAAAGTGAAAATTTTTAGGTCCAATTTAGTTTAATTGATTTAATTTGGTTTCACAAGTTTATTATTTTATTTGATCAAGTTTTGTATTTTAGAAATGGAAAATGAGTTAAAATAGTAGTCCATCTCATCTTCATGTATTTATCATTTAAATCAAATGTGAAAAGGAAATAAAAGATAGAAAAAAGATTAACTTGGTTGGGAAAATAAAAGATAGAAAAAGATTATCTATTTTGAAAATAAAAGATAGAAAAAGATTAATTATTCTCTACCAAAGAAGTCATACTTTTTTACTTAAATATTAATGTAAACAACTTTAGTTTTTTTGAACGACATGTAAACAACTTTATTAAAAATTAACTTTTTCTCAAGTGAGGACTAGTGGTAGGTTGTTACCTTACTGGGTTTTTTTCATAACAGGGGTAACTGAGAGAGTAGATAGGAGTGTCACAAGGTGTAATAAATCTTTGATTCGAATCCTGACAATTGTGAGGAAATGTTATTATTTAAAATTTATAGAACATCTAAGTACTTAATTAAAGTCCAATTACACCCTGCCAGTTAATTGTCCAAACAATGTAGGGGGCCTTCATAGATAGCTAGGGTGTCATCCTTTTATAATAGGGTACGTAATCATCATTTGTTCGCTAGAATATGATATACTCCCTTCGTCTCGAATTTTAAGACACTTTACAGTTTACGATGTTTGACTGACGAAAAAGCAAATTGATCCCTGTCAACACTCAAATTTGTTTTAGAAAATAAAATTTACATATTCAAAAACTACATTAAAATCGCTACAAAACCAGCAAAAAATAATTCAAATTTCATAAAATTTTGATATATAAAGTAAGAGATTAAGAGTGATGTGTGTTGACCAAATGAATAAGATAGGTATCTTATAAAATGAGGCTGAGGGAGCTGAGTATGATTTAAATGCCAATCATTTGAATGATTGTTTTTCATCATAAAACACCTTATTAGTTTATCAGTCCTATCGGCCAACACTTTTATGAAACAAATAAGATTTTTATTTTCGGCGCCGAATTGTTTAATAATTATAATAAGAAAGTGTTTGCAAATGCTTTTGCTTTTAAAAAACATTTTTTGAAGTGATTTTGGAAAACGTGATTGATAAAAAAAAGTTGATAGTGTTTGAGAAAAAAAGTGATTTTGAAAAGTAAAAGTTGGTAGTGTTTGGTAAAATATGTACTTTTTGTGTAATAGAAAAAGTAAAAAACATTTTTCAGCCATAAACCGAGAAACGCTTTTAAGTAGAAGTTGTCACTTGAAAACACAAATTTTAGCTTTCAAGCCAAAAGCCGAGAAACGTTTTTTTAAGCGTTTGCAAACAGACACTAAGTAAGGTTGAAGTTACTTTTATGGCTGAATTGGTTGGACTTATTGTGTAACACAATTTTAGCTATGAATATTGCCATAAATAGGGGTAAATAAGTTTTGAAATTCTAACATAGGACAACTACGTTTTTCGTTCGGAAATAGGAGTCACTACTGTCATGATTGAAAAATATTGCCATGAAATATAATAAATATTGTTATGTTGAATGCCTATTATTGCACTTATTTGTCAGTAATGACTACAAAATGTCAGTAAATACTGTCATGTTACTTCAATTTTAGGAAAAACATAGCATACCCGTTTTGGAATTCCAAAACGTATTTAGACATATTTTGGGAAATCTCCCTTTTAGCTATTTTTCATGTAATTTTACTTAATTTTAATAATAAACTATATTTTTTTTGGACAATTCTTTCTAACCTATATAGTATCTGCTTAATGTTAATGCCAACATCCTTGAACTGGGATGGGATTCGAACCTGTAACCTTCTCCTTGGGAGTGCCACAGTGATGACATCAGACCACAAGGTACTTGGCATAAATTATATTTAAAACATAATTTTCATAATTCAGTAGAATCAGCCAATTGAGCCACTTCAATCAGAAATTCATAAATTTCGGTATTTTCATCTGATTCAGCCAATACCAGTGTTACAAAACGGTCGGACCCTAAGACTCATTTGGTAGCACAAAAGTTAGTTGGATCAATTAAATTTGTTGAAATTGGTGAAATTTTGATGGAGTGTGGCTAAACTAGTTAATTTTGTTGAATGCGGCTAAACTAGTTAATTTTGTTGAATTTTGAAAAAACCTATATTGTAAAATATATTTTATTAAAATGTAACGGAAAATTATTACAAATAGCTAAAATAGTTCTTTTCATCAAAATTAGCCAATTTTAGCAAATATTTATGTTTACTATCTATGTACAGCTGAGATGGATATTTATTTATTTTGTCAATATAAAAATTTTAAGTTACATAAAAAAAGTTATTAATTAATACTCCGTAATAAGCACAAATTACAAAATACATACATAACAAAATTAATAGATCAATATAGCTAAGCTATATTATTGTAGGGAATGAAAGTGTAACAAATTTTGTAACCAAAGTAAAATCGTATACATAGTAACTTAATATCTTATACTACCTCCGTCCCTTTTTATTTAGCCATCTTTGACTTTTCCGGTCAAAGGTGATAAACTTTGATCCATTATTTTAACTAATATATTTATATGAAACGTAAAAATTTTATACTTTTATGATAGTATTTTTAATAAATAATATTTTCATATAATTTTCATACTATCAATATTACCGTGTATAAATATATAATCGGTCAAAGTTGAACAACTTTGACTTGAAAAAAGGTGTTTGGCTAAATAAAAAGGGACGGAGGGAGTAAGAAATTTGTAAATGCATAACATAAAACATTATTTTTCTAGCACTAGAAAACCAAATACTAACAATGAAATTATAATTAATGCTTAACGGTTAACAAATAAAATTCATATTTTAGTTAATTAGCTCAATTTGTTTGGTTTGGTTTTGAAAAGCTGAAACCGAAATCGAATCAAACAACACGGTTCAATTCGAACAATTTTTTGCATATATTCATTTTTCCTTTTTACGTTCGGTTTAGTTTGGTTGTGGTCTAGTTTGTTTTAATTCGATTTTAAGTTTTTTGAACCCAACCCTAATGTAATGCACATGCATTTGTCTATTGGGTATCTTTGTTATGCTCACTTTATAATTAATGTCATATCAATGCACATTCTTTTAACAATATATGCAATAGTTGTTAATGTGTAACATAAAATACATCTCAATAATCTAGATGTGAATTTTATTATATTACAACTCAACTAATCATGCTTGAATTGTGGGGTATTACAACTCAAGGTTCAAATACAATGGCTCAAAATGGCTCAAATACAATGGCTCAAAATGGCTCAAAGTGAGAATAAATGTTGTGCATTCATTTCCATATCTAATGGCTCAAAATGAGTCAACAATGCACTAGAATTGATCAAAAACATGGTGGCAATTTCATAAATAAACTTCGCCACCGCATAAAAGTGCAATAGAAACATGGAATAGTGTAACACGGTGAGGGAGAAGTGCAACCGTTCGCACTTTGCGCGGTAGCACTACTTTTTATTTGAACTCTCTAGGGGTGGGATTTTCGAACCGGGAACCGTAGAACCGATTGGAACCGAACCGTTAACAACATCTAGGAACCGAACCGTTAACAATTAAGGCCTCGTTTGTAGGAACCGAACCGAAGCGGGTTATAACGGTTCGGTTCCCGGTTCCTATAAAAAATATGTGCATGGAACCGTTAAGGAACCGTTATAAAAAAAAATAAAAAAAAATAAAAAAAAATTATATTAGTAGTAGTAGTAGTAATAGTAATAGTAATAATAATAATAATAATAATAATAATAATAATAATAATAATAATAATTATATAATAGCAATAATAACCACCACCAAAAACAACTATAATAAAACAATATAAGATATTTAACTAACAATTCTAATTTAATCAACGGAAAAGAAGTAATAAATATTGTACATGAGGTTGATATAATACATTAAACTCCTTTCTACAAATCAAGTTTTGTTCCATCATATAAATTTTTTAAATACTCCATATAAAATAACCCAAATAATTTGTAGTTGATTGCACATATTTTACTTTACTATTTTCATGATATTTCTAATTATTAGCTTTATTATGAATCAATAGAATGTAATAATGTTTTTTATATTTATACATGCAAACTCAATGTCTTTTTTTATGCTTTGAAAGACTTGAAGTAGGCGTCCTATTCTTGCTACTATGATGACGAGTAACCTTCATCGCTCCGACACTACAACGGATTTTTAATGTTTCATTTGTTACATGAAAATTTAAATCACTTTTGTTCTATTATGTGTTCAAAGTTCATTAGTTAAGTTTGAGCTTTGATGTTTGAAGTGATTAGAGCTTCAAATAAAATTTTAATACACGTGTTTTGAATTTTCGACGTGTTTATGTTATTTGTAGAAAATAAATTATGTGTTGATTTTTAGACGAGAAAAAATTATTCTAGGAACCGGTAAAAGGAAGAACCGAACCGTTTACTACCGGTTCGGTTCCATAACGGTTCTTGATTTTTTATATAGGAACCGAACCGATTTCATTAGTTAAAACTTTTATAACGGTTCCACTCATTTTGAGTAAGAACCGAACCGGTCCCAGCCCTAGAACTCTCCCCCATATATATACTCCTTCCGTCCCTTAAAATTTTTCAATTTTCCTTTTTGATTGTTTCACTAACTTTGTTACTTTCTCTTTTAAGTAAAGAACTTGTAATTATTCCAGTTAATTCTCTCTCCTCTACATAAATTTCAACCACATAACTTTTATTTTATTAAACTTCAACCACTTGATTATATATGCAAACACATTATATTTATTTATTTACTTATACATATTTCAAAATTTAAATGATAGTCAATGGTAAGAATGTCAATGAAGGAGAGAAGAACTAAAAAATGAGAATGATAAAGAACAATATTAGATATTATTTATTTATCTATTTATTTTTATGTATAAATATAATATTAATAAATTTTAAAAATAGAAATGTTATTTCAGCGCAAATTTTATTCAAGCATCTTATTTGAGCTCAATCTTATAAAAATTAATTAGCCAAACTCGACCTGACATTTTTACATTCCCACACCTACCACAAAATTGGCAATGACCAATGAGACACACATAATATATACTTTAACAACAACCCTAGTCCTAGAGATTAGTCTATATGAAAGTTTGAAGTTGCTTGAATAATAATGTGAACACCTTTAATTATTCATTAAAAACAACTTGTTTTGTAAAGAACTCGAGGTGACAACTAGTGACGGTTAGGTTGTTACTTGAGTGATTTTTTTCCACAATATGGTAGCTAGTCACTAGTCATCATGAGTTTATCGAATATAAATCGAATGACAATCATTTGAATGTCTATCTTTACATGATAAATCATTAAACTATATACCTCCGTATATTGTGACTTGTAATAAGGGATCACTTACTTACCGGCATGCTCCATATATCCCTTTAGAAGTAAGTAGGATTAGCATAGTAAATTGCACGGCCGGTCATGTTTATTTTCGGGTCTATGTGTGAGATAATATTTTGGACTTATATTCTGGACAAATAATAAATTGTACGTATTTATTTAAAATAATAATTATAATAAATATATCTAATAAGGGTCATTAAATAAAAACAAAACTCATTTTATTTATTATTATGATTGAAATTACAAATTTGATGAAAAGTAACAATATAAGTATCACATAAAAAGAAAAACATTACTTAAAAACGTTTCTCACGTAATTTTCAAGATTCAACTTCTTAACAAAAACAAAATTATCCTTCTAACTTAACCCTGTCTTTTCTATTCTTTTTTTTCTCTCTTTATCCTAACTTGATTCACCAATTTTATCAAGAATGATTTATTGATCACGGATGGAATGTTTGAAGGCTTGAAAGAAGAACTTTTTTTTGTCATTGACCACCTTTGGGCGCCTCAATTGATTGGCTTCAATTCTCAACAAACCGCTGATGCACTCACAGCTTTGCAGCGTTCTTTACTCTTGTTGATATTGGAATTTGGAAATAACAAATGAATTTGGATTGGCTAATTTTGGAATTGGGAGGTCTAACATAACTTGGTAATTTTGTAATTAAAAGGATTATGAAACTTAGAAATCCTATAACAATTAAGAGAGGTGTGTCACTTTACATTTATTTTAAAAATTAAACATTGAGCTAATTAATTGAGCTTAAACATTAAAAAAAGAAGTCTACTCACATTACATACACAGAAATATTTTTGGGCCTATTTTTCCCACTATTTTCTTGGGCCTAGGGCGGTCATCCCTGTTGCACCCCTAGGGCCGCCCCTGGTAAATTGATACACAAACTCAGTATTCCAATTTTGTCTTTGGTTCAAGATTGACAATCTCTACCAATGTATAACTAATATGAAGATATCGGCTGGTAAGATTGTGATTATAATAGATTAATAGTAGTAGTAGTATTTGTTACCTACGCTGATTACCGATTACATTTCGACTATGAGCCCGTTTGGTAACACTAAAATTGGCTGAATTGGCTGATTCAACTAAAATTTATGAAGTTCTGGCTGAAGTGTCTGGCTTGGCTGATTATGCTGATTTATGAAAAAAATTATATTTAAAATATTTTATAGTAATAAATAAATAAAAAATTGTATGAAAATGTAGTTAAAATGATCCTTGATCGTAACTTCAGCCAATACAACCAGAAAGTAACTTCAACCTTACTTTTTCTTATTATTACAGAATTCAGCGCTTGAAGTAAAAAATTACATGTTTATTTAAAAAGTTGGATGACAAGCCTGATAAGCCAAAAACAAGATTATCAAACGGGCTCTATATGTAATAGAAATGCGTAAGTGAACAGTAAAGTACATCCACAACAATTTTAGTCATATATATTAGCAATTCTTTAATTTAGGAAAATCATCTTTAATTTTTATAATGATTGATGGGAGTAAATTATGACATATTAAGGATGCTTTAGGATGTTTTTACTTTGATTGTCATTTGCTGGTCTGACCTGGTCTGGTCTGAACTGGTCTGGCCTAGTATGGTTTCTTTGTATTTTTATAACTATCCAAGTCTGGTCTGGTCTGGTACAGATTACAGTCCAAATAAAAACATCCTTATATTGGACTGGTTTCAGATCGAAACTAGACAAGATCAAATCATATAAGTGTGGTTAGTGCTAGGAAAGTATACATAACATACATGGAACTGTCAATGTGAAAAAATAAGTGGAGAAAAACTAAAGCTAAGCGGCTAGGATTTACACGTTGCCGCTTGTAGCTCTCGACCAACTAAAGAGTTACTTTATAGAAAAAAGTGTCAATATTGGGAAGTAAATTTTTTATGTTTAAATCGGTGACACTTGTTTGTCATTAGTGGTATTTTATCAGAAAGTGTCTGTGGACATATAAAAATTAATGGGCCAATCATATTGGACCTCATTTAAACGATATTGGGCCGACGTCAAAATTCTACTGAGCTACTTGTGATGGTTATTGGGCATGATAAAAAAAAAGAGAAAAATATTAATATGGGCTCATTCAAATATAATTTAGTGATTAAATTAATTTGGATCGCTCAAATGTCCAATTAATTTAATTATAAATTAAATCTTTAAAAGAATGGACCGGTCCTATTAATTTCAAGCCCAATATGAAATAGTGACCCAGTCACTAAGAGGCATGATCCAATTGATAAAGAGAGCAATGAATCTGGTTAAGAAATATGTCTGTATGCATGGAAAATGACTGCGAACCTTGTTAAAAAGCCTGTCCAGATACATCAAACAAGTGCTGATTTTTCTAGCTAATAAAATGTAAGCAAATGGAGCCCAAAGCCCATTTCCATTGGGGCCCAAGGGGTATGGACGAATTTGCTAAACCCTAAAGCATATTTTCACCCCTCCACACCTATAAATAGGGGTCTCAGTTGAGAGGAATGGAAGAGAACTTCCAGACGAAGAAACGCTGCAGCAAAGCTCTGAAGAACTCCCGAAAGGCTCTGAAGGATTCCGAAGAAGAGGAAGAGATCAAGCCACGTTTTTGTCAAGAATATATGAATAATCCTTTGTGATTTCATCGATTCTTGATCAAACAAAGCCAAAAGTTGAAGGACGTTCGAAGATCTGAAGAACGAAGCTTGAAGATTCGAAGATCTGAAGAACGAAGCTTTGAAGATTCGAAGATATGAAGAACGAATCTTTGAAGATTTGAAGATATTCATATGAAGATTGAATCAATATTCAATTGAAGATCAAGCCATATATCCCGGGAAGCCCTTTAACAGAAGATCAAGCCACATAACGGCCCTTTTGTTAAAGATCAAGCTACTTGAAACCGGAGGCCCTTCAATATTGAATTTTGCATTCAAAAAGATTCGAAGATCTCAAGAACGAAGATTCGAAGAATCGAAGAACGTTCGAGTTTTTGAAGAATTAGAGATTTAATTTTAAATTAAATTCTTTAATTATATTACTTCAAAGAAATTTTTGGCACGCCCGGTGGGACATCTCTACCTCTCATCTCTTCACTTTTGATCAAAGAAAACGAAACAATGGCGTCAAGCAAGCCCGTGTTCACTTTGAATTCTCGAGCATCGTCAAGCTCAAATCAAAACATGCAAGGCCCTATCACTAGGAGCCGATCAAGAATCCTGGCTGCGCGGTCATCTTCGGGAACTACTCCCGATGCAATGGATGGATCTCGAATTGCGCAAGAGATGGCCCGAAAGTTTTCTTCACCCATACGTGAAGTTACTTCCCCAAAGTGGACAAGCGGTGGTGAGAGCTCATCATCTGGATCAGACTTTACTCCCCCTTCAAGTCCTCTACGAAGAACTACTCCGCAGTGGTCGAATGTCTACACTGTGATGCCCACTATGACCACGAGCGCCATGACGATGGAAGAACAAATCGCTCATCTAACTAGGGTCATCGAAGGGATGAGTACGTTCATGCAGAATCAAGACCAAAAGTTGAATGAGCTAATTAACAAAGTAGAGAGTTTGAAAGGCGAGTCAAGTCATAATCATGAGAAGGACCCCGAAGTAAATGAAGAGAATGATCCTCATCAAGAGGATTCGGGCAAGGATATCTCAACCTCCGGGGGCATGATCCCGATTGATCAACTTAAAGACTTCATTATGGGAACCATAAAGGGGAAGATAGAAGGAAACAAATCTACTTACTCCTATGTTAAGCCATACACTCAAAGGATCGAGGATCTAAAGATGCCCATTGGTTACCAGCCGCCGAAGTTCATCCAGTTTGATGGGAAGGGAAACCCAAGGCAACATGTTGCCCATTTCGTGGAAACCTGCAATAACGCGGAACGAGCGGAGATCATCTGGTCAAACAGTTTGTACGTTCCCTGAAAGCAAACGCTTTTGACTGGTATACTGACCTAGAGCCTGGTTCCATTGATAGCTGGCAAGATATGGAACGTGAGTTCTTAAACCGTTTCTACAGCACAAGGAGGGTGGTGAGCTTGCTTGAGTTAACAACTACTCGCCAGTGGAAAGATGAGCCCGTGATAACCTACATCGAGCGCTGGAGAGATCTTGCCCTCAATTGCAAAGATCGAATCTCTACAAACTCCGCAATTGATATGTGCATTGAAGGTATGCACTGGGAGTTATGTTATATTCTCAAGGGAGTGAATCCAGCTACTTTCGATGAATTAGCAAGCAAAGCTCGTAACATGGAGTTGAGTATTGCAAGAAATGGAAGGCAAGCTATGGGCATCTATCCCATGAACCATGCCGCTGAAAAGCAAGATACCAAGAAAGGAGGCAAGTCCTTTTCTAAATTTGAAAAGAAAGAAGCAATGGTTGTGAAGACTTCACCAGTCAAAGTCTTCACTCAAAATACCGAGAAGATAAAACAAGTTGCTAAAGTTGAACCTGAAACCTCGGGGCGTGTCAAGCCGACTTTGCGAGAGATGATGGAGAAACAATATCCTTTCTTGGAGTCTGATGTTTCTCCAATGTTTGATGAACTGATGAGATTGAAACTTGTTGATTTACCTCAATCAAAACGACCTGAAGAAGCCACAAAGGTCAATGATCCCAACTACTGCAAATACCATAGAGTGTTGAGTCACCCGATAGAGAAGTGTTGGGTGTTCAAAGACAAGATTATGGCTTTAGCCCGTGAAGGAAAGATTGAACTTGCCGATTCTGCAGCAAGCGCAAACCAAATTACCATTACCTTCGGTAGGTTTGCTCCGTTAATGGTCAATGACGACCCAAATTCTCACAATCGAAGACTTCCTTTTACTGTCAAAGGAATGAGAAACGACTCTCGTTTCAACAAAAGCGTGAGAAATGAAGAAAATGACAAAGAAGGTCCATGGATCTTAGTAGCTCGAGATAAACAAAAGAAGAATGACAAACCTAAGCCACAACCGAGGAAGGTGGTAAAGAAATGGGTCAAGCAACAACTGATAAACGAGTTAAAGCAAAAGAAACAAAAGAAGGATCGTGTTCGTTCCAAGACTGTACGAAGGGTGATTACTCTCAACGATTTTATGCCAAAGGATTTCAAGAACGAGATGACTGAAATTTCAAGTTCTTGTCTTAGCACCCATGAAGAAGAAATTGAGAGTTCAAGTGGATGTCCATCTCTAGTTTCGACTAAGAAAGAAGTGGTCGAAGCACAAAAATCTACTTCATACGTCACTGACATTGTCTTTAAAGACGAAGATCTCATGTTAGGTGCTACTCCCCATAACCGTCCTCTTTTTGTTGAAGGATACACTCGTGGACAAAGATTCAAAAGAATTATGATTGATCAAGGGTCTGCCGTTAACATTCTGACGGTTCGAGCTATGAAAGACCTTGATATATCAATGGATGAACTCTCCCAAAGCCGCTTGATGATTCAAGGCTTCAATCAAGGGGGGCAAAGGGCGATTGGAATGATACGTCTTGATTTGATCATCGACGGACTGAACGCAAACACTCTATGCCATGTGATTGATGCAAAGGCTTCATACAATCTCCTTCTAGGACGCCCATGGATCCATGAGAACGGTGTAATCCCTTCAACATGGCACCAATGCTTCATGTATGAGCAAAATGGCGTTGTAAAGAAGGTAGTGGCCGATGAAACTCCATTCACAGAAGCCGAGACATACTTTGCAGATGCGAAGTTTTACCTAAAGGCCAAAATTTCTAAAGATGACAATGCTAGACAAGAGGAAGAATATCGCCCCTTGATTGGACCAAAGCTGAAAGGAAAGCTTGTTGAAGGCGTAGAAGGGCTTACATTCCCTCTTGCAAAGATTGAAATATCAAAGCCTCCTCAAAACACATCTGAGGAGGAAGTAAAAAGTGGGAATGATGTTAAGGCATTTCAGCTCCCTAAAGCACACACAAATGAAGGATTTAATCCAAACGCATACAAAATTTTGGCCAAGGCTGGGTATAATCCCAACGAACCGATTTTGGGAAAACTCATTCCGAAAGGTGGTGGTGAAGGGAAACCGAAGCAGATCAATCTTCAAGGGCACACAGGATTGAGTTATGTTCAGCCGAAACCCATAAGGATCCTCATAAATAGAGCCACAACGCATCATGTTAGTGCTGATGAAAAAGATGAATTAACTTCTAAACTGAAGTATTCAGTCTTTGATCGGATTGAGGGGGTAAGATCAAGGCCCGCCATCTTTGATAGATTGGGTCCGAAGCCAAAGAAAGTTATGAAGATGTCTTTACAAGAACGGCTTGGAACGAGCTCAATGATGATGAAACACATTGAAGACATATGCACTGGACAAAACTTCAAAAGAACGTCTGTTCATGAACGATTGGGATTGAAACATGAACGCAATACATCTGCTAAAGTTCCTCTCGAAAAGCAAAGTCTTAATGAGTATAGAAGTTTTATCCCATCTCGTATGAAGCGAGAAACTGATGTGAAAGTGACCTATGGGAATGCATTTAAAGTCAAACCAGTGACCATTGTGCACACTCGAGGTCAATATGAAGACCAATATGTGAACTCCTCCATTATCAATTTTGAAGATTCAGTACCTCTCATATCGAGGTATGCATATGACCAAACAAAATGTTAAATGCCTAGACCACCAATGATGTTGTAAGTGGCTAAACTGCTAAAACATCTCACTTTGTCTATGGGTGAGCATAATCATAGATACTATTGGCCCATGAGAGTTAAAAATGTGTACGGCAAGCTCCTGGCCCGCATGAGTTAAAACTGTGTACGGCACCCCACCTCTTTTAGATTGCCAATTCAAATGGTACATATGAACTACGTCTGACTTGATCTCCTTCATAGGAGTACGGAGGCAGCTCAAAAGTTTCATTTTTGAGTTCAGTTATAACAAAACAAAATCCAATTAAGTTTTTTTAAAAGGGAGGATATCAGCAAAAGGATTACGAAAAAAAAGTCATACTGGAATGTGGGAGTACTCAAGTATGTGCCTCACGTGAAATTGATTGAGTTGAGCCTTGAACATCATCTTCTAATAGCGCCCCCATCTTTACAATGTATCAAGCGGCGCCACTCTAGCCTTCATCTCGACAAAGTGATCAGTCTTCACACTAGCAAAGTAGCAAACCTTCAAACCAGCGAAGTGGTCGTCCTTCAAATTGGCGAAATGGCCAACCCTTCATAAACGGTGAAATAACCGTCTTCATAAAAGGAGAAATGGCCGCCCTTCATAAATGGCATCAGTAAGGCTTCGTACTCACTGACTATCGGTCCAATTCTTTAGATCGGTGCCACTAACCCAACAAAGGGCTAAGCAGCACCGACGATCGGGAATCGGCCTAATTCTTCAAATCGGTGCCATCCCAACAAAGGGCTAAGCAGCACCGACGATCGGAAATCGGCTTAATTCCTTAAATCGGTGCCATCCCAACAAAAGGCTAAGTAGCACTGACAATCGGGAATCGTCCTAATTCTTTAAATCAGTGTCATCCCAACAAAGGGCTAAGCAGCACTGACGATCGGGAATCGGCCTAATTCCTTAAATCGGTGCCATCCCAACAAAGGGCTAAGCAGCACCGACGATCTGAATTCGGCTTAATTCCTTAAATCGGTGCCATCCAAACACAGGGCTAAGCAGCACCGACGATCGGGAATAAGCCTAATTCTTTAAATCGGTGCCATCCCAACAAAGGGTTAAGCAGCACCGACAATCAGGAATCAGCCTAATTCTTCAAATCGGCATCATCCCAACAAAGGGCTACGCAGCATCGAGGATCGGCAATCAGTCAAACTCCTTCCTCTTCAAATGGCGCCATGATTGGATCACTTGAAATAACGGAAAATCAGGTCTCTCTATGATATTGGAACTGCCCATGCAATCATAATAGTCCAAGCCCTTAAAAAAAATGGAAAGCTCAAATAAGGAGCTAGCCCAAAAGCCCAATATTTATAGCCAGATCCCATCCCTGGTCATCCTCACGCAGAAATCAGCGCGACAAAATCGCAGGGCGCCACTCCGTTCCCTTCACCGAAATCAAACGCAGGCTAATTTCACAAGTTTCAGCGCCTTCTTCTCGTGAATAGCGCAGCAATGAAGAAGCAGCAGCGACGGAAATCTCCAGAGTGCAGGGCTTCTCCGGTCGTCTTCCTCAAGTCTCGAACAAGCAGGGCAGCAAACTCAGCAATTTAGCACCGCGTGAAACATCGATCGATCTCCTTCTCACCAAAGCTGCAGAAGAGGTGTCAAATTGATCCACCACGAGCATCTTCTTCTCCAGCAACGAACCAGATCTGTCCTCTCCGGGAATCAACATCGAACTCGGACAGCTTTCTTCTCTGGCGACATCTCAATCTCATCAACTCCCATCTCCGATCATCTTCACGCAGGGGGTACCGCGTCCTCATACGCGAACACAAGCATTGGCAAACAAAAGCCTGCAGCAGCAACATCGCATCGGCACCAATGATCTGCTCATTGGCTTCCAGTCTGCAGAACATCCTCAGAAATCAATCTCAACAACGAACGGTGACCTCTCTCTCCGGCTAGTGGCATCACACTCAGCAAACGTGATAATAGAATGATATCATCTATATTATCAGATCCTTCAAGAAAAGCAAGCTTTGCCCCGGATCGAACTAGGCTTCTCCAAAAGGACTGTCCCTGCGTACTAAATAAAAACAGAGACAATAATCATTCAAAAATTATGAAAAGGTTACCTTTGGATTGATTTTTCCTTGGCCTTGGATGATGTTAAAAGCTTACGACAGGAATTTGCTTTGTTGCTGGCTGATGTATAATTAGGAGCCAAATGATTCGTATTTATAATGAGGATAAATACTTGATGCTGAAGAGTTAGAGTTGCATTTGAAATCTGTTATGATGCTGGATAAAAGTTGCGACCCAAATTAATGCTTCCTAGTTAAACTCAAATTTGAGGATACTTGATGAATATACGGTTTAACCGTGTGATACTTGAACAAGTTGAATTGGGAGTCTAGGACAATATCAAAGATTTGATATTGTAATATTCTTAGGCTGCGAAAAAAAATTGGGAGTCTAGGACAATATCAAAGATTTGATATTTTGATATTCTTGGGCTTCGGGGAAAAAAAATTTGAGAATGATCCAAGTGAATATAGTACGGAACAGATATTACCGCAATACATTTGGTCTAATAAACTTCATGGGCGAGTGGATTAAGTTTGTCAAGCACATGGATAAATATTTAGCCGGTCAGGGTCAAGACTTACTTTTCACTTGTTCAAGACGTTCAAGCAAGTCTCGAGGGGTATTTGTGGACATATAAAAATTAATGGGCCAATCATATTGGACCTCATTTAAACGATATTGGGCCGACGTCAAAATTCTACTGAGCTACTTGTGATGGTTATTGGGCATGATAAAAAAAGAGAAAAATATTAATATGGGCTCATTCAAATATAATTTAGTGATTAAATTAATTTGGATCGCTCAAATGTCCAATTAATTTAATTATAAATTAAATCTTTAAAAGAATGGACCGGTCCTATTAATTTCAAGCCCAATATGAAATAGTGACCCAGTCACTAAGAGGCATGATCCAATTGATAAAGAGAGCAATGAATCTGGTTAAGAAATATGTCTGTATGCATGGAAAATGGGTGTGAACCTTGTTAAAAAGCCTGTCCAGATACATCGAACAAGTGCTGATTTTTCTAGCTAATAAAATGTAAGCAAATGGAGCCCAAAGCCCATTTCCATTGGGGCCCAAGGGGTATGGACGAATTTGCTAAACCCTAAAGCATATTTTCACCCCTCCACACCTATAAATAGGGGTCTCAGTTGAGAGGAATGGAGGAGAACTTCGAGACGAAGAAACGCTGCAGCAAAGCTCTGAAGAACTCCCGAAAGGCTTTGAAGGATTCCGAAGAAGAGGAAGAGATCAAGCCACGTTTTTGTCAAGAATATATGAATAATCCTTTGTGATTTCATCGATTCTTGATCAAACAAAGCCAAAAGTTGAAGAACGTTCGAAGATCTGAAGAACGAAGCTTGAAGATTCGAAGATCTGAAGAACGAAGCTTTGAAGATTCGAAGATATGAAGAACGAATCTTTGAAGATTTGAAGATATTCATATGAAGATTGAATCAATATTCAATTGAAGATCAAGCCATATATCCCGGGAAGCCCTTTAACAGAAGATCAAGCCACATAACGGCCCTTTTGTTGAAGATCAAGCTACTTGAAACCGGAGGCCCTTCAATATTGAATTTTGCATTCAAGAAAATTTGAAGATCCGAAGAACGAAGTTCGAAGATTCGAAGATCTCAAGAACGAAGATTCGAAGAATCGAAGAACGTTCGAGTTTTGAAGAATTAGAGATTTAATTTTAAATTAAATTCTTTAATTATATTCATATCAAATTGCAAGTGAAGAATCAGAGGATTCATATTTAGAGATTGTACTCGATATTTTCATATATTACTATTTGCGATCAATTTTAAGTAAATACTTAAAATTTGTTTCACAGTGTCACTATACAATGTTATTGTAAACCTATTTTTACTAGTGAAACTAATTCTTGATGAAGTTCTTTTTCTCCCTAAACATTCACCAACATGCTGCATGCATTGCGGTGGTTGTTCATCTTTTTATTACTATTTCACTTCAATCACTTGTATCCCTTAAAAATGCAATGTTTTCACATATATAGAGATAATGAGTACTGAATCAGCAAACCATGACATTGTTCATTCTCCATACAATACGACAATATAACATTAACGAAACTTTTAATGTTTAAGTAAGGTGTTAGCATATAAAACATCTTTTAATGTTTAAGTTCGCTGTTTGATTAATAAAGTCAAGCTTATTTAATCAATACTCCCTCCGTCCCTTTTTATTTAGTCAAACACTATTTTTCAAGTCAAACTTGTTCAACTTTGACCTATTATATATTTATACACGGTAATATTGATAATATGAAAATTATATGAAAATGTTCTTTGTTGAAAATACTATCATAAAAGTATAAATTTATTAACTTTAACATAAATATATTAGTTAAAATAATGGATCAAAGTTTATCATCTTTGATTGAAAAAGTCAAAAAGTTGGCTAAAAAAAAGGGACGGAGGTAGTATTATATTTTTTACAAGTTATCTCATTTTAGCTCACCTGATCGAACTCCTCTTGTTCCTTCTATGACCATAGGTTCACCACTGTTGCAAAGGATGTCATCAATGTTTGAAACAGATGCCTTAATCACGACACCAACATATTAGAGGCTTGTGATCCTTGTGACCAATTGACCATTGATTGTTGGGGCGGCATGATTAGTGTGTCTTATTGTTTTTGTCATTCTATTCTTTTTCATATGTGTAAGGCCACATCTGGTTAGTGAAAAAATAATTATGAGACTGGTTGGAATTTATTGGACTAAGAGTTACCAAATACTTGCTATAAGTTATGAATGAGGCTTTATTAGTGAGCTTGTGAATTATTTTACTTGATTGTGGATATGGATAACCTTCAGGTATTAAATATAGGTTTTCATGTTATTTGAAGTTGTCGGACTAGAAGTGGTGGTTATCCTTTTCAAAGTAAAAAAATTAAAATTATAGAATTAGTCTAAGAATTCAAGTATAACTAACTTGAACTGAGAGTGATGAACTTGATCGATAAACATGTTGATTGTTATTTGGTTGTTACTCTAAAGTAATATTACAGTTCATTATTTTGATAGATTGAAACTACTGTTTTATTTGAAGCAGTTAATTTACCAGTTATGATTTACCTTTTAAAAGTTATTATTTTGGTTCTATTAGTGTCAAATAAATTTTTATTTTTTATAACACTCAATTTGACTAGTGTATTTACTAATCTCTATTGCTAAATACTAATGTTTGTTTTACTCTCTAGTTTCTGTTCTCATCGATATAATAAAATGAACCCTTATATAAGGAGAAAATTAAAGGCATGCTACATTTTATTATTTGTAAATTGTATTGGCTCTTTGATTTCGTTTTCTGAAAGTTACTTAGATATGGAAATTAACTCTTCCTTACACAACTTTGATATTGTACCTAATATGACAATAAAGTCACCTTAATTTGAGTACAATCACAAAAAAAAGCGGAATATATAGTGAGATCTGGTGTCGACCCCCCTCAAGGGACATATCCCAAGATATACATCAAAGCAAAGGAAAAGGAAAGAGGATTTGCATTTAAATGCAAAATGGATTGAAGTATATACCATCCTGCTTTAATTTGAGGAAGGCAAAATAAAAGATTAGACTAACAAGCCAGTTAACAAATAAATTCCTTCAGGGACACTCAAGAAACACAATCTTTGGGCAAAAAAGTCTCATGTTCATTGGATCTTCATTTCTCTCCGAGGTAAATGCCCCCAAGTCTTCTATCAATACGAAAGCCTTTAGTTTGAAATCAACCCTATGACTTCCATCACGGTTGTCTCCTTTTTGTTCCATCTTCGCCACCCTATTCCGTGGTTGCCACATTATAAATTATAAGTGTAAGTAACAAACACCAACATTTTGATGTTGTACACTGCAACGCAACATTAACTTATAAACAATGACTATAACTTCTGAATACCAATAACATGACTTCTAATTAAAAAGTTTCAACATAAAAAACTCGACACTATTGAATGGAGTGCTAGACAATACTCATACTTGTTGCCCCAACATCATTGTATTCATTAAGATATCAAGAAACCAAAAAATGTTCCATTTGTTGTAGCTTGTGCTAGACTAAGAATGAAATCAACTTATCTTGACCCTGTTAACTTGCACAAAGCCCCACCGTAATCTCTTTCACACATATATTTATAATTAAGATTATTTAACTTTTAAAGTAAAAAGTGTAATTTTTTTTAATTATAAACTAAATATTTAACTCCTAATATAAAAGAAAACCCTGTTATGAATATCACACCTTCTAAGATATAAAAAAATCTTAAGAAAATGCCACGTGTAACTTGGAAAAGGACAAGTAGAACTAATAAAATGAATTCTTTTACTTTAAATAGAAAATTTATAACTAGAAATAATATTGCAACAACAATGGTTGTTGCCTTCAAATAAATAATATGGGTTGCAAAGTCATGAACTATATGGACTTATTGAAATATATAAAAAAAGCTCCAAATTGTAGAATATACCACTATATATATGAGACCTGTTCTAGACCTAAATTATAGGAAAAAGAAGATCAAATAGACTAAAATAACTTGCTTTGAGAATGTGATTTACAGATTAAACACAATTCAATGCATAAATGGGAAGTTTAGTTTTCAATTGCAGCAAGCAGGACAACAAGCAAGAAGATCTTCTACTTGGATACATAGACAATAAAAAAAGATGCCTGAACAGTATGGGTATACACAAAAACTGGCAGGGAACCTCAAGTTGTGTAACATAGCGGTATCTGGAAATGCATCCTATTTTCATAGCTTTGCTTTAAATCCTGAATAATTGAGTAGTACATGAAATTAAAGAGGTAACAAATTACGTAGTATAACTACAACAACATCCAAGCCTTAGTCCCAAAATATGAAGTATAGCTAAAACTACAAAATCATATTAATTTCGATCTAATCCACATAACTAAAACCTCATTCAGAAGTGGCATTCAAAAGATAATTTCAAAGTCTGTACACAGATCCATTTTTGCTTAACTATTCACGAATCAAGTACATTAACACCAATTACCATTAAAACATTTCATCGAACATTTTGCAGGCCCCCCAGACCCCCTGAAGTAATAAAAAAAATAGCAAACAAGTTACAGGCAAAACATGAACTCAATATCTATTTCGACAAAGAGTCAGCACACATAGTATAAGCACACATATATCAAAATTACTTTACATTATCAATGAGGCAAAAATCATAAAAAATAATTGTAGAAAACGAGGTTCATGTTTTACTTAGCAGGATACAAAACTTGTTATCATTTACACCAATATTACTTAATTTTATAGTTGATGATGAAATACCTGAAAATTTGGAATCCAGTTGATCTAGTTGAGATGAAAACTGCAATTTAGGAAATAAAACACGGTCAAATTCATTTGTGTCTGATTAGGAAGAAGGTAAAAGATTGTGTAGTGCAAAGAAGACTAATGGAGATGTAAATGAAGAAGAGCGTTAGAGAAATTAGGGATGAATTGATGTTCATCCATGTAATTGCCGCCATGAAATTGATCTAAAGAAAGTCGAATGAGAATTGGAGAGGTGATGAGAGAATTAAGAGACTAAAGGTACATAATGTTGAAAGAAGATTTTATTTGTTAGATATAAAAACGCATAAACTTGGTGTAATTTACGAAATTGTCAATGAAGAACGGAAGTTTTAGTCTATCGCACGGTTCAGAAGCCTTGATCGGATGATTCAAAATACTTCTCATTTTTCAGTTTAGGATGTACTTCTCATTATACAAAGGGATCTTTTCCCTTTGTATAAATATCAACCGATTTGTTGGAGTTATCCAAATTGACCCTCCAAATTCAGGTTGACCCAAGTTATTAGGCCTGATCGAGTTAATAGCATATATTTTAGGAATATTTGTTTCTTAAAATATATTTAGGAATATTTGTTTTCCTTTTGTATCTTGAACACTCTCTTATATATACACATGCCAGGACTCCTATTGGAGCACATTTTCCCATTATTTTCACATGGTATCACGAGTCTAAAGAAAACCCTATTTTTCCTCCAATTTTTTTTCATGATCCCTCCAGTCGCCGCCATGTCTCATGACACCTTGTCCACGGCGATGCAGACTACTATCACCACCACGCCGCCGATGACCTTCATCACGACGGGCGTCGGATTTAGCACTGCATCTGAGACTTTTTCCACGGTTATCAACTCCGTTTCTCAGGCTCAGTCACAACCCCAAACTTCTTCTCCGATGGGGCAAGTTATCACGCCGCTACAGCCCTCAAACATGATGGCTTCTTCTTCTTTCTCGCCATATACTGCGGACCAGACATATTCACTCTTCGGCACCTTGCCGCCCCAGTTTCCATGGAAAACTGTCAGCCCGCTAGTTCCGCCGGGCAGCCTCCCTCCACCACCGCAAACGCCGACCAGTTCTTCTTCCTTTTTTGGCCAGTCGTTTGCTGGATCCCCAGGTGTTATTCGACCGCAGCATGCTAATCCTGTTCAGCATTCAGATCGACTATCCTTTGTTAGGGAACGTGTTGCGCATGGAGATTTCATCATGAATACATTCCTACACAGTTACAGCTGGCTGATATTTTTACTAAAAGTCTTTCTAGTCAGCAATTTCATTTTTTAAAAGATAACCTGCGCGTTGTATCTCCCGCATAGTTTGAGGGGGTGTAATAGAATATATTTTAGGAAAATTTGTTTCCTAAAATATATTTAGGAATATTTTTTTTCCTTTTGTATCTTGAACAGTCTCTTATATATACACATGTCAG
Source organism: Cuscuta epithymum (assembly GCA_945859915.1). NCBI lineage: Eukaryota > Viridiplantae > Streptophyta > Magnoliopsida > Solanales > Convolvulaceae > Cuscuta > Cuscuta epithymum. The sequence continues at coordinate 2,225,006 of CAMAPF010000150.1, read as the reverse complement.
GACTCCTATGGAAGCACCTTTTCCCATTATTTTCACACGAGTCACTCCCGTTCAGTTTTTTAAACATAAGTTAGTACTTGGGCCTTGGCCTCTATTTACATCAAATTCTTATCCTTTTCAGTTTTTGCAATTACCATTTACTTTCCCTGATTCTCATTTATCAGTTCTATTGCAGTGCATCAAAAGATTCAGAGGTACGGTTTATGGTCGGGTCGGGGGATTTTTTGATACGGAAATTTCTGTCTTTGTACCCTAATTGATGATCATTTGTCAGCTTATTTTTTTTAATTCTTATATGAATGTGTTCTATAACGTGCCAAGTAGCAGATTTTAGTTAACTTTTATGCATGTTGCGCTATTGCGGGATTTGCCTGATTCACGAGTGTGAACGTTCCTCTTTCGGATGCAATACTTGGTATTGACATCTGGATGGGGTATTTGAAGATGTTAGAATCATCTCCTTGCTGATGGGTAGCTTTTGAAACTCAATTGTTTTTTTTTCGATAACATGTAAGTATATTAGCAACCGAAAAAATAGCATTTTACAATGCATCAAATCAAAATCGAAATGACTGTCTAAGCTAGAATAATCTAACCTAGATATAATGCATCAAAATAATGGGACAGTCCCCACTTCACAAATCACTAATTAAATAGATTAAAAATCTAAGGAAGCCGTAGTCTTCCCATCCAAGAATTATTTTATCTTCATTCCAATCATTCTTCCAAGCCGTCTTTTATATTTCTCATTTGTCTCACCCTTTCTCTTCCTACTTTTTTTGGTGGTTTTCATGACATGATGTTCTTGATCCGGTTCCTCTTCAGTCTCATACTGGTCATCGGAAATAGTAGTATCACCTTTCTCTTCCGTATCCGGGTCTTTGTTGCCATGATGTTCTAGTACACCAGGATTTTCCATTGCAGCAGCGTCCACAGAAACCGGCAATGCAGGTTCAGGATCAACCGGGTTACCCTGCTCCAGCTCTACCATCTTCTTTGGCGGGGCAGTATGTTTCGGCATGGGCATAACAGGTTCTGGAGTCGCTTGTTTGTGGGCTGGAACTATCCCACAAACCCTTGCAAAGTTCTCATCCTGCACTACCGTCTCTCCCATAACACGCTTCTCAGTCACTATCACCGTAGGTATTATTCCCAAATCATTCCCCCCCTGTTCATCCAAATTAACATTCTGGACATCATCCTTTCCATGGGTAGAATCTAACTTCCCAGCTTCTTTCTTTTCCTTCCTTTCATTTTCAGCCATTTCACGGTTAGAAGTCTCATTCTCAGCCTCTTTGCTAACATTCTGTCCCACTTTAGTTGGTGCCAACTTTTTGCAAATAAACGGGTGATGCCCGTATTCTTTACAGTGGAAACAATAATTAGGAAATGTTTCGTATATCACCATTTGTTTGAATACCTTTCGGGAAGATAAACGTATGGGAAATGAAAGTGGCGGTGGATTCGAAACATCAACCTCAATTAGGACCCGAGCAAAGTTATGGTTTGTCTTCTCTTGGGTTATTTTATCCGTAGTCAACGGAATTCCAACCATCGATGCTACTTCACTCATAGCCTCATCATTCCATAATTTCCATGGTAGTTTGGGGAATTTGACCCAAATAGGTACTTTTAGAAATTCTTCATCCTCGAATGAGAAGTCCTCAGAAAGCTCCTTTAGAATTAGTTGTTTGCCAAAGACAGTGTAAGGACTCTCAGTTAGCACCTTAGTCCTATCCAATTCATTTTGAAATTTGAAAATAACCCAACCCCTCTCATGTGATCTAACTTGGCATTTGACGCCCCACTTCCATTTGAGTTCATGGATTGCTTTAAGGCCCGGGAATGTACCTGTGAAGTATCCAACAAGGCAATAGCCCCACATCTCAACCATGGATGGTAGCGCTTTATCAGAAAAGTCTAATTCCTTGCCTTTTGGTGGGATATATTTCAGTTTGATTCCATGTGTAGGATCCCTGTTATCCTTGAAAAGTGTGCTCCAAGTCTTAACTCCTGCCTTAATTTCTTTAACAGTTTGGGTCTGTGTAGGCTGCCCATTTGCAGAAGGTGCTGCCACCAACATCCCTAGGTTATCAGCAGGTCCTGCCTCGGTAATGGCAGCAGTAGCGTTCATACCTGCAGCAAGTGAGGGTTGTTTCTCAAAAGTCTGGACAGAGACTAAAACATTCTTTCCTTGGTCAGCAGGTCCTGCCTTGGTAATGACAGCAGTAGCTTTCACACCTGCTGCAAGTGAGGGCTGTTTCTCATAAGTCTGGACAGATACCAAAGCATTCATTGCACTTACAGAAGGCTTAATTGGCACCAAAAGAGTAGAAATTCCTTCATTAGCTGGCTGGGATATAGATTCCCCTGCACCAGCCGAAGGTTCTGCCTCAATGGAAACCTCCCCTGCTCGCTTGAGAGCTGGGAATTCATCATCTAAGTCAGCAAGGAGAGTAAACTTCGACCTGGTACTTCGCACGGTCGGTGGTTCCTGATGCACGATCTTCTTCCTCACCATGGTGGAGGTAAACACTGTTCGAGAATTAGCAGACGAAGCTCGAGCTCACTTGTAGTTCGCGCTTGAACCAGAGCATCGAACTAGCCGCGGTTACCCAAGAACGGTGCTTCCCGGCGACCACAACTGGAAGCTCTGAATCAGAGCATCGAACAAGACGCGTGTAGCCAAGAGTGGTGAACAGTGTGCGGAAATAGGAAATCTGAGGTTATTAATCTTCCCGGCGACCCAAACTTGAAGGTCTGAGTCCAAAGCGTTGGATTTCAATCTTCCCAGCGACCATGAACAGTAGTTTCGCAATTTAGGTTATCACGAACAGCAATGTCTATTCCGAACAAAAATCCAAGGACGGATTTAAGGTTAATCAGTGTTAAACTACTTCAAATCAGTAAAAAAAACATCATCTTTCGACCATGGAGATCCATAGATGCCTTGAACGTGGAAGAAGAACTGGGTCGCAAATCGTTCCCAGGAGAGTTTAGCTCTCAACTCCTTTGGTACGTGTGTTTTTTTTTGAAACTCAATTGTTGGAATAAGGTTCGGGAGCAGGTCTTAGTTTACTGTAATGGCATGACTATGACAATATGAATGCTTGTGGAATTTGGAAATTGGTCTAGCTCTTGTGTATGTGAACTTTAAACTATATAAGGAGTAACATTTAGGGGCTATTTACTTTTTACTGGATTTAACGAGAATATGACTTAATCGTCCAACCATTAAGTCATGTTTACTCACAACTTAATTGAAAGTGTAATTTAATCATTCAGTTAAAAAACTTTTTTAAATTCTTAACCGCTAAGCTGGAAAATAATAGTCCTTCCTGATAAGTTAGAATTTGTGATTCATTTTTGTCACAATTCTATATTTATATTTGCCTAATTAAGAGGTTTGAGTTATATTTTGCGTTAAAATTAATATTTTTACAGGTCAGAATTCTAACTGAAGGATTTGAGGATTACATGGGTTGATTTTTGAGGATTGAGGCCTGATTTACAATTGGAAGAAAGTCCATAATTTAAAGCCCACTTTAGAAGACGAAAATGTTGCTTTGAAATTTAGTAAAGCAGCCCTCCTAATTTTTGGAACGACAATTTTAAAAGGGAGAAGGCTAAAAAAAGGACACTTAACTTTTAAAAGGACCAAATTAACACATAAATGACTTATTTGAGCAATGTTTGGCCACCCACTAACGTTTGTTTTTAACAGCCCTTTGAAGTAGCGAAAATAAATATAAAAAAAAGAACTAGAAGTTGCTCTCCGCCATTGAAGAAGTTGCTCTCTGCCATTGAAGAAGTTGCTCTCAGCCATTGAAAACACTCATATCCCTTTTTCCTCACAAACACTTGGTCACATGGCGTTTTTGAAATATAAACCAAATCCTGCTCCAGGCCATTGCCCCTGTTTTAGCAGTGAATCTCAAGATCGACTCATGAACATCTTGTGCGTATAATAGGTCAAAATACCCTTCCGCCGCCGGTGGATCTAGTGCAGTAGGTATTGAAGCTCTGGTCAATTAGGTTGAAGCTCTGGTCAATTACGTTGCCGGTATAACTGGAAAAGTCTGCCCCGTTTATGGCCGAGTTGCAGTTTTACCAACACAGTCAAGCAACCCAGATAGTCTCGCTCGCTGAGTAATTCTTGAATCAGTCAAACCCTCTGTCCCGACTCATCTCGCAATTGGTGAAATTCCTCTCAGCATAGACAACAAACATGACGACATCAGTATACTCATCGAGACTCAGATTCAAACTTGGAAAATGAGACTATTGAGCTTTCGGCGGATGAGTGAAACCCAATTAGTTGAGCGAAGAGCGACTTCCGTATTACGAGACTAGAAGAAGATTGAGGAAGGGCATGAATCTTTTGATCAAACTTTGAGACCAGAATTGTAAGTGAGTGGCCAATTGTTAATCCATTCCATAGGGCTGAGATGGGGACTTACGTACTGTGAGATGAGAAGAAGTTTGGCGGAAGGCAATGAGACTGGAGAAAGATTCACATGACCAAAACTCATTTACCCACTAACATGATGTTTGTCCAAAAAGAAATTAACTTTCTTGTTTTAAAAGAAGGAGATGTTTACAAGAACGACACAAACCACACAGAGAGGAAGATGATGGGAAATAGAGAGAGATAGAGAAGGTGAGGCCTGACCAGGTACATGATGAGATAAAAAATAAAGGGCTGTTTTTGTGTGTGTACTAGATTCTCACCCGCGCGATGCGCGGGCTATTAAAATGTAATAGCGATACGACATTATTTGTAAAAGTTATTTGGTTGAGTGAAATGAAAGGAAATTGTCATACACCTAACACATATATTAAATTATGATTAAAGATCAGATAACGAAAACTCAGAGATAGGTAGTAAGTATGTTTTGGAATAAGCGGGAAAAAGTAAACGTTAACAGGATTTCACAAACTACACATTACGAAAAACTTCCTTATAAACTACATTGGTGGTATGGTTAGTTGATTGACCATCTTCATCGCAGATTAATATCTTCAGACCCTTAGGATTTGTTACCCTTGACACTGCAACATACAACTGACCATGCGTGAAGACCGACTTTTTCAATAAAAGTCCAACATGAGACAAAGATTGTCCCTGACTTTTATTTATAGTCATCGCATAAGAGGTCATGACCGGAAATTGTCTTCTCTGAAACTTGAACGGTATTCTTGAATCCGAAGGAGTTAAGCTTAACCTCGGAATGACAACTTCATGCCCAGCATATTTTCCGCCCATAATTTTTGCCCCTAAGATATGATTTCCAAGTCTTGTAACAATTAACCTTGTTCCATTGCAAAGCCCCATGGAAGGATCAATATTCCTTAAAAGCATTACTGGAGTACCAACCTTTAGGGTTAACTCATGGTTTGGAACTCCGGATGCACGTATTTTGTTCAGAAACTCTGGAGTATGCAAATCAGCCAGAAAATCGGCATTCGAGTCTGACTTGCAAATGCTATCTGAACTTAGATATGTCCTCGACTCTTCATTAACATTCATAGAAGTCATGTATTCATTAATTGCATCGACAACATCAAGGGTTGGAGCTAAAATTGCACGCTCTTGCAAGTAAGTCGGGTCATTGACAATACTCTCAAAGTTTGGGTAAGTGCTTTGGACAATAGTGGCAATGGGGTCGCTTCCACACTCTAGCAAAAACTCGTTTGGAATCTGAACATTTGCATAACCATCATTATCTTCCCCAGCAATCCCGTCCCCTAAACTCGCAATCCACTTAGCAAACTCAAGCAAATCTTCATACTCACGATCATCAGTCAATGATTGCAACCTCATATTTTGTGTCAAACGTAATACCAAGCACTCATGCCAAATATACGAAGAATTAATCGTGGCATTCACAATGTCTTGTCTAGTACCTTTAGTAACGACAGGTAAAATTTGTCTGAAGTCTCCCCCGAAGACCACTGTTTTCCCTCCAAAGGGTTTTTCGGCACTATTTGAATTAGTAAATCTCAAGATGTCCCGCAAACTTCTATCTAAGGCTTCGAAGCAATACTTATGCATCATCGGCGCCTCATCCCATATGATCAGCTTGCATCGAATTATCAATTGAGCTAGTGGACTACCTTGTTTGATGTTGCATGTGGAGTTTTCATTCGGGTTGATTGGTATTGCAAAGCGTGAATGCGCCGTCCTACCACCCGGTAACAACAAAGCTGCTATGCCGCTCGAAGCAACATTTAAAACAATTTCTCCTTTGGACCTCAAAGCAGCCGACAGCGTCTTCCACACAAATGTTTTCCCTGTACCTCCATAACCATATACAAAGAACACCCCACCATTATTTTCTTCAACAGATTGCATAATGGTTGTGTACACTCGACGTTGTTCATCATTGAGACTTTGCATGCATCTGTCGTGCTCTTCACGCAAGGCAGCACGATCGTATTGTAACTCGTCAAAAATAAGCCTGTTCTGATACATGGTTGCATCACTTATCGTTGGAAATGGAATGGATGGATAGTCCTTTAAAGTCCTACCAATTCTCCTTAACATCATTTCTATTTCAGTCAATGCATAATTCTTAATCTCAGCCTCAGTCAACTTCAAATCTGATATTACATGCATCAAAACAGTAATATCAAATACCATGTGTAATATATTATGTATGGTTTTGAATATGAATACACAGATATATATACATGTTTGTTTGCAAAGATATATGTATGTGTAATATATGAACTGTTTAGTACCTGGATGCATTAAGGCTCTTCTTTGCCTGTGTAGAATGTCATCTGACATAAATGTCCAACATTTTTCCCACACATATTCTGGTCTACTCATTGTATCAGATGCCAATAAAATGACAAACAACTTTCTGAGTAACCATGCAGTAGCCCAATAACTACCTTCCGAGAATCCTTCAACGTACTCCTTGTCATCGTCCAACAACCCTAACGCGAAACACACATCGCGGTATGTATTATGAATAATTCCATCCACAGTTCTAAGATCATCATAGCTTGTAGCCCCACGCCTCAAATTAAGGACACATCGCAAATAATAAGCTTCTCCTGATCCAGGAGGCACATACATTAGACGGCCTATTGCAAACCCCTGCTTCCGAGGTTGCCATTCTCTTGTTTTGGCTTTCCAGACAAACTTTTGAGGGAATTCAGCATAAGTTAAATCCCTTGCCTCGGGGTACTCGGCATTTGCTCTCATCCATGCAAGAAACATACTCTCCTTAACAGATTCTCGCAACACAACTTCACTTACTGTTGCACCATCTTCAAAATAAACATACTGCTCATTGCGGAAGTGAAAGCTCAAACGTTCAACACTTGGATTCTTATACTGAATTCCGAATCCAAAAATTCTCCACATTGCCTCACATGGAGAGATATACCGACAATCATAGTACATTTTTATTTCATCAACAGGTTTCTCAGTGTCATCTTTATCTGTTGATTCATAAAATCCTGCCGTGACACGATCATTTCCTTTGTTCACGTATTTGAACAAATATTTTATTGACCTCGATTGATTGCACCATTCCACATTAAGATGAGCACCGTACCTCATCAATAATGTTCTGTTGTGAGGCACAACGTATCTATTGTCAAGTGGTGTTTTTCCTTTGACAATTGTTCTTCCATCATTCCGCCTCCTATATTTAGGATAACCCTCTTCATCAACGTTAGTTTGCTCGTTGAAGTTCTTTGGGAAGTGCTTTGAACATTTCGACTGAACCATGCAAGGGGCGTTCCTTGCATCACTGCCACAGGGTCCGTGCATCATATGTGTGCATACAGCTTTAAAATAATCAGGATCAGCCCCCTCATCAGGTATTTCAGCTGAAATTATGCGGTCAATGTCTGCTGGAGTCGGGAATTTGTCTGCATTCCCCATGAACAATAGAATATGAGCATGCGGTAGCCCACGCTTTTGGAATTCGATCGTGTAAATCACTGCGAGGAGTCAACATAACAATTATTATTGTATTGCACACACAAAAAACATATATATCTGTGTATTTATAAAAAGCTACACACGTGATATTTGATATACCTGCTCGAATTTGTCCGAATACCTTACTTTGTCTTACGTATTTGATCAGGTCATTCAACTTCATCTTAAACACTCGACAAATTATATCTGGACGATCTTCAGGATTCAAATTCCTTGTAGAAAGGAATTTATTAATTTCAGGCCATCTTGGGTTACACGTGAAAGTCAAAAACAAATCTGGGTACCCTGTCCACCGACATATACTCATGGCATCCTGATAATTTTGAACCATGTATCGAGCGCCCCCTACAAATGTCGGTGGAAGGACAACTCGCTTACCCTGTGTTGACGCATCCCTCTCACCGCTCAGCAAAGCATCTGACAGGCCTTTGTACATTTCACACCGCAGTTCTTTTTGATGGGTTCTAATATACATTATCCTTGATGACTCAACCATTGTGTATCCATCAACGGTGAATTGTTGGAATAGTCTCCTACTCTTAAAGATGAAAGAGTCCTCGGTTTCTCGCTCATGCCATTTGTAAGCCAGAAACTCTCTAATACTCACACTCCGTCGACCACACGTGTTTGACGATTTCTCATCAGAAAAGGCTATATCCTCCCTGTACCCATCATCACCATATGGAAACAAAAGCGGATATTGCAATCCCAAATACGCAGGATTTAACTCATTTATTCTTTTCAAATACCCTCCTTGAGTTTCAACCATGATATCTCTTTGCCCAAGTGATTCATCAAAATCACCCACCACCAACGCTGCGACCTCAGAAACTGTGGGTAAATTATAAGTTCTGGCATCCTTGGTTCTCCTCCCTATTAACTTCAGAGAAACTTTCTTTTCCCCACCCTCAGCTACTTTATCCCTGACCATCCTAAAGGACTTAACTAAAACATTATGTTGGTCTAACATTTTCCTTAATGTGGTCACAATATGCGCATGCAAATTGTTCTTCTTTTCATCATCCCTAAAATGATATAACCAAATAACATAAAAAATACCATATATTCATACCTGGCAACATATGTGCATGATTACCTATTGTTAGAGATATTTTCATTATAATTGTGATCAATGTTACTTTGCTAGTTTATAGTTAGCTAGAATAATGAATAGGCCTTTTAAGGCAATTTTGTAATAAAGGTTTTATACCTTTTTAGGTATGGGCCTCCTAGGAAAAGGAGCCCAAATGATTGTAAAACCTACCTTTCCCGTCAGGCTATAAATATGCCTTAAGGGAAAGGCTAGGTTAAGCTTTTCGATATTCTAGTGCCGCAGTGCCTATTCTCGTGATAGAAGTTTTATGCTAACATTCATATCATTCTGTAAACTTCTTCATCACATCAATGGAAAGCTTCATTCCCAGATCTACCTTCCATACATACATATTCTAGATTAGAAAACAGGGACCTAACATCTGGTATCAAAGCCGGAGCTGATCGATCGATTGAAAGCTGGAAAAACTCACTTGCGCGTTTCTTCATCGTTGAAGATTCGAAGTTGAGCGATTTCTGGTTCTATTTTTATTGTTGTTTTTGCAGGAAAATGGCTGAAGGAAAGTGTTTCTAGGCTTGAAGGAATCATTTCTGGAGAAAATCTCTATCTGAAGGTTGGCGTACAGATTAAACCAGATTTGAGCGATTCTGGATTTTCGCGCAACACCTCAGAAAGAAGAACAGATTCGCGCAACTCCCTTCTGCGCGATTTCAGACTTCACGCAACATTTCTCCTGCGCGATCTGGAGTTTCGCGCAACTCTTCCTGCGCGAAATTGGACTTTGCGCAATTTTTTTTCTCAGGTTGAGCGATCCTCCTGCGCGATTCAGCTTTTTGCGCAAACCTCCTTGCGCGATCCAGAACTTGAGCGATCTGGACCTGCGAGATTCTTAAGTTGAGAGATTTGCTGTTGAGCGATTCTCCTTGAGCGATTTTACACTTGAGAGATTTTTTTAAGCAAGTTGAGAGATTGTTTTTTAAAGTTGAGAGATCTTTTTGTATTGTGGAGAGATTGTTTGTAAAGTTGAGAGATTGTTTTTAAGTGTTGAGCGATCTTTTAAGCAAGTTGAGAGATCTTTTTGAAAAAGTTGAGCGATCTTTTTGAGAATTGAGCGATCTTTTGTAAAAAGTTGAGCGATCTTTCAAAAGTTGAGCGATCCTTCCACAACTTGGAGCAATCTTTCAATACCTTGCGCGATCTTGACCTGTACTGTACAAGAACTTTCTGCCTGAATTATCAAACAACTGAACAGGACCCCTTTAATCAACTGATCAGCCCGATCAAATCTTAAGATGGATGCATTATCAATTGGAAATGATACAAGACCCCCAATCCTACGAAGGGGTGAGTATAATGTATGGAAGAACCGATTTCTGAACTTTCTGGAGAGCAAGGACCAATCCTCAGGTCTTCTTGACTCTATCACAAATGGACCTGCACAATTAATGATAGCTGTTGAGAGAGACAACGGAAACAACCCACCGGTTGAGATAGAATGGAGACCGAAGACCGTTGACGAATATGATGATGAAGACCGTGCCAGAATCCGAGCTGATCTTATTGCAAAGACCTATCTCTTGCAAGCCATTCCAAATGACATATATATGCAAATCGATAGTATGTCCACAGCAAAGGAGATGTGGGACGAGATTTTTAAGATTATGCAAGGCACAGAGATAGGTGTAAAAGCAAAGAAAGCCAGCACATTTACAGCATACGACTCATTTAAGGCAAAGCTCGGAGAGTCACTGGAAGACACTTACATGAGGTTTCTGCAGCTTATAAACGAAATGAGGAAGATTAATGTGCATAAATCAAACATGGAACTGAATGTGAGATTCCTTTCTGCACTTGGAGCTGACTGGAGAAAGCTGACTTCGCAGATCAGGCACACAAAGGATCTGGATGAGATGGATATTCATGCTGTGTACAACACGCTGAGTCAATACACAGAAGATTTTGAAGATTTTGCGGTAGCTACTGTAACAGCTGAAAGAGGGAAGGGAGCCGTGGACAAGCTTGCAGACACCCTTGCCCTAATGCTTGACAAACCATCCAAATCTGGTTCAAAGAAAGACAAGATGATTGCTGAAGAAAGTGAGAGTGCTGACAGCGACATTGGATTTTGGGATGAGACTGATGATGATGAGCTGCGCGATATGCAAAAGCAGCTAGCTCTTCTCACCTCAAAATTCAATAGTCAGCTACAGAGAAAGAGAAACCCCACTAGCAACAACAGGCTCCGCAAGTCCTCCTCCAGCAACAACAAGAGAAAAGAGCGATCTTTTGAATCATCTGAAAATGTTGTTGCTGAGGATGCTCCAAAGTGCTTCAATTGTGGGAAGACTGGACATCTGATGAAGGACTGCAGGATGCCTAAGAGGAAGAAGGATGCTGAATACTACAAGCAGAAGATGTACCTGAACAAGAAGAAGATGTTGCTGGCTATGGAAGAAAACAAGGAAAAGAGTGCTCTCATGGCTGAAAAGGACCACTGGATGGATGATTCTGATGAGGAAGAGAATCTGGCCTTGATGGCAGTGGTTGAAGAAGAAGAGAAAGAGAAGGATGCTGAGAAGGAAGGGAAGATGAAGTCAACCCCTGCTGCTGAAGAAAAGAAGGAGAAAGACAAAGCTGAGGAGAAGAAGAACCTGCCTACTGCAACCAATGCTGAGGTAGCAACTGCCCTGACTGCTGAAAACAGAAATGCTGACAATGAAGTAAGTACTTCTGATCCATCTATTCATAACTGCTCTAGAACAGATATGCATGATAAATTTAAGGAGCTAGAGGTGAATTACAAACGGTTGTATGAGGTGTATAACCAACTGCGTGAAAAACAGACATGCTCAAACATTAAGATAATCAATTCAGAGAAAACAATCACTAAGCTCACAACTGAGAATAAGCGACTTAGTGCGAGTGAGAAAGAGTTGACAGAGAAACTTAGAACAACTGAAAAGGAAAGAATTAGGCTTTTTGGTGTAAATAACTTGCTAATGGAAAGAAGGGGTGCACTTTATACTAAAATCAAAGAACTTGAGGATCTGTTAGCCAAAAGGGACCAAACAGATCAGACTATTTTCCTTAACCAGCCTAAGGACACTCGTTTCTATAATGCCAAAGAAGGCTTGGGTTTGACCAATCCTCAGAACCTGAAAAAGGTCAACTGTAAACAACTCTATGATGTTAGATACATGAAAATAGGATTGACCAAACTCATGGCCTTCACTGGTGCTGAAGAAACGAATGCCCTTGAGGATGAAAAGAGAAAGACAAAGGCTGGTGTTGAGGTTCCTTTTGACTACACAGAGTTAAACAAGAGCTACAAAACCAAAGCACTCCCTTTAACTCCTGCTGAAGAAATCTTGACCTATCCTCCTGAAAAGGAAGCTGTGAAAGACGGAGAGGAGGCTTCCACATCTGAACCAATTGAGAAACCAGCTTACATTCCACCATTGGTGAGAAAGTTTGCTGAGTTAAAAGATTCTTTTGAAAAGGAAAAGCAGGTTTTAGAAAAAGAAAAGGATGAACTTTTAAAAGAAATAACCTCTTTGAAAACCGCCTCTCAGCCTAACACAGCTTCTCAATCCTCTTCCCCTTCTACTTCTGAAAACTCTTCTGAAAATACAAGCGATAGTTTTAAGACTTCTCCTTCTCACCCCAAGTCTCATTCTCCGACAGGGAAAGATGTGAAGAAGAGAGTCGAGAGGAAAGGAGAGTGGATTGAAGACAAAATAAGAAGGAAGAAGAGAGAAGAAGAGTCGAGATTAAGCAATAAGAGTCAGCGGTCGAGCGCCATTTTTTATGTTAAGAATAAGTCTAGTTCTAGCATTAGTGAGCCATCTACTAGTTATGCTAAGAGAGTGGCTCCTAAGTCTTCTAGTTCTAAGATTTCTGTCTCGAATCGCTGTACTAAATGTGTTTCTCTGAATTGCATTAAATCAATGAAATGTTGTTGTTCTGAGTCTGTTTCATCTTGCAAAGCAAAAGATCCTGTGATTGTTAAGAATGTTGTGAATAAGCCCAAGATTGATAGGGTGAATGTTGAGAGTGAGGTCAAATTGCCATTTTTAAGGTATCCTCTCAAGATTCACTCAGTCAAACATCTGAGAAGGCTATCACGTGAACCAATTTTGAAAGATCATTTATCTGAACAATCACTTAGGACAAATGAAAGTTTCCTCGCTCCAAAAATCAAACAAATCAAACAAAAATGGGTTCCTAAGGCTGAGGCAGAACAATTAAAAATGAAAAACTCTTCTCAATCAGCCAGCCTAGGATCCCAAATCAAAAATAAGTTGAAACAATTGCTCACTGTTGATAAGGAAGGACCCATCTGGCGATGGGTACCTAAGCGAAACTAATCTGTTTTGCAGATCAGTCATGTGTGGCATCTTGATTCGGGTTGCTCGTCACACATGACTGGACAGATTGAACTACTGAGCAACTATTCAGAAAGGTTTGGAGGAAATGTGAGGTTTGGGAACAATGCTTCATCGCCCATACTCGGGATAGGAGATGTCATTTGTGAGAGCGTCACTATCAGAAACGTGTCATATGTGCAGGGACTGAAACACAACTTGCTTAGCATCGGACAATTTTGTGATAATGGAATGGAAGTGAGATTCCATGCTAGGCAATGTTGTGTGATGGATATGGGTGGGACACCATTATTAAGGTGTCAGAGGAAAACCAATCTCTACACCATTGATCTGAAATCGGTACGATCCCCCATATCCATCTGTCTCCTGTCCAAAGCATCTGAAGAACAAAGTAATCTATGGCACAGACGTCTCTCACACTTGAATCTGCCAGCCATCAGTTCCCTCTCCTCGAAGAAGTTGGTGAAAGGACTGCCTGTTCTGAAGAACTCCCCCAACCATCACTGTTCTGCATGTCATTTGGGAAAGATGAGGAGAGCATCACACAAGTCAAAACAATTTCCCTCCTCATCTCGTCCCCTGGAGCTACTACATATGGATCTGTGTGGTCCGATGCGCGTGCATAGCATCAGTGGACGCAAATATACTTTGGTAATTGTGGATGACTACTCACGCTACACATGGACCAAGTTTTTGCGCTCCAAGGACGAAACTGCAAACTTAATCATGACGTTCATCAGGACCATACAGAACTATCTACAGCAGAATGTGAAGATTATCAGAACTGACAACGGGACGGAGTTCAAGAACAAGGAACTGACCGAATTCTATGAAGCTCAGGGAATCACTCAACAGTTCTCTGCAGCTAAGACACCACAGCAGAACGGTGTTGTAGAACGACAGAACAGAACCTTGGTGGAAGCAGCCAGAACCATGCTGATACAGTCAAAGCTTCCTCACTTCATGTGGGCGGAAGCTATCAACACGGCTTGCTTCACACAAAACAGGACAGTGATCCACAAAAGATTTGACAAGACGCCCTATGAGATTGTGTTCAAGCGGATCCCTAACATTGCCTTCTTCCGCGTCTTCGGCTGTAAATGCTACATTATGAACGACAGGGATGCTAGGGGGAAGCTTGATCCAAAAGCAAATGAAGGGATATTCATTGGATATTCTACCAATTCTAAGGCGTACAGAGTATACTTGAAAGACAGAAGAACCGTCATGGAGAGCATCAATGTGAGCTTCTATGAAATGGCGGACTTGGCTTCTGAACATTTTCAGTCTGAACCATCAACCTCTGCAAACAATGAAACTCCATCATCTTCTGGAGTAGGAGGGCAGGGAGGTAAGACAAGACCTGATGAGCACGTGGTTCTGGATTCTCTTTTTGAGCACTTCTACAGCCAACCACGTGCACCACCAACTACAAATGCTACACCTACTCAGAACCCCCTGTTACCGGCTCCAACTACTGAAGAAACCAACACTCCTACTCAGAATGATGATGAACACACAGAAAATGAAGCTGAACATGAACCACCCTCTCCTGTTAATGATCAACCTGAAGAAGATGCAACGCAAGAAACCCCTGAAGCACAACCAGAACAAGAATATTCTGACCCTGATCATCCAATCATAACTCCACAGCCTCTACAACATGAGAGGAAATGGACTAGAGCACATCCGCCAGAGCTGATAATTGGAGATCCATCTCAAGGAGTCAGAACCAGAACGGCATCAGTCAATGAATGCTTATACTCATGTTTTCTGAGTCAGAAAGAACCAACAAAGATGACTGACGCATTGGCTGATCCGGACTGGGTGATTGCGATGCAAGAAGAAATGAACCAGTTTGAAAGATTGAAAGTGTGGACCCTGGTGCCAAGGCCGTTCAAGAAAACCATTATCGGCACCAAATGGGTATTCAAGAATAAGAAAGATGAAGACGGTGTGATCGTGAGAAACAAGGCCCGCCTGGTTGCAAAAGGATACAATCAACAAGAAGGAATCGACTACGATGAAACCTTTGCGCCAGTGGCAAGGATTGAGGCCATCAGACTATTTCTAGCTTATGCTGCACACAAGAGTTTCACAGTGTATCAAATGGATGTAAAGACGGCATTTCTGAATGGAGATCTGAAAGAAGAAGTCTACGTTGCACAACCTGACGGCTTTGTTGATCCTGAACGCCCCAATCATGTATATAAGCTGAGGAAAGCCCTGTATGGTCTGAAACAAGCACCGAGAGCTTGGTACGAAGCACTGTCAGATTTCCTTGTAGAATCAGGCTTCTCGAAGGGAAAGATAGATCCAACTCTCTTCATCAAAAGACACAAGGGTGACATCATGCTGATACAAATTTATGTTGACGACATCATTTTTGCCTCGTCGAATCCAAACTTCTGTAAAAAGTTCAGCAATCTGATGCGCACCAAGTTCGAGATGAGTATGATGGGAGAGTTGAACTTCTTTCTGGGACTACAGATCAAGCAAATGCCAGACGGAATATTCATAAATCAGTCCAAGTACATCCATGATATGCTCAAGCGCTTCAAAATGGACAGCAAGTCGACGATGAAAACCCCTATGTCTCCCTCACAGAAGCTCGACTCTGACCCTTCCGGGAAACCAGTCGATGCTACCAATTATCGGGCTATCATCGGTTCCTTGCTGTACCTTACATCTAGCAGACCAGACATTGTCTTTGCAACCTGCCTATGCGCCCGCTTTCAAGCAAATCCGAAGGAATCACATCTGAATGCTGTTAGAAGAATACTGAGATATCTCAAAGGAACAGTCAATCTGGGCCTTTGGTATCCCAAGGAATCAGGCTTTGACCTTGTCGGATACTCAGATGCTGACTTCGCGGGTTGCAAACTGGACAGAAAGAGTACATCTGGCGGTGCTCAATTTCTTGGTGATAAGTTGGTGTGCTGGTCCTCTAAAAAGCAGAATTGTGTGTCCACTTCTACAGCTGAGGCAGAATATGTCGCGGCTGCTAGCTGTTGCTCACAGATATTATGGATGAGGACCCAGCTGAAAGACTACGGGTTCACATTCTCACACATCCCGATCTACAGTGACTCTCAAAGTGCAATAGCCATCACGTGCAATCCGGTCCATCATTCAAGAACAAAGCATATTGACCTCAGATATCATTTCATCAAGGATCACGTTGAGAAAGGCACCGTGGACATGTACTTTGTGTCTACGGATTTGCAACTGGCTGATATATTCACAAAGGCCCTGGATGAAAAGAGATTCAATTTTCTGATCTCTAAGCTGGGGATGCTGAACCTGAACGACTGAGTAACATCTGAACTGTGTGTGTGTGTGTGCTTTCATATTTTTCATTCATTCTAAAACATTTTTCAAAAGTTGCATTTTTATTTTCATGCATGCATCTCATATTTTTATTATTCTGCTTGCATCATTTTTTATTTGCATAAATTGAGGGGGAGCTTTTCAAAATCTGTTCATCTGTTGAGGGGGAGTATTTCTAAAACTGTATAAAATTTGAGGGGGAGTTTGCTAAAATTCTCAAAAAAAAAGGGAAGCAAGTGTTGAGGGGGAGCATTTCTAAATTGTATAAAATTTGAGGGGGAGTTTGCTAAAATTGTCATTCTTAAAGAAAAACGAGTGTTGAGGGGGAAGCAATTTTGAAATTGAAATCAGACTGATTTGGGCCCGTTAAGTTCAAAATTCTCCCGGGCCTATTTAAACGATTGAAACGCGCAAAACCCCTTTTCATTCCTCTCTTGCGCGAAACCTTTGAACTCCCTCAGAGCTCCAAATCCCCACTCATCTCCCTTTCTCATTTTCTCTCATCACAACAAAGGTAAAAATCTCCATCTTTCTTCATTTCTCTTTGATAATGGTGATGAACAGGTTCACTCTCAGAGGAAGACGACGAACAGATCCTTTGCGCGATTCGAGCACTTGAACGGTCTGAACTATTGCGCGATTTTTGCCCTGCGCGATCTTGGGGGTGATGCGCAATTTACCCTTGCGCGATTAGGGCTCATGGGAGATCTGTTCTGTTGCCCGAACTCGAACCCTGCGCGATTTAATCCTTCCTCAATATGCCAGGTTTGCGCTAAGTCGATGACTTGCGCGATTTTGGCTCCTGCGCGATCTTTTAGGCATGCGCGATTTGAAGACCTGCGTTATCTCCAACTGATGCGAGATTCCTCCTGCGCGATTTGCCCCATTTGCGCGATCTAAGATGGCGCGATCCCAGCCCCTGCGCGATTTGGCCAGGCTGCGCGATCTGGGAGGGGCTGCGCGATATATCAGGCTTGCGCGATCGACCCTCTTGCGCGATATATCAGGCTTGCGCGAAACCTACTTGCGCGAAGCCTACTTGCGCGATTAAGACTTATGCGCAATCTGTTCCCTTAGCGACAATTCCTCAAATGGGCCAAAGATCCACCATATCTAGGCCCAAATACATACCAAGATCAAATTGGGCCCCACTTTTCAAATTTTTAAACAAACAATACAGGGCCCTATATGAAGTAAATTGTGGGCTTAGCACATTTTCAATCAAATTGCTCTAATCTGTTTATCATTTTCAGATTGAAATGGCTGCCAACACTCCAATCAACATGATCTACGCTAGGGAACAGTGGATCCCAATCAAGGAAAACAACTCACAGTTGGACCCCGAAGTGTTGTCCTGCCAAGACAACGTGGTCGTATCTATTCTGAAAGGTCACAAACTGTGGAAAGCACTGAGCGAAAATGCTGAAGTCCCTCAGGTGTATCTCCAACAATTCTGGGGTACACTTGATAAGGATGTGGATGCTAATGGCAGACAACTCGATGATGTACTAGCTGCCACAATCTGCAACACAAGAGTCACCATCACCAAGGCACTGGTCCAACAAGTGCTACAAATACCAGAGGAGGAACATTATGATGCGTTGGTCCCAGAGGCACAAGTAATCACCGACATGATCACTCTTGGCCACGCACAGCCTCTCCACGTGATGTCAGAAATCAAGACGGCTCGCTTGCCGCGCCCATGGAGGACACTAATGGCTACTCTGAATAAGTGCTGCACTTCCAAACACACTGGGTTCGACAAGTGCAGTGCTTACCTTGTATACATCTTCCATGGGATCGCCTTCATGAAGAAATATGACTATGCTGCTCTAATATGGAGTGAGTTCTTGGAGATGAGGAGAAGAAAATTCGACACCAATCTGATCAAACATCTGCCATACATGAGATGGTTCTCCCTGCTGGTGCGACACTTCTGCAGAACAATTCCCACTATTCAAAGACGCAAATCATCTGAGAATGTCAGCACTCCAGCCCTCCAATATCTGAAGAGAATGCCAGAGGTACGCTCACTGGTACCATTACCCATTCCAGTCCCTCTCCTCCTGTTAGCTGGGCGAAATGATCCACATGTCATACGCTACAGTGAGGAGAACGGTATCATACTCCCTATGGCTCAGATAAACCCCCCTGAGCCTACCCCGGGGAGTCAGCCGAGAGTATGTGAGGGTCCTGAGAGTTCAACCCAGCCACAGAGACCAGTGGCAAGCCGGCCCCATGATGATCAGACTATGTCTGCTGAGGGCCACACCCGTGCTGAGGAGTCTACCCGTGATTCGCCAAGCGTAGCCACAACACAAGACGCTGACGATGAGGGCTCTGGGAGCAAGGCTAGGAACGACGACGATGATGATGATGAGGACGACGACAATGCCAATGCAAAGGGCAAGAAAGTCGAGAAAGCCCGCGCTAAGAAAGGACGACTCGTTATCAGGCTTTCTCGGGCTACAACACAAGAGCAGTCTCACCAAATCAAGGACACTCAAGGAAATATCATCAGTGAGACTCGCTCCAAGGTGCGTCATGATCTTGCCTCATCATCTACTCCTGTGCAAAGAGTGCAAACCGTGAGCAACCTGGCAGAAGAGTTAGCTTTATATGACAGCTGCTCTGACCTTGACACCATAAACCGGGCTAACCCCATAGGTGCAGAGGCTGATATTTTCAGTCTCCGAGTAGAAGACGCAGCATCTAGCCCAACTGCGCATGCACAAGCCTCACCTAGCCACTCTGCTGCCTCCCAACAGGTAGTAGTTTCACATATAGGGGATATCATACCCACCTCGCTGTCTCCCTACGAAGCAGCTGAGGATTTACTTTGTGGTCTTCCGCCCCAGACCACTACCCCTCCTTCTAGCACATTGAGTCTAGTTTCCACCATCCCAACATTTTCAACATTTTCTAGGACACATACACTGCTCACACCACTGCACACGACAGGTGCACTTTACTTGTCCTCAACGATCGGAGATACGTCGATGATGATCGGAAGTCCTGCTGCTCAACAGATATCTCCATCATTATCTGCAGGCCACACTTCGGTAATATTTACTGATGCTGTGACAACGGTTACTACCCCTGTAACCGGTAACCCTGACCCTACCGACCTTTCTGTCATTCTGCAGCGTTTCTTGGATTCCACCATTAAACCATGGGTGCACGAAGCAATAACCGCTCGGGCACAGGAATTCAGGAACACCCCGGCGTTGCTAAATGACATCACCCAACCCCAACCATCATCCTCATATACCCAACAAACCCAACCACTTCCTATCATACCTACCCAACAAACCTCTGAACCATCCACAACCCTACCCCACTCACCTACTGCTTCAAGGGGAACCCAGGATACAGAACTAGTGTCCTCCCCTACTTCGACCACACCTTTTCCTGACCCTAAAACTTTACCGTTCGAGGTACTCGAAACCCTTATGCTAGATCAACTACTAGCCACCGAAGAAGGCAACCTAACCCAGAAACAAAAAGACCTTCTTCGGATCCTTAAGCCTGACAACTCATGCCGTGATAGTCTCCTTGGTCACAAACGTTCGCATGAGGACCCCGATGACTCGGATCCTCATGAGGGGGAGAACAAGAGACAAAGGACACTTGAGCGTGATGCGTCAACAAGCCAACCCTCTACGCAATCCAACCAACCTGAATCCTCGAACTATCAGCCCCCATCATCCACTCAACATAAAAGCCATTCAGCCAATCAACCCACATCTAGCCCGGTCGAGCTAGAAACAACACTCCTAGGCTCATCTTTCATAGATGTAGACCAAGGATGGAGTGGAAGTCCTGAGGCTGCTACTTCGAGTACACCATTCTATTCAGGCCATCAGAAAGAACCTAGTTCTAATCTGATGATAACGGGCAATCCTGAGGATCCCGGTGTTTCACATGACAGGTCGCCTTCGACACAACAACAAGCTCACTCTAAGCCCTCTGGTAATCAAATGCAAGATGAACTGGAAGACCTTCTAGTTCATGATCAGTGGCCTCGCGAGTGGACAGAGTGGGATGATCTTAGAGTGGAAGCGGAGCAGTACGAAATGTGTCGAAGCTGGCAACTCAGAGAATTCCTCAACAAATATCATGCACAAATGATTGGACTCGATGAAGATGAACTCAAGGAAGGGGAGAATCATAAAGAAAATCCCAAGGCACCAGAACCAGTCAAAGAAAAATGGGAAATTGTTAGAATCAAAGCCCCCTTCCTAGAAGAAATCCGAGAGAAAATCTGGCGACAACCTGAAAAAATCAAGAAGTTCAGTGAATTAAAGATGCGAGGAATCAATCACTTGAAAGGAAAATACCGAGGAGGTAACCTGTATATGCTAGGACACAGATCCACAGGGGAAAGAAGACAAGTTCTAAATCATAATCTCGCAACTAGTGGATGTCCTATATCGAAAATCCTGGATATCACAGAAGACTACTTGGAAACGATTAAGTTCCTGATCTTTCGTCTACGACGTACCGATGGCTCGGAGTTCACCTGTCAAGAGAATGACTTCTTCCTACTGCACATGGATGATATTTATCAAATGTTCATGAGATGCAGGGAGCTCCCAGTGCACAAAGACAGACTTGCTAGAGAAGGTTTTGAGGCCATTAAGAGATTCATGACAAGACAAGTTCGGTTCTACGCCTCCCATGATCTCCAGATGACTCTTGAGCACAATTATTCAAAGGCGAATCTTACACGACCGGACTTGGATAGACCTGGGCTTGAAACCTTTGCAGCATATGATACATTTGACAAGCCCATCTCAGTCATTTATCTGAATCACAAAGAAGAGAAGCGTCTGATGATTGTTGAAGACATTCAAAAATACTGTGATGGGACCCTGCAAATCATCCGAGAACAGCTCCAGCCAAGGAAAGAAGATCTAGATAAAAGACAGAATGAAGCCTCGAAAGAAGAAATCAAAGAATTGGAAAGAATTGATAAAATCTTGAAAGCCATCGAGAAACAACTAGACAGAAGAAGGTCTCTCAGAAATTACGAGCATGCACTAAATCTTAGAAAGCATTATTTTAAAGCTCAGAAGTGAAGAACAGAAGAAGCAAGAACATCTGATCACAAAGGGGGAGATTGTTAGAGATATTTTCATTATAATTGTGATCAATGTTACTTTGCTAGTTTATAGTTAGCTAGAATAATGAATAGGCCTTTTAAGGCAATTTTGTAATAAAGGTTTTATACCTTTTTAGGTATGGGCCTCCTAGGAAAAGGAGCCCAAATGATTGTAAAACCTACCTTTCCCGTCAGGCTATAAATATGCCTTAAGGGAAAGGCTAGGTTAAGCTTTTCGATATTCTAGTGCCGCAGTGCCTATTCTCGTGATAGAAGTTTTATGCTAACATTCATATCATTCTGTAAACTTCTTCATCACATCAATGGAAAGCTTCATTCCCAGATCTACCTTCCATACATACATATTCTAGACTAGAAAACAGGGACCTAACACCTATATTTATGACTTTCAAGGTAAATACATTTACCTCACTGAGCTCAAACGATTAATATCTTCATGTTGAGTGTCATATATATACAATTGTGCAAATTTTGGCACACTTCCTTCCTGGGGCAGCAAACTCCCAATGAGGTGATAATTTTGTCCACTCAGTTTAAAGATTGGTGGTGATCCACCCTTGTTCAATGTTCTATCTACCCTTCCTCCCATGGAAGTGAACGAAAACATGCTGTTGTACGAACGAATGTTTTCCTGGAAATGCCTAGCAAGTGCATCCGTCCCATGAATGAACTGTTGTAGTTCCAAAGGCGGCTCCTTTAATTTTGGTAGTTTAATTTTCCCTTGACTGCAACACAAAGAATACTTCGGGTCCTTTTTTGAGGAAGTACTAACAATTCTTTCTTCATACCAAAATAATGCCCCGCAAGACGGACAACTGTGTGACGGGTCACCTATGCTCCAATATTCCGCATTGATCGGGTCTGTGACGAATTTAAAATACATAAGCTTTGACATCGTAACAATCTGTTTTAAACGCGACCTTATGCAAGTTAGAATATGGTTTCATTTGGGATAACAAACATAACCAGACCTTCAACCGCGTGCTCTTGGTAGGGCAAAACATCATCTTCCTGTCTTGATGCCTCTTGATGCTCATGATGAACAGCCCAAGATTCGGATATATGATCTACAACTCTTGATCCCTCACTTGGAAAGCCATTATTATATGGCAAAGAACGAACTACATTTCGTAATTACGTATATTGTCATAGGACCATAAATTGAAACTAATAAAATCATCTATAGTCGCTATAAAATAATTAAATAGCGTAATAACATTTACCGCCTTTTTTGGCACGCTGCGGTACATGTGCACTATGATTTGGGTCACTATTTTCTGCCCAAGATAAAACACATACACAACATATTCAAATTCATGATATATTAATAAACATTATTATTTATATATTTTTCATTAAACCATATTAAATAAAACTTCCTTAATAACAAAAGAATTGTAAAAATTAAATTTCTTTATACCATAAAAATTTAAAAAACTCTTGCTTTGTTAAATGTGAACTTTCAGAACGATTTCATTATAATCATGTATCATTAATCATGTACTATGTACATAACAACGTATAATATAATTCATTCTAATTATAATATATAAATGACAAAAAAATTATTAAAGCATATCACAATAACAATATTAGTAATAATATTATAATAATTTATCATATTTGTTGTTGGAATCTTTTTGAAATATTATTTCATAAGACTTTATAATATTTGTGTTATTTCATATATGCAAAAATGAAATATGATAATAAAGAATATTATAACTTAATTTATAATTACATACATTACATATATTACATATAATAATCATATGATGATAATAATAATAGTAATCCAGCCCAAATAACTCAGCTGAATAAAAAAATTAGAAAAATTCTCAGGCCAACAATCTTCTACTAAGGGCAGGTTATTCCTAATTCCTAATTAAGTCCAACACCCCAGCCCAACAGCCCATCCCAATCCGACCAGCCCGCCCTACTCACTATATATACCCTCTACCCAACTCCCAAACCCTAATTATCCACCAGTCCGACACTTTAGCCAGCGGATCCCTTCTCTATCCATCGGTTCTCTATCTATTGATTCATCCCAGAAATTAGCCGGTACAGACACCATTCAATGAATATCTCTAACTCCTATTATAGATCTGATTCCTTCCCTGTTAACTTTTCATCCTCAGCCATTTTTTAAACCTTGACAATCTGTAAAATGTTGATGTGGTCATTCGTTGCTCAACCCGTTGATTCTCACCGAGGATGAAGTTTTTAGCAAGGCTGAGGGATACCAAAGGAACTCAGGCCTGCGATTACATTCTTGGGGTATAAATCTCAAACCTCTGTCATTTTTTTTTTGTCGTATTGATTTATACGAAGGTTGAGTGATATTCAATGATCTCAGTCTGATTTTTTTCTACTGGTTTGCACTTGCATGTTATTTGATTGCCTTGATTTTTTCGTGACGAATCCAATTTTTTTTCAATCGCTGAGTGATAACCTATTTTAGATCTGAACATTTCTCAGATCTATTTTTCGTTTTCGGCATATCCATATCTTAAACGTTACTTTTGTTCTCTTCAGATTATCAACTAAGCCTGAGTGATACTCTATGATCTCAGAGTTGTTGTCTATTTTTTTAACATTCAGGCCTGAGTGTAAGATTATTTCAACCTTGACAGTCTGTGAAATAGTTCATCTCAGATTTGTTGTTTAAATTCATCACACTCATATTTAAACTCATTTTTATTGTAAAGATTCAATACAGTCTGAGTGAAACATACTAATCTCAGACTCTATTAATCTCAAATACTCCTGAATCTTACATCTAACTTTTTCATGTTTTGGATTGGTCTCATAAATGGCTTAATCCCTGAGTGATTCGAAAGGAAATCAGATCTGTTTTCTTCTTCAGCTTATTGATATTTTAAACATTTAAAATTTAAAATTTTAATTTTATTCTGCAAGGATTATATACCAAGCCTATTTTTTCTGGCGTGAATGTAACCGGTCTGTTTTGTTATTGGCCTTTGAAAGTCTGTTTTACATCTACGAAAGGTTGATGTTTTGGACTTATAGATAGAATCTGGTTTTACAGATTCATATTCTAGCCAAAGTTTGTATTTTCCTGAGGCTCCTGAGTTATCCTCCTTTGCTCAATAGCATACCACTGAATGCTGATTGTTTTAAGAATGGTTTTGTATTCTGTGTTATGGTCTTTTCAAAAATACATCTTTACTAAAATTTTCTATATGCTGGGGTGTTGGACGTAATTAGGAAGAACCTGCCCTTAATAAAACATTGTTGGATTGATTTAGTTTTATAATTCATTTATTGGGCTGAGTTATTTGGGCTGGGTTATTATTAATATTACCAAAACATTATTATTATATGTAATATATGTAATGTATGTAATTATAAATTATGTTATATTATTCTTATTACACCACTGAAATCGTAAATGCATATTTAACTAATTTTCCATTACAAATTAAAAACAACTATTTTAAAAATATTGAACTACCTTTGTTAGTCAGGTCTTCAATGCTTCTTTTACGGTTGATTATTGTGCTTTTGGTGATCCTCTTCATCGAAGAACTGTTTTTAAACCAAAACGACATGCTGTTAATTCAGCTGCTGGAAGACTGGAATACTTTTGTTTATGCTAAGAAGTTTATTTCATATTGTCAGTTTCATAAACAAATTTCCAGACTGGTTGAATTTGGTATTTCTGGTTTTCATGGCCCATCCCATAGGACTGTCAGATGCCCTGCCAGCCACCAAAGTGGCCTTCGGAACTGCGTGGTCTGGCAGTCCGTTGGCCCGATAAGTTGAAACACCAAAACACCATTGATCTTTAATAGTCTGCATCTCAACTTATGAGTAATTTCTTATGATATGCATGTGAATCCAAACTGGTTATCTAAACATTTCTATACACTTTACATTACAACATACACTGAAACATCTGTCAAATGCATAAATTAAAACATTCTTCAGCTGTTGCACAACTGAAACACTGAAACTTCAAAACTGCATATGCATATATACAACATTGAACATTGGATTTCATAAAGCATACCATGGATTACATAGACACATAAGACCAGTCTTAGGAATATAACATGGCATGAACAACTATCCACCCAATTAGCAAAAATCTAATCTGTTTTGCCCTTTTACATATCTAGCAAAAAAATAAGCATATTTCATTCATATAAATGAATTACTAAGGTCATTCCAATTGTCCTTTTACATATCCAGCAAAAACATATGCATATTTTGTTTATATAAATGCATTACTAAGGTCATCCCTAGTTAAGCCAACCAAAATTCATCCCCACACAAAGTTTTTCATTGAAGTACTTCTGATTCAATGTTACTGTCCGCACTGATCTTCTAGGTATCATTGGGCCTGCATCTAACCATTCTTGACAATCTTTGCATAAGTATTTGCCAGTACGCCTATTTTTGTTTACTGGCCTCATGCAGTAAAAGTGACTTAAATTGCCATTACACAAAGAGCATGGTTCCAACCAAGAGAGTCCAGGATAGTGTCCACATGTATGGCATTTTGGTCGAGAACAATTTTTGCATGAACAGCTTCTCATCTTTAATTGCAAAGTAAATAAATACAATTATTTTTTACAAATAAAAGCATTTTAACTGTTGTAAGGGGTGTAAATACATTTGGTATCAGTGTTCATTGCATAGTTTCATATAGCATTGTCAATAATGAGTTATGAAACATACCTTTTCTTCACACTGAACTGCACTGGTCGTAGTTATTCTTGAGCCTTCTCACTGATTCAGTTGTTAGAATTTTTGGTTGAGCTCATAAATGAGCTTCTGAGCATGGAATAAATGCATTGGGAGTTATATATCCACTCACTTTACCTTTGTAGAATATTTTATAATATTTGCTGTACATCTTCATTTAATTCCAGCAGACCTACATTCCATCCTAGAATTAATACACTCTGGTGTATTGATATTTCTGAGTAGTGCTACTCAAGTGCTTTACAATAAATGCCTGCCCTTTCACTGTTTCAAACCATACTAACCATTGTACTTAATAAACAGTTTTTTTCATATGTCATGATTACCTTTAAGCACATACCCATTTTTTAAAAACGTGCAGATTACATTCTTTTGTTGTGTATGAATATTTTTTAATGGTTTTTTGTATTCGCGTTTTTTTTTGTACTTTTTTTATTTAGTGAAAATTTATAAGTTAGCCCCAAAAAAAATGTGTTTTTAAGTACAAAGGGTTAAATTAGTATTACTACACATTAATGCTCTCTTGAGCCACACAATCTCCAACATTGGAAGTTGTTACATGCATTAAATGCCCGCAGCTTTCAAGTACATAGATATCTTGGGCAGGTTTTGATCTTGATTCTGCTAAATACTCTTTATAAACTTTTACATCAAACAAATTTAATTTTAAAAACTTACGCATTAAAATTCTTTTGTTGTGTATGAATATTTAATAATAAGTTGTTGGTGTTCTCGTTATAATTTTTTTAAAATTTATTTTCAAATATTTTAGAACACATTTCCAAAAATAATTTTCGATTATTTGAAATCATTTTATTTTTTTTATATATTTTTTACTTTATTTATTTAGTAAACATATATAAGTTAGCACCCAAGAAATAATGTGTTTTTAAAGTACTTGCATTAAATCAATTATACTACTCATTAATGTTCTCTTGAGCCACACAATCTCCAACATTGGAAGTTGTTACCTGCATTAATTGCCCGCAGCCTTCAAGTACACAGGTATCTTGGGCAGGTTTGGATCTTGATTCTGCTAAATACTCTTTATAAACTTTTACATCAAACAAATTAAATTTTAAAAACTTACTCATTAAAATTCTTTTGTTGTGTATTAATATTTAATAATAAGTTGTTGGTGTTCTCGTTATAATTTTTGTAAAATTTATTTTCAAATTTTTAGAACACATTTCCAAAAATAATTTTTGATTATTTGAAATGATTTTATTTTTGTATATATTTTTTACTTTATTTATTTAGTAAACATATATAAGTTATCACCCAAGAAATAATGTGTTTTTAAAGTACCTGCAATAATCAATTATAGTACTCATTAATACTCTCTTGAGCCACACAATCTCCAACATTGGAAGTTGTTACCTACATTAATTGCCCGCAGCCTTCAAGTACACATGTATCTTGGGCAGGTTTGATCTTGATTCTGCTAAATACTCTTTATAAACTTTTACATCAAATAAATTAATCATTTATTTCTAAATGTCAATTTGTGTATAAAGAATGAGCATTATAAACACATTAAAAAATAGCATTGATACTGTTAAATAACAATGATAACATCGATATTGTTATTTATAAAAAATATCAACAGGTTTGAGTAGTTATCAATGTTATTTTCAAATCTTGAGCCTTCAAGTACACATATCGATTTTGCTAAATACTCTTAATAAACTCTTACATCAAAAAAATTAATCATTTATTTCTAAATGTCTATTGTTTATAAACACTTTCAAAAATAACATTAATACTTTTAAATTTTATCTATCGATTTTTAAAAACACTTTTAAAAATGTCTATAAATTTTGAGAAATGTTTATAAACACTTTTAAAAATAACACTTTTAAAAATGTCTATCGATTTTATCAATACATTTGAGTAGTTATCCATTTTATCTTTAAATCTCTACACCTGATGTATACATAAATTTATTTAACCTTTACAAACTATTTAAATGTTATGAATATCTGCTTTTTACAAAATTAGATTTTTCTATATATGAAATATTTCAAATTGTTTTTCCTTTTTAAATAACATTTTTCACTAAATAAAACATTTATAATTATTATTTTCAGCATTCCTTTGGATATGTATTGATTGAATTTGATTTAATTTATTTATGTCAAGGGTAAGGCCTTTAGAAAACTCAAGTATTTGAATCCCCAAATACTTGGGCTACAGAATTATGGCCGAAATACACATGCCCAAAATGCTAAGTGGAACCATGTAGTTCTTAAATCTTTTTATCCACACTAAATATACCTTTCCATACTAAATGAAACAAATATCCCTTTAACATGCTGGTTAAATTTCTGTTATATTCAAGTTTTTGACATCTGTACAAATATTTATTTGTTAGGCATGTTTCTTTTTTTGAAGAATTTTCAAAATACATACACTTCAATAACATTTTGGGCAGAAATTATTTTTTACACATTTTTTTTCAAAAAAAAATGAAGTTAAACTCAGATTTCGTATTTGAAATTTTAGTATTGCTTCATTGGATGTCAAATATACCACAACTCATAATGCAACGAATTGTAATAATGACTCTTAGCAATGGCTCACCAATTTTAGTACATAAAATTTATTTCAAGTTTGATACTGCAACATTAAGCACTAAAATTTCACCAAATTTTATTTTCTCACAAACATTTTTTTTTAAAACTTATATGTACTTTAATACAAAACTACTCATTGTCCATCATAATAATAACTGTTCTTAATACGTTTTTACAGGTGTAATTTTATGGTTGAAGAGGTTTAACAACCCTTTTTAGAAAATTGTAATAGGAATAGTTCTGGGACCTTAGTGGGTTGCCATTTATGTAAAATTTTAAAGGTTTGTAATATTATTTAGTAAATAGGGGATTGCAGGTAACCCTCCATGAAGCAAAATGACTCTAAGGTATGAACTTCTTTCCCCACTTGAAATTCTTTGCCAATTTGCACACCTTTTTAATATTAATACACTTGTATTAGATTTTCAAATTCAAATAATACATTTTTTAAATAATACATTAATACACTTAGTTACCTAATGCCTATTAGAATTTACATAGTTGAACACCATTATTTATAATTATGCAAGTTGTTGACAACAATTGCCAAATTACCAAATTGCAACAAAAGATTGCACACGGCACACCTTTTTAATATTAGATTTGCAAATTCAAATAGTACATTTTTGAAATCCTAAGAGTACACAGCTTCACTTAGTTACTTAATGCCACTTAGAATTTACGCAGTTACATTGTTCACAGTAAATGCTTTCAAAACAATATCCCTTGAAAGACGAACTCATTCCCTTCCAACAATGCCCTCGTCTTGTAGTTAAGCCAATTCTTCAAACCACTGGTAGCACTTTCCTTATCCCACAACTTTTTCAACAACCTGCAAACCACTGTTAGTGTATTAGTGTGAAAACAAAGTTTTGTTAATAAAATACAAAGATATTAGGAGGATTAACGTCCCTAAATGGTTTAGCAATATCCCTTCTCTGAATCCTGCAAATCTGCCCAATATAGATAAACATCTTCAAACACATAGTTTAAGCAAAATAGCACACCACACAATAACCATAAAGTAGGGTTTAATGGTCTGTTACACAGTTACATAGTTTAAACAAAGTCTCACACCACACAATAGCCATAAAGTAGGGTTTAATGGTCTGTTAACAGTTTTCAGTTATCCCAAAAAGTGAAGGCATACATACTGCCTTTGAAACAGTTTTCATATAATAATAATAAACACCATAGTAGGTGCCAACAAAATATCATGCGATGTCATCCCTGGTCTGAACCCATATTAGAGCGGTTCCTGTTTGATTTTGATCTTCAACTTCTTGCCATTCCCGCTGCTTGAAAATTCATCATTCAAGTTTCTTTTGACCTCATCATTCAATTCAACATTAACCTCCCTCTGGGTACATTCCGTGGGTGTGTCTGGAAGCTCAATTGGGGCAGAAACCTAGCATTAATAGCTGTTTAATGATTGATTTTTAAAATTTTGAACGAAAATATTTTATATATGTCAGAATTTTGCTCGTTTACCTCCTTTTCAGCCGAAATTCGTTTCCCCTTACCCTTGGTGACAGTTGATTTTTCTCTGTTGGAGGTTTCTCCCAAATTTGCATTTGAACCAACCTGCAACCACAATATTTTACATTTAGTTGTCATATTTATTTATATTCAAGCTGCAAATAAAAAAATTCATAATTTTTCTAAATACCTTTTCTGGTGTACTCTCGTCACCTTCATTAGTTTCCAAGTGCTCCTTCTCATACATTGCGAGAACATTCGGATCTCTTATGATGCTAACCACCCCTAGAGTAATTCCATCGTTGTAGGCATTTTCCTCAGCTTTCTTCTTCCTTAGCTGAATTTTGAAAATTGCCTTTATGTCAACCAAGCTTTCAATGTCTTCCGGAAAGCGACTTGGATCTCCGGTTTTCTGTGTTTTCCAAGTAATCTGGTTAGACCCAAAATCAATTAAAGGTCTGGTAAAAGTAAAAACAACTTACAGATTATTGTGTTACCTTCTCAACCTCGGCTTTAAGAGTTGCGGAAGTTTTACCCAGAATTTCTATGCATTCCCTGTCCCAAATGATGAAGTTTCCATGCCCACTGTTGTCCATAATACACACACTGACCTTGTAGCTGAATCATCAGAGTAACAATTTTTCTTTACTAAAATAAAAACGTGAACATTCTATAATCATAAAAGCACATTAGGTTAAGTAATGAACCGATAAACTCCTTCTGCCATTGACATGCTGCAAGTTGTACACCTAAACCGTTCCTCTTCTGGCTGCAATTTTTTGTGGCATGTCGGGCAACTCAAGTAGCACCATTCTCGAAAGTTTTCTATAGAAACTATCTCAGCAAGTACCCAATAAATATTCTCCTATCCAAGAATAATTTTTTTGTTAGCAGCGGGCATATTTATTCATATGTGAAAACTATGACTTAATAGAACACACCTCAGTTGCCTTCATCAAATCCTCCATGGTGGTAATGACAGCATTTCCACCGAGTATATCATCCCTCCCTTCCGCCTGTGAGCATTGCGTGTTGCAGGTTTGAGTCATGGTGTC
This sequence comes from Cuscuta epithymum, assembly GCA_945859915.1. Classification (NCBI taxonomy): domain Eukaryota; kingdom Viridiplantae; phylum Streptophyta; class Magnoliopsida; order Solanales; family Convolvulaceae; genus Cuscuta; species Cuscuta epithymum. Next base: position 2,193,305 of record CAMAPF010000150.1, on the reverse strand, counting down.
ATCACCATCTGCTGGAAACCTGTGTATTGAATGGTAGTCAGACTTTAGGTTTAGGAGATTTGTTTCGAACCGTAAAACATAAATTACACATACTCGCTTTGGAACTCAAGAAACTCAGTGGTGTTTCCGTTGATTATGAGCTTTGATACCTCAAAAGACGAATTCACAGTCAAGATCCCTGTGTTTAAAAACAACACTAAGTTTAGCTTTGGCTACTGTGGTTTGAAAAAATGAATACTGCTAAGTTTCCCATACCTTGGTATCTTTTAGGCCTACAGAGTTGAAATATCACAAAGACAGGCACTCCTTCATTAGCATTAACATAATCCAGATACTGGTTTATGTACTTGTTCCACAATACAGCGCCCAATCTGTTACCCCTGTAGTTTAGAAAAGATTCAGTCAATACGCATATTTGTTATTTCTTCTGCAAATATATATTCTAAGTGGTAAAAACATACTCCGGGCCTGTCAAAGTCAGCTCCATTAGCCTATCACTTCTTCCGTTGGTTATGTGGGTCTGGATCAGGCTCTTGGACAGCACCTTCCCAATGACATCTGCATAATGAACCGATAGAAACTGTAATTAGGAAATTTGTGTATGTGTAAGCAAACGTAGTGTGGAATGAAATTTGATTCTAACTCACCAATTAGACTTCTGTCATTGATAACTCTTTGGGCATGCAGCATGTCAAAAAGGTTGAAAGTCATAGACCATCATAGGCAATTCTGTCCTGGTATCCTCCTTGAACAGGGTTTTTGAGATGAACTGAATTAGGTAGGGATGATTTGTAGTCTTCACCGTTTGATAATTGTCAAGCACCAAAAAGTTTCTTATGGCATAAACTTTGTGCTCCTTTATCATCGACTTGTACAGTGCAATCTGCGGCCTCTTGATGATGGCATGAATGCGATCACCCTAGTAACATAAACACTGATATAAGAACATTCTGCAATTTACAATATAAGAGTTGAATCTTATAAACAATACCTCTACATCATGCAAAACCATTTCAAAAGTCTCCCCTCCCTTGGAGTGTGGAGGAACCTCATATGCCCTAACTACCCGAACCCTGATCGCCCAGGTGGTCTTTGTGTGATCGATATCCTTGATCAAGGACCACATTCCTGGTTGTGATGAACTTGTTGTTGCCATTGCTCTGATTTGTAATTTTTAAATGAATGCTGAATGCTGGTTTGTAGTGTGTTGTGGCCATCCCTTGCTTGGGTATTTATATTGGATGAATGGTGGAATAATCTAGGGTAGAAATCCCACTCAATCTCACCATTAAGATTTCGTAGTACTAAAAATAATATTGTTTAAGCAAGTTGTACACTGCATTAAATGGTTGGGTGGCTCAAGAATTACACTTAAGATTTGAAGTACAATTTACTTCATTTTTTAAATCATCACAGCAGATCTTGTTTCTTTTATTGTGAGAGATGCGAACATCTCCCTGCTATAGTACGAAGAATTAAATGGTTTTGTGGCTCGAGGCCTGCAAAAGGATTCATTTGTGATCTCCCTTAAAAAAAGTACACCAGCGCATTAAATGTTCTGTACTATTTAACACTCCAAACGTTTTTAGCCACACAACCCCAACCTCTGCGATTGACCAGCATTAAAGAGCAGTAGTGGGCCTGCCCAGGACCCGTTTCCGCACCCATGGTCACCCGACCCGACCCAATAATGCACTGCATTTGGCCGGGAATGACCTTCCGATATCCCGAAGGGTTTGAGGGTCGTTTCCTCGGTCCGAGACATCGTCTGTTGCCTGCTTCCCCTTGGGGGATAGCACGGAAAGCGCCTCGGTTTTGAAAGTCGTCCCCTTAGCCCGAGACATGGTCTGTTGCCTGCTTCCCCTTGGGGGATAGCGCGGGGAGCGTTTCGTTTGTGGAAGTCGAATCCTGGGCCCGGGACATGGTCCGTTGCCTGCCTCCCCTTAGGGGATGGCGCGGAAAGCGTTCCTGGGAAGGGTTTTATTTGTGTGTGGAACACAAACAGCCGGGGGCACTTGGTACCAGCCGGAGTCGAGGGGTGTTGCACCCCCCGGTTTTTTTTTTGTTTTTTTAGGAGGATAGAGTATGTATAAGTATGCATAATGTATGCATGATTGCGTCCTCGTGGGGTACGGCTTAGTGAGAAAACACTTGGTGTTTTCAAAGAGTGATGGGGGTGACCCATACACTTGGTACTTGGTACCTGAATCGGTGTTCCTCCTTATGAGGGGAGGAGGCCTTGGGCCTATTTTGGTGGAGGGATGAGGGCTTGGACGCTCATTTTCAGGAGAGATAGGGGCCTCAGCCGTTTGTGTGACATATAGGTGATGAAGGCTTGGCCTTTTGATTATTCTTTCAAAACGGAAGGGGCCTTGGGCCATTGATCATTACACTTGCTGAGACAATGTAGGGGCCCTCAAACTTAGGCGCCATCTTGCCGCCTTCGGTGGGTAGGCTGGCCTCCCTTCGTCGGAGGACGTAGTCACCCACCTGAAATTCCCGGGAGCGAACCTTGGCGTCGATGTAGCCTCTGACTTGTCTCCTATAGTTTTCGGCCCTGAGGAAGGCTTGCTCTCGGCGTTCCGATATGAGGTGGAGATCGAAGGCCATGTTGGCCTCGTTGACCTCGGGTTCATATTGCTCCACCCTTTGGGTAGGAAGGGTAACTTCTGTTGGAGCTTTAGCCTCGAAGCCATAGCATAGAGAGAAGGGTGTTTCGCCTGTTGCGCGCCGAGGGGTGGTGCGATAGGCCCATAAGATGTTGTGAAGCTCTTCTACCCAGCCTCCCCCTTCGGCCTCCAGCTTCTTCTTCAACCCCTCGAGGAGGGTGCGGTTGGCATTCTCTACTTGTCCGTTGCCCTGAGGGTAGGCAACGGATGAAAAGGTGTGTTTGATGCCCCATGCCTCCAGGAGGGCACAGAAGGGGGCGGCCTCGAATTGAGTTCCGTTGTCGGAGATGATTTGTTGGGGGACACCAAACCTTGTGAGAATATTTTTGAGAACAAAGTGGCGCCACCGGGCCTCAGTGATGCTGGCGAGGGGTTCGGCCTCCACCCATTTGGTGAAGTAGTCAATGGCAACGATGATGTACCTGTTGTTGGAGGTACCTCTCGGCAGAGGGCCTACTAGGTCAATCCCCCATCTAGAGAAGGGTATAGCGGTGCTGATGGGGGCGTAGTTGACAGCTGGTCTGCCGGGGGCCTTCTGAAAGTGTTGGCAAGCGGTGCACCTTCGGGCTAGATCAGCACAATCTCTAGCCATCGTGGGCCAGAAGTAACCTTGAACAACGAGCCTTCGGGACATGGAGAAGGGTCCCTGGTGAGCTGAGCAAGTGCCACTATGCACTTCCTCCACAGCGACTTCGGCTTCATCTTGATGAAGGCACCGAAGGAGTGTGCCGTTGTAAGACCTTTTGTAGAGCTTACCATTCTCGAGGGTGTAGCTGGGAGCCCTCATCTTTGCTAATTTGGCGCGGGCTTCGTCTTGGGGCAATTGCCCTGTGGTGATGAAGGTGATGATGTCGGAGATCCAATCCTCCGGCCTTAGGTTAATGCTCATGACGGGGCTCGCGTGGATGCTTGAGAGGCTAAGTTCCTCAATTCTTGCAATCTTCGAGAGGTGCTCGGGGGATTCATCCGAGAGCTTGGATAGAATGTCGGCCTCGGAGTTTTGAGCCCTCGGTATTTGGGTGAGAGAATGTGCCTCAAATACCTTGAGCAACTCCTTAGCCGCTTCTTTGTATTGTTTCATCCTCCCTTCCTTGGCTTCGTACTCCCCGGAAATTTGACCCACGACAAGTTTGGAGTCACACTTGACGTGGATCATTTTAGCCTTCAGATTTGCTGCTAGCCGAAGGCCACATAGGAGGGCTTCGTACTCGGCCTCGTTGTTGGAGACTTTGAAGGAGAAGCGGATGGCATAATAGGCGCGGAAGCCTTCGGGTGTGATCAGAACTACTCCCCCTCCGCATGCTTTGGTGGCCGAGGAGCCATCGGTATAGAGGGTCCACCACTCGTCAAGAGGAGCCGAAGGCTCTTCATCCACTGCTGATCTTGCGGTGCATTCCGTCACAAAGTCTGCCAGGGCTTGGCCCTTAATGGCAGGCCTCGGACGAATGTCTATGTTGTATTGGCTGAGGAAGACGGCCCATTTCACCATCCGGGAGGAACTGGTGGGGCTCCTCATGAGGGGGCCGAGGGGTTGATGTGTGAGCACTTGGACCGGATGAGCTTGAAAGTAGTGGCCAAGTTTCTTGACGGTCCAAAGGACTGCTAGCACTGTCTTCTCGACGGGAGAATACCTGAGTTCGGCTTCCCGGAGGGTCTTGCTGACGTAGAAGATGGCGTGTTGGACGCCGTCCTCCTCCCGGATTAGTACCGAGCTGATGGCGGCAGGGCTAATGCCAAGGTATAAGTATAAAGTCTCCCCTACCTTTGGTTTGGAGAGCACAGGGGGAGAAGAGAGGTACTTCTTGAGTTCGTCGAAGGCCTCTTGGCATTCAGATGTCCATTGAAAACCCGCTGTCTTTCTCATGATTTGGAAGAAGGGGAGGGCCCTTTCGGCTGATTTGGAGAGAAAACGGTTGAGGGCTGCCAGGCGACCTGTCAACCGTTGAACCTCTTTGACGTTGCGCGGAGGCTCCATGTTGATGATGGCCTGAATCTTCTCGGGGTTGGCCTCAATACCCCTTTGGCTGACCATGTAGCCTAAGAACTTTCCTCCTTGTACGCCGAAGGTGCACTTCTTCGGATTCAGCCGGAGATTGAATTTTTGCATGATGGCAAAGATTTCCCGGAGGTCGTTGGCGTGAGTGCTTGCCTTCTTGCTTTTGACGATCATGTCGTCAACGTACGCCTCCATGGTGCGTCCTAGGACAGCTTGAAAGACCCTAGCCACCATGCGTGTGTAGGTGGTGCCTGAATTTTTTAGGCCGAAGGCCATCACAAGATAGCAGAAGATGCCTTCGGGTGTCATGAAGGCAGTCTTTTCAGCGTCTCCCTCATGCATGTAGATTTGATGATATCCGCGGAAAGCGTCGAGGAATGACATGATTTCACATCCCGCGGTCTCATCAACCAGTTGATCAATGTTTGGTAGTGGGAAGGGGTCCATAGGGCATGCTTTATTCAGATCTGTATAGTCCACGCACATGCGGAAGGTAGGAGGCTTCTGTGCGAGGACCACGTTTGCCAACCAAGAAGGATATTTGACCTCCTTGATGTGTTTGATAGAGAGGAGCATGGCCACCTCTTTTTTCACGAATTCTCTTCTCTCGGCCGAGAGGGGTCTTCTCCGTTGTTGCACCAGTTTGGCCGAAGGGTCCACCGCCAGGCGGTGGGTGATAACCCTTCGGTCGATTCCTGGCATATCCTCCGGCCCCCATGCAAAAACAATGGAGTAGGCGCGGAGGGCTTCGGTGATGCCAGCCTTCAGGTCTTCGGGGAGCTTGGCTCCAATCTTCAGAACTCTCTCCGGCTTGGCCGGATCGAGTATCAAGTCTTCGGTCTCCTCGGCAGGTTCAGCCCTCGGCCTGCTTTCTTCTTCCTCTAAGGCTTTGGTGGTGATGGTGTCAACACGGAACTCAGTTTTACTAACCTTCTTGGTGAGTTGAAGGTAGCAGGCCCTGGAGAGCTTCTGATTTCCCCTCGAGTAGCCGATGCCGGTGGGTGTGGGGAACTTGAGGCAGAGGTGCCTCATGGAGATGACGGCTTCCAGGTCCTCGAGGGCGGGTCGACCGAGGATGATGTTGTGAGCGCAGTCGAGGTTGACGACGACGAATTCCACTTCGAGCTTGGCTCTATGGGATCCGTCGCCGAATTCAACCATGAGGCTGATGACGCCCTCGGCGTCTATGCTGTCCCCTGTGAACCCGGAGAGGGGGGTGTTGATGTGCCGAAGGGACCCCCTGTCGAGTCCCAACTCTTGAAAAGTGCTGAGATACATGACGTTGACAGAACTCCCCGTGTCAGCGTAAGTCCGGAGGATGATGGCGTCATTGATCTCAGTGCGGATGACGAGGGCATCCCTATGCGGCAGAGAGCCCGAGGGGAGGTCCGTATCTGTGAAGAAGATGGGATCCGCCCTCGGCCTTTTAGTTTGGGGCATGTGGTTGACTTCCCCAATGTAAAGGGACTGTGCCCACTTCTTCCTTTGGCTTGTTGAATCGCCTCCGGTGTTGCCGCCATTGATCATATGAATATGGCGCTTGTACAGTTGATGGGAGCCCTCCCCCTCGTCATCGAGGCCCCCAATCTCACGTTTCTTCCCCTGTAGGTTTCCCAAGGGGATGGTGTTGGGGTTCACCCACTTATTCGCCTTCGGCGGAGGACCTTGAGGATGAGGGGGGCCCTGGGGCGGAGGGCCCCTGATAAATTGAGACAAGTGGCCCGCCTGTATCAGCCTCTCAATGGCGTTCTTCAGCTGATGGCAATCGTCGGTTTTGTGTCCATGGTGGCGGTGGAAGCGGCAATAGGGCTCATCAGGACCGATGGCGTAAATCTCGAGGGGTGTGCGGGAGTCTCGCTCCACCAGCCCTCGCTCTTCCGCGTGGTCCAAGATGACGCTGACGGGGTGCGTCAGGGGAGTGCGCGGGTGCTCCAGGAGGACGGGTTGCGCCCATGCCTTCGGATTGTTTTTGTAACCGCCCCCGGTTCTGGCTTGGCCACCTCGGGGGCGATCATTATATTGGGCCTCGCGGTTGGCCGGAGGGGGAGGCCCTCCGGGCCGATTCCTGCCTTCATTTTTCTGAGAAGGATCCGTGTTGCGGCGGTCCTTCTCAATCTCTTCTGCTTCGGCGTATCGGTCCCCCCGCTGAAGGGCTTTCGTATAATTGCGGGGGGGATCAGTGATGAGGCTCCTGGAGAAGTTACCGTTGCGGAGGACGGTGTGGAAGAGGGCCATTAGCGTCCTGTCATCGGCACCCTCGACCTCGAGGGAGGCTTGCCTCCAGCGCTCCAGGAAACTCCGAAGGGTTTCCTCCTTCTGTTGTCTGACGTTCAGAAGGTGGGAGAAGTGTTTCTTTGAGCGGTGCCTCCCGGCAAATTGCGTAAGGAAGCGGTGGGCAAGTTCTTGCCAAGAATCAATGCTGCCTTCGGGCAACCGGTTGAACCACTCATACGCGGGTCCCTCCAAGGTGGAAAGGAACCAACGGCATAAGTATTCATCCGAGGCCCCCATCATCATCATGCTATTTTGATAGCAGCTATAGTGTTCTTGGGGGTCTGTCTTCCCCTCATACGGCTTGATAGGTTGCCTCCGATATTTGTGGGGGATTTTGGCCGCCAGCACCCTCGGGGTGAAAGGCGTCCTGATGCGGAGCTGAATGAGGGGCTCGCCTGAGCCTTCGGCAAGCTTACGCTTCATTTCCTCCACTTGCGCCCAGAGGTCAGCGTACTCTGGATCTGGCCTCGCTGTGGAAGCCGTCGGGGGAGCCTGACGATTCTCCTCGAGTTGACGGAGGAGGGCTTCGATGATTTCGTCCTTGGGATCCTTCGGGGCAACCCCTTGGGAGTTGGCCCGGAAGGACTGCGCCTGATTGATTTGGTGCCTGGCGTCATCGGCATGGAGGAGAGCTTTGCCTTTGCTTCGGGGGGGAGGCACGCCTTCGGCTCCCGAAGCGGAGGCACCACTCTCCTGGGGCTTACTGAATTCTTGCTTGCCGAGGCGGTCTTGGACCCCTCGGCGTCCGGGAACTCCCCCCAACCTCTCAAGTACAGAAGTCCGGGGCTTTTCCTTCATCGTGGGGCGCTTATCCCTGGATTGGGCCTCCTGGGAGGCGGTATCCTGCGCTATGACCCCCTCGGCGTTTCCAATCCCCGGGGGAGGATTGTTGACCAGAGGGGGGGAGTGGTGGCAATTGAATAACATTTCCTCCAGCGTAGGGCTGAAGGGGTGTCTGAGAGGCGAGGGCTCCGGAGTTGAGAGCCATGTTTTGAACAAAGGCCGCAAAGGCTGCCTGAAGATCGATGGCCGGGGCCGGAGGGGGAACTTGGTTCTCACTCCGATCCCTCCTTCGATTATCAAGGCCAATGCGGGCGTCAGGGGCGTTCTTCTGTAGTTGCTGACGGAGGTCAGCAGTAGCCTGCTGTAACTCGAGAATGATTCCACCCTCGGGTACTGAGGGCCTGTTGGAGGCCTCAGCCCCGTTGTTTTCGCCGGGGGCTACGTGGTTCTCCTCAAGGGTTTTGGATTGGGCACGAGTGGTTCTTCCCATTTTTGGTGAGTGTTTTGTGTTTGGTATAGGGGGAGGGTTTCTTACTTGATTGTTCTGACCTCTCAACGAGAGCACCAAATGATGGATAGTCTATCCGGGGGGTATCTTATCCGAGGGGTTATTGCGGGAATAACTTAGAGAGAAGTCAGAGCAAATAGGAGGAGAGAGAGTCGATTTATTAAATGAACTCGAGATGTGGAGTTGGGATGTGGATGGTTTACAAGGAAAAATGGGCTGCTAATTATAGCAGCAATAAATGCGATGAGAGTACACGTGTCAGTAATCCAACGGACGAAGGGTCACATCAGCCGGTTGGCACCGGCAGTGGTACGTTTACCGCATTGAATGCGGTTGGCGGATGTGACGTGGTATTAAATGCGGTGGTTGGCTGTCTCCAAAAGGAATCTTCGATGATTGAGCTAGTTCAGCCGAAGGCTCCTTGTGTAGCTGAGGGCTCCTTGTGTAGCCGAGGGCTCCATGTGGCAAGGACCCTTGTGTGGCCGAAGGCTTGGTTCAGCCGAAGGCTCCTTGTGTAGCCGAGGGCTCCTTGTGTAGCCGAGGGCTCCATGTGGCAAGGACCCTTGTGTGGCCGAAGGCTTGGTTCAGCCGAAGGCTTCTCTGATGCCGAGGGCATGAAAATGCCGAAGGCTCATGTTTTTGCCCGTTTTCTCCCAGCAGCTTCTTATGCCGAAAAGGCTATCCTGTGAGTTCTGGAGCCTTCGGCCAAGGAGGCCGAAGGCATCCCCGTGTGTATTCTGAGCTATTTCGAGGCTTGGGCCGTTACACTTGGGCCTGAGTTGTTCTCTGGGCCCTATGGACTTGTGTAGGAGAAGTAGGAGTCTATGGGCCGGGGGTTCCTGGGCCATATACTCCATCACATATATATACACACAAACATTCATAAACACAAGTATATAATATAATATGTGTACCCATACCCTCTAACCCCTTACCCCGACCCTACCTACCCACCCTACCCCGACCCTACCTACCCGACCCCACATACCCGACCCCACCCTACCACTACTCTACCTACCCGAACCTACCCTACCCGGCCTCATCCTAAACTTACCCCACCCTACCCATCCCCACCCTACCGTGAGTCCGCGACCATACCCCGACCCCTACCCCCGACCACCCTAGGCCCCTACCCTGCCCCTAACCCCTACCACATCGGCCCTACCCCGACCTCACCTTACCCTACCTTATCCCGACCCCCTTCCCCATACCCTACCCTACCTTACCCTGACCCCACCCCTACCCCTTAGGCCCCTTAAGCCTACCCGTAGGCCCTTACCACCCTACCCCACCCCCTAGGTCGCCCCCACCCATATCCTACCATACTCCTACCCCTACCCTACCCTACCTTACCCATACCCCGAGATCACCCCACCCGCTAACCCCCTACACCTTTACCCCTACCCTACCCCACCCCACCCTAGCTACCCACAATCCATTCCCTTACCGGTGTGGTAAGGGGTAAGTGTTGGGGTAGGGTGGTAAGGGCCCTAGGGGTAAGCGTAAGGGGGTAGGGTCGGGGTGGGACCAATGTGGTAGGGGGTAGGGTGTTGGGTAGGTGAGGTAAGGGCAGGTTGGGTAGGTAGGGTAGTGTTAGGGTGGGGCGGCGTAGGGTAGGTGGGGTCGGGGTGGGGTCGGGATGGGGTAGGTGGGTCGGGGTAGGGTGGGGTAGGGGTAGTGGTAGGGTGGGGGCGGCGTAGGGAAGGGTGGGGTCGGGGTAGGATAGGGTGTTGTAGGTGGGGTCGATGTAGGGTAGGGGTAGGATGTGGTAGGGGTAGGGTGGGGTCGGGGGTAAGGTAGGGTGGGGGCGAGGTAGGGTAGGGTGGGGTTCAGGGTAGGATAGGGTGGGGTCGGGGTAGGGTAGGTGGGGTCAGGGTCGAGGTGGGGCTGAGTAGGTGGGTGGGGCAGGGCTAACAATAGGGTAAGGGCAAGGGGTAAATTCGGAAAGTAAAAAAGCTTAAAGTGCCGCTTAATTAATACATGGGGGGTGATATGCTTAATAAGCGACACTTTAAGCATCTATTTCGGTTAGTTAGCGGCTTTTTAAGCAGCGTGCGTGTTTACTTCACCTGTCTTACTAATGAGCTTGGTAACCAGTGTCAATTCCGAGCCTTATCCCATTCTAAAATCAAAGAAAAACAAAAAGAAGAGTTCAAACTTCAAAGAGGTTGGGGAACGCAGGGACAAATTGCGACTCCTACTTTCGAACGGTACCGAAACTTCAGGGATGAAAGCGCTTGAAACGGCTGTTTTCCTTGGATATAAAAACCGCAGCAGCAAGGGTTTTACGGGGGGCGATTTTTGGAGAATTGGGCTTGCGTTTGGAAGAGAGGTGAGCTCCTGATTTCAGTCTCAGCAGCAGCTTTAAGGAGGACGCATAATTCTCCGAACTTGTCTGTTAGAAGCAAAGGACAGCACCATGCTTTCTTCCTTGTGAAAGTTAGCAATTTAGTTCAGAAAATTTATCTCTAGAAAACAACTCTGGTTTGACAACTTCTTTCTGTTCTGAAATTCCAGTTTACTTCATTTTATCATATGTGCCTTACTTTAATAAATTGAGTATTCACGGTTATCATTTGCTGATCATTAAGTTGATCAAGATGAACTCTTTAGTTATTGTTGTTTCACTCTCAGCCAGTTTTAATATGAGTAGCTAAATTTCTAAGTCCTGGAGTATGATGAAGTTGCTATGATTTAGTATGAATTGTGATTCTAGTTAAGCCAATTGATTGAGTTTTATCCATTATTCTTATTCGCTTAATTGATTATGTTAATTTCTGGCCAACTTTAGTATAATTAATTAAGTTGTTTGAGTGGATTAATAGAGTATATGCCATGCCTATTAGTTCGAGCTCTTAAATCGGGTGGATAAAAGAATAGATAGTTTAGTTGTCTTGTTCAGTTATCTATTTGGTTCTTAAATCGGGTTTCCGTATTTCTTGTGTGATTAATGGATTTTAATTATTTAATTAATATTTTTTTATTGATTAATAGTTAAGGTACATGACTTATTCTTGACGCCATATGGAATAGTCATATTTTTGTCTAGAACGAACCCTCAATTTTAATTGACTAACAAAATCGCAAATACTACAGATTAGTGACAAATTCATAATCCTGGACTATGTTTTTCTCTTGCTAAGTTCTCAATCAAATTCCCGTTAGTTGCCCAATCAATTTATTTTTAATCCTTTAAATTCCTTGCATCCATTTTAATTCAAGCCTTACCTTTCAGTTTTAAATCAAACAAACCCAAAACTCATTTTTTTTAGTTGGTTTAATTTCACTTTTATTTTTATTAATAGTTTTCCAATTATTTAGTTACATTTTCCCTGTGGATTCGACCCTTACTTGTGCACTATATTACCGCGACTCGTGCACTTGCGAGGACTTATAAATTGTCTATCACTTCCCATTGTCTATTAACACACCTTTTGTGTCAAATTTTATAAATCAATTGTGGAATATATTTATGTTAATAAATGAATTTCTCATATTTACTTCAGCTCCCAAAAATAAAAATTTTCAATTTCTCATGTAAAATAATCAATTTATTACTTCATGTTATACATGTTCTCAGCTCTTTCCTTTACGGTTCCCATTATTTCAGTTCCCTTTCTTTTTTGCGATTCCATGAAACTTCAATGATGTTCCAATTTCAGTATTGTTATTATGCAAGTAGATCCTCATGGAGTCATGGTGGGGCAAGAAATGGTTGTATGTCATCTTAATTTTTTATTTATGCGAGCACATATAATGTTTAAATGACTTGAAATATTTTCACTAGGTATTATTTAAGTTCAGTCTCCGCTTTCTGGTGTGGTTTTAGCCTTTTAGGGTGGGTTTGGTATGCATAAAGTATGAGAATGGGAAAGAGTGTGCTTGTGGAGGTTAATCGTTAATGGGAATGAGAAATCTATCACATTTCATTACCATTATCATTCTCCTAAAATTTCCAACCAAGCATGCCCTTACATAAATTTGGCAATTATTTAATTACTTCAAAGTTTGTGCTTGAGCTATTGTTGAGATATTGAGGTGCATTTTGGCTTTTATCTGGCCTAGTAGTAGCTCATTCTTCTGACCATTATTGGGTTAAGTCTTGGTGGACCTGAGAACTCATCAAAACTGAACAGGTAATGCCCAGATGCAAATGGAGATCACAAGACAAAGCTAAAAGACAGTTTCTGATACCCATTTTCCAAAGAAAGGACATACAATGTGCATGGGTATGAATGGCCTTCTTCAATTGGCTGCAAGAAGTGTCAGTCAAGCAACCCAACTACCCAAGTGTGAAAAAACTGGATTTAAGTGTTCTTAGGCACCAAATCATCAAGTAAAAAACTGTAGGTAAAGGCTAATTCTTGTGGCTCTTGAAATTTTTTCGCTTGGCAGCTTCTTTAATAAACTTCCGAGTTGTATTGATAGTCCCTGTTTGGGATTTTTCTTCACTTCATTTAATTCTTTTAGGTTTATTGCTTTTCCTTCAACCTCTTCCAACCATCATCACTGATCTGATAGGAACATATTTGTTATAGTACTTCCTCCGGGGAGTACTATAACAAAGGAGTAATGAAATGGTAGAAAAGTAGCAGTAATGAATAATTCAAAAAGTAGGAGAGATGATATAAAAGTATGAAAGATAAGATAAAACAAAGTAAGGGTAATTGAGTATTTTTATAGCCAAACCTTACAAAAAAGGAAAGTGGACGAAAAAATTAATACATCCCAACTGTTCATGAATAATGTTATACTCCATACTGTGGACTGTGGTAGCTTCTCATCTACTATTATAGAATCCATAACCCCTATCGTTATCCAAGATGAATTGAGCTAATCAGGCTACCATTCGGAATTTGTGAACCTAAGGATGTTTTTACTTGGACTAGTTCAAATAGACCCTCGTAGTATATCAAAAAATCAATTAAACCCTCGAACTAAAGACATACCCAATAAAGACCATGAACTTTAAAAAAGCAGTCAAATTTATAATCTAGTAGTTCAGTTCTATGTTAGCTGGTCACTTGCTTACGTGACAATCCAGGTGGCTTATTTTAATCTTTTTCCTTTTCTTTTTGTTTTTCCTTTCTCCCTCTTGTTTCTTTTACTGCCCACCCTTCTCCCCTACATTCTTCTTCCAGTTTTTTCCCTTCTCTTCTTATTTTTTTTTACCAACTAAACACACAAAAATGGGTTGCTACTGTCGATTTCACGAGCTCATGTTGGTCACCACTGTCTATTTAACATGCGTCAAGAAGACACCACCAGAAATTTTCCAAGTTCATTTGCGTCGCCGGCGTTTTTTTCTAAGTCAATGAACACAAAATGCAGAATTGCAGATCCTTTTTAGTGTCTCTGTACTTCTCTACAACTTATCTGAGAAGGTGAATGATCTCGGTTGTTGAGCGTCCAGGCGTAAAATCGAATTAATTCTCCGAAATTTTCACACTTCTTCGGAGTCTTTGATCAATCACTTGCTCCCAAAGTTTCATGGCACATTCTTGAAGACCGTAAAGCAGTATTGTGAACGTAATTTAATGACAGATGGAGTAGTATTATCTACACATAACTGTTTTTAGCTATATAACCAAAGATGATAATAATCTGCATGTCAAATTTAGACATTACTCACATATTAGTACATAAGCAAATATAAGTTGCAATACATTTTAACAACACATTACTCTGTTGCTATGAAGAAATCCCATAAAGAAACATCAAGAATCCCATAAAAGACACATGTAGTACTATTCTCCGATTAAATGACATTAAAAAGAGAAGGTTAAAAGAAAGACCCAACTGGCCAAAATCCCTGAATCCCTAATTTCATTAGGTAAATGGGTTTCCGTATTTTCCAAATCATGTAAATGGAAAGGGTATGAGAATTTGAAATTGCTGAGTTTCCCATACATTTCTGAGTTTCTGAAACGGGTTAACGTGAGCTAATTGAGTTTCTGTGCTCCTTTGATAAGTACTAGAGGATTCAACTTGCTTCGTTTTCTTCACTCCGCCTTTTTAAAGTTTATAGTGATGACTTGATTAGGATTAGCTTTCCTTCATCTCATCTAGGAGAAATCTCTGTGAATTCCTTATTTCATTGCTTGATTAATATGCATTATGGAAACCCTATCATGATTATATGAGCGAATGAAAAGCCAAGTTATCAATTTTCATACATCCTAGCTCAAGTTTCTTGGGTGCTTGGGCGTTCTAAGTGTTAGCAATCCCTCCCTACCTTTGATTATATGACCATATTAACACGATAAATCTATTAAGCAGGGAGGTTCATATTACTGAACTTGAGTGAATGATAAAGGAGATTAATTATACGAAGAAACGGACATTGCTAAACCGGATTAAAACTTATATGCAACTAGTTGTTTTTAGTTTTCCAACAGGAGACAGCTTGAACTACCCTTCCTTTCCATCCTTGCAACATCCAGTTCCCGTCTGATTCCACGGAGAAGTTCTTGTCGTAATCCGATATCACTTTCTCCCGCAAAGACTTGACAATCTCTTGATCGAGCGGGAGCTGCTGGAGTCCAGCCCTAAGGCTTCTAACTTGCCATTGCTTGTACGTCTCCGGCCTCTCCACTCTCTCCGTTCCTTCACAAGCGATCACATTTAACACTTCTCTTCCAAACACCATTTCCTCAAACAGCAGCCTCTGCTTGTCATCACCTGGAACAGTTACCTCCAACATGTCAAACAGTGAGGAGAAGTGAAAGAGTGCCTCCCGAAATCGCGTGTAAAAGAATGGAACATTGAAGGCCCCATTCAGAACCCCATGGATGAACATATCTGGATTGATGAGCTTGATCAGATTGAGCACACTGTCCCTTGGGCAGTTTGGCACCAGCGTGTCATCTGGCACATTACCTAGCCTATCCAAACAATTGACAACCAGCACCTCACCGTCCCTGTCAATCTCGAGGTCTTCGAGTGATATACTCTCCCATTTCCTTGCTATGCCTTTGTACTCGAACGGGACATTGTATGATTTGCAGTATTTTTCCAGACGAAGGCC
Source organism: Cuscuta epithymum (assembly GCA_945859915.1). NCBI lineage: Eukaryota > Viridiplantae > Streptophyta > Magnoliopsida > Solanales > Convolvulaceae > Cuscuta > Cuscuta epithymum. The sequence continues at coordinate 2,178,048 of CAMAPF010000150.1, read as the reverse complement.
TGTGGCCTTGACCTGCTCATCGGGACGGAACCCGGGCTCGGGGAAGTCTATCCCAGTGATGCGAAGCGTTGGAGGCCCACCTGGCCTCTTCAAGAGAGCTTGGATGAGACATGGCCATTGAAACCCGTACTGAATTCCAAAATCTATGATGTGCAGCCTGGTTGCTCCTCCACTTGCAAGCTTTGTGATGCATTTGTTTGCCATCATAGCTGATACTCTCTTGAAGGGGCTTGCATTGATATACATCCAATGAACTTTGAAGATATCCGCAGCTGAGATATTGTTGGGATGCTTTGATGCGTAGAGTGATGTGGCTGTTCCATTTGAGCGTGCCTCGAGCGCATTGGCGAAATAGAACGCCATCCTTTCTGTTCCATTGCCGTGAGGGGAAGCGTGCATTCTTATATTCTTCAGAGCCTCGGTAACCGCTCTGATGTCATTAACCGCCATGGACTGCGCACATTGGGAGAGTAAGCCACAGATATCCACAAATTCCTTTTTTGTTTCTCCTTTCTTTCTCCCACGCCGGTTTCTACCTCCCGCCTTGGATCCAGAGTTTTCTAGTTTGGTGATGTTTCTGCCTATGGGGCCGAGCAATGCATCGTAGCACATATCGGATAAGGGCTCGGATTCTTCTGAATGACTTGCCGCTAGGTGTTTGCTGTTCCTCTGGTTGGTTTCTGCAGAATCATTGTGGTTCCGTTTTGCATTGTAAGGACATAGCTTCATCTCAGTATCCACCTCTCCTCCATTTGGCAGATGTACCAAACCACGCTGGCTGTCAAATGGACTTGACATGGAGTTACTTGGATGGCTGTACCATGAGAATCTATGGGGTGGGCGGGGGTTGCCAGTGAGCAAATCTGATAAATATTTCTCTGTGGCTTGGAGAGCCATATATGGTAAATGAACAATCTGTGTTCACCTTGGTTCCACTGGTGCAGAGCTTTGACTTTACACCAAATGTTTTTTTATCAGACCCTCTATTACCATACAGCCCCCACTCAGCTTATTTTAGAATTGAGATTCAGGTGAACAAATCGGCAAGAAATGCGATTGTGGAGAATGAGAGAGGTGCTGCCATGGAAGGATGTTTAAGTAAAGTATTTGGTAAATGATGTTATTGATGACGATGAGAAGCTGGTCCATCTCTTTTTATACCAAGGAAAAACTTAAAGTTTAGTGGGCAGGTGGGCCCTACACGTAAAGTTTGTCAAGTAATTATAGTAAAGGTCAAATTATTCTACCCCTATAAAATTTAAGTTGAAATTATATCTCTGTGTGGGGCCGGAGAACCCCCGGAGATACTACTCCATTTAAAAATACATATGATTATGTTTGCTTAAATACGTAGTAATAAACAGATTTATTGAGGAATATTTTATCAATGATTCAATCAGGGCCGTCTTTTAGGAAGTGCAATAGGTGCTTTGCACTAGGGCCCACTCTTTTAGGGAGCCTCCAAAAAGTTAGTTATAACTTTTAGATTCATGTATTAATTGATTATAAATTGATTTTTCTAGATGTCATGTATTATAAAAAACTTTTATATTTTAAACATCACAAAACTTATGTTTCATTGAATTATCTAATCTATTTGTATTCCATTGTTAAAATTTGTATTTTGTTTTTGTTTTAGAGGCCTCAATTTGTCATTTGGAACTGGGGCCTCCAAATTCATTAGACAATTCAATCCAACTTAAACCGATCAAATCAGAATAAATTACATAGTTTAAATCAGGCCATTAAATTTCAGTATTGAACTTGTCCTACATATGTTTGCTTCATAAATGGGTAATGCTACAGAAAACATAAACTCACATGTAATAAGCGGTCAAACTCCACCATGTGACAAAACAAAACTAGCATTCCAGATGATTATTAATTAACCTAAAAGTGAAATCTATTTTTGGTCAATATGGTGGGAGTAAATAACCGATTTAGTTAGATTAAATTGATTAATGCACAATGTAGTTGTATAATAATAAATTATTATACAGTTCATAGTTTATATGCAACATAATTGAGTAATGAATAATCTGAATGAAAAAAAATTGCTTTCCAATTTCTTTTTAATTTTTTATTTATTTTATGAATAATCTGAATGAAAGATGAACGACAGAAGATTCTATTCCAATTTGGTTGTTTTTTTCTGATCCGTAAGAATTCGAATTGAAAAAATATAAATATTTCCAAACCACTACATAACGTCATACATGACCTGGGAGCATGGTAATTGGTAACTGTGAGCTCCTGGCAAACGTAGACTTGTAGAATATGCATCATTATCATAATCATTAGTCCCTATGCGGTATTGTTACTACTCCGTATGACCGTATTACTATTATTATTATTATTATTACTATTTTTATTATTATTATTTTTAATAATATTATTATTTGCCTAATACTACCTCCGTCCTTAAAAATAATTCCAACTTTCCCTTTTCGTCCGTCCTAAAAAGAACTTCACTTTCCATTTTTGGTAAAGAATTTGTGACTCACAGTAATTCTTACACATTTCTCTCTCCTCTGCATAACTCTCCTCCACACAATTCTCACTTTCTTAATCTGTGTGTCATTTATACTACGGAAGTAAATTCAAGGACGGAGGGAGTAGTAATTATTATTACTATTGTTATTATAATTTATATTTTTATTACGAGTATTTTATTGGTATTATTCTTATTATTAATAGAAAAATGACATAAATATTACATTTACACTTTTGATGGACACAAATGTGATTAGTTTTATTTTTTCTAAAAATATGATAACCTTTTTTTATTAATTTATTTTTTCTCTCTTTCTAACTCCTACCCATTTGCCCATGCCCACACCTCTCCCATTGTTGCCTTCGGGCTCCGGCAACCATTGTAGGTGGTTTGTGCCGAAAATGATGCTTTCGCTAGAAAAGGCATCGGAAAAAGTTGTAAGATTTTTTTTTTTAGATTTCTTCAGTTTAAAGGTTCCTGTTTCTATTTCAGTAAATAATTAATTCTCTTGAATTACAATTTTTACTATCATATGCGGAGCATTAAAATTAATACAACGATGACATCCAATTATAATCATTTACCACATTATGTTTGATGGATTATATGTACTCTGACCCCCGGTATGCTGACTACTGGGCCTGGACAGCGGCTTACACACGTTTAGCGGATATCATTAATATTATTGTACATTAATATTATTATTCAGATGTTCTAGATTAGCTTTTTATACTATCAGTCCATTTATGTAACTGGATCTGTCAGGCCCGTATTAGAGGCCCACACCCGGATTTTCCCTATATATACTCCTTATAGGAGGCTTGACAACTCATATAACAAATATTCATTCCATACACATTTCTTTCTTCTTCATCATTTCTTCTCCACTCTTGTTCAATATCTCCTTTTCATACAATATGGGTATCGATTATCCAACAATGTTATATGCCCCTTTTTTTCACCGGACTTTCTTATCTATTATATTACGGAGTATAGCATTTCTTTAATGTTAAATGTCAACATCCATGAGTAGTTGAGTGAGATGAATTTTGAACTTGTTATCTCCTACTTGGAAGTGTCACGGTAAGAGCATCTCCAATGTTACAATGTGCACGGTGCAAATGTGACATGAGAGTGATAGACACACAAATATTAGTGAGTACTCTCTCCGTCCCAAAATAGTTGGCCAAAATTCCTTTTTTGATCGTCCCAATTCCCAAAAAGGTTGATCATTTCCATTTAAAGTAAGCAATATGTGGCTAAAGTTAATTCTCTCTCCTCTGCTCAAATTTCAACCACACAGTTTTTACTTTATTAATCCACGTGCAAATCAACATTGGCCAACCATTTTGGGACGGAGGGAGTAAAATATTTCTCTCCTTATTTGAACTATCTTATATGTTTTTGGTAAGTTTTTCTCCACAATGTCACGAAGAATGTCGATATGTAAACATTGTTGTTGACTTTATTACCAAAATTATATAAAACCGTGGAAAAAAGGAGAGCGAAATGTCAATGATTTATTTTTATGTCTCTATCTCTGTTTAAAAAACTGACCCGACCCGGCCGGGTTGACCCAGAACCCGGTGACCCGGACAAAAAACCGGTTCGGTTTTTTTCAAAACCCGGAAATGGTCAAAAACCGGAAAAACTCGGCTGACCCGGGAAAACCCGGTCAAGACCCGGACCCAAGAAACCCGAAAAACCCGGTAAACCCCAGTTTTTGGGTGTTTTTACTAAAAAAAAAAGTAATTTCTTTTTTATTTTTAATGCATTTTTATACCAATAAAATTGCAATTTCAATACCTTAAAAAGAAAAACTACGTAATATATTTATATATTTATTTAATAATCAACATCATGCCGAATTATAATATAGATATACAATAAAAATAAAAAAATCATTATATATTTTTATAAGATCAAAATATGCATTGAAATATTATAAGAGTGTATTAAATGCTTAATAAGTAGTATTGTTAGTTGATTATTGAATAATAACTAATTTTTATTATAATTTTATATATAATTATATGTTTAATATTATTATATAGACATATAATCATTGACCGGTTTTCCGGCGTTGACCGGGTTGACCCACTGGGTCCGGGTTGACCCGTGACCCAGTCATGTAGCCGGGTCACTCTCCGGTCCGGTTTTTACAACATAGTCTCTATTATGCAGTCATGTCACATATGTATCGTACACATTGTAATACTGGACTATTGGAGATGCTCTAATGTCATTAAAACACAAGGTACTTGACAAATTACCTTATTTAGTTATTATTACCTAAAAACGTGTCAGTTTTTAATGGGAATCTTAAAACGGGTTTGATATAGTAGGTAGTAATATTTAATGATAAATTCCTTATTATTATTATTATTATTATTATTATTATTATTATTATTATTATTATTATTATGGTGGTTGTTATCAATTTATCATCATTATGCTTTCTCCTAGCATGTGGATTAATTAATACGAAGTATGTTAATTTGGTCCGCAGAGGTGGTATATGTCATTGCGTACGCAAGCATTTCTAGCATGCAGGCAGTGTGAAAAGAACTCAACTACTAAAGTTAAAGCTGTGGTCGGTCCAACCCCTTATATTTTTATAATAATAATGAAAGGATGACACCCCATCCCTCAGGGTCCCCCAACACCGACCGGACGACACGATGAGAGGATGTAAATCGAACTATAATTACAATTTGACAGATAGAGAGTGAGACTCTGTCCCCGATACTTGCAGATGCCCTATGCATTTTTCAGCATAGTAACCCCTTATCACAGTTGCCGGGATTCGAACCCGAGACCTAACTCTTGTGTCACTCCCTGACTACCAGTTGAGCTACGCCCACTAGTAAAACTAAGGTATGGGTAAACTTTTTATAGTGACTAGCTCCACCGCTTTCACGGCCCCTTACCCCAGAAACTCAACTTTGGCTTGGCCGTACGGGTTAGTATACACCGCTTGGCCCTACCCCTTGAAGGTTTTTTTTTGGGAGAGCATAGTCCAATGATGCTAGTGAGACTCGAACACGAGACCTCTATCTCCTATGCAGGGGTAACCTCACAACCAGCTAGACTGGAAGTGATGGTTCCCTTATATTTTTATAAACGTTGTGAAACTATCCATCTGTTTTAATTTGCATTTCTAGCTAGTTTGCACATAGGGACGGATCTAGGATTTTGAGTCAAGGGGGGCGAAAATTTTCATTAATGTAGAGAGTGAATTTTTTTTTGCTAGTGTTGCGGGGCGAATTTTTTTCGTAGCGTAGCGGGGTGAATTTTTTTTATAGTGTAGAGCTTTGCGGCTATTTTTATTCAAAAAAATCATTGATACATGCACGATGACATTTCAATCTACTACATTTTGAGTTTAGATAATGACACAATAACTTCAATTTTATAATTGAAGTGCTCTAGAAGAAGGTATTTATACGTTATAACATATGAAACAACAAATCAAAGGAAAATAATTTGAAAATAAAAAAGGATATATAACATTTTATCCAATTACTTAAAGATAAAGAGTTTAAAAGGCACACATCCATCAATACTTTTTATCTATCAAAGAGGGTGTTTGTGAGTCATGATGAGTTTTCTTAATATTACAATAGTATGTATGAGATTATTATATTTATAATGATATTATATTTCTAATTCATGTGGATATGGTGCATATTATAGTTGTATTAATGCTAAAATAAGTTAAAGTTTACGGAGTATTATATATGCAATAAATTGTTTTTACAAAGTAAGAAGTGAATAAACTGTGTAATTTAATGTCAATAAACATTTACGGAGTATATTTTGGTTTCACTTCACATTTTCAAAAAACTGTATAACTAGTGTGTCTGATATTTAATATTGTTCGATATATATTTTACAAAATTGAGTACTAGTTATGAGTTATCTAATAAAGACTATTAAATATTACAAAGGCTAAAGAGTCAAATAGGCCCTTGAACTGACTTAAAGTGTTCAATTAGCCCCTTATATACGAGATTTTGCTCGGCCGTCGCCAATTGGGGCGGTTCCCGGTGGAATTTTTTGATGAAATTTTGTGAGCATCTTCTTCATGAAGTCTAGTTTACCCATACCAAATTTCAGCTAAAAATTCAACCGGGAAGACAGTCAAATGATTTTTTGAAGATAACTGCGAAGTTAAACAGCGCAATACATTTCGGAAAATCATTTTACTGCCTTCTTGGTTGAATTTTTAGCTGAAATTTGGTAAGGGTAAACTAGACTTAATGAAGAAGATGCTCAAAAAATTTCATCAAAAAAGTCCAACGGGAACCGCCGCAATTAGCGACGGGCCGGGCAGAACCTCCTATATAAGGGGCTAATTGAACACTTTAAGGGTCTGTTTGCAACAGCTTCTGCTTTTAAAAGTGTTTTTTTTAATGAATGGGGATAAGTGATTAAATAAAAGTTGATAGTGTTTGAGAAAAAATTGATTTTGAAAAGTAAAAGTGGGTAGTGTTTGGTAAAATAAGTGCTTTTTGTGTAATAGAAAAAGTAAAAGCACTTTTGACGCGGAAGCCAAGAAAAATAAAAGTTGTAGTGTTTGGGAAAATAAGTGTTTTTTTAAAGCCAATAGGTGAGAAGTGTTTTTTTAAAAGCAGTTGCAAACAGACCCTAAGTCAGTTCAAGGGTCTATTTGACCCTTTAGCCTATTACAAAACTAGAAACTTTTATATAATAAGTACCCTAAGTCTTAAACAATGAGTTGTTCTATTGTTTATTTGTTTAAGTTATCTAAATTGTTTTAGATGTTCCTTCTTTTAAATTTCCAAGTAGGTATTACATTATGTAAGACTATATATTAATTTTGAAATTAAAAGTTAAGGGGGGCGAATCTAGTTATAGTATGAAAATTTTATTAAAATATTACATATATAGTAGAAAATTTTGATAGTCCACGGGGAGCGGTAGCCCCCCGCCCCTGCCCCCCCTTAAATCCATCCCCCTATCTGCACAGTCCTTTTTTTCTCATCGTTTATGTTAACAATATGTTACGAAGTGTTTACTTATTTTGGTCTGGAAATTATATGAGTAAAGGATCGGATTGGTCCTCAAAGTTGCATAAAAGAGGTCAAATAAGTCCTTATATAGGAGGTTCTGTCCGACCGTCGTCATTTGGAGCGGTTCCCGGTGGAATTGTTTAATGAAATTTTTTGAGCATCGTATTCATTAAGTCTAGTTTACTCATATCAAATTTCAGCCAAAACTTCAATCGAGAAGGCATTAAAATGAATTCTTGAAGATAACTGCGTGGTTATCTTCAAGAATTCATTTGAATGCCTTCCCGATTGAATTGTTAGCTGAAATTTGGTATGAGTAAACTAGAGTTATTGAATAAGATGCTCAAACAATTTCATCAAAAAATTCCACCGGGAACCGCCCAAAATGGCGACGACCAACAGAACTTCCTATATAAGGACGTATTTGACCCCTTTAATTTTATGCAACTTCGAGGACCAATCTGACCCTTTTCTCAATTATATAAGAATATGAATGCATCATGACCATATATAGAAAAAGAGGATCCTGGATCAATGTAGGAATATTGCAAATTTTTACTAATGATCACAATATATATATGTTGCTCATGAGTCATGATAATATATAGTACTCTCTCCATCCCATACAGAGGTTCTCGCTACGGTTTACGATGCTTGACTAATGATAAAGCAACTTAATCTCTATTCACACTCTGATTATTTTTAGTAAATAAAATTTACATATTCAGAAACTACATTAAAACCGCTACAAAGCCTGATTAAAAAATGTAAATTTGATTAAAAAAAATTGATATATAAAGCAAAAGAATAAGAATGATTTAAGTTGATTATGTGAATAGTGGACGGGAACCTTTGAATATAATGGATGTAGTACTACATAATATAGCAGTAGACATATTATACATAACACACTAGAAGCCAATGGGTCAGGGTGGTCAGCCAACCACTCTTAAAGTTTGAGAATATATAGCACCAAAATATCTTCAATTTGATATATTTTGGCTCTTATAACTCATTATGAGCAAAACTTATGACTCCTAGAAAATCAGCATTGTTTAAACTTGATTTGAGTAACATTTGATTCGTAATCTTGATATATTCCCAATTTTTTTAATAGCATCTAATTCATTCATTATTTACATAAAGTTTATAATATATATGACATATATCAAATCTATAACTCTATTAGTCTTATTTAAATTACTATATTCGTCTCATTTAAATTACTACGTAGTACTCCGTGTATCCGAAGTATTTATCTAAGTTACATATGAAACACTGAGGTATTGTTTAAAAGTTATCCAGCCTTTTTATTTTGTATATAGTTAAGGTTTGACTCCTAAGTCATTTTTCTAGCTCTGCCACTGAACACACTCATATACTCCCTCCATCTCTCGAAACTTTGTCATCTTTCCTTTTTTAGTTGTCCAAAAAACTGATCCTCCGAGCGAGCGTTCATCAATCCTAATGAGGGCCTATCAGATTTCCCAAGATGTCTCGTTGTCATCAAATTCTATTCAAAAGACCACGATATCCCTCCCGAATCACCCAATTGATATCTCCCATGTGGTAGAACTGGACTAAGAATTTCGTGTTGTTGATGTCCTCAATACCAACTCCCTTAACCGGCTGCCAAACAATCACCATTGTCTTCCAAAATGCAACCGAGCGAATAGGCTTGTCTCTCACAATCCGAGCCACTGCCGAGAACCTTGACAAATCAACGACTTCCTCACTGCCCTCACCGTGTGTCTATATTTGACTCAAAGTTGAAGAGGTTACATTTGCTACCTCGGATAAAAGTTGTAGTAACACATTTCCGTGCACGAGATTTACATTGTCTTTACTTTTTATTTAACACGAAATCTAGTCCTCATATTAAATCAAAAACATACTCGCTGTTTATGTGAAGTAATTGGGCAATTTTACAACTTACATTTTGACTTACCTCAAGGTATATTTCCCGTTAACACGAGTTATATTGTTTGTACCCTTTATTTACATTATTTCCTTATTAAAGATGCTTGGCAATTAAAGATTGTCTCTACGATGATCATATGTTCAACTACCAGTCTCGTCCAATGAACACCAAAAATCAAGCAAGCCCTTTTCAAGAAGAAGAAGACTATTACCTATATCAAGAAGATCATCAATTTGAATCGCCACAAAACTGATAAAATGGCCTGCGAGATATATAGATCCAACCACCCAGAAACAAAGATTTTCCACCCTACCTCCAGCGTGCCAATAAATTCCACGAGTACAACAAAGCAGGATTTATCTACTCATGCATGAGTCTCGACAAAATTTCAAATTTAATGCATAAACTACTTTAATGTATTCTTACGTTCACTTAGGTACCCAGTAGCTTTTATTTTAATGACGGCGATCACTACCTTAAACTTTACGAGGTAATGTCTACTGTCTGTCTAGTCCCCCCTCCCTCTATGTATTTTGTTTTGATTCTCAATAAAAGCGGAAAGAGTTCCCCTGTGCTTTCCACACCGAGAGGCCGTTTGGCAACACTGTTTTTCGGCTTATCAGACTTATCTGTCAACTTTTTCACCAAACACGTAACTTTTGCTTTCGCGCGCTGAATTGTGTAATAAGCAGAAAAAGTAAGGTTGGAGTTAGTTTTTCTGGCTGTATTGGCTAAAGTTACTATAGATGACTATATTTTAAAAATGTAAATCTCGTGCCAGAACTTTTATTTTAATAATGTGAGTTATATTTCCGTGCCGACCGTGCACGAGATTTACATTGTCTGTATTTTTCATTTTGACTAGAAATATAGTCACGATATTAAAACAGAAAGGTCAAAAACACATTCACTATTCCCGTGCACGTTTTTCCATTAAAATTTGAATTTGAATAACGCCATTTTAGATGTGTGAGTACGATGCTCACCAGTCACCATAGGCCGCTCTCATTGTATAGTGAGAGTGTTGTTAGTGTTGTGGCCATCAGCCTGGTGGTCATTTTTCATAGATAGGTTTCAAAAAATAAAATTTTCAACTGTGGACATTTACCTATATATATTTAAGGGAAAATGGTCAAAAATGACACTAAGGTTTTTAATGAAGTTCGAATTAGACACTAAGATTTAAAGTAGACCAAATAAACACAAATTTCAACCTTTAGGTTCTTTTAGGCCACCCTTTTGACGACTCTGTTAGTTCCTTCCCTGTTATCAAGTCTCTCCTTCCTTTTGATTACGAACTCCCGGTATATGCCATCCCAATACTGAACAACCATTATTGAAGTGTGCCGGCATAGGAAGAGGAAACAATAGTAATCCGTGATAATCCATCGATCTCATCTTAGGTACACATAAATCTGAGAGGGTCTAGAGCCCCAACTTCCAGTCTTCCTATTTTCAAAGAAATTCCTAAAGAATGACGGAAAGCAGATGAAGTATAGTCTATTACAGCTTTAATTAAGATTTCTTTTCAAGCTCACAAGTTCACCTCTCGTACATCTAAATCGACAACTTCTCTATATGAACCGGCCGTTTTCTTTTAAAAATACGGGACATATGAAGTATAATATGTCCCCTGCTGCCCGGCCACAATTATTTGATTTAGAGCTAAATAAATAGCTGCACTTGATACGGGAGATGGTGGTTGCTTATGCACACAACACACCTTCTATGGAAGCAGGGGTTGAGACAGGTCGAGATGGGCTGGGGGGCCTCGGCCCCTGCAAGAGAAAAAATTCTTAAGTATATAGTATGTATAAATACTTTTAATCTATAGAAAATATGTCGATATTTTAAACTTTGGCCCATGCAATGTAAATTTTTTAAGGACCAGCCCCTTTAACAATATATTTCTGGCTCCGCCGCTATATGGAAGCTTTAGTAAACTATATTATATGTCCCCTGCTGCCCATAATTATTAGATTTAGGATGTTAGGTTTATAATTCTGAATTTCTCTTCGATGGGGATGGCGAGAGCACATGGAGCATGGACGCGGTTCAAAATACGAAATTGAAATTTATTTCCAAAATCACCTGGTAGAAATTTTTTTCTGCCTAAATTCTCTAAAATGAATATTGTTATTTAGTTTTTGCAGTGCAAGCACAACTACACAACTTCTATGGTAGTAGTAAGGTCCCTCTATAGCCAAGGCTGGAAAGGGTTGTGTTGTTTAATCTTTTCGTTCTCTACCCGTAGGAACTTAGTTTTCATACATTGAGGGGTTGTGTTGTTTAATCAGATGGAAAGGGTGTGGGTGTTGACGAGCTTTAACGACTCGAAGGGTCTTTTAATAGAGTTCTTAAAGAGTTGCTCAAAAGGAACCAAAAGGTTAAAATTTGTGTTTATTTGATTCACTTTAAACCTTAATGTCTAATTGGAACTTCATTAAAAAGAATTTGGGCCAACGGACTATGATGGGTGGTGGACTGATAGCAGGTGGGACTGTGGGAGTGGGGATGGTAGAAATAGTAGGGGGAATAATACTTCATACAAGTATATAAAAGCAATGAAGTTGGAAAATCATCTACATGCTAGGGTAGTGAAGCGCATGGTTTCAAATTGTGGACTGCAACCGCTATTGCGGCCGCAATATTGCGGTTGCTGAGGGCACCGCAACCGCATCAGCCCGCAACACCCTTATGATTTGGAATCACGGCCAAAACCGCAACGTAACCGCGACGAAACCGCAACATCCCGCAACAGGCCGCAATCGACCGTGACGTGCCGCAACAAACCGCAACGCCTCCGCCTGTCCATCATTCTTTCTGGTGCGAATTTGAAAATAATTCACGCCGCAGCGGCCACAATACGCATCGCAACGGCCGCATTAGCTGCAAAGACCGCAATCGCAACCGCAACTGCGACCGCAACCGCGACCGCAACCGCAATTTAAAACCTTGGTGAAGTGGTGATGACGTGACAATGAATCAGCAATGACATGGCAATGAACTTGGGATAAGCTGTGAACATATGACCTTGTAATCTAATTTAATGTAATCAACGGAATATAAAAAGTAATTTCCATCAACGGTATTCACTTTTTTTTATACATCGGACTTATTCACTATACTATCATGAATATAATACTAATTTCTTTTTTGAAGGAATATAATATTAATTTCTACTATCGTATTACATAAGAAGAGATGATAGACAATTATTTTTTACCTATTTCTACTAATTTAGCCAGATACAAACTATTGCAAAAACATACATAGCTCTTAACAGTTTAAGAGTAAATGCATAAAGTCTCCTTAAAATATCATCATCATATTATACGGAGTATTGTCTTTCTCCCAAAATTAATAAATGTATCACTTTAATTACTTTTTTATTTATTTCGTATCAATACAGTTCTTTTATTTTTAACTGTTAAATTGACGAAAAGTTCAAAATTTAGCCATCTAAATATCATGTGTGTAACACTTTTTTTACATTGACCAACAACAACAACATTCAAGCCTTAGTCCCAAAAGATATTGGGGTCGACTAACATGAATCGATACATGATAACACCACCAAAAGGAAAAGAAAGAAAATAAAGATAAAAAAAGCTATTATAAAAAAGATAATATAAAACGGGATGAATATACTTATAAATGATAAAATAAAAAGGATAAAAATAATGTTTATATATAAGGATAAAAGAATAAAAAACAAGAAGAAAAAAGATGAGGGGAAATAATAATAATACGAGATCACTCCTTCACACGAATATCCGTCCTCCACTTTGCTCTCTCCAAAGTCATACCCTCATCCAATCCAAGAAGAAGTATATCACTTCGGACTGCCCTAACTCACGTCTGTTTGGGTCTTCCTCGATCTCCCTCTCTTCTCTGCCTCTTTTCCACACATCTCAACACGTCTGACACGTGCATCACTCGGTCTCTACGCACATGACCAAACCACTGTAGGCGAGACTCCCGCATCTTGTCTTCAATAGGTGCTACTCCCACCTTTTGGTTTTTAGACATGCAGACGTGCAGACAAAACTAAACAAGAATAATGGGATTATTATTACTATTATTTTGATTGTTATTCTTATTGTTATTAAGTGAAGCTGTTGCTATTGTGAAAATTCGTTGGTCTTTTTTCTTAAGAAATTAAAGGCATGATACATATATACATTAATTAGTTTTAGTATATAAGTAGAAATTTTGAACATTAGTTACAATTAAAAAAATTGGGCCTTCCTTATCGATATAGGTAGAAATAGAACATAAATAAGGATGATTATAGTGATAAATTATTCATAATTTATTTTAAAATACAAGTTATTTAATACTTTCCACTGATCATGTAAAATTAAGGAATACCGATTTGTTAAAGAATTTAAATTAATAGACTAGTAAGTAATAACATATTATACCAACTTGCTAAATACAAGTATAATTAAAAAAAAAATAGTCAATTACTTGGTCAATTGGCTAGAGAAAATCTGAAATAACAACCTACACTCTGAAATTTCATCAAAAATTAGTTTACGTAATGGAGTAATGGCCCTACTAATTACTCCGTATAAATAATTAGAGGCAACAATAAAATCAAAATATATCACATAATATGATAATAATCAAGAAAATTAATAAACAATAGTCCTAACAAGTTATGAAAATCAATCTTTTATAATTGACGAACTGTGGCATGGAGAGCGACTAAGGTGAGGAGCAGACTGAAGGCACCGAGGTGTGGTGCAGTCGTAGCCCTAGGCGGTGGTCGGCGCTCCTCGTCGGTCGTCCATCTCTGTTTCTTCGCTTGCAGATAGCCGAGAGAGTGAGAGGCCAGGGCAATTGAAGGATGGTGCGTGACTGCTTTTAGCTTGAACGTGTGCGTTGTAAGTAAGAGGGCTTCTATTTTTCTTGGGCTTAGATTACCTAATACTACTATTAACTTTTAAATTGTTTTGGGCCTTCAATATTTATGGGCCCTGTGCCATTGCACAACCAGCACTTGTCCTGGGCCGGCCCTGTTGATTGTACGTGAAACATATTACTCTTTGGACAGCCATGTCAATATAGCACCGTAGATTTAAATACTGAATCATGTGTAAAAAATAATATATGTATCACGTCTTTATGTTCTTAAATAAGAAAATAAAGATTATTACCTATGTACGCGGAAACGCGGAAACGGGTACGGGGATACGTCAAAACAAAAAAAAAAGTAGGATACGGATACGGGGCCATATTTATAAATATTAAAAGTTATGGGGTTGTATTTAAAAATATTAAAAGTTATAGAGGTCGATTTATAAATATTAAAAATAAATTTTTTTTTGAATATATATATACATATATATATATAATATCCTACGATGTCTATCCATTCATTGTATTGAAACATTTTCCTTTTTCAAGATACTTAGTAATATATAAATTCATAATATTTCTCATATACACTAGCGTATCTCGAAATATAAATGTAGTCAATAATAAGTCATTAATTTAAAATGAGAAATATGTCAAACAACTACAATCTTGAAATTAAAAGTGAAAGTACCCAATTCGGAGTATGAGTTAATGACTTAATTCGGATATAGCCATATAGGCCCATTATTTGATTACCAAGTAAAATGTAGTTTTAGATTTTCATTTTTTTTAGAATTTTATTTAGTAAATTTTGGGATTTTTTTTTAAAAAGTTGATACGGGTATTCGTCAGGATACGAGTATCGGAAACTTTCAAAAAATTACAAAAAAAAAAAATGAAAACTTTTAAAAATTGCAGATACGGCCCGGGAACGTACGGTACGGGTATCCTAGAGTATCGGATACGGGAACGTATCGGATACGCCGATACGCTAGCCTATGGAAGTATCCGTGCTTCATAGATTATTACTACTAATATTGGTATTTTTATTTTTATTGTTGTCGCTGCTATGATTATTAAAATTATTATGATTATTGTTATTATTATTAATTTTATCATCATCATCATCATCATCACCATCTCTATTATTACTATTACTACTACTATTATTAGTAGTATTAATTTTTTTATTATTACTATTACTAGTTTTACTAATACTACTACTGCTGCTGCTACCATCATCATTATTATTACTATTACTATAGTTCTTGTTGTTGTTGTTTTTATTGTTATTGTTATTGTTATTGTTATTGTTATTGTTATTGTTATTGTTATTGTTATTGTTATTGTTATTGTTATTGTTATTGTTATTGTTATTGTTATTGTTATTGTTATTGTTATTGTTATTGTTATTGTTATTGTTATTGTTATTGTTATTGTTATTGTTATTGTTATTGTTATTGTTATTGTTATTGTTATTGTTATTGTTATTGTTATTGTTATTGTTATTGTTATTGTTATTGTTATTGTTATTGTTATTGTTATTGTTATTGTTATTGTTATTGTTATTGTTATTGTTATTGTTATTGTTATTGTTATTGTTATTGTTATTGTTATTGTTATTGTTATTGTTATTGTTATTGTTATTGTTATTGTTATTGTTATTGTTATTGTTATTGTTATTGTTATTGTTATTGTTATTGTTATTGTTATTGTTATTGTTATTGTTATTGTTATTGTTATTGTTATTGTTATTGTTATTGTTATTGTTATTGTTATTGTTATTGTTATTGTTATTGTTATTGTTATTGTTATTGTTATTGTTATTGTTATTGTTATTGTTATTGTTATTGTTATTGTTATTGTTATTGTTATTGTTATTGTTATTATTATTATTATTATTATTATTATTATTATACAAATGGTTTATAATAAAGTGAAGTTGTTTCCACTATAAAAATTATTTGATCTTTTTCTTAAGGTGGATTTCTTTTCCAGTGGCTGGTCAGCGTGTTAAAATATAAATTGCTATACACAGAACACAATACACACATGGTCGGGTGTGGTATCAATAAAATAGTGCTTTTTGTGAAACGTGCAAACGGGTGCACTTTGTGATCAAAGATGATAAAGTTTTAAGGGACATATGTAGTATAATATACGCATTCCGTTCAGGAAAGAGAAAAATAGAAAAAACAAACAAACAAAGTGAAAGCAATTAAAACGAGAAATTTATGTATCATATTTTGGGAAAATATATTTAATTGGATTAATTCCTTGCCTTACATGTACATGGGAGGAGATAGATATACATAACTCTAAGCCTAAAAAGGAGCCCTCGGCCCAACTATATTCGTATACACTAAGTAATCTAATTAATTAAATGTACAAGCCCATAATGTATTCTAATACCCCTCCTCAAGTTGGAGCATGGGGACTAAAAATGTCCAACTTGCCAAGAAGAAAATGGAACTGTCTTTGAACAAGGGCCTTTGTGAAAATATCGGCTAGCTGATCGCTGGTAGACATGTGATGAGCAATGAGAGTGCCGTCCTGAATGGCATCACGAACATAGTGACAGTCAACCTCAATATGTTTGGTACATTTGTGGAAGACGGGATTATGAGCAATATGAAGGGCAGAACGGCTATCACATCGTAAAGCTATAGGTCGTGAGTGAGTCACTCCCAAAGATATATAGTAAAAGACCTTTGAGCCACTTTAGCTCCGAGGTGATTGCGGCCATAGAGCGATACTCAGCTTCCGTAGATGAATGAGACACCATGTGTTGTTTCTTAGTTTTCCAAGAGACCGGGGAACCCCTAAGAAATATCACCCATCCAGTAAGAGAGCGTCTAGTGAGAGGACAACTCGCCCAGTCAGAGTCACACCAGCCAGTGAGCTGCAAGTCAGACACAGTGGGAAGAAGAATCCCCTGGCCGGGGGATCCCTTCAGGTAGCGAATGACACAAACAGCGACTTGCCAATGTTCCTTTCGGGGTGCCTGCATAAACTGAGATAAAACGTGAACAGCATAAACCAGGTCTGGCCGTGTGAAAGAGAGATAAATGAGTCGTCCCACCAACCGACGATATGACTCGAGATGAGACAACAGCTCGCCCGTAGCCAAAGATAGCGAATGATTTTGTTCCATGGGAAAAGCCGCTAGTTTGGCACACAGAAGACCAGCTTCAGAAATAATGTCCAGAGTATATTTGCGTTGGCACATAAACAAACCCTCCGGACTACGTGCCACCTGAATGCCTAGAAAATATTTGAGAGGACCCAAGTCATTCATGTGAAAACACGTGTGAAGGTAGCTCTTAAAACGAGATAATGTCGTAGAGTTATTGCCAACGACAATTAAGTCATCGACATAGATGAGCACATGCAAAGAGATATCTCACTTATGATAAGTGAATAAGGAGTAGTCAGAATAAAATTGACTGAAACCATAGGTCCGCAAAGAACTAGTCAGCTTAGCGAACCAACAACGTGGTGCTTGACGCAGACCATACAGGGACTTGTTGAGGCGGCACATGTTGGGCTGCGGGTATGCGGGGTCAGAAACAGCCAGCCTGCCGGTGCAATCGAACCGCGTGGCGCTTCACATGTGTTATAAATGGGAGGAGTGTTCTATACTATCAGCGATTGCTTTTAGTGTAGCGGTAAGCGCAACGATCCACAAGTGGTATCAGAGCCAAGGTCACTAGTTCGACCCCCGGCAACAGCATGCTGCGCAGTTGTAGGCTGGCAGGTGCTGGGGGAGATTGTTGGGTCGCGGGTATGCGGTGTCAGCAACAGCCAGCCTACCGGTGCAATCGAACCTCGTGGCGCTTCACATGTGCTATAAATGGGGAGGAGTGTGCTACACTATCAGCGATTGCTTTTAGTGTAGCGGTAAGCGCAACGATCCACAGCACACTAGATCAGGCCGAGAAGGATAAAAACCCGGCGGAGGCTTCATATTAACTTCTTTAGCCAAATCACCATGAAGAAAAACGTTATGGACGCCCATTTGATGCAAGTCCCAATGTTTAGCTGCAACAACTGCAAGAAAGACACGAACCGTAACCATCTTTGCAACAGGAGCAAAGGTGTCGGTATAATCAATACCCGCTTTCTGGTGATTGCCAAGTACCACCAGTCGCGCCTTGAGGCGTTCCACCGTGCCATTGGAATGATATTTAACTTTGTAAACTCATTTGCAACCAAGAGCCTTTTTACCAGGCGGAAACGGGGCCATATCCTAGGTGTGATTAGTTTCAAGGGCACGGATTTCGCTCTCCATAGCCACCTTCCATCCAGGATCAGTCATAGCCTCTCGGAAGGAACTAGGTTCATGACCTGCAAGAATTGCTCCGAGAAACATACGATGATGTGCAGAAAATTTGTCACACTTCACATAATGAGTTATAGAGTAAGGCATACCTGAGGAACCGAGAGGAGAAGATGACGACGGAGATGGGCTCAGTTTCCGAACATGATGAGTAACGAAGTCCTTCAACAAAACCGAGGTACGTTTGGAACGCATCCCTCGGCCAAGAGTGAGGTCCGCATTAGATGTTTCGGCGGCAGTAGTAGAGGCGTCCGCATGAGATGACTCGGTGGCAATAATGGAGATATCCGCATGAGATGACTCAGCGGCAGTAGTGGAAGTAGCAGACTGGGTAATTGGCTCGTCGTGAAGCACACTAGTTGTGTCCGTAGAGTCACATAATGCGGGAGGAGCTGACTGAGCAAAAGGAAATATTTGTTCATGGAATTAAACGTCCCGAGAAACAAAGATATCGCCGATGTCCAAGTCATATACTTTCCATCCCTTTTTCTGGGATGGATATCCAACAAACACTCACTTCCGGCTCCGAGAAGCAAATTTATCCCCCTAGGCTTTCAAGTTATGACCAAAACTTAAACATCCAAAAACTCGCTAATGACCGAAGTATTTTAACGTATTTAATGTATTTTAAAATTAAACCTACTGTAGTTTAACTTGCACAATACTAATTACTCCCTCCGTCACATTGGATTTTGCCAACTTTCCCTTTTTTGTTTTCCCAAAAAACTTTGTCACTTTCCTATTAAACCAACTAATTTGTGGTTTTGCTCATTTCTCTACCTCTGCACAAATCTCAAGTACACAGTTTTTACTATTCTTATTTCTCACTTACTTTGCACTTGGCAAAGTCCACCGGGACGGATGTAGTACTAATTAATATTATGTACATAGGCTATGTTTGGCTGACATAAGTCTATAGCTTTTGGCTTTTGTACTATTTAAAAAGTCTCTAAAAGTTGTTAGTTGTTTGTTTGGCACGCCAATTTTTAAGAGCTTTTCAAAAAATAAAAGCTCTTTTTTGAGATGCTACAGGTAGTAGCATCTGAGAAAAGTCTGTGACTTTTAGCTTTAATAAATCCTAACAGCTTGTATGCCAAACAGAACTAAATCAAACAGTCAGCTTTTTACCAAACAGCTACAACCTTTTACTTTTAAGATCTTTTCAGTCATTAAAAGCTAACAGTTACTAAAAAGCTTACAAAAAGATCTTTTCAGCTAATTGTACCAAACATAGCCATAGTAAAACTAATTAAGGAGTGTTTGCTAATGCTTAATTTAAGCACTTCCCAGCTTTTAGCTTAAAAAAAGCTAAAAGAAGTGTTTGTCAAACCCTGCTTCTAATTAGTAAAGCATTTTAAAACCAAAAGCTAGAAGCTGATACATACCAACTTCTAATTGTTTTTAGGTATTCTTGTAATTAAAATGAATTTGAGGGAAGATTATTATGGCACACATTTTCGGCCAGACCCAAATGCCCTCCCCGTTTTCGTCGCCAACTTTAATTTCTCTGCTTCTTGCTCCGCCATTTTAGACCACAACCACAAGTTCTATCAGCCAACGTCTTCGTCGCCAAGCAGGTGAAGGAGAACTATCGGAAGCCCAAAAAATTCCAGGGCGGTGATGATTAGAGCCCTCACGTGTATGGTTTAATTTACTTGATTTTTCGTTCTTATTTTGTTTGATTGATGAATTGGGTATTTTCTCTCTTTTGGAGATGGATTTGAGGTATCGGTCTTTGTTTGCTTTTTACTGGTGAAAGAATTGAAGGTCAGTCTCTTTAATTGTACTCTTGATTACTTCCATGAATCAAAAGCAAGGATAATTTTTTATTTAAAAAACAAAGAAATCATAGAAACACACATGGCTGATGAAACTAGAAAGAAAACCATATCCAATGGAAAGGGCATATTCGTACTTTTATAAAACGTTACATCAAAAATCACTTTTTTATCAAACACTCAAATTTTTACCTTTTAATAAAAATCACTTCTATTTCCAAACACTATCTACTTTTACTTTAAATCATTTTTCCAATAATCTCTTAAAAAATCAATTTTAAAAAGCAGAAGCAATCGAAAACACTCCCTTAGTACACTCATAATACTACGTACTCCCTCCGTCCTCTTTTAAATGTCCCGTTTTACTATATTGGGATGTCCCTATTTAATTGTTTCATACCTTATTTGGTAAAATTTGTGTAGCTCAAAATCATTTTACTTTATTCTTAGTTTAGTCTTACTTTATTAATTAATATCAACCACACAAACTCACTTTTCTTAAAACTCGTGTCACCCTCTTCGGTTCCAATATGAAAGGGACGGAGGTAGTATAATTTATTAGAGCAACCACAGTGCGGTCCTTTCTAGTGTAGAAATAGTGTGCCATGTCATCGTTTGAGACATTGTCTATTAAAACTGACTTCCAACGCACCTAGTCTCTCGTTCATTTATGATGAGTTGGCAAAAATTAATTAAACACTGTGAAGACAAATAGTTTGAGTGTAGAAAGCCTTCATGACTTGCTGACTAGACATATTGCACTACACCAAGCCGTCTGCTGATTGCCTCTTGAATACTGCCGCACTTTAATATATATATACGGAGTATATAGAGTCCCGTTCTTGTCCAGCCGGCCTGACGGGAACTGCCGTCTGGCCGAGGGGGTATCGGGCACTTCACGGTGAAATTATGTGATGAATTTTTTTGGACATGTTCTTCATCAAGTCTAGTTTATTCATACCAAATTTCAGTTCAAAATTCGATCGGGAAGGCATTCAATTAATTTTTTTAAGTTGACTGCGTCAAAATATACATATAAAAACGCAGTCAACTTCAAAAAATGATTTGAATGCCTTCCCGATCGAATGTTGAGCTGAAATTTGGTATGGATAAACTAGACTTGATGAAGAACATGCTCAAAACATTTTATCAAAAAATTCGATCGGGAAGTGCCCGAAATGCCCTCGTCCGGACGGCGGTTCCCGTCAGGCCGGCTGGACATGAAGTTTTCTCTATACACACACACATACGGAGTATGTATTTCTGCCGTGAAATCTTTTGAATGATGCATATGAGTAGCACCACCAATCCGACAATATCGTCTCCGGCGATGTCGGAAATTTTCGGCTAAAGCTTCAGGTTGTGGCGGCTTTGTTGTTGACGGCGACTACAATTTCCTTGGCTTCTTGCCGATCTTATTTTTGTTAGACCAAAAGGACAACGAGACGAGGCACTACGTAGTTCTCCATGTATATTAATTATCATTAATTACTACCTAGTTTGGTAGAGCGATAAAATCTTCTCTGAGATGGAAACAATAGCAATCGAAGATGGAGTTTCTTTAAAATTTGTAGGCAGCAGCAGATTTAATATTTCTTTTAACATACAGATCAGAGTAATAAAATTCCAAGCAGACGCCGAACAGTTTTGCATTGGAACCCTTTTTGATAGTCTAATATCTAGTCATTCCATTTCCTATTATTTGGGTTAGAAAGCCTATTATTTATTTGACATGTGGAACGGCTTTTTCCAGACTAGACAGCATGGATTGGGGATGCTCTAATATGCTAGATAGCTAGACTAGGCCTGAACAAAACATGTACCAAAACTAACTTCAGTGCAATCTAAGCCTAAATATGGACCCTAAGCAAAAATATACGGGTGTTTTACTAAAACACGGGAATCCTTAACTAAGCGAATGTCGGAATTGGCTCTTCCCACCAGAGTCACGTTTTTGAAAAAAGTGGATGGGCTGGTGTCGGATACACCAATTCCGACTAGGAGCATATTTTTATTTTAAAAATTCATTCTTTATTTAATGAAGTGTCTTAATAAAGTTTCGAATTTTTTAATGAAGTGGGTTGGCCAAAATACCCCAAAATTTAACTAGCTTTCACACTTCATTAATTAACGTATTTTGGGAGGTGCTTTGAACGATTTTTTTTATAATAAAGTAAGTTTTTTTAAGTTGAAGTAATACGTAGCGTTCAATTTTTTAAAATGAAAAATATGCATTTTGATTTTTTGAATAAAAATAATTGATTACTTTAATTTATTTTTTATTTCATTCCTATTGTTAATTAAATTCATAAAATGAAGTACAAATTTTCATTTGTTTAAAATGCAATCTTTGTCAATTTAATGGAAGTGAACAAAACAAATGTAGTCTTCAATGTAATTTATTAATGAATATATAGTACGTGTATACAATTCCAAATTTAATACGAGTACTACATCTAACGTTGCTTGCTCGGCCCTGACATGTCACCGCCGCCAGTGTTCCAAAACCCCGATGTGTCTTAAAAGTGGAAAAATATGCATCTGGCTGTGTAGAATGTTGATAAGAACCATCATACGAGGGACGGGAGTGGGTTCATCTTGTGCATTCGGGTAAAGGAATACGCCCTGGTGGAGCATAGCTTCATCATCACCTAACTCAATGGCCAACCACTCAAGTCGTTCTTTAACGTTCTCTTTAATGTTCTCATGATCCACCGTGTCCGAGTTGACCCGTGACCCGTCCATTTGGCCGAGTCGCTTCACGGTTCGTTTTTTACAACATAGGTCACTAGTATTGAACGGGTCCTTATTTAATTGAATGAGTCCTTATTTTTTAAAAAAACATGTAGTGTACTACTACGTGCTACGTACTCCGTATTATTTTAACTTGTGTAATGTACTATTCTTTAAACTAGGGTAATGTACTATTATCAAAACACCTAAAAATAAATTACATGATTAATATAGTGAACTAGTCTTATGTGATGAATTTTTATCTGTTTAATTTTTATTATAGATGGGTCAAATCCGCACGTAGATTTTTAGAAATTTTATGCAATTCGAACAATTTTTATGAATGGTCTCATTTGTCGGATTTTGTCTAATTATAAATTTATAATTACAATAGTATATAATGATATAATTTCTATGTACTTCATCCGTCCCTTAAAACTTTATCAAATTTGACCGACAGAGGGATTACAAAAAAAGTTGACAAAGTTTCAAGAAAAATTTGCTCCTCTATCACTTAATTTTAAACGTGTCGTTGAATCGGAGTATTTAACATGAACAATACATACCGGGAGATTCGAAGTTCTCAAACGTTTGGGGGTTATTCCTCCCGCCAATTCACTTCTAAATGTTGTGCAAGAATAGAAGATCTTTCTCTAAATTGCATTATCGGGGCCTTGAATGGTAGTTCTGTCGGTTTCGTTCTTTCATTCTCATTTCAAATGAATTTAATTTCTCTCAATTGCATGCAGCCCGCTTGGTCGTTAGGCATTTTTCTTCCATATAGCGTGTTCATTAAGGATCACAAATCTTGTATTCACGTCAGGATGTTCAGATATTGCCGGCTACAATATATATAGAAGAACCTTGTGATATGAGAGTTTCACTTTGTATACCCTCAGGGTGCACGAATAAAGAAACTTATAATATATAAACTGAATAGCTAAGAAATACTCATTGTAAACTCAATATCTAAAAATGCTCCAAGCCTAATTACTTCGATTACATGTGTGAAAGATAGTGCAATTGATGAGATTCTTTGAATATGATTTGTACCCAATTTATTCTGTAGAACTACCTTTAGATGAACTACCTGAAGTTGTACTGGTTCCAGTTGCATGGTGTGAATGAGTTGTAGATGTTGCACTACCTAAATGACTAAATCAATTTTATCCTTGACGGACACTTTGTCACGGTGCGTCAAAATAAATTCAATACTAACACTTATACGTAATATAACGTAGTAGAGTTCGTATCCACAGATAAATGAATAATTCTCTTTTTATAAAACTAGTAAATAAAAGGGGGGTTTAGGATTGAATGATTGAATTTAATTAAACACAAAGATGAACAACTTATATGTGATTTAATTCAAACATAAAAAGGACTTGGCATTGCTACTTTCCACTTGTTGATATATTTTAGTCGATCATTGTTATATCTATAACTTATCCCCTCTCAAATACTCAATCGAGGAGTATATCCAATTCATCGAGGGTAGTTATTAACAACGACCGTTCATTAATAACCCTTACTATTAGTCAAGTATAGAACACCACCATATACCGACTTGATAGTAGCATTTAATCTCTTAACTCCTTGATGAAATCAATTGAGATTGATAACCTCAACACAACGGTTTTGGTTTAACCAACAAAATTAATCCCTCTTAAGTTTATTAACCACGACCGTGCATTAATAAACCGAAGTTACTTACTTGTGAAACCATCAACGATTAACAAGCGTATTCGTCGATCGATTCTAGTAATAATTAATAAATGAAACAAAACTAGTTGATCCTTTAAGTAATGTCAAAATCGTAATATGAAATATGAATAGGAATTAATTAATATTCAAGGAAGAATATTAAAGATGATAAATCCTACTATAACTAATGTCAAGATGTTAACTAATTGTCATCTTAGCAACACTCCCCAACATTAATATATAGAGAAAGAAAATAAATACTACTATAACTAATGTCGAGATGCTAACTAATTGTCATCTTAGCAACACTCTCCAACATTAATATATAGATAGATTAAAAGAAGAATTAATATTCAAGGGAAGAAGTTAAGAAAATAACTCACAACTTTAATAATCAACAAGCTTCAAGAGCAACACCAAGAAATGGAAGTTTAGCTCCTCATTTGGAGACTGATAAGTCCGTATTTTGACACGTATTTGATGCGTGTTGAGATCGGATATTGATGATTTTCCTAGTTTTAAGGTGTTACAAGTCTCAATTTTAGCTCATTACCGGGCGTTGGTTCGAGTTTTGTGTTGTTTGTAGTCAAAATCAGGGAATTTGAGCCCGGCACCGGCACTTGAGGAACAATCGGGATGATTTGAGAAGCATTTGAGAATGATTTGATAGATTTGGAGGTCACCGGAAGATTCACGATGAAGATTTGAAGGAAAAAGAGCTCTAGGATTGGCTACGGGGTCAAAGGAAGATGAATGAAGCTTGAAAACGGCATTCAGGATGACCTTCTGTCAATCGTTCAAGCATATCTCTTTGTAGAAGCATTCAAAGAACACGATTCAAAGTCCACATTAAAGCCAACTTCAATAGCTACAAATCATATGAAGACATTATTCCGAGAATCTAAGAGGAAGAAGATGAAAACAGACAATGAAGTCAGATGATCCCTGCTGCGATTTCAGAATGAGATCTTCCACCATTTTATTCATATCTCTTGATTGGATGATTCAAATCCAATTCGGCAAGTTGTGGTGGTTAGAGGACTTCATTATCTACAACTTTCATGAAGGAAGTTTTGTCTAATTCGGAATTTTTGCACACGCCGTGCGTAGGGGAACGCACGACCGTGCGTCTGAGGCGAGAAAGCAAAGAACCTACTGCCAGAAACGCACGGCCGTGCGTGGGGGACGCACGCCGTTCGTTGCCAAATTTCGCGTTTCATTGCTTCGGACGCACTGAGGGACGCACGCCGTGCGTTGGCCCCGTGCGTTGTCCCTAGAATCCTAATTTCGCCCGAATTTGTTCCGTTTTTCCTATTTAAACAGCCTGTAAACCCCGTTTTCGAGGGGGGAGCTTAGAGAGGGTGCCTAGCACGAATTTAAGAGGACTTTTCAGTCTTGTTCATCAATCTTTTGGTATTCTTTGTAAGTTCCACCTTTTTAATTAATGACAATTAATTCTATTCTTCCCAATTCTATTGATTCTTCAATTATGAATTGTGAGTAGTTTAATTAGGGATTGAGATTGATGAAGGGGTTGATCATGATGTATGGCTAGTTTCTTGATGTATTAATTGCATGAATGCCGTTTAATTTGTGTTTGAATAATTTAATTGATATCTTTTGTAACCTAGAACGCGCGCTAGAATTACAATTGCTTGTAGAATAAATTAAGAGAGATCTAGTTTATTCTAGGACACATTCACACACACTTAATCGTTCGCTAAGAGATTAGTAGCGATTAAGGGACCGTAAGCTTGCTCGTCTTGGCAATAATTTAGGATCCTGTCACATGAGAGATCAGCCTGGTCCCCTAAATTATTGTACTCTACGCCGCGAGAGCGGTAAGAACTTAGTAATGATTAGCTAGGCTCAATTGAATTAATTTCATGTAATTAGGCCTCATCTGCCAGAAATCTGGTTACCTCGGAATCAATCCATGTTCCCTTCGTCATTAATTAGAAAGAACCCATTTATTTTAATCGTTTAGTTGCATTTTAATTTTTCATACCAATCATATCTCGCACGACGCATTTATTTTATTTATTTCTTTTAATCGCTGAATTTAATTAATTCTTGATTCCCTTTTGTCCGTCCCTGTGGAGACGATACTCGTACTTACACCACTATATTACGATCTATTTTAAGTGCGAGAAAACTCACATCAAAGACTAAACACCCATGCTATAAAAATATAAAAGAAATACTATTCTAAACTGAGTTTAAGAGTATGGAAGAAGGAAGAATTAAAAGTGAAGGAAAATGGGGCTATTTATAGGTGTTTTCAACACCTATGGCCGGATACCCGGCCGAGTTTTTTAGATACCCGACCTGGTATTTGTCAAAATCAAATATTTTGACCACGATTTTGTGTTTCCGGCACGCCTTTTTGTCCGGGTCACTTCATACCCGACCGGGTAAAGGCTATACCCGACCGGGTAAGTCACCAAATCACATTTCTTGCATGATTTCTTGTTCCCTTGCACTTTCCTTTGTTCCTTAAGATCCTTTCCATGATCCTTTGTTGATTCTTGATTGATTCTTGCTCATGATGATTCTAAATTTACTAAATTACAACAAACTAGAAAAATAAAATGATTGCATCGTAAATGTGCAATTACCACAACAACACACCGTAAAAAGTAATTAAAATGCAGATACATATTTAATACTCCGTATAAGAAAATATTGTGTTAATTTGCTCATGCTGGTTTACCTAGGCCACAAGGTTAAATGATAAAATTCATTATCAGTTTATTACCCATGCCACAGTTCTTGGCGATTCAAGACCATATGCTATGTTATTTTTCCAAGAATCTGGCAAGACACGAGCATCGTTCAAACCAAACGATAACAAATTTGCTTCAATTTATACAATAAATATTCCATGGAGCATTCTTTCTTTTTGCGCCATGGATGATTTTAATATCTTCTACAAGTCTGCAAATGCCTTTTATTGAAGCATTTAAAACTCTATAATTATAATAATAGATTAAAGATTATGTAAATATGTAATTAATAGTTACAACCTATAAATAACACATTAAAAATGCATTATATATAAATATAACAATTGGAAATCTAGAAACATAAAAAAATAAGAATTCATTTAGATACAAAAATAAAGATAGAATGACGAAACGTTCAGATTTTTGTTAAAAAAGTATAGAATATTACATTATATTCAAGCGTGATAAATCCGGTTACAAAGGTTTTACAAAAAATACTAAATATAATTGTTCATGTCATCGATTACTAATAATATAAAAAAGATTACTCACTTAATTAATTAATTATATCATACTCGTTATCTATCTATTATTACACCATCCCTTTCACAAAGCTTGGCCAAAATTGACTTTCACATGAAATAATAAAGTCAAGATTGTGCGGTTAAAATTATGCAGATTAGAGGAAGGTTGAATTAATTTAACCATATATCGATCATTACATTAAATAGAAATGACATAGTTTCTTGAAATGGCCAAGGGTGATTTTTTTGGATGATTTTTAGTCCCAAACCAGATCAGATTAGAGCATAGCAGATCAGATCAAATCAGACCAGACTTAAACACATTAAACCAGACCAGACCATCCTATGGCTAATGGTCATGTCTCTTGGACTGTTTTTAGTCCTAACCAAGAAAGGAGTCCGGGAAAGTTCATTTGTGCCGGGAGATCAGAATGGCCAAGCGCGAGCTATCCAGTACTTTAAAAAACTTGAAGGTAAATTTAATTTTGGCCGAGAAGAATTCATATCTGGGAGGTTATTCATATAATGGTATAGTTGAATGATTTCGAGTGGTTTACTTAATTCAATCCAGTAATTACTCATAATTTGGAGTCCTTTTTTACAGATTCTTATGGTAGACAACGTACTCCAAGATAGTCTTTTTATTGGAATTTGAGCTTAGTACAAAAACAAAAGGAATGGAAATAGGATTTCAGAAGATGCACTCGGTGGAATTTGTATTGGTTAGTATAGCTAACTCCATCGATTTGGTATTAAGGCCTGGTAGTTGTTGTATAGTCTTCATAAGTTGTGATTTGTGAGCTTAACTATTTGCCTCCAAGATAGTTTTTAATAAGTTGCTTGCTAAATCCAAAAAGTTGTCTCCTTTATTGCAGTTTATGCAAAGAGTATCAGACAACGGAGAGGAAAAAGCCAAGGAAGCTGAAGATGACATGCCTGCTATACCTTCTTTAAGTGCGCGCAAAAGATGGTAATTCTTTTTTCTGCATATATACATAGATAGATATTTGATCTTATTTTGAGGTATAATGGAATTTTATCTTTATCCATCCAGGACTGAAAGATAAAGTGTGTTTGTATAGGATCTAAATGATGGAAAACTATCAATCAAAGACCTAAAATATCGTTGATTTTGATTTATTTAATTTTTCATTAATTCCATACATAATTTTTGTTGTTTTTTCTTCACAAAATTTTACTAGTTTAGTAAGATTAAATAATATTAATTTTTTTAAAATAAACAAGGAGTGCAGCAGTAGGGGTTCTCTTCATAGCCGCCTCAAAGTCGAACCAGCCACAATTGTTGTCTTCTTCTCTGGGTTGTTTCTTCTAGATTTCTTGTCCTCATCGTTGATGTAGGTGCAAGACATTCATAAGAAAACCCTAGGGTTTTCTAGGGTTTGTTTTTTCCGGTGTGGTTTAACGCCTGCAACCGACAGTTTGTTCGACTATTAGTTTTATCAGACGAAGACGCTGAAGTAGGGCAGTGAGTTCGTAGGCAGACTTTGGTGATTTCAATGGAGAAACTTGAGGAGCCGTACTACACGTTGACTATGGAGGATGAAGATGCGGCCGATGGTGCATGGAGAATAGGGTTTGAGATGAATTTTCCAGGGGTCAAAATTCTATTCACTGAAAAAGAAATTTGGAAAAGGGAGTTAGGCTTCACCCATACTGCAGCAGCTCGTCCTCCTCCGAAACCACCTCCATTTAGGAAACAATTTGGGAAACTTTTTTTTTGTATCATTTTCCCTTTAGTAATACTTGTTTTTATTTCAGTTCGACCAAATATGATTGGAGTATTTTGATTTTTGAAGATCTTTTTATAGACAATGCTTCATTTTCGGTCATTTTATGCTTAATCTTGCCCGTTTTGTGGCTAGCGAGTCAGGTTACTTTGTATGAGTGGTTGACTCTATGTCTATTCGCAGGGCTTACGATTGAATCTGTAATAGCTGTGTGGATATTGTCTTGCATGCTTTCTCTATATTAGTAAAAGTCGCTTTATCATAATTTTTTTATTTAAATTAAGAAATATTAAAATTCATGATATTTTAGGTTTTAAATTGATATTTTTCAATCATTCGGCCCTATACACTTTATCTTTCAGGTCCTGGATCTATAAAATTTCATAATGATAATGTCAAATAGTCCGTCTGGTGGCCTCTATTTTCATCTTAACAGCACCAACTTTTTATTTACAAACATTAAACATTTGATTTTGTGTACTGAATTATTTAATAATCAAAATAAGTAAGAAAGAAGTTACTTTTCTGACTGAATTGATTGCATAAGACTATTCTTCATATAATAATTTCTTATTTAATTAATAAAATATAGTTTAAATATAATTTTTTTATGATTCAGCAAATGTAGCCAATTCAGTCAGAATTTCATCAAATTCAGCCGAATTATCTATTTCAGCATCACCACACTGGCTAAAAGTATCATAGCATTGTCCTATCTATCTAGTCTTCCGCTTGGGATGCCTGATGGTAACATTACTTCTTCAATTGCGCCCAAAAGATGGCAATTCTTTCTTCTGCATATACATAGATCGATATTTGATCTTACTTTGAAGCGTAAACAATATAGTGTCAAAGTATCATAGTGTTTGATTGTGTCTATCTAGTCTTCCCCTTCGAGATTCTATTGGCATCAAACTCTTTTTCAGTTTTCACCATTTAAGTATTCTATTTCTCAGTTTAGGAGTAGTGGATTGGGGGTTTCAACTGGTTATTGGGATTGTTGGCAGATTGAGGGATTGCTTTAGACAGAAATTCTATTATTGGGGCTCTAATTAATGAGTATTTTTTAGCTTGGCTTCTTAGTTCTTATTTGAATGTGTTGTATAACATGGGAACTAGTAGATTGGACAATTTGTTTAATGTTTATGTGTACTGCAATATGCAATGCTATAAAGAATTAAAAACATTTCATGGAGTCTGTCCTGTGCACTCTATCCCACAATGAGGAAGTCGCGCTATTCTTTTGGAAGCAGTACATGGTATTTAGATCTTGATGGGCATATCAATATAAAAATTATATCCCTTAAGTAATACAGTTCCCAGGCTTTTTCTCTTGGTTCCGATTGTTTCAATTCCATTTTTTTTTGTTCATATGAAACTCTCATGTCTTTCCTATTCCAGTGTGGTTATTATGGAAGGTGATCCTCATCCTGGGGCAAGAAAGGGCCGGATGTCATTCCAAAATTTTAACCCTGTTATTGATGTGAGTTTGAGGTTTGAATGACTTGAAATATTTTGGCAAGTTTCTCTAAGTTCACTCTTCTGGCTTTCTGTCTGCTTACATGCAAGCCTCCGAAACAACTTCTGGAACAAGTGAAATACTTTCTAATAAGCAAGTCAATCTTTAGGTTAACTGTATACATAATGTTTTCATCATTATTACTTGATTATTAAACAATGATTTTTCGTATATAAAATAAAACTAAAAAATAAGAGTTTTTTTTTTCAAAAATATTACTGAAATAATACTTATTTTGAAAAATATAACTAAAATTACTACTACCTCCGTCCCAAAATGAAGTTCGCACTTTCCTTTTATGGATGTTCCAAAAAAGTTCCCATTTTATAAAAGGAAACAACTTTTAACCAAAAAGCCACAACTACCCCGACTTTTTATCCACTTTTTGCTTGAATTGACATAAAACAAGGGTATATTTGGAAAGTCAAAACAAAACTCTATTTTACATAAATATGTGTGCAGGTCAAACCGGGAACTTCTTTTTGGGACGGAGGGAGTATGACTAGAATTGTGTCATGGTTATTTAAGTGTAAAAATTGAACAAAAGTTATTATGACTATCACTACATTTATAAGGAGTCACATTTTTTATAAGAATTCCACATTTTGTCCTACAAGTATCGCACCAATTCCACAATTGTTCCACGTCTTTGATTTTGATCACTTTTGGTACCTGACTATTGTGTTTTCGCCCATATATGGTCCTTCCGTCAATGTTTTCGGTGGTTAAAATTACCGGAAAAGGATCATCAATGGTAAAAAAACATTAGTCAAGTACCAAAAGTGGACAAAGTGAAAGGCGTGGACTAAATGTGGAATTGACATCAAACTCATAGGACCAAAAGTGGAATTAATTATTTTTATAAACAGCCTTTATTTTAGTCCTAAATTTGTAATTATTTCAAAAAATAATGGTTTCATCATTATTGCTTGATAATTACACAGTGATTTCCCTAACCATAATGCAAATATTTTATTTAGTATGAAGCCTAAATATGGGGTATGGTGTCATTACATCAATTTGGCAATCATTTAAAAACTTCAAAGATCAAGCTTGATCTATTCTTGAGTGTTGAGGTGTATGGCTTTTATTTGGCCAGGTGGCCAAGTAGTACCTGGATTTCCTTCTGAGCTTCATTTACATAATATGAGATTACTTTAACTTTCTAATAAAAATTTAATTTTGTTATAAGATTACATATTCTTGATTGCTCCAGAGAAATGGGTTTAAGTCGAGATGCTCCTGAGAATTCATCAAATTTTAACAACACAAGCACATACAGGAGATTACAAGAGGAAACAAGAAGCCACTGTTTCTGATGTCCATTTTCCGAACAAAACACATAAAAATGTGCATGTTTATGAGGGGCCATTTTCCAGTGGCAACAACAAGTACGAGAAGCAACGAAAGTGTGAAAACTTGGATTTGAGTGTTCTTAGGCCACCAAAGCATCAAAATAAAAAAGGCTAATTCTATTTGTTCTTGGGAAGTTTTCCCTTGACATGCTTCTTTATTAACCAATTATCAGTGCTAGACTGCTAGTGTGTTGGTAGTGCTATAACTCTAAAACATGTGGTGTCGTGTTGACTGTCCTCTTTTTGCTATTTTTCCTTCACTTCATTTGTCTTTTTCTTTTTTTGAAGCTTGATGCTCTGCATGCAACTTCTTCTAACCATCATCAGTTATGGGGTCATACCTTACATCAAGAATCATATTCATAATATGATTTCTTGACCGATTATGATTTATTTGGTACCATGGTTACTTCTGATCTACTATTATTAGTGTTTCCGTAAACTGAGTATGTACTAGAGGCTTTGATTTTCTTTCTTATCTTCACCTCATCTTTTTTTCTTATAGTGATGACTAAATTGGGACTAATTCTCTTCATCTAAGCTTCTATAACTCTGCTCTGAACTTTCTGCAGTTTCAGAAAACAAAACTATCTTTGCTTGATTATTATGCATTTTAAAGCTGTGTCAATCGTAATATATATGTCTGAATTATGTTAGGCTTAAGAATCTTTTCCGTTTTCTGGGCTTGTAGAAGACAAAGTTATCAACTTGCATATAGTGTAATTTGAGTTCCATGGCTTTTGGATGTTCCAAATGTTAGCAATTCCTACCTTATACGACCATCTTATGATAATTAATTATATAGGAATGTTAATAATGATAAAATTGACTTGAATGAATCATAAAGATAATAGTAAGAAACTAAGAATAATAGACATTGCTATTCCAGATTAAGACAAACTATTCCACTAGTTGTTATTAGGCTTCCAAAAGGAGATAGCTTGCAGTACCCTTCCTTTCCATCCTTGCAACAACCAGTTCCCATCTTCTTCCGTGTAAAAATTCTTATTGTAATCAGATTTCACTTTCTCCCTCACACAATTGACAATCTCTTGATCTAGTGGTAGTTGCTGGAGTCCAGCCCTAAGGCTTCGAGCTTGCCAGTTCTTGTATGTCTCTGGCCTATCGACTCTCTCCTCTCCTTCACAGGCGATCACATTCAGCATATTTCTTCCAAACACCATTTCCTCAAACAGCCACCTGTCCTTATCTTCACTTGGCACAGTCACATCAAACATGTCAAACAGTGAGGAGTAATGAAACAGTACCTCACGGAATCGTGAGGCAAAGAACGCGCTGTTGTAGGCCCCATTCATAATCCCGTGGGTGAACATATCTGGATTAATGTTCTTGATCAGATTGAGCACAATGTCCCGTGGGCTATCATGTGGCACCATTATCTCATCTGGCACCGTTCCTAGCATTTTCAAACAGTTGACAACCAGGATGTCATCATCCCTATCAATATCAAGGTCTTCCAGTGTTATACTCTCCCATTTCCTTGCTACAGATTTGAACTCAAACGGGACGTTGTATCCTTTGCAGTAGTTTTGCAGTCGCAGGCCCGTGGCATTGGCCAGCTCTTCCGGATGAAAACCAGGCTGCAGAAAGTCTATCGCAGTAATGCGAAGCACTGGAGGCCCACCGGGCCTCATCGAGAGACCTTGGATGAAACTTGGCCATTGAAAACCGTACATAATTCCAAAATCAATGATGTGCAGCCTTGTTGCTCTTGCTGCAAGCTTCATTATGCATTTGTTTAACATCATAATTGATACTACGTCGAAGGGGCTTGCTTTGATATACATCTGAAAAGCTTCCAAGATATCTGCAGCTGGGATATTGTTGAAATGTTTAGATACGTACAGTGATGTCCCAGTTCCATTTAAGCGTGCCTCGAGCGCATTGGCAAGATAGAATGAGGTCCTTTCTATTCCGTTTCCATAAGGAGAAGAGTGTAGCCTTATTTCCTTAAGAGCTTCGATAGCCGTCTTGGTGTCATAAATCGCTAATGACTTTGCACATTGGGTGAGTAAGCCGCTGAAATCTATGAATTCCTTTTCCATTTGTGGTCTCTTCTTGCCACATGGGGTTATTCCTCCCGCCCTGGGTTCTGTGTTTTCTAGTTTCTTGTAGGTACAGGCAGCAGTGTTTCTGCCAACTGGATCAAGCAAGACATCGTAGCACATATCATCCAGCGGCTCCGATTTTCTCAAATAACTTGCCGCCAAGTGCTTGTTCCTTTGGTTGGTTTCTGCAGAGTCATGATCAGATGACAGACATTCGTGGTTCTGTTTCCCTTTTGGAGGTGATCGGTCCCTATCGGTCTCCTCCACTCCTCCGTTTGCCAAAGATAATAAATCATGTTGGCCATCAAATGGACTCGACAAAGAGTTACTGAGATGACTGCACTGTGAGAATCCTTTGGGTGGGCTGTCGGTTCCGTTTAGCACATCAGATAAATGTTTCTCAGTAGCTTGGAGAGCCATGGAGTCCCAGAACATGAAAGGCTGCTTCTCCAGGTCTTCTTCCTCCATTAGCATCTCGCTTATGTAATTTAAAGTTGCATTTGGGTAGTCTTCTTCCTCCTGATCTTCTGTTGTAGCAGATTTGGGTACTGAAAAACTGCTACTAGGATTGGCGAATCTTTGTTCACTTACAAATCTCGGATCCCGTGGGGCAGAGGAGTGACTGTAGACTAATTCATTTGATGAGGTAATGAATTCTTGGAACAAAGCCTCCATAACGTCAACCTCCCTGGCCTCCTTAGCTTGTCACGGAGCTGAGACCTGGGTAACAAAGAGGTAAGAACTGATACTGTGAAGAATGGAGGAAGAGCTGCGAATATAATACGTAGTGGTAATAATAGTTTAATGTTGATGGTATTGACTATTGACAAAAAAGAGAACCATTCTAGAAGGCGTATGTCCCTTGCACGTTATCAAGTAAAAATTGTCAATAGCTATTCTAGATGTAAGGTTTGTGCATATTTAACCGTCAAAATTAATTATTCAAAATTGTTAGAAGTGTTATGTTTTTTCCAAGTCCCAAAATAAAAATATCAGCTCAGTTTTCATCTCTAATTCTCTGTGTCAACTGTCAAGTATTACCATATGGAAATATATTTTTTGTGGGTTAGGAGAACTTCAAGTATAATTTCTAAATATGCAAATTCTGATTATTTGTTTTCATTGCAATATTGTAAGGGTCGAATTAATTTTATTATTATTAAAAAATTAAATTGACAATGGAACTTTCATTTTGAGATGGTGGAAGTAATTAATTTTAGAAACAATAGCTGTATATACAACTTTAAATAGGTGTAGTGAAATTAATGGCATAAATTTATATAAATAAAACATATAGCCTATTAGATTATTTACTTATGTCTTGAATTACTAAAATTAGAGTACTTGATGTTGTTATTATGTCCGGCAAAAAACAAATTTTTAATCAACTGTTCATACGCTGTGTTTGTATTGACTGATGTAGTGATGTAGCAAAAACAGGTTTTAATAAATCAACAATAAAGATATTAAAAATAATAAAAAAATATAATTCAAGTCCATAAAAAAAAATATAGACGACACACTCACAAGAATAATAGTGTGAAATACTGGGTAGTCAAGTACTTCCTCTGTCCCCCTAAGTTTGGGACAAGAGAAGATTGCACGGTTATTAATAAAAGTGACTTGATGTGGTTGATATTAAATTGATAAAGTAAGAATAAAGTAGGATTTATTTAGAACCACACATACTTTATCAAATAAAGTTTGGGACAATCTTAATGAGACGGACTGAAATGGTAAAATGGGACAATCATAGCAGGACGGAGGGAGTATTTTCTTTAGAAAGAAGTGAAAATATGTTGGAAGATAGTAATAAATGTTTAATTATTTGTCTTATCAATGACTAATAAACATTGATAAGACATAATACTATAATAGTATGGCGATTCATAGTTAAATATTACCTCCGTCCCTTTTTTAATACTTCCTCCGTTCTTTTTTAATTGTAACGGTCCACATTTCACGTTTGCCAACGCACAAGTTTAACCACTAAAATCTTTCATTCCTTATTACTAAAGAAATTAATAAATTCAGATTTTGAAAATTTACGATAAGAGGAGTTTAAAAATATTTTTAGAAAATTTAATTTATAATACATTAATAAATAAAAATACAGTCAAAGTAGAACATGTGAATAGTGCAAAAAGTCCAATGTTGCAATTAATAGAGAACGGAGGTAGTAGTATTTTTGACTTTTCTAGTCAAAGATGATAAACTTTAATCCATTATTTTAACTAATATATTTATGTGAAACTTAATAAATTTATACTTTTATGATAGTATTTTTAACAAAGAACATTTTCATATCATTTTCATATTACCGTGTAGAAATATATAATCGGTCAAAGTTTATCATCATTGACTTGAAAAATAGTGTTTGGTTAAATAAAAAGGGACGGAAGGAGTATGAAATGTTTTAAATACTATAATGGCAACCCCTAATGTTAAAACTAATTAAACATGGTTACATTGATAAAAAAAAATTTACGTAAATAATTACTCCCTCCGTCCCCCTAAGTTTGGGACGGAGGGGTGTGGTATGGTTTTTAAGAAAAAGTGGAATTGTGTGGTTGGTATTGAATTGATAAAATGTAAATAAAGTAAGAATGAATTCTAACCACTCAAATGTTACAAAATATGGTATGTGACAAACTTAGTGGGACAGACGAAAAAGGTATAACGGGACAAACTTAGGGGGACGGAGGGAGTATACAACAACATCCAAGCCTTAATCCCAAACGATTTTGAGGTCGGCTAACATGAACCGATCCACGATATCGATGCCAAAAACAGTTTACGTAAATAATTATTTCAAATCTATCTAACGAGTCTCTATACTATAAACTAATGACCCCTTTACAGTTTAAGTTCTCATTTTCTTTTTTTGAACGTCCCACCTAAAGGTTCTATTTCTATTTTAAGAAATAATTAGCACTCTTAAATGATAATTTATTCATCAAATATTGAAAATAATACATCTATAACATCACAGTTATCATCAATGACTTCATTATATTATATACCCATCAAAAATATTTCTCAAAATATACTCAAATCACCTTATTAATTATTGTTTAAGGAAGTGTTTGGATGGAGTGTTTGGAAGTGTTAGTAATGGAAGTGTTAGTAAGTGTTAGTAAGGGCTCGGAAGGGAAGGGAAGTGTAAGTGTTAGACATAATTTTACCTTGTTTGAGAGAGTCAAATGAATGAAGTGTTAATAATGTAAGTGTTAATAATTTTACCTTGAGGCAAAAGAAACAAGTAAAGAGAAGAGATGAAAAAACAAACCATCAGACCCGTGGGAAAGACATTCAAAGTGAAATGTGGAAGCATTTTATGTTTTTCGGGTAAATGAGAAGGGTAATAATTGTCCAACACCTCAAAACACTCCAAATCGGGGTGTTAAAAAAAATGGACAATTGAGATGTTGGGAAGGTTATTATTAAGACTTCCTAACCATTAGTAACACTTCTTAACACCTCTGGATTTTTCTCCCAAACAAGTGTGAGCATCAACACTTACTAACACTTCCATTACTAACACTTCTTAACACTCAATCCAAACAGGCTAGTCAACACTCCCAAACACTTCATTAATATTCAAGTAACCGTGTCATTTTGTCATGAGAACCTTAGGCCGCCGAAACGGAGGTAGTATCATATAAGCATGCTTACTTTTAAAACACAATCAGTCTAGTCATCTTAACATGCTATGACGGGTTTTTTAGAAAAAAATTAGAAAATTATAGACTTTTAAATTTTATAAAACTTACATAAGTTTTATACGAAGTATAATATAAAAAAAGTTAAATTGAAAAAAACTAAAATAAATTAAAATGTAAAAACTATAGGAAAAATGGACAAGAATAATCCCAACTATTGGTGATCCACTTAAAATAATCCCAAGTATCAATTATCTCAAAATAATTCCAACTTTTGAAAAACTTCTCAAAATGCTCCATTGGCTTGTAAATATTATAAACAATTTACGGGTTATTATAAGTCACTGGAGTATTTTGATATTTTTTTCAACAGTTGAGATTGTTTTGAGATAATTGATAATTTGGATTATTTTAAGCGGATCTCCAATAGTTGAGATTATTCATGTCCATTTTCCCAGTATAAAATTCAAATGTTAAAACTTTTAAATGCAAAAATATAGATTATTTTGATTGTTCATGAATTATGTTCTGCTCTAATAGCTTCTGATCTACTATTATAGTGGCTATAAACCTTATTTAACCAGGATAAGTTGAGCTAATCAAACTACCCTATATAATTACTAGAGGCTTTGACCTGCTTCGTTTTCTTCACCTCAATTTGGTTCTCCTTCATTTCAGATAAGATCTTTGCTGGACTCATATACATTATGGATATTGTGACATTGTACATATGAGCGAATCATGTTACGACTTATAACAAGTCATTTAAACAGCACTGAATG
This sequence comes from Cuscuta epithymum, assembly GCA_945859915.1. Taxonomy (NCBI): domain Eukaryota; kingdom Viridiplantae; phylum Streptophyta; class Magnoliopsida; order Solanales; family Convolvulaceae; genus Cuscuta; species Cuscuta epithymum. The sequence goes on along the minus strand of CAMAPF010000150.1, from coordinate 2,138,792 downwards.
CTCATAATATTGTCTTGAATGAATGCTGAATTTGATTTTAAGAATAGCAGACCCTGCTAATTTGGATTCAAACAAAATATTCAACTAGTTGTTGTCAGGCTTCCAACATGAGACAGCTTTAAGTATCCTTCCTTTCCAACCTTGCAACATCCAGTTCTCATCCTCATCCACAGAAAAATTCTTGTCATATTCTGATCTCACTTTCTCCCTTAGACACTTGACAGCTTCTTGATCGAGTGGCAGTTGCTGGAACCCAGCCCTAAGGGTTCTAGCATGCCATTTTTTGTACGTCTCCGGCCTTTCGACTCTCTCAGTTCCTTCACAAGCTATCACATTTAGCACTTCTCTTTTGAACACCATTTCCTCCAACAGTTGTCTGTCCTTGTCTTCACTCTGCAATGTCACCTCCATTATGTCAAAAAGTGAGTAAAAGTGAAATAGTGATTCCCGGAATCGCATGTCAAAGAATGGGTTGTTGTAGGTCCCGTTCACAACTGCGTGGATGAACACGTCTGGATTTATGTTCTTGATCAGATTGAGTACCATGTCCCTTGGACTATTATTTGGCCCCGTCATCTCGTCTGGGACGTTTGCTAGCCTGTCCAAACAGTTGACAACAAGCACATCATCGTCCCTGTCGAGCTCGAGATCTTCAAGTGTTATACTCTCCCACTTGCTTGCTATGGCTTTGAACTCAAACGGGACATTTAATTTCTTGCAGTGTTTTTCCAGACGCAGGCCCGTGGCCCTGACCCGCTCTTCAGGATAGAAACCAGGATGTGGAAATTCTATCCCAGTAATACGTAGCCTTGGAGGCCCACCGGGCATCACTGAGAGACCATGAATGAAACATGCCCAATGAAAGCCATACAGAATTCCAAAATCAATGATGTGTAGCCTGGTTGCTCCTGCGGCTACAAGCTTCATGATGCATTTGTTTCCCATCATAGTTGACACTACTTCAAAAGGTATTACACTGATATACGTCTGATAAGCTCTCAAGATATCCGCAGCTGAGATAGAAGGGTTAGATGTGTACAGCGATGGCCCTGCTCCATTTGAGCGTGCCTCTAGCGCATTAGCTAGATAAAACGCCAACCTTTCTGTTTCGTTTCCGTGAGGAGAAGAGTGTAGCCTTATCTTTTTAAGAGCCTCATTCGCCGTCTTGCTGTCATAAACCGCCACAGACTGTGCACAATGGGTGAGTAAGCCTCTGAGGTCCACAAATTTCTTTTTTGTTTCTTGTTTCTTCTTGCCACGTCGGTTTTTCCTTCCCACCTTCTGTTCAGAATTGTCTGTCTTCTTGGGGAGACAGGCGGTGATGTTTTTTCCCATAGGACAGACAAAGGCATCGTAGTACGTATCATCTAACGTCTCGAATTCTTCCATATAACCCGCAGCCAAGTACTTGTTGTTCCTCTCGTTTTCAGCAGAATCAGGAGGAGACGATGAATACTGGTGGTTTCGTTTTCCCTTTGAAGACGAATGGTCTGTCTCGTTCTCCTCCTCCTCCTCCTCTCTTCCTCTGCTTGCAGGAGATACGAAATCGTGTTGGCCTTCAAATGGAATGGACAAGGAGTTACTGAGATGAGTATTTGAAAAATTATCACTTAGGCCGTCACTTCCGTGAAGAACATCTGAGAGGTTTTTCTCTGTGGCTTGGAGAGCCATGGAGTCGATGGACATGAAGGGCTGGTTCTCCAAGTCTTCTTCCTCCATTAGCATCTGGCTTATATACTTCAGAGTCGCATCTGGGTAGTCCTCCTCCTCCTCCACCGCCGTATCAAATTCCTTCTCGACATGATTGTTAATGCCCGAGAAACTACTAGGATTGGAGAATCTTTGTTCACTCATGAAACTTGGATCCACTGGTGCAGAGTGGTGATTGTACACCAATTCATTCGATCTGCTGAAGAATTCTTGGGTCAAAGCCTCCATTTATTTACCCCCACCTTGTTACACAATTGAGCCTGGTGAACAAAGCAAGAAATGGTACTGTGAAGAAAGGAGGATCTGAAAGAATAATGGTCAAATGGTGAAAGAACGCTGATCACTCTACTTTATTAATCATAATTTAAGGAAGAGTAAAAGGTTCTTAGCCATGTGGGCCTACTACACGTTAAGTAATCATACTTCATACTCCGTAATACGTTAGAGGTACCACGTAATACTTAGCCAGGCAACTTCCACGAAGTAGAGAGATGACAACTGTGACATAACTAGCAACCGATAGATCAAACTTTGCTTAATTTTGAAATCAGACAAATACCAAGCATATGACTTCAATTATAATAATGATAAATAATGTGATTTTTAATTTACATTGACTAAGTTAGGGAGCAAAAGCAGAAGTTAAAGTGTTTAAGTGAAAGTGCAGAAGTACTTCTGATGCTCTAATTTACTCTTAGAATAAGTTTTTTAGAAGCTGGGGGAGACCAGCTTCTGAAAACTTATTCTGATTTCGCTTCTGATTTTGCTTCTGCTTTAAAAAAGAAGCAGAATCAGTTCTAAACACCACTAGTAAGTATACATCTTTCAAAAAAGAGTTGGTAACTCTACAATGACTATGATGATGTTTAAATTTTATAATCCAACGATAACTTTAATATTACATCTTGCGCCTCTCATTTTGGTGGGGCTCATATATTTTTTTAGTCCTATTACTAATATATATATATATATATATAATTGATATTTATTAGTATTAACATTTTATTTATAACTCGGTGGTATGTTTTGGAGTTTACAGATACCAAGTAGTCATCAAACTATTGTAGTCAGCTCATTTGTAATGGTAGGCCAAAGCTTTCCTCACGGCAGCTGTATTTGCATAGAAATTCACCATCTGTAAAAGTTAGAGTTAATAAAAAATCAGTTTCTATTGACTACAACATCCAAAAATAGCTTTTATTGACTATGCCAAAAAAATATATTAAGTGAGTTAATTATGTACGGAGTATTTAATTGTAGTGATGTTCTTTAGGAGTGTTGCATTAATTGACTCTACATTTTAGAAGTTATTCATTTAGAGATGATATGAAATGTGATTAATATTAATAAAAGGTGAGTTTATTTGAAAAATAAAATGATTTTGAATAAGTAAAAGTCAGATTATTGTAAAGCACCCTCTTCCCCTACTTTAATATTTTAGCCAAAGTGTTCAATTTAAGCGAAACAACTCCGAAGTTTTTTTTTTGAAAGAAAGACACATTTATTAATGATAATGAAAGTAAACGAGGAAATGGTCAATTGAGTACATCAACTTGTACGAAGTGAAGTAAAGAGTACACTATATTGCATTTGACATTTATAAGTACATAAACTCGGTTATTTAGTATTAATTGAGTACATTGGTTAGATTAACATGTCAATATGCCCGAGTTAACTAACAGAATCCTGAGAATTGGATCAAGTTTATGACACCGACCTTCACGAATTTGACCAAAAAGGAAAAATCTATCTTCTGAAGTTGACCTGCGTGGGGCGTCGGCCAGCAGGGATGCATCGACCAAGGGAAAGTCGACCTGTGGGGGATTGACGTCGATCAAGGGGTTGGGGTTGGCGTCAATTTTCAGGAGTCGACTTATTAGCATTCTGTTAGCAAACTCATCCATATTAACATGTTAATCAAATGGGTGTACTCAATTAACACTAAAAAGCCGAGTTTGTGTACTTAAAAAGATCAAATGCAATATAGTGTACTCTTTACTCCAATTCATACAAGTTTATGTACTAAATTGACCCTTACCTCGAAAGTAAATATAGACAAAGCAGCAATAATTTAGAGCAACCCTGAAGTGAGACATAGAACTGACTATTTGAAAATATTAATAGTAACTTTTTTTGCAAAGACTTTTTTATGAAAATTTAATGAAAATGAGGCAAGTGCTTAATTTAAACAAAATCTTCAGGGGATATACTAGTCCACCCATTATATTTTATTAATATGTTTTTTTTCTTGTAAAACATTTTAATAGTATGTTAGAAATGCATATTCTTTATTTGGGATTACTAAAGCTCTTTGTAAACGTATGTTCACTTTGTCGCATCAAATTCTTCTCACTTACCTTCTTGGATTGTCCCAACTTTTTTTCTCATTTTCCTTGTTGAAAAGTAATGTGTTGCTAACATTCATTTATCTTTTTCTTACTCAACCACAATCATATATTTTACTTTATTCTCACTTTTTAAATTTCAATACAAGTCACATCAAGAATAATTTTATGGGATGGAGGAAATATCCTTTTAGAAGTGCTACATATGTAGGAACTGTGAGGACGAACAACGAATTAACATACGTTAGTGCGTACGTACTTTAAAACAATGTGTCTGTTCAAAGGAAATGTGTTAGGCTTTACTCTTTTTTGTGTGATACTCCCTCCGTCCCCTAACTTTGTCCCGTTTTACCTTTTTCGTCCGTCCAATTAAGTTTGTTCCATACCATATTTGGTATTTTTTGAATGATTATAATTCATTGTTACTTTATTCACACTTTATCAATTCAATACCAACCATACAATTCTATTTTTTCTTAAAAACTACACCACACCCCTTTGTCCCAAATTTAGGGGGAAGGAGGTAGTATGTTTTACTCATATTTAGGGTATATTTTACTACCCCATATGATGTATCAAATTGATTCTTATACTTCGTATATAGATGTATTTCATAAAAGCATACACAAACGGTCCCCAAAAGAAGTATGGTCACTTATAAAAAAGTGTGGTAGCAGCTTAAATTATGGTCCAATTACGGCAAATTTATTGACTTTCATCGGAACAAACTAAAGATCTGGGGTTTTAGAGTTTTACCAACTTTTTTGTGGTGGATTTGCAACATTAGTTCAACGTCGAATTTATTTTGAAACAAAGGAAATCTATGGGTGCTAAAGAATGATGTGGGAGATTTGCAATTCTAGTGTGGTAGTTTATGATTGTTCCCGTTATTATATATTCTTGTAATTTTACTCACAAATTTAATCCTTTAACTAACGAATCTAACAATTTTAGAACTTTCTCACGCGAATAAATATAGGAAAAGGAGTTGCCAGCGTCAACTTTTCTGTTGTAAATTGCACTTTTTGGAGGGAACACCCTTAAATTGCATAGATTCATTAGTTACAAGATCAGGTTTGCAAGAAAAGTAAAGTTATGAAATTAATAACATGTCAAACAAGAGTAACAGGACTATAATTGCAAAATTTTCTTATATTGTAGATTAGGAAGAAGGCACAAAAGTATAAAACCAAAAACTTAAAATAAGAAATGTACTCCCTTCGTCATTAAATTTTGGCATTTTTAATAATGGCTTGAATGCTTCTTGTCAAACTATTAGGATGTTTTCTTTTGGCCTGAAATTTGCTGGTCTGGTCTAATCTGGTCTGAATTGGTCTGATAAATGTCTGGTCTTTGTGTATTTTATAACTACGGAAGTTTGGTCTGATCTTATCTGATCTGGGCTGGTTTGATTTGATCTAGGACTGAAAACAGTACAAAAGAAAACATCCTTACGACCTTACTCCGTATTGATTTTCAATTGCGGTATGTTCTCCAGTTTGAACATACACATGAAGAAAATCAGTTGGACAATGCATATGCAAGCAGCATATTGATTTTACCATATTTTGTAAAAGGAAACCCAATATTTCCACTGACACCAATCTATTTTGGAATAAAAACATAGGAAGTCCTATTTTGAGTTTTTGCCGTAGTTTTAGTCCTATATGAAGTAATTTCTATAGAAAGAACCAAGGAAACATTAGAATTCTTTTTTATGTTAAGAGTAATACGGAGTATTTCAATAGCTCAACTAACACTTGTCTGGTGAGTGAGTTTCATTTGAAGATGAACAATATAAGTCCGATTCAAAGTTGGGTGAAGTCATATCCATCACTTGAAAAATATTGACAATATTAATTCATAATTGAGAACTAGTCTCCCGAAAATAAACTCACTACATTAATATAATCTTAAAGTTCACGCATTCATATATCCATTATCATATCATGAAAATTCAATATGTATTTTTTTGCACAAATCCCATGAAAAGTCAATATGTTTCAAGAAATCAAATAAATTGATGCTCATACAGTTATAATCCACACATTATTCATAAATGGCATAAATAAACACCAGAAAAATAAATAATGTCTATTTTCGGTGACTAAATAGAGTTTTTTCAAAGATATTACTGAAGTAAAATGTATTTACAAAAATGCGAACATTTCTTTATCCCCAAAATTCCCAAAAAACTTTTGTTCCTATCCAATAGTCGTATCACATAAAAGTTTGCGGTCGGGCTAATAGAAAGACAATTACAGTATTACATTAAGCCGTTTGGACCATTGTTTTTCAGGTTATTAATTAGGCTTATCAGCCAACTTTTTTACCAAATACGTAACTTTTGCTTTCACGCGCTGAATTGTGTAATAAGCAGAAAAAGTAAGGTTGGAGTGACATTTCTGGCTGTATTGGCTGAAGTTACTGTAGATGACCCTTTTAACTATTTTTAAATATATTTTTTTCTTTATTTTATTAATAAAATATATTTTAAAAATATTTTTTTCTTAATCAGCAGAATCAGCCAATGCAGCCACCTCAGCCAGAACTTCATAAATTTAAGCAGAATCAGTCAAATCAGCCGATTTTCGTGCTACCAAACGGACTCTAAAAAGCTGGCCGAGATGAATGCATAATTTTCATACTGAGGATACAATATTTTGATTTTTTTATGAATCGAATATTTAAGGACGTAGGATGGCGTATAATCTTGGACAAGTCAAACCAAGCATTCCAGCTCAGCTGGTTGTGAGGTTACCGTGCCTAGTGGAGGGTCTCGAGTTCGAAACCCGCTAGGCATACAAGGGTTTGAAACTCAATGAAGTGAATTTCAGCCCTGATTACTCCAGGCCCTCCCTGCCCCTTCCCTAGACCCCAAGAGTAAAAAAAAAAGAAAAAAAAATCTTGGACATGTCAAGTAGTGAAAATATGCTAGATGTGCGGACTGCGGAATACTGAAGAAAACTATAGAGGGAGAAACTCAACCCCAAGTCAAGCAATCGCACAATTAATTGGAGTGACATCTACCATTGATTAATAAATGTTGAAAAAATATGCAATCCTATAGCTATTCATGTTTAGCTTTCCACTGTGTAATCTTATACCCCATTGTTTAGGGCAAAACATCCGGGTAGAAAGTCGAACAATGTTGACCTGTGTTCCATTTTCTTTATTAATAGTCTCTTATTCCATTTTGGTCTGTTTTTTTATTTGTCATCCTTTCCATTTAAGGAAAATTTTTCATAAAATACCCTCACTTTTATTAGTTTTATCTCACTTACTTTTTACAAACTACTTTCTCTTTCCTACTTTATCATTACTTTATCCTACTTAATACACTCTCTTACTTTATCATCATTTTACTTTTTTTTAATATACCCTATTTCCTACTTTATCATTTACCGTACACACTCTATACTTACTATACTACTTTATTATTAAAACTCGTGCCCAAAGCTAGCGAAACTATTAATAAAGAACGGAGGGAGTATGTATTAACTTATAAATTAACATATTCCAATGTTAGAGTATTGATAGAGTATATGGACCTGGATGCCACGACCCACATACCCACAGACTAAAAGGTAATGAAGTACCCCTTAACCAAACGAGGGCCACCCACATAGGAAACTTTCCAAAAATGAAGAATCCACAGGTCCAAATTCACTCAAGGACAACTGGACAAGTCACCTTGGCGTGGCCCCCTTGGCCAGGCTCCTTTAGCCAGAACCCGCGATGAATAGCTTTACTTTATATTGAGCAGAATAATTCATGTAAATAGCCAATTAATGATCCATTATTGTAATCGGGCCTCTCAGTCCCAAGACCTGGGAGCTCAACACATATTTCCTCTATAAATATTCCCTTGGGGTAGTTGTAGGGGGTTGAAAAACATTGATTGCAAAAGACTTTCTCTCTCTATCTCTCACTTCTCTCTAGTGTTATACTCTATCAGGTATACCAAAGCTTCGGTAGATACTTAGAGTTATACCGAAGTTTTAGTATATCGAAACATTCACTACGATAAAAGTATGATATTTTTATTACAGTGCGGATGATAAATTTAGTTATAGTACTCGATATAGTCAATTTTTTTTATAAACCATACCGAATCAACCCTAAACACTAATGAGTCCACATAAGGTGAAATGGGCTAAAAATCCTTGTACTCCATTTAACAATTGATCCAATCACAAATGGCCACATATGTGATTTACGGATGCATCAAGTCTCTAAGATAGGTAAGTGGATGCCCAAAATGCGCGATCCTGCCAGGCACGATCGTGCATGCTCAAAATGCGCGTTTTTTATCCGGAGGCACGATCGTGCTGGCATTGTGCCTGCCTCCGGAAATCCCAATCCAACTCAAATTTCATCCGATTTTTCTATTTAAACAGCCTGTAAACCCCCGTTTTCAAGGGGGGAGCTTAGAGAGAGTGCCTAGCACGAATTTTAGAGGGCTTTTCAGCCTTGTTCATCAATCTTTTGGGATTCTTTGTAAGTTCCACCTTTTTAATTAATGAAAATTAATTCTTTTTGTTCCAATTCTATTGATTCTTCAATTATGAATTGTGATTAGTTTTAATGAGGGATTTGGGATTGATGAAGGGGTTGATCATGATGTATGGCTAGATTCTTGATAGGTTAATTGCATGAATGCCGTTTAATTTGTGTTTGAATAATTTAATTGATATCTTTTGTAACCTGGAACCGCGGCTAGAATTACAATTGCTTGTAGAATAAATTAAGAGAGATCTAATTTATTATAGGACACATTCACACACACTTAATCGTTCGCTAAGAGATTAGTAGCGATTAAGGGGCCGTAAGCTCGCTCGTCTTGGCAATAATTTAGGATCCTGTCGCATGAGAGATCAGCCTGGTCCCCTAATTTATTGTATTCTACGTCGCGAGAGCGGTAAGAACTTAGTAGTGATTAGCTAGGCTCAATTAAATTAATTTCATGTAATTAGGCCTGATCAGCCAGAAATCTGGTTACCCCGGAATCAATCCTTGTTCCCTTCGTCATTTATTAGAAAGAACCCCCTTGTTTAATAGTTTTATTCGCATTTTTATTTTCCAGCAACCAATCTCGCACGACGCATTTTTATTTTTTTCTTTTTAATCGCTGAATTTAGATAATCTTTGATTCCCTTTTGTCCGTCCCTGTGGAGACGATACTCGTACTTACACCGCTATATTACAATCTATTTTAAGTGCGAGAAAACTCACATCACCATTCAAATGACAATATTATCAACTTTCATACGTAGTACATTCTACTGCAAGTTTCTTAGGTTTGGACACTGGACGTTCCAAGTGTTAGCAATTATTACATGACTCTATGTCATCTTATAATAAGTTAGTTAAAAAGGATGATTGTTCATAATATTGACTGGAAAGATTGCTAAAGTTGCATTGGTTATAATAATAATAATCATACACAATTAGACACTGCTAATCCAGATTAAAATATAATCTAGTTGTTTTTAGGCTTCCAATAAGAGACAGCTTGGAGTACTCTTCCTTTCCATCCTTGCAATATCCAGTTCCTATCCTCATCCACAGAGAAATTCTTATCATATCGTGATCTCTTCTTCATTCATCGTGTATGTCTTGGTTTAGGAGCTCGTATGAGCCACATGCTTCTCTCCATAGGTCTTCTTCTATCAATTTTGATATTTATTTTATGCCTAATTCCTTTCTCAAATCAATGACGTGAGATTCTACAAGATGATATGTTAATGCCATTATTTGACAATATTCATGTGACCATAGATTTGTTTTACCCAATGGATTCGATATTTCTCAACTTCTTTATGGCCCATCCCATTAAGAGTACTTTTGATGTTCAAGATCGGAAAGATTGTACTTAATAATTTTTTATATATTGAAAAGTACAAAATAAGAATAATGTCATTGCTAATTTTGTTTGTTTAATTTGCTTTGAATGTCGCATAGGGAGTAGATGTAGGTTTTTCGAATGGACATACAAGCAAGAAGACGAACATGGTCAGTTTAGGATATTTTCATTTGGTTTTAAAAATTTTGCTCAATTTGTTTAAGTCTGATCTAGTATGGTTCGATATGTTCTAGTTGGGTCCATAAAGATTTGATATAAGAGTATTTTACTATTGTCTAAGATTAGACTCGTCTAGCTATTTAAAACTTGGTTCAGTTTGTTTAAATTTGGTTTGGTCTAAAACTGAAACAAGTCCAAATGAAAACATATTAAGCTCCATTTTGTTTATTAGATGATCAACAACTATTGCGGCTCATTCAAACTGCCAAAAAGTGATTAAGGTATGTAGTTTTCTCGCTATATTTTTTTTGAATGAATTTTCTAGCCATATTAGTATATAATTCTTGTTATACCTTAGCGTTTAAAGCAATTCCCCGTGCCATGAATGAGTTATCGGTAAGCTATCCTTATAAAACTATATCAATGCTCCTCTAACTTTTCTTCCAACCATGATTGGTAGTTGATATGCACTAATTAGTAGTGCATAAGTGTATGTTTTTATGTTTGATTTGTGTGGATTGTTTACCGTTTTATTTAGTTTGTAAACATTTGTGTGCTTTTAGTTGTAATTGTATTTTAATCTTCATTTGTAAGTTGTAAAGTAGAGTTAGGAATTAGGGTGTTGAAAAGGAGGACTTTGAAGTGAAGAAAAAGGTGATAAGTGTGCCCAGGAGCACAAACCCGGTCGGGTCAGACCATGCACCCGGTCGGGTCTGATGAAAAATCCGAAACTGCCTGGAAAATCATCAGACCCGGTCGGGTCCCCTACTTGACCCGGTCGGGTCAGACTTGACCCGGGACACCAGAACGTGCCGAAGATCGCCAGAACGTGGAGGATATCTGATTTTGACCGGACCCGGTCGGGTAAGCACCTAACCCGGTCGGGTACCCGGCCCAAGGTGTTGAAAAACACCTATAAATAGCCCCATTTTCCTTCACAAAGAAGAACCCCTTCTTCCATACTCTTGAGCTCAGTTTAGAATAGTATTTCTTTTATATTTTTATAGCATGTTTAGTCTCCAAATGAGGAGCTAAACTTCCATTTCTTGGTGTTGCTCTTGAAGCTTGTTGATTATTAAAGTTGTGAGTTATTTTCTTAACTTCTTCCCTTGAATATTAATTATTCTCTTAATCTATCTATATATTAATGTTGGGGAGTGTTGTTAAGATGACAATTAGTTAACATCTCGACATTAGTTATAGTAGTATTTATTTTCTTCCTCTATATATTAATGTTGGGGAGTGTTACTAAGATGACAATTAGATAACATCTTGACATTAGTTATAGTAGGATTATTCATATTTAATCTTCTTCCTTGAATATTAATTCTTCCCTTAATCTATCTCTATGTTAATGTTGGGGAGTGTTGCTAAGATGACAATTAGTTAACATCTCAACATTAATTACTACTAGAAACGTTCAACGAACCGATGGTTAATCGTTGATGGTTTCACAAGTAAGTAACTTCGGTTTATTAATGCACGGTCGTGGTTAATAAACTTAAGAGGGATTAATTTTGTTGGTTAAACCAAAACCGTTGTGTTGAGGTTATCAATCTCAATTGATTTCATCAAGGAGTTAAGAGACTAAATGCTACTATCAAGTCGGTATATGGCGGTGTTCTATACTTGACTAATAGTAAGGGTTATTAATGAACGGTCGTTGTTAATAACTACCCTCGATGAATTGGATATACTCCTCGATTGAGTATTCGAGAGGGGATAAGTTATAGATATAACAATGATCGACTAAAATATATCAACAAGTGAAAAGTAGCAATGCCAAGTCCTTTTTATCTTTGAATTAAATCTCATATAAGTCCTTCATCTTAGTATTTAATTAATTAAATTCCAACAATACCAAAACCCCCCTTTTATTTACTAGTTCATAAAAAGAGAATTATTCCTTTCCCTGTGGATACGAACTCTACTTCACCTATACTACGTATAAGTGCTAGTGTTGAATTTATTTTGAGTGCACTCACGACAAAGTGCACGTCAAATTTGGCGCCGTTGCCGGGGAAAGGCAATTATTTTCCTTTTTATTTTATCTCATTAAAATCAAAAACGAAAAAAAAAAAAAAAAAAAACAAAAAAAAAAACTTACTCTTCAATTTTCTGAGCTTACATGAGTTATGAGTGTATGGATACCAACATTTCATCCTTAGAGAGTCAAATTTCCTTCTTGACTTCTCTAATAAATGAATTTATCTTAAGCTCAAAAGCTCAAGATGCCAAGACATGCAACATTTGCATGTCTCACAGGCATCTAACGGATTTCTGCCCAAAGCTCCAAGATGAATACCTTGAACAAATTGATGAGGTTGGTTACGAAAGGGATGTACCTCAAATGAGGTATGATCCGTTCTCCAACTCTAACATGTCTACGGAGGATATGGTCCGGGCTATTGCTACCAACATGACCACCATGCAAAACAACATGGTGCAATTCCAAAATGAGACCAAGTCTAGCATTTTAAACTTGGAAACTCAAATAAGTCAAATAGCCGGAGCCGTGAGTAGGCTTGAAGCAAGGGATTCAGAAAAACTTCCTTCTCAAATAGAATGTGATCCTAAACAGCAAACTTTTGCAATCACATTGACAAATGAAAAGGAAATGCAAAAGGAGATCCAGAATCCAGAAGAAGTAGAAGAAGTAAAAGATACGGAGCTCCAACTGGTCAAAGAAGAGGATAAGTCGAGCTTCAAATTCAAATTTTTGTCATTGTCATCCTTTGAGGTATCTCCATCATTTCTGGAAGCTTTAAGAGAAACTCATAAACTTGAAAAGGACAATGACATTTCCGAAATCTTCTTCAAAATTGAGGGGTCGAAAAACTTTTCATTGACCATGCTAAACGATAGTTTCTTCCCCTCCCTCCCACATGAATCAATGAAAATCTGGATATTTGATCCTGGAAAGATTTTCAAAGTGAAGAGTCGGAAAATTGAGCATTCCTATGTAAGTCCTAGGAGTGAAAATGTGAAGAAGATGAATTATCACCATCCAAGCTTGAACGATTGAACACAATGATGGCGTCGTGCCGCGACGTTAAACGAGGCGCTTCTTGGGAGGCAACCCATGTAAGGTACGTTTACTTTTTTCTAGTTTAAGTTTACACTTCAAAAAAAAAAAAAAAAAAGTGAAGCCTGGGGAACATACCCGGCCGGATACCACACTACACCCAGTCGGGTATAGCGTAAAAATACCATACCCGCACAACTCGCCCGGGCGAGGCAGCTAAGGAACAGAGAAAAATAGACACACCCGACCGGGTACCCGGCCGGGCAACCCTGCAAAAAACTCTCTGCCTCGGGTGAACAGTTTACGCCCGACCGGGTAATTCACTATACCCGGCCGGGCGGTCGGGAAAAATCCCGATCAGGAGGCGGGCGGGCAGCTTTCTTCCTCACTTTCTTTTCCCCATTCGAACCGAACCCCAAATTTCCTCCATTTCCAAGAGTCCAAAGCTTCATATCTCCTACATCCATCCACCAAATGCATCAAGTAAACCCAATTCATTCATCTCCTCTTCACCCTCTTCATCTCCACACCCACAAATCACCAACAAAACCTCCCAAAAGTACAAAAAAAAAACGCATTCATCTCATACACAAGCACTAGGGACAGTGCTTTGATTAGCTTGGGGGGAGAGTTTTATGGAATTTTCACATTCATACTCTTTATTCTTGTTTAAAAAAAAAAAAAAGCTTGTTAAGTTGAAAACCTGAAAGGGCAACTTAAGCAAAAATAAAGCAAAAATAAGAGTGAGTTGTGAGGATTGAAACAGAAAAATGTGGGAAGCTGGGATGAAAACCCGAAAGGGCACCTAGGCAAAATGAGAGAATGAGAGAAAGTATTTTCTTTTCTGCAGGATCCTAAGGGTAACGAAAAAAAATGAGGTTGATAAGAAATATGGAGTTGAAGACCCCTCTTTACTGTTATATTTTGGGGGATATTTTTTGTGTTGTTCTAAAAACACACGTGGATGTTGGTGTTGATACTCTTGTCAATTTAAGGACTTTTTGGACTGGATTTGGTTTACTCGAGACGAGTAAAGGTTCAAGTGTGGGGGTGTTTGATATGCACTAATTAGTAGTGCATAAGTGTATGTTTTTATGTTTGATTTGTGTGGATTGTTTACCGTTTTATTTAGTTTGTAAACATTTGTGTGCTTTTAGTTGTAATTGTATTTTAATCTTCATTTGTAAGTTGTAAAGTAGAGTTAGGAATTAGGGTGTTGAAAAGGAGGACTTTGAAGTGAAGAAAAAGGTGATAAGTGTGCCCAGGAGCACAAACCCGGTCGGGTCAGACCATGCACCCGGTCGGGTCTGATGAAAAATCCGAAACTGCCTGGAAAATCATCAGACCCGGTCGGGTCCCCTACTTGACCCGGTCGGGTCAGACTTGACCCGGGACACCAGAACGTGCCGAAGATCGCCAGAACGTGGAGGATATCTGATTTTGACCGGACCCGGTCGGGTACCCGGCCCAAGGTGTTGAAAAACACCTATAAATAGCCCCATTTTCCTTCACAAAGAAGAACCCCTTCTTCCATACTCTTGAGCTCAGTTTAGAATAGTATTTCTTTTATATTTTTATAGCATGTTTAGTCTCCAAATGAGGAGCTAAACTTCCATTTCTTGGTGTTGCTCTTGAAGCTTGTTGATTATTAAAGTTGTGAGTTATTTTCTTAACTTCTTCCCTTGAATATTAATTATTCTCTTAATCTATCTATATATTAATGTTGGGGAGTGTTGTTAAGATGACAATTAGTTAACATCTCGACATTAGTTATAGTAGTATTTATTTTCTTCCTCTATATATTAATGTTGGGGAGTGTTACTAAGATGACAATTAGATAACATCTTGACATTAGTTATAGTAGGATTATTCATATTTAATCTTCTTCCTTGAATATTAATTCTTCCCTTAATCTATCTCTATGTTAATGTTGGGGAGTGTTGCTAAGATGACAATTAGTTAACATCTCAACATTAATTACTACTAGAAACGTTCAACGAACCGATGGTTAATCGTTGATGGTTTCACAAGTAAGTAACTTCGGTTTATTAATGCACGGTCGTGGTTAATAAACTTAAGAGGGATTAATTTTGTTGGTTAAACCAAAACCGTTGTGTTGAGGTTATCAATCTCAATTGATTTCATCAAGGAGTTAAGAGACTAAATGCTACTATCAAGTCGGTATATGGCGGTGTTCTATACTTGACTAATAGTAAGGGTTATTAATGAACGGTCGTTGTTAATAACTACCCTCGATGAATTGGATATACTCCTCGATTGAGTATTCGAGAGGGGATAAGTTATAGATATAACAATGATCGACTAAAATATATCAACAAGTGAAAAGTAGCAATGCCAAGTCCTTTTTATCTTTGAATTAAATCTCATATAAGTCCTTCATCTTAGTATTTAATTAATTAAATTCCAACAATACCAAAACCCCCCTTTTATTTACTAGTTCATAAAAAGAGAATTATTCCTTTCCCTGTGGATACGAACTCTACTTCACCTATACTACGTATAAGTGCTAGTGTTGAATTTATTTTGAGTGCACTCACGACAAAGTGCACGTCAGTAGTTGTTTTTATCTGTTTTTAAATTTTCATTGTTGTTTCCCGAACGGAAGCCTAGCAAGCGAATCGTCTCAATTGCCTCTCCTTGAGAGTGAACCACGAACCAACAATGATGATAAAGAAGAAATTCCCGTATAGGTGAGTTTATTTGTCGAAATGTAAATTCAATCTCCATTTTCCCCTAATGTGTGTTTAGACTAGTTGTATTATTATTATTATTATTTTCAAATACGTAATTGATAGTAATTCAACTTTATTATTTAGTTATTTAGGTATCTATTTTTACAAGTAATTATTTGTTTAATGTATTTTCATGTCTCTGGTACCTCTAAAATAGCCCCTGGGTAAAATAGATGGGCGAAATTTTAAATTAACATTTCAAAATCTCATATATTTTTGTTAATTAGCTGAAAATTGATGTATTGTTTCAACAAAATATCCTTGTATTGTTTCCAGTAGATCTTATATATGATGACCATAATATCTTCCTCACGTGCTTGTATTTAATCTTCTCTGTTGGAAATATTTCTTTTGTCACTTACAGTCTTGCCAAATATAGGGGTGTTTTAGCTTGACTTTCATTAATATCATACAAGAACAAGAAGAAGAAAGAAGGGGAGACATTGGTTTCCATAGCCGTAGGTGATGTTGTCAAGGATCAGTGGGCAACTTATGGGAGAAATTTCTTTTCAGAAATTTTTATTCTGATCCTCTAAGTTTAGGAACGTTAGTAGAGTATTGTTTATCTTAAACTCTACAGTGTTTAGTATTTTTCTTGGTAAGCTAACTCAAATAATATTGTTGTCTTGAAGGTAGATGGACGTGTTGCATCCAAGCCGGGAGTGCGGTTTGTGTTCATAAATAGATCAAGGATCTCTTTAGATTATCGATCCACATCATTCTCTTCTATTTTTGTGCCATTTCTTATGTCTAGGAAATAACTAAAGTATATATAACTTGCAGGGTATTGATTCTGCTGGTGCTACAATGAATGTCCAAAGTGCACTGAAACTGTTAATAGGTGAGACAATTTAATGATTTTTGCGTTGATATTTATACAAATTCTGTTTCTGAGTATAAAATTATCATTTTTCAAATCTTGCCTTGTCAAAGTTGAAAGAATTTACAGGAAGAGAGAAGCCAATTGTCAAAACATAAAAATAGTGTAGCTGGTTGCCATCTCCCTCTTTCTCTAATTGTGTCTTAGATTGTATACACTTTAGTTTTTCTTGTTCATGTTGTTGCATGAGAAGCAGTGTCCTAAAAAGAGGAAGGGGTGCTCCGTTGTTCATGCTTGATATATGTGCAGGTATTCATACATATATATGATTGTGGAGGTAATGGGAGTTTGCCGTCGATTTTGTGTCTTCCGTTGTACTATGAGGTGGAATTCTTAGGTGCATTAAAGCGCTCCTCAATCTCCCTAATTAAAGTATATGTTTTAAGTTTTGTCTGGTTTAGGATGAGTTTGTTTGATTTAACATGTTTGTATGGCATTTGAGTTAAAGTCAAATTAAAGATAGTGTGCATAAGTCATAAGTGTGAATTATGAGTTTAATTGATCTGCTCTTTCTTGTAGTGGACTGTCTTATGATTTACATGCATATATGGAAATTATTCAAATTAATGATATAAAGCTAATGAGATAACATAGTACAATGGTGTATACATATTTTGTATTATCCTTAATTATCCTTAATTATTTTGTATCACTCACAATTAACATAGAAATAAACTCCTCTAAAAAAATATTCTAAAGAATAGCCCGTAAAAGTAAATACCTTACTACCTTAGTCACAGTTTTGGAAATACTCAATTTTACAGAACCATCATGGGAAATTACCCTAAATAGGATTAAAAATGTTTGTATATTCCAAAATAGGACTGTCATGTTTTTATTCTCAAAATAGGACCAATTACTGTCATGTTTTGTCAGTACCAGACTTTATACATTGCAGTATTTTCCAAACTTGGCAGTAATTACTTCTATTTTGAGAACAAAAAAACATGATAGTCATATTTTAGAATTTTCAAACTTATTCACTCCTATTTCGGGAATTTTCCCAACCATCATTTATGACATTTTATATGCATAAAACAAATATTTGAATAAAATTAGACATAAAGTTTGAAAGTAGGAAAGTGCTAGGGCAATAAAAATTTGAAAATGGAGAAAACGTACTTATTTATATTGTTTGTAATTAATGAGAAATAGTGTGTGGGTGGATTATATTGTAATTAATGATCATTAGATAACTTATATGTTATTTTTGTGGTGATATTTTGTGGTGTTATTTTTGTGGTGATATATCGCGATGAGGGATTTATAAAGTGATGAACCCAATTGGTCGGAGTTTTCTTGGTGAAATGGTCCATAGTCTTATGTCCTTGTTTTTTTTTGCAAGGTATGTCCTTGGTTTTTGTCCTCATCGCGATATTTATGCTTCTAAGTAAAATTACATTCAAAGTTGTGCATTGACCAACGTAAAAGTCAAACTATTGCAATTAAAAAAGAACGAATGTAGTATGTGATAAATTGCGAATTATTATTGCATATTTTTTGATAATTTATTTATAATAACTTTTATGCTTCTTTCTAATTTACCATCTTATAGTTTTTATTTTTCAGTTTTCAGTGAAGGTCGGAACTTCTCAACTTTTTTTTTATTAGTTTGAGCCTTTGAGTGAAATTATTGTGACCAACTAATTAAACATCTATTCAAGTGATTTTGTTCTAGCTAGATTATTAGGACTTGTACTTATGGAGATGTTTACAAGCACTATAAAGTAGGGATTTGGTTGTGGAAAAAGAAAAGAAAAAGAGAAAATTCCCTAAATAGGAGTAAAAACGTTTTGAAATTCCAAATTAGGAATATCATGTTTTTTATTCCCTGGATAGGAGTAAATTTCTGTCAAGTTTGGCATTACAAGGCTTTAAACATGACATTTTTTCCCCAAACTCGGCAGATTACTCCTATTTAGGGAATAAAAAACATGATACTGTACTCCTATTTTGGAATTTCAAAACGTTTTTACTCCTATTTAGGGCAATTTGTGTGTTGAGATTAGTAATCCTAATTCTCTAATTATGTCGTAGTTTACAGTTTAGATAGGATGGCAAGGAAATTAATCTAAGTATTATGTAATTGGGTTGGGCCTAGAGCTTTAGTGTTCTCCTTCTTATTCTTTGACTTGGGTTATTTCCTGACTGGGCCTTCGGTACTTCTGTGTCCCGGTACTCTTTATACTTGGGTGATCCTAAGTATATTAGGGACTTCCGTCTATTGAAGGTGGGTAATTCCTGAGCAAAACATTACAACCCTAGACAGAGAAAGAGGTTGAGAACTTTGAGTTCTAGAGTGAGAACGAAATTGATCCGCTGCTGGTTTTCTGCGCGAGAGCCTGATCTTGACAAGGACTGTTAAAGGAAGAGGAGTATTCCTGGGAATCTAAGGAAACAGAAGAACGCTTGATCCAGTTGTCTTATGAAACCTTAGGGTTTCATTCGGTTTAACTCTGAACTCTTTCTTTTATTTGTTTCTTGTGTGATTTATCTGACCGATTGCATGTACTGTATTTTGATTGCCTTGCAACCATCTTGATTGTGAACTATTGTATATCTGAGCTAGTGGAATCTTGGGACCGGGTTTCCCCTGTTGAAACCCCGCAGATTAGGAAGGTTTTCTTCCGAACTGCGTCAACATATCGTGTGTCTTTTACTTTTCTTACTGTTTCGATTGTATGTGGTAAGTTTGAGATCCGATCTGATTGACTGTGACTTCGTTAAGTCTGCGAACATTGTGAAAGAAGAATAAGGTTGAGAGATGGATGGTAAAACTAATTTTATCAACCTTTCACAAAAAAACTAATTTTATCAACTTCCACGGATGGATTTGGTACGGATTTTGTATGTGCATGCAAACCTTTGTCAATAATAATAAGAATATAAATCAACATATAAACTACGTAAATTGGAACTAGTCCTCTTACAAGATTGACATTTTGGCATTGTAGTTGAAATCTTGATACTCCAATGACCAAAAAGACCAAACTAGGGGAACAATAATTCCCATATTAATTTGACTACATGCCGATCCAAATTCCAATATCTTATTGTAACTTAATTCAACATGATATAATGAAAGGATCATATTACTCTCTTGAATGAATTGCTAATTCATTCTCATCAAGAGTAGATATAGCTAATTAATCCGAACTGAATTTTCTAATATATTATATATGTAATGACAACTCATTAAGATAAATGCATATTACTCACTTGAATGAGTTACTAATTGCAATAATATAAGTGGAGATTCCAAGAACTTCATTAGCTTATTAGTTGTTTTTAGGCTTCCAACATGAGACAGCGTGGTGTACCTTTCCTTTCCATCCTTGCAACAACCACTTCCCTTCTTCTTCCATGGAAAAGTTGTGGTCATAATCTGATCTCACTTTCTCTTTCAGAAACTCGACGATCTCTTGATCGAGTGGGAGTTGCTGGAACCCAGCCCTAAGGGTTCTGGCCTGCCATTGCTTGTACGTTTCCGGCCTCTCCACTCTCTCAGATCCTTCACAAGCGATCACATTTAGCGAATCCCTCCCTAACATTACTTCCTCAAAGAGCTTCCGGTCTTTGTCTTCCCTAGGCACAGTCGCATCGAACATGTCAAACAACGAGGAGAAATGAAAGAGTGCCTCCCGGAATCGCACTTCAAAGAACGGGGTGTGGTAGGTTCCATTCACTACCGCGTGGAAGAACACGTGTGGATTGATGTTCTTGATGAGATTGAGTACAATGTCCCTTGGGCAATTCATCACCAATGTCTCATCATGCACGTTCCCTAGCCTGTCCATACAGTTTACAACCACCACTTCATCATCATCAACATCGTCCCGCTCAAGCTCGAGCTCTTCAAGTGTTATACTCTCCCATGACTTCGCTATGGATTTGAACTCAAACGGGACATTTAGTCTCTCGCAGTATTTCCCCAGCCGAACGCCCGTGGCCTTGACCCGCTCTTCGGGTCGAAATCCTGGCTGGGGAAATTCTATCCCAGTAATGCGAAGCCTCGGTGGACCTCCGGGTCTGGCCGAGAGACCTTGGATGAACCATGGCCATTGAAAGCCATAGAGAATACCAAAATCTATGATGTGCAGCCTAGTTGCTCCTCCTGCTATAAGCTTCATGATGTATTTGTTGGCCATCATATATGATACTACCTTGAAGGGGATTTCATTGATATACGTGTGGAAACCTTTCAAGATATCTCTAGCGGAGATAACGTCGGAATGGTACGACGAGTAGAGCGATGTCCCCGTTCCGTTCATTCGCGCCTCGAGCGCGATGGCGAGATAATGCGCCGTCCTCTCCGTTCCATTGCCGTAGGGAGAAGAGTGCAGCCTTATCTTCCTAAGGGTCTCATTAGCCGTCCCTCTGTCATTAACCCCTATGGACTGTGCACACTTAGTGAGCAGAGCCCGAAGATCAATGACTTCTTCTTTCGGGTTTCTCTTTTTCTTGCCGCCACGGCGGTGGCTGCCGCTCCTTCCCGCCTTTTTTCCTGTTTTCTTGGAGGGGAAGAGAATGGCGTCGTAGTATGTATCGTCGTCCAACGGCGGCTCATGGGATTCTTCAGCCAACTGCAGCTTGTTGCTCCTCTCGTGGGTTTCTTCGGCGGCCGGCGGCGATGAGTGGTGGTGGGTCCGTTTTCCGTTCGGAGGAGAAGGGTCGCCGTCGCTGCCGTGGAGGGCGTCGGAGAAGTGCTTCTCATGGGCTTGGAGAGCCGTGCAGTCGGTGAACATGCAGCCCTGCTTTTCCAGGTCCTCTGCCTCGTCCATTAGCATCTGGCTTATGAATTTCAGAGTCGCATCTGTGTAGTCTCCTTCCTCTTCTACTCCTTCTTCTGCTTCTGTACCAGATTTCGTCATGCCTGAGATTCCTGAGAAGCTACTGCCGCTGGGATTGAAGAATCTCTGCCGACTTATATCCCCTTGCTCAGAGTGATGATGATTGTATACGAAATCGTTTGATGCGGTGATGGGTTCTTGGAACAGAGCCTCCATTATGGATTCCTGGAACAGAGCCTCCATTACGCACAATGCCGCCCTAGCTTGCTTTTAAAGGTTGTGGAGAACAAAGAAGAAGGAATTAAAGAAGAGAGGGTGTGGAAACTGGAAATTAATGGTGAAGTAAGTGATTACGGCGGCGTGACAATGGCTAGAGGCGGGTGTTTCTCCTTTAATTTGTGGGAAAGTCAAAGGTGAGGTTCCTTAGCCATGTGGGGCCACATGTTAAGCAAAGAGTTTGTCCGTAATGATGGGAGTACTAATGGAAAATTGACCAAATTTAAAGAGCTCTCAATTTAGAATGATTTAGGGACTCAAATTAGAATGATTTAGGGTATATATGGTAAATGGCTTATCAATCAATAGACTGTTAACTGGTTTGACCAATTTTAGTCGGAAAAATTCTCGAAATAGGAGTAAAAAAATGTTATGGAATTTTAAATTATGAGTAATTATTGTCAAGTTTGAAAAATATTGTCATGTATAAAGTCTGGAATTGACAAAACATGACAGTAATACTCCTATTTCAGAAAAAACATGAAAGCCCTTTTTCGAATTTTCAGAATGTTTTTACTCTTATTTAGAGCAATTTCTCTATTAATTATTGCGTTAGTCAAAATAGTTAACATCCATGTTTAACAAATACTCCCTCCGTCCCCTTTTAAAAGTCCCGGAAGAGGGTGACACGAGTTTTAAGAAAAGTGGGTTTGTGTGGTTGATATTAATTGATAAAGTAGGAATAAAGTAAGAATAAAGTAAGAATGATTTTGAGCCACACAAACTTTACCAAATGAGGTATGAGACATTTAAATAGGGACATCCCAATATGGTAAAATGGGACATTTAATTGGGGACGGAGGGTGTAACATTTTAGATTAGCTTATTGGGTCTGAAAATCTAAAATGGCTGTTGGGAAAAGCTAAGGGCAGCATTTTTATTCCAATTGGTTGTTTCAGTTTTGTTCTCTCTATAAGAACAAACAATAATACTATCAAGCAAAGAACTCTATTATATTTCAAGTACTACTTTTGTCCCACTAACATTGTTATTTGAGGAGATGACACTAATATTATTAGAATTGAGTTTATGTGGTTGATCTGAATTGATAAAGTAAGAATGATTTTAGAATCGCACAAAATTTACCAAATTTGGTTTGAAACGATTTCAATGGGACGGATAAAAAGGAAAAATTAGACAATGTTAGCGAGATGGGACGAGTAATATTTCTTGATTGCCATGACATGTGTGAATTATTAATAATATGGAATTCGTTCATAGAAAAGAATATTCAATATGTTCAATTATAATCAAGTAAAAACAGATTCTACACTTTATTATGATCGGCCCATTAACCCCCTTATATCTGAAATTGAAAAGAGTAATTGGACTTCATGGCCTAAGTTTGATTGTCCTTTGACGAGTCCATGAATTACTAAACGTTTTTATGTTTTATCGCAAAAAATAAATGGCATAAAACTTCTTATTAGTATTACTAGGGATTGTCATTTAACCCATGATAGCCTATCCATCCCATTTGCTAAAAAGCCCGGCCCGGCCAATATGGCCCACAAGCCAGCCCAGTATTTGAAGGGATGGGCATTTGGTAGAGTACTTGAAATTCAGCCGGCCCATTATGTCCCAACTCATCAGATGATCAGAACCCACCATATATTCCATCACATCCTGTTAATCTCAGTTAAAGTCAGTCTAGAAGCTCATTTATACACTATTTATTAATTAGTTTTATACTCTGTATTAAATACATACTACGAATATGGGTATCAATTATCCAACAAGAGTAATCCCACTTCATCTTCTGAAATATGAATAAAAGGTTTGGAATCGAATTCAATGGATCCTCTTACAAGTATAAATTTCAGTCCGTCCGTTACCAGAACGCAGCAGAGACGAAACTGGTCTCCTACCTTCTGCTCGTATATTTTATAGCTATCCCGGTCCCGTCCCGGTTAATATCGGTGCGGGACCGGTTCGGGATGAAAAAATTGTGTCCTAAATGGATCGGGATAGTTTCGGAACGGTATCGGAATTTTTCGGTTTGGGACATCGGGACCAGGATTTTTGCCCACCCCTAATAAATAGTGTGCCCCATAAAAAAAGATTCTAAACCGAACAATATTTAAGGGAAAATGTATAGTAGGTGTAATTAATATTGTAAAAACAGGAGGGAAGGTGAAATATAACAAAAAGTTGTAAAACTTGATATATTTTATGTAAAAATTGGAGTACAAATAAAAAAAATAATACTTTAAGAAACATAAGTTTTTTAAGTGCTCAATTACTTTTTTCTATTTTATATAAGTAATATTGGAGTCGTGTAAGAGATAATAAAAATAATTTTGTAATAATTAAAGTACAAAATAAAAAAATAAAGCACTTCAAGAGCATGTTTGGTAATACCGAAATCAGTTGAATCAGTTGATTTTGTTAAAATTTATAAAGTTCTGGCTGAAGTGTTTGGGTTGACAGATTCTACTGATTTATGGGGGAAAAATTTAAATATACTTTAATAATAAAATAAAGAAAAAATTATATGAAAAATAGTTAAAATGATCATCTACAATAATTTCAGGCACTATAGCTAGAAAAGTAACTACAATCTTACTTTTTCTTATTATTATATAATTCAGCGCACGAAATCATAAGTTACTTATTTGGTGAAAAAATTGGTTCATAAGCTAAGCTTGAATGCTTGATGAATCGTTTAAGGGTGAAAAATTATTTTTTATTTTTATATAAGTAATACTGGTCTTATTTGAAAGGTCGTAAAAAGTCATAAAATTTGATATATTTTTTGTAATAAT
The DNA here is from genome assembly GCA_945859915.1 of Cuscuta epithymum. Classification (NCBI taxonomy): domain Eukaryota; kingdom Viridiplantae; phylum Streptophyta; class Magnoliopsida; order Solanales; family Convolvulaceae; genus Cuscuta; species Cuscuta epithymum. The sequence continues at coordinate 2,114,223 of CAMAPF010000150.1, read as the reverse complement.
CGGAATAAAAATAGAAAAGTTATATGATTTTTAAAATATATGAGATTTTTTATTGGTGTGGCCAACACTATTACATTTCATATTCTAACTAGTGTAGTACCCGTGCGATGCACGGGTAATTATATCAAAACCTATTCTTATTATTCTGTAATGAAAAAATAAATATAAAAATAAATATGTTTGAAAATATATCAAAGACATAATTTAATTTGAAATTACCCTAAACATTAGTAAAAACATTTTAAATGTCCATAATAAAACTATCATATTTTTATTCTCGTAATATGCGTTATTATTGTCATGTTTTGACAGTACCAGAATTAAAATAGGACAATATTTTTCAAACTTGACAGTAATTACTCTTATTTAGGGAAATGAAATATGACAATGCTATTTTGGAATTCCAAAACATTTCTACTCGGATCTATTTCAAGAACTTTCCCAATTTGATATGTTCTTGACATACAACAATTATCACACATAAGAGAACCTTCAAATCAATGGGAATCTATAAACTTTAGTAGATAGAAAGTTATAACTAAATTTATAGCATTAGGCTTTTTGAAAAAATGTCTGTGCATCTCACTCGTGCGATGCATGTCTGTTAAGCCCAAGCGTTAGTCGAATACCGGAACCTCTATTTTAATATCTAAGAATACTTAACTGCAACTAATCACTTTTTTTCTTCAAATGTTAGGCACACAATATATGTAGAAATCATACAAAGTTGGTCAATCATTTAGTAAGCAGATTAACAAAAAACGGAGAAATGGATAATGTGATAGAAAGTTGAGGCATAGATGTGATAGAAAGTTGAGGCATAGATAGACTAAAGTTTTATATATAGAGCAACGTAGATAGAAAGTTTTAAAAAGAGAACAACATGGTTTGTCTTTCATGTGTTTATAATTTTTAGTAAAGCTGAAAGTTAACAATACATAAAAAACAGATTTTCAATGCATTTTTTGTTCCAACAATAAAAGATAAACATCTAGTCCGTTTTACTATGACCAGTTAATGAACCAAAATAAAAGCCTTCTGCTTCAAATATATGCTTAACTCTAGAATTGTATCTGACACTTAATGCATCTTCTTTCTAGAGTTCCCATCATCAAAATGGCAACATCTCAGCATCTAGCTACCTTCGCTTTCTTCATGTGATAATTGAATTTCTCTGTGACATTTTTGTATTTTTATAAATTCTTTATATTCAGTATTTTTGAAATATAAATACAATAGTATGTACATCTTTAAAAATATCCCACAAGAAATATTACAATCAGCATCTAAAAAATTAGCCTTCATCAATGGCATTGGAGAGATGTAACACAGAGTGACTACAATTCCACTCTTAAAACCCTTTCCACAATGAAATACATACTCCATGAAACTACATAAAAGTTTTCTAGATACAAACACAATACTACAAATTTCAAATGTTTTAATCTTTGCTAAAAACAAAGGGCAGTTTGAAGCTCAAAGAACTGGTAGTATTTTTTTCTTCATAACCAACTAAGCTGTGGCTAGGAAGGAGCAGGCTGCCTACTTGAAGGGCCATGGCCCCTACTGTTCAAATCAGATCAATGTTACCAGTATGCTCTGCCTCAAAGGCCACCTCTTCATGACCAGGTGTCTTCTAGAAGTGTGGGTAGACGACCCGAAGAGACTATTTTCACTCATCAATTGGGGAATCCATTTATTTTAACTCCTCAACACATAGAAACATAGAATCAATTTTTTTTACCCATAGCTGCCAATAGATCCAATAAACTTATATAGCTAACAAGTGTTAAAAAATCTAAACAAAGATTTGGTGTCAGGCAAATTTGTAGTTAAAGAAACCTGTTAATCAATTCTTCATATTCAGAAAACAAATATAATGACATGATATAAGGATGAGAAGCAAAAGCTAAAAACAGAAAAAGACAAACTTGAGCATCAATTACTAACAACCTATAAAAACTTGATGGGTATTTAGTGTTTACTGCAGATACCATTCAGTAACAAACTTATTTTAGCCAAATCTGGAGGCAGTAAATCAATGCAGAATATGTAGACCAAAAATTTGAAGCATGCACCTCTCTGTGCTCACTGAACTAAAATTTTAATACTCAGATTTTTATGCATAATCATCCCTCTTATAAAAGAGCATAGAATATTTACTAATAGTAATACTTTATCATTAACACCTAAACATTCGTCATGAAAAAGAGCTAAGAATATTTATTTATCAATAATAATAGTTAGGATTATAGTCATTATTATAAGAAGAAGGTAAGGTGATAAGGGCAATTACTACGATTTCAATTTAGTAAAGGTAAGCCTCACTTTATTTTCCCTAATGTATAATAGGCAGATCTTGATGGATATAGCTGAAGTCAGTTCAAAATCTTCCTAGGATATTCAATATTTTGGTCTTGGTTAATATATTGATGCTTTTTTATAACGTATTTGTCTTGATAACTCATCTACTCAATCAAATCTATTGAGTATAAGTAAATATTATTATATTTACATGAACCACCAAAGAAAACAAAAATTATAAGATGTATGTATTCCATCATACCTGGTCAGAAAAGCCAGCCGCATGAGTTACATAATATTGCTCAACTACTTCAAGCTGCTGCCATGGCTATCACATTATCCATTTCTCCGTTTTTTGTTAATCTACTTAGTAAATGATTGACTAACTTTGTGTGATTTCTACATATATTGACATATTGTGTACCTAACATTTGAAGAAAAAAGTGATTAGTTGGAGTTAAGTATTCTTAGGTATTAAAATAGAGGTTCCGGTGTTCGACTAACGCTTGGGCTTAACCAATCTCCATAATTTTAACAGAGAAATGTATCAAGTTTCTAATATACATACAATAAGTCAATAAGAAGAACGTTGATATCGGTGAAAGCTGCAACTCAAGATGCGACGGCACCGCTCTCCAATGTTGCTACATTTAACACTTCTACTTCAAATAAGGAAATCTTGTTGGATTTAAATATACAAATAGATTTGTAAAAATACCTCAATTGGGATCCATGGTAAATTCGTGTGGCACAGGTTGGTTCTCCTGAAGAAGAAGAATTATTTCTCAGGAACTTCTCTCAGTTCCGTCTTTTCCCCTGGGTGTGCATGCGCGTGTACGGTTCAGTTGGGAGAGAGGAGTATTCTTCGGTTGTTTTGTTAAAACGAATTCACTTGTGGGGAGTACTGCGAATTGGACGGCTGCCGCCTTGACAAACCCATTTGTGGTTGAAACCTTCCTCCATTCTTCCTTGCCTATTTGTGAGGCTGTGAGCTTATCCGCATCCCTACAAACCTTCCGCCGCCCTCACAAATCGACGATTGAACAAATTCTTGTTTAGTTTGTAATGTTGCTTTACAACGATTATATAAGTCATGCATCTTCTGGAGCTAATGACTCTTGAGAATCCCAAGCATCGAGAGACGAACAACCTTCTTGCTATGATGGAGTATTGGAATACTTCGTAATTAATTACTCGCTGCAGCGACATTGGAGCTAATGACTCTTGAGAATCCCAAGCATCAGAAGAGACATAAATTGCTTTAACCGGCAAGGCAATAAGCACTTACAGTTCCCGCTCAAAATGGCGCTGCCCTATTGCGTTTTTATATATTATATAGATGCTGCCCTATGTAATTACGAACTTCTCGTAATCTCGTATAAGCCGACAATTGAGTTGGCGGTTATCTTAACTAAAGTTAATTTCAATAGCATTTTGGGAAATATTATTAACTCGACATTATTTTGGGAAATATTTTTTTATTTAACATTATTGTAGGAAAAAACTCAAGGTTAAGCTCACTTCAAATCAAACGCATATTTTAATCATATATATTGAGCATATCCTAATTAACCTTATATAGTTGTTTAGTTTTATGTACTCTACATATGTGTGTGTTCTATAATACCAATTAAATTTGCAATAAAAAATGGATAAATTCATATATACTATATCATAAATTCATAACCCTCAGTCCCTCAACCTAATAGGATCTTTTTTGGTAGACGAATGAAATTATAATTCATGTTATAGACATAAATTCAAGGTAAAATCTAAATGGTAATCCTCAACTAAAAACTTTTTGGTTTGGTAAGGAGAAAAATTGATAACGCATTAGAAAAAATATAGGTAAGTTAATATGGTGCTCCTCAGTCTTTATTAGTGAGGTTTTACGTTTTGTAGAAGAAGAAAAGCAAGTTATAATCCTTGTGATATGCTTAAAATCTAAGAACCTTTTCTTTTTCTTTATTTGCATCTTTTAAATCTGAGATGTTACATTAATCCCCACTTTTACTTTCAAATCTTTTAGGGAAAACTGTCAAATAGGTCCTCAAACTTTCATAAAAAAGTCAATTAAGTCCTTCTATAGGAGGTTCTGTACGGCCGTCGCGATTTGGGGCAGTTTCCGGTGGAATTTTTTGATGAAATGTTTTGAGCATCTTATTCATCAAGTCTAGTTTACTCATACCAAATTTCAGCTAAAAATTCAATCGGGAACACATTCAAATTAATTCTTGAAGATAACTGCGCATTTTTGCGTTCTCGAATTAATTTGAATGCGCTCCCGATTAAATTTTTAGCTGAAATTTGGTATGAGTAAACTAGACTTGATGAATAAGATGCTCAAAAAAATTCATCAAAAAATTCCACCGGGAACCGCTCCAAATCGCGACGATCGGACAGAGTCTCCTATAGAAGGACTTAATTGACTTTTTTATGAAAGTTCGAGGACCTATTTGACAGTTTTCCCAATCTTTTATCTTGTTTCATTTTCTCAATATTAATTTACTAGGTGGTCCACTTCTTTCATAAATCTATTGATTTAAGTGAGGTTCCAAGATTTTCAGAAGAGAAAGCTTTGAGGTAAATGCGTAGCTTGAAAAATAGTATGTCGTCAACAACGTGTATCATTGTGCGAAAAAATAGTTGTTAACTCTATATACTACCTCTAGTTTGAAGTTCTCTGAGAAAAATTATCATTCGTTTTTATATTGTTATTGTATCAAAATTTGGCGCTATGACGAATTAAAATGTACGTAGTATATACTTTATTTTATTCATAAATGTAATAAAAATATAACATAAGCAGTTCAAACTCTATAATAAATGATACAATAAAGATGATTCATAAATAAATTAGTCTGTTGCCATGCTTTCAATTTGAGTTTATTGGATTTGTTTTATTTTTCATAACATTCACATATGGTAATAATTATTAAAGGTAGATTCTATGGTACCCATAAGGTACCATACCTTTGTCCACATGGACCAATGAGAATGTTGCTGTTGAATTATTTAAATCTAAATTAAAAATGATAAAGTGATGTGGTCCAATCAAATGAATGGTAGATACCCCATTTTTTAAAAGGGTACCGGAGTTGGATGATCGAGGTAGACCACTTCTCTCTTTGGGTGGGTGTCTCTCAAAATTTAAAGATGATAAATGATACAATAAAGATGATTCATAAATAAATTAGTCTGTTGCCATGCTTTCAATTTGAGTTTATTAGATTTGTTTTATTTTTCATAACATTCACATATGGTAATAATTACTCCCTCCGTCCCGAAAACAACCTCCTGATTTGACTTTCACACACTTTTAGAAAATAAATTTGACTTTACTGTAGAGTGCACTGTTTTGCACTGTTTAAACACTGTTTGGCACTGTTTAAACACTGTTTGGCACTGTTTAAACACTGTTTGACACTGTTTATCACTTTTTTGATGTAGATAATTTGCCAAATAAGGAAATTATTGAAGTGTGAAGTTAATTTTGGGACATTCATTTAAGGAAAGTGGGAAGTTGTTTTTGGGACGGAGGGAGTATTAAATACTAGACGACTACTGGGATGATCGAGGTGGACCACTTCTCTCTTTGGGTGGGTGTCTCTCAAAACTTAAAGTAAAAAACTAAAGAAATCTTTTGTTTATGAAAGCACCAAAATGTTAATATAAAATAGGATATAAGTGAACATCCTATTTTATGTAGCACAAGATCATTGCATAGATGTCTCTGGCATGTGTCTCAGAAGGTGCTCGCCCTCTTTGGAGTGTAGTGTGCTTTGACATATATAGGAAATGGTTTCTCGCATGGTGAATATTGTAAATTTTAAACTTAAAACAACATTATACATTTTCATCATAGATTCATGGAATTTCTATTAAAATATACAAATCCTCTATCAAGCCTTTGATTTCTATAGTGCCCGTCTCCATTGATAGGCCTGTCAATGGGTCGGGTCTAGACCCGGACCCGACCCGGACCCGGTTTTTTTAACGGGTATGGGTCCTTATTTTATTCTGTTTACCCGAACCCGGACCCGTTAGTACTTTTAATAAACGGGTCGGGTATGGTACTTATGATTCCGAACCGTTAAGGACCCGGACCCGTTTAAAATTTCTTATTAGTATATACACACACTAATACACAAAGAGATTAGTTATAATACTTCAAATAAAAATACAAACTAATAATACATATAAAGTGATTAGTTTTAATTCTTTGATTAAAAAGAAACGAATTAATACATACCTAATGTATAAGTGATAATATAATAGTACGTAGTATATAATATGCTTTAAGTCCAAAAGAACTTTTTGTGACCTAATTTCTAGTCTAATATACGAGTTTCTGTGGGAGAGAAAGAGACACAAAGTGCGGAATAGTACGCATCTACAAGAACCGATATTTTATTGGATAAAAGTACTAATTTTCTATGATAAACCTTAATTTTTTTGAAAAGTGAAGATATATTTTGTTTTTAAATTTGTGCACTTTGATTTACATTTCATATACATGTTTTGCTATTTTTAAAAAATTATATAATGTTCTGTCAAAAAAAAAAGTTATATGATGTTGTGCATATGATACTTAGCGGGTCTACCCGACCCGGTTCCGAGACCCATTGGGTCCGGGTCTGGGTTCAAATTTTTAGACCCGCCGGGTAAACGGGTCGGGTCCGGGTCCTTTATTTACTTAGCGGGTCCGGGTTTGGAACACTACGTTCCGACCCGGACCCGACCATTGACAGGTCTATACATTGATACGAATTTTATTTATTGAGGTGTGCTGATCGGGTGTGTCCAACCGACTAGTCAGGTGGGTTTCCTTTTGGGCTGAATTGGGCCATATGTTTAATGGGTTGAGCTAGGTGCAGAACAGGCCAATGACCTCTGGGATCATGGCCTCTTTCCATAACCCCATCACTATCTATAAAAAAATCACGTTTTTGTACATTATCCTTGTTTGGTTTTGGTTCAAATAAAAAGTGCATTTCCAATGAAAAACAAGAATAGATTTGGTGCATCCAATTTATGATCAAATGTCTCTAAATGTGTCAACAATGCATTAAAATTGATCAAAACGTGCTAATATATTCGTAATTAAATCAAAATTTTCGTCATTTCTTAAAGTGCATCGTTTGAAGCCAAAAAGTGCATCGTGCCTTAAATGAAGTGCAATAGTTAGCACTTTGAACGGTGGAGTCACATAGGGTATGGTGGCATCATCTCCACCACATATCATTTTAGTGGAAAACCCCACTAAAATGATATGTGATGGAGATGATGTCACCATACCCTATGTGACTCTATAGTGGAGTCACATATGATTCATAAAAATTTTGCACTTTTTATTTGAAGAGTGCATATCCTTATTTTAGTCAATATATACTTGTATTAGTCATTATATCATGAAACTATTGTTCACCTCTATGTGTGTATGTAGTATGTACCGTCAAACTTAAAAAATGTTGATGATTCTATCTTGATATTTACCATGTTCCAAAAATCTAAGCATGTAACTAAATAAAGCTAAGAATATGATACTACTTTAAATTTTGAAACATCCAAGCATATGGAGACATGACGATTACTATACCTATAAGTTAAAGGTGTTGAGATGTACGAAGTATAAAGCTTTTTATTTGGCCATGTAGTATCATGTTCTTCTGAGCTTCATTATATTCGATCACTTTAACTTTATTGTCACAACATTTCATTCATTTCATAAAGTTTCAAACTTATTTACCTCTTATACAATCCTGATTGCTCTAGACAAAACGCATTAAGTCAAGATAGGCCTCTGAGCTCATCAAAATTGAATACCTCAAGCACAAATGCTCAAAAGAGGAAGAGACTGACATAGTTCTCGCATCCATTGAATGTACGTAATACACATTGCTAATTTGCCACAAAAATAATAATTCGACTAGCTGTTATTAGCCTTCCAAAAAGAGAGAGCGTGGTGAACCCTTCCTTTCCACCCTTGCAACAACCAGTTCTCGTCTTCTTCCACGGAGAAATTCTTATTGTAATCTGATTTCACTTTCTCAGTTACAGACTTGACGATCTCTTGATCGAGAGGGAGTTGTTGAAGTCCAGCCCTAAGGCTCCGAAGTTGCCATTTCCTGTATGTCTCGGGCCTCTCAACTCTCTCAATTCCTTCACAAGCGATCACATTCATCAAAATTTTCCCAAAAGCAGTTTCCTCAAAGAGTCGCCTGTCTTTGTCTTCACTTGGCAGAGTCGCATCAAACATGTCAAACAGCGAGGAGAAGTGAAAGAGTGCCTCTCGGAACCGCACATCAAAGAATGGGGCATTGTAGGTACCATTCACGACTGAATGGATGAACACATCTGGATTAATGTTCTTGATGAGATTGAGTACAGTGTCCCTCGGGCTGCTCGGCACCACCGTCTCGTCCAACACGTTTCCGAGCCTGTCCAAGCAGTTGACCACCAGCACATCATGGGCCCTGTCAATCTCGAGATCTACGAGTGTTATACTCTCCCAATTCCGTGCTATGGCTTTGAACTCAAACGGGACATTGAATCTCTTGCAGTATTTCTCCAACCGAAGGCCCGTGGCCCTGACCCGCTCATCGGGGCGGAAACCGGGGCGGGGAAATTCTATCCCGGTGATGCGAAGCCTGGGAGGCCCACCGGGCCTCATCGAGAGACCTTGGATGAAACTTGGCCATTGAAAACCATACAAAACTCCAAAATCTATGATGTGGAGGCTGGTTACTCCCTCTGCAACAGCAAGTTTTCCTATGCATAAGTTGGCCATCATGGTTGATACTACCATGAAGGGGACTGCTTGGACATACCTCCGAACAGCCTTCACCATATCCGCAGCAGAGCTACTGTTGGGATACTTAGTTGCATAGAGTGACGTCCCCATTCCGTTTGCGCGTGCCTCGAGCGCATTGGCGAGATAGAACGCCGTCCTTTCGGTTTCGCCCCCGTGAGGAGAACAGTGCACTCTTATCTTCCTGAGAGTCTCGTTCGCCGCCTTCATGTCGTAATTCGCCATGGATTGTGCACATTGGGTGAGCAATCCTCTGACGTCAACGAATTCCGGATCCACTTCTCCTTTCTTCTTCCTACGGCGGCGGGTCTTCTCTGCCGCCTTAGGGTCGCAATTTGTTCTGTCTACGGGACAGAGAAGGGCGTCGTAGAAGGTATCGTCTAACGGCTCTTCGGATTCTTCCAATTCACTGGCCGCCAAGTACTTAGGGTTTCGCTGGTGGATTTCTGCAGATTCATTGTCGGGTAATGGAGAGTCGTGGGTCCGTTTCCCGCAAGATCGAAATTCATGGGGGAATTCAATTGGAACGGACAAAAGTTCAGATGAGGTGTTAGTGGGATGAGTACCGGAGGTGAAACCGTCGGGCTGGCCTCCGGTGCCGTGGAGGACGTCGGAAAAGTGTTCCTCGGTGGCTTTATAAGCCAGGCATTCGCTGAGCATGCAGGGCTGGTTCTCCAACTCCTCTTCCTCCATCAGCATGTGGCTTATGAACTTCAGAGTCGGATCTGGGCAATCCCCTTCCTTTTCATCTCCTTCTTTTGTAGCAGATTTGCTCTCGGGGAGACTGTTCATGCCTGAGGAACTACTGCTAGGACAGAAGAAATTTTGCCCGCTCATACCCATTGGATTCAATGGTTCAGAGAGATGATTGCATACCAAATCGGTTGATGTGGCGATGAATTCCTGGAACATAGCCTCCATAACTTACAAACCCCACTGACTTGATTTGAGAGTACAGAGAACAGAGGAATGGAGGAGATAGTGAGGATAATTCGAATATGGTGTTTCTCTTTTAATTTGTCAAAAAGTTGAAGGCCCGTAAGATAAGTAAATCTAAAAAGTTTGTCCGTAATGATAGCGATTTGAGCTAGGTACATACGTCATACTATCTCGCTTCAGATAGTTTGTCGAAGAAAGTTTGTCCGTAAAGTCACAACAGTACATATAATTATCCGGACTAAACGGATATATAATTGCACTAATAAAACTAAAATACAAATTATATCACTCGGCTATCTAATTTAAGGGAGGGGAAATTTTTTATCATAAACCAATTTTAATTTCTAAACTAATACTATGAATTTTTATTTTTTGAAAAATATTGTTAAATTCGTCTTACTACTAAGTTTTACAATCCGATTTTTATTTTATTTCTACTATTATGGAATTAAATATAATGAAGGTCAAAGTTGTGTGTTAGTGTTAGATACTAATGGGCTGTAGTATTCTTTGTATAGCTTATTTGGGCCGAAGGGTTCCATTAGTTTGTATTACACTTGTATAAATACCTATGTACTTGTTAATAGAAGTGAGGGGGATTAATTAGCCCTAATTAAATATACTCTTTACAGCATGGTATCAGAGCCACGCGTGAGGAGTCTCGCCCGTCCTCTGCTTCATTGACGGCTCTGCTTCGTCTCTATCTCGCAGGTCAAACACCAGAGTGCTTCGACTTGGCAGCGATGGGGGATCCGACATCACCTTATTATCTAGGCGCGGGTGATCAGCCCGGAAATCTGATCACTCATGTCATCTTCAAAGGAGACAATTATGTCTCATGGTCTCGTGCGTTTGCCCTCTCGTTGAAGGCTCGCCGGAAACATTGCTTCATTGACGGCTCGATGAAAGAACCGACTGAGGCGGCAAGGAAATCTGATTGGGAGACCAACAATTCCATGGTGGTCGCCTGGATTTTGCGGAGTATCGAACCAGCGGTGGCGGCCTCTATTCCTTTCCATGAGGAAGCTCGAACGCTGTGGCTTTACTTGGAGAAGAGATACAGTGTCTCAAACGGCCCCCGACTTCAACAATTGCGGGCTTCAATCACCGAGTGTAAACAGGGGAAATCAGTTTCTGTTGACTCCTATTACACAGCGTTGATGAGCCTCTACGACGAGCTATACCGATTAAAACCCCTGCATTCTTGTACCTGCGGACTGTGCACGTGTGGTGTTGTTGACAAGTTCGCTGCTGACCGCGAGGAAGAGAAGCTACATCAGTTTCTCGTCGGAATAGATGATGAAATCTTTGGGACAGTGAGGTCAAATCTGCTGTCTCACACGCCATTGCCGGACCTGAATCGAGCTCATCAGGCGTTCTTGCAGGAAGAGCAGTCACGGGCGATAGCTCGTGGAAAATCATTGACCGCAGAAGTACAGGCATTTGCTCTTCGGACGGATCGAACTGGGAAGGGGCGTGATGACAAGGCAGATCGCCCTCGACCTATCTGCACTCACTGCAAGCAAAAGGGACACGAGATATCTTCTTGCTTTAAGCTACACGGGTATCCGGACTGGTGGGAGGACCGAAATCGTTCAAGGGGGCAAGCTGCCGGGCGAGAAGGAAATACTGGCAGAGGAGGTGGTGCTCGAACTCATGCGGTTGTGGCTCCAGTAAACTCCTCCAAAGCTGATGAGTCTTCGTCCTCTGCTTCTGGGGGTGAAACGAGTGGTCTGGCCACTTTGAGTAAGGAGCAGATACAGGCTCTTTTAAATTTAATTAATACGGAAAACCGATCTTGTGACCGGATGTCGGGTAAGAATTCACCCTTCCTTGAATGGATAATTGATACGGGGGCATCGCATCATGTTACGGGTAACCCCACATGTCTTATTAACCCCACGAAGATTAATGATTGTCCGGTAGGATTACCGGATGGTAGACAGGTTGCTGCTTTATTAGTGGGCAGTGTGCCACTCTCCACGGGTCTCACTCTTGAACGGGTTTTATATGTGCCAGGATTAAATTGTCACCTTATTTCTGTATCACAATTGACGGATCAGTCTAAATGCTTAGTCACATTTACTAATACTCTTTGCGCTATACAGGACCTACACTCGAGGAGCCTGATTGGAGCCGGTGAGAGGCGAGATGGGCTGTTCTACTTCAGGAAGATACCTACTTTACACGCGGTTCAAGGGGGGGCTTTGACGGAGTTTGAGTTGTGGCATCGTCGACTGGGTCATCCCTCGGATCGGGTTCTTAAATTGTTACCTTCTTTTATTACCAGTTCTACTCAAAAGAAATTGAATAAACCTTGTGAAGTTTGTCCACAAGCTAAACAAGTCCGTGATTCTTTTCCACTTAGTTCGAATAAAGCTAGTAGAATTCTTGAACTAATTCATTGTGATTTATGGGGACCTTATAAGACCCCATCTACTTGTGATGCTGTTTATTTTCTTACACTGGTAGATGATTATTCGCGGGCTGTTTGGGTATATCTTCTTCGGGACAAGAAGGAAGTGCACAAATATTTTATTTCTTTTCTTGCTATGGTTGAAAAGCAATATGATGTGACGGTGAAAATAGTGCGTAGTGACAATGGCACTGAATTCAACTGTATGATGCCTCATTTTAATACTCATGGAATTATATTCCAGACCACATGTGTTCATACGCCTCAACAAAATGGGCGCGTGGAGCGCAAACACCGGCACATCTTAAATGTCGCTCGGGCTTTGATGTTTCAAGCCCATATTCCTATTCGATTATGGGGGGAATGTGTTCTTACGGCAGTATACCTTATTAATCGGACTCCATCAGGTCTTTTGGGGAATAAAACCCCTTATGAGGTACTTACTGGTGTGGCTCCGACATTTTCACATTTGCGTATTTTTGGGTGCCTCAGTTTTGCCGTTAATCTATCAGCACGGGGTGATAAATTCTCTTCTCGTAGTCGCAAATGTGTTTTCATTGGCTACCCCCATGGGAAGAAAGGATGGAAATTATATGATTGGGACACAGGAGAAATTTTTGTGTCTCGAGACGTGCAATTTTATGAGACGGAGTTTCCATTTTTCTCCCCCCAGTCTGACATTGCCGGTGATGTGCCTTCGTTAGGTGAGTCTCGCCCACTGTTGGAAGACACGCATGTTGTGGATACTGATCATGGGCATTCTACTACACATGATATGCATGTCTCGGCAGACATGGCAGCCGAGGTCCCCCCCCCCCCTTCCGGTAACACCACTGATGACCAGATGGGTTCTGCTCCTTTGGGCCGAGGCATGAGAACCAAACGGACTTCTGTTTTGCTCCGCGATTTTGTTACAACCAATGTGATTACCAGCCCATCTCCGCCATCTTCCGGTACCGTCATCTCCTCAGGTACTCCTTATCCCATAGCTAATTTTATTAAATGTGACAAATATTCTTCCCGGCATCGGGCATTTCTTGGAGCTGTTCTTGCAGGTCAGGAACCTCATTCTTTTTCCGCCGCCATGACTGATGTAGGATGGCGTACGGCCATGCAGAATGAAATCCAGGCTTTAGAAAATAATCACACTTGGGTTATGCAGCCACTTCCCCCCGGTAAAAAGGCACTTGGGTGTAAGTGGGTCTATAAAATTAAATATCATTCTGATGGGACCATTGAGCGTCTCAAAGCTCGGTTGGTGGTTTTTGGCAATCATCAAAAGGCAGGTATTGACTACACTGAGACGTTTGCGCCAGTCGCCAAGATGGTGACCGTTCGGGCTTTCTTAGCTGTTGCTGCAGCTCAACACTGGGACTTACATCAAATGGACGTCCACAATGCCTTCTTGCATGGCGATTTGGATGAGGAGGTTTACATGAAACCTCCTCCCGGATTTTACTCCTCGCAACCGGGCCTCGTCTGTCGACTGAAAAAGTCCTTGTATGGCTTACGCCAGGCTCCCCGTTGCTGGTTCTCAAAATTGGCGGCTTCCTTGAAGAAATATGGTTTTATTCAGTCATATTCTGACTACTCACTATTTACTTATCGACAGGGGGATATTCTGTTACATGTTCTCGTCTATGTGGATGATTTGATTGTTGCAGGCAATAACTCCGGTGCCGTATCCGCATTCAAATCTTATTTGCACTCCTGCTTTCACATGAAGGATCTTGGCATTTTGAAATATTTTTTGGGCATCGAGGTGGCGCATGGGTCTGAGGGGTTGTTCTTATGTCAACGCAAATACACGTTAGACATTATTACGGAGACTGGTCTTCTTGGTGCCAAACCTGCCCCTGTTCCTATGGAACAGAATCATACGTTGGCACTGGCTACAGGCCCTCTTTTATCTGATCCGGAGTCTTTTAGGCGCCTTATTGGACGTTTGATCTATCTCTCATTTACTCGTCCTGACCTAGCATATGCTGTTCATATTTTATCTCAGTTTATGCAGGCTCCCAGACAGGAACATTGGATGGCGGCATTACGTGTAGTTCGGTATCTTAAAGGCACACCTGGACAGGGTATTCTTTTTCCCTCCACGTGTGACTTGACTTTAACGGGTTGGTGTGATTCAGATTGGGCCAGTTGTCCCCTCACTCGTCGATCTCTTACTGGATGGCTCATTTTCCTTGGGGGATCTCCTATTTCTTGGAAGACAAAGAAACAACATACTGTCTCTCGATCCTCTACTGAAGCAGAATACCGTTCAATGGCCGCTGTCACCGCTGAATTAAAATGGCTTAAAGGTCTTCTCCTTTCCTTGGGTATTCATCATTCGAGCCCTATGATTTTGTTTTGTGATAGTCGATCCGCTCTTCATATCGCTCATAATCCTGTCTTCCATGAGCGCACCAAGCATATCGAGGTCGACTGTCACTATGTTCGTGATGCTCTTCAGGCTGGGCTCCTTGCTGCTAAACATGTTTCTACTACCGATCAACTGGCTGACATCTTCACTAAGGCTCTTGGCAAAAGACAATTTTTGTACTTACTTAGCAAGTTGGGCATTTTTGATCCGAATGCTCCAACTTGAGGGGGGGTGTTAGATACTAATGGGTTGTAGTATTCTTTGTATAGCTTATTTGGGCCGAAGGGTTCCATTAGTTTGTATTACACTTGTATAAATACCTATGTACTTGTTAATAGAAGTGAGGGGGATTAATTAGCCCTAATTAAATATACTCTTTACAGCAGTTAGCAACCGTGAAAAGGGGAATATTGCAACTAATGGAGGAAGTATTGAATTTTCAAATTCAGGTCGCATGCGTCCATACTCAAGAGGTTTATTCCCTAGGAAAACAATCCAAGGTGTCTCTAATTCTGGCTTACTTAGGGTCTGTTTGAAACAACTTCTGCTTAAAAAAGTGCTTTTTGGAAAAAGTGATTGTAATAAAAGTTGATAGTGTTTGAGAAAAAAAAATGAATTTGAAAAGTAAAAGTTGGTAGTGTTTGGTATAATAAGTCCTTTTGTGTGATAGTCTGATAGAAAAAGTAAAAGCACTTTTTACACGAAAGTCAAGAAAAATAAAAGTTGGTAGTGTTTGATAAAATAAATGTTTTTTAAGCCAAAAGCTGATGAATGCTTTTTTTAAGCATTTGCAAACTAACCCTTAGACGCCTCTGACAGATTTGATCACTATGATGACTCATTCTTCTCATATGAATTTCTGAGACATGCAACAACAAGCAACCGTCGTCTTCCTTTTTCAAATGAGGAAGATATAAGGAATTCCAAATTGAACAGTACGATCTGACGCAAACTGAGCTCAATTCCTTGGAGAATTGTCTGCTTGCAGACAACTTCCACACACAACTAAAAATATACAAGAAATTTCAGAAGAATAAAAGGCGGCAAAACATGAGAACTAGGTTTCGGTCCAAACATTTCCATTGGATCTAGTTTGTTTTTGTTTTTATCTTTAATGTACTTTTTTCCTGTCTCGCATTGCACTGGTTTAAGGGTGGTACTGTTCATCATCTTCCTCGTTGAGCTTCGGCCATGACAAGGAAGAACAAGCAGCTTCGAACCCCACCACCAAAGGACAAGAGTTTCGATGACAAAATCAAGTATTTGGCTGCCAAAAAGGCTGCCATGGAAGGGGAGAAACTGAAAAAGAAGGGCACCAATATGAAGGTTCTACCTTCCTCCTTTCCGGTTGTTTCTTCCAACTCAACTGATCCTCATGCCGCGGCACATTCTGGATCACTGAATGGTTCTATGGAGGTTTTACCGCATCATGTCCCTGTTATATCGTCCAACACCACGGAGGTGGACTTTAACTGGCCTATGTTATGCAACACTTAGTGGACTTTAAAGTCTCGGCTAGCCTACAAGATGCCCCCTCCACGGGAGAGTTCTTTACTTGGAATAGAGGCGTTTTATGGGCTAAGCTCGACCGAGTTTTGATTAACGATTTATGGGCACAAAATAGTGTTGGGTGTAGGGTTCATTTCCATGAGATGGAGGTGGAGTTTGACCACACGGCATCCGTTGTGTCAATACTCCTTAATTCCTCACCTAGACCAAAACCATTTACATTTTTTAATATGTGGTTAAAACATCATGACTTTGCTAACATTTTAGCGCAACATTGGAACTTGAATTGTGTTGGATCGGCTCAATTTATTTTGGTAAAGAAGTTTAAGGGGCTCAAAAGGCCTCTAAAAATTCTTAATGCCAAAGAGTTTGGCCACATATCCGACAAGGCAAAGAGGGCAAAAGAGGACTTCAAAGATTTGCATAAATTGGTGCTACTTGATCCGGCAAATGAGGAGCTCAAAGTCCAATTGGGTGAAGCTAGTAGACGGGCTATCTTCCTTAGTGAAGCCGAAGCTAGTTTCTACCAACAATGGGCCAAAGCTACTCATATTCTTGAAGCGGACAAAATATTTTCATGCAATTGTCAAAAGAAATATGGCAAGAAACGCAAATACTTCCCTTTGCATTGGAGGACGGTATCATTACTACTTCTTTAGATCAAGTTGGTAATGAGTTTGTGAATTTCTTTGTTGATTTATTTGGAACCGATTTGGATTGCCATGCCTTGGACCCTTTGGTTTTAGGTTCGGGCCCTTTGATTGAGCCAAGTGCTCATGGGAGCCTTATTGTCCCGGTTACTACGTCGGACATTAAAAATGCCCTCTTTGATATTGGCCATAGTTAGTTAAATACGGTACGGGATTAAATGAGATTTAATACGTACGTCTTTTATTCGGTAACAAGAATGAAAAAGACGGTCAAAAATTCGTTGAAAAGTACATTGACTTTTAAAAACGTGTGAATACGTATACGTGTATAATACGGTATATGTTACAAAAATCCGGACAAAAAATACGGGGTATTATTTTGAACATATAAAGTATATACTTCACAAAATAAGATATATAGCAAAAACAAATAAAAGTATACACATATTCAAGTGGCAAATCTCATTACGCTAAAAAAAGTAGCAAATCTCATTACCACATACAGAAATAATTTGTAATTTCATAAGTCAATGAAAAAATAAAAATACTAATTAAATCCAAGACAAAATTTTGCAAAATAAAGTCAAAAAATGAAGAATAATAATAATTGTCTTTATATTACCATCAAATAACACTTAAGTCAAACTCATTATGTTCATCAAGATGATGAATGACATATGAGAAAAGTATGTTGTGCGACTGTTATGCTTATTATTGTTTATGTGTAAAAGTCTATACTAAAAATATGTCAGGTTTAGAAAAACCTTAATTTGATATGATTGATTGGAAAGACATCATAAATCCAATATTATTTCATGTTTTGGTCTTTTGGGAAGCTTTAGCCGCCGTGCAAAAACTTTTAGTGATTAATAATTGCATTGTAACAATACAAAAACATGGGGTCACGATCGAGGAGAAGGTTTTAATTTTTGCTTTTAACCTATTCTCTCCTATGCATTTAATGCACTAATTCAATTGATTAGTTCATATTTCTATTTTTTGTAAAAATACGGAAAAAATACGTTTTATACGGGAAGTATGAGTTTTTTTCCCTTTTTAAACGGACTGACATTATTTTTCGTTTTAGACGCGTTTATTTGTTCAAAAAAGCGGTACATGTTTAAAACGCGTTTTAAACGGAAAAAAGCTAACTAGGATATTGGCAATGACAAGGCTCCCGGCCCGGATGGCTATTCTTCCGCGTTCTTTAAAGCGAATTGGGAGACTATTGGGGAGGATATAGTCCAAGTGGTAAAGGAGTTCTTTCGTTCGGGAAAATTGCTAAAACAGATTAACCATACTATTATTGCTCTTATCCCTAGCTAAAACGAATCACTCCCCTAAGGTCTCGGACTATAGACCCATTTTGTGTACCAATGTTTATATAAGATCATCACAAAAAACCTTGCCACAAGATTAATTCCGTGTCTTCCGAATTTAATTGACCAAGCCCAAGGGACTTTTGTGGATGGCCGCCTCATGTTTGATAACATTTTTCCTTGCCCAGGAACTTGTTAGAGGATACACGAGGAAGCGAATATCACCGAGGTGCATGATCAAGGTGGATTTGAGCAAGGCCTATGATACTATTTCTTGGGAGTTTTTAGAAAACGTCCTTAAGGGTTTGGGCTTCCCTTTGCGATTTGTTGGATGGGTAATGGAATGTGTGTCGACGGCCTCTTTCTCGGTCTCTTTGAATGGCTCACTTTATGGGTTTTTCAAAGGGAGGAGGGAAATTAGGCAAGGTGACCCCATGTGCCCATTATTATTACTGATTTGTCTTGAATATTTTCCGTGTTTAATTAAATTGCGAACCTTGGGACCGAATTTTAAGTTTCACCCCCAATGTGCTTCACTTGGCATCACTCATTTGGCCTATGCGGATGATCTAATGCTCTTTTCAAGGGGTGACAAATATTCCATTGAAATATTAGTCAATGCCCTTAAGGACTTTGGGGACACTTCGGGCCTTCGAGTGAATCATGATAAATCAAATATTTTCATTGGGGGTGTGGCCGGACTTGAACTGCAAAATATTTTGGACCTTGTGGATTTCGGGCAAGGTGATTTCCCAGTGAAATACCTCGGAATACCTTTGGCACCATTTAAAATCTCAGTTGCGCAACATGCGCCTCTCATTGAAACAATTACTGATTTTTTGAATGTTTGGAATGTCAAGACCATTTCGTATGCATGGAAACTCGAGCTCATACGTTCGGTTATTCAAGGCGTTCAATCATTCTGGTTAAAGGTTTTCCCGGTACCGAGAGCAATTATTGATCGGATTGTGTCCATTTGTAGAGTGTTCCTATGGGAAGGAAAATACTCCAAAGTGGCTTGGGACGACATTTGTCTCCCAAAAGAGGAAGGGGGTCTTGGCATTCGTAATGCCACCGTTTGGAATCAAGCTCTCCTTTCTCGCATCCTTTGGGATGTCCACAACAAAAAGGACACTCTATGGGTTAAATGGGTCAGTGGTGTATATCTTTGCGGAAAAACGGTGTGGGATTTTATCCCACACAGCCGTGATTCACAGTTGATGAAAAAATTGTATCACATCAAGACCAACATTTGTGGACGTTTCAATAATTTGAATGACACCAGTATGGGCCTTGCGAGTAGGAGCATTAATGGTAAACTGATTTCGTCAAAGGTATATGATCTTTTAAGAATTAAAGGGACTATTCGAATCTGGATGAGCTTCATTTGGAAGTCTTATATCCCTCCGAAGTTCTCTTTCAATACGTGGTTGGCTTTTAGAAACCGGCTTCCTACACAGGATAGCCTTGGTTATATACATATAGTTAATAGATGCGACTTATGAGAGGATGGACTAAAATCAATTCCACACCTTTTCTTTGCTTGTCCTTTTGCAGGGCAGATTTGAGACAGGATTCGGACTTGGATGGGGATGGACAACCAGGTGACAACACTCCATAGTGCGGTCAAGTGGATCACGAGGAAGCACAAGGGGTCAACTCTCAACTGTCATGGCAAAATCGATCCAGCTAGCCTTTTGTGCAACGATCTACTGGATATGGCATGGAAGAAATGCAAACCGCTTTGATGGAGCGAACAGGACTATTGAAGAGATCGTGGCAAAGATAAAGCATGTGGTGTATAAGATACTATTTAGTATATACCCACATGATATGATCAGATTTTGAGCTGGAGACTGCATGCTCCCTATGTAGCCGCGACATACTTGGACTATAGTGTGTGCTTCTTGCAACACTTTGATTATTTTTTGGGCATACGGATGTGTGCATCTTGCAACATCTTTTGCAATGTATATTTTTGATGACTTTAGATATGTGTGCGTGCATTGTTTTGCAGCACTGATGCCTTTTTTTTATGGTGAGGGACCTAGTATTGTATACTTGGGCCCTAGCTTGTTTTTGACTTAGAACGAATCAAAACCTTCTCCCAACCCCCACTTTAGTTGGGGGGGGGGGGGGGTTTAAGAGATCTAGGATGTATAATTTTTCTTTGGGTGCTAATATATATTTACATTTCATCCAAAAAAAGGTATGTCAATTAATATTTCTATAAGTTAATGTTTTAAAGTGCAAGCATATAAATGGAATGTGTTAAAGATGTTGAAATGTACGTACGTAGTATAAAAAAAATTATTTGGCCATGTAGTAGTCATGTTGTTCTGAGCTTCATTTACATCATATCCGATCACTTAAATTTTATTATCACAACACTTCATTTCATAAAGATTCAAACTCATTTACCTCTTATACAATCCTGATTGCTCTAGACAAAACGCATTAAGTAAAGATAGGGCTGTGAGCTCATCAAAATTGAACAACTCAAGCGCAAATACACAGGGAGATCAAAGAGGAAGAAACTTGCACAGTTCTTGTGTCCATGGACTGTAATAGACATTGCTAACTCAAGCGCAAATACACAGGGAGATCAAAAAGAGGAAGAAACTTGCACAGGTCTGGTGTCCATGGACTGTAATAGACATTGCTAATTTGCCACAAAAATAACAATTCGACTAGCTGTTATTAGCCTTCCAAAAAGAGACAGCGTGGTGAACCCTTCCTTTCCATCCTTGCAACAACCAGTTCTTGTCTTCTTCCACGGAGAAATTCTTATTGTAATCTGATTTCACTTTATGAGTTACAGACTTCACGATCTCCTGATCGAGAGGGAGTTGTTGGAGTCCAGCCCTAAGGCTCCGAACTTGCCATGTCTTGTATGTCTCGGGCCTCTCAATTCTTTCTGTTCCTTCACAAGCGATCACATTCATCAATCTTTTCCCAAAAACAGTTTCCTCAAATAGTCGCCTCTCTGTGTTTTCACTTGGAAGAGTCACATCTAACATGTCAAACAGCGAGGAGAAGTGAAAGAGTGCCTCTTGGAACCGCACATCAAAGAACGGGGCGTTGTAGGCCCCATTGACGACCGCGTGGATGAACACATCTGGATTAATGTTCTTGATGAGATTGAGTACCATGTCCCTCGGGCTGTTAAGCACCACCGTATCATCCAGCACGTTACCGTGCCTGTCCAAGCAGTTGACAACCAGCACGTCATCGGCCCTGTCGATCTCAAGATCTTCAAGTGTTATACTCTCCCAATTCCGTGCTATGGCTTTGAACTCAAATGGGACATTAAATCTCTTACTGTATTTCTCCAGCCAAAGGCCCGTGGCCCTGACCCGCTCATTGGGGTGGAAATCGGGCCCGGGAAATTCTATCCCGGTGATGCGAAGCCTGGGAGGCCCACCGGGCCTCACCAAGAGACCTTGGATGAAACTTGGCCATTGAAAACCATAAGAAACTCCAAAATCTATGATGTGGAGGCTGGTTACTCCCTCTGCATCAGCAAGCTTTCCTATGCATAAGTTGGCCATCATGGTTGATACTGCCATGAAGGGGACTGCGTGGATATACATCTGAGCGGCCTTCACCATATCCGCAGCTGAGCTAGGATCCTGAGATGCAAAGAGTGATGTCCCCATTCCGTTTGCGCGTGCCTCGAGCGCATTGACGATATAGAACGCCGTCCTTTCTATTCCGTTCCCGTAAGGAGAAGAGTGCCGTCTTATCTTCTTGAGAGTCTCGGTCGCCACCTTCATGTCGCAATTCGATATGGATTGTGCACATTGGGTGAGCAATCTTCTGACATCGACGGATTCCGTTTTCACTTTCACTTCTCCTTTCTTCTTCCTACGGCGGCGGGTCTTCCCTGCAGCCTTAGGTTCGGAATTGGTTCTGTCTACGGGGCAGAGAAGGGCGTCGTAGAAGGTATCATCCAGGGGCTCTTCGGATTCTTCCGAATTACTGGCCGCCAAGTACTTAGGGTTTCTCTGGTGGGTTTCTGCAGATTCATTGTCGGGTAATGGAGAATCGTGGATCCGTTTCCCGCTAGATCGAGATACATATCCATGATCGAACTCAATTGGAATCGACGAAGTTTCAGATGAAGAGTGAATGAGATGACTACCGGAGGAGTAGCCGCCGGGCTGGATGCCGGTACCGTGGAGGACGTCGGATAATTGCTTCTCAGTTGCTTGGAGAGCCAGACATTCGGTGAGCATGCAGGACTGGTTCTCCAACTCTTCTTCCTCCATTAGCATCTGGCTTATGAACCTTAGTGTCGGATCCGTACAACCCCCCTCCTTTTCATCTAATTCGGTTGCAGCAGAGTTGTTCTCGGCAAAACTGTTCATGCCTGAGAAACTACTATTAGGACTGAAGAATCTTTGTCCGCTCATACACATTGGATCATTTGATGTGGCGATGAATTCTTCGAACAGAGCCTCAATAACGTACGAACTCCATTGACTTTGCCACAGATTTGAGAGTACAGAGAAGAAGCAATAAGAATGGAGGGGATAGAGGATGATTAGAAATTTAGAACTTTCGAAGATGGTCTTTTCTTTTAAGGAATGGTCCTTTCTTTTAAGGAAAATGCTTAGTGTATACACAAGTTGTACACAAGACCTCCTAGTTGCCTGTGTACACACAATTCGTTTAAAAAGAGGCAATACTTGATGTCAAATTGTCTGTGTACACAGACAATGTACACATTTTGTGTACAACTTGTGTACACCATAGTCCCCTTCTTTTAATTGTCAAAAAGGTTGAAGGTTCTTAGCACAGCACATCTAAAGACAATCTAAAAAGTTTGTTGTCCGTAACATGGGTAGACCCGTCTGCTATTTGTGAGCCAGAACTAAGAAGTAATTGTTGTTTTATGAGCTGAAGTAATTGTTGTTTTATGAGCTGTTTGTAAGCACTTTTGCTTAAAAAAACATTTTTTGAGGTGATTTAAAAAAAAATGATTGGTAATAAAAGTTAATACTTCGTAGTTTTTTTTTAGAAAAAAGTGATTTTGGAATGTCAAAGTTGGTAATGTTTGGTAAAATAAGTGTTTTTTGTATAATAGAAAAAGTGAAAAACATTTTTTCACCCAAAAGTCGAGAAGCGTTTTTTTAAGTAGAAGTTGTCACTTGAAAATATTAATTTTAGACACGTTTACTTCAATGGTTATTAAACAGTGCTTATTAAGACTCGCGTTAATAAGCGGCACATAAAATAAGCGGTGTTGTAAGCTCATTCTGTACGTTTACTTCAAAGGATTTAAAACACCGGTTAACATTAAAATGTCCAAAATAACATTATACATATATAGACACACAAACATTCATGAACACAAGTATATAATATAATATGTGAGGGTCACCTCGTACGTGTACCCATACCCTTAACCTCTACCCCGCCCTATACCTCGTACCCCATCCCTATCACTACCCCACACCTTACCCCCCCCCAATTCCACACCCTTTACCCCTACACCTTCCTTACCCCTGTATTTACCACGACCTTACCCTCTACCCCTACAACCCCTCACGGTACCCCCACCCTACTGTACGGAGGTGGGATTGGGGGCGGGGGTGGGTTGAGGAAGGGGCAGGTGTTATGCGGTAAAGGGGGTAGGGTAAGGGGTACAGGTAGGGGGTGTAGGGTAGGATGGGGTAGGGGTGGGGTCGGGGGTGGGGGTCAAGGTAGGGACAGGTGGTAAGGGTTAAAGGGATAGGGTGGGGGTGGGTGGGGTAAGGGATATGGGGTAAGGGTGGGTGAGTCAATGTAGTCTTATTCTAAGGCTTTGTTTGCAACAACTAAGAATGAGTATGCTTTGTTTGTCCATAATACTTTTGTGCATTTTTGCTAAAAAAAGTCAAAATTTGTGTTTGCAAAACTAAACTTCTCCAGAATTTTAATCACTTTTACCTCAAAAGCAAAAAGCAATAATAGGTATGCAAATTAGGTAAATAACTTCAACTTGAGGGAAAATTATATTTTTAATATGAGTGTGTGTCGTTAATGCCCTTCCACTCCTGCAAATCACTTACGGACGCATCAAATAAATCCCCATCAATGAATGAAATTTCCGGCCACTTTTAGTTTTCTAATCCTTATTGTCTTCTCTTATTTTTGCCGCCGCTAAGGAAGTTGCAACTTGAAAATCGGAAGCCATCGTTTCACACTGAAAATTGAAAATCTAAGATTTTTTATGTCCGGCTTCAGGATTTCTTCGCTACCCGCATAGCCTCAAGACCTGCTGGAACTGTTCCTCTTTCAATAGGCTAATTAATAATATACTTATAATAATAATAATAAACATTAACAATAATAGTAATAATAATATTAACAACAACAACAATAACAATGATAACAACAATAACAATACTAATAACAACAACAACAATAATAATATTAATAGTAATAATAATAACAACAACAACAACAAAACTCAATCAGATCAGACCAGATAAAAAGGATTCAGATCATAACAGAAAGATTTCAGATGAAGGAAAACGATTTGATAACAATAATAATAACAATTATAATGATACTAATAATAATGATAATGATAATAATAACAATAACATCAATAGTAGCAATAAAGACTTCTTTTTTTGGCAAAAGCAATAAAGACTTCTATCATACACATTTTTAAAAAAGCCATCAAAACAAATGAAATAAGGTGCTTTACCTATAGATGTGTACGTCTTTTTTAAACAACCCTAGTCAAAATCTCAATTCCACAACTCAGCATGTTACAACACCCTCAGACTTTAAGCTCATCTCAAATCGGTTTGCGATTCTAAGTAACAAGTATTCTACCCGTGTGATGCATGGGAAATTATTACATGCAAAAATATAATGCGCATGATAAAAAATTAAATATTTAAATTTAAAAACAATACGTAAGTTTAATAACTTTCGATGCATACATTAGAGTTTCACGTGTATTAATATCAATAAAAATCAAATATTTGAAATTTGAAAATAATATGTAAGTTTAATAACTTTCGATGCATGCACTAAAGTATCATGTGTACTCATATCAATTTAAATCAAAACAATGTTCCTTAAAAAGTTTGGAATAATAACAATTTGAAAACAAAACTTATTACAAATTTCGGAACACTTCCTTAAATGCAATGTTCGTTGTTACATTGGGACTTTTCCCATCTGCGTCACATATAGCTATTTTCAAACCCGCAGGGTTAGTGACACGTGAAAGCGCAACATATAACTGACCATGACTGAAAACAGGCCGGGTTTTTCAGGACTAATCCAACATTGGACAACAATTGTCCTTGACTCTTATTTATCGTCATATCATATGAGACAATCAAAGGAAACTGTCTTGTTTCAAACTTGAAAGGTAATCTCACATCAGATGGAGCCAAAGACATTCTTGGTATCAAAACCTTCCTGCACTCAACCCTATCAAAACTATCTAAAAAGGGCTATCTAAAAAAGTGTAAGGTCCTTAGTTGAAATCTTTAAAATTCTTGAAATGATGTTTTTATGGAATGTTTTGTTACAAAAAAAGGTATATTTTGAAAAAAGTGTATTTTTATACGGAGTATACATATATTTTCGTATATATTTAATTAATATTTTGGGGTACATTACGGTGCTAGCATTGCTTTTTTTAAGTAATAATGATATTAATTGTCTCATGAAGATATAAATTTTTTATTTCTCTAAGAAGATCAGCACAAATTTTTAATTAGTTGATCTTTCAAAATGTGTTGAATCTTCAAAATATGTCTTAAATACATCCTTCCTTAAAATTTTACTAATATGCTACAAACCAATTCAAACGTACATGGGTGTGAACTTTTGCTACAACTGAAAATATAAGAAAAGTTTAAATAAATCTGACTCAATACACTAATTTGCCTATATAAAAATGAAAATATAAGAAAAGTTTAAATATTAAAGCAGATTAAACAAATTTGCCTAATTCTTTCCCACCAAATATATAGACTATATGAACTATGTAGTACCTTCTCGCACACTTGTCATTTGATTCTTCATTAGGAAAATAAACATCAAAGAAAACATGAAAAAAAAAGTTAGCAAAAGTTTATACATACATTACCTATATGTTTTTCTTTGAAAGCACAGGGGTGCATACCTTTTGGCCGTCCAAGTCCATTTGCTTATATTGATGTCCTTGATGCACTTGATATTGTGTATATTCATATGTGATATGTACTTATTGAATGTTAAAAAATTATATATCTAAGTTTTCAACATCCAATAAGTGAGTGTCACATATGAATGTGACATTCACTATGAGGCTAGAAAAAATTGTAGACCGAGCTATTTAATAAACATTCATTGTGAGGCTGAATACAAATCTCGTATTACTTCATAACTGTTTCGTGCATATATAGTGAAACAGTCGTGATTTTTGAAAGAAGAGCGAGCTAAATTATGATCATAGGTATCCATAATTATTTTCAAATCAACAACTTGAATAACAAAAAGGTTATGCTCGAAATTTTATAATCACATACTAGACAGTTATGATTTATGACACCATACAAGACGTGATGGCACACAAATATTGCAAGTGTCCCACATAAAAATAACTCAACAAACACAATGAGATTTAAGAATGGACCGTTTGAATATAAAAATTTAATTGAAATTCATGAATCAAACCATATACACATAATGTGATTAGTAAATAATTTTCCATTTATGTTGTAACTTGTAACTAATTAGTAAATAGTTTGTCATGTGATGAAAAGATAATTCCATACATAGAAGAATAAAACCCAACAAAGTTTCTCTTATTTTTCAGACTTACCGTTGTAGATTCACAAATAATCAATCTAAGGTATTTATTCATGCTAGTATACATTTATTTTGGCATGTGTGTGTGTCTACCACACTTGTGGAAAAAATCATCAGAATCATGATTGCGGTCATAATCATTATTCACTCCAATTGGCTTATTTGGGTCTTCTTCCAAGATTATGCAATCATCGTCTTCATTTTCCACAGCTTTCACAGTCTTCATAAATTGTGACTGGAGAAGAATTTAGAGTCTGCTTGGTGTTCAAAGTAACCTCACCCTTTACGGCCACATCGTGGGAATCGACGGAGGATCTTCAATCTTCATCAAGGAGTTTAGATATCCATTCAAAATCAGATCTACCTCTACAGTCGGCTCCAACGCCACCGGTCTTGCCAGAACACTCTTCCTCGTATGAGCTTATGTATATCACCATAACTCTTTAGGCGCTTCCATCATATCATAGTATAAGAGTCAAGACCTTCACCACCGTACACTCCAATGCTATCATTTGATCTTTCACACTAAAAGTGTGTTATACATCTCTTCACAGGCAGACCTTAGTTGAGGCTCGAGGGGCATGCCCTTTCCCAAATAATAGGGAAAACTGTCAAATGAGTCCATGTACTATATTGAAAAAGTCAATTGAGTCAATGTACTATTTTATCAATCAATTGGGTACACAAAGTCTCAAATTTTAATTACAAATTTACTAGGGGTGAAAATAAAAAATGAGAATCAAGTAATTTTCATGTATTAAGTATTAACTACCCAATTAAATGCATTTCCTAATACATTTCTTTTAAATACGTAGTATAACTTTTCATAAATCAGCCGACAATCCAGTCATTTCAGCCAGAACTTCATAAATTTAGCAAAATCAGTCGATTCAACCAATTTCGGTGTGACTAAACAAGCTGTAAGTGTTATACTTCAAATAAAGTATAATGATTTTTATTGTACAAAGAGGAAAAGCCTCACCAAATTCTCTGATCAACCTTCTCCTTTACAAAAGATGGAATAGTCTAATGTGTTCTAGTTGTAGATGTAGGAGTGGGCATAAAACCCGAACGTAACCGGTACTGAACCGTACCGTAATGATATCGAACCGAATACCGGGTATTTGAACGGTTCTATATATTTTTGTCCCATACCGAAACCGTACCGTTTGAAACGGGTACAGGACCGGTCCTAGATTTTGAGAACCGAAAAATACCGGACCGAACCCTTTGAAAATAATGCACTTAAATTTTTTATATTTTTTCTATACCAATTCAATAGATCTCTTTTATAGACCAACAGTTTTATAGCCCAAGTATTTATTTATGCATCCTTAAAATAGCTAAATGTGTGTGTTTATAATATATATATATATATATATATATATATATATATATATATATATATATATATATATATATATATATATATATATATATATTGTTATTTTTTCTTTTTAGATAATTTATGTTATATTTTGGTATGTATTGAAAGAATATTAAAATTCTAGAGAAATCATTAATGACTTCATTTCTAGTAATGTTAGCGTACATGACTTTTTATTCTATCATGCTTGTGCAATTTTACAACTTAATGAATATGGTTTAAATCTTAGCTGTCAAGGTTCCACTATAAATCAAATTAGAACTACGGAGTAATATTTAACATAGAATGAATGAAGAATTAGAACGTTGAGGACTTCTATTATACTAGTATTCATCAATTTGATGATATTCTTTTTTTTATATATTTTCACAGGAACTAAGTAAGTTAAGGATGATATTTATCTTGTGCGTCATCGTTTTGCTATACTCTTTCTTAGTTGTGTTGCACTATTTGTTTATTTGTGAATTTTAGTCCTATATATGCAATTTATTGTATCAACATTTCATGTGAGTTGATTGGTGTGATGATATCTATTAATTGCAAGATTTGTTCAAATATTTTAGCATGTGTTTGGCATTGTACCGTACCATTTTGTACCATTTCGAAACCGGGCCGTACCGGACCGTTAAAAACCTCACGGATACATTACAGATTTTACTAATTTACAGGACCGTTTCGGACCGCGCCCACCCTATGCAGATGTATATATTCAACTCTGGCATGTATAACGCCCGTGCTGTTCAACCACAACATACACGGGTTTAATGCACCAAATCCCCCAGTGATATAGAAATTTAGCACATTAGCCCCTTATGATTTAGAAAATGCATCAAACTCCTCTGTGTTATTATTAATCATGCGCAAAATCCCTTTTATGAATAAATTTAATAATTTTAAAATCACTTTTCTTAATATTATGATTGAATATGCAAGTAAATTTGTCAAAATATCTAAATTTTACAAAAATATTAATCATTTTTCATGTTTTGACAATTCAATTTGTTCATAAAAGGGATTCTGCGCATGATTAATAATAACACAAGGGGGTTTGATGCATTTTCTAAATCGGGGGTAATCCACCGAATTTCTATGCCACAAAGGGGTTTGGTGTGTGAAACCCTACATACACCTATGACGGAAGCGTATATAGTACAGCCGGTTGTACGGTGAGAACCGTACAACCGGTGGCATTTTTGTAATTTACATGAAATTCGCGTGTTGTAGTAAATGAGCATTAAACCATGTCTAGTGAGCATGATAGATATTTTGGTGAGCATTAGAAGCATAACAATGAGCATCGTGGTCCCTGCTTCATCTCTTCGAATTTACTTTTTGTTCCTTATTTTTTTCTTTATAAAAACTTATTAAATTATATCTATAATCAACTCTTATGAACTTCAGTATGCGAATTTAATGCAATATGATACTTTTGAAATATGCATTGTTATGTCATTTTACAAAAGAGCATAACATGAATACTCGTTGGGCATACATAACTTATAAAATGAGAATAGATATGAAAATCATAAATACATTTAATTGAACATCAAGACATTTTCATTGAGCATCAACTTGAAATTATAAGCACTAGTGATTTTCATTATGCGATTGTGATGAGCATCGAGTCTGTTCTTTTGAGTATTAGAGGTCTAACAATGAGCACCAGTGATTTCTGATTCATATCTTGTAATTCAATTTCTTTTTATTATTTTTTCGTTTATAAAAAATTCTTAGATTATGTTTATAATTAATTTCAATATGTGAATCTAATGTAGAATGATATGTTTGATATGTGCATCATTTTAAAATGAGCATAAAGCCGTACAAACTGAGCATACATAATTTACAAAATGAGTATCAAAAATTCAAAAGCTCATTTGTGTATGCTCATTTATTTTGGGCGTTATAGTTGATATGTGCATCATTTTAAAATGAGCATAAAGCAGTACCAAATGAGCATACATAATTTAAAAATGAGTATAAAAAATTCAAAACCTTATTTGTGCATGCTCATTGATTTTGGCGTTATACTCATTTAAGTTTAACATAAAACTCATTTTTAATGTGCTTAATATTCAGTTGTGTAAATTCATTTCTTTTAAGCGTATACTCATTTGAGTTTAATACAAAGCTCATTTTTAATGTGTTTAATATCCAGTTATGTTTGTTCATTTCTTTTATGAGTATACTCATTTGAGTTTAATATAAAACTCATTTGAGATCAATAGCAAGTGGGGATTCCTATGTCTACGGCAGACTCTTTGTCTTCCAAAATCACAATTTCAAACATCAAAACTGATAAAGAAGAAACAAGAGAAAAACTAAAAGAGTGAAAGAAAGACAGAGGGAGGATCAGTTGTGTCCCTTCTACCCGCCACCCGATCTAGGCCCAATACTAATCGGATTTTCGGTTTTGGGTTTTTCGGGTCGGATATCCACTTCGGTTCGGATAATATCCGAAAAAATATCGGGTTTTTCGGGTCGGATCGGGTTTTGCTCAGCCCTACCTCCGTCCCATTTATATTGTCCCGGAAGAGGGTGGCACGGTTATTAAGAAAAGTGGGTTTGTGTGGTTGATATTAATTGATAAAGTAAGATCGAATAAAGTAAGAATGATTTAGAGCCACACAAACTTTGCCAAATATGGTATGGGACAATATAAGTAGGACTTCCCGAAAAGGTAAAACGGGACAAAATAAATGGGACGGAGGGAGTACATTTTAACAGCTTTTCACTTTTTGATTCTGATCATTTTAATTCCCTTTCTGATTGGCATTTAGATGATGAAATTTGAATGACTTTCCAATTTCAGTGTTGTTATTATGGAAAGATGGGAAATAATGGTTGGATGACATTTCGAAAATTTGACCATGTTATTGTTGTGAGTATATGATTTGAATGACTTGAAATATTTTCAGGACGCATTATTTAAATTCTCGCTACTGGCTTTATATTTTAGAAGGCATTATTTTTTTGATAAAAAATAATTTATGAAGGGCTAAAGTATTGCAATTCCGAAGCCTCTGGAACAAGTTATGTAGCAAGTGAAGTAATTTCTAATAGGTAACTACAGTCTTCAGTTTAACTAAAAACCTTACCCTTTTGAGATGCCCCAAAAACTTCTTCTCATTTCCCTTCTTGCCTTCATAGAATGATTTGTGTAACTAGCATTCATTTACTTTTTTCTTACGCAATAACTACCTTACATTTCCGCATTATTCCCCCTTTCTTAATATGGAGTATAATGATTTGGTTATTTCTACATGATTCCCACTTTCCAAAACAAACTGGGAAGTATTTTTTGGGATGGAGGGAGTATAATGATTTTGTTATTTTTATTATTATATATGGTTCACTTATTTTCCTATATAAAGTATTAACATTAAACAGTTTCAAGATGCAAATCATATATTTAGTGTGAAGTCAAAATATGAGGTATGGTGTCATAAGTTTTACATAAGCGTGGCAATGATTTTAGAATTTCAGAGTTTGTGCTTGATCTTTTCTTGAGATGTTGAAGTGTATATGGCTTTTGAATGGCCAAGTAGTATCTCATTCTTCTTCTGAGCTTCAGGTACATAATATTAAATTACTTCAACTTTCTTATCCCAAGACATCATTCATTTCATATTTAAACTTATCTGGCTCTTGCATAATCCTTATTGCTCCAGAGAAATTTGTGAAGTTATGACTTATGATGGGCTTAAGTACTCATCAAAACTGAGCTACTCAAGCACAGATGCAAAGGGAGATCACAAGAGGAAGAGAAAGATGGCAATGTTTCTGATACCCATTTGCTGAAGAAAAGACATACATATGTGCATTGTTATAATAGGCCATCTCCAAGTGGCAACAGGAAGTTCCAGAAGCAACCCAAGTGTGCAAAGTTGGAATTGAGTGATCTTATGCGACAAAAGTATCAACATAAAAAGGAGTGTGTAAAGATTTTTTTGGATAGTTTTCCCTTGGCATGTTTTTTATTAGTCAGTGCTAGTGGATATAGTGCTTTAAGCTTTGCTGGATGTATATGCATGGAATCCCTATCATGATCTATATGAGCGAATCATGTTAGTCTTAAGATTTGTCCCATTCTCTGGCCATGCGAAATCAGAAGTTATCATGTTACTTGGGTACTTGGGCGTTTCAACTTCAAGTCGTAGCAATTCTTTGCTTGAGTTTATATGTGCATCATATGAGTTAATGATAAGTCAATCTAACAAGAAGGTTCGTATTACTGACTTGAATGAAAAATAAAGTTGATTCTAATGGACATTGCAAATTCGCAACAAAACAATCTCTACTAGTGGTTAATGGGCTTCCAACAGGAGAAAGCATGGTGTACTCTTCCTTTCCACCCTTGCAACATCCAGTTCCCGTCTTCTTCCACGGAGAAATTCTTATTGAAAACCGATTTCGCGCTCTCCATTACAAACTTGAGGATCTCTTGATCGAGTGGCAATTGCTGGAGTCCAGCCTTGAGGCTTCTAACATGCCATTGCTTGTACGTCTCAGGCCTCTCAACTCTCTCTGTTCCTTCACAAGCTATCACATTCATCACATCTTTTCCAAGCACCATTTCCTCAAAGAGCCGCCTGTCTGTGTCTTCACTTGGCACAGTCACATCTAACATGTCAAACATTGAGGAGAAGTGAAAGACTGCCTCCCGGAATCGTGTGGCAAAGAACGGGGCATTGAAGGCCCCGTTCACAACCGCATGGATGAACATATTTGGATTGACGTTCCTGATGAGATTGAGTACAATGTCCCTTGGGCTATCGGGCACCATCGTCTCATCTGGCACGGTACCTAGCCTGTCCAAGCAGTTTACAACCAGCATGTCGAAGTCCCTGTCGATTTCGAGATCTTCGAGTGTTATACTCTCCCATTTCGTTGCTATGCCTTTATACTCAAACGGGACATTAAATCTCTTGCAATATTTTTCCAGTCGAATTCCTGTGGCCTTGACCAGCTCTTCAGGACGGAAGCCGGGCTGGGGCAAGTCTATTCCAGTGATACGAAGCCTTGGAGGCCCACCGGGCCTCATCGAGAGACCTTGGATGAGACTTGGCCATTTAAAACCATATAAAATTCCAAAATCTATGATATGCAGGCTAGTTGCTCCTGCTGCAGCAACAAGCTTTCCGATGCATCTGTTTGCGTTGATATACATCTGAAAAGCTTTCACCATATCCGCAGCTGAAATATTGTTTGAATGCTTGGATGTGTACATTGATGTTCCCATTCCATTTAAGCGCGCCTCAAGCGCATTGGCAAGATAAAATGCCATCCTTTCTGTTCCGTTGCCATAAGGAGAAGAGTAAAGCCTTATTGTCTTAAGAGTCTCGTTAGCTGCCTTGATGTCATTA
Organism: Cuscuta epithymum; assembly: GCA_945859915.1. NCBI lineage: Eukaryota > Viridiplantae > Streptophyta > Magnoliopsida > Solanales > Convolvulaceae > Cuscuta > Cuscuta epithymum. The sequence goes on along the minus strand of CAMAPF010000150.1, from coordinate 2,080,343 downwards.
ATTGTCAGGGACTGTGCACATTGAGTGAGTAAGCCTCTGAAATCCACATAGTCCTTTTCGGTTTGTTGTTTCTTCTTGCCTCGTGCGTTTCTCCGTCTCGCCTTAGATTCAGATTTTTCTATATTCTTAGGGAGACATGCAACTATTTTTTTGTTTATGGGACATGGAAAGGAATCGTAGTACCTATCGTCCATTGGCTCAGATTCATCCGAATAACCTGCCGCCAGGTACTTGTTGTTCCTTTTCTGGGTTTCTGTAGAATCATTGTCAGGCGATGAACCATGGTTCCTTTTTCCCTTTGAGGGTGATCGGTCCTTCTCGGTCTCCTCCACTCCTCCGCTTTCCCGAGATACCAAACCATGTTGACACTCAAAAGGACTATCATGGTTCCTTTTTCCTTTTGAGGGTGTTCGGTCCTTCTCAGTCTCCTCCACTCCGCTTTCCTGAGATACCAAACCGTGTTGGCACTCAAAAGGACTATCATGGTTCTTTTTTCCTTTTGAAGGTGATCCGTCCTTCTCGGTTTCCTCCTCTCCTCCACTAGCCCGAGATGCCAAATCGTGTTGGCACTCAAAAGGACTATCATTGTCCCTTCTTCCCTTTGAGGGTGACCGTTCCTTCTCGGTCTCCTCCACTCCGCTTGCCCGAGATACTAAACCATGTCCGCCCTCAAAAGGACTCAAGAAAGAGTCGGATGAAGAGTTACTAGGATGACTACCCCAGGAGAGACCGTCAGGCTGGTTGTGGGTGCCTTTGAGTACCTCAGATAAGTGTTTCTCAGTGGCTTGGAGAGCCATGCATTCACTGAGCATGAAAGGCTGGTTCTCCAGGTCTTCTTCCTCCATTATCATCTGGCTTAGGTAATTTAGAGTCGCATCTAGGTAGTCTCCTGCCTCATCTTGTTCTGCTGTAGCAGACTTGTTCTCGGCGAGACTGTTAATGCCTGAGAAACTACTACTAGGACCGCTTAGAAACTTTGGATCCATTGGGGTAGAGTGGTGAATGTAGAGCAAATCATTTGATGTGGTGATGGATTCATGGATCAGAGTCTTCATCACAGGATAGAGGAGATCAAAGAAGAAACAAGAAAGATACTGTGAAGAATGATGGTGAAATGAGGAGGAGCTGGACTAATGCAACGAAAAGTAAAAGGTTATTGACATATGGGTAAAACTATATGTTAGAGCTCCATTCATACAGTCAACTTTATTCTTTTTTGTTCCTCTTTTTTTTTTTTAAATCTAATTCATGACACATTTCGATTCATTTTTAGCAATTCAATACAAATTTTAGTATAGTTCCTTAATGTGTTAATTTTATAATTTTCATATATGCTCATGAAAGAGAAAATATTTTAATCAAACACAAAATGGATGGATTAGTACTTAGCCAGACAAGTTGAAGGAAGCTGACTCGTGTTAAATCTTATTTTCTTTGTATAGACTTATTAATTCCAGAATAAAGAATTGAAAAGAATTTATTCGCGTCCTTTAAATCAAAGTAAAACAACTTTAATGCCCAAAGTCCAAAAGTAACCTACGTTTAGTACCTACCTTTATACTACGTATTAAACTGCAATATCAGTTTTCCCGGTGGGCCGGTGGCAATGCTATGACTGTTTCCTTTCATCCCTTTCCAGACAGTAGTAAATTTATCCTACTACTATAATGTGATGAAAAGTTGATCTACTTTGCATTACCCAATATATTCATGCCACATAAGAATGTTCCTAAAAATGCATGAAAAAATGGTTACCTATCCTTACTCCTTAACCTTCTTGGGACGGAAACATCCACTTACATATCACCAGGGACGGAGCCAGAAAAATGACTCAGCGGGGTTAAAATCAAATTTACATAGAATCAAAACGGTAGATTATTTTTAGACAAAAAAAAACATACCCGAATTGAATGTAACTTAGATAAATGATAGTTTAAATGAAACTAATAGAGTATATGTAGTTAATATACTTCGTATATGTCACATATATTATAAACTTGTTTTATACGGCTTGAGTTGAGTACCTCAAATGAGACTCATTGTCTTACGTACCCTAATACTCTATGGTTCTCTTCGATCTTACTCGGTTTAGTATCAAGATTTCTTACTAGAAAAGAATCATTTATTGAGTAGGCACTCGTAGTAGTAAGATATGTTGTCTTTGCTCTGTCCCTAAGTCATGTCACGTAAGTAATGAGTGAATTACACGCTATTTTGTGAATATAATTAATATTACGCATCACAATTTTACTAATTTCAAACTTAAATAGTGCTGATTTTGCAGAAGTCGTAACTTTTTACTCGTAATGAGTTACGAGAGCCATAATATATCAAATCGAAGATATTTCAGAGCTCCACACTCTTGAATTTTCAGCGGGGTCGGCTGACCACCCTGACCCCCTAGTAGCTCCTCCCCTGGTTGCCGCCCATTTGCCACAACCAGGGGCGGAGTCAAGGGAGGGTCAGGGTGGTCAAACGACCCCGCTGAAAGTTTGAGAGTATAGAGCTCTAAAATCTCTTCGATTTGATATATTATGGACCCCGTAACTCATTACGAGTAAAAAGTTCTGACTTCTGGAAAATCAGACATCTAAATGTAAAATCAGCAAAATTTGATGCATAAAATTGATTATTTTCCCAAATTTTATAAATAATGTATAATTAACCCGTTACTTACGTGACATGATTTCAGAAACATAGGAAAAACAATTTGTCTTGTTGTTTACGAATGCCTATGTATCTAAACTACAAATGAAACATTCAACTCGGACATTGTCTAAAAACGATCTACCATTTTTCATGTTATACATAGTTGATTTTCGACCCCCTGACGCGTTTTCTTGACTCCGCCACTGGCGGCAACTGGTTTCATTTTCATCTTACATTCTTTTTACACCTGAACATCGAATATGGCAACAATCTCATGGGTTCGGCACTTCGGCATATGGCTGTTAATGAACCGAGCTTTTATCGAACTATTCGAGTTCGAGCTCGGTTTCGAACCTAACGAGCCGAGCTTAACGAGCCTTCGAACTCGAACCCGAGCTCAGTTTTAAATTTGAAAAATTAGTCGAGCCGAGCTCGAACATAGTAGTTTTCGGCTCGGTTCGAACTCGAGCCTATCGAACACCCTGAAATTATAAATATAATTTATATATAATAAAAATTTAAATATAATTAGTATGATTTTATGAATTTAAATATGTTTATTAACGAACCGAATACTTGTCGAATCATTCGAGCACAAGCCTATTAACGAGCATCACCTAAAATTTTAAATTCAACCATATTTATCGAGCTTATCGAGCGCTCGTTTCGAACATCAAACGCCTATCGAGCCAAACACGAGCCTCATTTGTAAAGCTCGCCGAGCTTCGAGCTCGAACCCAAACACCGTTAATTCATTATCGAGCCGAACTTGAGCTTTAGGTGTTCAGGCTCGGCTCGGCTCGTTAATAGCCCTACTTGAGGATGGAGAGGAAAACAGTGTCCGAATACCAGCGAGTTCTTGTGCATTGCCACCATTTTCGGGCCATAATGCTGCCCGACCAGGTGCATGATTTTTTTTAAAAAAAAATGTTAGGAAAAAGTATACATTATTTTTATATTGACAGTTGTAGTAATTGACTTTGTTGGCAGAGGAAAATTGTGTGTTTATTCAAGCAAGTGAATGGTCAATAGTGAAAGTTTGAAAGAATGGTATGAAGAAAGTGGAATGTTTAAAGAAAAATGGAAGGAGCATATCAACAAGAAAGCAAGCAATCACGGAAGTCTATTGGAGTAACACATACGTTTGTGCTTTGCCATTAATCAATGCTGAAAAAGAGTGTTCACTTTAAATTAGTCATAATTAAAAATATGCTAGTCTAATAATATAGTGACACGTGTAAAGTTTGATTGGTAAGAGAATGCGAATAACTGACTGATTGGTACTGTACATAACTGATTTGATTCTCTTGTACAATCGTCTAGTTGACATGCCCAGAACAGCTGTTATGCTAATGATGTAATCAACAATCGCTTGTGTGGAACATGAATAGTGAAAACAGACAAGTCCACAATCTCCCTCGATCCATGGGCTCTGCGGAGTTGGGCTCGGGGGTAATGCATTTATTTGAGAGGAGGGTGGCCTCAGTTCATTTGTGTGATGTAATTTAATGTTCTCGATCCTTAGTTCTTTGACTTTGTGAGGTGCAGGTTGATCCTAAGTTCGATTATAGTGCGGACTTTTGGTGGGCAATGAGTTCAGTCTTAGATGCGATTTTGACCTTATCTTGATGATCTGGAATCAACCTCGGCGGACACGGGCTCGGTCACAGTTTTGGACGTATCTCGGTGATCTGAGAACTGATTTGGAATCGGGTTTGGCGGGGAATGACTTAGTGATTTTTTGAAGATCGTTTATCCGTTAATGTTGATATCTCCAGTGTAATTGTATTCAAAGTTTACATCGTATTTATTACATGTAGTCACTATGATGTAAATTTTGAATACAAATACAGTCACTAAAAGTTACTAAGTCACATTTTTTCCACGTACCACTTTTCCATTAGTAATATTAGTGAATTTTTTCTATTTATAAGGATGCACCTTTATGACAGACAACTATATATGCAATCTCAATATTGAAATAAGTCCCCGATTCCTATAAATTATAATTGCACCATTGTGTGAGAAATTCCTAAATTTCAATTACATATAAATGACGCACATTCGATCCGTTAACAACTCATACTAGGGGTTTGTCCTCAAATAATACTAATTAAAAGCATTTAGACAAAAAAAGAGACTTTTCTTTTAAGTTCCAAAAATAAGACTAAATAATACTTAAGGGACTATTACACCCTTACTAAGCCCAAACCCACTGGTCTGCTACAGTAACCCGTCACAGTGACCAAATGTGCAGTGACCAATGTTACAGTTACCAATGGCATAGTTACAAAATTCATCCAGTGACCAAAAATCATTAGTGACCAAAAATCCAAAATTCACCAGTGACCAAAATTCATCAATGACAAAAAATCATTAGTGACCAAAAATCCAAAATTCACCAGTGACCAAAAATCCAAAATTCACCACTCAATTGACGACATCACAATTAGTACCGCTCCAGTAAATTTATTAGTTGACAATTTATGGTTACTTAAAATCGATTTTTAGGTCCGATCAATTACAATTACTGTCACCAGTTACAGTTACCCGAACGATCAGTTGAAGTTACTCGACCCGACCAGTTAAAGTTACCCAACCCGACCAGTTACAATTATCCGACCGGACCAGTTACAATCACCCTGACCTGGCCAGTCACAGTTACCCGACCCGACTAATTACAGATGACCACCGTCTAAGTTACTATCGCTCTAGTGACCACCGTCTCAGTTACTACCATTTCAGTAACCATTATCCCAGTTGCTACCGCTTCTTACCTGACCCGATTAGTTGCCCGACCAGTTATAATTACCTGACCCGACCAGTTACCCGTTGAGTTATAGTTGGTTAATCCGATCAATAACAATTACCTAACAAAACAAATTACAATTACTCAACCCGATTAATTCTAATTACTCAATTTGACTAGTTACAGTTACTCGACCCAATTAATTACAATTTTTGGACCCAATAATTACGAGCCCGTTTGGTAGCACGAAAATCGGCTGTTTTGGCTGATTCTGCTGAAATTTATGAAATTCTGGCTGAAGTGGCTGTTTTGGCTGATTCTGCTGATTCAAGAAAAAATATCTTAAAAATATATTTTATTAATAAATAATAGAAAAAATTACATGTAAAAATAGCTAAAATAGTCCTCTACAGTAACTTCAGCCAATACAGCCAGAAAAGTAACTCCAACCTTACTTTTTCTGCTTATTACACAATTCAGCACACAAAAGTAAAAGTTACGTGTTTGGTGAAAAAGCTGGCTGATAAGCCTGATAAGCCGAAAAAAGAGGTCTCCAAACGGGCTCTACATTTACAGTTACAAACTGACCGCCCAACGACAGTTTTTCATAAAAATCTATAGTATCAGTGTCGTACAATAACAGTGCCGCAGACACCACGCCGCCGCCATGGCCACTGTGCCACCATCGTTGCGCCGCCGCACCACAAACCCAACCCTCCTGCCCCAACCCCCTGTTCCCCAGCCCGCACCTAAACCCCTGCCCCCTCTCCAGATCCAAGTCCAACAAGCCCATCCCAGCCCCGATTCACATATCCCTAGTGCGCCGCCGCGTGATTCTAACCAACAAATCCGACCGAGCCGCCGCAGGGAAACAATAGCTTAGCCAGAGTCATCCTCATCCGTACAATACCGCACTTGGATTCTATCCCTTCGCTCTCAGTTGCGGGAATCGTCGCCATCCATGGGGTCTTGACAGAAGAGAGAAGAAAGAGGAAGTGGCTGGGTAGCGGCGCAGGACGAAGTCGACGGAGCGGTGCGCGATGAAGACGACGGGCATCAGCTGCAAGTGAAATGGAGAAGATTGCGGGAGAACCATAGATAAGGTTGCAGGTATGAAGATGTACGAAAATGGGGAGATCTATCTATGGCCATAGGTACAAAAGACGAAAGAGAACATCCGTAATGAACTAATGATAGATGCTAAGGCTAATTCTGTAAACTCACACTTGAAATGGTCTTATTCATGGAAAAACGGGAAAGCTATCTATTTTTGTCTTTAGGTCTCCTATTAGTATTATTGAGGTCATTCTTTCCTCATACTATCAATAAAAATTACCTTTTCAAAAATATTAATGAATATTGTAAATTTGAAAATTTTGTGGAATTTTTAAGTCTAAGAGGCTGTTTGGCAACACTGTTTTTCGACTTATCAGCCAACTTTTTCACCAAACTCGTAATCTTTTCTTTCGCACGCTGAATTGTGTAATAAGCAGAAAAAGTAAAGTTGCAGTTACTTTTCTGGCTGTATTGGCTGAAGTTACTGTAGATGACCATTTTAGCTATTTTTACATATAATTGTTTCTTTATTTTATTAATAAAATATATTTTAAAAATATATATATTTTTTAAATCAGCAGAATCAACCAATGCAGCCACTTCAGTCTGAATTTCATAAATTTCAGCAGAATCAACCAAAACAACCGATTTTCGTGCTACCAAACGGACTCTAAAACTATGAATGAACTATGTATATATGGTCACGGATACACTACAAGTGCATATGGAGAAACCATTTAAAACAATAATAGAAATGAAAAAATGACATATCTCCACTACTTCTCCAATTTGAAGAACAAATTCATTGTTGTTTTTACTTAGAACGGTAATTTGCTAGTCTGGTCTGGTCTGGTCTCTTTAAATCTGATCTGATATGGTCTGGTAAACGTCTAGTCTCTGTGTATTTTATAACTACATAAATTAAGTCTGGTTTGATATGATCTGGTCTGTTTAAGTCCGATCTGAGACTGAAAACATGCATGTGTATTTTGTCAAAACTGCACATCCACGCGTGCACATCAACCGCCACTCTACTTTAAAAGAACAAAAATAAGTGAAGGTTATAGAAATAACTAGCATAATACCCGTGCATACGCACGGGAAAGAGCTGTGGGTACATATATATATTTACTATCTATTCTAGTAATAAAGTAAAATATTCTTTTGGAATAGTACCTAAAAGAACTACTTATGAGATAGATAATTGTCCTGTTAACTTATTAGTCTGATTATCTTATACCTAAAAGCAATACATGCGAGAGAAAATTCTCCCGCTCAATTATTAGTCCATTTATCTACTTATATCTAAAAGTATTACGTATGAGAGAGAGAAATATTCCTCTTGATGATTAGTCCGATCATCTTCTTATATCTAAAAGTACAACATATGAGAGAGCGAGAGAGAGAACTTTATCGCTCAATTATTAGTCCACTTAACTTATACGGTTATACCTAAATATACTACATATGGGGGGGAATTCTCCCGCTCATTTATTAGCCCATTTAGATTATATCTAAAAACACTACATATGAGATAAAATACACTCTTACGTTTATTAGTACGCTTATCTTATACCTCAACATACTACATATGAGAGAGAAAATCATTTCGCTCAATTATTATTTCATTTATCTTATCGTATACGTAAAAGCACTACATGTGAGAGAGAAAAATCTCCCGGTCAATTATTAGTGTAACACCCCGGCCCCGTGGGACCCGAGGTAGTTACTCGGGATCTCTAGTACTGTCCTCACAAACCACCACGAGCCTTTACGGCGCACTTTGTCCTCACTCATGCGCGCCCTAAGAAACTTCCCAGAGGGTGTCACCCATCCCAAGACTACTCCCGTGCAGGCACGCTTAACTTTGGAGTTCTTGGGTGATGAGCTCCCTTAAAAGCATATGCACCTCTGTTTGTATGAGTAGTACTATTAATCCTCTTAAATTAATCTCGGGTATTACAATTAGTTCGCTTATCTTATATCTAAAAGACTACATATGAGAGAGGAATTTCTTCCACTCAGTTATTAATCCGCTTATCTTATACCTAAAAGCAATACATGCGAGAGAAAATTCTCCCACTCAATTATTAGTCCATTTATCTACTTATATCTAAAAGTATTACATATGAGAGAGAGAAATCTTCCTCTTGATGATTAGTCCGATCATCTTCTTATACCTAAAAGTACAACATATGAGAGAGCGAGAGAATGAACTTTATCGCTCAATTATTAGTCCACTTAACTTATACCTAAATATACTACATATGGAGGGAATTCTCCCGCTCATTTATTAGCCCATTTAGATTATATCTAAAAACACTACATATGAGATAAAATACACTCCTATGTTTATTAGTATTCTTATCTTATACCTAAACATACTACATATGAGAGAGAAAATCATTTCGCTCAATTATTATTTCATTTATCTTATCGTATACGTAAAAGCACTACATGTGAGAGAGAAAATTCTCCCGGCCAATTATTACTTCGCTTATCTTATATCTAAAAGACTACATATGAGAGAGGAAATTCTTCCGCTCATTTATTAATCCGCTTATCTTCTTATACCAAAAAGCAATACATGCGAGAGAAAATTCTCTCGCTCAATTATTAGTCCATTTATCTACTTATATCTAAAAGTATTACGTATGAGAGAGAGAAATCTTCCTCTTGATGATTAGTCCGATCATCTTCTTATACCTAAAAGTACAACATATGAGAGAGCGAGAGAGAAAACTTTATCGCTCAATTATTAGTCCACTTAACTTATACCTAAATATACTACATATGGGGGGAATTCTCCCGCTCATTTATTAGCCCATTTAGATTATATCTAAAAACACTACATATGAGATAAAATACACTCTTACGTTTATTAGTACGCGTATCTTATACCTCAACATATTACATATGAGAGAGAAAATCATTTCGCTCAATTATTATTTCATTTATCTTATCGTATACGTAAAAGCACTACATGTGAAAGAGAAAATTCTCCCGGTCAATTATTAGTTCGTTTATCTTATATCTAAAAGACTACATATGAGAGAGGAAATTCTTCCGCTCAGTTATTAATCCGCTTATCTATTTATGAGAAAAAAAAAATTCACCCACTCAATTGTTAGTTCGCTTATCTTATCGTATCTTATACGAAGTTACTAAAAGCATTAAATATGAGAAGAAAATTATTACACTCAATTATTAGTCTGCTTATCTTATGGGAGCATACACTCCACACTCGGTTGTACAGTGCTCATTGTTCAACATAAGTACGTAACCAAATATTTTATGTTATGCTTAATGAGTATAAAGTTGAAATGAAATGAGTATTGGTATTAAACCGTTGTATTGGTAGCACAATTGAGTATTAGAAGCATGCAATTGAGTAACATGATGTAAACGTAATATATATGCTACAAATCAACTTATTTATTTAACTATATTATCATTGTATTTATTGTGCTAATTTTATAATTTAATTTAATACCAATACTCATTTCGTTTAAACTCTATACTCATTTATTTTAACATACAATACTTCATACTTGGTTGTATCATGTTTAGGGTACAACAAATTGTACGAAATAGTTTGCCCTTATCTTATACCTTAAAGCACTACACGTGACTTATATGATAGCTTATGTTGGTCATATATTAGGAGCTATTAATTATATACTTCGTAATAAAGAATGATAGTATAAAGGTTGTTTAATAAACTTGAGTATTTTTAAAAATATATATATATATATGCTATATTGATGTCATATGAAAGGTCGTAAAAAATTATGAATTTTGATAATATTTTTATAAAAATGAGATAAACGGTTAAAAAGTTATAGCACTTTGAAGAAAAATGGTGTTTTTATACATTGGGGTCCACAACATTAATGGCACGTTTTTTACCTCCTTTGGTTTTGATAAATTGCCGTATTTATCCTCCGAATTGCCACATGGCATTTTTATGATAGAGGAGTAAAATGTGAGAAGAAGGACATGTGTATTATTTTGAGGTTAGAATTGTCTTTTAATGAGCTATTTGCTTTCTTATAGATAAATAGATAATATATAATATACTATCGTGTATATTTCCGTAACAATAGAGACACATGCTACCAAATAAAGGATTTCGTAAATCATTCATAACTATTAACTACATTATCTCAAAACCATTAACGGTCTAAATGATACTCCTGAATCACACAAGGTCAGTTGACCCAAAAAGTCATAGTCATGGGCCCCTATCCTAATGTAACTCTAAGTTAATAAGAAATTAATAAAAACTAAGTAAAATATTAAAAGTCCATTTGGTGACTATATTTTTCGACTTATCAGACTTATCAATCAACTTATTTACCAAACATCTAACTTTTGATTTCACGCGCTCAATTGTGTAATAATAAGAAAATGTGAGGTTAGATGTACTTTTCTGGTTGCATTGACTTAAGTTATTGTAAAGTATCATTTTATCTTTTTTCATATATTTTTTTTATTATTAAAAGAATATATTTAAAATACATTTTTTCATAAATCGGCAGAATCAGTCAATCTAGCTACTTCAGTTAAAACTATAAATTTTAGCCGAATAAGCTAATACAATCGATTTGAATATTACCACACAGGATCTAAAGTAGTATACCATTTCATATATAGTTAATGTACCTTATCAAGATATTAATATAGTCATAACGCACAAAATTACATATACATTTCATTCTACAATTCTACAAATAAACCTTCTTAGATTTCAACATGTTGGTCATGCTGCTAATCAGTCGTATTCATTTCACAATCAACAACTATTTGATCTCATTCTTCATTTAATAATGGAAAATCATTTAAATTAACATCCAAACTACTCCCAATGCTTTAAATTTCTTTAAATTTGGGTTCAATATCGATATTTTTTTTCCTAAATCGTAAAATATTAAAAAAAAATCATAAATATCATAAATGTAATAAACATTCGTAGAAATTTTAATAATTAGTTCAAAAAAATGAATTATATCTATAGATAATACATTTCAAAGATACAATTATGGAAAGTTTTGACACATGTCATCTTCTAAGCAAATATTCATACAATATTTTTTATTCGAATTTTAATTATTCTTTATTAATTATACGTACGTTAGAACTTAGAAGTTAAGGTCAATTAAAACTCATCATGCTATACGTAGCTTAGTTTAGGACTAAGTTAAGTTGGATTACAACTCATGAATTCAATTTACGTACGTCACTATAGGAATAATTCACCAAGCCATCAATTCTATGTCATCTTCTTATCAATTCATGTTCGTAATTTTTTTTTATGTTCGTAATTTTGTTTTTTTTTTCTGGTACAAAAAACTAACTTCATAATTTATTTATTTTAGAAGATATAGGCTTAAATTGATAACACATAATTGAGACTATGGATAATCCGACAAAAAGATTTCTGACAACCACCGTCCCGTGAACCAAACTCGGAAGGAATTATACTACGTAATAAAAAAAATCAATTACAAATTATGGAAATTTTGCTGTATTTGATTAGAACTCATCAACGATTTGTACATTATTTATGTAAAATTTTCTCAATATCTATCGATCATACGAAGTATCAAATATTTATTATATCAGACCAGATCATATCAAATAAAACCAGACTAGAAAATTCGAGTTCAGTTAAAAATATCTTTAAATGAGTCCTCCCTAAAATTTGGAGCTCCATATTAGATTAGAATATAAAAGTAATTTAAAACTATGGATTGAATTTAGAGCTCCAATTTAAATCATTTCATAATATGTTTTTAATTGGATTGAATTTTTTTTAGCTTAAACATATTTGAATTCTTTTTAGAGTTATTTAAAACTATTATTTTTATCATTTGAAAAGTGAGGAGTAATATTTTGAGCATTCTTTGTAATACACAGATGGTGAGATATTCTGAAAAATAAAAAGTAATACGTAGTGTAAATTAAATAATATTTTGAGCAATTTTTAAAATCTTATTTTTAATATTTTTTTTTAATTTCAAAAATAATAATAATAATAATACGTAGTAATAATTTTATCTACAAAGTGAAAACGGTGTAAATGTGGAATTAAGTAAGAACATGATATTTAAAAAAGATGATTAAAAGAACTTTTTTTGAAATCGCAAAAAAACTTTTAAAAAGGCTAAAATTTAGAGAACATTATTAAAAAAAATATGTACAACTTTTCTTCCGTACATTAGAGAGTTAAAGATATGTTCGAGGTTGTTAGAATGTGATGAGGAGCACTTTTAGCAAAAAGAAATTAAAAAGGCGTAAATTTGTCTTACATGGTTAACTTTAGTAATTGTATGACGCGCATAAAGCAATTTCCTATTTGGATATATAAGACCCATTTGATAACACTGGAATTGGTTGAATCAGATAAATCTGCTGAAATTATGAAATTCTGGTTGATGTGACTGCATTGGCTGAATTATTGAAAAATTATATTTTAAATATAATTTTTTAATTAATTTTAGAAAAAATACATTAAAATAGCTAAAATGGTGTTCTATAGTAATTTCAACCAATTCGACAAAAAAATTCCTCCAACCCGAATTATTTTGATCATTTCTTAATTCAGCGTATGAAATCAAAATTACGCAATTAGTAAAAAAAATTGTCTGATAAGCTGAAAACAAGGGTTGTCAAACGATCTACAAATTAGGGTTATGTTTGGTATTTAGAGCACTGGGTGGAGACTAGCTAATGTCTGAATTAATGTCTATTATCTGAACTCAAGACTATTGTGTGAAACTGAATTTTGAAATGTTGTACTAAACTGTTTATTGAATGAGGCAAGACTGTTGGGCAAATAAAAAATAACAGAAAAATGTCCAGATAAAGTCACATAAGATCAAATCAAATGACATCATACGAGAATTAAATATCAACTAAATACAAAACAAGAAATCCTCCAATATGAGATTAGAATAAATCTTCCGAAACATTCTACACATTGAAATGTCCTAATATAATACGAATACTAATAAGAGTAATAAAGATATTTATAATTAGACTATTGTTTTAGCTTAAACATATACAAATACTCTTCAGAGTTATTTTTTTTTATCATTTGATAAGTGAAAAAAAATAATATTTTGAAAATTCTTTGTAATATATAGGGTGTGATATTATGATTTATGAGTAATAAAATGCTATTATAAATTATTTTAAAGTACATATATTCCAAATGTAAAAAAAGTATTGTAATTTTGAAATCTTATTTTTGATATTGTGTTTTCAATTCCAAAATTATGAGTCTTAAAAAGCTATTGTAAATCAATTTAAAGTACATATATTCCAAATGCAAAACAAGTATTGCAATTTTAAAATCTTATTATTGATTTTTTTTCAATTCCAAAATATATTAATATTATTAATTTGATCTCAAAAGTCAAAATGGTGTAAACACAATTAAGTAAAAACACATATTTAACAAAAAGAACTTAAAAATAAAACTGAAGTTTAAAGAACATTAAGAAATTAAAAAAAATTACAATTTCCTTTCCGTACATTAGAGAATTAAAACAAATGTTTAAGGTTGTTAGAACGTGATGAGTGACACTGATAATAAAAGAAAATTAAAATGGGTAAATTATCTTACATGCGATATGATTAGTAATTCTAGGGAGCGCATAAAGCAATTCTTTATTTGGATACATAAAACCCGTTTGGTAACACTAAACTTGACTGAACCAGAACAATTTGTTGAAATTATTAAATTATAGCTGAAATGACTGCATTGGTTAAATCATTGAAATAGTATACTCCCTCCGTCCCGTGATTAACTTCCCACTTCAATTTCACAATATTAAGGAAATAATTTTACCGGAGGTAAATTTTACTGTTTTGACACTGTTTCGACACTATTTGAACACTGTTTGACACTGTTTTGCATTGTTTTGAATGTTTTGATGTAGACAATTTTCCAAATAAGGAAGTTAGAAGAAGTAGGGAGTTAATTTTGGGACTGCCCGAAAAGGAAAGTGAGAAATTAATTTCGAAACGGACGGAGTATTTAAATTGTACTTTGTTAATAAATTTAAGAAAAATATATATGAGAAATAGCTAAATGCTCTATAGTAAAGTCACTCAGAAAATTACCCCACCTGAATTATTTTGAAAATTTCACAATTCTGCGGCAAAATCAAATCTACGATTTTTGGTATAAAAAAAGGCTAATAAGCTCAAAACAAGTTCTCAAACGGGCTCATTGGTTGGGGCTATGTTTGGCATTTCGAGCTATATGTGGAGGCTAATGTCTGAATTAAGATTTATTGTTCGAACTAATGACTATTGTCTCGACTTGAATTTTGAAATGTTGCATCTGAACTATTAGTTGAACAAGGTAAATATGTTTGATAAAAAGAGGTGACAAACGTCCTTATAATATGACCTGACTAGATCATATCATACCAAATAAAATCATATGCGATCACAGTAGACAAATAAGACAAAAAAATCAGTCAAATTCAAAACATTTTTAATGGAGTTTTCCCTAAAATTTAGAACCATATACGTAGTATTAGATTAGAATTGAACAAATATCTTGAAAGTGTTCATGTGTAAATTTTGGAGTTAATTAGCTTATTATAGAGTTAATCACAATTCAAATAGAAGTGAGATAGGCATAGAAAACTAAACTATCTTATTATGGAGTTAATCTTTCATATTTTGAAAATATTTAAATTTTTACACCACCAAATAAAATTGAGACGATGACACATGATTTGGTACTAATATATAAAAAGGAACTACAAAATGATACAAATATTACTTAATACTCCGTATATAAGATGATATTACCCTCAATAACTCAATCTAATGAAAAATAAATCGATCGCTACCAATCTGTACCATGTTGTCGTTGTCATCACCTTCATTAAAATAGGAATGTCACAAACTATTTTTTCTACGTTGTTCTTAAAGAAAGAGACCGAAAGACTAATTTGCGAAAATCTAAAACATATAAGGGCTATAATCTTCAAACAAAATTGACCTCACCCATTTTTAAATAATTGAAATGCAAAAAATGTGTAGTTAAATTTGAAAACATCACTAAGCCACGAATGAAATTTAATGGACAGAATAGGCATTGAAGATTTTCTTTTAATTTTTCTTTAGGTAAAGATGGTTGAAAAGATTAGTTGCATTTACATGCAATTGAGAGTTGTAAAAAATGTTTTTTCCATTAAAAAATACAGACTACAAACATGTTTAGATAATTAGTTAAAAAATAGGATATAATCAATAAAGTAGAATATGCATGATAAACCAATGTTATAATCAATTAAATAAGCGACTTTTCATTAGTAAAATTAAGCAAAATCATTTTAACCCGTGCACGGCACGGGTAAAGATACTAGTAAAGTGTAGATTTCAAAACTTGAGCGGGTGTGCATCCTCTTTGTTTTATAAAGTGTGCATCTTTGATCTCTTACAATAATACGGAGTAATAAATTTGAAAAACAAAAAATTGATCATGAAGAGAATCGATCCATATAACTACGCTCCAACTTGGAGGGCTCTAACAAAGCTCTGGCTACCACTCATCCGTTTCATTCCCTATCATTTATTCTAGCTTTTGTTTTATATATACACATTTTGATAATATTTTTTAAAAATATACTGGTATAATCTATGTAGTATCTTTTTTGAAGGTACGTGGGGTCCCGAGACCCGTGGGACCCTAACTGTGTCCACCACTGCACAGGGTGCAATTTCATTGAGAGCTGCTCACATATATCTTCCCTTTAGGTTCATCACAATGTAATTTATTTTCAAAAAATATAATTTTTACAATGGCAGAAAGAGTTCCATTTATTTACGGAATTGTTCACGAGTTTTAATCATTTTCACCATATCTATTCTCATATATTAGATATTCCAAAAGCACATCAACTAGCAAAGTTAATATTTTGCTAGTCTCAAAGTTGTCACCGTGTTTTAGTGACAACTTAATGGATGTAATGGCAATGACAACTTAATTTTGAAGGTGTAAATGTTCATTTTTGTGGCTTTTTTATGTGTGCTTCAATGCGTGGGTTGTGCGTGTAGTCTACCTCGTGCTCAAATGTTGCACTCTTTATCGTCACAAATGGACCTCCTAAATACAATGAACTCCTTTTTCACCATTGAATCTGCTAAATGATCAGGAATCCACTCCAATTCTTCCACAAAAGTCTCTAAAAGCCGGTGTTGAGTTTTATTACTCTTAAATCAAAGCTAAAAAGCACCAAGCACGACAAGAAACCTGATGATCTAAACTGTTACTTGAATTGAAATAGCACAACATGATACAAATTAGCTAAATAAATTACATAAAACCGATTCCAGCTAGCAGAAAATGCTTGTTGAAATAGGGAATTATCATGCACTTAGGAACGTCTGTCGCGCGCTTTTAAAATTAGAACTTATAAATTATAAAGATTTCATTACCAAATGAAAGAATTAATGATAAATGATGAGAGATTATTACCATTTTCAAAACTATGTAATTAAATACTACATTGACAGAAGGTGGAATATTTCTCAAGTTGGGCCACAAAATTCCCAATTGCATACCATGTTTAAGAGGAGTGGGATGGTTGCACAACCATTGATAGACCATAGACATGAGAAAAGTTCATCCTACATCCATAACATGCCTCCTTTTCATAAAAATATTCCTCTGATGGACTCAAGGATGACTAGGTGCAATGTATGGGCTCCTTCTCCTATCACAAATGCTACTAAAACTATTAGTGTGGGATCCTTCCCTTCCGACCTTAGATGTATTCTGTCCAATCAGGTTCCTCCCCAGTCTTAACAAAGTGAATCTTTGAAGTATTTACCATCTGCTCCTCAAGGTTTTTCCTCATCCTTAAATTATGCCCATTCAGTGCTTTCTAAACCATGTTTAAAAAGAACATACTCGGACAATGTGCCATATTGTCGAACAATGCGTTGACAATAACTTCGTAGACACAACTTCTTCACATCAAAATGGGGTAAACAGTTCGGGGTATTTTATAAACCCTAGATCTGGATGGACTTACAATAACAATACACCTCGATTAGTCTTCAAGCTAAGTCAAATGCAGCCAAGGAGTTCGAATCATCTAGAGAGCCCCATAAGACAAGTGGATGTGAATCAACTTCTATATTTGATTCTCTAGATAATAGTCAGAATGCTTGTCATCAAGGAAATTAAACTCAAAATGCTGATCGTGAGGGAACATTTTGTGAAATGAGCGGACTGGCAAAAAATGCAGTGTTCGCAACAGAAGTCAATAATTATACGTTCGGTGAGAGCTCATATGATTTTGATGATTGATTTTGTGTGTATGTATGTATGTGTGTGTGTGTCTATGTGTGTGTGTGTGTGTGTGTGTGTGTGTATGTATATAGCCTGAATCAGCGTGACATGAAAACTTTAACCTTGTTGTACTCTAGTTTTAATTGAAGAGAAAAATAATGATTCAAATAAGCATTTGTGTGGAGTTTTATTTTTGAGATTGTAATTCATATTTTAAGCTTATTGAAGATTAAATTATTGCTGGTATATTAATATTATAGGTATTTCTCTTTTTCTTTTTCTATAACCTTTTATGAATGATGCGCAATTATATTATTGGCACCCCTAAGGATGGTCTTTGTGTTTGGATCCGGGTGGATAAAATGTTGGACTGTTGGACCATTATTTTGATTCCGAATAGGAGAATGCAATTGATTTTTGTTTAATGAATCACTTAATGTGGTACTTTTAGAAGCTTGGTGAATGTATTTATTGCAGTATTTATATTTTGTCCACTGCATGCCAAACGGTAGAAAATTAGTTAATGCTATATATGTGTTTTCTTTGTTGTTCTCCATTCAATGATTAAGCCATATTTGAAGTTGTTATTGTGTACTTTTGCTAATTAAGAAAAACATTTCTCGTTGTCATGGACAACATTGCACAAGTATGATACTAATATAATCTCTCATCAATTATTATTAATTCTTTCATTTGGTAATGAAATCTTTATAATTTATAAGTTATAATTTTAAAAGCGCGCGACAGACGTTCCTAGGTGCATGATAATTCCCTATTTCAACAAGCATTTTCTGCTAGCTGGAATCGGTTTTATGTAATTTATTTAGCTAATTTGTATCATGTTGTGCTATTTCAATTCAAGTAACAGTTTAGATCATCAGGTTTCTTGTCGTGCTTGGTGCTTTTTAGATTTGATTTAAGAGTAATAAAACTCAACACCGGCTTTTAGAGACTTTTGTGGAAGAATTGGAGTGGATTCCTGATCATTTAGCAGATTCAATGGTGAAAAAGGAGTTCATTGTATTTAGGAGGTCCATTTGTGACGATAAAGAGTGCAACATTTGAGCACGAGGTAGACTACAACACGGTGACAATTGAAGCCACAAAAATGAACATTTACACCTTCAAAATTAAGTTGTCATTGCCATTACATCCATTAAGTTGTCACTAAAACACGGTGACAACTTTGAGACTAGCAAAATATTAACTTTGCTAGTTGATGTGCTTTTGGAATATCTAATATATGAGAATAGATATGGTGAAAATGATTAAAACTCGTGAACAATTCCGTAAATAAATGGAACTCTTTCTGCCATTGTAAAAATTATATTTTTTGAAAATAAATTACATTGTGATGAACCTAAAGGGAAGATATATGTGAGCAGCTCTCAATGAAATTGCACCCTGTGCAGTGGTGGACACAGTTAGGGTCCCACGGGTCTCGGGACCCCACGTACCTTCAAAAAAGATACTACATAGATTATACTAGTATATTTTTAAAAAATATTATCAAAATGTGTATATATAAAACAAAAGCTAGAATAAATGATAGGGAATGAAACGGATGAGTGGTAGCCAGAGCTTTGTTAGAGCCTTACAAGTCGGAGCATAGTTATATGGATCGATTGCAGATAAGGGGGTTGTTTTTTAATGGATTAGTTCTATAATTTTTTGCTTTAGTCTGGAGTTAGTCTGGAGTTATTCGTTTCTCTATGAATTCTCCTTTTTTTCTCATGGTTCTGCTAATACCCAGCTGCGAGTATGTATATGTTCTTCATTATTTAGCAGCATTTTTTCAGTTTTGTTTGACTTCCATATACGAATATATAATATTGTGTTAGTTGTGCTGTTTTATATTAACTTCTTGTATCCAAATCTTTGATCAATTTTGACCCACTTTGATTAAAGAAAGAGAAGAGATATGAAAGTGAGCGGTGTATGTGTAACAGGCAAAATCACCCCTTGACAGTAAAAAGAGACTTTTGATGTCTGTAAAAGAAGAAACAAATTAAGTTTAGCAGTAGTGTAAGGAGAAAAAGATTTTCAAACTATGCATGTCCTAATGCCATATCTTTGACTATTTTTGTTAACAAATTCAGGTAATCTAAACTTTTTTTAATAAATAGCTCTTGAATAATGTTTGTGCACCCAATATATGAAACAAGGAGGCACACACATTAGTGTAAGTTGGCTGAAGCTATTGTCACTTGGGGTCATTTAGCTATCCTCTCTTTACTAGTTATTTTTCTTTGTGTTAATCAGACTCTTTGTTGATTATTAGTATCTTATGCTCTATTGTTAAAGATTGAACGAATGAGCATATAAATTGATTTACACTGTTTCATTTTAGCTTCATTTTGAGTTTTTGATTGATTCTCACATGATGTAATTTCTTTTGTTGTACTACGTAATTACTATTGGTTTCCCCCAAAACTGAAGTTTCCTTTTTATTTTGATATAATGTACTATACTCGCAGTTGTTTTTATTTATATGCATGATCCAGGGACAGATGATGAAACTCACCAATGAAAACAGAGCAACATGGTCAATAAATACTGCTACACTTAATTGGAGTTTAGAGTAGAAGAAATATAGTTTAATGTATTCCATTTAGCCGTCTTTTAGAAGAGTTTTATGTTCCATATGTTACATATCCTACTCTTTTGAAGTATTTTCTTAACATTTGTACAAAGTATAGTTACATTTACTATACTTTAAGATGATTTCTTTGATATGTATTCGGTGACCTATACTTTCACAAATAAGATATGGTTCGGTATTCCTCATTATTGATTATTAGTAATACTCCCTATATCAAAGAGCAAAAAAATTGATGTGAGTTGTACATTTTAAAAGCATGACATGACATTCAATCATGATATATATTAAATGCGAGAAAGGGTTGCCAATTATATAAACATTGTTGTATAAAATTGATACGTAGTATAAGTGTTGCAAAATATAATTTGGTGTTGCGAATTGATAAAATAACTATGTTACGTAATTATATCAAAAGTGTTGCCTAACGTTTTGTTTTTGTTTGAAGTGCTACATTTGATTCAAAAAGCGTTGCATAAGATATCAAACAAAGTGTTGCAAAGTAGTGTTGCATTTGAGGTATTTTAAGTAACATTTCTATTTATTGTTGCGTAATATGGAAAAAATGTTGCATATGACTTTGTGCAACGAGACTTGATGTAGCACCCTTATAAGTGTTGCTTAAACACTTATGCAACACTTAAACAATCTTATGTAACATTTTAGCATTGTTGTGAATGGCCCGTTTTGTTGTAGTGGGAATTGTTTCACGTTGAAGTTATCTCTTTTAACAGTGTATCCTAGGAGATGACTTGGAACAATGACTCTGGGTGGTTTGTTAAGGATTTTTTGTTTCCTTGAACATGTGTGAATAGAGATTGGGAAATGGATTGGTAATGTGTTCCATTCAATGGAACTGTATGAGGAAGTGAAAACCGGCTTGACAAGGGTGGTTGAACTAACTACAAGTGAAGTATCCATAGCGACAGAAGCGTTTGATTAAACTATTTATTATTATTATTATTTTTAAACAGCATTGTCTCTCAACTTTCCAAAATACTCCCTCCATCCCATTTTACCTGTCTTACTTTCCTTTTTAGGTTGTTCCAAAATAAGTGTCATCTTTCCCTTTTTGGAAAGAAATATGTGGTTCATAACATTTCACTTTACTATAGTCAAATCTCAACCACAACTTTTACCTTTTCAACCACTTTATTAAAAATTATGTCAAAACCAAAGGAGACACATAAAATGGGACGGAGGTAACGTAGTACATATTTATCAGTGGTATGACAGCGGTCCCTATTCGACACACCATTTCGCCAATACTCACATGGAGCAAGAGAGTTGCAGATGTAGCAATGGCTGAAATCAGAAAATATAAATATCAAGCATTCCAAATATTAATCAAATAGCTTATTAAGTATCATTATCCGCTATTGACTTGTTTTGGTGCAATCATTTTGACCTAGTGCTTTTTCTTTCAAAAAACATCAAATTAAGTTATTCCAACCATCTTAGTTGTACCAAACTCGATCTAAAATTCATTTGGTTGAGCCTAAAATGGACGAAGGTGATGAATCAATTATAGTTGTTGAATCTATGGTTGAATTTGCTTAATCTAATGAATTGTCAAAATGAAGTATTATTAAAAATAATCAAAAACGACAAAACATGAAAAGATGAGGGTACAAGTTTGATTCGTTCATTTCATTTTTAGCTGGCTAGAAGCGTAACTCACGTGCTACTCTATTTTATTATGAATTAATTCACTTAACACACTAAAATAAGTTAGTGTTTGCCAGAAATCTCGCTCGACAATAACAAGAAAAAGAAACATAAAATAAACACTAAAAGTTAATAAGATGCAATCAGGTATCTCATCCAAGAACACTCAATAAAGAAACTATTAACCTGGTGACAGTAGCTTTCATGTGGAGTTGAAGTAAAAGGGAGTTTTGCACAATGATGTCGAGAATGGGGATAGTCTCGACACGCGACCTACAATGATGAAGGAAAAAGATTTGATAACAACAATAATAACAATTATTATGATAGTAATAATAATGATAACAATAACAATAACATCAATAGTAGCAATTAAGACTTTTATCACACAAATTCTTAAAAAGTCATCAAGACAAATGAAATAAGGTGCTTTAACTATAGAAGTGTCTTTTTAAACAACCCTAGCCAAAATCCCACTTCCACAATTCAGCATGTACAAATTATAAAAAGTGTTCCAAACTATGGCTAATATGTTGTATGACTACCACAAAGACAATACAACCGTCTCTGAGTAAAGTTAGGGAAACATTTTTTTAATACATTTTTGTGTATATTCATATGTGACATCTACTGAATGTTAAAAAGTTATCTAACTTTTCAACATCCAATAAGTAAATGTCACATATGAATGTGACATTCACTATGAGGCTGGAAAATATTGTAGACCGAGATTTAATGAATATTCTTTATGAGGTTGGATACAAATTTGGTATTACTTCATAACTGTTTCCTGCGTATATTGTGCAACAGTCGTGATTTTTGAAAGAAGAGCAAGCTAATTATGATCACATGTATCCATAATTATTTTCAAACCAACAACTTCAATAACAAAAAGGTTATGTTGGAAATTTTATAATCAGAGACTAGATAGTTATGCTTTATGACAACATACAAGACGTGATGGCACCCAAATATTGCAAGTGTGCTACATAAAAATAACTCAACAAATACAATGAGATTTAAGAATAGACGGTTTGAATATAAAAATTTAATTGATATTCACGAATCAAACCATATACACATAATGTTATTAGTAAATAATTTTGCATTTATGTAGTAACTAATTAGTAAATAGTTTGTCATGTGATGAAAAGATAATTCCATACATAGAAGAATAAAATCCAGCAAACTTTCTCTTATTTTTCAGACGTACCATTGTAGATTCACAAATAATCAATCTAAGGTAAGTATTCCTGGTAGTATACATTTATTTTTGCTTTTGTGTGTGTGTGTGTACTGCACTAGTGGAAAAAATCTGATCTAAAGTTGCAATTCCTTTGCCTGACTCTTTTCCCTAACAATTAGCAAATCATCAGAATCATGATTGCGGTCATCATCATTATTTATACCAATTGGCTTATCTGGGTCTTCTTCCAAGATTATGCAATCGTCGTCTTCATTTTCCACAGCTTTCACATAGTTTTCATAAATCGTGACAGAAGAAGAATTTAGAGTCTGCTTGGTGTTCAAAATAACCTCACCCTTTACAGCCACATCGTGGGAATCGACGACGGATCTTCGGTCTTCATCAAAGAGTTTAGATATCCATTCAAAATCAGATCTACCTCTAGAGTCGGCTCCAACGCCACCGGTCTTGACAGAACCCTCTTCCTCGTCTGAGCTTATGTATATCACATCATAACTTCTTTAGGCACTTCCATCATAGTATAAGAGTCGAGACCTTCACCACCGTACGCTCCAATGCTATCATCTGATCATTCAAACTAAAGGTGCTTTATACATCTCTTCACGGGCGGACCTTAGTTGAGGCTCGAGGGGCATACACTTTCCCAAATAATATATTTAGTAATTTAGATACATATATAAAAATTATTTTGGCCTCCCAACAAATTTTCATTTTGCCCCTAAATTATTTACAAATTTACTCGGGGTGAAAATAAAAAATGAGATCCAAGTAATTTTCATGTATTAACTACCCCATCTGCTAAATGCATTTCATATAACTTTTTCATAATCATGAGAATCAGGCAATTCGGTCAGAATTTCATAAAGGGGTTGCTACGCGCACCCCCACTATTGCCTAATGTAACCACGTCGAGACCATTTTGCCCTCTTTAATTTTTTGTGCCGAGTAACTAATACGGAGCAAGTGATTCCATCTTCACAGTTCACACTGCACGTTGGCAATTTCTTTTAATAAATGGACTTTTATACAATTTTCATAAACTATACGTTGGTAGCAAATGTTTTCTTTCATAAATAATATCATTACGATTTTTTATTTTTTATTTTATTTTTATAAAAAATATATTAAGGTCATACAACAAATTTATACAATTTTTTCATATCACATCAATATTACATATTTAAAATTGAAAAATAATTTTAAATAATACAAACTATCTTCCATGAATCAAAATTAACACATACTTTGAAAATAAGTTTTAATATTATCAACTACTAAAATATAGACCAAAAGTGATATAGGGAGCAATTTCTATTTAAAAATTTCACCATTTTTCTTATAAAAAACTTGTATCAAAATATCTAATAAGTGAATGTATTTTCAAATATCATTTATTTGATGGATTTCCATAAGTTTTTTATGTCTTTAATCACCCAAATTCTTGTCAAAAAGTTACTCCATATTATTTTTGTTTGACATTCAAATAGTTGGTATTATTAAAATTTATTTTCACAGTGCATATTATTATTGGTTTATGGATGATACTCCGTAGTTCATATTATTTAAAGTTATTTTTCCTTAATTTTTTTTTGAAAAAGTATATTCATTTTTTGATCAAGTGTTTAACATAATCTAGAATGTTTTTACTTTGATTGGTTTCACCGTTTCAATCCTAGATTAAACAAGACCTGAAATGTTTTTACTTGGACTGAAATTTACTTGTCTAGTTTGGTTTGGTTTAGTATGTTAAAGTCTGGTCTACTCCGACTGGTCTGATTTTGGTCTGGTATGAGACTGAAATAAGTCCAATTTAAAACATCCTTAAACAGATGAAATCAGTTTTAATATAGGGAATTTTTCACAAGTGGTCTAAAAGGTGAAAGTAATATCACTTTTTTCACTTTTCAAAACTTATTTCAAAAATAGACTAGAAAGATTTCCTTTTCAAAAATAGACTAGAAAGATTTCCTTTTCAAAAATAGACCTGACCATAACGGAAGCCTGCGTGGTTGTTAAGTAACGGAGCGGATCGGAAGATTGAAACTCATGCCAATTTTATGCTCTATTATTACACTTGCAAAATTTCATAATTTTAATACATTAAGAGAAAAAAATAAAAAAATAAATTGAAGTTCAATCAAAGAAACTTAACCGAATCTGTATACTCTTAGACAATTACAACTTTTAAAAAAAAAAAGAGCACTGACAACTTTAAAAAGTTAAATAATGTAATACGAAATAAGTTATAAAAAATTGCAAAAAGTAAAAATTATAAATTGAAAAACAAAAAATTAAAAATGTAAAATAAGAACAATGTTTTGGAACTATTTAAAAAATATAAAAAGTAATTATAAATCTATTTTTGAAAGAGTACAATTTTTTTTAAATCGATATATATACAAAGTAAAATCATAAAAAAATCAAATAAATATACAAAAGTTGAAAAAAGTAAAATTCAACTAAATATATAAAAAACATGCAAAAATAAATTAAATTTTTATTAGTAAAATTAAAATAGAAACCAAGATTCTTAAAATTTATTAAAAAATCAAAAGTTAAAGATAACTAAAATTCATGTAAACTATATAAAGATGGAAATAAAAATTTCCAAAAAAAAAAAAGAAAATAGAAAAAATTATAAATTCGTAATTTAATATCATATACAAATTAAAAGCATTTAAAGTTTTTTTATGAAAATAGTACTCGTATATTTTAAAAAATATGAATTATATAATACTAAAAACCTAAGAAATTTTATAAATACAGAAATTTATAAAATTCATAAAACTCATAGAAAATAGAAAATCTAATAAAATAGATTAATAATAAAACAACAAAATCAATAAATGAAAAAGTGCAAAAATAAGAACTCGGAAATAAAAATGTGAAAAATGAAAATGATTTTTTTTTTAAATACCAATTTTTTTAAAAAGGTAAAAAAAATTGATTTTTGTAACTGAATACTTTTAAAATGGTTACAGAATTTAATAATTATCATGATCATTTTAATGCCATTTTTTCCTATTGTTTCTTTGTGTTTTTTGTTGTTGACAACTTTGAAAATTTCTGTTTTTTATTGTTTCTCCATGTTTCTTTTTGTTGTTCATACTAATTAACAGTAATTTAACATTTTAAGTGTTTGTATAAAAATATATATTGATATTTCTATTTTAAGGGTGAAGAAAAATATATAGAAATCCAAATAAACAACAAAAATATGGATAAACAATAATAAGAAACAAGGTGCAACAAAAAATAACAAGAAACAACAAAATGCAACACGATGCAACAAAATGAAATATACATGATAAACAAAAAGCAACAAAAAATAAGATGCAACAAAAGAAAATATACATGTTACAACAAAAAGCAACAAAAAATAATACTATGTACTTCGTATATCATAGTGTCACAACAAATATATAATTCAATCTATTATTTAAATTTAGTACAGTTATTCATTACATTATTTGGTTTTTCTTCTTGTCATCTCTTCTTCCGTATGTCACCTATATCAGTGTTGGTGTGCCTTATTAATTGTCTCTCAATCTGGATTGTCATTCATACACCATTCTTTGTCATCCTCCACACCAGTTGATGGTGGTACTCCTTCCCTGTAGAATATCAATCTCTTAAGTAAAGTAGTAAAAGAAACATGTTAAAAGTTTATATTGTAAAGCAGCACATTAAAACTAATTACATTACGCTCAATTATAGCTTTTGATTACTTCCAAGTAAAGGGCAGGGGTCATGCTCCAGCTTTGGGCCTTTTTCTCAATGACCTGAGAAGAATCATTAAACAATGTACTTTAGAAGCTAAGAAGAAAAGGCACCGAGCATTAAGGAAGATACTTTAGAGACTAAGAAGAAAAGACACTGAGCATTAAGCAAGGTACTTTAGAAGCTTATCCTTCATGGGAGCTTCAAGATCAGACATGCAAGATACCTTTCCCACTCTCCATTCCTAGACATCCGAAATTTTTGACGATATGAAAATCACACAAGGATGACTTAGAGTTGCTTTGTTTGAATAGTGGATTCCATAATAAATAAATTAAAATCACTACACTCTTTGTATCCATGCAGCACCTGAATGGCCTAATTTTGAAGATGAGAAGATCAATGCTCTATATTTTCTGAAACCAAAAAAAGCATCACAAAACCACCCTCACAAATTATTTAGAGCAAACAACGTACATTGGGCTAGACTGCTAGAGTTATCTCTTACCTGTCAACTTGAAATGGCTTTAAAAATGAAAACCATTGCACTCAAATCCCTTGACGGATTTGCTATGACCTGCAAGTTGATGAAACGCCAAACATTAACTGGTTCCCCAAGTTCAATTTTACACGTTAGAAAGAAAGGATACATACCATTGCACATAAACCTCGAAAAGCCTCCTCCTTCTCAATTATAGCACATATTACCCTGATTCATGCTAAACATACTATGAAACTAAAATTACATTACTTTAGTTCAACAACTAGAAACCCAAAAGAAAATAAGAAGCTCACAAATTCTTATTCACTGTCAAAACTTAAAAACTGTATCAACAAAGAAAATTCATGTAGCAGATTAAATTGAGATCATGATTTAGTTGAGTTGAGTTGAGGAATTGCATCACTAAGAAATACCCCCAACCATGTAAGAAAGAAACTTCTGCAGAATAAGATAGTGGAAATTATCTCATTTGACTGATATTTGGTATATAGAATTACAACCCAAAGATATAACACTACAGTCTAAGGCACATACGGAGTACAAAATATTGAAATATGACAAGTTAAAAATCTCAGAGTTCGGATGGAAAGCCTGACTTTAAAACATAATATTCCTTTTTTGAAATCATCATTCATATATCCAGATTTCAAGTCAAATGCCTTACAATTAAGGATATGAGCGCTGATAGTTTTAAAGCAGTTCTTAGCCTAAACTTTATTACTACGTATATCAGTATACAAAATAAGCAAACAAAAATTAAGGCTAAAACTAAAAACTAATGTTGAAAGCTTGAAACAGAGAATATATAAACAAAAATAAAGGTGAAAATAGGAAGAAAAAAAAATTGACCTGAATTGAAGTCTAGTGTTGAGTAATGAAGTAAGAAGCAAATGTCAGACTACCAGGCAATTGGTCAGCTGCGGCACACGGTGAGCTGTAGGAGGTATCGCGCCAGTTAAGGACTAGGTAGGCGACGAGCAACAGACGATTGATAAGGACCGGCTGCTGATTTGCCAAGCTAGGCGATGGACCGATGGTGAAGAAGAACAAAACATATATCGATAAGCCTTGCATCTGTTCCACAATCGAATTGCAGATGGGAGAGAGACCGATTGAGATGGATTCAGAGAGCGGCGGTGCCGTGGTTGAAGTGAAGTCGCTGATAGAAGCTGTCGAGGAGATTGATGGGAAAACAGGGAAGACGGATAGAAGCTTTTCGGAGACGAAGACCGCTGCAGAGTCGGTTTTGTTTAGACGTTTAGACTCTTTTTGAAATAAAAAGTGGAAAGTGAAAAATTGAAAGTTTAAATTGAAAAGTAATTTGTGGGTGGACATAAATGATATATTAAGTATAAAAGAGGCTCATGCGGGTAATTTGCACTTTAATATATCACACCAGATTTTGACAGTTGTATTATACACATAGACCAATCAGATCAGTTCAGTCCAGATAAAACAAGGCTTAAATAGACAAAGCCATATCAAACCAGATCAAATCAATCTACTTTATACATTCTTAATCGTCTTTCTTATTGTACAAATGTAATGTAAAGTTTATTACTTTATTTCACTCGAATAAAGACACATTATAATTTAAATGGGTGGGGTCGAGGTAAGGTAGGGTAGGGTAAGGCAGGGCAACATTACGGTGGGGTCAGGGTGGGGCCGATGTGGTAGGGGGTAGGGGTTGAGGTAGGGGCCTAGGGTATGCCGGGTGGGTGGGGTCGGGGTAAGGTAGGGCGGGGGTAAGGGGTTGGGGGTATGAGTACACATATTATATTATTTATCTGTGCTCATGAATATTTGTGTGTCTATATATGTATAGAGTTATTTTGGACATTTTAATGTTAAACGGTGTTTAAACACGATCTTACAACATTACTTATTTTATTATGCGCCGCTTATTAACGCGGGTCTGAATAGAGTTAGGAGGTGTTTACTTCACTGCTAAAGTCACAGTTAGGTTAGTAAGACATGTGAAGTAAACACGCACGTTGCTTAAAAAGTCGCTTACTAACCGAAAGAGGTGCTTAAAGTGCCGCTTATTAAGCATACCACCCCCCATGTATTAATTAAGCGGCACTTTAAGCTTTTTCAGTTTCCGAATTTACCCCTTGCTCTTACACTATTGTTACCCCTGCCCCACCTACCTACCCGACCCCACATCAACCCCAACCCCCGACCCCACC
This sequence comes from Cuscuta epithymum, assembly GCA_945859915.1. Classification (NCBI taxonomy): domain Eukaryota; kingdom Viridiplantae; phylum Streptophyta; class Magnoliopsida; order Solanales; family Convolvulaceae; genus Cuscuta; species Cuscuta epithymum. The sequence goes on along the minus strand of CAMAPF010000150.1, from coordinate 2,050,681 downwards.
TACCCCTACCCTGACCCCACCCTACCTCTACCTTACCTATCCGACCCCACCCTACACGTACCCCACCTTCTCGACCCCACCTTGCCCCTACCCTGACCCAACTCAACCCTACCCATTACCCGACCCTACCCTACCTACCCCACCCCTACCCTACCTAACCGACCCCCCCAAACCCGACCCCACCTTACCCCTACCCTGACCCAACCCCACCCTACCTACCCGACCCCAGCCCTACCCTCCTTACCCGACCACACACCTACACCTACCCTTACCCCATACCCGACCCCACCCTACCCTGGCCCTACCACCCACCCCTTACCCACCTAACCGACCCCCTACCCTTACCCCACCTACCCTACCCCACCCTACCCCTACCCGACCCCCACCCTACCCCTACCTTACCTATCCGACCCCACCCTACACGTACCCCACCTACCCGACCCCACCCTACCCTGACCCAACCCTACCCATTACCCGACCTCACCCTACCCTACCTACCCCACCCCTACCCTACCTAACCGACCCCCACCCTACCCTTACCCCACACCCGACCCCACCTTACCCCTTCCCTACCCTGACCCCACACCCTACCCTACCCGACCCCTACCCTCCTTACCCGACCACACACCCTACCCCTACCCTACCTACCCGACCCCACCCTACCCATACCCTACCCCGCCTCAACCCCCACCCTACCTACCCGAACCCACCAACCACTACCCTACCTACCCAACCCCACCCCTACCCTACCTACCCGACCCACCCTACCACTACCCGACCCCAGTCACCCCACCATACCCTTACCCCACCTACCTGACCCCACCACCCTAGGTATAGGGTGGGTAAGGGGTGGGGCCGATGTGATAGAGGCGCTAGGGGCAGGGTAGGTGCGGTGGGGTAGGGGTAGGGTCGGGGTAGGGTTGCGGCAGGGTGGAGTCGGGTAGGGTGGGGTCGGGTAGGTAGGGGTGGGATCGGGTAGGTAGGGTAGTGGTAATCGGGGTAAGGTAGGGTAGGGTAAAGGTAGGGGCGGGGTTGGGGTAAGGTAGGGTAAGGTGGGGTCAGGGTGGGGTCGATATGGTAAGGGCCTATGGGGGTCCTATGGGGTCGGGGGTAGGGTCGCGGTAGGGTGGGGACGGGTAGGGTGGGGTAAGTGTAGGGTGGGGTACCCGGGTAGGGTTAGGTAGGTAGGGTAAGGGTAGGGGTGGGGTAGGGGGTAAGGGGTGGGGTCGGGGTAAGTAGGGTGGGTAAGGGGTTAGGGGGTATAGGTACACATATTATATTATATACTTGTGTTCATGAATGTTTGTGTGTATATATATGTATAGGGTTATTTTGGACATTTTAATGTTAAGCGGTGTTTTAAACCGTTTGAAGTAAACACAGTCTTACAACATTGTTTATTTTATGCGCCGCTTATTAACACGGGTCTTAATAAGCACCGTTTAATAACCGGTGAAGTAAACATGTCCTTAATGTTTGATTTTTTCACCTACTTTAAATCGATTTCTCCAAAAATAAGTTACTGAATAAAAAAACTATGCAGTATTCATTTAGTATTCTAAAGTATTAATAGTTTAGACTAAAATAAACAATTTTCAAGAGGATATAATTAAAATTATGAAATGTGCCCATTAATTAATTAGGAAAAAAAGTTAGTCAAGAGACACTAATTATAGGAATCTACCACAAAGTTGTCACCTTTTGCAATTTTGGGGCACGGTTACAGTAATTAAGGAAATAAAAAGGTTATATGGTGCGCCAAGCAAATGTTTGGATGCGCTAAAGCACGTGTGCTTTAATGATACGAGTAGTTCGTATAACTTAAGGGTGAAATTGTCTATTTTAGTTGAAAAATAGGTGCGCATAGCAGTTTTAAGGGTGCGCCAAGTTCGTCCGTTTCATAAATTTCTGCAAAATCAGTCGATTCAGCGTTAATAAATCAGCTCTGAGTAAATGATTTTTCCTCTGCATAAGATCACCAAATTGGCTAGGGGTATTCTAGTTGTAGATGTATACATTCAACTCTGGCAGGTATGACACTCTAGAGAACTAAGATAAGAATTACTCAAAATTAAAAAGCCTTGGCACATTTCTTCCATAGCCGTTGGGGAGAGAGGGAGGGAGGGAGAGAGAGAATGTGGAGGGTGGATGTGGAGAAATTTCCTATTGGTTGTGATATATGTTGCAAATCGAAATTTGAAACATGGGGATAGCCCTGTTTTTTTTTCCTTGCAGTGTTTTATTCATTACAAGTTACAAAAAGAATGGAATGTTGCTCTAAAAAAATCCTCTCTGTCCAAGTGGGCATTTTCTGCGGTTCGTGGGTGAAGACAAACCTTCCGAATTTCAAAGACAGGGTGACATGCAAGTGAACTGTCAGTTTTGTTCATTTGTATGATTTTACAGACTCGAGGGAGATCAGAATGGTTAAGTGCAAGCTATCCAGTACTTTGAAAAACTTAAAGTTTTTTTACCAAGAAGAAATGATTTTTGTTAGTTGAATTCAAACCTTTACAGAGAATTGATATAGTTGAGAGATATGGATTGGGTTTTACTAAAATCAATCCGGGAATCACTCATAATCTGGAGTCTTTTTCCTATCTTCTCTAGTGTTTTTTTAAGATTCTTGTAGTACACAACGTACTCCAGGGTGGGATTTTTATTGAGATGTGACCTAATAAAAAGAAAGGAAGGAATGGAAGAAAAAGGGATTAGTGGATGACATGATTTCTATTAGTTCAGGTAGCCAGCCCTATCGAATTTGGAATAAGGCCAAGTAGTTGTTTTTGTTGTATTGACTTAATCAGCTGTGACTGAGCTCAAGTATCAGATCCTTTGACTCCAAAGTAGTTTTTTAATAAGTTGTGACTTGTGAGCATAACTCAAAAAGTTAGCTGAATAGCTGTCACTTATTGCAGTTTATGCAAAGAGCATCAAACAACAGAAAGAACGAAGCCAAGAAGGCTGAAGAGGACTTGCCTGATGGTAACTTCCTATCTTCAAGTGCCTCCAAAAGATTGCAAGGCTTTCTACTGCATTTATACATAGAGGGTGATAGGGCTATATTGAATGTAAATGTTTGGTGCAGAGATTTTTGTCTACGGGCCCTAATTGATGATCATTTACTTGCTTAACTTTGTTATTCTTCTATGAATAGTTGTAGCATGGGAAGTAGTGGATTAGACTCAATGTTTATGCATGCTGCAGTACCCTATGCTATGAAGACATTTGCAAGATTCATGAGTATGGTTGTTCCTCATTTGGAAGCAATACATTAATTATATCTGGATGGAACTATGCCATGAACATGTGAAGGTTATCTCCATGCTTATTTTTTCATGCTTCCTTTTTGGTAGATGAGTTGCTTTTGAATATTAATGGTTTGAGAGCAGGTATTAATTACCTAGAATGGCAGGACTGTGGAATTCGAAAATTTGCTTACCTCTTGTGTAGATACAAACTTTAAGAATCACAACGTCTAGAATTTGTTTCGGTATTTGAGCCCATCTGTTTGTGTGTATCAGAAGTAGTAGTGAGATGTCAAATATTGTCAATATGCAAATTTTCGTCAAATGCCTTTGATAAAACCCAAGAGCAATTGAATAAAGAAAAAGTCAGGAAGAAGAATCAGAATAGCAGAAGACTAGAAGAGATGATCTCGATATATTCCCCCCCCCCATTACATGGATGCAAGCACATATTTAAACACTTGAAATACAGAGGAGTTCCACTCCTGCGTGCATAGTGGTCTCCCCCCACAAAGCCAATAACTAAACCTGTAAACAAATGCAACTGCCTAGTGGTAACTAACCGTAAGCCAATAACTACAACAAAGGAAATAATATACTCCGTAATAATTATATGTGAAAATAATAAGACTCCAGCAGTCCAATGGGCCTATCAATACCCCCCTCCTGAAACAGTGACCTTGTCCCCAAGGTCGAAAGCACTCAAAGCAGAAAATTATTCTTGCATAGGAGCAATGTCTTCCCATGTGACATTCTCTTGTGACAGATGGCACAATGTATTCATCCCGGGTATCCTAAAGAAAGTTTTGGTGGACTCTCCTCGGGTGGAACTTCCTCATCCTCAGGTGTTGCTTCCCCACCGTCCAACAAAAGGAGTTGTGGTTGTTTACAACGATGTCCCGGAGTAAACCGCTCACTGCACGAAAAACAGAGGCCGAGTTGTCGTCTACGTTGCATTTCATCCCACGGTAATTGCTTGATGGCAGCAGGAGTTTTGTTTGGTTCTTGTGTCGGTGGTGGACCCAGAATTCCTGCGGTGGGGCTAGGCTTGGCAGCACCAGAACGGAAGGAATTTCGGGTACTCAGTTGCCATTTTTCTTCTATTAGTCGTGCAAGGCCAAAAGAATCCTCCAAGGTTCGTGGTTTTTTTTGTCTTGACTTCGAGCCGAATTTCATCTTTGAGTCCGCCGACGAAACAACCGATCACAAATGGTTCAGGAAGATCACCTATCTGGTGGCTAAGTTGCTCAAAAAATTCCTGGTAAACAGCAACTGTAGTGGTTTGTTTGAGACGAGAAAGAGCCTCAGACGGATCTTCGTATTCAGTTGGTCCAAAGCGCACCCGCAAGGACCTCACAAATTCTGCCCAGGAAATTGGGCCCCGACGCTTGGTCATCCAGCGAAACCATTGTAGTGCCAATCCTTCCAGATTCATGGCGGCTAAGCCAAGTTGTCGTTCAGCAGTCACACCATAGAACTCGAAATATTGCTCCACTTGGTATATCCATCCGGTAGGGTCACCACCTGCAAATTTCGGAAACACCGCTTTCGGTTCGTGTGGCCGGGGAGTGGGGCGGCTGGTTTCTCCATTTGCAAAGGGGTTAACGTTAATATCCATGGCGGAGGGATCACGATTGAGGCGCCGGCTCACTGCTTGTAACTCGGCCGTCACTGTTTGTAGGGCTGTCGTGAGTTGATCCAGCAGAGATTCATGTCGGCCCAGTGCTTCGTTAACTTCGTTCCGAAACTCAGCGTTGGTTTTCCCTCGGGTATCCATCGGCTCTGATACCAATTGATAAAACCCAGGAGCAATTGAATAAAGAAAAAGTCAGGAAGAAGAATCAGAATAGCAGAAGACTAGAAGAGATGATCTCGATATATTCCCCCCCCCCCATTACATGGATGCAAGCACATATTTAAACACTTGAAATACAGAGGAGTTCCACTCCTGCGTGCATAGTGGTCTCCCCCCACAAAGCCAATAACTAAACCTGTAAACAAATGCAACTGCCTAGTGGTAACTAACCGTAAGCCAATAACTACAACAAAGGAAATAATATACTCCGTAATAATTATATGTGAAAATAATAAGACTCCAGCAGTCCAATGGGCCTATCAATACCCCCCTCCTGAAACAGTGACCTTGTCCCCAAGGTCGAAAGCACTCAAAGCAGAAAATTATTCTTGCATAGGAGCAATGTCTTCCCATGTGACATTCTCTTGTGACAGATGGCACAATGTATTCATCCCGGGTATCCTAAAGAAAGTTTTGGTGGACTCTCCTCGGGTGGAACTTCCTCATCCTCAGGTGTTGCTTCCCCACCGTCCAACAAAAGGAGTTGTGGTTGTTTACAACGATGTCCCGGAGTAAACCGCTCACTGCACGAAAAACAGAGGCCGAGTTGTCGTCTACGTTGCATTTCATCCCACGGTAATTGCTTGATGGCAGCAGGAGTTTTGTTTGGTTCTTGTGTCGGTGGTGGACCCAGAATTCCTGCGGTGGGGCTAGGCTTGGCAGCACCAGAACGGAAGGAATTTCGGGTACTCAGTTGCCATTTTTCTTCTATTAGTCGTGCAAGGCCAAAAGAATCCTCCAAGGTTCGTGGTTTTTTTTGTCTTGACTTCGAGCCGAATTTCATCTTTGAGTCCGCCGACGAAACAACCGATCACAAATGGTTCAGGAAGATCACCTATCTGGTGGCTAAGTTGCTCAAAAAATTCCTGGTAAACAGCAACTGTAGTGGTTTGTTTGAGACGAGAAAGAGCCTCAGACGGATCTTCGTATTCAGTTGGTCCAAAGCGCACCCGCAAGGACCTCACAAATTCTGCCCAGGAAATTGGGCCCCGACGCTTGGTCATCCAGCGAAACCATTGTAGTGCCAATCCTTCCAGATTCATGGCGGCTAAGCCAAGTTGTCGTTCAGCAGTCACACCATAGAACTCGAAATATTGCTCCACTTGGTATATCCATCCGGTAGGGTCACCACCTGCAAATTTCGGAAACACCGCTTTCGGTTCGTGTGGCCGGGGAGTGGGGCGGCTGGTTTCTCCATTTGCAAAGGGGTTAACGTTAATATCCATGGCGGAGGGATCACGATTGAGGCGCCGGCTCACTGCTTGTAACTCGGCCGTCACTGTTTGTAGGGCTGTCGTGAGTTGATCCAGCAGAGATTCATGTCGGCCCAGTGCTTCGTTAACTTCGTTCCGAAACTCAGCGTTGGTTTTCCCTCGGGTATCCATCGGCTCTGATACCAATTGATAAAACCCAGGAGCAATTGAATAAAGAAAAAGTCAGGAAGAAGAATCAGAATAGCAGAAGACTAGAAGAGATGATCTCGATATATTCCCCCCCCCCCCCATTACATGGATGCAAGCACATATTTAAACACTTGAAATACAGAGGAGTTCCACTCCTGCGTGCATAGTGGTCTCCCCCCACAAAGCCAATAACTAAACCTGTAAACAAATGCAACTGCCTAGTGGTAACTAACCGTAAGCCAATAACTACAACAAAGGAAATAATATACTCCGTAATAATTATATGTGAAAATAATAAGACTCCAGCAGTCCAATGGGCCTATAAGCCTTCTTAGGATATTTTTACTTGGATTGCAATTTATCCCAGACCAGACCAGATCAGACCAGACTTGGATAGTTATAAAAATACAAAGAAACCAGACCAGACCAGTTCAGACCAGACCAGACCAGACCAGCAAATTACAGCCCAAATAAAAACATCCTTGCACCAAAATGAATGCCTGGGAGCTTAAGTTGTGAATGTTCACAACTTTTCACTTTTTGATTCTGATCATTTACATTCCTTTTCTTTTTGGCATTTAGATGATGAAACTTGAACGACTTTCCAAATTCAGTGTTGTTATTATGGAAGGAGGGGGGATCAGGGCCGGGTGACATTTTGAAAATTTGACCATGTTATTGATGTGAATATAATGTTTGAATGATTTGAAATATTTTCAGGAGGCATTATTCAATTTCACCCTTCTGGCTTTAGTAAGCATTAATTATTTGATAAAAAATAAATGATGAAGGGATAAAGTATTGCAATTCCGAAGCCTCTGGAACAAGTTATGTAGCAAGTGATGTTATTTCTAATAGGTAACTTCGGTCTTCAGTTTAACTACAAATATAATGGTTTGGTTATTATTATTTTTAATTATGGTTCACTGATTTTCCTATATAAAGTAGTAATCTTAAACAGATTCAAAATGCAAATCATATACTTCGTACTATGTAGTATGTATATAGTGTGCACTGTGAAGTCAAAATATGGGGTATAGCATCATAAATTTTACATAAGTGTGGCAGTGATTTTAGAATTTCAGAGTTTGTTCTTGATCTATTCTTCAGATGATGACGTGTATATGACGTTTGTATGACCAAGTAGTATCTCGTTCCTCTTCTGAGCTTCATGTACATAATTCATTTCATATTCATTCTTATCTCAAGACATCATTCATTTCATATTCAAAATTATCTGGCTCTTACTTAACCCTTATTGCTCCAGAGAAAATTTGTGAAGTTATAATGGACCTAAGTACTCATCAATACTGAGCTACTCAAGCACATAAGCAATCATGCAAAGGGAGATCACAAGAAAAAGCAAGATGGTTACGTTTCTGATACCCATTTGCCGATGAAAAGACATAAATATGTGCATTCCTGCATGGTTATGATGGACCATTCCAAGCGGCAACAGGCAGTTCTACAAGCAACCCAAGTGTGCAAGGTTGGAATTGAAAGATCTTATTGGACAAAAGTATGAACATGAAAAGCAGTAGGTAAAGTTTTTTTCCGCGGTTAGTTTTCCCTTGGTCTTTTGGGACTAAGGCTTGGATTTTGGTGTTGTTGTTGTTGTAGTGCTAGTGTATATAGTGCTATATGCTTTGCTGGATGAATATGGATAGCCCCTATCATGATCTATATGAGTGAATCATGTTAGTCTTAAGCGTTTTGACATTCTCTGGTCATGTGAAATCAGAAGTTATCATGTTACTTGGCTACTTGGGCATTTCAACTTCAAGTTGTAGCAATGCCTTGCTTGAGTTATATGTCCATCATATGACTTATGATAAGTTAATCTAATAGGAAGGTTCACAGTACAGACTTGAAGGAATAATAAAGTTGATTCTAATGGACATTGCTAAATTGCAACAAAAAAATAATTCGGTTAGTTGTTAATAGGCTTCCAAAAGGAGAGAGCATGGTGTACTCTTCCTTTCCACCCTTGCAACATCCAGTTCCCATCTTCTTCCAAGGAGAAATTCTTATTGAAATCCGATTTCATTCTCTCCGTTACAAACTTGAGGATCTCTTGGTCGAGTGGCAGTTGCTGGAGTCCAGCCTTGAGGCTTCTAACTTGCCATTGCTTGTACGTCTCAGGCCTCTCTACTCTCTCTGTTCCTTCACAAGCTATCACATTCATCACATCTTTTGCAAGCAACATTTCCTCAAAGAGCCGCCTGTCTGTGTCTTCACTTGGCACAGTCACATCAAACATGTCAAACAGTGAGTAGAAGTGAAAGACTGCCTCCCGGAATCGTGTGGCAAAGAACGGGGCATTGAAGGTCCCGTTCACAACCGCATGGATGAACAGATTTGGATTGATGTTCTTGATGAGATTGAGTACAATGTCTCTTGGGCTATCGGGCACCATCGTCTCATCTGGCACAGTACCTAGCCTGTCCAAGCAGTTGACAACCAGCACGTCGTAGTCCCTGTCGATATCGAGATCTTCGAGTGTTATTCTCTCCCATTTCGTTGCTATGGCTTTGTACTCAAATGGGACATGAAATCTCTTGCAATATTTTTGCAGTCGAATTCCCGTGGCCTTGACCTGCTCTTCAGGACGGAATCCGGGCTGGGGAAAGTCTATCCCAGTGATACGAAGCCTTGGAGGCCCACCGGGCCTCGTCGAGAGACCTTGTATGAGACTTGGCCATTGAAAACCATATAAAATTCCAAAATCTATGATATGCAAGCTGGTTGCTCTTCCAGCAGCAACAAGCTTTCCGATGCATCTGTTTGCCATTATAGTTGATAATACCTTGAAGGGGATTGCGTTGATATACATCCGAAAAGCTTTCACCATATCTGCAGCTGATATATTGTCTGGATGTTTGGATATGTACAGTGATGTCCCCATTCCATTTGAGCGCGCCTCGAGCGCATTGGCAAGATAAAATGACATCCTTTCTATTCCGTTGCCATAAGGAGAAGAGTGCAACCTTATTGTCTTAAGAGTCACGTTAGCCGCCTTGATGTCATAAATTATCAGGGACTGTGCACATTGAGTGAGTAAGCCTCTGAAATCCACATAGTCCTTTTCGGTTTGCTGTTTCTTCTTGCCTCGTCGGTTTCTCCGTCTTGCCTTGGGTTCAGATTTTTCTATATTCTTAGGGGGACAGGCAACTATTTTTCTGTCTACGGGACATAGAAAGGAATCGTAGTACCTATCGTCCATTGGCTCAGATTCTTCTGAATAACTTGGCGCCGAGTACTTGTTATTGCTTTGGTGGGTTTCTGCAGAATCATTGCCAGGCGATGAATCATGGTTCCTTTTTCCCTTTGAGGGTGATCGGTCCTTCTCGGTCTCCTCCACTCCTCCGCTTTCCCGAGAAACCAAACCGTGTTGGCACTCATAAGGACTATCGTGGTTCCTTTTTCCTTTTGAGGGTGATCCCTCCTCGGTTTCCTCCTCTCCTTCTCTGCTTGCCCGAGATACCAAACCGTGTTCGCACTCAAAAGGAGTATCGTGGTTCCTTTTTCCCTTTGAGGGTGACAAGTCCTTCTCGGTCTCCTCCACTCCTTCTCCGCTTGCCCGAGATACCAAACCATGTTCGCCCTCAAAAGGACTCAACAAAGAGTCAGATGAAGAGTTACTAGGATGTCTACCCCAAGAGAAACCGTCAGGCTGGTTGTCAGTGCCTTTGAGCACCTCAGATAAGTGTTTCTCAGTGGCTTGGAGAGCCAAGCATTCACTGAGCATGAAAGGCTGGTTCTCCAGGTCTTCTTCCTCCATTAGCATCTGGCTTATGTACTTTAGAGTCGCATCTGGGTAGTCTCCTGTCTCATCTTGTTCTGTTGTAGCAGATTTGTTCACGGTGAGATTGTTAATGCCTGAGAAACTACTTTTAGGACTGCTTAGAAACTTTGGATCCATTGGGGTAGAGTGGTGACTTTAGACCAAATCATTTAATGTGATGATGAATTCTTGGATCAGAGTCTTCATCACAGGATAGATGAGATCAAAGAAGCAAGATACTGTGAAGAATTGGGGGGGAGCTGAAATTATGATGGTGAAAGGGTGATATTGAAAATGAGGATCTGGATTAATACACGTTATGTTTTTTGAGTAGTCATACTAACATATAGGTAAAACTAAATGTTACTCATTCCATTCATACAGTCAACTTTATTCTTTTTTGTTTATCTTATTTTTTAAAATCTAATTCATAACACATTCGGATTCATTTTTTGCAATTCAATACAAATTTTAGTATAGTTCCTGAATGTGTTATTTTTAAAATTTTCATATAAACTATTTTTATCAAACACACATTGGAGAAAGCTCACCCGTGTTAAAACTTGTTGTCATTTTATAAACTTATTAATTGAAAAGAATTTATTCGAGTCCTAACTCCTAATATCAAAGTAAAACAACTTTAATTCCCAAAGTCAAAAAGTAACCAAGGTTTTGTACCTAGCTTTATATTTTACTGCAACATCAGTTTCCCCTGTGGGCTGTGGCACTGCTATGCCTGTTGCCCTTCATCCCTTTTCAGAGTTAGTAACTTTATTCTACTATTATACAAGGAAACAAGCCAAATAATAAAGATAGATGTACATGTTTGGTACATTTTTAGATGAACTCTTATGTGGCAATAATTGATTAGGTGATGAAAAATTGATCTACTTTTTACCACCCAATACATTCATAAAAAAAAAAAACATTCATGTCACATAAGAATGTTGCTAAAAACATGGTTACCCGTCCTTACTCCTTGAGCTTCTTGGTATGGAAACATCCACTTATATATCACCGCAAGTCCCTAACTGGCCTATCCAAACTGTAGAAAGCTCACTTAAAAGAAGGAACGAAGTACACTTGTGGCAAGGGGGCGGCAGCTGGTTTCATTTTCGGCTTGCATTTTTTTTTACACCTGAACATCGAATATGACAACAATGGCGTTCGGCATGGTTTCAGTTGGGACTTGAGAGTTGAAACCATGCCATAGCGATCATAGATTTGACAGATAAAGGGATGGAGAGGAAAACGGTGCCCGAATACCTCCATCTTCGAGCCACAATGGTACATGGCTTGGGTGCGTGATTTTTTGAAACATAAGTATTTGTAAAAAAAAAATGTTATGAAAATAAAAGAATTTAGAAATTATAACCAAACTGTGCTTCATTATTTTGCAGTATAAAATATGAAGTATTGAAATGCACCGAAAACTGAATTGACGGGCGTCTGCATTAATTTTGGTATACATTTATTTTGGGTTGACAAATGCAATATTTGACTTTGTAGGCGCAGGGAAATTTCGTATGAAGAAAGTGGAACGTTTGAAGAAAAATGGGAGCATATCAACGAGAAAGCAAGCAAATGAAGCAACCACACAAGTCAATGGGAGTAACACATACGTTCCTGGATGGTTTGCCATTAATCAATGCTGAAAAATAGTGTTTACTTTAAATTACTCATAATTAGCATTCCACTTTTTACTCTTGCAGCCCACAATCCACATTACTAAGGCATAGAATAATGTACCGTGTTAACATTTATCTTGTTATGTAGTGGTACTTTGACTAAACGAAATTTGATCTTTTTCTTTTGTGAAATTAGAATTTGCTGGTTATTTTCAAGTCCTTTACATTCTCATATCAAAAGTCCAGAATTGATTTGAGAAAGAAATACACAATCTAATATGAGTCAAAATTTAAGAGAAATAAAATTATACAAGAGAATGAGAGATTGCAATACTAGGCACTTGCAAGTTCAGACGTTCAGTGTTCTTTTAATAGTGGTGGAAACTGGAAACTGGAAACTGGAAACATTGTTCTTTTCATATTTAGCTGTTTCAATTTTTTTTGCTTGCATTTTCATTCAAAGCAATAAATATGTGATTGAAGTGATTCAATTCTCCCCTGCACGTGCAGTCAACTTTTGCCAACTTTTATGAGATGGAGAAGTGTTTTTTTCAACCCTTTCTTCAAAGATGAAAGATATACTACATAATATTTACATCTAATGGTGCAAACGCTTTCTTTCGGCACTTTAACGTTCTCTAGTTAAAAAAACACAGGATTGGCAAAAAAAATTGACAGGGATTCACCAAAATTTATAGAGGGTTTGGCAGGGATTTGCCAAATATGTGCCAAAAACACTTTGGCACGAGCTATTTGGTACAAAATCATCGATAAATTCGTGATAAATTCGTGTCAATCCCGTGCCAAAACGTAGCATATCAGATACATAGCATATTAATTAGGTAGGGGAGGATACAAAAAACCGGTGTTTTAGGTGATCTTAGATAGGGCTAAAACGTCTCTAAGAGACCTAGCCGTGTTTTTTTGATTAACTATACCAGTTTTTTCAAACTTTCGATCCGTTTAACCGACCAATAAAAATATAAAGTTCACGGCACAGTTACAATTTTAGAAAACTCCTGTGATCGGTTAAGCGGAAAAATGAAATATATTATGTTGCAAAATATAACACAAAAAATTTAAAAATACTTTGTGTAAAAATACTATATGTTATTAGTAAAAAACAATGAGTTTTAATCAAAATTTTAATTTTGTGTAGATAATGTTATCTGATAAAATGTTATATTAGAGTATTTAAAATATTGTCCTATACATATATCTGTGTGTTAAAATAATGAAAAAAAGTAAGTTTGGTAAGAGAAAAGTAGTCTAAGTACTTTATTGGACGTAATTTAAATTTCATATCATTTTATAAAAATCATTTGTAGAGCACAAATGATTTTTACATTTGAAGGAAAATATACTAAAGTTTGAAAGCTTGCATTTTACAAATATTGGAGTTGAAAAGTTCACAAATGCTCCAACGTTTTCATTATTGTATAAAATAACTGTTTACATATTACTTTGTGTTTCAAATTCAAGTTGATTTTTTTTTAGTTTAATTAGACATTTATTAATTCTTTTATGTTTTTCCATGACTTTTTGGTTAACTGAAAATTTGATTAATCAGTATCCAAATAGTCGATATTTTGGTACATGTAATGCTATTGAAATTTTTGTAACTGTAACCTCGTTTAACCCAAATTGGTTCACCCAAATATGGTTAACGGAGAACACACATCCCTTATCTCAGGTGTACATTTTCTAACAAACTCATACTTCTTCTGTATTCATATGTTTGCTACATTGGGCGTGTTTGGCATTCAGCGGTTAGCGATTAGCGGATAGTAGATTATGGATTTATGGTAGCGTGTTGTCAATAGCGGATTCAGTCAGCGGGTTTGACTAGCGGAATAAATTGATGGGTTGTTAGAAGATGTGTGGTAATTTAGTTGTTTGGTCATAAAATTAGTAGATAACACCACTTTTCAAAACGCCAACTCAAAACTTTCCTATTATCAGCGTCTTCATTTCAACGTTTTCGTCCAAAAACGCTAGTGCCGAACCACTGTTTACCAAACAACTTTTTCACCTATTGAAAACGCTGAAAGTGGTCAAACCGCCATTTGTCGTCTGAAATGCCGTTTACCAAACACCCCATTGGCCATTATGGTTTGATACAATACTTAAGCGAAAAGTATAGTAGTTGAAATAATTAATAGTACTGTAGAAAAAGTAGGAGAAGAGGTGGAGAAGTATGAAAGAAGAGATAAAAAAAAATAAAAAGTCGAAAAATAAGAGTAATTGCGTATTTTAAATGGAAAACTTATCAAAAAGAAAATGTTGCAAAATCAAAATGTATCCTAAAAAGAAAAGAGTAACAAACATTTCAATACATTTTCAGTCAAAGAAAACATTTCAATACATGGTGTAGTATGTATTAGTGACAAGTAGAATATGAAAGAGAAAATTCACCCAAATTTTTGGGAAGGTGAAAAGATAATTGTAGAGAATTAATGTACTATAAATGCTTTAAACTTCACAATGACAATCCATGATTTTAAAAGCTCATAAGAATACACCAAAATTTTAAAATCCATGATTTCAATAGAGCTAAATTTTTAAATCCATGAACTTTTAAAAATTTGCCACAAATTCCTTATACAATACACTCTCCTAAAACTTTATCAACTTTTACTAGAGAGTATTAAATATTTTTGACTTCTGATCCATTTCTTTGACTTTTGAATGTTTAAGGCAGGCTTTACAAGGTCACAATTTCGGGTGATTCATTTCCATGTTACAAAAAAACATATATATCAAAATATACTCATTTCAATTATGGAGTATGATTTTATAAATTTTATTCATATTTATCAACTCCATAAAATATATATTATGTCACTTTAACCCATTTGACTCCATAAAAAGTTATAAATCCAAAAGAGTCACATAGGCTCCATAAAAGAACTCATATATATCATGTCACTCATATATAAGACAAGATAATCAAATAAACGGTGGTAGAACACAACAAACTACTATTCCCGTATTCCGTATTTTGTAAGGGTGTTCATTTGAATAATAAATCAATATGAAAAAAATACATGTGTGCAATTAAAGCAATAATGTATAATATTTATTTCAATAAATCATGTTTCACTGTTTACTCTTTTTACAAATTTTTTAATTCAAAAAATACTTATGTAGAATTTTTGTCAAACAATACCTCTATTAAAAAATATCATAAAATAATGAGATTTTTTTCTAAAACATTATTAATTAAAAACTTAGACAAAGATGTGATTTAGTAACTTTTAATTATAATTGTGTTCAAAGTTTACATTGTTAAGTACTGATTATAAGTATATTTAGTAGTTACTATAATGTAAACGGAAGACACAATTATAATCATATTTTTGCTAAGTCATATTTTTGTTTATTAAAATTTTCATGTTAGGTTCGAAAAATAAAACTCTAATAAATATGTTGTACAACCACAAACTTTCACGTTTTCAAAAGATAAATTTAACCGCAAAAGTGAACGCTCCTCATATTCTCATAATGAGGTAAAAACAATTGAAGTTGAAATTTTAAATAAAAATATACTCCGTATTTGATAATGTTAAAATTAATTGAATTGACTTAATATGTTGAATCTGGTGAAATTCGGGCTGAAGGTCCTCAATTAGTTGAGGACCTTCAGTATTTTAAATATATGAGAAATATTTAAGATATTTTCTTCACCAACCAATTACGTATGAAAACAACTCCAACCTTATTTATTTTCATTATTATATAATTCATCCTGTGACATAAAAAATTACATATATTAAAAGAGTACCGATTAGCCGAGAATAGGTTAACAAGATCTAAAATGAAAATAATTGTATACATGTATATTACGAACTTTAGTACACATTTTTCTGAATATCTAATTTCCTTTAAAGCAATATGTGTCATAAACATTTCAAAGTCATATGTATAGTGCTATACACGAGCATAAAATTTAAAGATTACATCCCGTGAAACGCACAAGTGAAATACTAGTACACCTAGATTTTAAATTTCGTGATTTCAATATAGCTAAAGTTTTAAATCCATAGACTTTTAAGAATTTGCCACAAATTCTTTATACAATACACTCTCCTAAAACTTTATTAACTTTTACTAGAGTATTAAATATTTTTGGTGAAATTCATACCAATAATCTGTACTTTTAGAGGTTACACAATAATAATCCATGTTGAAGAAATTTATACAAATAATCAGATACTCTTAAGCAAATGATGAAATAATTGAACGGGACTACCTTGTTTTGATATTAATCCCTATCGCCCCTACCTTGTCTTGCCCTTCACATTATCTTCTTCTCTCCAACCCCCTTTTCATCTTTATCTACTACTCCGTACTTTGTATCCTCTTCTCCATCTTCTCTTCTTGGCATAATTTTTGTATCATATTGTAATCATATTCACCTCACCACACAATCTTCTCAGAAGTCTCTACCATAATTGTTTTCCTACTCATAGATGTTTACCCTAATTTAATGGTTTCATCTACAAAACCCTAAATTTGAACCTAATATTCTTCTTCAAAATGACCTATTGCAATGGAAAAGAAATGATGAAAAGAAATTCCTTAACCTTCTTGGGATGGAAACATCCACTTACATATGGGTTACCATGGGTTGTGTTCATATTTTAGAAATGAAGTTCCAAAATCATTGCTTTTAAAGACACGTCAAACTAACGAGACTTTAGCTGAAGTAGGTAGATTGTTCATCTTCTGCTAAGTAACCCCGTTTGTGTATGTGTAAAGAAATGTGTTTAACTTTCAAAACTTTACTACGCACCTACTTCATTTTTGCATAACAGGGATGGAGTTGTTCTTCACATTTTAATTGCACACTTCATAGTTTATCTTCGTTTTTTACTCTCAATCATGTGATTACTCTTCATATTTTAATTTTCATACAGATAACTGTTGTTCTTTGTTTGAAATCAGAAAAATGATAAAATGTCTCAACTTTTAGATCATTTTGTATTACTTTAATCAGCATCGATAATTTTAGATTCAAAAGGTAAATTTATTTTCAAAACTTATTTTGATTCCTTACATCTAAGCCATGTGGTACTTTGAAATGATGGCTGTTTGGTGTGGTGTTTGTGGAGGTGGGGATTTGAAAAATATTATGATGCAGTGTATCAATTCCCAAAAAATATTTGTGTAGTTTGAATTGTTTGCCATAACGAAATTTGGGTGTTCTACTAGTATGTAAGGATGGAAATGTACTTCTAAACTTCAAAAAAGTGCAAAAATAGTCTTAATATTCGTATAAGGTAACAAATTTATTCTTTTTAACTTTAAAAAAATGAAAAAAATAAAAATAAAAATATTAATTCAAAATTCAAGCAAGAGAAGTGAACAAAACTTCTCGTTTAGGCGTTCAGGTACATTTGCTCAGATCGTAGTATTCCAGGCAGGTAGTTTTGTCGTGTGGGAAATGGAATTTTGCTCTAGTCGATATTTTACGGTTATTTTTCCCGCCGGTCGGCCTCCATCCTTTCAAATGACACCCACAGAGAGGAAGAGAAGCAAGTGTAGTGCCAGTGTACTTCATTTGTATGCTTACAGACTCGCCAGAGAATAAAATGCCCACTTCGAAAAATTGAAGGTAATTTTATTTTTGACCGAGAAGAATTGTTGTTTGTGAGTTGCTGAAAGTGTTATTCATGTCAAATCAATCCGAATTCCAATGTTTATGAGTCGCTCAAATTGGATCGCTCATCGAATTCCAATTCTTTTTAGTTTTTACCGTGTACTTTTCTCGAATTCTATGTTTTGGAGTAGTGGATTGGGGTTTCATGAGGTGGTGCCATTTGGGGGAATCCTTAATTCTTATATGATTGTGTTGTACTCCGTATATGATATTACAATGTGAGCTAGTAGATTAAGTTTAGGCGTGATGGTTATGTATGCAAATTTAATTGATGTGATCATGTGAATATGGTCTGAATAACTGGATATTTTCAGAAGGCAATATTCAATTTCACTCTCCTGGATTTCTGTCTTCTTAGATGCAACAATTTTTTATTGAAATTAAATGAAGAAGTGCTAAAGCCTAGCAAAGCAGAAGCCTTTGAAACAACTTCTGGAACAAGTGAAATGTTTTCTAATAGGTTACCTCAGTCTTTATGAGATACATACATAACAATATTGTGATAATTTCTTGATTACTTTACCATGCTTTTTCCTGTATAAAGTTATAAACTAGACTATAAAAGCTTCTACATAATGCAATTCATATATTAAGCGTAAAGTCTAAACTCTAAATTTAGGGTATGGTGTCATAAATTTTACATAAACTTGGCAATGATTTTAAAACTTCAAATTCTGTGCTCGATTTATCCCTGAAATGTTCAGGTGTTTCTGGCTTTTATTTGGCCAAGTAGTGTATCTCGTTCTTCTTTCGAGCTTCTTTTACATAATTTGAGATTACTTTAACTTTCTTACCCCAAGGTTTCCTTCATTTCGTAAATCATCAAGATGGAAACAAGAGCTCATCAAAATTGAACAATGCTAGCACAGATTGAAGGCAGATCACAAGAGGAAACAAGATGACATAGAAATGTGACTTCCATGAAGGGCCATCTTCAAGTGGCGTCAAGAAGTCCAAGAAGCCACCCAAGTGTGAAAAAAACAGTAGAAAAGGCTGATTCTTTTTGCTCTTGGATAGTATTCACTCGGCATGCTTCTTTACTGATTAATGCTACTGTAATGTAGTGCATAAGCTTTGTAGTTGTGACGAGTGTAAACAGTCCTAGATTTGCATTATTTATTCACTTCTTCCGCTTTTTCTTTTAAGTTTTGTTTCTCTGCCTGCAACCTCTTCTAAACATCTTCACTAATCGAGCTGTGTATGTGTCACTTCACATAAAGGTGCATATGCATTACAATATTTCTTGACTGTTTATGAAGTGAAGTATGTTCTGCTATGTTCTTGTCAGCTTCAGCTCTACTATTATAGTGGCCATAACCCTATCATTAATCATGATAAATTGAGGTAATCAGCCTACTCTTTGTCATTATTAGATGCTTAGTTTTTATTTCTCAGCTAGAGAAATCAGCTATGAGCTTCTCTAGCTTCAGAACACTCTGTTTTGAAATTGTGCAGTTTCATCATCATCATTACCCCAATGCCGCAAAGGCTCCCATCTACAGTGGGGTAAGGGGATCTACAATGGGGTAGGGGGGGGTCGGATGTAGGCAGTCTTGCGGCCTGTACAGTTTCAGGAAACAAATTCTCTTTGCTGGGTGAATATGCATTTTGGAAACCCTATTCTGATCTATATTAAAGAAGGTTTGCCACTCTCTGGCCATGTAAAAACTACATTATAATATTTCGTACTGTCTAATTCGGCATTCTTGAGTACTTGGGCGTTCTAAATTCCAAGTGTTATACTTTTGAGGCTTCGACTATATGACCATCTTATGATAAGTTAATTAAACAGGAATTTTCATATTACCAACTTAATGGAATGATAAAGCTTTATTCTATATTACTAAGAATAATGGACATTGCTAATGCGGTTTAAAACAAAAAAAAAATCTACTAGTTGTTATTAGGCTTCCAACAGGAGACAGCATGGTGTACCCTTCCTTTCCATCCTTGTAACAACCAGTTCCCATCTTCTTCCACGGAGAAGTTCTTGTTGTAATCCAATTTCACTTTCTCCTTTACAAATTTGACAATCTCTTGATCAAGTGGCAGTTGCTGGAATCCAGCCCTAAGGCTTCGTGTTTGCCATTGCTTGTATGTCTCGGGCCTCTCTACTCTTTGTGTTCCTTCACAAGCTATCACATTCAGCAATTCTGTGCCAAGCACCATTTCCTCAAAGAGTAACCTGTCTTTGTCTTCACTTGGCACAGTAACCTCAAACATATCAAACAGTGAGGAGAAGTGAAAGAGTGCCTCCCGAAAGCGCGAGTCGAAGAACGGGGCGTTGTAGGTCCCATTCACAACTCCGTGGATGAACATATCTGGATTGATGTTCTTGATCAGATTGAGTACCATATCCCTGGGGCTGTTCGGCACCACCGTCTCATCCAGCACGTTCCCTAGCCTGTCTGAACAGTTGACGACCAGCACATCACAGTCCCTGTTGATCTTGAGGTCTTCGAGTGTTATACTCTCCCATTTCCTTGCTATGGCTTTGAACTCAAATGGAACGTTGAATCTCTTGCAGTACTTTTCCAGTCGAACACCCGTGGCATTGACCCGCTCTTCAGGACGGAACCCGGGCTGAGGAAAATCTATCCCAGTAATTCGAAGCGTTGGAGGCCCACCGGGCCTCATTGAGAGGCCTTGGATGAGACATGGCCAATGAAAACCATACAGAATACCAAAATCTATGATATGCAGACTGGTAGCTCCTCCTGCTGTAAGCTTCCTAATGTGTTTGTTTGCAATCATACCTGATACTACCTTGAAGGGGATTGCGTTGATATACATCTGGTAAGCTTTCACAATATCTGCAGCAGAGATATTGTTGGGATGGTTAGATGCGTACAATGATGTCCCCGTTCCATTTGATCTTGCCTCGAGCGCATTAGCAAGGTAAAAGGCCATCCTCTCAGTTTCATTGCCGTGGCTAGAAGAGTGCAGCCTTATCCTCTTAAGAGTCTCATTAGCTGCCCTGATTTCATAATTGGCCATGGACTGTGCACATTGGGTGAGCAAGCCTCTGAGATCCACAAATTCCTTTTTGGTTTCTGCTTTCTTTTTCCCACGCCGGTTTCTACCTCCTGCCTTGAATTCAGAATTGTCTACTTTCTTGGAGGGGCAGAAAAGGGCGTCGTAGTACGTATCGTCTAACAGCTCAGGTTCTTCCAAATAACCTGCTGCCAGTTGCTTGTTGTTCCTCTGGTTTTCTGCAGAATCAGTTTCGGGCGATGAATACTCATGGTTCCGTTTTCCGTTTGAAGGTGAATGGTCTCTATCAGTCTCCTCCACTCCTCTGCTTGCCAGAGATTGCAGGCTGTTTTGGCACTCAAATGGGCTCGAGTCACTCGACAAAGAGTTACTCAGATGATCACTCCATGAAAATACGCCAGGCGGGCTGTCTGTACCGTTAAGAACATCAGATAAATGTTTCTCAGTGGCTTGGAGAGCCATGCAGTCCCTGAACATGCAAGGCTGGTTCTCCAAGTCTTCTTCCTCCATCAGGGGCGGAGCTAGGGGGTGGCCACCCCTGGCCCTGGCCCAGCCCAAATTTTAAAAATCTTTATATTTTTAGTGTAAAAAATTCTGTGTAATTTTTTTTCCAAAAATATTCTTTGTATCGGCCCAGTCCGGCCCAGTGTCCTGGCTCCGCCCCTGTCCTCCATTAGCATCTGCCTTATGTACTTTAGAGTGGCAGCTGAGGAGTCACCTTCACCATCCTCCTCTTCCTCTTTTGTAGCAGATTCGTTCTGGACAAGGCTGTTATTTACCAAGAAACTACTACTACTACTAAGACTGAAGAATCTTTGCCCACTTATATACCTTGGATCCACTGGTTTAGAGTGGTGATTGTAGACCAACTCATTTGATGTGGTAAAGAGTTCTTGGATTAGAGCCTCCATTTCATGCGTTCTACCCCCACCTTAGCTTTTCACAGAAATGAGACTCTAGGGAACAGGATAAGCAACAGATTATACTATGAAGAATGGAGGGAGGAGCTGAAATAGTACTAATCAAGTGATAATCAAGTGATAATATTGACGATGAAGAAAGGATGGTCTCTCTCTTTTAATGAAGGAAAAGTAAAACACGGGTGGCCATGTGGGCCAACACGTTAAGCTTATCAAGTGGAGTAATGATTTACAAGTATACGTAGTACCTAATAACAATTATTCCGTATAATAATGTCCTTCACTTCTTTGGATCCCTTAAGTTTAATTTTTTTTAAGTGCAAGGGACATTTGTGATTGCTTGTATTTAATAAGGGATGTTTTAAAGTGATTGTAGAGATAATGTTTATTATTCAAAATTAGTAGTGTATGAGAAAAAACTGATTTCGAAAGAGTAAAAGTTGTACCGTGTTAAAAATTGTTTTATGTAATTGAAAAAGAGGAAAGCAATTTAAAACGATCCTCCCTTGTTTCTAGCTTTTAATTCTAAAGTGCTTAACTTAAATAGAAATTAATCAAACTGTTACTTAAAAAACACCATTCAGCTTTTTAAGCTAATGTTTGAAAATCAAAGTTTTTTTCTTGAGAAATGCTACTTTTACCGATGATACATATTTGGTGAATAGTATCATACTTGCAATACATTTGATTGATCAAATTTGTTATTTCACCACTTTTTGTGTTTGAACTGCTCTTTTTTTAGTTTACCGGTATAATTTATTTAAACATTAATATAAGTACATTGCAATTAATATTTTTTTAACATAATAAAGTAAATTGATCATCATAATAATGCTAAATTTTTTGAACATAATATTTTTTTATCATCCCTAATTTTAATATTAATATTAAATTGAAAAGAACTTAGAGTGGCAAGTTCCAGGAAGCAGAGGTGGCAACTTCCGATTTTAGTCCGCCCTCTCTAGAAAAAGTAGTCATAATACTATAGTAGTCAACTCATACTGTGCTTCAGGCTACCAGTACTAGTACCAAATTCAAGGCATAATTTTTGTGTGCCATTTTCATTGAATTTGTTGTGCGACTTTAAGTTTTAAATGGGTGTTGTAATTACAAATAGGGATGGGCAATAATCCTGGTTAGGGGTGGGCATGACGGTTTGGTTTAACCGAACCGTACCATACCAAACCGAAACCGGACCGTATCGAACCGAAATCGATAAAAACCGAACAAACCGAACCGAACTAAAGAAACTCAAAAAAAAACCTTCATATATTATTAAAATTGGTCGTTTGATTTGGGTTTACTTAAGTAAACTTTTTGGTAAACATTTGCTCAAACCGAATAGTTTGGCGCTTTGGTTTGGATTGATTTAAAACGGAAAAACCGTAAACCAAACCGAACACCGAACAACATACACACACACACACACTTTGTATTTATCTTGACTCTTCATTTTTAAGATATAAGTAAATAATTTAGACATGAAATTAATACATATTTAAACATATACTCGTATCAATTTAACTTTTACACATTTCATACATTATGTTTGGCGATAATAATAGCAGATTGCATTTATATTTTTACATGATTCATTTGAATAAAATTGTGAATATTACAACATTTGTATCACCGACTCTTTTAGGTTTTTTTGAATATTTTATGTGATATTATAAATGCTAATCAACTATCCTTTTTTGTAAGAAGTGAATTTTTTTGAAGTGATAAAAAAGATGTTAGAAGTTTTAATTTATAATATTTTATTATTTATTTTTCTATCTTTTATTTCGTTTTACATTTTATTTAAATAATCAATAAATTAAAAAAAGATGAGATGGACTACTACTTTCATTTTCTAATTCTAAAATATAGAACTTTATCAAATAAAATAATAAACATAAGCAAACAAATCAAATCAAACTAAATTAAACATAATATTTTTTACTTTGGTAAACCGAACTTCAAACCGAACCGAACCGTAACCGAACCGAAACACAAATGGTTTTAGTGTAGTACAAATTCTCCCAACCCGAATAAACCAAAACCGAACCGAAACTGTAGAAAACCGAACCGTAAACCGAATTGCCCACCCCTAATCCCGGTCCCGTTGTCCCATTCTGGTATATCCTGAAATTGTACTGGTGTTGTCCCGTTCCGTTTGAAATTCGATTACTTTGTCCCGCACCGATCTCGTACCGGTTTAAAACATGACATGATCGGAGACCGAAAGGTTATCCCGAACCGTCCTGTTGTCCTGTTTGTAATAACTATATAGGTTTTAGCATGTGACTAGTTTGTACTTTGTAGTACTATCTCAAAAAAATAATAAACAATAATACAATATGTTTCAAGCCCAATTTTTTAAATTAAAAATAATATCCCCTCTGTCCCGCAAAATAGTTCTCGGTTTCCTTTTTGGGCAGTCCCAAAAAATAGTTCTCATTTCCCGTTTTGGATGGTTTTGTGTGGCTCACATGCATTTACATTTTTCTTACACAACTACAAGTCTACAATCATACATTTTCACTTTATTCTCACTTTCTTAAACTTCGATCCAAGTCAATGCGAGAACTATTTTATTGGACGGAGGGAGTACCTAACATAAATATTTACTAGCTTAAGTTTGTATCTCACTTTCTATATATTTGCATATGAGTATCCCACATCTAGAACACATAATTTTGCATAAATTAATTCTTATTTGCTTTGTTTTGAATTTTTTATTTTTTATTTTGCTAAACTTAATTAAAATCTAATCGCTTTTAGTTTTTTTGTGATTGATAACTTTTTATGAACATTAGTTAACTTTTAAATTGTTAATATTTTGGTGCATGATACTTTAGAAGTGCTAATATGTTTTAATTATAAATGATGTTTTTTTATTTAATACTCTTTTGTTAGTTTGGGATGTCCCGAACCGTTCCGAATTATCCTAGTCCCAATTTAAATGGGAAAAGACCAGGACAAAGGCGTATCCCGTCCCCTACCGTTATTACTAACTAGTTTTCAAGCCCGTGCGATGCACGGGCAGCACATAATTTAGCTAATTGTAAATTTGATATTTTCGAAATCATATATAAATTAATGTGATGCAAAAGCAAAATAAACTCATTCTAATATAAAGCCGTTTGATAATACTACAATTGGTCGAATTCTCTGACCTTACTGTAACGAATTAAATCTAAATGATTGGGCTAAATTGACGGAATCTTCCAAATTATGAAAAGGCAAAATACAATATACTACGTACTATGTATTACATATGTAATTAATAAAATAAATTAAAATTTATATGAAAAATATTCAAAATGGACTTCTACATAAGCATCTCAACTGAATATAATTGTTATGAACCCGATTTTAAAGAATTCACACAAAAGTTTCTTAATTAATTTCACATCCTTTATATCACTTCATTAAACGTCTCAAAACACTATTTTTTAAAATATTTTTAATTAAACATACAATGAAATAAGTTTTGGTAAATTTTATTAGTGGGATCTTACATTTTTACTCATTATTTTGTCACATTGAAAATGTAAAAAAATGGATCACTTTTACAATTTACTCATTTATTTCATCACACTGAAATAAATAATTTGGTATGAAGTAATATAGTGTGGAAGATGTCTATTTTGTGTATGTATCATAATAATAATTATTATAATTATTGTGATTATTATATTATTATTATTATTATTATTGATGTTTGATCCGATCTTATCTGAGACTGAAATCGGTCCAATTAAAAACATCCTAAATGTATGAAGATTTCTTAATTTGGATTAGTAATCTATGTCAAAAGTGAAGGAATATTTAAATTGTAAAAATAAAGAAACAACTAAACATATTTACTTTTTGGCTGGGCTGAACGTATTTACTTTTCTTTTGGAAGAATGTGCTTATATTAATAAGAAAGAACGTAAGCAGGATACAACCAGACAAGAGCCCACTGCCTACCGTCAGCCCTTGAACCAGACTTAGAATCTGCCACCTCAAAAGAAGCAATCAGATTCGTTGATCCTGAATTGGGCTTACGTGAGCCAATGATTGGCAAACTAGGCTCCCTATCACCTGTCCTAAGTTGTGGAGTTTTGTTGCCGGAAAAACGCGGCACAACTAAAACAGAGTAAAGATCCAAATAAAAACGAAACACGAAGAAAACTAAACAAGCAAAATAAACTTCTTGTACCCTAGCACCTTATTCAACCCCTGGCGGTGGTTCAAGAGGAGGCCTGACTATCGCTATGATTGTTGACGCACCTAAGCGGTTTTCCTTCGACTCGGCCGCCTCTTCATCATCATCATCGATCACCCCTGTGCCGTCTCCACCAAAATCGATCGCAATCCCCCCCTTCTCTTCCTCAAGGATCAATCCTTATCAAATCTGCACCAAAAACTTCATTGAAACCCCCTTTTGCACGATCTGGCATGCTGCCTACAACTATTTGGATCCTCCGAGACCAAGCTGCCAAATATGCCCTTCGCTCGAACCAACACCCGCCGTGCAGAAGCTCCTCAATCAAAAGCTTCGCAGGAAAAACTACAGCCCAAACCCTAAGGGGAAGGCCGCAGCGTTATTGAACCAAATGTTTAGATCTGATCAGATAGTGCTAAACATATTTACTTGTGAAAATATATACATTTGTATGTATGATACTACGTATGAATTTTCACAGAAATAATGACAGAAATAAAATCAAGGACTTGTGGCTAGACAAAAATAGGACTAGAGTTTGAATTGGACAAAAAAGAGATTAAATTTTAAGAATAGACTGATAGGCCCTTATCCTGCTATCCCTATCCCTCCCGTAAAAAACAGTCCGCTTCCCCACTACCTATCCCACCTGCAACCGTCCACTTCTCCAAAGCTTACACCATAGCCAGCCTCTCTCCAGAGCTTATGCCATTGATCACCGTACAACGTCGCAGCCTCTTCACCGCCGCCAGTTCGCAACTGCATCATCGCACATCACCATCGGAAATTTCGAGGTTCCTTTACTCTTGACTAAACGCCATCTTTGACGACGAGCTTCGGATCTACACCGAAGATCGAGTATACATCACGCTTTTTCCCCTAGCCCTTCTTTACACACGAGCTCCACTAGATCGACGATGAATCAATCTCTTGGCGACGTCGGCTACCCCGACGCTACAACTCCTTCCGCTTTCTTCACTGTTAGCTCCATCGCTCTCCTCTTCATCACCTCTACAACTGACCGCCTCCACTGCAGCTTCAATTCCTATCGTCGACGCTTTCTTCTATTTTTTGTTGCTCATGATAATCGGGAATGGCTTGATTAGTTTTAATAACTGAGATTGGGGATTAGGGGAACGACATTAGGGTTTGATTTTTGTTAATTGGGATTAGGATGATGATTTTGCAATTGAAATTGTCCGTTAAAGTTTACGTCTGAGATGGTTGGTTTGGAGGAGATGTTGAAGGAGGGGCTGAAATGGAAGGGGTTGTGGCAGGGTTTGGGGACTAAGGAGAGGGCTGGTGAGGTGAGGAGGTGGGGGCTGGGGGAGTGAGGTGGGGAGCTGGTGGGCTGGGCTGGGCTGGGCTGGGGGTAGACCTGTCAATGGGTCGGGTCCGGGTCGGAACGTAGTGTTCCAGACCCGGACCCGCTAAGTAAATAAAGGACCCGGACCCGACCCGTTTACCCGACGGGTCTAAAAATTTGGACCCGGACCCGGACCCAACGGGTCTCGAAACCGGGTCGGGTAGACCCGCCAAGTATCATATGCACAACATTATATAACTTTTTTTTGACAGAACATTATATAATTTTTTAAAAATAGTAAAACATGTATATGAAATGTAAATCAAAGTGCACAAATTTAAAAGCAAAATATATCTTCACTTTTCAAAAAAAAAATCAAGGTTTATCATAGAAAATTAGTACTTTTATTCAATAAAATATCGGTTCTTGTAGATGCGTACAATTCCGCACTTTGTGTCTCTTTCTCTCCCACAGAAAGCTCGTATATTAGACTAGAAATTAGGTCACAAAAAGTTCTTTTGGACTAAAAGCATATTAAATACTACGTACTATTATATTATCACTTATACATTAGGTATGTATTAATTTGTTTCTTTTTAATCAAAGAATTAAAACTAATCACTTTATATATATTAGTTTGTATTTTTATTTGAAGTATTATAACTAATCTCTTTATGTATTAGTGTGTGTATAAATACTAATAAGAAATTTTAAACGGGTCCGGGTCCTTAACGGGTCGGAATCATAAGTACCATACCCGACCCGTTTATTAAAAGTACTAACGGGTCCGGGTTCGGGTCCGGGTAAACGGAATAAAATAAGGACCCATACCCGTTAAAAACAACCGGGTCCGGGTCGGGTCCGGGTCTAGACCCGACCCATTGACAGGCCTAGCTGGGGGCTAGGGTGGGGCCTGGTGGGATGGGGAGGAGGCCTGGTGGACTGGGAGGGGGGGGTGTGGAGGCGGCTGCTGTGGTGAGGAGGGGAGGTGGTGGGTTGGGCTGGGGGGTAGAGGCTGTTGTGGTCATGGTTAGGATAGCGGCTGTCATCGGTGGTGGTGTGCGGGGACCGGGTGTGGGATTCGGGGTGTAGGCTGATCAGACGCGGTGTTGACGGCAAGCATTAAGCGAAAATGGAAAACGGTCATAGTGACATTTTTTGCAATGGCACTGACATTTGAAAGGGACATTAAAATTTGGTAGTGACAAATAATAGTAACACGAAAAACCGCAGTGACATGAATTATGACCGGTGGGTAACTGGCGCATTCAGGTAACTAGCGTGTGCGGGTAACTATAACCAGATGGTACGGGTAATCGTAATTGATCGGGTGAGATAATTTTTATTGATTGGATTGAGTAAGTGTAATTTATCGGTTCGTGTAATTGTAAATGTTGAATTGAGTAGCTGTAAATGGTTGAAACGAGTAATTGTAATTGATCTGACGAGTAACTGTAACTGGTTGGATCGAGTAACTATAACTGATCGGATCACGTAAATGTAATTAATTGAGTAACTATAACTGGTAACTGTAACTGGTCAGATCGAGTAACTGTAACTGGTCAGATCGAGTAACTGTAACTGATCGGATCGCGTAAATGTAATTAATTGAGTAAGTGTAACTGGTCGAGTCCGATAATTGTAACTGATCGAGTCGGGTAACTGTAACTGGACAGTACTAGTAACTATAACTGCTCGGATCGAGTAACTGTAATTGATCAAGTCGAGTAATTGTAATTGATCGGTCAATTAATTGTAACTGGTCCGATAATTGTAATTGACGTAGGGTAATTGATGGGGAGGGTAATTGTAAGTAGATGGATGTGTACTTGTAATTGGAGGGGGTCAAATAATTTATAAATGTCACCGGGTCAATTTTTCTAATTTTTTAAAATGGCTGGAGCATTTTGAAAACATGGAAGTTGGAAATGTTGTGATTTACGACATACGTACGGAGGTATATTCATGGTAGTGGGGGCACTTTTGATATTTCATCCTAAAGTTTTTTAAAAGTTCCCCACGGTTGTCTCTTTTTTGTCCTCTACTAAAAGAGGTCTTAGAATTGTCCAACTCTTTTTAATTAGTACTCCCTCCGTCCCCTTTTAAATGGGACGAGAGATGGTGACACGGGTTTTAAGAAAAGTGACTTTGTCTGGTTGATATTAATTGATAAAGTAAGAATAAAGTAAGAATGATTTTGAGCCACACAAAGTTTACCAAATAAGGTATGAGACAATTAAATAGGGACATCCCAATATGGTAAAACGGGACATTTAAAAGGGGAGGGAGGGAGTATTATCTATGACCTAATCCCTACCTTGGTAAGCTACTTGATCAGAAGTTTTAAATGTTTTCATGTATGAACATCTAATAGTATATCAATTTCATTATTAAGTTAAAAAATCTTGTGGCTATAATTTTCATCTCTATCTCAACAACTAAGAAAGAAATGGTATGAAAATGCAGCGAAATAAGAAGTATTAACGCAATTGCAAATCTAAGGCTTATGATTTAAGTAATTATCACATTGAGTTTAGAAAACATTCAAAAAAAAAAAAGATTGAGTTTAGAAAAATAAAATATTACATTTAAGGAAATGGAACACTATTATTACTTTTTTTTATTTTTATAAAATAACTTTGAAGAACAAAATTAATAGAAGTTTGGATGATTTATCTATTAGGTGGACAAAACACGTATAATTCATTTTTCAATAGAATGTAACAAAACGTATAAAAAATAATTAAATAATTGATATAAAACATATTCTATGTGTACGGATGGTTGTTTACGGTTATGGTTCCAATTGCTTAATTTAATAACTATCCAAATTAATACGGAATAAGTAATAGGTTCTTAAAAAGTTACCAAATAAGGTGAATTATATCCTACTGTCTTTTGTTTCCATATCAATATACAATAAAAATAGAATGCAATAAAAAATAAAAGGTATAAAAAGTAATTAAATAATTGTTATATATGATCACATGACAAGATTATGTGGCACACCGTATGCTCTTTAAAAATTCCTCTTATATATATATATATATATATATATATATATATATATATATATATATAGGGAGTGGTTCCGGTGAGAAAGGACTCCCAGGAGAGAAAAAAGAATAACATCTAACCATCTAATATACTTAATGGACGATTAAGATTTGATTAAAGTGCCGATGGCAATGCTAGTAATTATATGAGATTATGAAGGTTTATTCTAATGATAAAAGTGACGCAATTAATATAAGGGGCAAAGCTGTAAAGTAGTGCCATGATCCAATTGAACGTGTCAATAGCTTCCTTAAAAAAGTCAATCGTTTTTCTATTTTCAACCAATAAACTTTCTCTAAAAGTTAGGGCTATTATTATGAAGCATTTACTTTTTGTAACTACTATCATTTACATACGTGATTCTTAGTTGGAAGTTTTCTAGTAATTAGGAAAGCAATTAAATTATTTTCTCTCATGATTTGTTTTACAATACGTACTTCCTTTTTAATTTGATAGTTTTTAAATTATTTTTCATAAATATATTTTACTTTTTTGCATTATTTTCGTACTTTATCAAAACATCAGGTATCGTATTTGGCTATTTGCACTCCAGCATAAAATTTATGCACTTTTATTTAAAATTTTATGCAACATCAACTTAATCGTATGTTTGGGTTTTCCACGAATATTAATATAAGTAGTTACCACCATTCATCAATGAAACAAATATAAAGAAAAATAACACCTTTATTATATTAATCTGCACTTTTGTACATTGCACGTTTATGTTATTAACTTGCACTTTGTTTTAAGAAAATCCTACATTGTGCATTCCTAAACTCAATCAAATGGTCTTAAATAAAACAAAAATATATATACAAGAGTATTAACCAAGAGTGCACTTTAAATCAATAGAAAAGTGCACTTTCATTTATACAAAAGTGCGAAATTATATCACACTTTCTACAATTTTGCATACACATTCTTACAAAATAAAGTGCACTTTTATCATGTGCATTGGAAATACATACAAAAGTGCACTAATATGAAAAACATTCTATAACTTTATATCGCCATTTTTTACAAAATCAAATGCATTTTTTCTTCCAAATGGATCACAATTGCTCTATTGGTACTGCATCATATCTGCAACAAAAGAAAAGAATTAAAACCTAATAAGTGTATGACCAAAGCATGGTAAGTGCATAATAAGAAACTTAATAGAGAAGCATTTTTATTATTATCTGAAAACCAAATCAATAGCTATCATGAAAGTGTTCCTTACCAAACACGTAAAATGCATCACATAA
The DNA here is from genome assembly GCA_945859915.1 of Cuscuta epithymum. NCBI lineage: Eukaryota > Viridiplantae > Streptophyta > Magnoliopsida > Solanales > Convolvulaceae > Cuscuta > Cuscuta epithymum. The sequence goes on along the minus strand of CAMAPF010000150.1, from coordinate 2,019,376 downwards.
CAATGTAGGTGCACTAATTGTTATAATTAGTGCAAATCTAGAAAATTAAATATTAGTTTAGTGAAAATTCAAAAATCTAAAAAGAATGCAACAATCATAGGTAAATGTGCAAGAGTAAACATGTATAGTTGCATGGAATTCAACAAGTTGTGTTAAAACTATCTAAAAAAGATCAAATGCATAACTAAATATTTAAAGAAAAATGATACACCATTATCAAGTAACGAATTTGCTAGAATAAATAAACCATAAGTGAATAAGAATGAACCTTACGTAGGAAAAATGAATTAACAAAACACTAGATTCACATGGAGAGATTCTTTGCCAAAAAAAAAATCACGAACTAGCTAATTGATAAGAGTTATACATCAAATATAATACAATTAATAAAATTATGGCTTAATAAGTCTTACTACGACCACTATGGAGGAAAATATTATTCTGAAAATGAACTTGTGTGATGGTGATTACATGGAAAGAACCGTGAAGCAAAGGCCGGAATGTAGGTTGATGATGATCATGATGATAGGGAAACATTGATGATGAGATGAAGAAGAAAGGAAATTAAATGAATATGGATAGAGATAATAAAAATAAGAGAACTAATATTATCACATGCTACAACGTAGGATCTGATTTTAGAAGGAAAGAGTTGTGAATGACTCATATACCCTAATACGAATTAATTAAGTAAGGTAAATAATGCTGCAATCCAACGGCTCCAAATCATTCTTTTTTCTCTCTTAAGATTGTTTTCTCACTTGAACCTAAATCTATATATATATATATATAGAGAGAGAGAGAGAGTCCTGATCCTGTCAAGCCGGCCCAATGGGAACCGCCGTCAGGCCGAGGCCATTTGGGGACCTTCTTAGTGGAATTTTTTGATGAAATTTTTTGAGCATCTTTCTCATCAAGTCCAGCTTGTAATTTAATCAAGAATGAAGTCAAAAAATTCCTACTAAAACTGCGCAATTTATATATATATAATGCACAGTTTTAGTAGGGAATGTTTTTGAATGCCTTCCCGATTGAATTTTTAGCTGAAATTTGGTATGAACAAACTAGACTCGATGAGGAACATGCTCAAAACATTTCATCAAAAAATTCCACCGGGAAGGTCCCCAAATGGCCTCGGCCTGATGGCGGTTTCCGTCAGGCCAGCCTGATACGATCAGTCCTCTCTCTCTCTCTCTCTATATATATATACACACACACACACACACACACACACACACACACACACACAAGAATGATCAGGTCCGAACGTTCGGACAGGAGCCTCCGTCCGAATATCCTCGTTTGGGGTCCTTCCCGGTGGAGTTTTTTGATGAAATGTTTTGGGCATGTTCCTCATCAAGTCTAGTTTATTCATACCAAATTTCAGCTCAAAATTCGATCGAGAAGACATTCAAATCATTTTTGAAGTTGACTACATTTTTATATGTATTTTTTGACGCAATCAACTTCAAAAAATGATTTGAATGCCTTCCCAATCGAATTTTGAACTGAAATTTGGTATGGACAAACTAGACTTGATGAGGAACATGCTCAAAAAATTTCATCAAAAAATTCCACCGAAAAGTTTCCCAAACGGCCATGTTCGGACGATGCTCGGACGGGGAATGTTCGGACCTGAACATTCCTCTCTATATATATATATAGGAAAAACTTCTGGTAAGGTATACTTCAGTCAAAAATGAATGTTGGAAGATAACTATATAGGAAAAACACAAACGGCCATGTTCGGACGATGAAATTTTTTGAGCATGTTCTTCATCAAGTCTAGTACATCCATACCCAATTTCAGCAAAACATTCAATCGGGAAGGCAGTCAAACAATTTTTGGAAGATAACTGCGTTTTATATGTATATAAAGGGTGCAATTATCTTCCAAAAATCATTTGAATGCCTTTCCGATTGAATTTTTTGCTGAAATTTGGTATGGATGTATTAGACTTGATGAAGAACATGCTCAAAAAAATTCATCGAAAAAATCCACTGGGAAGGCCCTCAAAACGTGGAGGCCGCACGGCGGCTCCGATAAGGTATACCTTACTGGAAGAGTTCCCATTTTTTTTTTGAGTTCCCATATATATATATATATATATAGACTTTGTATCAAATAAAAAGTGGTTCCTAGATGAAAAATAAGAACTAATCTTGGCCATTGATGTGAAAAAATGGATGGAAGGAATCAAATTTTAAGTTGGAAACGCGGTGGCATTTTGGTAATTATGATGAACTTTTAATGAAATTATTGTAACAAATGTGTATGAGGAAATGCAAAAATTGCACATGTAGAGCCCAAAAGTGTGTTACAGTACATAATAAAATGTGCACAAACAAAAAAATAACAATTTTTTTAACACTTATGAGTACACTTTTGTTCATTATCTATTCACTTTATACTATGAACATTTGCACTTTTTTAACATCTGTGTATTGTGATTAAATTTCATCTGATCCGTCCATTTGTAATTGATTAAAAGTCAAGATTTGTTTTCACTTTTTATGGGAAGACTATTTTTTACTTGAACTCATCCTTATATATTGATTGATTGGGTCGAGACCGAGATAACCCTAATCCCGACCCGTGCCCACCCATAATCTCCGAATAAGACGAAGTTACCGGTAGGCCCCACGTTTTTCTTTAATATTGGCCGCTAGGGCACTGCCTGATAAAGACGAAGTTATCGGTGGGCGGTAACCAAGTATCGGCAATTGCGCAGCCGCCAAGACATGAGGAGCCCACTACAGCATTATTATTAAAAAAAACGTCTATCATATCTTGTGGTGGACTCTCGTACCAAAAACGTCATTGCGCACATAAGCATTTCTACCACATACAGATGCTTATGTGACTGAATAGATTTAATTGATTCATTTTTGCTAAATTTTAGAAGTTTTGGCTAAAGTGTTTTTATTGGCTTATTGTATTGATTTATGAAAAAAATTATATTTAAATATATTATTTTAATTTTAATGAAATAAAAAATATATATATGAAACAATAGCTAAAATGATCATCTACAATAACTTCAGCCAATACAATCAGAAAAGTAACTTCAACCTTACTTTTTCTTATTATTACACAATTCAGCGCGCGAAATCAAAATTTACATGTTTGGTTAAAAATTTGGCTGATAAGCCAAAAAACAGAGTCACCAAACGGGCTCAGAGTCCATTTGATAATACTATAATTGGCTGAATCGACTTATATTGTTGAACTTTATGAAGTTACGACTATAGTTACAAGATTGGTTGATTCTGTTTACTTATAGAAAAATATATTTAAATATATTTTATTAATAAAATAAATAAAAATTATATGAAAAATAGCTAAAATGGTCTTCTATTGTAAATTCAGCCAATACACTAAACAAAGTAACTTCAATGTTACCTTTTCTTATTATTAAACAAATCGATGCGCAAAATCAAAAGTTACGTGTTTGGTAAAAAAAAAATGACTGACAAGTCTGATAAGCCGAAAACCATGGTCACCAAATGGGCTCTAACGCACTTCAATGAAAGCACTACCGGTTTGTGTTATTGTAAAGAGAAGTGATACTAGGATACCACTAGCGATTTGTGTTATTGTAGAAAGAAGTGACGATGCAGTAAGAATGATTTTAAATTATACAAACTTTATCACATTTGGTATCAATCAATCTTAGTAGGACGGATAAAAAAGAAAAGACGGAACGATATTAACGAGATGAATGGAGTCTTAGATATTCATCCCTTACAAAGTCCCCAAAGGGGAGTCTATATAAATGAAATGTGGACTAGGCCACTAGGTTTGGCCTAGTGGTCCCAATTACATAAAAAGGGACTAATAGACCGTACAAAAACTAATCTATCGCGGGATGCTTTGAAGTTTTGAGGGCTCATGCCGAGGGCTCACGCGGGGTTGCCAAGGGGTCATGTCGAGGGTCTCTATCTAAATTGCATGGCGGTTTTTCTCAGTCTGGTCACTATATTTAAGCAATGTTCTGAAAGGCCCTAGTCGGGTGGTGACTGAGAAAAACCGCCTTATAGGTTACTACTTACTACGATTAAGAAAAACCGCCAAACACAAAGTCGCCTTATAAATCGTCAACATGAGTGGCAACTTATAAGTCGCCGAATGAGATTGCGACTTTGGCCTTGTTCGGAAAATGGCTTATCAGCCAACTTTTAGCTTCTTTGATCATAATTAATGATTTTGACCAGCTAAAAAACCAAAATTATTGTTTGGTAAATGGATGATTGAATTAGCTTCTTGGACCCAAAAAGCTGAAATGTGAAACGCTAGGGAGGGCAGCGTTTCAACTTGGCTGGTCCATATTATTCCCTTCGTGCCCTTTTTTATCGCCTCTACGCAGGGTCGTCTAATGAATTTGGAGGCCCCGGTTCAAAATGTAAAATTTGGGCCCATATTAAAATAAAAGTATTTTTAAAAATCTCAATCTAAATACGTATACTCAAATCAATTGAATACTCATTAAAAGAGTTGAGAACTAAAAGAGTAAAAGAACCAACGAAAAAAATGATGGACCTATATTTTTCTTCCTTTCAAACTAATTGTATTTTATTGATTAGTATTAACATATAATATTACTATATAATATTAATAATTTTTTAAAAAATTGGGGCCCCATAAATGGGATAAAGACTTAAATAAGAGTCAAACATATCCGTGGAATGTAAATAGACTCCAAGTTTTTTAATCCGTATATACGACTACTTATAGAGTTTTTTTCAAAATTAATGTTAAGTAAAAAAATATTTACCAATCTAATGTTGAGTTAAGAATATTTCCTTAGGTACTGTCGCACTAACTCTGGTTAAGACAATCGCCATTGCGACTCGCCGACTTGGGTGTACGATGCAGAAGCTCAGGGCGCAGGCAACATTGAAGAAAGGCAATATTGGATTATATTAAAAAATAAAGAACCCCAATTTTTTAAAAAGTGATCCAACGTTTATATTAAATCTTGGATCATTATAATAAATATATCAAAATTTATAACTTTTTATTATCTTTCATATGACACCAATATTGAATATATAAAAATAAAAATAAAAATAACTCCCTCCGTTTCATTAAGATTATCTCAGACATTATTCACTTGGTCAATACAAATCGCTCTTAATTGCTAACTTTATATATCAATATCAAAATTTTATCAAATTTGATTCTGGTTTTTGAGACGTTGTAAAGTTTTTAATGTTGTTTTTGAATATGCAATTTTTTTCCTAAAAATAATTTGAGTGCAGACATAGATCTGTTTGTTTTATCGCCGATCAAGTATCATAAACCGAATTGTCCCAAACATAGTGAGACGGAGGTAGTAGTACTTTAGAAAAATTCTGTTTTTTAAACTGCTACAACGTTTTTATTTGTATTCCGATTATAATTAAAAATATATCAAAATTCATAACTTTTATTATCTTTCATATGACTATAATATTTCATAGCTAAAAAAATAGCACTTAAACAAATTTGTTTTTTTAGAATCTTATATGGAGTATTTTTTTTTGTAAAATACATCAAAATAATAATTAATAATATATCACTTTCATAATTTCAAAATATGAAATTATAATATATCAAAATTCATAATTTCTTATTATCTTTAATTAATGGGCCGCTAATATTTCATACATATTAAAAAATAGCACTTTTAAAAAACATCAATTTTTATTCGTACTCTAATTGTTACAAATAATATATCAAAATTCATAACTTTTATGAGACTTAAAAAACCAATAATATATCAAATAATTGTCATATGAAACCAATATATCATGTTAAAAAGTTATTTTTAACATATAAGATTTGACATGAGACTTAAAAAAAACTCGCAATTTTAAACAAATGAGGTATAATGCATTAGAAATGTTTTATTTCTAACCATGCAATATTGATTTCATATGAAGCGTAATAAAAAGTTATGAATATTTATATATTATCTATAACAATTAGAGTACAAATAAAATGTTACAACACTTTACAAAACTGTACCGGAAATGTAGCGGTACTATACTGGTATTGCAACTACTTTTGGAGTGCGTTTCTTTTCAAAATGAAAACGAAACAATTAATTTTATAGGTCCCAAAAAGAAAAGCGAGACAGATAAACTAATACAGAGGGATAATAAGAATTTGTATATTTCGATATATTTTGTTAGACCATCAGAATACAAAAAAGGTATAACACTCGGAAAATAGATTTTTTAAAGTGCTAATTTGTTTTTTATTCTTACCTATGAAATATTAGTGCGATATGAAAAATAATAAAATGTTACGAATTTTGATAATTTTTTTAAAATAATCGGAGTACAAATAAAAAAATTGTACTCCCTCCGGTTTTTAATAAACTTCACTCTTTTCTTTTTGGGACGGTCTATAATAAACTTCACACTTCCTTATTTCCTTTTTTGGCAAAGAAATCTACATCAAAACAGTGTCAAACAGTGTCTCAACAGTGCCAAACAGTGTCTCTACAGTGCCAAACAGTGCCTCAACAGTGTACTCTACAGTAAAGTCAAATTTCGTTCCTTATTTTGTGTGAAGTCAAAGTGTGAAGATTAAATAAAACCGGAGGGAGTACTATGTAATACTTTGAAAAACATTTTTTTAAATTTCAAAACACTTTTTTAAATATTGGTGTCATCTGAAAGCTAATAATAAATTATGAATTTTGATTTATTTTTTATAACAATCGGTGTACAAACTAAAAAGTTACAACATTTTTTTAAAAAAAATGGGTTTTCTATTTTGGTGGATGCCATTAGTTCCTCTTGTCCAATTTTGTGCTGCGCAATTTTCTTGTGGGTCGTACATGTAAGTGGCCAGTGAGAATTGAGATTGTCCTAACCTGAGTTAGTGGAGCAGTACATAGGGAAATCCTTTTAACCCAAAACCAATTTGGCAAATACTTTTTCATTTAGCATTAATTTGGGGAAAATCTCCTACCTATAAACGTAAGGACAAAATATAACCCCAGGCCTTCTTATTCATCGTCACTTTCGTCGCAGCTGTTTCTTGTTATAGAATGCAACGGACCTCCCTGCCATAGATAGCCTTGGACTTCACCACAACTGCACATCGCCGTCTTTGCCGTACCTTGCCGTCGACGCCGCGGCATCGTGTCGCCGCACCTCTCCACCACACCTTGCGTCACATCTTCCCTTTCCCACTCTCGATAATGGAACAGAAGGCTTGGAGTTTATTGTTTTCCTCTCGCAGTGTAGCTATTACGCTCTTTAAATCCTCCAGTTCTTTTTCTGCTAGTTTACTATCCCTGTTATGAAGATTTAATTCATGTTGTTGGATTTCTGCAACTTTCTGATTCATTTCATCGTTAATTCTAGCAACCTCCAAGGATGTCAACCTTCTAAGGATGTTTTTTTAAGGAAAAAAAAGAAAGGATGTTATTACTTGGACGATAATCCGTTCTAGACTTAGATAGTTATAAAAATATAAAAAGACCAGACATTACCAGACCAGCAAATTACATCCCGAAGAAAAAATGGTAAACATACATATTAAAAAACAATGCATATATAATTGTTAAAAGCCTCCTTATTCGTGTAATAAAAACTGAAAAATAAACACATTTTGCAATTTTTCATCTAGTTTTATTTATCAATTTTTAAAATACAAAGGATTTATACTTTGTAAGTAAATGTAGGTAATATTATTTTTATAAGCAATAGTTAATAAAAAAAATTAAATACTAATGTCCTTAAATGTCTTTTTACACTCAAACAGCTATACTTAAACAACTAATTTATTAAACATTTATTGACAACAAACTAACATAATCAGCCAACTAAAACAACTGACACAATCAGGCAATCATCTATTATGAATCAGCTGTCGTAACCAGCCAACCGCTGACACTAAAACAAGGTCTTTGTCTTCAGGGGCGAAGGTGTGTTGTGGGGTAAGGAGGCCATGGCCCCTCCCACCTTTTTTTCTTTAAATATTACTATTACAAAAATTTTAGCCCCCCTTCCTTCAATAAAAAATTAGAAGAAAACTAGGCAATATTTAAGTCTCTATATTTTAAATTTTATATTTGGAATATTTGCAATTTTAGTGCTGTAATTTTTCATCGAAAGTACACTTTTTGGCCAAAAAAACGACATTGGCGACATAATTCACGGTGAATTATCGGTAGGAAAATGTACTTTCCGGTTGGAAAGTACTTAAATTGCAAAATATTATTAATTACATGACCAAATTTGTGAGCAAGTGAACTATCAGGACTATAAACGAGCACTTAGTAAATATATGAGATCAAAATTTCAAATTTTTATTTATATTTTAATATTTGTATTACACTCCCGCCCCTTGTAGTGAAGTCTGGCTCCGCCCCTGTTTGTCTTTGCAACAACCCAACAAATAAACCACCAAGAACAGATCAACAAACGTACCGTATGAGATTAACACAAAACCATCAAACATTTTCACAAATTGGAAATTATAAACGATCCACAATGAATGATATACAACAACCAGTATTCCCATTTCAAAAGTAGGTAGATTAAGAATAGTAAAAGATGATTGGAATTATTGAAAGTACGATGAGAAAATAGTGTAATAATATGGTGGAATGTAGGATAAATCCAAAAAAAGTAGTTGTAATAGTGTATTATTTTAAGAATTATTGAGGGTATGATGAGAAGATTTGGAAATGAGAAGATTTTTTTTGTTACATATGAAAAACGAAAGTGGGAAGATTTTTAAATTACGGAGGGAGTAATAATTAATACTCCGTACTTCTTTCGTCCCAAACTGATTTGCAAATTCAGTTTTTTAGTCAAACAATTTCATTTTATTCACATGATTAGGTTATCAATTTATAATTATACGGAGTATTATACTTTGGATTTTGCAACTTTATAGAGATTTTAATGTAATTTTCGAATATGTAAATTTCAATTTTTAAAATTAAATTAATTATCAATTAGGAAGATTCGACTTTAACATTGATCGACCAAAAACTTTGCAAATCAATTTGAGACGCAAACTGGACATGACAATATTCTAACAACAATAAATGATCAATAACCATGTATATACACAATTTATACACCCAATCTTTTACATTATCGTTCATATTGCAAGATATAAATGTAGTCATATTTATGCAATTTTATTATATGATATCGACTTACCAACAAAAATATACTCCGTATTAATCTAACAGCGAACATCATGAACAACAATCAAATTCATAAATTTTAAATCTTTAATTGAATTAATTCAATTTTAAAAATTCCTTATTGACTCATTACGGTTTACAAAATCTATATACTCAGATCAGTATTAATTTAACTGCGAACATCATGCACAACAAACAAATTCTTAATTTCTAATTCTTAAATTAATTCAACAAAAATATACTTCATATTATACTCCCTCTGTTTCATAAAAAATTATCATTTCGGTTTACGATATTCGACTGACGATAAAGCTAATCGTTCATCTAAACACTCATACAGAGTATTATTTTTAGTAAATAAAAATAATCAAAAATTACATTAAAAATTCTATAAATTCGCCAAAAGTAATTCAAATTTGATAAAGTTGAAAATATAAAGTAAAAAGTGATGTAAATTGAACAAGTGAATAATGAACGAGAACTTCATTTTGGGGCGAAGGTAGTATTTGTTAAAATTTAAAATGTTTTTTCAAAATTTGTCATCATTAACTGAAGAAATAAAAAATGGCTAACTAGAAAGAAACAAAAAGGGTATGAGGTCTGACCTATTCAAAGCAAAGTTTGTATGCCTGGCCCAGATGGGCTATTATTTACTTCTATTTAGGAAATTAACTTTTTAAATAACAAAGCATGGTCAATTCAAAAGTGAGATGAACTTAGGTAACACAATGAGTCAATGACATTCAGTATGAATTGCATGCAACGGAAGAAAGGAATATGTATTGATCAATGATGAAGAGGCTTCCACAAACTGAGAGCAAACATGACTCTTCCCTTCCAACTTTGCAACATCCATTCTCCCTCTTGATCTACGCTGAAATCTTTGTGGTACCCCATTTTAACCTTTGCCTTCATTTCCTTCATGATCTCTTGATTCAATCCAAGCATTTTAAATCCTGCCCTCTGATATCGTGTTGGATTAAACTCAACACAAAAATATCCATTTTTTTATGCAGTGATCCTGAGAAGTAAAAATGGAATAACTAGTATAGACTTTTTACAACTCTTCAGATATAAAAAGCTGTTTATTAAAAAGTAATTGACCTAGAAGTAAAATATATCACCTTTCCCTAAATAGCAGTCCACCTTTAATCTTCCCTAAATAGAAGTAAACATTAATTTTTAACCCTAATTTAATTAATTAATATAATTAATTGCCCATATGGTTCTCTTGTATAACCGGGTCAGTCCGTTGGTAAGCGGATTTGTCCTTTGATGGAGGGCAGTCCGGTGATGGCGGCGACCGACAGCAGCAGTGAAGCTCCAGCAGCATGCAAACTGGCAATGGATAAAATCTGGCATGTTGGCGGCCGGCGGCACCCGACAAATCAATGGCGAACACGCGACAAATCTGGGTAGTTAGTTGAACTATCCAGGCATACAATTAACAGAATCCAAAGTTACTTTACTTCAGGAGCATGTACTTTAAAGATTCAATTTCATACTGACATTACTTGTAATTACCAAGCTGATCAAGTTTCTCTTATCGGGAAAAACATACTATTACTTAAGACTACACAAGTATCTCAACAAAACAACTTCTTAATAATTTATCTTAATAAGAAAACTTGCTAAAATACTTTCATGTTCTCTATTAACACTACAACACAAACTCACAAGCTCACAACTTAGAATATATATATGTTAATTACTTTGCCCTGATTGCTTATTAGAATGAAAAAGAAAGACAATAGTAAATTAGAAATATCTCAAAACTAAAACATCCTAGGGGCTTAAAATATAAACTCAAGTTTGAGGTTCTACCCGCCCGAATTTCAGGACTAAAATTTTAAGAAACCAACTATGTAGCTGGAAAAAAAATGCTTTCGCACCCCAACAAAATAAGACCATGCTTCTAATGCAGTACACAATTTATCATTAAAATTTACATTTTCTCTCTTAAGTATCAAGCTTCTTCCAATTTATTAAACAACTTAAAACCCTTTAATTAAGGAAATTGATCTGCCTTCAAAGAAGATAACAAATGGTGATGTTGCTTTATAAAAGACTTTTAAACATTAGAAACAGTGAGAATTAATCCAATATAGCAGAAAATTTAAATTCTGTGGAGCATAGATTTCTTATACTTCAATTGGATTTTCAAAACAGGTCTTACATTTTCCTCATGTCAAACATAATTAGAGGAAGAGGCAAAATAAAGAATCGTAAGGGTAGCATATGAAAATTAATACCTGAAACCAGTTTATTATCAAGGAAAACAAACTTTCACTAGTTAGAGATGGTAATCCAAAACTCAATCAGTAGCTTGGTTCAGCCGATTGAAAGAGGAGAAAATTTTTGAGGAGAACTGAGATTTCTTTGTAGAGAAAACAGAGAGGTGGCATGCCGCTAGTAGGAAAGGAAGTGTTGCTTCTCAAGGGACTTTAAACAGATGCTTTTCTTTTAAGAATTTTATTCAAAGTAAAATTAAACATCAAAGCTAGTCCAATATTACATTTTCGAGTCTACTAATATTTAATTTGACTTACCTTATGTAAAAAAAAAATATCCCTTTTAAGGTTTAAAATAGTTTTAAACTACTAAACTCTATCTTTATCTTTTCATAAAACAAAAGACTCTACTGTGGTCCTATACTTCTGGAACTCAAAATTTTAACTTACTTGATTAGTATGCTGAAGTAGTCATGAAAGCTGAATCTAGTTTGTAATTAGAATTTAAGCTTTGAAAAGAACAACTATTCCTAATAAGATGAGCATCAGTCTCCCTCAATCCTTGAACACCATTTATTAATCGAAACTAAGAGTCTTAATATCTAGAGGAAAAATCTTATTGGGCTCCCTCTAAAAATCACTATGCGGGTTAACATTAAACTGTCAACATTAAAAGAAACTGTTTGCTTAGTTTTAAATTTTTATGTTTCTTAAGCACAAGACATCATAAATGTTCTGTTTAACAAAAATTGACATTGTCAAGCACATAACTGTCAAACATTCTTTTGTTTTCAATAATTACTTTATAATTCTATCTCTTTACTTCCTTAATTAGCTGTAGGATAATTAGGAAAATGCTATGGACTTTTTTTTAAAAAAAACCCTTCATCCCTTCACTAATAAAAATGTGTTATGTTCAAACATGTAGTCTATACGAGACAAAATAATAGTATTTTAATCGTAAACTTCCTTTGGGCCGTTCATTATCTAAAGTTACTTATTCGCTAATATTCCACAATATTGTTCCTTCTAACTTTAATCTTCTAACTATATAACTTAGGAAGTATCGATCGTTTGTTCATAGTGGTAAAGTTTATATAGCATTCAAAAATAAGGAAACCGAGTGGTAAGTAAGACATAATTCCATAGAAACTGAGAAGTGATTACCCGCTAAATGATCTGGTAGTAAAGTGTGCGGGTGGTATCTAAGATTAACTTAGACTAAACAAATAAATTTTCTGCGGTAAAATTCTTACTCAGAATTCACTCTTTTTTTTTTTTACACAGCCTCGTTATTATGCTCTTTAGATTTCAATTAGAAATAATAAACTGATCAAGGAATCTACACTAATATCTTTCAAAAGGAAAACTAACATCGTAGCTAGTTCCTTCTTACTAGTTTCATATACTCTTAATTTTGACTGAAACTAATTCAATTAAATAAAGAAATCACATAGTACAACTTACTCAACCGTTGATGTTTAAGCCCTTGAGTTACTGATGATTTATAATAAAAGAATAGTCTGTGGTTCCAAACTCTATACTCTTTATTCCCACCAATACCTCTATTACTCACAGAGTATACTAGTTCCCCACACAAACTAAGTGGGATATCCTCAACCAATACTCATACGTAATGGCTAATTGAGATGTTGATATTACCATATTCTTTATTCTACTGAAATATTCACTCTAGATCATAGTGTTATGAAGCACACCCTTCACCAATCCCTATATTGTGTGTAGGAGATCATAATTAAAACTCATGATTTACCAAGGAGTGGTTTAATCTAATCCTTCCACTCATCTCTTGTAATCTAACTTCTAAGAACCAGATACTACTAAAAACTTTTGAATCACACATATAGACTTGAATGGCAGATCTTTCTAAAGGAATTTAAGTAGTGAGACTCAATATCTTTTTTTTTTTTGGTAACCAAATGGAAAAATGAGGAAAACCTTTGGAAAAAAATGTACAACATTGTTTAAATCTCAGTGCCAAAAGCAAAGAATACTCTGAAGATTTCTTTGAGACATTTTAAAAATCTAAATTTCTTCTGAAACATACTTTTGAGGAAATAGCTAAATACTGTACTAATATATCACTTAAAAAATTTACTTATTTGAATTTTGGTAAAAATCACTGCCATGTGATTAATCATTAATCACTAAACGCATTAAATGATTAATCAACACACTTTAAAACTTATTTTGAAAGGAAAAAAGATGCCATACATACTTATCCCATCACTGCAACTTCATAAAAATCAAACATGGGAAAAATGCAGTCTTGTAATAAAACAAACTCTAGAATTGAGAATTAAGATTATGGAGTGAAGACTGTTTTGTTGCTCAAACAAAGAGTTAGAGACTAACAACAGATCAATAATGACTTAAGTGCTTACATATACAGATCGATCAGGCCATCCCTGCCGGTTCAAGGTCGAAAAGCAACGGAAGGCTGATCAATATTAACACCTAGCTTTGCTTGTTTATGCGGATGAGCTAACTAGGTACCCAGCATGAACTTGCACATAGAATCCGCCCCTTCCACCCCTGCAACATCCAGTGACCATCTTCCTCCAACATAAAGTTTTCGTGGTACCCTGCTTTCAACTTTTTTCCGATTTTGATCATTATCCCTGGCATCACTGGAAGAAGTTTGAACCCAGCCCTCATAGTCCTCACTTGCCACTTCTTGTAAGTTTCAGGCCTTACGATCCTCTCTTCCCCCTCACATGCAATCACATTCAATGACTCGCGCCCATAGAATTCTTGCTCAAAGAGAAACCTCTCCTCATCGTCACGGGGTAATGTATTCTCAAACATATCAAAAACTGCAGAGTAATAGAAGAGAGCTTCTCGGAACCGGGTGACAAAGAACGGAGCACTATAAGACCCACTAATAACACTGTGCACAAAAACACTTGGGTTCAGTTCACGGATTAGCTTGAGTACTGCATCACGAGGACTGTCACCCATTACTGTTACATCAAGCAGGTTTTGTAACCTATATGAGCACTTCACAGCAACCATTTCACCTCTAACGAGCTTCAAGTCTTCAACTTTAAGTGTCTCCCAATTCTGAGTTGCTATTGCATTGTACTCAAATGGCACGTGGAATCGCTCACAATATATTCCCAGACGGCGGCCAGTCTCTTCTATCAGTTCCGCTGGCCGAGAACCTGGTTCAGGAAGCTCGATTCCAGTAATGCGAAATTTAGGAGGCCCGCCGGGCCGGATTGCTAGATGTTGGATAAGAGAAGGCCATTGGAAACCAAACTCAATGCCAAAATCTATGACATGTAGAACTTGAGCTTCCAATGACATCATGAAAATCATTTTATTTCCAAAGCCTATTGACATCTCCTCAAAAGGGCATGCTGACATGTAAACCTTGTATGCACTCAGCTTCTCAAAAGCTGTGATCTTTTTGGGGACTTGGGATGTATAGAGCTGGGTCCCCAAGCCAGACAAACGTGCCTCAAGACCATTTGCCATTACATATGCCAGCCTCTGGTTCACATCACCTTTAACTGAACAGTGCTTTCGGATCTGTGTCAGTTGTTCATTTGCAGACTTGCGATCATCAGCAGCAACTGATTGTGAACAGTTGGTTAGAAGAGTTATAAGGTCTACAACTTCACTTGTATTTCCCTGCTTCTTCTTCTTTGTGCGCCTTTTACCACCATTGTGTGGTATACCCTCATCATTCAGCACATCATATGGCAGGCCGTGACCAAATTCAGCCACATTCCTGCAACATTCGTCAGGATCAAGCAGCAAAACTTTATCAAACATCTTTGTTAACTCCTCTTCCACATAAACTGCAGATTGCTTGTTGCTTCTCTCTTTCTCAAGCTCGTCTTCCTCAAGAGGCAATGAGTCTTTAACCAAATCTATAACCAATTGATTAGTAGCTGGGAGGATTGTACTCGCTTCCTCCACTCCTCTCTTGAACTGCAGCTTGGCTTCTGTGTCACTAAATATATTTCCAAGCTCACCATAATTTAACATAGAGTGCACTTGGATTTTCGTACTACTCTCATAATTATTTGAAGAAGCATTTGAACTCACAGAGGAGGTAATCGGAAAAGAGGAATGGAAAGGAAGTTCAGGAGGAGGAATCATAAAAGATGATTGTATAGGATCACCAGTCCACGGAGGTGGTTCACTTGAGTTGTCATACATGCTGTCCGAGCTTTGTGTACTTTTATGGCTAATGTGGTGGGATTCATGAGAAGGAGGATTTTTATCAAGGGCTTCGTAGAAGTACTTCTCAGTAGCTTCAAGAGCAATTGGGTCATGGAACATACTGGGCTTCTCACTGATGTTCTCTTCCAACAGTATCTGGTTGAGGAACTTGAAAACAGGATTAGTGTGATGATCTTCTTGTGAGTCCAACTCTACAGGTGGAGAAAGGTATGAATGGTTGCAACTGGATGTACTCAATGGGTCACCCGTGAATTCCAGAGCAGCTAATGGGTCATCTGAGTACTTGCAAGGAATATCTTGAGATTGCTGAAGGCTACTGGAAAAAGGGAACTCATCTTGCTGCTGGATTGTATTTTTAGAGTCAGGCAACTTGGTAAATTGAGGATCCATAAGTAAACATATATGTGAAAAGAACCTGCAACATCCATAGTCAGAACTCGCATGAGCCTTAACATTTTGAAATGTGAAATTGGATCTCGAGATAGTCAGCCTTAGTCCTATGAGGCGTAACGAGACATATACCTCGAATTTTCTATTGTATATTAATTACAATAATTTCAAAAATAAGTTAATAAATAGATAATCCATGCTTGAAGTTCAATGACAACAAATCTTGAAGCACAAAGATATCGCACATTCTATGGTTAAAGAAAGATAAAACGATGAACCAGTAGATTGACATGAAAGAAGAATAAATAATGAATTTGTTGGAGATGATATCTGTTTTTCAATTAATTGGCTTACTAAGAAAGCATCACTTAACCCCTTCTGATAATTTAATACAGACATGAAGTTATAGGAAATTTAAAGTTAGCACCCAAAGAAGGTTTTCAAATCGAGATTCAAATCCTACTTAGGCAGATGAACATTTTGGAGGGATAATACAACAATACACATTGTTGAATTAAGACTCGATATTATAGATTGAAGATTGTATTTTTTCTCAAACAGAGAGTGAGAGATTAACATCTATTGGTGAATACAGTTCTAACAGGCATTGATCAAACTCTACTTGTAATTGATCAAACATCTATTGGTGAATACAGTTCTAACCACTACATGTAACAGGCATCTCGTCAAAGGTGAGATGGTTGCTGTGGACCTCATATTTAACATCGTGGAGTAGTGGAAGAGAGCCTCTCCGAACCGAGTAGCAAAGAATGGATAATTATAAGATCCAGTTGAAACAAACTAACAGAGTGAACAAAAATATTTGCGATCAGTTTGCAGATTAGCTAGGTATAGAACTGCATCACGGGGAATGTCCGAATGTCCACCAATCTGGTGTTATCCGGCACCATTTTAACCTATAAGAGAAGTCCACAGCAACCATCTCACCTTTGACGAGCATTAAATCTTCAATTTTAATCATCTCCTAATTCCGAACCAAAGCGCTCACGATAATTACTTCGCCAGGCGGCGCCCAGGGTCTTCGGTCAAATCTGCTAGACGAAAACCTGGTTGAGGAAGATTGCTTCCACCAACGTGCAGTTTAGGAGGCCCACACCAGCCCTCATTGAAAGATGCTGGATAAGGACGGAACATGCGAAACCATACTCAATACCAAAATCTAAGAACTGTAGCGTTTTAGCTTCCACTGATACCAAATATATATAATTTTGTTTGCAAAGGCTATGGTCAATTTTATATCTTCTTAAACGGGCATGCTAACATGTAAACTACCATACTTTCAACTGCTCAAAAGCTATGATCTGGTTAGGGGTTCAGAATGTATACAGTTGGGACCCCGTTCCAACCAAATGCGCCTCAAGATCGACCTCTTCCAATGTAAATGCCAGCCTCCTATTCGCATCACCGTTGAGAAAACAGTGCTTTCGGATCTGTTTCAATTGTTTAATTTCATACTTGCGATCATCAGTAGCAACTGATTGTGCACAACCAAATAGAAGAGTCCCTAGGTCTACACCTTTATTACTAGTAGTATCTCCTGGATGCTGCTTCTTTTCGCCTTATTCCCTTTCCCACTACTACTTCAGGTAAAAGTTTAACTCCCCCACCAGGCCACCATCAGGCACATTAATTGTGAGAAGATCTAAAGATTAATGCTTATTCAAAATGTAGCGATAAATATCTTCACTTTAAGAATCACTCGACTAAAACACTGGATTAACAAACAGAAAGACCGATCACTGAATACTTAGAAAGTTAACGTTCTTTTCTTTGTCTTCACCATAAACATTAGCTGACATTTTCAACATCACAAAAATAACACGCAAAGTTGAATGAACATATACAAGCTGACAGGCACACACAGGATTTTAAATAGCGGACTGCTACAGCCGTAGCGGCTGCGGGTGGCGCCGCTACCGCATTGGGCCACTATACCGGTGTGAATGAGAATCACGACGAAAACCCACTACGTAACCACAACGAATCCACTACGGCGGCACATCAGCCCGCTTAATGCCGCTACAGGCCGCAATGGGCCCGCATCACCATTGTGCAAACTTGAAAATATTTCACGCCGCAATATGCATCGCAGCGGCCGCATTAGTCATTACCGCAATGACCGCTACCCCTACCACAATTTAAAACCCCCGGCACACATAAAACATTTACGGGTACCAGAAATATACATCTTTATTGGAATTATTTATAGCTTAAGCTCTTGTCTTTAATGGAAATGAGTGTTCAAATTGACGGAGAAAAGGGAGAAGTGCTGGATTATATTGGAATTTTAATGGATTAAGAGAGTTTTAGGCAGTCGAAGACTAGAGAAAAGATGAAAAGAAACGCACAGAAACAGCTCAAGAGATAATTCAGACGCGCACCTGGGCTGGGATCCTAGAGAATAATTTGAGCAGACTGACACTGCATAAGCAAGGCCTTCTGTCTGGGAGAGGAAATGGAGTCCAAAATGCTAAATTTATAGGGAACGGAAAATGGCTGCAAGAAGCGGGAAAACCGGAATTAACATCAGAGAAAGAAGGCTGGGAAACAACAAAGCAGATGGCGGGCCCAGGGAAAGACATTGGCCCAGGAAAAAACTCAAAAAGAGGTAAATCGGTGACGTCAGCGCGGGTAATCCCTCACTTTCAACGGCCCCAATGTACGGAGTACATCAGTACCTAATACGCACTAATTGCGAGATAATTTGAAAAGAAATAGGCCTATTTATTTCAGTAAACATATGTATGAAATATACGTTGCCTTATTGGGTAAATGGATGTCTCATACTCCTTCCGTCTCGAAATTAAGTTCTCATTTTTCTTTTCGGGATGTCATGAAATTTCTCACTATATTGACAAAGCGAATACGTTTGTGTTGGGACATTGGGCCGCCGGAAAATTGACTGGCTCAATATCACCAAGTCAACTCTTGCCTTGCCTCCCAAACACACAAGGACCGGGGGGCTGGGCACCCATCTCAGGCCGAACAAGATCCGGTAAAGGGTAAAGTCAGAAAGCAGTACATTGGGGAATCTGGAAAGGAGGCGAGCCACCTTAACCAAGCCATGTGGCATTGACGGAAGGGTGAGCCTAACGGTGCTTACGTTCGATACTAGGGGTGGGCAATTCGGTTTACGGTTCGGTTTTCTTCGGTTTCGGTTCGGTTTCGGTTTATTCGGGTTGGGAGAATTTGTACCAAACTAAAACCATTTGTTTTTCGGTTTGGTTTCGGTTCGGTTCGAAGTTCGGTTTACCAAAGTAAAAAAATATTATGTTTAATTTAGTTTGATTTGATTCGTTTCCTTGTGATTATAATTTTATGTGATCAAGTTCTATATTTTAGAATTAGAAAATGAAAGTAGTAGTCCATCTCATCTTTTTTTAATTTATTGATTATTTAAATAAAATGTAAAAGGAAATAAAAGATAGAAAAGTAATTAATAAAATATTATAAATTAAAACTTCTAACATCTTTTTTATCACTACAAAAAAAATCTCTTCTTACAAAAAATAAGATAGTTGATTAGCATTTATAATATCACATAAAATATTTAAAAAAAAAAACTAAAAGAGTCGGTGGTACAAATGTTGTCATGTTCATAATTTTATTTAAATGAATCATGTAAAAATATGAAAGCAATTTTCTATTGTTATCGCCAAACATATTAATACAAATATGTCGTATTAGCTAACTTTGTCATAATGAATGTATGAAATGTGTAAAAGTTTAAATGATACGAGTATATACTTAAATATGTATTGTCATGTCTAATAAATTATTTATTTATATCTTAAAAATGAAGAGTGAAGATAAATATAAAGTACACACACATGTGTGTGTGTTGTTCGGTGTTCGGTTTACAATTTTTCCGTTTTAAACCAAACCAAAGTATCAAACCATTCGGTTTGAGCAAATGTTTACCAAATGGTTTACTTAAGTAAACCCAAACCAAACCAAATCAAACCACCAAATTTAATAATATATGATTTTTTTTTAGTTTCTTTAGTTCGGTTCGGTTTTGTTCGGTTTTTGACGGTTTCGGTTTGGTTCGGTTCGGTTTAATACGGTTTGGAAGAAATAGTACCAAACTCAAACCAAATTGCATACGGTTCGGTTTCGGTTCGGTTTGGTACGGTTCGGTTCGGTTAAACCAAACCGTTATGCCCACCCCTATTCGATACCCAAGCCGATGCTTGGCCTAAGCACAAAACAGGCAGCACCCGTGTGCACTTGCATAGGCTGAACTCCAAAGGAAAATGTGGACTTGATAAGCGTTCATATAGTCTACGGTGGACATTTTCTTGCTAAATCTCCAAAGAGTAGTACAAAATAATCACCGAATTTACGGCCCACGGACACAATAACTTGTGTTATGCAGTCAGGGGAGGACAAGGGCGGAGCCAGAACACTGGGCCGGATTGGACCGGTACAAAGAATATTTTTGAAAAAAAATTTACTCGTAATTTTTTACCCTAAAAATTTAGACATTTTTAAAATTTGGGTTGGGCCATGGCCAGGGTTGGCCACCCCCTGTCTATGCCCCTGGGGGCGGAGCTACTAGGGGGTCAGGATGGTCAACCGACCCCGCTGAAAATTTAAGAGTGTAGAGCTCTGAAATATCTTCGATTTGATATATTATGGATCTTGTAACTCATTACGAGTAAAAAGTTATGACTTCTGCAAAATCAGCACTATTTAAGTTTGAAATTAGTAAAATTGTGATGCGTAATATTAATCATATTCACAAAATAGCGTGTAATTAACTCGTTACTTACGTGACATGACTTAGGGACAGAACAAAGACAACATATCTTACTACTACGAGTGCCTACTCAATAAATGATTCTTTTCTAGCAAGAAATCTTGATGCTAAACCGAGTAAGATCGAAGAGAACCATAGAGTACTAGGGTAAGACAATGAGTCTCATTTGAGGTACTCAACCCGTATAAAACAAGTTTATAATATGTGTGACATATACGAAGTATATTAAGTACATATACTCTATTAGTTTCATTTAAACTATCATTTATCTAAGCTACATTCAATTCGGGTATTGTCTAAAAATAATCTACCGTTTTGATTCTATGTAAATTTGATTTCGACCCCGCTGAGTCATTTTTCTGGCTCTGCCCCTGTATGCAGTGACAGTGGCACTGATCGTGTCATTGGTGGTTTACCCAATGGAGTCATTGGCAGCTATATATCTAGTCACTTTTTTTAATTTATAAAAACAAATGTCATATATTGTCTTAGCATTTAGTTCAGTCAAACCAAAACCTTAAAACAGAAACTCCTTTCAGAATTAAGCCATCTCCATCTCACTCTCAACGAAACTGGATGGCTGAAGGGTAAAAGCATCATAGAATGATTTCTCAGCTGATAGAAGAGCCACGAAGTCTTAGAACATGCATGGTCTGTATTCCAAACCGTCTTCCTCCACAATTAAGCATCTGTTCATCTGTTGTATGTGCTTGAAGACCCCTTCAAAGTAGTCTCCTTCCACTGGAGTAGATGAAAAATTGAAGAAGCTGGCCATTCATCCCTTGAGCTATTTTGAGCCAGAAAGAGGGTGTCTATTGCCGCATGACATTAGTTAATATTATTAATTGTTTATTCCATGTATTATCTCATTGTATTATCTCATACGTGTACACATTGGCAGCATTATCCATACTTTGTGGGTGTTGGTTAGGAGGTCTTATCCCTAACTATTATTAGCCATGTAAATTATTCAATACACTATTTTCCAAAATACCTCTTCATGTATCTAGAGTCTTCCTCGAGATATCAAATTTTTTTCGATCCATCCATGGCTGCCATCACACCTACCATGGCGAAGCATGCCTGGGATAACTTTCCCTCACCTGTGCTAGCACCTCATAAGGCAGAATTATTACTCTCAAGACCTCCCTCTCTTAGACCACAAAAGGAGGCCGCTCCATCACCAAATACATCGCTGAGATGTATGCCATATCTGAGGCATTGGCCCTCGTTTAAAATCCCATTTCGGGGGAAGATTTGGTCATCAATATTGTAAATGGCCTTGGATGTGAGTATAGCGAACTCACGTCCGCTATTCGTGTTCGATCCTCGGCACTCCCTCTTGTGGAACTTCAGGATATTATTTTAGAGAACGAACAAAAACTTCATGAGGCTGATGCATCAACACAAGCCCTTGTCCCTACCGCCAATGTCTCTCAGACCAGAGCATGTTCCTTTAACTCCCCTCCAGTTGATGATCGCCGCACTATGCACTCCACAGATCGTCGAGGTCAAGCCACTCGTCGTGGTTTCGCTGGACAGTGGTGACGCCACTACAGTGGTGACACCATTGTGACAAGTCTTACTGTGACACGGTGATGGCGGCGGCAGTGACACTATGACATCCAACATTGACATAGAATTGAACATGAATATTAGGCAATCACTTTATACGTAGTAAATTCCAAATATATAACCTTAGTCACATTTTTGTCCAAATGTTAATGTGGTCATATTTTTAGAAATTAGCTCTAGTTTAGTGGTATTTAGAGGGGAACCCTTAAAAACTATTGATGAAAATTTAAGTAATTTTATTACCGCAATGAGCAAAATTTCTCACTATATTGACGAAGTGAATACATTTGTGTTTTAGGCCGTAGAACAATCGACCAGCCCAACATCACCAAGTCACCTTTGGCCTTACCTCCCAAACACAAGGACCAAGGCTGGACGTCCATCTAAGGTTGGGCGGGAAAGGGTCGAGTCCGAAAGCAACACACCGGGGAATCAGGAAAGGGTGAGTCATTGGCAGTGTACGCAATGAAGTCATTGACAGTGACATATCTAGTCACTTTATTTGAACTTACAAAAGAAATGTCATATATTGTCTTAGCTTTTAGTTCGGTCAAACCAAAACCACAAAATAGTAACTCCTTTCACAGTTAAGCCATCTCCATCTCGGTCTCAAGAAACTGGATGGATGGCTGAAGGTAAAGGATGTGTATTGTATTAGGAATTAGTGACAAAATTTTAAAAAAACATGAATTTTTTAGAAGTTTAAGTATATTCAATGTAGAATTTTAAAAGTTTACAATAAACTATACAGTATAGACTTCCCTAGAACATAGCATTCTTACAAAAAATATGATACTATGTTGTATTTTCCTTAAATAGGATTAAAAATTACAAAAGCATCATATAATGATTTCTCAGCTGCTTGAAGAGCCACGGAGTCTTAGAACATGCAGGGTCTATAACTTTGTATTTCAAGCCGTCTTCCTCCAAGGCTCCATAATTAAGCATCCGCTCATCTGCGGTATGTACTTGAACACCCCGTCAAAGTAGTCTCCTTTCACTGGTCACTGGAGTAGATGAAGAATTGAAGAAGCTAGGCATTCATGCATTTAGCTATCTCGAGTCAGAAAGAGGGTGTCCATGACTTAAATCCTGTTTAATTCTTGGGAATATATTTAAAAGTGGAATGATAAGAAGAAAAGATTGATGATGATAATAAAATCTAAAGAAAATGAAAATTCCTAGACACAGAGATGACTGGGAAATCAAATTATGCGGAAAGGTACAAATGGAGTCATGGGTGCATGTTCATAGATTACAGATTTACAAACTAGTGAATTGCAGATTGGGTATTGGTCATAACACAGTTGCAACATTATAACAGGAGTAAATGTTAACTGCATGCATTGCACATAAGGGGTGGGTAGACTAATAATAAATAAAAAAAATTAAAAAATACCCATTTTAATATAACAAGTAAAATTAAAATAACCAGTACTTAGTCCTATTAATCAGATAAAAAGAGCCTTACTTTAACTTTCTTTTTCAATAAAGAAGAGCCACTTTTGGAATTAAGTACATTAACAAGAAAGTCAACAAACTCTAAACACTAAACCCAAAAATATTAAAGATATATTTCAAAGAAAGTTCAGGAGCAAAGGACTGCCCCTGCTGTTTTTACATGTTATCCATTTGATCTTAGTATTGTGTTTAAGGTTCTCAATTTTAAGCACAAATCATTTACTATCCATGTGAGTAGGAGACTCAAACATAAAAAAAATGGATCAAATAGCTCCAATGTATGCTACTTTAGTTAGTGGTGGTTGTAAAATATTGGATCAAATTTAGTTTGATTATATTTTTCCTGATTTTGATCATTATCTTGGGGAACAGTGGAAGAGGCTTGAACCCAGCCCTCACAGTCCTCATTCGCCACTGCTTGTACGTTTCAGGCCTCACAATCCTCTCTTCCCCCTCACGTGCAATCATATTCAATGACTCACGCCCATAAATTTTTTGCTCAAAGAGAAGCCTGTGCTCATCATCACGGGTAATACATTATCAAAAATATCAAAAATCGCAGAGTAATAAAAGAGAGCTTCTCGGAACCGATTGACAAAGAATGGAGTGCTATAAGACATTAAGACCCATTAACAACATTACAACACTAAGCACAAAAATACTTGGATTCAGCTTACAGATTAGCTTGAGTACTGCATCATAGGGCTGAGCGCGGATCTGGGAATTCCCGTTCCGTACCGAAGAACCGTCCCGAACCGTTCCAGAACCGATAGAACCGGAAAAATGTAATACCGTACCGTACTGTACCGAGTTTTTTTTAATAATATGGTACGGTACTGGTTCTTAGTGAGAACCGTACCGGAACCGTCCCGGAACCGTACCGAACCGAACCGTCTTGTACCGTCCCGAATTGTCCCGAAAACTAGTGTTATAATATAATAATGGGAAAAGGGGCAAATAAGCCCTCAAACTAATAAAAAAATGCAAATAAGCCCTTTTATAGGAGGTTCCGTCTGGCCATCGTAATTTGGGGAGGTTCCCGGTGGAATTTCTTGATGAAAATTCTTGAGCATCTTATTCATTAAGTCTAGTTTAGTCATACCGAATTTCAGCTAAAAATTCAATCGGGAATACAGTCAAATGAATTTTTGAAGATAACTGTGTAGTTAAACAACACAGTATATTTTCGAAAAATCATTTGAGTGCCTTCCCGGTTTAATTTTTAGCTGAAATTTGGTGGCTAAACTAGACTTGATGAAGAAGATGCTCAAAAAAATTCATCAAAGAATTCCACTGAGAACCTCCCCAAATGACGATGATCAGTCAGAACCTCCTACAAAAGGGCTTATTTGCACTTTTTTGATTAGTTCGAGGGCTTATTTGCCCCTTTTCCCTATAATAATAATTTTTTATCTATAATACTCCGTATAATATATATTATATACTGAGTATAATTGTCCGTATATTACACTTACATCTTCTTTGGGCCCAATCCAATAATTAAAACAAAAACACTAAATGATTCGGAGTATAAATAATGCTACATAAATAGAACAAAACTCTTAAACCTAATTCAGTCGGCAACATATCCTCTAGCAGACCAAAAAGTCCAAAAGTGAGGAACGGCAGAACTAATCGCCTTTGGTGTTCCTCCTCAATTCGGCTCACCTACAAGGCTAATATAATCTTGCAAATTCTTCTCTTCAATTTTTGTAGCGTTATTTATAAATGTTAAAATCTAATTTTTTTATATTTCATGGGGGTTATTTAGTTATTTAAGAACCGTACCGAACCGTACCGTACCGGACCGAAAATTGGTACGGAACGGGACAGGTTCTACATATATGCGGGACGGTACCGGTTCTTGATTTTAAAAAGAACCGTACTTTGGAACGGGACAGGTTTTTTGAAATAACCGTCCCACGCTCACCCCTACTGCATCACGGGGACTGTCCCCCATCATTGTTACATCAAGCAGCTCCTCTAACCTATAAGAGCACTTCACAGCAACCATCTCACCTCTAACGAGCTTCAAGTCTTCAACTTTAAGTGTCTCCCAATTCCGAGTTGCTATTGCATTGTACTCAAATGGCACGTGGAACCGCTCACAATATTTTACCAGACGACGGCCAGTCTCTTCTAATGGTTCCGCTGGCCGAAAACCTGGTTGAGGAAGCTCGATTCCGGAAACGCGAAATTTAGGAGGCCTGCCGGGCCGGATTGATAGATGTTGGATAAGAGAAGGCCATTGGAAACCATACTCTACCAAAATCTGTTAACTCCTCTTCCACATAAACTGCAGATTGCTTGTTGCTTCTCTCTTCCTCAAGCTCGTTGTTATCAGGATGCTGATGCTTCTTTTTTCTAGAAGAAATATTAAGTGAATTATCCATCACATGGTCTTTGGAGGCTACGAGTCTTTAACCAAATCAATACCAGATTGATTAGTAGCAGGGAGGATTTTACTTGCTTCCTCCACTCCTCTCTTGAACTGTAGCATGGTTTCTGTGTCACAAAATATGTTTCCAAGCTCACCATAATGTAACATAGAGTCCACTTGAATTTTCATACTACTCTCATAACTATTTGAAGAATCATTTGAACTCACAGAGGAGGTAATCGGAAAAGAGGAATGGAAAGGAAGTTCAGGAGGAGGAATATCACAAAAGATGATCCTATATGATCGATCAACAGTCCACTGAGGTGGTTCACTTGAGTTGTCATACATGCTGTCCGAGCTCTCTGCATTTTTATGGCTAATGTGGGATTCATGAGGAGGAGGGTTTTTATCAAGGGCTTCATAGAAGTATTTGTCAGCAGCTTCAAGAGCAATCGATCATGGGACATACTGGATTTCTCATTGATGTTCTCCTCCAATAGTATGTGGTTGAGGAACTTGAAAACAGGATCAATGTCATGGTCTTCTTGTGAGTCCAACTCAGGAGGAGGAGCAACATAGGAATGGTTGCGAGTGGGTGACGTCAAAGGGTCACCCGTGAAATCTAGAGTAGCTAAAGAGTCATCTAAGTAGTTGTAAGGAATATCATGAGATTGCTGAAGGCTGCTGGGAAAGAACTCATCTTAGCTTGCTGCTTGAATGTGTTTAAATAAATAAACACATTACACATATGTGAAAAGAACCTGAAGCATCCATAGTCAGAACACGTATGAGCAACATTTTGCAATGTGAAATTTGACCTCAATTTTTTTTTGTAGAATTATTAATTAAAATAGTTTCAGAAATAAGTTAATAAGTACATAATCCATCCTCGAAATTCAGTTACACGAAATCCTGAAGCAGAAAGAAATCACACATTATATTGTTAAAGAAAGATATAAATATAAAACAGTAGGTCAACATGTAAGAAAAGGATGAAATTTAGAATTTTTAGGAGAAATTATTTCTTTTTAAATACATCGGCTTATTAATAAAGCATTCGTTTAACCACTTCAGATGATTTATTTGACTTAAAGTGATAGGATATTTAAATTTAGCTCGAAAATAAAGTTTTCAAATCGAGATTCAAATCCTATTTGGGCTGATGAACATTTTGGAGGGACAATACAAAACACATTCTTGAATTAAGAGTCAAGATTATAGACTGAAGGTTGTATTTTTGCTCAAACAGAGAGTGAGAGACTAACATCTATCAGTAAAGACAGTGAATACAGTTCTAAAAAATTGCGGGTACGGGAATAACATCTTTAATGGAAATGAGTGTTCAAATTGACGGAGAAAAGGGAAAAGTGCTCGATTCACCGTCGTAAAAATAGCTCTAGAAGACTGATTGGTCTCCGCCTAGGCGCTATGCACTAGTCGGGCGCTCCAACTTTTCTCTAGGCACCCTGACTAAATAGTTTGGCACCTAGGTTAAATTAGTTGGTCGCCTAAGGCATACATAGTTACTCGCCCAGAGCACCTAATCGCCGCCTAGGGTGTCTAGATTCACTAAATAATTTTCGCTTTTGAATTCCCTTTTTCAAAGAGATATGTACTTTTAACTTTCATCACGAATATTAAGAAAGGTATTTGTAAATTAAGATTAAAACTATGTATGTTTGTATATATACTTAAATTTTATTATTATTTACTCGCTTCATCGCACTAACAATGGGACATGAGGGGTGTCACACATACCAATAAAAGTGGATATATATGGTTGCTATTAAATAGATAAAGTAAAAATAAAATAATAATGATTTAAAACCACACAAATTTTACTAAATTAGGACAATCTTAGCGAGACGGAGTAATATTTATAACATAATAAAATCAAGTGATTTAAATTAAGTGATTTATCATATATTATTACAAATGACAATTCTATCATTCATGCATATTAATGTGTGATTATATTTTTCATACGCACACAAAAACAACACTACAATTTTCCTAAGTATTATCATATTCATGCAACAAAATTAATAAACATACAATTTATGTGTCCCCGCCTAGGCGCCCGCCTAACCGCTAGGCGTTGGGCTGACACCCAACTAGCGCCTAGCATCTTTTAGAACATTCACTGAATTATATTGGAATTTCAATAAATTAAGAGAAAGTTATAGGTAGTCGATCACTTTGTCCCTGGATTGCATCTGTGTTTCCATTCTTGAGGTCTATGTTTGGACTAGACAATTGCTAGTTTTATTCATATTATATATGTACTCACTCTATCCCATTTTATAAGATATCTTTACTATTCACTTGGTCAACACAAATCACTCTTAATCTCTTACTTTATATATCAAATTTTTATGAAATTTGAATTATTTTTTGCAGGTTTTGTAGCAGTTTTATTGTAGTGTCTGAATATGTAATTTTTTTTCTAAAAATAATTTGAGTGCAGACAGGGGTCCGTTTTCTTTATCATCGGTCAAACATCGTAAACCGAAAAGTATCTTATAATTCAATACCGACTGACTAGAAAAGATCTTAAACAAAGTACATGTAAATTCAATACCGACTGACTAGAAAAGAATACAAATTCAGCAGACACATGAGGCTCCGTAAATAGATGAAATACTGCAAACATATCATGTTTTTATCAAGCCTTTATTCAATGGTACCATTGACAGATATCGATCCATCCAGTGGAGGCCTGATGATGTGGAATATAGAAGGTTCACACTCAAATGACAAGAAGCAATGGAAGCATGATCACCACCACCAGTTGGCCTGTTGTTCACAAGGAAGCGCTAACTAGGTACCCAGCAAGAACTAGCACACAGAATCCGCCCCTTCCACCCCTGCACCATCCAATTACCATCTTCATCCAGCATAAAGTATTTGTGGTACCCTTCCTTCATTTTTGCAATCTTAACCATCAACTCTGGGTTCAGAGGTAGAGGATTGAACCCAGCCCTTATAGTCCTCACTTGCCACTGCTTGTAAGTTTCAGGCCTCACAATCCTCTCTTCCCCCTCACATGCAATCACATTCAACGACTCAAGCCCATAGAATTCTTGCTCAAAGAGAAACCTCTGTTCATCGTTACGGGGTAATGTATTATCAAAAATATCAAAGAACGCAGAGTAATAGAAGAGAGCTTCTCGGAACCGGTTAACAAAGAATGGAGAGCTATAAGACCCATTACCAACAGTGTGCACAAAAATACTTGGGTTCAGTTTACGGATTAGGTTTAGGACTGCATCACGGGGACTGTCCACAATCACCGTTTCATCAAGCAGGTCTTGTAACCTATAAGAGCAGTTCACAGCAACCATCTCACCTCTCACGAGCTTCAAATCTTCAACTTTAATTTTCTCCCAATTCCGAATTGCTATTGTGTTGTACTCAAATGGCACACCAAATCGCTCACAATATTTTGCCAGGCGTCGTCCAGTCTCTTCTATCAATTCCGCTGGCCGGAAACCCGGTTGAGGAAGATCAATTCCTGTAATGCGAAGATTAGGAGGCCCACCGGGCCGAACTGAAAGATATTGAATTAAAGCAGGCCACTGGAAGCCATACTCAATACCAAAATCAATGAGATGTAGCGCTTTAGCTTCCAATGACGTCACGTAAATCATTTTATTTGTGAAGCCAATTGACACCTTCTTGAACGGGCAGGCTGACATGTAAACCTGGTATGCTTTCAACTTCTCAACAGCTGTGAACCTTTTAGGGGCTCGGGACGTATAGAGCTGAGTCCCCATGCCAGCCAAACGTGCCTCAAGACCATTTGCCAATACATATGCCAACCTCTGATTCGCATCACCGTTAAGCGAACTGTGCTTCCGGATATGTGTCAACTGTTCATTTGCAGACTTGCGGTGATCATCAGCGACAAATTGTGCACAGCCAATTAGAAGAGTCCTCAAGTCTACAGCGTCACCTGTTGTATCTCCCTGCAGCTTCTTCTTTGCATGTCTTTTACCAGCAGGTCCACCATTATGTGGTACACCCCCATCATTCAGCGTGTTTTGAGGCAGTTTGTTACCAATTGGAGCAACATTCATGCAACAGTCATTAGGATCATTAAGCAAAACATTATCAAACGTCTCAATTAACTCCTCTTCCACATAAACTGCAGGTTGTTTGCTGCTCCTCTCTTCTTCAAGCTCATTGCTATCAAGATGGTGATGGTTCTTTCTTCTAGAAGAATGATCAAGTAAATTGTCCTTGATGATGGTTTTATTAGGCATACTACCTCTTTTTGGAGGAATGGAGTATTTATCCAAATCAACAAACTGATTAGTAGTGGGGAGGAATTTGGCTGCTTCTTCCATTCCTCTCTTGAACTGCAGTTTGGCTTCTGTATCACTAAAGATATTTCCAAGCTCGCTAGAGCCCACTTGGACATTCAGACTACTGCCATACAAACTTTTAGAAGAATTTGAACTTTCAGAGAAGGTCAGAGAAGAGGATTGGAAAGAAGGTTCTGGAGGAGTAAATAAAGATGATTGTAGAGATTCAACAGTCCACTGGGGTGGTTCACTGGAATGGCCGTACATGCTGTCAGAGCTTTCTGTGTTTTTATTGCTAATGTAGGATTCACGAGGAGGGTTTTTATCAAGGGCTTCAGAGAAGTATTTCTCAGCAGCTTCAAGAGCAATTGGATCATGGAACATACCCGGCTTCTCATTGATATTCTCCTCCAACAGTATCTGGTTGAGGAACTTAAAAACGGGATCAGAGTCATGATTCTCTGGTGACTCCAACTCTGCAGCAGAAGCGAAATAGCCATTGTAGGGACTGGGTGTACTCAAAGGGTCACCCGCGAAATCCAGAACAGATGAAGAGTCGTTCAAGTAATTGTAAGTAATATCTTGTGATTGCCGAAAGGTGCTAGAAAAAAAGGACTCATCATGCTGCTCGAATGCGCTGACAGAGTCAGGCAACCCGGTCAATTGAGGATCCATAAATAAACATAGATGTGAAAAGAACCTGCAGCATCCATAGTCAAAATGTGCATGAGCAACATTATGAAATGCGAAAGTGGACCTTGAGGCTGTTGGCCTTAGCCTCATGAGGCATACGCCTGGAGGCTTAACCAGACGTAAACCTCAAATTGTTAATTTAAACAAGTTTAAAAATATGCTTAAAATAGATAATCGATCCTAGAAGATATCACACACATGATACTGTAAAAGAAGGAAAAAGTCACACCAGTAGGTCAATATGAAGGTATAGGATAATATGAAGAATTTGTATGTTAGAAATCAATAGGTTTATTGAGAAAGCATTCACTTATACACTTCTGATAAATATGAGACTTAAGCTATAGAATATTTGAATTTGGCACCAAAAG
This sequence comes from Cuscuta epithymum, assembly GCA_945859915.1. Lineage (NCBI taxonomy): Eukaryota > Viridiplantae > Streptophyta > Magnoliopsida > Solanales > Convolvulaceae > Cuscuta > Cuscuta epithymum. Next base: position 1,987,809 of record CAMAPF010000150.1, on the reverse strand, counting down.
AAGGTTTACAAACTGAGATTCAAGTTCTAGTTCAGCATACATATATTTAGGAGGAAGAAAATAAAAACAGGTTCTTGAAATAAGGCTCAAGGTTTCTAACATGGAGTGATCAAACTGTGCTTTTAATGGTATCAAACACCATATATAACCACTTCTTCACTGATGATGCCCCCGGCTTCCTATTCAACACACACGAGTAAATTCAATACCAAGTGACTAAAAATTCAGAAAAAAGTCAAACATAGACTATTTGTACATCAATCAAACATATCATACTATCATGAAAAAAGTCAGTTGAGCTATCAAAATATTCATGGCCAAATCCGACTTTTCATCAAGCTATTGTTTCCGATTACCATCGAAAGCAACTCCAGGTCAGGTATAAAACCAGTGTTGGCCTGTTTAATTTGATATATAAGAAGGTTCACTCAAATAACAAATAGCTACTAAACCAGATCTCCTCGTATAACAAGTAGCTACGTGGAAGAGACATAGTTCACATATTTCTACAAAGGTTCCCAAAACGAGCAAGCATACAGAATCCGCCCCTTCCAACCCTGCAACATCCAATTACCATCCTTATCCAACATAAAGTCTTTGTGGTACCCTGCCTTGATCTTTTTTCCCATCCTCAGCATAATATCTGGGTCCAGTACAAGAGGCTTGAACCCAGCCCTCACAGTCCTCACCTGCCATTGCTTGTACGTTTCAGGCCTCACGATCCTCTCTGTCCCCTCACATGCAATCACATTCAAAGCCTCACGCCCAAAGAACTCTTGCTCGAAATGAAACCTCTGCTGATCGTCACGGGGTAATGTGCTGTCAAAAAAATCAAAAAAGGAAGAGTAGTGGAAAAGAACTTCTCGGAACCGAGCAACAAAGAATGGAGAACTATAAGACCCATTTGAAACAGAGTGCACAAAAATATTTGGGTTCAATTTGCGGATGAGGTTTAGAACTGCATCACGGGGACTGTCCACCAAAACTGATTCATCAAGCAGGCATTTTAACCTATACGAGCAGTTCACAGCAACCATCTCGCCTCTAACAAGCTTCAAATCTTCAACTTTCATCGTTTCCCAATTCTGCTTCGCTATAGCATTGTACTCAAATGGCACACCAAACCGCTCACAATACTTCGCCAGACGACGCCCAGTGTCTTCTATTAATTCCGCAGGCCGAAAACCTGATTGAGGAAGATCAATTCCAGTAATGCGCAGTTTAGGAGGCCCACCAGGCCTGATTGAAAGATGTTGGATGAGGACGGGCCATTGGAAACCATATTCAATACCAAAATCTATGATATGTAGTGCTTTAGCTTCCAATGACACCATATAAATCATTTTATTTCCAACGCCTAGTGCAATCTTCTTAAACGGGCAAACTGACATGTAAACCTGATATGCTTTCAACTTCTCAAAAGCTGTGATCCTTTTAGGAGGTCGGGATGTGTAGAGCTGAGTCCCCGTTCCAGCCAAACGAGCCTCAAGACTATTTGCCAGTATGTATGCCAGCCTCTGATTTGCATCACCATTGAGCGAGCAGTGCTTCCAGATCACTCTTAATTGTTCATATGCAGACTTGCGATCATCAGCAGCAACCGATTGTGCACAGCCAATTAGAAGAGTCCCCAAGTCCACAGCTTCACTTGTTGTACCTTCCTGCTGCTGCTTCTTTGGACGCCTTTTTTTATTTCCAACTGTTTCAGGTAAAGCTTGAAGACCTGCACCCTTCAACACATTATGTGGCTGGTCGTTGCCAACTTCGGATGGAGGGAGAATATTCATGCGACACTCAATAGGATCCAACAGCAATACTTTATCAAACATCTCTGATAACTCCTCTTCCACATAAACTGCAGATTGCTTGCTGCTCCTCAATTCTTCAAACTCATTGTTATCAGGATCAGGATGCTGATGGTTCATTCTTCTCAAAGATTTATTAAGTGAACTGTCCATACTAGTATTCTCTACCTTGATGAATGTATCATTAGGCATCTCATCTGTTTTTGGAGGCAATAAGTCATTATCCAAATCAATGACCAATTGATTAGTAGCAGGGAGGAATTGACTCACTTCCTCCATGCCTTTCTTGAACTGTAGTATGGCTTCTGTATCACTAAGTATATTTCCAAGCTCGCTAGAACTCAACATAGAGTCCACTTGGATATTCGTACTACTCCTATAGTCATTTAAAGAAAAAATTGAACTCTCAGATGATGTGTTCTGGAAAGAAGAATGAAAAGACGGTTCATGAGAAGGAATTGCAAAAGATGATTTAGATCGTCCAGGATCAACAGTCAGCTGAAGAGGCCCACTGGAAATGTCATACATGCTTTTTAAGCTTTCTGTATTGTTATGGTTAATATGGGATCCATGAGTGGAAGGAGGAGGGTTCTGATCAAGGGCTTCGTAGAAGTATTTCTCAGCTGCTTCAAGAGCAACTGGATCATGGAACATACTCGGCTTCTCATCAATGTTCTCCTCCAACAGTATCTCATTAAGGAACTTGAAAACAGGATCAGCATCACGATCTTCGGGTGAGTCCAACTCTGCAGGTTGAACAAAATAGCCATGGTGGGGACTGGGTGTACTCAAAGGGTCACCCGTGGAATGCAGAACAGTTAAAGAGCCATCCAAATAATTGTAAGGAATACCTTGAGATCGCTGGAAGGTGCTAGAAAACAAGATGTCATCTTGTTGCTCGAATGTGCTTAATAAGTCGGGAAAACCAGTCAATTGAGGATCCATGAATAAACATATATTTAAAAAGAACCTGCAGTATCCATAGTCAGTAGTCACATTATGTATGAGCAAGGTTTTGAAAGGAAAGCGAGAAGGCGGTTTGCCTTAGCCTCAAGAATGTGTAAGTTAGAAAATGTTAAATTTTAAATTAACTGGTTGTTTGATTAAGAAAGCATTCATTAATAAATGTTCATAATTTATTACAACTTATAGTTAAGAGTATTTGAATTTAGCACCAAAAGAAGGTACCTGAATTGAGATTTGAATCCAAATTTAGTGGACCTACTCTTTGAATCATGAATAAAAATTTACTTTATGAGTCACTATATTCTGCATAAGCTAATGATGAAAAACTAAAAACAAAGGTTGTTAAATAGAGTATTCTTAAATATTTAAATGTTAATAAATTGGTTAAATATGTTTTTAGTCCTTGTAAATATAGCACATTTTGTTTTACATCCCTGCAAAGTTATTTTTTGTTTTTCTTCCCTGCAATTTATGTTAGTTTTCCTTTTAGTCTATCACTAATGATAACAACCTCCGCTTGACCACAAAATAATCTCGGCTAATAATTCTTTTGGACTGTTTTCAATCCTAGATCAGACCAGACCAGATCAGACCAGACTTCCGTAGACCAGACGTTTACCAGACCAGAACAGTTCAGACCAAACGTGACCAAATCAGACCAGACCAGCAAATTTCAGTCCAAAAGAAAACATCCTTATAAAAAAAGTATTTAATTTTATTTTCTCGAAGGCTTTTAATATATATTTTGAGAATGTGAATACTTAGTTTTACATTATTTTAACTCTCATACTAGCCTAAAAATTTATAAAAAACAAAATTTAAATATTTCTAGTAGATTTATGCAACTCACAATATATATTTTTCTAAGTAGAGAGTGGTTTTGGAATTAGAGAAGGACTAAAAACAAAGTAGTGCATATTACAAGGATGAAAAACAAAAAAATACTCCCGGTTTTGTAGGGACCTTAAACAAAGTGTGTCATACATGCAGTGCTAAAAACATATTTAAGCCTTATAAATTTCAACTGAAAATCAAATTGAAAAGAGGAAAGTATGATGGTTTAATTGTTAAATGGGCTTCAGTCTAGACCCAATTTTTGGGCAAAATTTAGAACTCCCAATAAATAGTAATAAAAGTGAAATAATAATAATAATAACAATAACAATAATAATAATACAACAATGTTCAAGCCTTAACCCCAAAAGAGTTTGGAGTCGGCAAACATGAACCGACGTGTGAAATCGAAGTTAAAACAATAATTAAAAAAAGAGAAACAAAATCAGATCAATCCTCCACACATATACTCTCCCTCCACTTTGCTCTATCTAAAGTCACTCTCATGATCTCATCTAACCTAAGAAGTATGATATCATTCTTGACCAATCTAATTCACATCTGTCTAGCTTGCCCCCTCATGCTCTTCCCACTTTTCGCTCAAGTGTCTCATTACTCAAATGGTCTTTTACTCTTTTCTAATATGTCAAGCCATAGAATAAAGCAAGCCTATTTGAGGTTTGATAAACCTTACCATTCAGTCTAGTTGGCATACATCAACTTCATAGAAACCTTGTCACACTCTTCCACTCCATCCACCCATTTTGATTTTATGGACATATGTCACTCTAATTCACTGTCCTTCTGAACTATGGAGCTCAGGTAACGTAAACACATCAGTGACCATGATCTAGTCTTACCATCCATAATAATCTGAGTGTTACGGTGTTACCATTGTTTCTACCTTCAGTCTTGCTTCAACTCAGCCCGAAACCATAGTTCCAAAATCCTTTAACACTTAATCTAGTATCATCAATCAACACAACATCATCAACAAACATAATGTGCCATGGTATCTCTCTTTGAATTGATTTGGTGAGTTCATCCATGACTATAGCAAATTGGAAAGGACTTGGAGTCGATCCTTGATACACTCCGATATTAATAGGGAACTATGTTGTCCTCCTTTTTATACTAGCACAAACAATTGTAGTACAATCCGCATACATATCAATAATGATTTGATATACTTAGATGATATGTATTTTCTAGTTAATCTTCCACTAAAGGGTTTCTCGAGGCACCCTATCATAGTCTTTTCCAAATGTAGGTCTTTGTTTTTATCTCTATACTTAGCCACAAGTTGCCTGATAAAGTGAATGCCCTCGATCATTGAATGACTTGACATAAAACCAAATTGATAATTACAATTATAATAATAATGCAAAAATTTTATTATTATTACATGAGTAGAATATGGTCAATAGAAATTAGAAACATGAGAACCCTTCTTCTTCTTTGTCATTACCCCAGTGCCGCAGAAACATGCGAACCAAAATAGTAAAAATAGAAGTGGGGGAATTGGTAAATCAGCTAGACAATTTCAACTAGAAGTAGAAAGAGGTGAAGAGAATGAACATAATAAGAAAGAAAGAAAGAAAGAAAAGGAAAAATGTCTACATGGTAAGTTTATTGGATTCCCGGGATATGACTAAAGGAAAGTGAGTTTCTCGAAATGTGACTAGTTATGTATTTTTCTCGAAATATGACCAAAAATCGAAAAAAAAAAGAATTTTTCGTTATATTAATATGTTGAAGGACAAAAGTACCCTTTTTAAAAAAATATGCATTTTACACTAATTTCGTCCAGGTAAAAATATTGCACTTTATGAAGGCGTTATTGCACTACATTTATTGCACTTTATGGCGGTATTCATTGCATGACATAACAAAAATGTTATGAATTTAGCGTTTTTAGGCATATTCTGAAATCTGAACGCATATGAGGCTAAGACAACCTTAGACGCCTTCAAAAATAGCGTATATCAGGGAATGATGTTCGCAAAGACAGTGATTGAATGGTTTTGGTAACAAAACTATTGACACCTTTATTGATATCATTAACAAATGCCAAACAGCGATATGTATGCATCCTTATATAGAAGAGAAGTATACTGTACACCTTCAGGTTGTCTTCATATTATCATTTATCAACTCATGTCAAAAAATCTTAGACTTTTTAAGTTTGCAGGTGCCTTTACCGGGCTACTCAGAAAAGGAAACACCATTCACAGTAATTCATAGAGAAAAATGTAATATGCAGAAATATGGATTCCTTTAAGAATTACCATTTAACTTGAAGAGAAGATCTAAATATTAATGTTTATTCTAAATGTATAAATAAATATTTTCACTTTAAGAATCACTTGGCTGAAATACTGGATTAACAAACAAAAAGGAATACTCAATACTTCAAAAGTGGCCAAATTACCAAATTGGTAAAAAAAAACGGCAACAAATTGGTAAAAAACTAAAGCTCCGGTAACAAATTGGCCATTTTTTGTGAGCGACACACTTTTAGTCATTGACTTTAGAATTCCCAATATTTAGTCCTCTCAGTATTGTAAAATTGACATTTGCAAACCTTCTAATTTGATTTTGTCGTGAAAAGTGGACTAAAATTGACAGTGAGTGATTGGTTGCTAGCTGATAGCCTCTTGAATCGGAAGATTGATACTAGAGGATTCTGTTAGTTGTTTTAACCAACCGCTTTCATTAGCGGTTAAAGTAAAATGTTTAATAATTTAACTGTTTGTCATTAGCTTTATTAAGACACAAAATGTTTATTAAGGATATGAATTTAAAAGTATATAACTATAAGTTAACTTTACTATTTTAAATTTTAATTCTAATAAGTTTTGGTTATTATATGAAGTATAATTTAAAAAAAAACTAATAAAATAGTCATATTTAAAATGTCATTTATGAATATTTTTGTTATTTTATAGAGTATAATTTTTTAAGGACTAATGAAAAAGTCATATTTAAAACTAATAACTTTATTCTTTTATTTTATCACTATGAATATTTTTACTATTTTATATGGAGTATCATTTAAAAATAATAATAATAAAATAGTCATATTTGAAATATTAATACAAAAAATAAATTAATTTATATGTGTGTGATCGTGTATATGTACATATATTAAAAAAAAAATAGTGGTAGTAAATATATAAAATAAAAGTAAATATAAATTTCTTAAAATCAAAATTTATGAAAAAACTAAAGAAATAAAGTTAAATTAAATATATGCACTATTAAATTAATATCCTTAATGGTCATTTTACATCTTAACATTTAATCGATAATAGCTAAGTTACTAAATATTTTACTTCAAACAGTATATGAAAGTGATTGGTTAAACCAGCTAACAGATTCCAATAGTACCAATATGATGATTCAAGTCATTCAACCTGCTATCAGCTAGCGGCCAACTGCTGATTGTCAAACACGACATTTTTAGTCCTCCCCACTTTTCATGACAAAATCAAGGTAACAAATTAAGAATGTCAATTTTACAATACTTAGGGACTGAATGTTGGGATTTCTAAAATCGAGGACTAAAAGTTTCTCACTACAAAAAATTGATCAATTTATCGTTGGAATTTATTTTTTACCAATTTTTCGCCAGAGCTTCTTTTTTTCCCAATATGTCGTCGGAGGTATTTTTACCAATTTGGTAATTTGGCCCTTTAAAAGTTGAGCCTTCTTGTTTTTCCACCATAAACAAATGCTAACGTTTCCAACTAGATAAAAAAACACGCAAGTGGAAGAACATATACAGAAATGCATACAAAGTAGAAGAATTTGCTACAAATAGGAGCAAAACATGCACAAAGTTAATAAATAGGACCAATTATATTTTATTCTTAAAAAGACTTGAACAAACTAGATTTGAATAGACAAAACTTGACATCTTAAAATACATGCTACGATATAGACTAGACATCTACCAAACCACACCAGACTTAAATAGACTAGATCGGACTTAAACAGATAAAAATTGCATCCAATTATTTTTACAGTAGAAAATTTCATCCAATTACACGAGAATAAGCGAGGTTAAAATTTCTTTTATAGGAGAGGACGAGTCCAATTTCGGGAAAGAAATAAAATGTGTTGTCTTGCAATTTACTCTATTTATCCAAATTTCCAAAAAGTTTAGCTCAAGGCCAAAATCCTAAGCCGTCACACTGAAAATGGGGGAAAAACCATAAACCGTGGTCTTGAATGGAAATGGGTGTTCGAAGTCCAGGAGAAAACGGAGAAGTGCTTGATTATGTTGGAATTTCAACAAATAAAGAGAAGTACTTTAGGCAGTCGATCACGAGAGAAAAGATCAAAGGAATGCACAAAAATCGCTCCAAAGATAATTCATATGTGTACCTTGGAGCCTAGTAAATTGGAGAAGACACCGGCAGAACCGTAGCGAACGCTGAAACAAATGGGCGCAAATCACTCTTAACGGCGGAGGAAGGGAAAAATCAAGGACTATTCTTCATTTCTTTCTTCCCAGTTCCAACTGACCTCGATGATTAAGATTTAAGACTCTAATTTCGTGAAAATGCTCGTTTGATAGCTTGGAGGTTAAAACTTAAAACTCTAGGGAAACAATTGAAAAAAAAAGTTATTGGACTGCTTTATAAAAAGCATTTTGACGTTGAATACTGCTCCCTCGGGGTGCCTCCTTCCCAATTCCATAAAATAAGTTTGTTTGTGTAATGGAAAAAGTGAGAAGCGGTTTAAAGCATCTTTCAACTTATTTATATTTTTTAGCTTTAAAATGTTTAATCTAAATATAAGTTGTCATTTGAAAATACTTATTTCAAATTTTTAAAGCTAAAAGGTGAAATGTACTTTTTAAAATGTTTGCAACCACTCCCTTAGATAATGTGTATTGTGTGATTAGAGTTATGTATATGAGAAATAAATGTGTAGGAATATGAACAAAAAATCTTAATTAAAAAAAGGAATAAAGAGATAATCTAGAAACGGACGAAGAGGGAAAGTTTGAAGAAAAAATGCAAAAAAGGGGGATGGAGGGGGTAGTATTTTATAGTTGAGAAAAAAATGAAGTTTTTCACTATAATGTTTTTGCATTTTTAGTCAGTATTGATCATTATATCAAACGAAACTAAATTAAACAGTCATTGTAGATCATTATATCACAGAAACTAAATTAAACAATCAGCATTTTATTGAATAGATATTCCATATAACATTTTTCTTTTAAAACTTTTTTAGTCACTAAAACCTACTTTTTGTTATGTATACCATTTTTCTTTTAAGATTTTTTCAGTCACTTCTAACAAAGTGGAAGGCGCACATCTATGTGGATGATTGATGTCATTTCTACCTTTCCTCTCGATTTTCTTTTATCGTTTATCTTCGTTATCTTTTTATATTCTTATGTTATTCTTATCTTCTAGCTTTTTATGCTCTTTTATCTTTTTATCTTTTATATTTCTTACTTTCTTATGTTATTTTTATCTATATTTATGTATCTTTATTTTATCGTTTTATCTTACATTTTTTTCCTTCTTGTCTATCTTCTCTGTTTGGCATCGATATCATAGATTAATTCATGTTAGCTGATCCCAATTTTTTGGGGATTAAGACTTGGATGTTGTTGTTGTTATTGTTGTTTTTAGTTCTTTTGCAACATTTTTGTCATGTGATTTTAGATTGAAGATAGAGTGCTTTGGTTTTTTATTGAGAAATTTAGATAAGTGCAATGTCTTAGGGGGCATTTAAGTCGTCTTTAATTATCTCATTTTCAAGTGATAAGTGTTTTAGATCATCCCCACGACATTCTGTTGTAAGTCACGGGTTGTCAATTCATATCTATAAAAAAGCATTTGTTTTAAACCATTTTGTTTTTTTTATCCATCCCGATCCAACCCGAACCTACCCCGAAGTTCGTAAAACCAGACCAACTTGAAAGCTTTCGGGCTTTCTAGGTCCTAGCCAAAATCTGACCCAACTCAATCCATACTCACCCCTACTTAAATATCATGTATGGGTTCCTGTTAGCTGACCACAACATATTTTAAGACTAATGGTGGAATTTTATTGTTATTGCTATTAGAGTGAATTACCTAAGAGTAAAAGGTAGTCAAAAATAACAAATAGAACTGCATTGTTTTGAATTCACTAGCAGGACTAATTATGTGTGTTTGAACAAATATACCTTTGTAGCTTTTTGGACTAAAATAATTATTTGATAAAATTAATAAAAATAAAAAATTAGAAAAATATAAATTATAAATAAAAAATTAAAATTTGAAAAAAAAATTACAATAAACTTAAAAAAAATACACTGCCGCCTCTACCGCTCCTAGCACCACCAGCTCTAATCACCGGGAAAAATGACAACATGTACTAGTAATACCATATTGATGACAATTTCAATGAAACTTTTGGCATTATCAAAGAGTAAAATGCCGTTTTCTTGACATTTTCATAAAAAATTGCATTTTTTCACCGATCGAAAGTGATAGTTCTAGGGAGCGGTGGAAAAGGCAGCGATGTTTTTTTATAGTTGTTTACCATTTTAATTAATTTTATATTTGTTTTCAAATTTTTTTTATAAATATTTATAACTTTTTATTTTTTTGCGATTTTTTTTTATTTTAAAGATTTTATTATGAATTAAAACATTTTATTATGATTTGATACTTAGAAAGTTAATATTCAGTCCTATTTGTGAATGATTTAGGGTTTTGTCATATTTGTGAAATTAAGTTTTCGTTTAGTCTTGTTTAGATCAATTTTTAATTGTTATTATCCATTTACAGTAGGATAGAGAAATTGAGTAATTATTATTATTGTACTAATCCCTATATGGAAAGGAAGGAAAGTGGAGTGTCAGCTTAATTTTGCGACATGTCTCACGGTATAGAAAGGTGAATACGTGATTTTGGAACAGATAAGTATGAATACAAGTTTCTATGGGATTGGAACAGATAAGTATGATTGTATGAATACAAGTTTTTATGGGATTGAAAAGCGGTTTAAAGCATTTTCTCAACCTATTTATAGCTTTTAGCTTTAAAGTGCTTAATTTAAATAGAAGTTGTCATTTGAAAATACTTATTTCAACTTTTTAAAGCTAAAAGGTGAAAACTGAAAAGTACTTTTTAAAGTGTTTGCAAACTCTCACTAAGATAATGTGTATTGTGTGGTTAGAGTTATGTATATGAAAAATAAATCTGTAGGAATATGAAAAAAAAATACGTGAACAAAAAGATCTTAATTAAAAAAAGGAATAAAGAAATAATTTAGAAACGGACGAAGAGAGAAAGTTTGAAGAAGAAAATGAAAAAAAAATGGGATGGAGGGAGTAGTATTTTATAGTTGAGAAAAAAATGAAGTTTTTCACTATAATGTTTTTGCATTATTTAGTCAGTATTGATCATTATATCAAACGAAACTAAATTAAACAATCATTCTAGATCATTATATCACAGAAACTAAATTAAACAATCAGCATTTTATCGGATAGATATTCCGTAAAACATTTTTCTATTAAAACTTTTTTAGTCACTAAAAAATGCTTTTTGTTATGTATACCATTTTTGTTTTAAGATTTTTTCAGTCACTTCTAGCAAAATATATGATACCACATTTAGTTCATATTTTTTCACTTTATCTATTTTTTGTACTTGATTAATGTTTCTTAACTATTTGTGGTCATTCTCTAACTATTTTAACCACTAGATACATTGTCAGAAAGATCATATATGGAGAAAACACAATAATTATGTATCAAAAGTAGCCAAAGTGGAAAAAAAACGTGGACCAACTATGGGATTGGAACGAGACTCGATTGTAGAATCAAAAATGAAATTTGTTCATATTAAAACTAACGGAAATTGATCTTCTAAATATTATATTTTGCTACATATGGTTGCATTTAGTGGCAGTGCCAAAAACAACTGGGAGAGGTCGAACTTAATTAATTACGATAGTACATAATAAAATGATGGATCATTTGTAAATTATATCTGATAATTTACGTAGCTTAGATAATGATTGTTTAAATGAGACTAGTAGAGTTATACATTTGATAAATATGACATAGAAATTATGAAAGAATGTATAATATGTTTACAGATTTTTGGTTAACAAGACGGAGGACTACTTTTGTTCTAAATGGTAGATTTCAATCAATAATTAGGTTAATCACCGAATTCAAAAATAATCATTACCATAAAGTTCTTGTACAACTAAAGGATTCTAGACCAGAATTGCGGAGAAGAAAACAATATTTCAACTTTAGATCTCTAATCAAGGACGCTCAAGCTGCAAGCAAAAAAATAATCCATAATTAACTATTTATATAATATAAAGTAACAGTCAGTGCACAACAGTTGGAGGGAAAAATCCCGCCCAAAATGTTTTACGGAATAATAATAATGGAAATGATGATTGCAAAACATTAGAGTAATTATTATTGTAGACAAATCTGTTGGGTTCCCTCCTCAATTGAGAAGTTAATGAGAATTCTAGAATATTGCGGAGATGTCTAGAATTCTCTAGATGTGTGTAGAGAAATATTGAATGTTCTAGAATATTCCGGAGCTTTCTAGAGAGACGTGGAATTATCTAGAAGCGTGTGGAAGAGTATAGAATATTCTAGAACATTGTGGAGTTTTCTAGAGAAATGTGGAATTCTTTAGAATCGTGCGGAAGTTTGTGGAAGCCTCTAGAACATTCTCAAGCGACGTGGAGTTCTCTAAATCCTTCTAGAAGATTAGAGAAGCTTGTGGATAGTTCTTGGAAGAATCTAGAAATGTAGTGATGTATAGAAAGTTCTACATAAGCTTTGAGATGAGATGTATAAATAGGGGTGAGATTCCTCATTCCTAAATGAGAGAGCCTCTAGAGAGAGAGCAATGTGAGTGAGGGCCTAGAGAGAGAGCCTCCTTGAGGGATGTAAGAGAGGAGCCTCAAGGAGAGCTCTTGAGTGAGGGAGAGCCTCCTTGAGATAAGAGAGTGAGAGTGAAGTAGTCCCATATACAAAGAGTGATGTGAGCTACCCGTTTACATGTAAAATATCTCTTGTATATTTCAATAGTATAATACAAAGTGATATTGTTAGATTGAATCTTTGTGTTACGAGTTGGTGGGTGAATGTACAAGAGACCTTTGAGCTGATGATCCTGGAAGAGGTCGGGGGGATCGTGTTTTTCCCCAACAGTGGTATCAGAGCCGGGTTGTTGGAGGTAGAGTAACAAGTGGAATTCGTCGTGGGGATAGATCTCGTCTTACCATAATGGTAGTAGTGTTGGTAAAGGCATTCGAGATCATGCTCTTTGATGGGATGTTGGACTTCACTTTAGAGCCTGGGTCATACATATATGGAGCAGAGTGATGAGATGCATCATGTGGATGGTTCTCAGACTGGTCTCGTGATTTGATCTGTTAGTGGTGCGTTGTATCGAAAGTCTTCCTGATATTGTGGTGGTCAGGCGGCGTGTCCCGTTGGTAAACAACGGCGGTACAAGAAGAATTGCAGGTCAAGTGTCGGCAGAAAGGAGATCTTCTTGAGAACATCTCATATAGGGTTTGGTCTTGCGATTTGATCTACTATTGGTGCGTTGTATCGAAAGTCTTCCTAATAATGAGGTGATCGGGCGGCGTGTCCCGTTAGTAGATAACGGCGGTACAAGAGAGTTTGGTGGATCATTTCTTGCTGCGGAGGAGATCATGACCATTCCTTGTAGCTACTCATATGTTGTGATACAAGCATTGTTTGAGGGGGAGCAACTCACATGTGAGGTGGAGACTGCAGAGTCTAAATGTGATGCTGCTATTGGTGGTTGCGTGTTACTTCTCAATTAAGTCGGTAGGGGGAGATTTGTTGGGTTCCCTCCTCAATTGAGAAGTTAATGAGAATTCTAGAATATTGCGGAGATGTCTAGAATTCTCTAGATGTGTGTAGAGAAATATTGAATGTTCTAGAATATTCCGGAGCTTTCTAGAGAGACGTGGAATTATCTAGAAGCGTGTGGAAGAGTGTAGAATATTCTAGAACATTGTGGAGTTTTCTAGAGAAATGTGGAATTCTTTAGAATCGTGCGGAAGTTTGTGGAAGCCTCTAGAACATTCTCAAGCGATGTGGAATTCTCTAGATCCTTCTAGAAGATTAGAGAAGCTTGTGGATAGTTCTTGGAAGAATCTAGAAATGTAGTGATGTATAGAAAGTTCTACATAAGCTTTGAGATGAGATGTATAAATAGGGGTGAGATTCCTCATTCCTAAATGAGAGAGCCTCTAGAGAGAGAGCCATGTGAGTGAGGGCCTAGAGAGAGAGCCTCCTTGAGGGATGTAAGAGAGGAGCCTCAAGGAGAGCTCTTGAGTGAGGGAGAGCCTCCTTGAGATAAGAGAGTGAGAGTGAAGTAGTCTCATATACAAAGAGTGATGTGAGCTACCCGTTTACATGTAAAATATATCTTGTATATTTCAATAGTATAATACAAAGTGATATTGTTAGATTGAATCTTTGTGTTACGAGTTGGTGGGTGAATGTACAAGAGACCTTTGAGCTGATGATCCTGGAAGAGGTCGGGGGATCGTGTTTTTCCTCAACAAAATCCCACCCATGGCGGCATAATACATGTATATGAATGTATATGGTAAGGATGTAACAGCATTTATTAAACATGGAATATTAACATGTACTATATCAACATGGAATATACAAAGTATTAAACATGGAATATTAACATGTACTATATCAACATACACGGGCCATACATTTCAACATGTATATATAATATATTGCAGCAATATATTATGATGATACGTAGTTACATACGGCCAAAAAATCTTTGAGCAAATATTAATTCAAAGTTCACAAATTAGTGAGTCAAAAAATCGATATAATAACAATTTGTCAGATTTGGGTTATAATATGGAATCTTACCATAATCTTATCATGTCTATTTCTGTAACCATTGACTCCCAAAATCTGCTCTAAGCCCTGCACAAATCAATTATGAGGTCGTTTAACAACACAATTTTTCGGTTTAACAGACTTATCAACTAACTTATTCACCAAACACGTAATTTTTGCTTTCGCGCGTTGAATTGTGTAATAAGCAGAAAAAAGTGAGGTTGAAGTTACTTTTCTGGCTGTATTGGCTAAAGTTATTGTAGATGGTCATTTGAGCTATTTTTACATATAATTTTTTCTTTATTTTATTTATAAAATACTTTTTAGAAATATTTTTTTTCTTAAATCAGCAGAATCAGCCAAAGCAACCGATTTTCGGGCTACCAAACGGGCTCTAAGTTTAAAAATTTGTCCAAAAAACAAAAAGACATTGCAGCAATTAAGTTTACAAATAATAATAATATTAGCAATAATAATAATGTAATGATATAATAATTTCGAAAAAGAAGCAGAATAATTAATTTATATATATGCCAAGAAATATGATATGTAGTATATTAAAAATAGTCATAACATATGAGAGAGAAATATGATACATAGTTTATTAAAAAAAAAAAGGTATAACATATGGAGCTCATTCCCGGTTTGCCATTCCTATTAACGTCAATGAAGACTCCACTTGCAATATAAAACAAGGAAACCATCTAGCGGAGCTAATAATCAAAGTGAAGCTTATCATATGGGATGAAGCTCCAATGACACGCAAACATTATTTTGAAGCTGTAGACAGCCAGACAGGACACTAAAAGAATTGCTTAGATCTCACAATCTTGATAGCTTGAAACTTCTGTTTAGAGGAAAAGTTGTCGTTTTTGGTGGTGATTTCAGACAAATACTCCAGTCATATCAAAGGCATCTAGCAAGAGGTTGTTCGTGCTACTATTAATGCCTCATATATTTGGAGATATTGTCACGTTCTCACTTTAACAAAAAACATGAGGTTGTAGTGTGGTTCTTTGCATTGTAATATTGAGGAATTGAAAAAATTCTCCGATTTGGTGCTGCAAATAAGAGATGGAAATATTGGGAATGTCAAAGATGGAGAGGTCGTCATTGATATACCAGATGATATGCTTATTACCACCTTAGGTGATCCTATTGCCTCAATTGTTGCTAGCACTTATCTGTCAATTCTAGAAAATATGGCCGATCCATCATATTTTCAGCAAAGAACTTTTTTGACACTCATAGATGATGTTGTAGAGCTTATAAATAATTATATGATTCCATTGATGCTTGGAGAATTGAGGACATATTTGAGTTTTGACAGCCCGTGCTCACTTGAAGGCAACATTGGCGCTGAATCTGATGAAGTGCATACTCAAGAGTTTCTAAACACCATCAATGCATCAGGGATACTGAACCATAAATTAGGACTAAAGGTTGGTGTTCCTATTATGTTAATGAGAAACATTGACCAGTCCTCTGTCTTATGCAACAAAACCCACCTGATTATTACTCGATTAGGTATATTTGTTTTGGAGGCTAAGGTTATAACCGGAAAAAGTATTGATCAAAAAGTTTTGATTCCTTGACTATCATTGGTCGCGTCGGATAGCAGAATTCCTTTCAAATTTCAGCTCAAGCAATTTCCAATAATTGTTTCATTTGCCATGACAATAAATAAAATTCAAAGACAGTCTCTTGATCAAGTAGGCATATATCTTCCAAAATCTGTCTTTACGCACGGTCAATTGTACGTGGTCATGTCAAGAGTTACCTCAAGAAGCGGGTTGAAGATTCTTATATGTGATTACGAGGGCCGCGGTATCAACCACGAATAATGTGGTATATAAAGAAGTTTTTAGAAATTTGTGAAACTTTTTTTTCATTGGCTACATATATATGATTGTTGCTCTATCTTATAAATTTTAATGAGACATAGAGCTCATTGATTTTTCACATAGAACTTATGTTTACTCATTATCATTTATTTTAATTTTCTTTTCATTTTTCCTACAACTACGACTATGCATATACTAAAACTTACAACACATAAACTCTACCTTTTTTGTCAAAACTAACACATAATGTACCATGGTAAAACATAATTTTAAACACGTTATCATCCAATTCTAGATATACTCCGTGCATCGCACGGTTACTTTGTCTAGTTCATTTTAATAAAGTAAGTTGAATAAAGATGATATATCAGACAAGCAAGAAAATCGTGCAAATTATATCCTACATTCGGTTGTAGGGCATAATAAATACAAAATGTCTATTGGAGGGCATAATAAAAGACTGCATGCATTGGAGGGCATAATAAATACACAATGTCTATTATTAATGAGGTGGCGTTTTTTTCTTAGACTAAACAGTGCACATTGGGGATGCTCTTAGAGCATCCACAATGGGTGAATGTCTAGTCTAAATAAATGGTGCCACCTCATGAAATTAGATATTGTGTGTTCATTTTCATCTCCAATGTAGTCTATGTGCTGAGTTGGCTAAAAAATTAAAACGGTGTCCAGCAAACTTTTTAAGTGTAGACATGCATATTAACTTGCTGACTCAACCACAACAGTAGGAAAAGGCAGGACTCTCTTCGGAAAGAACGGAAATATGAAAACTTCTCACCCCAATTTCGACAACAAACACCATATCTTTCTCAGATCTAATATGTAAAAATTAAAGTCAGTAATTTTTTATTTGAGTTATAGATCCGGTGTTTCTGGGTTTAACCATGATCCATTCACTGTATCTATGTGCATATATATACATATACAAACTAATACACACGTTCCTACTATATCTGTTCACTGTATCTCTGTTCATACACACACACACATATATTTTATACAAACATGCAATGAGAATACCAATAAATGGATGGATTGAAATTGAACTAAATTTTGATCTCCTCTTTGTCTAGCTCCTTCTGAATGTTATACGAAGTAGGAGAAAAATAATTTGAAAACAAAATCTGTGAAATTCGTTTTCAGAAAATAGACACTTGACTTGAGCAGTTAGACTTTATGCATTGGAAGTCTTTTACGTATTTTAATATCTAGTCACCTCACATGGTATTATATGGATTAGAAAGCCATTTATTTATTTGACATTTGTCACTTTTTTAAGACTAGACATCCACCAATTGTGGATGCTCTAATGCATCTGTCATTAGTGAGTACTGCAATCAAGCCTTGCACTTTTAGTTAGACTTGAGGTGAGTATTATATTTATAACATGTGTAGAATCCACAATCAAGCCTTGCACTTTTATTAGCTACTAGTATATTAATTCGGGACCAAATAAAATTAAACGAAACTAAAAATACTGGAAAAACAATCCAGAACTTCATTAATGGATAAACATAAAATATTGGGAAAACTATCAAATAAGCCCTCGTACTATGCCGAAAAAGTCGATTAGGCTCTCGTACCACTCAATTAAGTCCTCGAACTATTAAAAAACGTTCAATTAAGCCCTTTTGGTCGGTAAGTAACCGATTTCCCGGTGAAACGGCGACGACGGCGACGATGTGCTCGAACTCCAGCAACGGCGGCTGCCGGGAAACGGGTTACATTTAACCGGGAAACCGGTTACTTACCGACCGAAAGGGCTTAATTGAACGTTTTTTAAAAGTTCAAGGACTTAATTGAGTGTTTGTAAAGTGCGAGGGCCTAATCGACTTTTTCGGTATAGTACAGGGGCTTATTTGATAGTTTTCCCTAAAATATTCAAGTACATATGACATACTCTGACGGTTTACGACACATATAGGATCTGGACCTCGTCTGGTCCAAGACCTTTGCGAGAAGGAAAGGGAATGTGATTATGTTGCTATTTTGTGAACTAGTGATGATTTGAGTAATACATCCAAATCCCCCACCCTAGGCAAGGACGCTGACCTATGGAGCCGTCGTGCTTTAATGTGGAAAAACCGAAAAACGAAATAAGCATATTCTAACTAGGAACCTATAGTGCCTTATATAGACCATCAAAAGGAATGTCATCTATCAAGGAATAGATTCCTAATAACAGGAAAGAATGACTATCATAATAAACAAGTCCCTAACTTAGCCACCAGTTAAAGCTTCCTGATTCAGCCACTGTTTCACATGTCCGGCTATCTGGAGCCGCAGATAGATGAAGTCCATAAAATAGCTGTTATTAGGTCTGTAAGAGAAACACTCCTTGTGCATGACCCAAATCGCGTGGATGATAAGAATATGCAACTCTTGGATAGGTATAGAAGAAGCTATGTACCTCTATTTTGCAGGCACCCAACATGAGCTAGCACACAGAACCCGCCCCTTCCACCCCTGTACCATCCAGTCACCATCTTCATCAAGAAGAAACTGTTTGTGGTAACCAGCCTTCAACTTTTTTTTCAACTCAGCCATCAGTCCCGGGTTCAAGGGAAGAAGCTTAAACCCAGCTCTACTGTTCCTCCACTGCCACTGCTTGTATGTCTCAGGCCTCACAACCCTCTCTGTGCCCTCACATCCAATCACATTCAACGCCTCCCGCCCAAAGTGATCATCCTCAAATTGAAGCCTCTGCGGATCATCACGGGGTAATAGAGTGTCAAAAATATCAAAAAATGAAGAGTAGTGGTAGAGAGCGTCACGGAACCTAGAAGCAAAAAATGGAGAACCGTATGATCCATTGACAACAGCTTGCACAAAAATACTAGGGTTGACTTTCCGGATTAGCCTTAGGACTGCGTCACGAGGACTCTCCCCCATCACCTCAATCTCATCAAAAACGTCTTTAAACCGAAATGAGCAGTTCACAGCAACAATCTCCTCACCTCTTCTTGCAAGCTTCAAATCTTTGATTTTAATTGTCTCCCAATTCCGAGTCGCTATAGCATTGTACTCAAATAGAACACCAAAGCGCTCGCAATACTTTGCCAGGCGGCGTCCAGTCTCTTCTATCAATTCGGAAGGCCTAAAACCAGGTTTTGGATAATCAATTCCAGTAAAGCGAAGTTTAGGAGGCCCACCAGGCCTGTTTGAAAGATGTTGGAGAAGGATGGGCCACTGGAAACCATAATGAATGCCGAAATCTATGATGTGTAGTGTTTTAGCTTTGGATGACGCCATGTAAATCATCTTATTTGCAAAGTCTATTGCAATCTTCTTGAAAGGGCATGTTGACATGTAGACCTGGTATGCTTTTAACTTATCAAAAGCAGTGATTCCCTTAGGGGCTCCGGATCTATAAAGCTCGGTCCCTGTGCCGGTCAAACGCACCTCGAGACCGCGTGCTAAAAAGTATGCTAGCCTCTGGTCAGCATCACCGTTGGGTGAGCAGTGAAGCCAAATCTGTTTTAGTTGTTCGTTTGCAGACTTGCGATCATTAATAGCAACTGATTGTGCACAGCTCATTAAAAGAGTCTGCAGATCTACAGCTTCCGTTGTTGTATCTTCCTCCTCCTGCTGTTGTTGTTGCTGCATCCTTGCACGCCTTTTCCCGTCACAGTGTGGCATACCTTTCCCAACTATTTCAGGCTGACTTTCCTTCACGCGACTTGGAAATTTAGGATCAGACAGCAAAACCTGATCAAACGCCTCCGATAACTCCTCCTCCACATAAACTGCAGATTGCTTGCTGCTCCTTTCATCTTCAAACCTGTTTTCGTCCGGATGCTGATGCTTCTTTCCTCTAGAAGTATTATTGGGTGAAATGTCGAGGTCAGTAAAAAAAATATTAGCAGCAGGGAGAAATTTATTTGCTTCTTCCATTCCTCTCTTGAACAGCAGTACAGCCTCCGAGTCACTAAACATGTTTCCATGGTCATCAGCATTTAGCACTTGGATATTGTTCGTATTTAAAGAAAAATTTGAGCTCTCAGATGATTCAGAAGGATCAACAGTCCACTGAGCCGGGTCAGAAGTATTGCTAGAAGGGGGAGGGTCCTTAGAGAAGGACTCATCAGCGTCTTTAAGAGCAATTGCATCATGGAACATACAAGGTTTCTCATTGATGTTTTCCTCCAGTAGTATCTGGTTGAGGTACTTGGCGACAGGGTCATCACCATTTGGTGAGTATAACTCTCCAGGTAGAGAAGAGAAAAGGTTGGAAGGGGGTGTGGCAGTCAAATGGTTATTCATGAAATCCAGAGAAGCTAAAAAGCAATTGTTAGGGGTATCATCAGATAGCTGAAAGCTGCTAGAAAAGAAGAATCCATCTTCCAGACGTGATGTTTTTACAGAGTCGGGCAACCCACTGAACGGAGGATCCATAAACAATACTTCATATAATACAGAGTATGTATGTGAGAAGATAGAACCTGCAGTTAAAAACTGTTATTGGATCTCTTTTTTTTGCGAAATGTTATTGAATCTGATAACAGTTTCAAAACAAAGAACATCCCCACCTCTATGATATCGTTATTAACAAATAAAATTGCCAAATATTAAACAGGACTAAATCTGCATCTACTCTTCATATTATAGGTGCATTCTTCTTTAGAACAGGACTAAACCTCCAGAATCTCTTCATTATATATAATCATTCATATCGAGTTTAGAGCAATCATGTCACTTGAGTTTGGTCTTATAAGCACGTAATTATATACTCAAAAAAGATTTCATTCCTTCGGCAAATAGCACATCTGAAGTCTGAACATGTAAGTCACGTGGACTATACATATCCCAACCAATTGTTCTAATTCTTAAATATTTATATATTCTAGCAATTAACGTATGATCTAGGCCTATCACCACGGCCCACCACAGCACCCACTGCAATCACCCATTACAACTGACCACTTACGCCGCCAACAACAAACAATGCCGCAGCCCCCGTCAGCAACATCAACTAAGTGTAAACCCAACCATCATAATAATAGCTGGCTACTGGCCTACTGCCGTAAACATGAGTTAGGAATTATGTAGCACTTCACTGAACCTTTAATGTATTTGATAGACCTTGCTTCAAAAGTGAAGTAGAGGGACCC
This sequence comes from Cuscuta epithymum, assembly GCA_945859915.1. NCBI lineage: Eukaryota > Viridiplantae > Streptophyta > Magnoliopsida > Solanales > Convolvulaceae > Cuscuta > Cuscuta epithymum. Next base: position 1,966,328 of record CAMAPF010000150.1, on the reverse strand, counting down.
ACATTTATAGTATATATCGTTTTCCATCTACTAAAAACATTGTTCTAAAAATTGGCCTAGTCAGACCGATTAATCGGCCTAGTCGGCCCTAACTGTAGAGGCCTAGTCGGTAAAAAAATCGGCCTAATCGGCCGCCTAGACGCCCCTCAACCGCCGGATTAGCACCTAGGGAGTTTTAGAACAATGATTAAATATATATATAAATCAATACTTAGATGTGTGTATTTTTATGAATTAATTATTTTTATGTAAAAATATTACTGAGTCAATTTTTTTTTGTCCCGATGGTTCACCCTTTCGGGCGGGCAAATGTCGGGGAACATTTGCCTGAATTTATTATAAATGAGTAAAATTTAAACAGAGCGTTGGTGAGTCCCAAACAGAAAAGAGAGCCTCGGTTCGAAAAATAAACAAACGAGGTGATGGCCCAAGTGGTACTGAGTCAATAATATACCTACAAATTTCTTAGTTCTTGCTAGTTGTTAAACTGAAGCAAATTTCTTATGACAATAAATCAATACTAAACTAATTGACAATCACATATTTAATCAGTTCATACAAATAGTAAATTTCTTTTTCAATTGTAATTACAAAATCATACAAAGAATAAACAAATTCAGTAATTCATATATATGCAGAAAAGTATAAAACTCAACATAAAACTAGTGCACACATGAGGTAGGGTGATCTTGTGGGACTTTTTTAAAATTGTTGGTCGAGCTAGTGTACTTAAGTCCAGGTATATTAAGACCTCAATTGATGAGAGCCCTTGTTCTTAAGAACAGGTTTCACCTGTTATAAGCCGGTCTGGTACTTCAAAGACATCTTTTTCAAATCTGAGATAATAAAAAACAAAAACAAAATAAGAGAATCAAAAGTAGAAAACAGTAAAGGGGAGGACAATCACAGGCTGGTCCTTCCTATCCTAGTCAAGAATGAAAATATCCATAGCTTCAATTGTAAGGAAGATCACAGTCATGGAGAAAACAAATAATTTTAATAATACATTGGAATGGAATTTCAATAAATCAAGACAAGCAACGTTGGGCAGTCAATCAGTGAATGACTGGGAAATTTTTCGAAATTTTGTTCCAGAGGGCAGAGAAAGTAAGAGTTCAGACGCGTACCTTGAAGAACAGAGATGCTTCGGTGACGGGGTGTACGAACGTGAAGGTGAATTTAAATGAGATTTTTCAATTTTAAAAAACATGCCAATGGTTGAAAACCCAGATTTTTTACTCTTTCTTATTTTTATTTCATTTTCCTTTGTTATATAAGATTTTCAAAGAAAAAGTAAAAAATCTCGTGTAGTAGGACATTAATAGGTCAAGGTCCAACGAAAGAAACTGTGAAACAAAAGTGAGATTTTTCAGGGATTACGTAAAGTTTGAATTAGTATGAGAAGACTAATCAAAGGTGAGATTATTCTTGTCATTTTTTCCTTATTTTTTTGATGATTTTTTATTACTTTTTCCTCGCAATAGTTCATAGTAATATGTATAAAAAATTAGAGCATTTTTCAAAAATATTACTACAATAACTTTTCATACACAAACATGATTAATAGTTAATGCAATTTAGTGTCATGGTAGTCTAAGTTTAAAAACTAAACAAAAGTTATTATGATTTCGCTATTATTCTAGTCATTATTCACATTTTTGTAAACAATCTTTATTTTAATCATAAGTATGTAATTATTTCATAAAAAAATATTAATATTGAAAATATTAAAAATATCTTTTAAAATCATAAATCAATGTTTTATGTGAAAAGAAGGGTTTCCTAAAATATTACTAAAAAAATATATGGACAAAAATATATGAGTAAGTTTTATACTCCGTAGTTGCTATAATGCATCATTTAAATACAATTATAGTCATTGAAGTTATTAGAGTCATGTTTTCCACTACTTTTATTTTGATTACATGTTTGAAATTATTTCTTGTAATAAAGTAATGTTTTACATCTTAAATCGATGTCTGTTCCAAAAAAAATTAAATCGATGTTTTCAATGGGGTTGAACGTCAATACTTTCTCTTTCAGTTCTCTAATTGACATTTGACTAATATTTCACTTTTTAGATTGGTTTTTTTTCTTCTATGACTAAGGTTATGTTTGGATGACCGTTTAGCTCAAAATGAGATGCTACTTTATAGATTTAAATTATTAATTGAAATGTAGAGTCCGTTTGGTAGCATGAAAATTGGCTGATTTGCCTAATTTTTACTGAAATTTATGAAGTTCTGGCTGAAATGACCACATTGGCTAATTCTGTTTTGGCTATTCTGCTTTAATTTAGCATGATAAGCCCGTTTTCAGACTTTATTTTCTTTAAATCAGACAATATGCTTTAATTTTAGCTAGTTTTTTCAAGGGAAAAAGTACAGAAAAGGTACATGTGGTTTGGGCCGTTTTCTGATAAGGGCACGTGTTTCATTTTTTAACAAAGTGGGACATGTGTTTTAATTCCGTTATCACAGCAGGGGCTTGACATCTAACACCATTACAGAATATAACCCCGGTTTTCAAAAGTTCCCGAAACATTAAAAGAAAAATACTGGGAGGTGCGCCTCATCAAGGATACCAACAAGCTATCTTTCTTTTTTTTGTTTCCAGCCACCATGTCGCCAAAAAATCCGCCAGAAAAGTGATATTAACAAATTCTTTTTTAAAAATTAATCCAAGTAGAGCCGAAAAATTCAAATAGAACGATAATTTGTTGGTCTCCTTGACGAGGCACACCTCCCAGTATTTTTCTTTTAATATTTCGGAGACTTTTGAAAATCATAGTTAAATTTTCGAACGGCGTTAAACGTTATGCCCCTGCTGTGATAACATAATTGAAGCACATGTCCCACTTTGTTAAAAAATGAAACATGTGCCCCTATCTGAAAACGGTCCAAACCACATGTACCCTTTTTGTACTTTTCCCTTTTTCAATCTCAACCTTTGGCTAGATAGAGTCAATGAGTCATAGAGATTTGTCGAGTATATTAGGAAATACACTAGTATGTTATACGTATCTAATTTTATTTAGAGAAATCGATCAAATAAGCCTTCGTACTATTATCATTATCACAAAATCAATTGAGTCCTCTTACTATTAAATCACTCAATCAGCCCCTCCAAGACTAAAAAAAATTCAATAAGGCTTTTTAGCCGGTTGCTTATAAGTTAGGGAATTTCTACGGTGCCTTGAAACAATATTGATGTACCGGTACATTAACCTCCATAGCCAATCAGATTCTATTCTGAAGCCATGTTATATCCTAGTCATTAATATAATACGGAGTAAGTTTTATTATTTGCACCATACTTCCTGATAAATAACTTCCATATTTCAACGTTTGTTAACTGCTCCGTCACTCCCGTCAGTTCCCTGCAATCTCTATTCTACGACAAAAGAAAAACATGAAATCAGGATCCAATCAAACACCTACGTGACGCAATGGATGACAACCATTTTTAAAAATTGAAGGATTCACAAGTCAACCATCGTTTGTCAATCAAACACCTACGTGACTTGTTCATAACAATAAAGATTTCCATCGTTTCTCTGTAAAAAAGATTAGAAGATGGAGCTACAACCCATAACAATAAAGATGCTTGTCATACTTTCTGTGGCCGGAGCCTAGTTCACAGATTGAAAGCACCGAAGCACACAAAACAGGCGGAGTGATTTTTGTGTGGAACTGACGGAAGTAACGTGTGTAATGGAGCATCCAATCGTTAGCAAACTTTAAATATTTTATTTATTTTTTAGCGCCTAAACTGCAAATAATAAAATTTAGTTTAGTAATATGAGTAGATCCTAACGTGGCTTCCTACTCTAATGTGATTGGCCAAAATGTTAATGCGCCTAAACAATAGTTAATGGCCATAATTATACCGTGGGATCGGCCCACCATGCGCATGGTGTGCCGATCCCAAAACGAGGCCGTTTTATATTAATTAAAACAGAGCCGACAAAATTCACCGTCTTCTCCAGCCGTCCAGCGTGTGCTTCGTCCCTGCGGCCAAAAATTTAATTCCTTTGCTGATACGAAGCTTCCTTGTTGAACCTCCCTACCTGCTGAATCGAATTTGTAATGCTTCGTGCATATGAGACTAAAGACAATTATGTAGCAAACTCTAATTCAAACCAGTGAATGCATAATTTAACACAAGCTGTTAGCAAAGAAGATAGCTCGTCCATCTTTGGCCGTACTTGTCTTGCCGGCGACGCAGTATTCCCTTACGGTGGATTGAAGGACTTTGATAATATACATTCCAGAGTATAAGTTACATAATTTTATGCTTGAGTTACATTATTTTATTTGCGAGTTACATCTTCTGAAACGCAAGTTACATTTGTCATCAACGCGAGTTACATTTGTTATAACATGAGTTACATAAAAAATAACTCACTGTTATTGAAACAAAAAAAAAGTTTTTTTTTTAAATTATTGTGATGGTCATGATATTAAAAACAAAACATATTCACGATTTACGTAAAGTAATTGTGTAGTTAGACTCTTTTTTCATTGTTTGCATTGAAATCAATGTTTTATTTCTTATAGTATGTATTTGATAAGTTACATTTCGAATAGACTTGAGTTACATTGATCAATAACGTAAGTTACATATCTTTACACGCGAGTTACATCATTCATACTATCGGGACAAAAAACAGTTACTGAATACGCGTGTATTGTTCACGCGTTACTGTTCACGCGATTTTTTTTAAAAATTGTGCAAGACTGCGTCGTTTTGGATGTGGGAGCACGGTGCTCACCGTGGGGTGATACCACGGTATACGAACTGGTTGCTGCTCTATGTGGATTAATTTTTTCTTTATTTTGGTCAACCGACTTTTGCATCAACTCTTCCTTTATTTTGGTCAAAATAAAAACTTTTGGCACTATTCATCTTTCTCCTGCATTTCGTCTCACCATCTGATCCCTTAGACAGCGTCCACACTCTCCATCACTCTCCAACCCGACTATTTAAGACTTTCCAAGGCGGCGGCACACTTTACACAGCCCTTCCGTTTATAACCGTCTCCGCCGCCTCTATCTTCAGCAGCCCCACCGTGGGTGGCCCCACCACGGGCTTCTGAACCGATGCCACGGCGTTATAGATCATCCCCTCCATTTTCAAGTCTCCAATTGCCCAGCGGCGAGATTGGAATCGATGACGAATGGGCAGGGAGTTCTGTGTATAAATTAGGACCAACCGGAGGAGCTAAGAGTGAAATAATAGCCTAATACTCCCTCCGTCCCATAATTATCTTCATTCTTTCCTTTTTGGTCCGTCCCAAATTTATCTCCTCTTTCCCTTTTTAGCAAAGGATTGGTGGTTTACAACCATTCTTACACATTTCTCTCTCCTCTGCACAACTCTCCACCACACATTTCCCACTTTCTTAATCTCCGTGCCCAGTCAAAACCGAAGTTAATTCTGGGACGGAGGGAGTATTAAATTAGGAATTCTATGTATCTTTGGAAACTCTTTTTAGTATAAATATATCTGCCAGGTACCCTAATGGGTAGCCTTTCCCATTATTTCACATGGTATCAAGAGTCAAAAAATTTTCTCTCTCTCTTCCCTAAACCCTCGTCGTCCTTCCTTTACTATGCATTCGGCCGCAACCTTCTCTTCCGCCGAAGGTTCTTCTTCCTCCTCTGCAATTTCTTCCTCTTCCATGGAAGGTTTCACCGCTACTTCTGCCTCGACTACGGCGCCGGTTTCTGCCTCTTTTACTGACGCGACCGTTGTCATCACCAGCGCCCCTGTCACCATGACCGAGCCGCAGCCGGTGATCACTCCTCAACCGGGATCATCTGTGCAAACTGCCGCTTCTTCCTTTGCTGCTGATGGTACGTGTTCTCTGTTTCAGACCATCCCTCCAGCATTCCCATGGCAGCCCACTGCCATACCCGACAGTCTTTTCTCATACCCGGTGTCTTCTGCCACACAACGGCCACAACCCAGCCCTGGCTATTTTGGGTCAACGTTTTCCGGTACTCCTGGGATATCTCGGCCGACTGACCACTCCCTTTTTCAGTCCCCAATGGCAGCTATTTCTCACTCAATTTCACCGGCCAACAACGTCACTCAAATTGTTACTATAAAGCTTAAGGGCGTGGAAGACTACATCACCTGGCGCACTCAATTTGAATCTTTTCTCGTCTCTCAAGGTGTGTTTGGCTTCTTGGATGCTTCCACACAGGTACCTTCCATGTACACGGTTGATTTTAATAATCACCAAATCATTAATACGGATTATCATCATTGGCTACGGGTTGATCAAACAATTCGTTCTTGGATTTTCGCTACTCTTACTCGTGATGTATTAATTGATGTACATGAACTTAAACATTCCTTTGAGATATGGGAAAGATTGCAAAATCGATTTCGGTCTGCTAGTCTGGCTAGGTCTATGACACTTAGACGTCAGTTGTCTAACACCAAAAAGAAGGAAAATCAGTCTATGGAAAATTATTTAAGGGAAATTCATTTATTAGTTGGTGAACTAGCCGCAATCAATTCTCCTATGACCAATAAAGAAGTTCTTCAGACCACTCTTATGGGACTTGGCCCGGAATATGAATCTACTATGGGCACTATTTCCCTTTTTTCTGACAATTTTCCACCAGACATTCTTCACCGGAGTCTGTTAGAGGCCAAGCAGCGGGTTCTTTATCTTCGTCAACAAGCTGCTCCACCTGCTTATCAAGCTTTCGGAGCACAAGAACGAGGTATTGCACCGCGCGGTGGTCGTGGTGGCCGCGGCAGAGGTGGCCGAGGCAGAGCTGGCCGCGGCAGAGGGCGCGGCAACCAGCAGGGTGTTGGCCAGCAGGTATACGGCCAAGAGCAGCAGCCACCGCCTGTACATCAGCAGGGGTTCGGCCAACCCTATGGAGCACCACCACAACTGAGACCTCCGAATACAGGTGTTATAAGTAAATCAATTTTGTCCACTTTAAATACTAATGTTATATCATTTTGTGGTACTAATGATCGTTCTGCAGGCTCATCATCAACTGAGGGCATTCTTGGGGCAATTCCCCCTCCTGTTGTTTGTCAAATCTGTTTTTCTGCAGGTCACTCTGCCATCCGCTGTCCTTCCCGCTTCTCTCCACCATCCGCACATGTTCTTCTCACCGGTCAAGCTAATGAAGCCCTGTGGTATCCAGACACTGGTGCCTCTGCTCATATGACTTCCTCCGAAGGTATTTTGACAAATAAATCTATTTATTCTGGTCCAACTATTGTTAGTGTTGCTAATGGTGCTCAACTCCCTATTAAACATGTTGGTGATATTTCTCTAAATTCCTCTGTCCGCCCACTGCTATTGAAGTCTGTTTATCATGTGCCTAATATTAAATTTAATTTAATTTCCATACAAAAATTGTGTGCTGATAACAACTGTGTTGCTATTTTTGACAAAAATTCCTTTTTTGTTAAGGACAAAATTTTGGGGGCGGTTCTTCTTCGGGCAACAACTAATGACCATCTTTATCCTCTCAGCCTGAGTCCACCATCTAGCCTAGCCTTATCCTCAGTTCTCACCACTGGCCCTGTGTGGCATCGTAGATTAGGTCACTGTGGTGAAAATATTTTACGCATTTTAAGCAGTCAAAAACGCATATGTAATAGCTCTAGTTTTTCTCATGATTGTATCTCTTGCCGGTTAGGCAAGTCTCAACGATTACCTTTTTCCAATGCTATTCATACTGCTTCTTCTCCTTTGCAATTAATTCATTCTAATGTATGGCAGTCTCCAGTTCTCTCTAATTTGGGCTTTAAGTACTATGTCTGCTTTATTGATGATTTTTCTCGTTTTACATGGATTTATCCCTTACGTGCTAAAAATGAGGTATTTGACTCCTTTAAAATTTTTAAATCTTTAGTTGAAAATCTTTTTAACTCTCGAATTAAAATCTTTCAAAGTGATGGAGGGGGTGAATTTGTTAATTCTAATATGCAGCAATTTTTTAATTCTAATGGAATTTATTTTCAAAAATCTTGCCCCCATACTCCTCAACAAAATGGACTTGTTGAGCGTAAACACCGTCATCTGCTTGAACTAACTCGGACCATGCTTATTGACGCATCTCTTCCTAGTTATTTTTGGGTTGATGCGTTGTTTACGGCTGTATATATTATTAACAAATTACCTACTCCAACACTTTCTGGTCTTTCTCCTTATGAAAAACTTTTTCAAAAATCTCCCGATTTTTCTCTTTTACGTGTTTTTGGTTGTGCGTGTTTTCCAAATATGTCTGCCAGTTCTTCAAACAAACTTTCTCCCCAATCCATTCAATGTGTTTTTCTGGGGTATGCATCTGGTTATAAAGGTTATCGTTGTCTAGATCCTAAAACTGGCAAGGTTTACATAAGTCGTCATGTGCGTTTTTGTGAAAATATTTTCCCATACACCACTTTGACTTCTACTATGAATACCTCATCTTCTTCCTCCCAAGATTCCTCTGACGCCTCCTCGTCCCATTTTTCTCAATGGTGCAACTCACCGTCTCAACCCACACACTACCACCTTGCCCACCCACGTACCAGCCTACTGCAACCGGTTCAGCAGTTAACCTGCTTCAACCAAACCCCAAACCCAGCTCCCTGTCCATCACTGCCAGCCCACCATCCCATTATTTCACATGAAACCCCTCTCTGCTTTGACGGATGAAAGCTTGAGCACTATTCATCTTCATCCATGGTCGGATGCTCCATTGAAGTTTAAAACTTTGAAGTTGTTCATTGAATCCACAAGCCCATCCCAGATGAAGAAAATGGAGAAAGACCAAGTTGCAGAACAGATAAGCATGTTGCATGGAGAGAGAGAAGAAACAGAGAAAGAAAATAAAAATCAAAAGGAAAGAAAAAAAAAACAAAAGTGCAGCCACGTTGGTTACCCACTAAGCATTTTAACTGCTGTTTTTCTAAAAGTTTAAGGGATCAATTGGGTGATTTGATAGTACAAGGGTTTAATAGTAGCACTTATTTGACGGTTCTCTCTTTTATTTATCATTTCGAGTACTTTTTTTGTTACGTAGTGATATTTTTACTTGAATTTATTTCCGTCCTAAACAAAACCAGATCGAATTTCAAAAGATTAGATCAGATTTAAACAGACTAGATCAGATATTGATAGTTATAAAATAAACATAGATTAGACGTTTCTCAGATCAAACCAGACAAGTTCAGACCAGCTGACCAGCCCAAATCAGATCAAATTTAAACATGGCGGATTAAATTTTGCCATAACATAAAGGGGGTGTTTGGCAACTGATTGTTGGCTGTTGGCCGATTGAATCAGCTGGTTGATGACAGCAGTTTCTGTTGGCTGTTTTGATTGGTTGATAATACTAGCAGTTCATAAAATGATGTTTGGTTAAAATAGATGTTTACACTCAGCTGATAACTTGTCAAATGACTTTTAAGGACATTAATTATTATTTTATTTTTAATAAGCCCTTTTTTATATGTGTATCATACATTTAGTTGAAATTATTGTGCAACTACTTCAACCATTTTTATGATCTAAAAATGAAAATGTTATACTTTAAAAATATTATTTTTTGATCGTGTTATACTTTAAAAATATGAAAATTCAAATACGGAGTAACACCGTCTACAATTTTCATATGATAATAAATTAAAAAGATGGTTTCTATTCATTTATGCAACTGATAATTTTATACAACCAATTAGTATATATAAATAATGCTCTACAGAAGTTGAAGAATACCTACTTGGAGTGAAGAATACCTACTTAGAGGTAGAAGAATATACGTATAAAAAAAATTAGAGAAATAGTCAATGGAATAGATCGAGATCGAGATCGAGAGGCAAACTAGCAGGTGTAGTTTTCCTTTAATGACAAGTCTGAGACTCTACAAGTAAGATTGAACAAGAGAAATGGGGTATCCTCGAAATTTAATACGGAATCGCAAAAGCCAATATCTAAACGCTAGCTTTGTTGGAGTTTTTTATTTTGACTGTTTGGTATAAAAGCCAAATGCAACAGCTGTGTTACCAAACACATTTGTTGGCTGATTGATCCGGTCAAAAAACGAATATTGGTCAAATCAGCCAAAAAACGGCTGAAAAGTTGCTAACCAAACACCCCCAAAATTTTAATCCAATTAAATACTTCGTACATAATCTCGTTCCGATCGGTAATCTCGTCAATTTGTATATCACCCCCAAAGTTTGTATATCAATTTCAGATTGACTTTTGCAGCACAAATGACTCTATAAGTCTATTAATGGGCCAAAATTGAGAAAACGATAGTCATATTTTTTAAGTGAAAAGTGTGAATGTAAAACAAGATTAACTTAATAATTATAGACTTATAGGTTAAAATGAAATAGTTTCATCGAGTGTGTATATTGTACAACCAGTTCTATCGTGTACACTATATAGCCGGTGACATTTTTGTAATTTTAGTTGAAAATTGTGACATTTGTTAACTGACCATCGACTATGTTTATTGTAATTTCGGTACAGTCCCCCTACCATGTATTTTTTATTATTAATAAACAGGTAAGGTGTTAAAAAAATATTGAGATCAAACATATTCCATTGCATCAGTGGCGGATCCAGAACTTTTGTTAAGGAGGGGCACTGCAAAATTGATAGAAATGGGTCGGGTCACGTCGGGTGTGAAAATGGTTTATTTTGTCTCGTGCAAACATTTTTTTAAAAGGAAGTAGTTTTATCAATGTCGGTTCCAAGGAATGTACACGGTACACCTATGATTTATAGGTGAGTGTTTGCGATTGCTTCTACTTCAAAAAAGTGATTTTTTAAAGTGATTTTGGAGAAAGTACTTAATAGTAAAAGTTGGTAGTATTTGAGAAAAAAGTTATTTTGAAAAAGTAAAAGTTGGTAGTGTTTGGTAAAATAAGTGTTTTTTGTGTAATAGAAAAAGTGAGTTTAAAACACCATTTTATCTGCTTCCAGCTTTTAGCTTTTAAGTGATTAATTTAAGCAGAAGCTGTCATTTGAAAACACTCTTTTTAACCTTTTTTAAGTCAAAAGCAGAAAAACACTTTTTTTAAGTTGTAGCAAACACTCCCTCGGTCTAGCTTCAACCTATTAAAACAATTCTTAAAAATAATACTACCTCCGTCCCTTAAAACTTTGCCAAGTTTGACCAGCACGAGGATTAATAAAGTAAAAAATGTGTGATTGAGGTTTGTGCAGAGGAGAGAGAATTAACTTGAATCACAAACTCTTTACTTAAAAGGGAAAGTGGCAAAGTTAGTGGGACATCCAAAAAAAGAAATTTGGCAAAGTTTTAAGGGACGGAGGGAGTATTCATTTTTTTTAAAAAAGACATGTCATGGATTACAAATGAATCATCATTGCACTGTTTATAATTTTCATATTATAAACAATCAAAATTTAACTTTTACAATTACGATCGTGTCTAATCGTAACTCATAAGCAATCATTACATCATAATTTCATAGTTGTTTATATGTCTTATAACAATTTACATATACTCTCTGAAGGGATTATTACCTCATTTAATAGTTATACAGAATTTTTTTATCCGGATAGGTGGGACACTATTTTTATTCTAGATGCTTATACTAAAGTTCGGGGTTGGAAGCGGGGGCACTTGCCCCCCCCCCCAGGCCCCCCTAGGTCCTCCACTGCACTGAATATTAGGAGTCTAATGTTGAGTATCATGATCTTTGTTTCATATCTTATAATTCACTTCCTTTTTCTTATTTTTTATAAATATTTTTAAGAACTCCTATGTGTTCCACTATGCGAATCTAATTAAATACTATCGTACTATATTTGAAATATGCATTCAAATGACAATCGTAAGCTATGCAAGTTGATCATCAATACATTTTCATTGAGAATCAAGTCTCTTCTGTTGAGTATTAGAAGTCTGTAATTGAATATCTTGATTTGTGCTCCGTGTCTTCTAATTCACTTTGTCATTATTAGTTTATCCTTTTATAAATTCCTTAAATTATATCTATAATCAACTCATATGAATTCGAATATGTGAAACTAATGTGATATGTTACTTTTGAAATATGTATTGATATGACATTTTACAATGAGCATAACACCAATGGCAATGAGCATACACAATTTTCAAAATGAGCATCGAAATATTCAATAACTCATTGTAATCTCTCATATATTCAAATATTCATTTGTGCATGCTCATTTCTTTTAAGCTTTATACTCATTTGAGTTTAACATAAAATCCATTTGTACAATATGCGCATGTAATACATTTATTGTTAGAGTATTTTATGATATCTAATCTTGTTAAATATCTTTGTATTTGTGAAGCTATTCTATCTGTAATTTAGGTTGGACCAATTTAATGTTAGGAGCACATTTATCTACTATGTAGGCCTATTGTAAACGGGTCACCCTACAGACCTATAAAGTCTGGAGGTTGAGACCTGTAACCCGAAGAATCGTAAGTATCCTAGGCATTAAGATATTCACGTACATTCTAGTTAGAGAGAAGAGAGAGTTGCACCTGTATATAAATATTGATATGTATAGAAAACATCATTTTCATATTCAATACAAGGGTTTATCTCTTCTCTACTCGAATCTATTCAACGATTGATTGTTGAAACGTGTAGGGAGTTTCCACTCTCTTTGTTGGAAGTTGCCAAGAGGCATCTCACACCTTCATGGAAGGAGCTCTCCAACAAATAGATATGGGAGAATATATGGAGAAGATGGAAGCATTACCTCTTGTCTCCAAACCAGACCTATAAATAGAGTGCTCCATATTGTTCATTAGTATCAGTTTAGAAAGTGAGAAAAGTGTGTGAAGAGTGAAAATACACTTAGAGTAGAAGTGTATTGGTGTGGATTAGTTTTTTTGTAATAGTTGAGTGTGAGAGTTTGCTCCTCCTATTGTAATTCTGTTCTTGATATTGAATAGAAGAATTTTCCAATCCCAACAAGTGGTATCAGAGCGAGGTAGTTTCCATACACTGTTTTCTCATTTTCAGATAAATTTCTACAGGTTAGAAAATCGTGATTTTTGAAGTTGCTCGGAATCACGATCTGGTCATACCGTTAGATTCGTCTCGCCGAGACGAGAAATCTGGTATTTTTGGGGAATTTTGTGGCCACCAGAAGAGGCCGTACGCGCCGCCCAAATGCAGCGTGAAACTGCCTGCATCATCACTGCGTCATCACGCAGTTCAGAGGAAGAAGACGAGCCACGTCAGCGCCATGTCAGCCCACGTCATCGCCACGTCGTGCCGAGTCATCGTCCACGTCATCCACTTATTCGTCCTTTTGCCTCCACGTCAGCGCCAGCGCAGAGCCAGCTGTTGCCACGTCATCCGCCTGCTGGTCTGCCCATTGGGTTGCTTCCTGCACCGGACCGAATCGGTTTTTAGTTGTGGAGGTCGGTTCACCCATTTTCAGACCGGTTTTGGACGAGGTCAGACCAGTTCCTACCATTTTCGACCATTCCGAATCCAGCGGTAAGCTCCGTTTGTCCAAATTCGGCTTCAAAAATAAGGTACGAGATATATTAAGCGTTTTATTATGGATAAATCATCATCGGACACCATGATTACGCTCACTTCCACAAATTACAATATGTGGAAGCCTCGGATGAAGGATTTTCTAAATTTGAGGGATTTAGTCAATCCTCTTGATAATAATGGCGTGAAACCGGATAAAAGGACGGATGAAGAATGGACAAAATGAATCGAAAAACTGTCGCACAAATTCGACAGTGGATAGATCATAGTGTGTTCCACCATGTTGCGCAAGAACAAAGTGCTTACACACTATGGGAGAAGCTTGGTAGCATGTATCAAACAAAAATCGCCAGAAATAAGACGTTACTAATGAGGAGATTAGTAAACCACAAGTTACGAGGAGGTATTTCGGTGTTAGAACACACCAGTCAATTCCAGGATCTTGTGAATCAGTTGAGCACCACCGGATGGGTTCTCAAAGATGAAGAGCAGGCGATACTACTCTTGAGCTCTCTACCTGACAGCTGGGAGACTCTTGTTGTCACTCTCAGCAATTCTACTCCCAATGGCAAAGTGACTATGCAGATGGTCACACATGCCCTTTGATGGAGTATATGGCCCAGGAACCCCCGGCCCATAGACTCCTACTTCTACTACACAGGCCCATTGAGACCAGGGGACATCTCAGGCCCAAATGCAACGTCCCAAGCCTCAAAGGAGCCCAGAGTACACACTGGGGGTGCCTTCGGCCTCCTTGGCCGAAGGCTCCAAAACTCACAAGATAGCCTTTTTGGGCATACGAAACTACTGGTAGAAAACGGCAGAAAACAGGAGCCTTCGGCATCATCAAGCCTTCGGCATCATCAAGCCCTCGGCATCAGAGAAGCTTTCGGCTGAACTAGGCCCCCGGTCACCCCGGAGCCTTCGGCTACACAGGGCCCTCGGTTACATGGAGCCCTCGGCTACACAACGAGCCTTCGGCCAAACACGCTCAATCATCAAAGATTCCCTTTGGAGACAGCCAACCACCACATTTAATGCGACGTCACATCCGCCAACCGCATTCAATGCGGTGAACATGCCACTGCCGGTGCCACGGTCGTTGGATTACTGACACATGTACTCTCATCGCATTTATTGCTGCTATAAATAGCAGCCCTTTCTTCCTTGTAAACGATCCCAGATCTCATATCTCGAGTTCATTTAATAAAATCGACTCTCTCTCCTCCTATTTTGCTCTGACTTCTCTCTAGTTATTCCCGCAATAACCCCTCGGATAAGATACCCCCCGGGTAGACTATCCATCAAATACTTTCAACAAATTGACGATGTTGGTTTCCAAGGGAAAATATCGCAAAGGAGATATGATTTGTTCTCCAACACATAAAATCAAGGAATTCGAAGGAGAAATCACATGTACTCGAATTCTTATTCTAGCATGTCCACTGAAGACATGGTCCGAGGTCTCACTATTAACGTGACGAGTATGCAGAGAGATATGTCACAATGCCTGCAAGAAACAGTGTCCAATGAACAAAACTTGGAGAATCAATTGAAACAAATGCCAAGCATTGTGAACCACATTGACGAGGAGGAGGAAGAAGAGGAGCTTACGCAGAAAGCTCAACCGGCGGAGGAGGAGCCTCAAAACTCAACTCCACCATCGGCCATTCATGAGATCATGCCACCATTTCCTGAGGCTCTAAGGGAAACACAAAGGGTGGAGAAGGACAAAGACATCTACGAAATCTTCAGCAATTGTGAGTATCATTTAGATTTCTCTTCGTTCACAAATATACGGGAATAATGGTGGAGTTACGCAAACATTTCATACTCCCTCTTATACCACCAGGATCAAAACCCTTTCCATTGACCATGCTAAGTGAAAATCATGGACCCTCACTCTCACATTATGAAGCGATAGAAATCCGGATATTTGATCCCAGAAAGATTGTCAAAATAAAGGGTCGACAAATTCAGTCTTTCTATAAGAGTCACCCGCGTGAAAATATGAAAGAGATGGATGATCACGATCCCAATTTTAAAGATTGAACTAGAGAAGATGGCGTCGTGCCACGACGTTAAATAAGGCGCTTTTTAGGAGGCAACCCAAGCAAAGGTACATAGCTTTCCATTCTTGCCTTTTGATTTCTATTACTTTGAATGCCATCTTTGAGAAAAGGGGAGAGAAAAGAATTTAGGTTTTGAGTGATTGAGAAAACACCCGATCGGGTATACTCACCTACCCGGTCGGGTCCAAGCAAAAAAAATGAAAAAATAAGGCTCCAGGGCATGGTACCCGATCGGGTATCTACTCCCACCCGGTCAGGTATATTTTGAAAAAATTGTTTTATTTTCCACGACACAATCACCCGACTGCGTATGCCCGTTGCTCAATCGGATACATGAAACCAAGGTGAAAATTTGAAAAAGGGACATACCTGATTGGGTATATAGCCCTACCCGGTCTGGTATGTCGAAAATATTTTTTTGGAGTACTTCGGCGCAAACCGCCCAATCAAGTATAACCCAAACTCGATCGGGTAGGCCGTGGAATCATGAACAAAAGGCACATACCCGATCGGGTATGTCGGGGTACCCGTACACCTGCAGTTTAACACCAAAACAGCCCCAAACACTTCATCTTCTCCAAAACACAAAACCCAATTCGAACCACCTCACCCCAAACCTCCATTTTTACACATTCTCTATACCATATCTCCCACAAAACTCCACCAAATCATTCCATACCACCACCAAAATCTTCCCATGATTCTCCAAATCCTCTACAATCTCATCCCCACAAATCCCACTTTCCCCCATATTCCCCAAAATCCAAAACCCTACCCCTCCACCACCCTTTTGGTATGACCCCACTCAATGGGGGTAACCTTTGTGGTTCTAGCTCTGGGGGTGGCGATTATGGAGGCGGTGAGGGCGGCAATACTACCATGGGCGACGGTGGAGGCTATGACGGAGGATATGATGACGGCTACTTCGGCCAAAACGGGCACTAGGGACAGTGCTTGGACTGAGAAGGGGGAGACTCCTCATTGGTATGTAGAAAATCCCTTTTCTTTATGGTTTCTACCTTGTACTAGGAATTATTTTGGTTTACTCCATGTAAACAAAAAAAAAACAAAAAATATATAATAATAAAAGAAAAAGAAATGTCAGTTAGGTTGAAAATCTAAAAAACGGGAAATCTAAGCAATAAGGGCTTATAAAAAAATTGAATGAGTGGGAGAGGATGGAAAAACAAAAAGAGACGCTAGGATGAAACCTGAAACGGCTCCTAGGCAAAATGAGAGATATGAGAGAAAATTTTGTTTTTTTCAGGACCTCATTTGATCTCTTAGAAAAAAAGGAAGAGAAGAAGAGGAAGAAAAGAGACAAAAAATTTGAGCATAGAAGACCCAAAAACCTAAGAAGCATATGTTTTGTAGACTCATTTGTATTCCTTGGTGGTCTTATGTTCTTACGTTTTAATTCTTGAACTCATTTGGAACATTCTGCTTTACTCGAGAACGAGTAAAGAAACTAAGTGTGGGGGAGTTAATATTCATGTAATTTCTGATTGTATGTTTGTATTTTTAACTAGTTTTTATTAGTTTTAGTTGTGGAAATTACACACTTTTGGTGAAATACTTTATTTTCATAATTATTTGTAATTTGTTTAGATTATGACTATTTTGAGCTAAACAGGTCAAAGATCATCCAAAGGATCAAAATTGGACCTTAAAAGATCAAGGAAAGTGCAAGGCTAGGAGACAAAAAAGATTTCGATTTGGAAAAATTACTCATGTAGCCGGTTGGGTATAGGCAATACTCGATCGGGTATTTGCGCGAATTGCTTGATTCGATTGTCCAAATCAAATCCGAGAACAAATGATCGTGGGAGCAAGATTTCGTGAAGATTTGTCACATACCCGATCAGGTATGCCGACATACCCAACCGGGTATGCCCAGAAAAGTGACTTTCTGGGAAATTTCCTAAGATACCCGATCGGATATCCTATATACCTGGTCGGGTATCAGACCCGACCCGCAGCTCCCAAAAGCCTATAAATACACCTCTTTTCTTCACAATAAAATCACCAATTCCTATATACTTCTAAACTTAGTTTAGTCAAGTACTTTCTTTATATTTTTATCATGTTTAGTCTCCAAATGAGGGCTAAACCCTTTCATCTTGATTTTGCTACTTTGAAGCTTAATGGATTGTACGTTGTGAGTTATTTTCTTTTATCATGTTTAATTCTTCCCTTAATCTATCTCTATATTAATGTTAGGGAGTGTTGCTAGGATGACAATTAGTTAACATCTCGACATTAGTTATAGTAGCATTTATTTTCTTTAATCTTCTTCATTGAATATTAATTAATTCCTATTCATATTTCAAATTAATATATTTAGCATTACTAAAAAAGGATCAACTAGTTATGTTTCATATATTAATTTTTACTAGAATCGATCGATGCATACGCTTGTTAATTGTTCGGTCTTTTCACGGTAGTAAACTTGGATTATTAATGCATGCGTCTCATGGTTAATAATATAAGGGAAATTATTTATATTGATTAAACCAATAAACCGCTTGTGTTGAAGTTATCAATCTCAACCATTTTCATCTTAAGTTTATTGCTACTATCGGGTTAATATACGACGCGTGTTCTATATCGACTCGGTAGTAAGTTTTATTAATGAACGCGTCTCGTTATTAATAACTACCCTCGATGAATTAGAGATACTCCTCAGTTGAGTATTCGGGAGGAAGATAGTTAAAGATATAACTGAGATCGACGAACATTTCATTAAGTGGATAAAAGCAAAGCCAAGTCTCTATCTCTATCAAGTAAACCACATAAGTCGTTCAACTTAGTGTTTAAATATAATTTAAGTTCATCAAACAATCTAAAAAACCCCTTGTTACTATTTAATTAAAAAGAAAAATGTTTCTTTCCATGTGGATACGGACCGTACTACGCTATATTTAATTAAAAAGAAAAATGTTTCTTTCCTCGTCACCAACACAATGATAAAACTATCAATACTTATGTTTCATTGTGAAAAGTTTGTCCAATGTATTCCTTATTTTACTCTCATTATACATTTACATATGGACATATATCTTTTTCAAAAAATGTCAACATCTTAAGTTAATATATGTTTGTGCTTAGCTTATCTTTCCTCAACTATGCCCTTACCTTTGGATTTGATAAGAACATCATATTTTTTCTCTCATAACCAATCAAATAGGAAGTACAAAGTAGTATTTTACATTAGTCTACAATAACACAAAGATGACATTGAAGCTATTAACTTAATTTCTGACTCAAAGTTATGCTCATTAGTATTGTGTATTTAATTTAGTTACCAAAGTTAGTATTATTGGTGTTTGTTTGAAACAACATACATATATAAATGGAAAAAATTTCTAGGATATGACTAAAACTCATTGAGTTTTCCTAAGTATGATTAACTTAATTTTTAGACATTTGTATGACTGAAAATCCAAAAAAAAATCTCGTTTATAATTTAATGTTAAATGACGAAAATACCCTTATTTAAAATATGTGCATTTTACACTAATTTCGTCTAATTAAAATTGTTGCACTTTATATTTCCGTTTCTGCAAGACAGTACTGCACGACATTATTGCACATCTGGTAACATTTCACTACACTTCCAACAACATTAATTCTCATCCACTTTAGAATTTTATTTATTGTTCTTTTTCATATTTTTGTTAGATTTAATAATTTTAGTATTTCACGTTCAATTAAATACATTGCATTTCATGGCGGCATTATTGCTCTGCATTACTGCATCATAAGTCATAATCATTGCACTTCTCGCCAACTTTGTAACAATATCTATTGTCTTCGAATTACTGCACAATACACCTCATCAACGCGTTCATTCATTGTTCATGTACAACACTATTTATTGTTGCTCACTGCTCATATTCAACACTCTATTGTCATGTTCACTGCCCATATTCAACATTATCTATTGTCATCTTTACTGCCCATGTAAATGCTCCACAAACTCTAATTTTAAGAAATAGACAAAGAAGAAATCCACAAAACCTAATTTCAAAAAATAGAAAAGGAACGAGAATTGTGGTTGTTGAGGAGATCCACCACTACCTGCTCAACAAATTGATTAAATCAAAATGCTAACTTATCCCCCACCTCGAGCAACGAAACCCGTCGTTCTTATCTTTTGGAAAAATGACTTTGGAGCCAATTATACCCATCGTTCTTCTTGCTTCATTAGAGACACAGAAACAATGTGAAGACCGGACCTCCCACATGTGTCGGTCTTCACCCATATTGTTCCCAATCAACCTACCAAACCCAATCTGCTTTTTTCAGATGTGTGCAACCCAGGATGGAAGTTGAAATCGACAGCAAGGAGTTGCAGAGGCAGGTGGCCGTGCAGCTGGGCAGCGGCATTGCGGTTGTTCGGCTATGTGGGGGTAGACTAGAGGCGATCAATCATTGGCTAGGGTTTAGAAAATGGGTAGAATGTTATGGTTTTATAATAACAATTAAAGGCATATTGGTCCATAAAAGTTATTAATTTATTTAGTAATATATTAATTAATTATGACAAATTAAAATATTATTTTAGGAAAAAAAGTATTAAGGTCATATATTGGGAAACTGACACAATTTTAGCCATACCTAAAGTAATTATCTCTATATAAATGCTTGTTATGCACTAATTGATGATCAGATTTTACCCTCCTATGATAATTATAATCAGGTTGAATTGTCTTCGATTCCTAACTAATTTTACATTTATATTTAATAGTAAGTGCCCTGAAGAAATCTTACACGTAAATGCCATAGTCATAACAGATACAAATATAATATGGTTGGCACCGCAATGTGCTTGTAATACAAGAATTTTTACTATTTAGAATCATTTAGTCCTAAATTCATTTGATAATAATATAGTTTTTCTTAACATCATAACTAATACGGAGTATGTTTCAAATGATTTTGGACATTTACACGAACGCGTGTAGCACGTTTATAAACTAGTAATTAATAACTATACTTTATATACCATTACTGTATAAAACATTGCTAACTAATATGAAGATATAATTCAAGTTTTAGTCTGAGACACCAAACATACTTATGACGGCCCTATTCCAGTTATTTTAAAAAGCAGATAACAATAAATAGGATTGTAACTTTTCGAATGAGGTCAATTGAATTCTACAAATAATTAAATTAACTCATACAAAAAGAATTTATTTTAGTAAAATTATTTTCATGCCCGTGTAATTTATCAAAATTGTCCAATTAGGAAAAAATGAAGGTGCATCGAGTACTAATTGGGGTGCGCGGAGAACACCCTTATTACAAAAATACTCGACTCTACCGTGCTCAAGATACAATCGATTGTAGCATATAATTTGACGTTCCCACCGTTAAGAACTAATATTTCTCCTTCATTATGCTCTCCGATCATAATTACTCTATTCAATCCCATTCGATCATCATCTGTCTTCATCTTTTCACAAGTCATTATATTTGACTTTCTTTATACGAATTAAAGTACTATACTTCTTTTTCCTTCTTTGGGTATGATCTTCTAGGAAAGCACAAACCGCGTAGTGTTTGGCGGATTATTAGGGTCAAAAGGATCATGTGATTTATTAGTAATAATTAGGCCCAATAATTTATATGATAAATGAACATATTTTCAAAAGTACGTATCAATTAACGGGTTTCATCTACAATATATGGTCACTTTTCAACAAAACGTTGGCCATCGCTAATTCTAAGGATGACCAAGCTTCTAGATTTAAAAAGGCAATCCTCCCGTAATTGCATACGTACACACGTAATACGGAATTACAAAGTAGTAAAGACTTTTTTACTTATGGGTGTCAGGAGCCTTAGGGCCATGCACTTCTTAGTTTTTCGCATATAGTTCGCTCATAATTCACTCAATCGTATCATTTACTTTTGAATAAAAGGTTGACCATCGCTAAGAGCATCTTCAATGTTAAAACGTTAACGGTGCATACGTGGCATTAGAAATAACCAATTAAAAAACAATATATAGATTATCTCTCTCCTTATTTGAAGTATCTTAATTACATCATTTTGGTAATTTTTTCTTCACAATGTCAAGCACAATGTCTAGATGTAGACATTGTGGTTGACATTGCAGACAAAAACTTACCAAAAACACATAAGGCCGTGGAAAGAAGGAGAGAGAAATGTCATAAAATCAATATTTTGTGTCTATATATCTCATGCCACATGTGCACCGTGCACATTGTAACATTGGAGATGCTCTAATTCTAAAAACTTTTTGACTTATGGGCGTTAGGGGCCCCGGGGACTAGGGTTGTATGTGATCATATGTATTTTATTTAAAGAAATTAGACCATTAAACTGAAGCCTAACAAAGTGACACAATTGAAGAGAAATGGCCAACTTCCCAATACTATATTCATTAATGATTTAATATTCATTAGATTTAATAAATTAGTTCCTTAAAGTCATAACTCATTTAGATGTTACTATTGTATTACTCGTGTGTTCCACTCATACCAAGACTCTAGAGACAAAAGAGTATTGTGTTGGCTCATCGAACTCATAGTCATGGTAGTATTAGCTATTATCTAGTAATATCTTCATACTTCTACTCAAATAGTCAATGTTTTTGTTTGTTTATGAATTCATCGATCTTCTTAGTTCGTATTAGGTATTCTAAAAACGAAAGGTTCAACTTCCATTCTTTTTAGTTTTTAAAACCTACGGAGTATATTGTTAGATCCTCCTTTGTCTCCTTTGACTTTATCAATTTACAAAATTTAAGAGGTTTACTTTTATTCCTTGAAACTTTGAGCAATTATATATTTTTTTTACAAAGTATTATAATATAAAAATGACATGAAAATGTTGTTTGTTCAAAATACTTTCATAAAAGTATAAAACTTATAACTTCCATAATATTACACTAATCAAAACATGGTCCAAACTTTACTAGATGCCAACATTTCAAGGGACCAAGGTAGTACAATTTACTAAGTATGTTGACATGTTGTATAGAATATATTATCATACATTGTAATAATATATGATATTATATATGAAATTGTATATGTAATATTAATATATGAATGCCTTGCTTAAAAAAAATGAATTCAGCCATGAAATTCACTCACATTTTGTGGTGCTAGAGGGTGGTGATACGAAACCGGTCAACAAGAGTTATACCTTGAACGTAGTTAAGAAAATTCTCACTTCAGCAGTTCAGCCTACTATACATAATTTTGAAAACTTCCTTCATTTGATCATCCCAAAACAGTTTATTTATTCCTTTTAAAGTAAGAATTATACAAGTTATTTCACTTTCGGGTAATAAAATATTTTATAAAAAAATTATAATCGAATTTGAGTTTTTTGTCAATAAAGTAAAAAATATTTTCCAGGCGAAAATGGATGTTCTATTTCATTATTTTTAGTTAAAATATCAATGGTGTAAATATATTATAGTTTCTCAATCAATTATATATCTTGGAAGGAAAATCTAATTGGTCAATAAAAGTTATTTCAATAAAACTTTTTGGTTGTTTATATATTTAATGTATCTTTGATAAAGATAAGTCGGGCTTTATAACTTTTGCACGGTTTCAAAGGTCTCAAAGTTCTTAAGTATTTGTTTAAACACAATAATCATAAAAGTTGTTTTAACAATTTAAGTAGCTTCTGTGAAGAAATTCACATTTTTTAGTATTAATTAGTCAAAATCATTTGATATACCAAACATACATAAATAAAACGACAAGCTTTATAAAATAGTATATAATTTTTTCCCTTTAAAATCTTTTTTAGTTATTAAAAGCTTATTACACCAATTAAAATTAAATCAATTATTTATGCCAAACACACACTTACTCATTTTATCATGAAAGTAAAGGGATAGAGAAATTGTGTGTTCAACATTCGCTAAATCTAATTTTTCTTCCTCCAAATAAAAAACATGAATCAAATACACCAATTAAAATTCTTATTTTGGTGTTAAACTTCCGTTTGTCCATACTTCCACAAAAGCATCACTTAGTTTTCATTCTCATAAAAGTAAATACTGAGTTCGTATATCGTGGGAGTAGCCCACGGTGAGCATGCTGCTCCCACATGCAAAACGCGTGTTACTATTCACGTGGGGGAACACTAATTTTTTTTTATTGTTCAGCAGCAGTGTGATGTAACTCGCGTGCAAAAAATGTAACTCACGCTAATACAAAATGTAACTGCAATCAAATCGAAATGTAATTTGCCTAATACGGATTATAAAAAATAAAATATTGATTTCAATGAAAACAAGGAATCTAATCGCTCAATTACTTTACGTAAATAGTGAATATGTTTTAATTTTATTATGAAGCTCATAAATAATGCTTTTTTCCTTAAAATCATTTTTTTGCCGAAAAATCATTTTTTCCTAAAAAAATATCAGTTTTTTTTTGGAAAAAAGTGATTTATTTGTTTCAATAGCAGGGGTTTACTTAAAAAGTGAACACGTTCTGTTTTTAATATCAAAGTCCATAAAATGCTTTATTAAAAATCACTTTTTTGTCAAAGTAACAATTTTTGGCCAAAAATAATAATGTTTTTTTTTGCAAAAAATGAATCTTTTGTTCAATAGCAAGGTTGTATAACTTATGTTATAGAAAACGTAACTCTCGTTGATTGAAAGTCTAACTTAAATGTATGCAAAATGTAAGTTGTTTAGGCAAGTCTAAATGTAACTCACGTATAAGAAGATGTAACTCACGCATAAACAAAATGTAGCTCGCACATTAGAAGATGTAACTCCATACACTATCAAATGTAAGCAATGAAAACAAAAAGTCTAATTGCTCAAATTAATTTACGTAAGTGGTTAATATGTTTTGTTTTTAGGTCATAAAAATGTTTTCAAAGAAAAATAAATGTTTTTACAAAAAAAAACATTTTTAGTCAAAAAATCAATTTTTTTTTTTTGCCAAAAAATGATTTTTTTTGTTTGAATAGATGGAATTGATTTTGTGATGTAACTCGTGGTATGGTAAAATGTAATTCGCTTTGATGAAAAATCTAACTTAGGTGTATGCAAAATGTAACTTGTGAAGGCCAGTCCAAATGTAACTCGAGTACAAGAAGATGTAACTTGCCCATAAAAAGATATAACTCCATATACTATCAAATGTAACTCCAGAAATTGTTTATAAACAAAACTTACATACATGAATCTCATGTTTTATCAAATTTAAATCGAAATAAACAAACTTAATGTCTTAGAAACACTAGAAATATATAAAAGAGATAAGAAATATAGTATAAAAAGTGTATGAATATGAAAAATATATTATAAAAAGTTTATAAAGAAAAAAAAATTATTTTGAAGAAAAAATAATTAATTTTTGGTTGAAATTTTAGTTGAATAATAAAAAAGGAAAAAAGTGTATCAATAAGGACTAAGAGAGAATGAAGAAGTAATTATTTTATTTTGAAAGGATGAAAAGTTGAAAACTCGATCACAAAATTTAATTACATCACAGTGTTCTTAAATTAAAATAAAAACATTTGGAAACATTAAAAGTAAAAAGAAAAAGAAAAAAGAAAAAAGAGACATGGGTTGCCTGGGTGGGGAAGGATGTTCTAGTGTGCAAGTGAGTGGAGATATCACGTGACCACCTAACAATTGCGTAAATAGCATGCAGCGTATGATTTGTTTGTTATGAAAAAACGGTACGGTATTGGGATGGGTATACCATGCTCATGGTATACCGATCCCACCAGTGGCATATCCACTATGGGGGCAGCTGCCCCCACTCAACCCCAACCCAAGCCTTATATATATGTCCAAATTTTTACAAGAAATTGCTCAAAATAAGAGTTAAATGTAGGAAAAAAATTATAAAATAGGACTAAAAGTGTTTTCTTTAATATTAAAAGAGTAAAAGGATAAAAAAAATCACTAAATTTTGTTGTGTTTAACTTATACTCCAGTATGTTTAGGTAATTAGGTAATTTAGGTACACATCTTAGTAATTAGGTGTTTAGGCTAAATAAGTTAACTTACATTTTATAACTCATATAAGTTAAAACATACATACTTAGTATTTAGGTAATTTTATTACATTTTATCTACAATTACATCTTTACACACCCGTAACATAAATTAATCTTCTTTTTATTCATACTTGTACATAGATATTATAAACTAAATTTAATCAAACAATATTAATAATGTGATTTGTTATTTGTGAAATATGAGACTAAATTGTAGTCAAGTTTGCTCTCACTCACCAAATTTCCTGGATACGTCACTGGATCCCACGGTATGATTTGCCGTAAATCCTATGATTTGCATTTGGAACCGATATACTCCCTCCGGTTCTTTTTAAACTTCAGTGTTTGACTTCACAGTTATTAAGGAAATAAAATTGACTTTACTGTAGAGTACACTGTTGAGACACTGTTTGGCACTGTTTGGCACTGTTGAGACACTGTTTGGCACTGTTGAGCACTGTTTAACACTGTTTTGATGTAGATTTCTTTGCCAAATAAGGAAAAAAGGAAGTGTGAAGTTTATTTTGGACCGTCCCAAAAAGGAAAGTGTGAAGTTTATTTAGAATCAGAGGGAGTAGTAAACTAATTTAGATAACTATGATTTGCGTTTGGAACAGATATGAGTACATCATCTAGGACATAATTTCTGTCGGAGTGGAGGCCCACTTTGTTAAAATATCTGCAATTTCTCTCTACTACACAAATCAAGAGGTTCAGGTAGACTTGGACCCGGTTCGGGCCGCCCGGCCCGGGACCGGTCCGGCCCGCCACTGTGCGGGCCCGGAACCGGACCGGTTCTCGAGTCCGGGTCCGGGTCGGGCCTAGGCCCGGTGGGGGGGCGGGTCCGGACTCGGGCCTTCTATTTGGCGAACCGGCCCGGCCGGGTTCGGGCCAAAAACTGTTTTTTTTTTTTTCATTTTTTTGGGCTTTATTGAGTTGGGCTTGATGTTTAGGACCGGTTTGGGGGGTTTGGGGGTGGGGGGGTGAGGGGGGGGGGATAAAGAAAAAAAATAAACTAACCGGGTGGCCCGGTCCGGCCCGGAACCGGACCCGGAACCGGTGGCCACCGGTTCGGGCTCGGGCCCAACAAAACAGACCCGAGGCCCGGCCGGGCCTAGGCCCGAACCGGGCCCGAACCGGTCCGGGGCCATTCCTAGGTTCAGGCGTGCAATCGAGGAAGGAAAATGATGTTTGTACCCATTTTTATACCCACTTTTGTACTCACCTATGTTTGTGAAGTTATTTTCTTTTGTCTGTGAATTCCTTCACAAACAAAATATGTCTGTGAAAGAATTCAAAGAAATATTTTGTCTGTGAATCGGCTTCACGGACAAAAAAATAGCCTTCACAAAGGTGGGTATAAGGTGGGTACAAAAAGCAGGGTTGATCGAGGAAACTATATGGTTTGTATTGTAAACAATTTGCGCATGGGACCATGGCCCATGGGGTGAGATTTTATCTTTGACAAATACTACGTACTACCTCCGTCCCCCTAAGTTTGGAACAAGAGAAGGTGACACGGTTATTAATAAAAGTGGGTTTATGTGGTTGATATTGAATTGATAAAGTAAGAATAAAGTAGGAATGATTTAGAACCACATGAACTTTACCAAATAAGGTATGAGACAATCTTAGTGGGACGGACCGAAATGGTAAAATGGGACAATCATAGCGGGACGGAGGGAGTATATGTTAGTGACCTTTAATACTAATAGATCGAAGAAATGCGTATCACACAATTTTATTTTTCTTTATTTAGCTTTAGCCAAATGACACGAATGGAGCATTTACTGAAGCAACCCATGGGAATGGAGTGAATAACAATTCGCACCAATGAAAAGCATCTTGATTCTTGAAGATCTGAAGATGCATGCTACATGCCTTCATGGCTCTTGTTTGATCAAACATTTACAAGTTTGAACCATTCCCAGCAAGGGAGAAAAGTGATTCTATACATACTGCATTTACTAACTTAATGTGAAGGAAAGTGAAACAAACAAGAGCCAAAACTAAAGAAGAATCTATCTCCTACTTCATGGTCAAATTTTATTATTAGAGGAAAGGTTAAGTGCGGCGGGGGGGGGGTAAATCTTAGAGCAGTAAGCAAGTTGGAGAATGGTGTTGGGACCAGTAGGCATGTGCAGTCAAGACCCGGTCCAGTAGCTCTTGGGGCACCGGTTCACCTCGTCTTTGCTGAGGGGATATTCTTGCAGTATGTACCAGTGTTTTCCACTTGTCCTGCATATCTTTAGTTTATCATTAATGGATTTTATTAGGTATAAATTGATTAAATTCACAATTCATTCCAATTCAACAAGCCCAAAAACAACACATAAGGGCTGCACCGTCCAAATCTTAAGCCTAAATGATAAGGTCCTACTTTTGATTGATACAATTATATGACTGCGATATACTACGTATTAACACCCAAAGTTCACGAATTCCATCCTAAAAGATCAAACTAAAGAAATAGTCTAAGGCCTTGCATTCGAGCGTGGAATAACTTAAGAAGGTGGCTCCTTAGAACGTCAATCTTGAAATTCTTGTGTTTGTTATTGAAGATCATTGGAACATGGCTAATTTTGAAGTATGTGCATGTGCTTACTGGTTAGGCTTATGTGGACCAAATTACTGGAACTATTAACTTTGATACCATATCATCATAAGTTGGAGCTAGGATCTTAAGGCAGTCTATTGATCTTCTTGGAAAAATCGGGCATAATTCATCATAAGTTGGAGCTAGGATCTTAAGGCAGTGTCTACCTAATGCAGAGAGTAAAATTGCAATAACAGATTCCCGCGTTCTAAGAAAACAAAAAATAAGAGCTCGATGAAGATGCATGGAAAACATGGGATTTAGAGCAACCTTCAAATCAACATAAGTTCTATGCTTTGCATTGTCGAAGGCGCGCAGCTTAACATCACGCCACCTTCCAGTTCCGAGTTTTTCGACAGCTTGAACAAGTGCTTCCACCTCAGAAACGGAGAAAGGCCGACGGATTCGACGTTGGGCTGTCTCCGATCTCTTTGGTCTTCTCAGTGGAGGCGCCACAGCCAGGGCATCCATGTTTCGGTTTGGAACAGCAACCAATGCTCTTGAATCATCTGATGTGCCACGCTTATTAATTGATGTAGCTGAATCATGAGCACTTCCAATGAAATTGATCATGCGCATCCCTCGACGAGCATCATTTCGTTTCGCTTCGACTCCACTACGCCCCACGCTGCAGTGAAGATTGAAGTAAATTATACATTTGCCATGCTCGTGAAAGTGTCTCATGCGTATTTAGTGTAAACAAGTCCAATTTGAACTGATCTCGAATCATGTGTATTTTATGAAAGTGTATCATGCGTATTTTACAATTTCGTGAAAGTGTATCATGCGTATCATGCATATTTCGTTTCGTTTCCCAAAACTTTCGTCTAACTTTAACTATTTTATCATGGTCAAATACTCAAATATAAAACAATAAATGGGACAAACTGAATCAATTGGACTACCTAAACAATTGTGCCAAAACAAACAACCGACCATCAGACTTGTCTTTAAACCGTACTAATATTCGGGGTCCCATTTGTTAGTTGTGTATTCCATAGTTAGCCGATGTAGGACAATCTTCAATATCATCAATATGTTACTGGCTATTTTTAAGTTGGAACTTCGGTGTGTTTTATTTTTTCGTCGATATATGAAGAACACAATAAATAAGTTTACCTTGCTAGTGGTTCAGGCGAGTCGCGAGAAAGTACAAAAGGATGGTCTTTTGGAGACACTAGATGTGGGGAATCTTGAGAAGAATTGGGCTCAAGTGTGAAACCAACGGCATTGAGCATGTTGTTATCATGGCAGATTCCGGACTGTAATAAAGTTTTGCTATCATCTCTAACCTTCTTACCCTGCAAAAGTACACCAACGCGTAGTCCACCACCGAGTATTGTTGTCACTGCCTCCATCACTGTCCTCTGAAAAAAACGCATTAAGAGAAGCAGAAAAGATGCATCAGTAATCTAGCATGCGTGTCTGATATTGTTTTTTCATACAGTAAATGGGAAGTAGTAAAAACTTTGGTTTAACATGCCTTTAGAGAACCAACAGTTGCAGTTTCTGGAATTTCAATAAACAGCTCCGGGATTCTGAACGATTTTATTCTGAGTTTCACTGAGCAAAGAAGAAATACTTATCAGTTAGATGTGGTAATTGCCCGCAGTCACAAGTTATAAATTATTGAACTTACATATAAGATCTTATGACTCCTTGTAGATCTTATATAAGAACTCTGAGGCGAAATTGTACATGGTATGAAACTCGGGTCTGGATAAGTTGTTTGTTTAAATTTGAGGCAGTGTCCTGCCCTGTTTAGAGCATGTTGGGTATCTCTACCTCATTTAGAGTCTGTTTAGCATACTAATCTACTTTCAAGTTGCAGAAGTTGACTTTTTAAGATGAAGATGAGTTGTGATTATTGTTGTTATGTTCTATAGTAAGGTTGAACTCCCATGTCCATAAATAATTAAAGATTTACAAAACTGTACTCATATTGAGGATCCTTACAAAATGACCATTCTACCTTATTTTAAGTATGACAACAAATATACTTTATGGTTATTCAAGGTATGAAATAGGCATTTTAAACCTCTTATACTTTATGGTTATTCAAGGTAAGAAATAGGCATTTTAAACCTCTTCATTTGGACTAAACTGCTCTGATTTAGTTCAGTTGTCCAAGTTTGATGCAGTATGTATGGTTTGGCCTAAACTGTTCAAATTTACTGGTTTGATCTGTTAAAATTTAATAAGGATTGGTTGGTCTAATATGTTCTTGTTTGATCTATTTAAAGTTTCTTAAAGGAATAAGTAATATCACCTCCATCCCTTACACAACTTCCTAGTTTGTATAACATGCACATGATTTCTTCCTTGACTTCCTGCAATGCTTTTTTACTAAAGATAATTAATATTCCGACTATTAGTTACACTGATTTGACATTGTTTGATATTGTAGTCATTTTTACTCGAGTGTAATGGAACTATTTAGGAGCCTTCATATTTCTCTGAAGTATAGTCGAACATTTTGGTGCGATTATTAACCTGGTGCGATATAAACCCTTCTTTCTGTTTTTGACAAATAACTTGTGATTCATGACATTTGTCATTCTTTTTTCTCTTCTGCACAACTTTAACCACATAAAAAAAAGAGTATAATCCGTCAAACAATTTCTTACCAGGGGAATCGCTACTTCTAAAGGATCCACTTTCACCTGCTGCAGGGTTTGGTGTTCCCGCTGTTAGAGTATAACTGGAAGCATCTTCATTAGAGCGCCCAGCTTCAGAAATGGAAACCGAGTTCTTATCATCATAAAGCTTCCTTTTCTTGAACGGGTAATCTTTCAGAGACCTTCGGCGCTTCAAATCCAGATCATTCCTTCCATTTCCAAATTCAAACCCTAATTGACAGCTAGAAGATACATTGGTTCCAGAAACATCCGGACCTTCCTTCCTGTTTAGGCTTCCAAGTTCAAGCTTCTCCGAACAATCGGACGAGGTTGTCGTCAATGCAGAGGGCCACGTGTCATGTTCTGCGTTATCTCGGAGAGGATGTTCCTGCGAGACAAGCTCAGAGAGAAAGAACCGCCTTTCATAGCCGCCATGATCGCAAGGTTGGTGTTCCAAGGTTTCTTCTTTATTCTGTTTTTCCTTCTTAATAAGACTGTCTTTAGTAGAAGAAGATGTGTTTGCGGAAGAGGGAGAGTTATGTCCTTCCTCCAGCAGTATGTTTCCAGCAATTGTGGCTAATAAGTCAAATGCACATTTTTGTTCATTAACCTCAGGTTTCCTCCAGATAATGCCCCTCTTCTAAAAAATGTAGGATTACAGCAAAATAAGACATCAAATAAAGAAAGGGAAATCTTTTCAAATACTCCGTAGTAAAGTAAAAAAAGATTTAGAAGTAAGTACTCCCTCCGTCCCAATTTGTTTTGCAAAGTCAACATTTTTTTGTCAACCAATAATAAAAGTCCAAATTTATATATTCAAAAACTACATTAAAATCTCTTCAAAGTTGTAAACTCCAAATTAGAATATAATTAAAAATTGACATCCTAATTAGGTGAACAAAACGAGACTGTTTGACTAAGAAAAGTCAAATTTGCAACTCTTTTTGGGACGGAGATAGTACCAAGTATTGAAAACATCAAGTATTGAAAAGATGGAAATTTGATCTGTATAGAAGAAGAGTACTCTGTACATCGTTAAGATGGAAATTTGATCTGTATAGAAGAAGAGTGTCAAGAAGAAGTTGAAATGAAAACCATTGGTTGACAATATATATGCAACACAATATATGCAGAATTTGTGAGTCTTGTGGACCATATGTCCTATTTTGCAAAACAATACTAGGACTGTTTTCATTGTGACTTCAGTGACCATGTAGTCATATTTTTAATATTAAAACTTATTTTGAGAAACATTAATATTTCCATCATTTGCAAGGGAGTCAAAGACTCGATATTTTTTTGCTTCAAAATATTATGAATAAAACAAAATAGCTCACAAAATTGTCTGTACTTCTTTGTTATGAAAGTTCTTTGTTACGAAAGTCCATGCAATTTTCGAAGCGATTTTTACTATGGCTCAACCGGAAACCGTATTTTTACGACTGTGCAAATCCGACCCCCTTACCCCACCATACGACACTTGGGGACCAAAAATCTGAATTAGAAAAAATATGATAAAATTTGAGTTAGTAAATTCTAGTTCATAAAAGGAAGTAATATACTAACCCTGGTTGATCTGGTGGATCGCGGTATTTGAGCTTCATAGCCAATAAATCCATTGTTGTTATCTAATCCTTTATGCAACACCATTTTTTTGTCAAGGAAGAATGTCAAGAAGAAGTTGAAATGAAAACCATGCAGCCTGCAATGGAATGTGGAAACAATAACGTTAAACCTATTGCATAGAATCTCTCTGCATGGTATGTTGAAGCCTTATAGAACCAACTACAATTTTATTATTGTGCCTAAATGTGAATTGCTTTTTTTGTAAGAATGTAGATGGGAATAAACAGAAAACCACAAGAATTTGTAAAATCTTATACATGTTATGTTAAATATTGTGCAGAAGACAATATTCATAAAGCCTAGACTTTTAAATCCTTCAAACTATAAATCCTTTGAATGGTTACTATGTAGAGTATATGATTCTTCAGAGCGCACACACAGAAACAACTCTGCTATAAGCCTATAACCCCTGAAAGAGATATTCCAGTTTCTGCTATCTCCAAGAATACACTATATGAATATATGATTAATAAATTCAAAGAATAACAAACCAGAAAAATACTCGTATGAATAAATTACAGGTTGCACTTTCTGATCTCGACTGTGTGAAGAACACAACCTTTAGAAAATTAAGAATATCCGAGTTTGCAAAACTCTGACAATATATATATATATATATATATATATATATATATATATATATATATATATAGAAGCGGATCAACATAAACCTGGGCTTGAAATCCTTCGTGAAAATGCAAATATATACGTAGTATAAAATTTTTCCATGAGAAAAGGACAATGCTATAAACGACGGTTTCAAAAAAAAAAAAGACCAAAACCCATAAAGCATCAAACTTGATCCCTACTTTCCCAGAATCCATACATTTCTTTGTATCTTACCAGATTATTGTTGAACTCTGATCCCTGAATATAGTAAGAAATTTGCAACAAAACATAAATGGGATGAAGGATGACGTAATTAACCTTTAAACTATCCAACTCTGCGTCAAATCTAACTGGAAATCGACCTCAGGGTATATTCTTCTTTGCAAAAAGATCCAAACTTTACACAATCCAACAATGGAATGAAGAATTGGAGAATGGTGGAGACCACTGGGAAACTTTCAAGACCCAAAAAGAAAAAAAGAAGAAATAATGTGTAGAAGAATCAAAATGTCAAAAACCCAGAATTTCCATGCCCTTGAATCACTGGAAAAACTCACATATAGGCATCCATGGCTGTTGTCTTTCTTGTGGCAAAATGAAGAAGAAAAAGAAAAGGAAGAAAAACCCTGTGAAAACCACCTTTTTTCCCATGTCTTAAACCTCAGTTTTATACAGGGGGGCACGGTTACCGGACCTATCGGTAAAACCATGTTTCGGACACTGAAACCCCTGAAGACCGGTTCTACGCCCTCACGCTTTTGCCAGCTAGGCTCTGGATTCTGCCACGTGGAGCTTTCTACGAATCCAATGGTCACCTGTTGGTCTTTCACATTTCACAGCCGAGAGAAAAACGTCGGGTCAACCATTGGAGGGAATTTCTTCTCACCAGTTGTTTTTTTGTTTGGAACATGAAGAAAATATGGGAAATGTATTGTTTTAAATTTTAAACAAAAATGTCTTCTCAGGGGACAAAAGATTAACACGTGTCCCAAAGTAGTACCACGTGGCTGTATATCTGCATGGTCTGATAAATCCTAGTAAGAATTACTTTCAATAATTTAAAAGTAAAAATACGTAGTTTTTTTATTATTTTAACCTATAAGTAAATCGACACCAATAATTCTCAACTATTATAGAGATTTACGGTTAGCCAAGGTTTTTACAACTATGAAAAAACCCTTTCTTTAATTTGCAAGGAGGAGAAAAAGAAGGAAATGTGGTTAGTTGGAGGTTTAGCGGTTACTAGACGGTTATCTGTGAACAGTAGCGCTGTAGATTGAAACTGGTGGCGGGTAATGTTTTTAACTTGTAAGGTCGATTTTCTCCGGGTGAATTTGGGGTTGTGGTAAATCCAAACAAATTGAATGTGTTAGATTTAAGGGAAAGTTCCTGAAATGAGATCCAAAACGTTTGTAAATTCCAAAGGGATAATGCTCAAATTGGACACTATGGTTTCATCAGAATTTCATATTTGACACTAAGGTTTTAAATGGACCAAATTAGACACTATGGTTTTATATGTATCTCATATTGGACACTAAAGTTTCATAATTAAATGTAGTATAAGTGAGTATCCAATTTGATTTTTATCTAATATAAGTGAGTGTCCAAAACTTATGAATTATGAAACTTTAGTGTCCAATATGAGATACATATGAAACCAGTGTCTAATTTGATCCATTTGAAACCTTAATGTCAAATATGAGATTCAGATGAAACCATAGTGTCCAATTTGAGCCTTATCCCAATTCCAAAATAGGACTGTCATGTTTTTATTCCCAAAATAGGAGTAATTACTGTCAAGTTTGGAAAATACTGCCATGTTTAAAGTCTGGTACTGCCAAAACATGACAGTAATTGGTCCCATTTTGGGAACTAAAAACATGACAGTCCCATTTTGAAAATTACAAACGTTTTTAGTCCTATTTAGGGTAAATTCTCTAGATTTAATAAAAAAAGGGAACATTCCCGAAAAGCAAAAACGTTTTAACATTGTTTTTTTTTTAAATATAAATAGTTATAGTCAAGTTTTAAATATAAATAGTTATAGTCAAGTTTGAAAATAAGTGTAAAACTTCGAAAATACTATCACTAATGACATGTACTCCGTACAAGTGAATATATAAAATATAGCATAACGCTCTTATCCTGTAATTTACAAATACTTTTATTCTTATTTAGGATAAAATTTTTAAGAAATACTCTCAGTCCCACTAAGATTGTCTCAGACACTATTTATTTGGTAAACACAAATCACTCTTAATTTCTTACTTTATATATCAAATTTTTATCAAATTTGATTCAGGTTTTTGCGACTTTGTAAAGCTTTTAATGTAGTTTCTAAATACGTAATTTTTTTTTCCTAAAAAAAATTGAGAATGAACAAGGATTTATTTGCTTTATCGTCGGTCAAGCATCGTAATTATCCCAATCTTATTAGGACGGATGTAGTACTCGATATGAAAAAAGAGGAAAGAGTAGAGACTAGAGAGTAGAAACTAAAGTGGAGAGAAGTTGCCGTTGATCGTCAGGCACAAAGGATCAAATTGGGGCTCTCTCTTATGAGAAGGCACCTTGGGCCACATCCAGGGTAGGGCGGTTAATGAGTCGAGCCTCAACACCTAGAGTTTGAGTTTGAGTTCGACTCGATTCGGTAATAGTGGTGTTTGGATTTGAACTCAAAGCTCGATGAGCTTTACGAATGAAGATCGTGTTCGGCTCGATAGATATTTAGTGTTCAAACCAAGTGCTCGATAAGCTCAATAAACATGCTTGAATTTGAATTTTTAAATGTTGCTCGTTAATAAGCTCGTCTCGAACTATTCGACAAGTATTCGCTTCGTTAATAATCATATTTAAATTCCTAAAATCATATTAATTACATTTAAATTTTGACATATATACATAAATTATACGGAGTATATATAATATCAGGGTTTCTGATGAGCTCGAGCTCGAACCGAGCCTAATACTACGATGTTTGAGCTTGACTCGATTAATTGTTCGAACTTAAAACTCAGCTCATGTTCAAGTTCGAAAGCTCGTTAAGCTCAGCTCGTTGCATTCAGAATTGAGCTCAAACTCGTATAGTTCGATAAAAGCTCAGTTCGTTAATAGCCCTAATCCAGGGAGATACCTAGACCGGTCCAGATTCAATTTAAGTTTCAATTCAGACAACGATTTATTTACTTCTATTTAGGGAATTGTCTCATTCCTGATTAAATTCCAAGTATGAGTCTATTTAAACAAACAGAACAAGTAAATTTTTGACCAATTCGAGATCAATTTAGATTGGTTCCGAGTGCCACTTCTGGTACAAAATCAAAATGGGGGAATTTGACTTTGCACCAACTTTTTGGCTGGTATTGAACTTTGCACCTCATTTAAAACAATGACTTTACACCTCATTTCACTTAAAAATCTTTTGATTTTGCACCCCATCTAAAAACAATTCTTCACAAAATGTTACTCCCTCCGTCCCCTTAAGTTTGTCCCGTTTTACATTTTTCGTCCGTCCCACTAAGTTTGTCCCATACCATATTTGGTAACATTTGAGTGGTTAGAATTCATTCTTACTTTATTTACACTTTATCAATTCAATACCAACCACACAATTCCACTTTTTCTTAAAAACCACACCACACCCCTCTGTCCCAAACTTAGGGGGACGGAGGGAGTATATGATTGGTACAAAGTCAAAGTTTTTTTCAAAATGAAGTATGAAATCCAATATTACCCAAAAAGTGAGATGTGAAATCAAATTGCCTATCAAAACTGCAAAATCAGTCGACTGTGATTGGGCATCTAATCATGGTAATATTTATGGGTCCATTTTACACACAGATCTCAAGATTAAACTCCTACGATCGAACAATCCATTTGTATGTTTCAATATCATATGTAATTTTCGAATTCCGTATAATCAGATAATTTTATGGTTTCTTGTAGTCCACACTCCTTGTCCAGAGACTCAATGTCACGAAGGTAGCATATAAATTTATCAATATTGTATACCGTAATTTTGAAGCACAAAATCCTGCGAATTTTGCAAAAAAAGTAAGAAGTGAATGCTGTGAAGTACTTTAATAAAATCCCACAGTTTAGCGCACGAGAAAGTTTAATGTATTACACCTCACACTTAAAATGCTCTTTTCTTAAGATGTTCTCGGTTCAAATCAACAGCTTTGTTTACCCCATGGATTCTCTGTTATACCACAGTATTTATTTATTTTCTGGTGAAGGCTATATGGGGCAAATAACTAGGTTTCGTCCGGCCCTCACCATTTGAGGTAGTTCTTGGTGTAATTTTTTGATGGAATTTTTTGAGCATCTTATTCATTAAGTTTTGTTTACTCATATCAAATTTCAGCTAATCATTCAATCGAGAAGGCATTCAAATGAATTCTTGAAGATAATTGCGCTTTTAACTGCGCAGTTATCTTCAACAATTCATTTGAATGTCTTCCCGTTTTAGCTGAAATTTGGTATGAGTAAACTAGACTTAATGAATAAGATGCTAAAAAAAAAACTCATCAAAAAATTCCACCGGGAAACACCCCAAATGGCGACAGCCGGACAGAGTATCCTAAATAAGGGCTTATTTGACTTTTTTTTTGTTAGTACATGAGCTTATTTGCCCTTTTCTCAAATAACTACAATTCGCCTAAAGTTTAATGTAAAGTCAGTTTTATACTTATACGGTTATACCTTCAGATGTGATGAAATAAAACTGTTACTTCTAAATAAAATTTAAAACTTGTCTTCCATGAATTATTAAAATACAAAAGATACACGTACTTAGTCAGGGACCCGGGCCGGGCCAGTTTCGGTTCAGGCTTGGGCCCGGCCGGTCTTTTTTTTTTGGAAATAAAGAACCGGAACCGGCCCGGGTAGGCAGCGGTTCCGGGTCAGGCCGGTTCCGGTCCGGGCCGATTCATGTTATTTTTTTAATTTTCTTTTGCTTTTCTAATTAACCCCCCGCCCCCAAACCCCCCCAAAACACCCAGACCAATCCGGGAGAAACCAAAAAAATTGAGAAAAAATAGAAGAAATAGGTTGGGCCGGTTCCGACTTTTGAGAGGCCCGAGCCCGCCCTATTTAACTCCCGGATCCGGATGGCCCGAACCAATCCTATGACCGGGTACCGGGCCGGGTCGGACCCAAACAGTACCGGTTCCGGGCTAGTTCCGGGTCGGGCAGCCCGACCCGAGTCCATGACTACACGTACTGACATAGCTTTTTATAATAATAATATAGTAAAATCATAAGCAATATCAGGGCAGCATTGATTCACGAACAATCCTGTGAACGTAGTCATGGACTCGGGCCGGGTCGGACCTAGGCCCGGCCAATTTTTTTATTTTTGGTAGAAGGCCCAGGACCGGCCCGGGTTACCACCGGGTTCGGACCAGGTCCATGCAGTTTTTTCTTTTCTTATTAACCCCCCCCCCCCCCCACCCCCCCACCCCATCCCCAAACCCTCTCAAAACACCGAGCCCAACTCAGGAAAAAAACCCAAAACAATGAAAAAAAAGGCCTGAACCAGGCCTATGCTGGTTCCAAAGAAGGGGGTGAACAGGGACCGCCCCCACCCTAACCCCCGGGACCAGGCCTAGTCCCGGAACAAAAACCGGTATAACCGGGCCCACACAGTAGCGGGCCGGGCCGTTTCCCGGGTTGGGCGGCCCGAACCGTGTCCAACACTAAGTGAACGTAGTACCTTGTAGGGGATTTTAGTCAGCTTGAGATTAGGGGTGGACTCGGGTCGGGCCGCCCGGCCCGGTACTGTTTGGGCCCGGCCCGGTTCCCGGTCTTGGGGCCGATTCGGGCCAACCGGAACCGCCCAACTCCCGGTTCGGGCTCGGGGCTTGAAAATGTTGAACCGGCTCAGCCGATACGGGCCATTTTTTTTTTCAATTTTTTTTGTTTCTACCGGGTAGGGCTGGGTGTTTTGGGGGGGTTTGGGGGATGGGGATGAAGGGGGGGGGGGGGTCGGGGGTAATTTAGAAAAACAAAAAAAATTAAAAAAAAAAACCATTGAATCGGAAACCGGCCCGGCCCGGAACAGCCGGTCACCCGGGCCGGTTCCGGTTCCCTACTTCCCAAACAAAAGCCCAGCCCGGCCCAAATCGGAACCGGCCCAGGTCCATCCCTACTTGAGATCTTCTGCCGCATGGCAAAGTGCATTACGACAATTAACGGTGGGATGGGCAAAGAAGAAGGCTCTAGATGCTAAAACACTCTACCTTGATGCTAAAACACTCTAACTTGATCCATTATAGTTGGAGTTAGACGTTGGGTGGATTAGTAAGTTAGATATGATATACTACGTAGCTAGGTGAGGGTAGGGGTGGACCGGTTCCGGGCTGGGCCCGGTTCGGGCCTTGAACCGGCCAGGCCTCGGTTAAAGGTAGGGGAGGCCCGGAACCGGCCCGGGTTACCCCTGGTCCGGTTCAAGCCGGGCCGGGTCCGGTTCAAGCCGGACGGACCGGGCCGGACCCGGTTCAAATGAGAAGACATCTTAACGTGTAAAATGAGAATTAATCTCAGCCGTCCAAAGTGTCGATCTGATGCACAATAACCCATATCCGATGCACTTTCGAATAGACCTTATTCGATGCACTTTTCGGAATAAGGTCTATTCGAAAGTGCATCTGATATGGGTTGTTGTGCATCAGATCGACACTTTGGACGGCTGAAATTAATTCTCATTTTACACGTTAAGACTTTTTTTCATTTGATCCAAATTCTATATA
Organism: Cuscuta epithymum; assembly: GCA_945859915.1. NCBI lineage: Eukaryota > Viridiplantae > Streptophyta > Magnoliopsida > Solanales > Convolvulaceae > Cuscuta > Cuscuta epithymum. The sequence goes on along the minus strand of CAMAPF010000150.1, from coordinate 1,926,535 downwards.
TATATATATATATATATATATATATATATATATATATATATATATATATATATATATATATATATATATATATATATATATATATATATATATATATATATATATAGAGTGCTCTTCTCATCAGGCCGGCCTGACGGGATGCTCCGTCCGGCCGAGCCCATTTGGGCACCTTCCCGGTGGAATTTTTTGATGAAATTTTTTGAGCATGTTCCCCATCAAGTCTAGTTTGTCCATACCAAATTTCAGCTCAAAATTCGATCGGGAAGGCATTCAAATCATTTTTTGAAGTTGACTGCGTCAAAATATACATATAAAACTGCAGTCAACTTCAAAAAATGATTTGAATGCCTTCCCGATCGAATTTTGAGCTGAAATTTGGTATGGACAAACTAGACTTGATGAGGAACATGCTCAAAAAATTTCATCAAAAAATTCCACCGGGAAGGTGCCCAAACGGGCTCGGCCGGACGGAGCAGCCCGTCAGGCCGGCCTGACATGAACATTCCTCTCTCTCTCTCTCTCTCTCTCTCTCTCTCTATATATATATATATATATATATATATATATATATATATATATATATATATATTGGGTTTCCTAATCAACCCCCTACCCTCCCCCTCAACCCCAAACCACCCCAAACCACCTCAAATGGCGCAAAATACTCAATCCACCCCAAAAACTTAAAAAAAAAAAATCAAAAAAAATAAAAAAATAAATCCGGCCCGGACCGGGGCCGAACCGGCCAGGCCGGTTCAAACAGTGACCAGGCCGGGCCGGTTCCAGTTCGGACCGCCCGGCCCGAGTCCAACCCTAGGTGGGGGGGAGCCTAGGGGTCATTGAGACTTGAGAGCCTGGGCAGGGGATTAGGCAGAAATGGTTTTTTACAACAACGGTCAGGAAATATATCGTGCAGTTATTTTCAAGCCTGCGTGTGGATGACGTGCTAATCAAAAGCAAGGAGAGTAGGAGACTCCATACGAACAATTGCAGTTATTTTCAAGCCAACATTTTGAACACTAGTTGATACAACAGATATGGGACACCCATTATATCCTTGTAACAGGAGATATGTAGTAGTATAAAAAGAAATGAGGTTTTTGATGTATCTAATGAGAAATTGAGAATACTTGGATTCACATAAATCACCGTCAACAGTGAAAAGGACAGAAACCTCCCCTATAGCCCTAACTTCATCACTTAAATAAACTATGCAAATACAACTTTGCCACAAAGAGGATGAACAAACAATTCAGACATATAGGACATGAGATACAGATATTGTACACAAACCACAGCAATTGTAAGAGAATTCCTTGTATGCATCCGAAAACTTTGATCACTTCTTCAGGCTTCAGCTAGACGTAAGATTACCATACTGCCATGGATTGAACTCCACTGACTTGGGATCTTCCGCGTCAATGCTACCCAAAGAATCAACAGCATCACGATGTTCATCGTACTTGCCATTATAGCGGTAAATTTCTATTTCTCCCCATGGTGTTGGATTAACTTCATCGGTTAAATCAAACCATCTTGGTGAGAATTGATGCCCATTCGTCTCACGGCTTCTCTTTTCAGCTCTTTGCCTCTCTTCCAAGCTATAAAAAGGTCAAGGAAGTATAATTTATTGAGACGGGTATCCTAGGATACAAATGGTTACATAACTAAATACTCGTAGCCCGTACCCTAAAACAGCACTCCCCCCATTCCAAAAAGGATGTCACTTTCTCAGTTTCCCTTTCGCTCAAATTAGTTGCAGTATATGTTTACATTTCAATGCAACTTCTGTTGCATTTTTTCCAATTTTACCTTTATTTACATTTTATATGGTTAAACTTCCCATATTATTAAAGCATGGATAACTAAATTAAGGGCATGTTAGTATTTTGCAGTCTGTTCTACTACATATGTGGCAGCATCATTACTACGAGTCTCAAAAGTATGTGTGAAACACTTTGAAATGTTTGGAGAAAATGCTCAAGGGAAAGAAAACAAAATGTCAAGGTGGTTACCTTATGTCGTTTGGATATAGATTCAAAAAATGCATAAGGAGAATAATATATACGTTTTTCAAGATATACTCTATTTGAATTAATAAATAAAATGAGATAAATCTAGAGTTTGAACTGCTCTTTAATTTTATCCCAAATTTTATTTCTTTCTCATCATTCTCTCATTTTCCCTTATTTTTTTGCCCTATTATTTCCATGTTCCAAACGCACACTACAATGTACAAAAGTGACATCATTTTTATGGAGGAGAGACTAAGGGAGTAGAAGCAGCTCTAGATTATCACAATATTGAAATCACATTTTGGATGTACGTGTTTGTTGTAAGCAATAAAAAGATTATGTTTGACATACCTGCTTTTTTCAGAACCAGCTTTGGACAGATCGCCTATTTCAAGAGCAGCTCTATCAGGGCGCAGACGAGAATCAGATGCTAGTAACTTTTTTGGAGCAGTATCAAAGCTGTTAATTTTGTGAGCAAAGTGAGTGTACTGGAATTTATCATTTTCTGGAACAGCAGCAAGAGTCCAAACCTACACATATTACATGCGTGTTATTACTTTACAATTAACTTAGCAGCCACCATATTAACAGAGAAAATAACATTCAAGCTTATCATCTAAAGAAGCAACCCCATCAGAGTGTGCTGCGAGCATATCATATTTGAAACCAGATTAAAATATTTATGCTATATAACCCATTACTTTTAGGTTGTTCCTCTGTTGAAATTATATACTCCGTAACACGTTGTCTGCCTCCTGTGTCCAATACTCCGGTTTACATTGCAGTGAGATAGTGTACATCATAAAGAATCTGAACAATGATAAAAGAACCCGGTTTATTACCTCTTTAAGTTCTGTGCCAGGAAGGGGCTCTCCTTCCATGTCACATGGTTGAAAACTCATTGATTTGTTCCATTTTCCAGTCATCAGAATTTTGGGTTCCTCAGCAGCATTATAAACATAACCATCAACCTCATATCTCCCAGACCTGAACAAGAGCATGACATTTTCATGATGGCTTACAATGACCAGATGTTTTACTTGTTTACACTGAAAAATTCTTCATCTAAAAAAGTGTCTTATTTTGTCAAAGTTCAACTTTTTAATTTCACACTACAACTCTTAGAGTAATGGAACCTTATTACTTCCTCCGTCCTACTAATAATGGTAGGAGAGGGAGTGGCACGCATAACAATAAAAGTGGGATTATGTGGTTGATATTAAATTGATAAAGTAAGAAAAAGTTTTACTAAATTTGGTATGGGACAATCTTAGTGGGATGGACCGAAAAGGAAAAATGGAACAATCTTAGCAAGACGGGGGGAGTATATTTGTTGAAGTCATTTTTTGGTTTAACTAAAGTTTATCTTGTTAGGCATGTTTGTTACATTTTTGACAAATGCATACAACAAATAGTCCCAATGATGAAACATGACTGACTCTTTTAGAAGACACTTACTTTAAAAAGGACTCTTTTTAGTTTTTTTAAAGACATAAAAAAGTTTTTGACAATTGATACATGATTATTTTTTTGGAAAGGAGGGAGTAATAGAGAAATTAGCCCCACCAGTGAAAATGGAAAAAGAATGAAATAGAAAAGGTAGGGCTGAGCACATAGAACACAATCACCAAACTCCGGTGCAGAAGGAACAACTTTTACCACAAAATCATAAGCCCTGTCTATAGAGTACAGACAACCAAGTGCGACCAGAGATGTCAAGGTAAAGGCAAAATAAGCAATATCATACCCAAACCAGCCACAAGGTTGAAAATATAGCACAGCTTTGTCTCCTGTCGTCAGATTGGTCATGATCATCTCTCCAGGTGAATCCACCCATGTCCGACCAAAAATCAAATTGTTGACCTTCGTTGGTGGTGGAACTAAATCCAAGACAACACCGTCTCTTTTAAGAGTCACCCGTGTTCTGCAATCAGAGCGTATATATGTTGAAGATTTCTGTTTTAAGAACTTATGATTGTCTTCTGACTTAATTTAAATAGAGCCAAATGGCTTTAGGGGACTTCAGTTATCGTGCCTAACAAGAGTTCATTTCAATGTTGATGTTCTATTAACTATTCTATGCCATTTCACGTGTTTAGCCTTTGCAGCAAGGCATGATAAAATATAATAAAAAAATTATGCTTAGAAGTCATAAATCATAATTAACCTATAATAGATTATATTCAGAAAGAAACTACATTAAAAATGACATGTAATAATCACAAAAAAATACAAAAAGTATACTTTGTAATTAACTATAAGTGGAAATTAGTAAACAAACTTGAAACTAGTTATCTGACACTCACACCCAAAACAAGTATTGATTACAAGGGAGGGGAGCTGGTATTTCGATTTTCAAATATTAACAAGAGCAATACTCCAGAAAAATTTGCTAGAAGTATTATAATTATAAAATAAAGGCAGCGGATTATTTCAAGCAAATAAAATATGCAGAATTTGAGCCAAAAGGAAGTAAAGGGAAGATATGAGATGCTGACCTTCCAACGGGATAAACATCCACAGAGTTTCCTAAAAATTTGGTTTTCAACTTTGATGTAATATCATATATGAAATGCTCATTTTCAGCATGTGCAGCACTCATTGGAGGATGATGACTCACCTGCCAAGTTTTAATCAGTAACACAAGAAAAGTAAATCGCATAAAAATTTACAATCTACACACAGCTTTAACAAATTCCAAAAAGTACATCAAAATTTACTTTCACGCTCTTTCCATTTTCATAAATACCCAGCACAGTATCTGCTTAACTGCCAATATATATATATATATATATATATATATATATATATATTCACTGTGGAATAGAATGCAAGAAAAGATCGGCAGGAGGCCCCAAAGATCAAATTAAGGGAATATGGACATGAAGGAATTACCTGCTCTGAAAGAAATGTAATGCCATCATGATTCACCATTTCATAAGTCTCACCAAGAATTGGGTTGAAAGGCTTCCACGTACGTTGGTAGGCATAGTAAACAGATATTGCCCATGATGCTACAAGAATTTTCATCACTCCCTTATTTCTTTAAAAAAAAAAAATCAAATGACAAAAACTTTCTGCATGCTAAAGTGAAGTACTCACTTGCATAGACCAACCGCATGTAGGGATCCTCACATTCATCAGCCTTGTCTAAAAGGTGAGAGTATTCCATTAACTGCCACACACAAAAAAAAATGAATTAACACGTAAGCATGATTTTATCTCTCTTATGTTTTTTTTGTGGCAGTGGGGGTGGGTGGGAGTCTTGTGTGGTAGCTAAACAAGCAAACAAACCTCTGCCATTTTTTGAAGCATTGTCATCGGCTCAAATATAAGAACAGGAAGTGTCACCATAGATGTAATATCAGCTCCAATGTAGTTCTGCATCATCCTCCAGTAACTATCTCGTTCCTTTTGATATACCAATAAATATATTAGTTTGCATATTGAAATATGTTACATGAAATGCTTATAAACTCTAAACCAATTTACATACAAATGTAAATATGATGGATTTCAACACTCCACAAGTTAAATGTTGATAAAGAATTTGAACATAGACATGCAAAAAACAAAACTAAACTAAACTAAACAAAAAGAGAACCCTCTTGCCATACAGATTAATTTAATAAACGTGCAGCATATGCACAAGACTAGATTCATTTTCACCATAATGTGTGCACAACCAAACATCTTTTCACATACGCTTCCACAAATGTGTCTAAAGTCCTGGCATTACTTGGAATATTCAAAGGAAAATGTAATGTACAGAGACCATCCTAACATATGGTTTCAATATGGCTCACCTCCTGTTTCCACCTGCCTCTGTGTGCTTCGTCTTCGGCATCTTCTTTACCTCCTTCGGGATTTATAACTTCCAATCCTTCATATCCAAGCAATCTATAGGAGATGTGAAAAGAGAAAGAGGAGCTGAGTTAAACCAGAATGCTTCACCCACAGAACCACTTAACATTAATGATAATTGAGAGGAATTTGGCAGATCTATAATGACAGCCTCATTCAACAAGCCTAAAGTAGGTAAATCGTAAACTGGAAACGTAGGATTGATGAAAATAAGTTTTATAAAGCAAACTCGCAAAGCATATTAAGCTATAACATTAAAGTGAAACAAATTAATGGCCTCAAGCAATAAAACAATAATCGAGCAGCTAGTACCTATATTCTAAGTATATATGTAGTCCTAAAATTAGGATGGCCATCAGTTCTACCTAACAGCTAGCATTCGAAGAATATGTTAACAATTTTCTAAATCCCAAGTGTAACTAATGTGCCATGGCCACAGATTGAACAGGAATTTCCGTTCAATATGTAATACACAGTAACATTTGTCTAGCAACTACTGAATTGGGGAAAAAGTGAAAGCTCTACAATGAGATGCTCGGGGTAATGCAACTGATAAAACTTTGTAAGCTGATTCAGGCAGTAATTGCATAAACTGCCCTTCTAACCTGTGTTATCTACTCGGTGAGTACTCGATGAGTACTCGCAACTCGATGGTGGCCATTCTGTTTAGCAACCCGACTTGGCCCACCCTGTTTTTCCGAGTTACTCGCCAAGTAGACAGCGAGTTTCTTGACTCGGGGAAATTCCTGACTTGGCGAGTTACTCAGCCAGTATAAAATAAATTTTTTGGTTAAATGTGAAAAGTTTTAATTAAAGATGGGTATTATGGAATTTATAAATAATGAGTGGGTATTTTCAAAAATGGAAATTAACCTTAAAAAGTCTAGATTTCATATTATTTCAAACATCGGCTCATTCAATCAGTGGTTCCTCATCTTTCGGTAAGTTATTCTCCTCTATCTTCTTTCTCGTTTCTTCTTCATTAGGATTATTATTATTATTTTATTAATATCCAAGAATTATAAAATAATACTCCGTATATTACTATAAATTCGGACATTTATATTTTAAAATTAATTAATATAGGGCCGCCTAATCACCAAGTAATCCCAAGTACTTGGTCCTACTCACTACTCAGCCCTTGACCAAGTTGCTACCGAGTAGCAATTTAACTACTTAGCTTCTAACTGCTTACAGAGCCAGCAAAACCACAGCCCCACATACACAAAATTATAGGAGTCTGCTAATTTGTAGCTTCCAAAAAAAATCCTTGTTTTCAAAATCTGAATTGGTAGACATTTAATCATCAAGTTTAAACTATTATCAGACTCCATGTGTTATAATAATTGCATAAGTTCCTTGCATAACTCTGAAACCTAATAAAAATGAAAGGAAAATTGAGCAAAAAGGATACAAAGTAAAAATACATACAACAAATTGGCCATAAAAACATTTTAAGACATACATACATACACAAATATACGCATACATGCACATAAATGCATACATACATACATGTGTGCGTGTTCGGAAATTCATCTCAATCATAGAGCATTAAGAAAAGATTAAATAAGCTAGACTAGACAAAACAGGCAGAAACAGATGCATCGAGCGGCTTACCCGTTGACGGATCTATGTAGGGCGCTGCCAAACATCGACAAACCCGACGACATGGACGCGAAGAAGCCCTTACTCTGGTTCTTCTTTGGGCTCCCCATATTCTCTAAACTTCCACCGGAGTTAAAAATTCAACTTGATTCAAATCAATTCCGGTAGCAAGGACAATAAAACCCCTAGCTGATCAATTCTAGAAAGGAGAAAAAGAGGAATGGTAAATTTGCAGGCCCGATGGAGAAGGCGCCGGGGCGATGTTTGTGGCGGAGTTGATTCGACCAGCGAGGATCACAGGTGTTTCTAGTTGGCGGTTCTCCACTTTGATCGCTGCAGTTTTTTTAAAGCTCACTCGGCATCTGTCCCGTCTTTTTTTAGATGTTTATGATCATTATATGCTCTTCATATTCTTGAGTTTTTTTCCTAATTAATGTTAATTAATTAATTAATTACGAAAATAGGGCTGGGTTAAAAGTATTTACCAAAATACTGCTGGATTAACCATGGTCGGGGTAAGTCGCCCAACCATTGGGCGACTTACCCTTAAGTAAATTCAATGCAAACAGCCACAGAAACAGATCGCTAAACAAACCCCCCCTCGAGCTAAACTGCAGCGACCAACGACGAGTGACGACCGACGAAGGACGAGAGCCATCTCCAACTCCGGCGAACCTTCATCTCCGGCGACCCCATTCCGGCGAACCTCCATCTCTAGCTCCAACACTCTTTCTTCTTGATTCTTGGTAAATCAAACTCCATTTCATCTCATTTTGAACTTAGGGTTTTGAATGTTAAAATTTTTGAATTTTTGGATTATGAATTGATTGTGAATTCAATTTTTGTGAAATGTGGATATGTATGAAATGTTGAAATTTGATTTTAAATTGATTGTAAATTGTAGTGTGTATTTTGACATTTGGCATTTGGGTAGACTTGAATGTAGCTAAATTTTGGGTATTGAAATGTAGACTTGAATGCAGATATCAAAATTTGGGTAGTTTCATATTGAAATGTGAATTGTTTGTGAATTTTGACTTTTGGATATATTACAATTTTGGTAGTTTTTTCTATTGAAAATTTGAATGTGTTTAAAGTGTGTATATTGATGTCTACTCATGAATGTTGAACAATGCATTGTTATTAGAATATGGATTTCTCAAACTTCTCAATCATATGTCACTGGGGAGGGAACTATTATGAGGATGCTGGGCAAATATGCCTTGAAGGTGGTAGAACCAGCTTTGTCATGGTTTCTCGTGGCGCTTGCATGCTGGAGATCCTTCAAAAAATACATGCAGCCACAATGATTCATCCTAGCCGTTCTTTGCGGTTGAAAATGAAATTTCCCATGAACGGGGGAAAGTACATGCTTATGCCCCTCATTGATGAGCTACCTATAACAAATATGTGGGGCATAACTCAGATGGAGGATATGTCGACGCTTGAGATATACATTGAGGAATCCTGTGACGCCTATGGTACTCAATCAACATCAATGCAGGGGTGAATGCAGGGAACTCCTCAAAGGCTCCTGTACTGGACATGATTATACAGGAAGATGGTAGGTATTTGCACAACGGTGCATCGGTTGTGGATGGTCAGGGAACTGATGATGATGCTGACGAGAACATCAATGGTGATGACATGACAGAATCTGATGAAGATGATGGTGATACTGTCACGAAAACTGCCACGTCTAGCCATTTTACTAGAATTTATGATCTCCATGAAGGGTTTACTGATGCGTGGATGAGTGGATCAGGTGAGAAAAGGTTTATCCCTGATGGTGAGTTTGAGGTTGGTCAACAGTTTGACAACAAAGAACAAGTCATCAATATGGTGAGCTTGTATTCTATCAAACGGAACCAATTTTATCGGGTGATAGAGTCCGATAAACACAAGTGGGTGGCACAATGCAAAAGGAAGAAAGAATGTGATTGCCACTGGAGAATACGCGCTACAAAGAACAAAGGCAACCTTGACACCTTCACAATTGTGTGTTATCCTGGACCACATTCTGCTACGTGCGTTGGCAACACCGACACTACCGATCACGTGGCTTTGACTTCAGATTTCATCTCTAAAGATGTGATAGACATTGTTCGCACTGATCCTTCTCTTAAAGTGCATACTATCATTGAGATGCTGAAGGAAAAATATGGGTATACGGTATCATATCGGAGAACATGGATGGGGAAGCAAAAGGCCGTAGTAGAAATATTTGGCGGTTGGGAGAAGTCATATTCTACATTGCCCCGTTTCATGACAGCGCTCCAACATTCCAAATCCTGGAACTATTGTTCAGTGGTACCCACCCCCCAATACTCCCACAGGTTATATGATGTTTCAAAGAGTTTTTTGGGCATTCAAGGCATCAATACATGGTTTTAAGCATTGTCGACCCGTACTTACTATTGATGGGACACACTTGTATGGAAAGTACAAGGGTACATTGCTCGTGGCCATGGGTTGTGATGCGAACAACCAAATATTTCCAGTGGCGTTTGCAGTTGTTGAACCTGAGAATCGAGATAGTTGGCCATGGTTTATGGCATGTATTAGACAGTTTGTGAGTAACAGGGAGTTGTGTGTCATTTCAGATAGACACGGAGGTATTGTCAGGGCAGTACTTGGGAGGAGCCTTATGCGCATCATAGGCTATGCATCCGCCATCTTGCATCAAATGTGCACACTCATTTCAAAGACATTCATCTAAAAAATCTTTTTGTGTGGATCGCACGGCAACATCAGAAAAAGAAATTTGATGGTGGGTTCAAGAAGATAGGTGAAATGAGTTTGGAAGCACGACACTTTTTGGCCGACATTCCTTCAGAAATGTGGTCATTGCACCACGATGGCGGGTACAGATACGGTACCACCACTTCAAATCTGGCAGAGGTTTTCAATAGCGTCATGAAAAATGCTAGATATTTGCCCATCACCGCCTTGGTCCAGGTGTCTTTTTACCGGGTCAACGCATATTTTGTTACTAGGCGTGAAACCAGTAAATTGAGGGTCACACAAGGCCACGAGTACTCCCCACACATCACTGATTTAATTGAAAAAAATAGAGAGAAGGCAAAGCATCACAGTGTCACTCCATTTGATTTAGGCCGAGGTATATTTCAGGTGGAAACCGGTTGTGATGGCCGAACGTTGGGAAAGGGTGGGAGAAAACAAATTGTCCATCTACAAAGGAAAAGTTGCACTTGTAAAAAGATGGAGATATATAAGATTCCATGCTCCCATGTGTTAGCCGTGTGTAGACAACATAGTTTGTCTTATGCTCCATTTGTGGATAAGTTTTTCTCATCTGACCAATACGCCGCCACTTATCATAGAGTCTTCAAACAGATTCCTGATCGTGATTATTGGCCTACTTACAATGGACCCGAAATAGTGCATGATCCATCCATGTTACGGGCTAAGGGAAGACCAAAGTCGATACACATTAAGAATGAGATGGATGAAGGTCCACGAGGAACGGTTAGATGTGGAAAATGCCACCAAACCGGCCATAATAGAGCCACATGTGCGAAGAGATCGTCTAGAAACAAGGGGGGGGTCCGCTGGGTAAGGTTCTATTTAAAGTTAATGACAATTAATGTTTTCGTTGAAAGAAAAAATAATAATTTCAAAAAAGGATGTTAAAAAAAATAATTAATATATTATTTAGTAAGCAGTAATACAATGTTTTTTTATGTCCAGGCATGGAGGTGACAGCGGATCCTGGGCCGAGTGATCGTTCTGTCCTGACATTGCAGGCCTCGCACAGGAGTGAGGATGTCTAGCTTGGCATGGATGTTCAGGTGGATAGTTGCCGCGAGCACCTGCGGGGTCTGTCGCATTTGCACGTCGACGATAGAGTACTGGCCTATGTTGGGGCTGCAGGTTTTTATACTCTTCACAGATTAGTGGCTACTGTGCCTCTAGATAGAGCGCTTCTCACAGCTCTACTTGAGCGTTGGAGGCAGGAGACACACTCATTTCACCTCCCTGTTGGTGAGGTGACAGTGACATTGAGAGATGTTGCTGTACTTACCGGGTTAGAGGTTCATGGGAGAGCTGTTACAGGCACTGCTTGTCGACAGTGGGTGGATGAGTGTGAGCGGTTGTTAGGTATCTTCCCCGTTCTTAGGACTGACCTTCAGGGGTCATCTCTGAGGATGCCATGGTTGAGGGAGCACTTCCAGGTGCTTCCTCCCGACGCTGATGAGGTGATGATCCAGCAGCATGCTCGAGCCTATATATTAATGATGATGGGAGCCTCCATTTTCGCTGACAAGAGCGGAAATGAGGTTCAGGTGCTGCACTTGCCTTTGCTAGAGAGGTTTGATGTAGCAGCACAGTTCAGCTGGGGTAGTGCCACCCTGGCTTACTTGTACAGACAGCTTTGTCGCGGCTGCCAGAGAGGGAGCACAGTGCTTGGGGGATTTTTGCTACTCCTCCAGATTTGGTCATGGGAGTATATCCACATTGGGCGTCCCATTATAGTCGGATATCATGGCATTGATGGACAGCCACTACCTGATGAGCCTCCACGTCTTCTAGGACCTCATCATGTACGGGGCGAGGACCCTCTAGGCCGTCGGTATGTGTCCACATTGAGTTTGTATTTATGTGAGTGTATGTTGTGTGTAAATACATTAATAATATCCATATTAATGATACTGTTACGTGAATGGTTAGATGGTTATATGCTGGTCTATCTCGCATGTCCTCTGCTACTGGGCTCGGTGTGTACATGGATGCATTAGATCGGATGTCTGAGGACCAGGTATGGTGTGGGTAGTATAACATTAACTATAAAATGTAAATAAAATCTCCTAATTTTGTATCTTTATGAAACAGATTACATGGATGTCGTGTACACCTGAGATGTTAGCAGAGTTGCCCCCAGCTGGACGAGAGCATACTCACATATGGCGAGCACGTGTGCCGTTTATATGTTTTGACATTGTTGAGCTTCATTTGCCTGATAGAGTCTTGCGACAGTTTGGGTTTGAGCAGGTCGTTCCACGGACTATCGACACTTATGTTGAGCTGCATAGGCTGGATATAGGCGTGGGAAGCATACAGAGGATTGGGCACTCAGACATGTCCGATATGTGACTATGTGGGAAAGGAGGGTTGAGCTAGTTGTGGCTGGGACACCGACATATGTGCCATCTGTTTCAGGAGACTACATGGGATGGTATTACAGCATCACTCGTTTGTTTGTGTCTCCTTCGTTCAGACTCCCTACTCATCATTATCAGCCTAGCTCCTTAGCTTTGCATCTTACGGTGAGTTTATTAGTAATTAGTAAACTAAGTCATTTTATTTATGTAATATTTGTATGTATTTCAATGTAAATGTAATTGTCTTTCATATTTCAGACACGAGCTTTGCAGCGCATACATCAGCGGGCTACCACCACAGTGACTGATAGTCCTGATGTGGACTTGTATGGACAGGCTCTGACAGGCATTGCGTCTTTGTGTTCAGATGTGTTGGGGCGAGTCGACTACAGCCATCTTATACACATGCCCCCATCTCAGGAGATCCCATCCACGTCTAGTGCAGCGGCGGCTTCATCATCCTAGACGCAGCATGAGAGAGTGGTTCTTCAACCACGACAACGGCGAGGCGTACGTAGACATGAGCAGCAACATCTCCATGACGAAGCTGACGATGGGAACTTGTAGTCTGTCTTTTTTATTGGGATAAGGGTCAGTTTGGTCCTCGAAGTTGCAAAAAAGGGGTCAAATAAGTCCTTATATAGAAGTTTCTGTCCGGACGTGCCATTTGAGGTGGCTCCCGGTGGAATTTTTTGATGAAATTTTGTGAACATCTTATTCATTAAGTCTAGTTTACTCATACCAAATTTCAGATAAAAATTCAATGGGGAAGACATTCAAATGAATTCTTGAAGATAACTGTGCCGTTAAAAGCGTTGTTATATTCAAGAATTCATTTGAATGTCTTCCCGATTGAATTTTTAGCTGAAATTTGGTATGAGTAAACTAGACTTAATGAATAAGATGCTCAAAAAAATTTATCACAAAATTCCACCGGGAGCCACCTCAAATGGCACGTCCGAACAGAATCTTCTATATAAGGACTTATTTGACGCTTTTTTTGCAACTTCGAGGACCAAACTGACCCTTTACTCCTTTTTTATTGTAGTTTTTCTTATGCAGTAGATGTTGTAGGAACAATTTACAACATTTGACGTATTTTGTCATGTAAAGTATTGTATGTTGTCTTGATGTGTTCGAGTATGAATATTAGATGATTACTTGTTATGAATATTGGATGATTGTACTGTGTTATACTAGTTATGAATGGTAGGTTTTGTATTTGGTTTGTAAAGGGTATTTTCAAGGTGTTTTTTATGTTGATTGAGAAGACGTGTGTTGTATGTTTTATAATGTGTTGTATCTGGCTTGTAACACTTAAACAGGAGAAGAGAGACCTTATTTATAGCAAACAGATGAGTCCGGGTTGAACTGGGGCGAAAAATCTGCTGAAATGCTGTTTTCGGACTTAGGCACGATCGTGCGTCCCAGGCTAGACACGATCGTGCGTGTCTGGCAGTAGCTGCTCGCCTTCAACCTTATTTCAAGGGTAAGTCGCCAAACCGTTTGGCGACTTATAAGTCGCCCAACCGTTGGGCGACTTACCCCTGACCGTGGTTAATGGCCAGCAGTATATTGGTAAATACTTTTTTTCCAGCATTATTTTCGTAATTAATTAATTAATTAACATTAATTCGAAAAAAAACTCCATATGGGGCCTTCTCGGTGGTATTTTTTGCTCAAATTTTTTGTGTAGGTTCCTCATCAAGTCTAGTTCATTCATACCAAATTTGAGCCAAAAATTCAATCGGGAAAGTCGTGAAATGATTTTTGCAAGTTAACTGGTCCGGAAAATATATATTCTGGACCAGTTAACTTGCAAAAATCATTTGACAACCTTCCCGATTGAATTTTTGGCTGAAATTTGGTATGAATGAACTAGACTTGATGAGGAACCTACACAAAAAATCTATTTATATATAAGAAAACAAATGGCTCTACTAAATACCATTTTGCCCCTACTTATGCATACGTGTTGCTCATTCCTGTTTTCTCTCCTTTCTTATTCGGATGCCACGTGGCTTCTTCTTTCTAATTTTTAAAGTTGCTATGCTCACAAATCATCAACAAAGAGCGCTGATTCATCTCCCAAAAAAAGAACGCTCCCAATTTCCATCTTTATCTTCTGCGCAAGATTTCAACGCCCAGCGATTTCAGCGCCCAGCGATTTCTATGCCCTGCGATTTCACGCTGATTGCTTACCTTTAGAACTCTCCATCTCTAATCGTTTCCGATAATATAGCGCCCGCCTCTTCACTGAAACTAGGAAACCCTCAAATTACACCGCCACTATATATAAATGTGGATCGACATTAGGGCTTCATACTTTCACTGCCCCAGTGCCAGAGGTACTATCTCTATCTAATTCTTCATTTCTCCAATTCTCCGTTCTGTAATCTCATACTCTACTATGTAATATCATCGCCTTTGTTTATATTTTGCACATTTGTTGTTCGAAGTAGCAGAGGTAGTCTCTAATTGTTCATTTGATCTGTTTTCACGAATCTCTTTGACTATACCTTCAGTCCAGCTTTGATTATATTTTGCACATTTGTTGTTTGATAAAGTGTTTATGTGTGTGTATCACTCATATGTCTGGCTTAGCTAATCAAAACAATAATTTCTTTGGTTACTGCCTATTATAGCACCACCGATTCTTTGGTTTTTCAATGGCCAGGTTCAATTTCTTTTCTTAGATTAGAATAGTTAGACATGTTTTTAATTCATACAAATGCATTTTAGTGTTCTGTTTAGTTGAGGATGTTTTTTATTTTGTTGGGTCGAAAATGAAAAATCCAAGATACGTTTATAAGAGAGGCCTATTTTGAAAAAAAATTCTCTTCTTAATAGATCAAAATTTATGATTTGTTTGCCTATTATAAATTTCTTAACACTGGGTTTCAAACAAATTGTTTTCAGCCAGCATTTAATTTACCAAATTAAAGTAACTTATGTGATGTAAACAAACATTGTATGTTCCAGATTTCTTCTGTGCCTACTTGGTTATTGAAGCAGTAGAAGTGTTCCTTTTATTTCTTTAATAAATTTATGCTTACATCTGAAACTTTTCATCTGGAAAAATTCTAAATGATTTATTTACAATTCATTAGTTCAATCAATATGGCACGGAAAATAAACCCAATTGAAGAGATCAATGACACCAAAGAGACATGGAAGGTTGCAGTACGGGTTATATCACTATGTTCTGTGCAGTCTCCTTCGAAGTTCATTGAAATGATTTTAATGGATGCAAAGGTTTAATTATCTTTTCTCTCATTTAAAATGAATCTATTACTCTAACTTTTAAATTCATAAATAACTATTCAACAATTCTCATAAATTAGGGACATAAGATTCAGGCGATTGCAAGAAATGCTGAGGTGGTAACGTGCAAGTCGAAGATCAAAGAAAAGGAAACATATGTGATGCAAAACTTCAGTATACTGTGCAATGATGGACAGTTTAAGGCATGTGATCACCCATTCAAGCTCCAATTTACAGGTGGTACAAGTGTGAAACATCAAGAACTGCCTGACATTCCTAGAGATTACTATACCTTTAAAAAGTTCAGTGATATTTTAAGTGGTAATCTCCGTACTGATGTTTTGGTTGGTAAGTTTTCATCCCAAATTACACGACTATGATTTTTCCCACCTCATAATAACTACGTAAACATAACTATCTCAATGCCACACTTCCATGTCTGTTTGACTAAATAGATATAATTGGAGCTTTCTGTGAAATTGTGCGTTCTGACATCAGTTCTCCGCTGAAAAAAGTATCATTTTTGATGAAAGATCTAAGGTGATGACATTTACTTTCATTATTTTTCCTACTGTATTGCGTATCTCTACAGTTTTGAAATCATTTTTCATTAATTAATTAAAATATTATGTTGTAATGCAGTGGTGATATAATGACATGTACTTTATGGGAAGATTATGCTTCAAAGTTCTTGGAGTTACATGACAAGCATAAATCTGAGTTAATTGTTGTCATATTGACGCAAGCGAAAATCAAAGAACCAGAAGGTAAACTTGATTTTTTTATTATGGTACTCATACATGAATAGAAAATTTTCACATATATATGCTTAATAAATATGTTATGATTTAACATTTAAATTATTTTACCGTTCAAGGTTTCCTCGCAAACAACAATGTCCAAGAGTTTCCCCATGATGTAGATAACAAAGGCAAAAAAGTGTAGGGACATCAAATGAAAGCATGCTACTCAACAATGGTACAACTCAAGAGTTATTGCATGCATGTCTTCATTATACTTTTTTTTATTTATCTTTATCCTATGACAATTGTAAATTATTAATTATTCATGGACTTTATATATAGCCACGTACTCTTATAGTCCTCTCCTTCACGCAAGTAGCAATGCAAATATCATGGACAGTTCACCAGGACATTACCTTCCACTCTCTAACATCACAAATATCATTTTAAATGGAAGGTATTTCATAACACAAAATCACAACTTATAAGACTTATAAATAAAAATTAAATAATCATACGTTTTATGCGATCCTTACATTTTCACAGTGCAAGCAACCAAACAGCTAAAGGAGATGTGGCCATAGAATCACATTCCAAAAGAAGATCTTTCTTACAACAACAACATCAATTTCAAAGTGGAAGTCTGCAGAAAGATATACGCAGTCAACTGCAAAATACTGGTATTGTGTTTAGTGTCAACCTCATATATGATAATACATGTATATCATATTTATATGATGTTTAAAATTATTACAAATTTGAACACATAAATACACATGTATGCTTTTTAATAAATGTTTGTAAATGATAATAAATTGCAAATTTTTTGGAAATAATTTTTTTTCATGCATCCAACGCATTGAAATGATATCTCTTTATACATGTCTATCACATTTATTCAATATAAAATCTTATTAACTTTTGATACAACATGTGTTGTTCAAAAT
Source organism: Cuscuta epithymum (assembly GCA_945859915.1). Taxonomy (NCBI): domain Eukaryota; kingdom Viridiplantae; phylum Streptophyta; class Magnoliopsida; order Solanales; family Convolvulaceae; genus Cuscuta; species Cuscuta epithymum. The sequence goes on along the minus strand of CAMAPF010000150.1, from coordinate 1,908,971 downwards.
CAACATTCTCTTACAAATTTTGATTCTAATGAAGAAGTGGGAACCTCAACAAATGCAATCTTGAGTGGTCCGTACATGAACACACAGTTAAGTGCGATCCGAGATCAATCAAAAAGAAAAAGAAGAGCCATCTATGATGATTCTAGAGGTGTAAATCTAATGAACAAATTTTCAGAAGAGGGTTTAAGTTTTGACAATGAAGTTGTTGTGCATAATCCTTGCAATACGACTCCATCATCATCATGCCAAGGCATGCGTTATATGAGCCAAAACCAAGCTATAAATTCAAGTCAGAGTGTGAGCATACATGAAACGTATGGCCCACAAGGAAATGAACAAATTCATTCTGATAGTGATGTTGATCAATTTGAAGGTAACCGAGAACTTCTAATCATCAATATAAATAACACAACATTGATTTCATATGCTAATTCAATCGTGATGACACGAGTTCAAACGAGGAGTCACCCGATGTAACACCCTGGCCCCATCAGACCCGAGGTAGTTACTCTGGACCAATAGTACTGTCCCCACAAACCACCACGAGCCTTTACCGCGCACTTTGTCCTCACTCATGCGCGCCCTGAGAAACTTCCCAGGGGGTCACCCATCACAAGACTACTCCCGTGCAAGCACGCTTAACTTTGGAGTTCTTGGGTGATGAGCTCCCTTAAAAGGAGATGCACCTCTGTTGGTATGAGTAGTACTATTAATCCATTTATATTAAATCTCAAGTGTTACAATCACCCCCACTTAGGATCGCAACGTCCTCGTTGCGCCCTTAAACTAATCTCAATCAAATCCCAGAATCTTTTCCCCTGCTAGGTGTCTGCCCGATATCCAACGGATCAGCACACTGTTGCAGGGTTGCTCTGATACCACCTGTAACACCCTGGCCCCATCGGACCCGAGGTAGTTACTCTGGACCAATAGTACTGTCCCCACAAACCACCACGAGCCTTTACCGCGCACTTTGTCCTCACTCATGCGCGCCCTGAGAAACTTCCCAGGGGGTCACCCATCACAAGACTACTCCCGTGCAAGCACGCTTAACTTTGGAGTTCTTGGGTGATGAGCTCCCTTAAAAGGAGATGCACCTCTGTTGGTATGAGTAGTACTATTAATCCATTTATATTAAATCTCAAGTGTTACACCCGATCCTCATGAAAGTGCTACAGAATTTGATTTTGCTCAAGGTATCAATAATTAAATAATTTAGTGCAATTTAACTCATATTCACCATTTATTCCTTATGATAAATATTTATTCGTTTATAGGATACTTTGATATTGGAGATCCGCTTATTGAGTGTGAAAAATGCAAGGCATGCATGTGGTATCAAGAAAGATCAAATAAATATAAAGACACCACATTACCTAAGTATAATCTTTGTTGTGGGAAGGGAAAAGTTCAATTGCCACTACTCAAGGACCCCCCTATACTTCTTCAGCATCTTTTGTTTGGTAATGATGTTGATAGCAAAAACTATCAACGACATATTAGAGTGTACAATATGATGTTTGCATTCACATCGCCTGGTGCAAAAATTGATAAGTCAATCAACGATGGTCGAGGCCCGCCGACATTCAAAATACAGGGTCAAACATGCCATCGAGTGGGAAGCATGTTACCTATGCCAGGTCAACCTCCAAAGTTTGCCCAACTATACATATATGATACTGAGCATGAGATACAAAATAGGATTCGAGGAGTAAGGTTAGCATGTGCATTAATTTTATCAAGAACACTAAAAACAATTTTATTAATTATTATTTCTCATTATATGTGATTGTTCAATTTTATTTGATGCTTTGTAGAAACCCAGATGACATAGATGATCAGATTGTGAGCAAATTATCAGCCATGCTACATGAATACAATGTGCATGCAAAATCCTTTAGGATGGCTAAGGAAAGACTGCAAGACGCACCTATGCAGGATCTGCGGTTAAAGTTGATTTCGGACAGAGTTAGCGATGGCCGAGTATATAATCTTCCTACGGTTTCAGAAGTTGTTGCTCTTATTGTTGGAGATGTTGACACTTCATCAAAAAGAGATATAATAATGGAGACCCAAAGTCGTACACTTCAGCGAATAAGTGAGTTGCATACTAGCTATTTGAGTTATCAGTATCCCCTTTTATTTCCTTATGGAGAGGATGGATACAGGCATGACGTGCTTCATAGAGATACGGGTAGTTCTAATAGTTCTATAAGAAAACGTCTTACCATAAGAGAGTGGCTGTGTTTTAGACTACAAACCAGAAAAAAAGAGGCGCTCACATTGCTGAGATCAAGAAGATTATTTCAGCAATTTGTGGTTGATGGCTATACTATGCTTGAGTCAGAGAGGTTATCTTTTATCAGGAGAAACCAGAAAAAGCTAAGAGTTGATAAATACAGTAACCTCAGTCAACCAAATCACGACATACAAGGTCAAGGATATGAAAAGGGTAAAAGAATTGTACTACCGTCGACATTTGTAGGAAGTCGTCGATACATGGATCAACTTTACTTTGATGGTATGGCAATTTGTGGTTTTGTTGGCTTTCCTGATTTCTTTATCACGTTCACTTGCAATCCCAACTGGCCTGAGATTCAGAGAGTACTTGAACCATTAAACTTGAAGCCACATGATCGTCCTGATATTCTTGCAAGGGTCTTCAGAATCAAGTTTGAAGAGTTATTAATAGATTTAAGGAAAAGGCATATATTCGGAAAAGTTCTTGCATGTAAGTTTTAAATATGAATTCATTACATATTTCTTATTCAAACTACACGTTTACAGTTGCAATTCATTTATTATAAAATTTTATTTTGCTAATATATTTTCAGATATGCATACAATTGAGTTCCAAAAAAGAGGATTGCCCCATGGTCATATACTCATTTTTTTGCATCCTTCGAGCAAGTACCCAACAGCCGATGATATTGATAAGATTATCTCAGCAGAGATACCTGATCAAGAGTCTGAGAAAGAATTATACAACTTGGTCAAAACTCACATGATTCATGGTCCATGCGGTTTAGCGAATCCTTCATCGCCGTGCATGCAGGACAGAAAGTGCAACAAGTATTATCCTAAGCAATTCCAGGCAAGTTTGTTTTTAATAAATAAATAAATAAACAACACCACATTTTATTTGTATTACCCCAAGTCTGGTCTAATCAGGAATACATCACTTAAGTTTGATATGTGTGGTCTGATATAGAATTCCATATAATAGAGACATCCCAATTCTGCTAATTAATTAATCTAAATATGTGACTGCACACATAGCCACTATTTTACTAGAGTTACTACCGATCAAAATTAATATTTTTACATTTACTTAAGATATTTGGGATATTACGACTTAGATCGTTACAAACAGGTAGATTAAGTTATATCGTCGCAATAGTTTCATACATTTGCTAATGAATGATATAAAATTAGACTAAAATATTACAAACTAATAAATAATAAGAAGTATATGACTATGGTATTAACTACTCATATTGAAAAAAATGTAACTTTTATACACAATCACTACTATAAATTTTAAGCATGTAGGACCCTCATGAAAAATAAATCAAAACTTATACTCTATCGCACGATAGACTAATACTACAAGCTAAACATCAATTTCAAATTTTAAGAACACATGAAATATATAACATTTACAATTTTTTCAGGAATCAACGACGCTTGACGAAGATGGTTATCCTATTTATAGGAGAAGAGCCAAAGGAAGGAAAATTGAAAAATCTGATACTATCTTTGACAATTGTCATGTTGTGCCTTATAATCCAAAATTGTTGTTAAAGTACCAAGCGCATATCAACATGGAATGGTGTAATCAAATCACTTCGATCAAATACTTATTCAAGTATATCAACAAAGGATATGACCGGATTATAGCCGTTATTGTTCCAACACACGATGATGTGTCGCCCCAAAATGAGAATATTGACGAGATCAAGCAATATCTTGATTGCAGGTATGTCTCACCATGTGAGGCCTGTTGGAGGATTTTTTCTTTTCCTATTCATGGTAGATCTCCAGCCGTCGAAAGACTTTTTTTTCACCTACCCAATGAGCAATCCGTGTTCTTCAGTGACAACGATAACCTTGAGTCTGTGCTAACAAGAAAAACTGTTAAAGAATCAATGTTTACATCTTGGATGCAAGCAAACAAAATCTATCAAGAAGGAAAAGACTTAACCTATGCAAAGTTCGTTTCAAGATTTGTGTATGTAGCTAGCAAGAGGTGTTGGAAGCCACGAACGAAGGGTTACACTATTGGTAGACTCATCTGGGTACCTCCAACAACAGGTGAACTATTCTATTTAAGAATGATGCTCACTGTAACAAAAGGGCCACATTGTTATGAGGATATTAGGACGGTTGCCAACATTCAATATCCGACCTTTAGAGAAGCGTGTTTTGCGGCGGGATTACTTGGGGATGATAAAGAATATATTGGAGCATTAAAAGAAGTTAAGGACTGGGCATCAGGGCACTACTTGAGAAAATTGTTTGTAACTCTGCTCTTATCATGTCCCGTCAGCAGACCTGAGCATGTATGGGAACAAACTTGGCAGTGGTTGGCTGATGGAATTTTGTATGAACAACGAAGGCTCTCGAAAATCCAAGGTAAGTCAGATCAATTAAAAATTAATTGTTCTCTAATCATTTGTAATATGAAAAATTATTCATGAGGCTTACTCTACCAAAAAAGTAATAAGATTTGTGATTAAAAGTATCACCCTGAATTGGATTCACCTTAATTATATTTTAATTCGATTAGAAAACATAAAGTATATATGATTACTTTAGCAGATCTATGTTACTCTTTTAAATTTTTTACTAATTACATAATTAAAAAAATTAGTATAACATTAAATTAGTTATTTCCTATTACCATAAATTAACATTATTTTCCGATTACTGCAATCAACTTTTCTTACCTTAAGTATTAAAATAATTCACGTATCAAGTAACATATAATTTATTTCACCTGTCAAGTAACGTAAATTTGTCATTCATTTTCATAAAAGAATATATTCAAATAAAAATATTTCATAATTTCAATTGTCTGCATATCTCATTTGTAATTTATTTGCATCAATGTGACAAATTGAATGATTTACAATAAAAACATAATGAGAGTGAACACATACACATGAACATCTTCTTCTAATTACTAATTCAATTGTGTTTATTACATTTGTAGATTTACAACTTAGTGATCAAGAGTTGCAAAATTTAACTCTTGTGGAGATCGAGAAGTTGATGCAGAAAAAGAGAAAAAGTCTAAAAGATTATCCCTCAATACCGTATCCAAATGGATATATCACGGAACAACTAGGGAATAGGCTTATTTATGCAGAACGTGATTATGATACATCCAAGTTGCGTGAGGAGTTCCAAACTTTGTATGCTTCTCTTACTGGTAAAATAAATACAATTCATATGATTTATAAGTCAAATTAAATGATTTTGAGAGTCAAGAAAAAAAATGATTTCCTGCATATATTTTGATGCTAATGTTGCAGATGAACAGAAAGGCATATTTGACACAATAATGGAAGCTGTGACTAACCAAAAAGGCGGAGTATACTTTTTATATGGTTATGGTGGTACAGGAAAAACATTTATGTGGAGGACACTAGCTTCTGCCTTACGTTCTCAGCGCCATATTGTTTTAACTGTCGCGTCCAGTGGTATAGCTTCTCTACTCTTACCTGGCGGTAGAACTGCACACTCTAAATTTTCAATCCCAGTTCCCACTCTAGAGAACTCTACATGCAATATACATCAAGGGAGTGAACTTGCAGAGCTCTTAAAACAGACTAAGTTGATAATATGGGATGAAGCAACAATGGCTAATAAATTTTGTTTTGAAGCACTAGACAGAAGCCTAAATGACATCATCAACAATGATGGTGATTCAATTTTACCATTCGGAGGAAGAGTGGTTGTCTTTGGAGGAGACTTTAGACAAACTTTACCAGTTATTCCTGGCGGAAGCCGTTCAGACATTGTTAATGCTACAATCAATTCTTCATATCTATGGGATGACTGTCAGGTATTAACTCCATTTTTAGTACCATAACAAATATATTTACTTTTACTATAGTTTACAAATTCATTTAACCACAATATAATGAATAATAAAGTACCACTAATTACTTTATATTAGCTCAAATTCATTCGTTCACTTCTAGCTTAAACAAAGTACCACTAATTACATTAATTATTTAACTATTTCGCCTAATTACTTTATATTTTTTTTTAAATAATTACTTTACAAGTTATACTCAAATATATGTATTATTGTTTTTTGTTTATTGATAGGTACTGTCTCTTACTAAAAATATGCGACTTCAAAATAGTTTGGATATGACAAGTGCTACCGAGCTCAAAGAATTTTCAAAATGGATACTGGATGTGGGGGATGGAAAAATATCAGAGCCAAACGATGGTTATGCAGAAATAAAAATTCCAGATGAATTCTTGATTAAAGAATTTGATGATCCAATTGATGCAATAATTCGTAGTACGTATCCTAACTTACTGGAGCAATACAAAAATGAGGAATTTCTCAAGTCTAGAGCTGTCTTGGCATCAACTATTGAAATTGTCGATAAAATAAACGACTATGTTCTTTCAATGCTCCCATGTAATATTATAAAAATGCTACCTTCCTTATTTACTTACAAAATAAATTATTAAACAAATTTAATAATTAAATTAAGACTAATGAAATTTTATAACTACAAGTGAAGAAAGAGAATATTTAAGTTGCGATTGTGTAGACAAGTCAGATGTAGTTGAAGCAGAAGCATTTGAAGCGTTGACACCAGAATTTCTCAATTCCTTAAGAACATCAGGTCTCCCAAATCACAACATACGACTTAAGGTTGGGACTCCAATAATGTTGCTAAGAAATATAGACCAGTCAGAAGGACTATGTAATGGAACTAGATTGATTGTCACAAGACTGGGAAATCATGTCATCGGAGCACGAATCTTGTCTGAAGGCAATATTGGAGATGAGATTTACATACCTCGAATGTGTATGTCTCCTTCTCAATCACCATGGCCTTTTAAACTTATCAGAAGACAATTTCCTATAATGGTCTCATATGCGATGACAATCAATAAATCTCAAGGACAATCACTGGAAAGAGTTGGATTATACCTGCCGAGACCTGTTTTTAGTCATGGACAATTGTATGTGGCATTATCAAGAGTTCAAAGCAAACATGGATTGAAGATTTTAATACATGATAAGGATGGAAAGTCATCAGACACAACTACCAATGTTGTATTCAAAGAGATTTTCCAAAATCTCTAATACTTAGGTTTAAAATTTAACTTGATATTCATTTTATTAACTTACACTTTATGATATTCAAATATTGTACTCGCTTCTAAGAAGAATACCAATTTTTTGAAATTAGTTTCCTTTTCTAATTAAGTACATCATGATTACAAATATATCCATAAATTATGTCCCGTGCGTATGCACGGGTACTGTACTAGTTAGAGCAAAAAATCTTACCGGGAAGGCCCCCAAATAGAGGAGGCCGGACGGCCCTCCTGTCCGGAAATTCCGGACAAAAATAATCCTCTTCTTATAGTTATGTTACCTTTTGCGATTTATTAAAACAAAGGAGTACACAAAGTAGGAGGGCTAAGCCAATGCCTACAAATTATAAAGCATATTGGTAACTAATTGCATTTAAAAGGGGGTAAATAAGGCATTTTGTCTATGAATTCCGATCACAAACAAAACTTGTTTTATGGGGTAAGGTCAGTAATAATACGAAGTACTAATTAAGATAAGACTTGTTTCAAAAAATTCCAAAAACAGAACTTTCGCTCGCTGGCATCACTGACTGGTTGGTATCAATACACTGCAAACTAAATACGTAACCTTACGTATCAGTCCTCCTGCCCATTTCCCTCTTCCCAAGATGCGGATCGATGAGAAATGTTTGATTTTAAATCTTCGGTTTTATGATAAAAAAAATCTTCGATTTTATGCAATTATTTGGTACAATTATTTGTTTATGATTTATAGTTTCCACCAGTTACAATTACTTCATCCGATCCGTTACAGTTGCCCGATCCGTTAATTACAGTTACCCGATCCAATCAATTACATGATACCCGACTAGAGGAGGGACTTGGCGCACCTCTAGTTTAATGCAGAAGAGTGAATTGACCATTTCAGTGTTGGCGGTCTCCCCATATACTAATATGTTTTTTTTTGTATTTGTATTTTCTGATGGCATTATTGTGACACTGCAAAAAAAAATCACATGTTCGAATTTCATCCCAGAACAAAGATGTTGGCCTTAAGATAAAAAAAACACTATAATTTATAGGTTAGGAAGTTTTGTCAAAAAGATAAAGTATTTTTGTGAACATATTTTGTGTATTACAATTTTGCCCCCAATAGTTTTTATTCCTGGATCCGCCACTGTGGGAGCACCTCTTTAACTACAAAACTGGACACATCTGCCCCTGTTTATGTACTCCGTTTGACACAATGGTTTGCTTAAATGCTCTCCATTGATTTTTTTTGACAATTCTTGATGTTTTGAACGTCCTTTGCTTTAGTACACCCTAGCTTTGTTTTTTTAAAAATAAGCATCTTTAGAACATACTACCTCCATCCTATTTTATGTCTCATTTGGTTTTGACACAATTTTTAATAAAGTGAGTGAAAAGGTAAAAGTTGTGGTTGAGATTTGAGTATAATAAAATGGAATGTTGCGAACCACATGCATATCTTTTTCCAAAAAAGAAAATGTGAGACTTATTTTGAAATAACCCAAAATGGAAAGTAAGACAGGTAAAATGAGATGAAGCCCCTTTCTAATAAAATTAGGATTACAAATTCTAATACCCATCCAACAATGATTTGATATTTTTTTGTAAAAATTGGAATATTAATGAAAAAGTTATACGTAGTAATATATTACAACGTGATGGCAAATTATTGGATGAGGAGTCATTTTAAAATTGATACTCTATGTTATTCCATATAGGTATTTCACCCGTGCGTTGCACGAGGTGTAAAACACTAATACTATAAATCTCAACTTCTAAATATAATTAAAGATTATATTATAGTTTATCACGGGAATAGTGCTGGACTCGGGCCGGTTCGGGCCCGGTTCGGGCCTGGGCCCGGCCGGGCCTCGGGCCAGGAAAGTTGGGCCCGAGCCCGAACCGCCGGTGGGCGGTTCCGGTTCCGGTTCCGGTTCCGGGCCAAACCGGGCCGGGCCGGGCCTAACCGGTTATATTTTTTTTTTGGCTCTTCTATTTAACCCCCAACCCCTCCCCCTCAATCCCAAACCACCCCAAACCACCTCAAATGGCCCAAAATACCTAATCCAACCCAAAACTTAAAAAAAATTCAAACAAAAAAAATTTAAAAAATTAAAAACCAACCCGAACCGGGCCCGAACCGGCCGGGCCGGTTCACCAAAAACAGGGCCCGAGCCCGAACCGCCCAGCAGCCGGGCCGGGCCGAACCGAACCGGTGGACCCACCGGGCCCCGGGCCGGGCCAAACAGTAACCGGGCCGGGCCGGTTCCGGGCCGGGCCGCCCGGCCCGAGTCCAGCACTACACGGGAATAAGAGTAACCATCAATAAATATATAATAAAAAATATTTGAAGTTTAATAAGCACACGTCACAAGTTACAAATTTTGACGACTTCTTTGTAGACAACATTTTCTGCGGTTTTTTTAATACCCTCGTCGTCGCATATCACGAACTTCAAGCCAGACGAAGTGACGAACTCGTTACCCTCGAAACTACAACACATAACTGCCCATGTGTAAAAAAAGGATGTCGTAGAAAAGTAAAAACTGTGTTGTTGCAGTTTATGATGAGGTGAGCTAAATAAGGATAATAATGAATTCATTACTTTGAAAGAAGTAAAGATCAGTTACAAAAATATTACAAACAAAAAGGGAAAGTTAACGAAGCTCCATGAGACAAACAAAAAAAAGTTCTTGATTCAAACTGTTCTTTAGTACTCCCTCCGTATTTCAAAGATCTCTACAATAGGGTTGGACACAACATTTAATGGTGAAATAATAGGAGTGATGAATAGTGTAGAAAAAGTAGGAGAGAAGGTGTAAAAGTGTGAAAGAGAAGATAAAAAGTAGAAAATGTAAGGATAATTGAGTATTTTTTACAGGAAAAAACTTACCAAAAATAGAAAGTGTAGCAAACTTTTAAATACATCCAAAAAAGGAAAGTGTAGCAAACTTTTTTTTTTTGGAAGAGTGTAACAAACTTTAAAATACCGAGTGAGTAATTTAATTCCTACTTTACTTTTGTAGATAATTAGTAGTGAACAAAAGAAACACATTGTGTATATAATTTTCATTTCAGGAAACAATTAACAATCTTAAATGATAATTTAATCATTAAATATTAAAAATAATACTCCCTCTGTCCCAATTTGATGATCCCGTATTTCCTTTCTAGGCCGTCCCAAATTGATAGTCCTATTTCCCTTTTTGGAAAGAAATATGTGGTTCACATCATTTCACCTTTTTCTATTCAATTCTCAACCACAACTTTTACCTTTTCAACCATTTCCTTAATCTTTGAGCCCAAAAGAAATGAGATCATCAAATTGGGACGAAGGGAGTATATTTATATCATCACAGTTATCAACATTAACTCTTTTATATTGTATACCTATTAAAATTATTTTTTAAAATATATTCAAACTAGTTTAATTAACTATGTCGTGTTGCCATGAAAACCTTTCTACGGGACAGAGGTAGTAATCTAAATTACTCACATTTCATTAGTACTAACAATCTATCACAACTACATCAAGTATATACTTTTTTTCTGAAAAACCCTCACCGAAAATCATTTACACATATCCCACAGCAAAAAAGAATTTTCTCAACTTGTCAAATAACCTATAAAAGGCACAATTGTAACATACATATTACTTTTTAAACAAAAAACATATTTAGATTTGAGAAGACATCCTATAAAAAGTAAAAAAGATAACGCTCTTGCACCCATCGATTGACAATAATCTTATGATCTATGTTGTCGCCCACGATGCCGTGCTGACTTGCCACTGCCTTTTATGCCCTTATGAGCAAATTGTTGCACATTGCTCTGTAAGGCTAAATGAGTGTTTGGGATTGATTAAAAAAAGCGCTTTTCAGCTTTTGGCTTAAAAAAAGTTGAAAAGAGTGTTTTCAAATGATAGCTTCTGCTTAAATTAATCACTTAAAAGCTAAAAGCTGGAAGCAGGTAGAAGGGTGCTTTAAACTGCTTCTCACTTTTTCTATTACACAAAAAGTACTTATTTTACCAAACACTACCAACTTTTACTTTTTCAGAATCACTTTTTTCTCAAACACTACCAACTTTTACTATTAATCACTTTTCCCAAAATCACTTTAAAAAATCACTTTTTTAAAGTTGAAGCAATCGCAAACACTCCCTAATTGCAATGCATGGGATGAAAAGCCCAAATGTGAGGTTTTCACCCCAAAATGGTTGCAACCGGGAGAATATTTTGTAGAGGGAGGAGTTAGCGGGAGTCTGGAGAACCTTGGGGAGCAATCTGTGGCCGGGCAATTGACTCCATCCTAGAGGAAAGTAGTGGACTGGCCTGCAACGCTCCTGAGAATATGAATACCAAAGAAGTGGAGTTCATTGGTGGGTGGGAGAGCGTGGGTTTTGAGGGTGTGTTGCTGATGAAAAAGCCAAAAAGGCTAGTGGATAGGTTGTGTACGTATGAAAAAGTGTAGTGGGGAGAGCTGGATTCTTGGTGCATACTTACAAAATAATTCACATTTTAATAGTATAGAAATTTGAAAAACCATTAATAGTTTTAAATTTGTTTCAAATTTAACTCAACTACGCATTTGTGATACTTTCAAAAAAAATTAACTCACATTTTTTATTTTTTTACATCGGAATGTTTGAGTTTTTAAACAATAATTATTGGGCAAAACAAAATTAACACATAAGTGATGTGTAATAAAATAACTAAGGATATATGCATTTAATTAAAAAAATGTGCTGAGTGGATATGTTGACGGTGCTGGGTTGCAGAAAAAAACTAAATTGACTGAGTGAATACGTATAAACAGGAGGGGGGTTAGATTTATGGGAAAACTGTCAAATAGGTCCTCGAACTTTCATAAAAAGGTCAACTAAATCCTTCTATGGGAGATTCTGTCTGGCCGTCACGATTTGGGTCAGTTTCCGGTGGAATTTTTTGATGAAAGTTTTTGAGCATCTTATTCACCAAGTCTAGTTTACTCATACCAAATTTCAGCTAAAAATGCAATCGGGAATACATTCAAATTAATTCTTGAAGATAACTGCGCATTTTTGCGTTCTCGAATTAATTTGAATGCGCTCCCGATTAAAATTTTAGCTGAAATTTGGTATGAGTAAACTAGACTTGATGAATAAGATGCTCAAAAAATTTCATCAAAAAATTCCACCGAGAACCGCCCCAAATCGCGACGATCGGACAGAGTCTCCTATAGAAGGACTTAATTGACTTTTTTATGAAAGTTCGAGAACCTATTTGACAGTTTTCCCTAGATTTATTGACGGGCTGGATTGCGGTTAGCCTAAGTAGGGATGGCAACGAGGCGGGTTTGAGGCGGGGTTTCACTTCCCCATCCCCCGCCCCATGCATGTCTAAAAAGTTTCCCCCATCCCCATCACTCCCATCCCCGCCCCACCCCGCTGTCCCCCACGGGTGCCCACGAAAGCCCCCATATATTTTAATTATCTTATATGTGTATTTTTTTTTAAATTCATTTTATAGATAAATAAATATATATAGCACTGAAAGAGTTAAACTAGATAATATTGTGTTCGATAAAAGATGATACCGCCGATTTTTAATAATTCTTCAATTTGAATAAGTTCTATGAAAATAATAAAACTAAAAGTATAAGTAAACATATTACCATCATGTATGTTGTTCCAAATTTCTCATCAATTATACTACAATTACTTATATATATATTATACATATGTGTGTGTGTTCTATTTACTTAGTTTCTCACTTTTAAAACTCATATATCATTTATGATAAATATTTCTAGTCATTACTTATTATTCTAATATAATACTTACGTAGTATTAGTACATGTATGCATGTCTATAAGTATGTGTATGTGTTTGTTATATAATACATATAATTTAATTAAATATGTTTATACATTATTAATATATGCATGTATATATATGTATCTTTGAGTATATATTTATAACGGGTACGGGGCGGGAAGGGTGTAGTAATCCCCATCCCCGCCCCATATTTTAGCGGGGTAGAAATATCTCACCCATCCCCGCCCCCCGCCCCACCCCAAGCCCCGCCCCATCCTTCCCCCACGGGGCGGTTCCCCACGGGTCCCCACCCCCATTGCCATCCTTATCTGTAAGTCATCTTTATGGAAAGGTTAAAATGCCTATTATGAGTTAGAACAGACTACACACATGAGCGGGCCCAGTAAATTCATGTTGGGAGGGTTCAAAATAATTTTTGGGGGGCGAAATTTTTTGAGGAGCTAAAATTATTTTTCTTATATATATATATACACTAAAAATAAATTTTGTTGGAGGAGCGGTAGCCCCCTGGATCTGTACTACGGTCCGCCCCTGACTACACATAGACTCTCTTAGAATGAGCAAGAGCAAAAGGGCATATGTGAATTACTTCATTTTACTTGTGTTGCATTACATGACACGTTCTTTGCAAATGAAAATATCACATTTGATAAAAGATTAAGGGTTGGTTTGCAAATGCTTTAAAAAAAAATCAATTTCTCAGCTTTTGGTTTAAAAACACTTATTTTACTAAACACCATCAACTTTTATTTTTCTCGGCTTTCGTGTCAAAAGTGTTTTTACTTTTTCTATTACACAAAAAGCACTTATTTTACTAAACACTACCAACTTTTATTTTTCAAAATCATTTTTTCTCAAATACTATCAACTTTTATTTAATCACTTCTCCTCTTTCATTACAAAAAGCATTTTTTAAAGCAAAAGCTGTTGCAAACAGACCCTAAACAAATCATAGATTATCTCTAATCGTTATGTTTTGAATAGCATCAAACCTGAACCACATAAACCCATTGCATGCAATAGGACGCTCTCACTCCAAAGTCAAATACCCACCCAATCCACAGAATAACATTTAACAGAAAATAATCACTAAAAAGAAAGCTATAAATGACAAACCCCATTTTTCTTCTCAAATAATGAACTTGAATGAAGAAAATGCTTATCTTTAGTGACATTAGATTTTAGTAATGTGCATGAAAATGGAAATTAAAACTGAGATAAAAATCAATGAAGATGAAATGCAAACATATTTATTTCTCTGCCTATGCCATTCTTATCGAATATATTTAATATAAACATTACATGAAAGAGAATAAAATAAATTTGAAATATGGCTCATTTGAACTGTGGAAGACTTCACATTCCAGCCAACCCAAGAATCTTAATGATAAATTTGGAATTGCCAAAAATAAAACACATTAATAAGTTACCAATATATGGAAAATAGGTGATTAAATTAAAATATCAAATAAGAGAGAAAACTTAAAAAATTCAAAACGTGTGAGCTTAGAAGTTAGTTCCTAATTCTTGAATGTAAACTATGTCTTACATAATTCATTTATTTTGACTCCAGCCTGAACTAATAGAAACAATTTCCTAAGATATCAAAATTTCCTGATATTGTTAAAACAGACAATTTAAATGCGTGCTGTGATTTTTTTCAATGCCATTATAAACTTTTGTACGTAAGTAGTGGACATTTCATTCATTCTCTCTTCAATACAATCAATGACATAGATCCTAATGAATTAGAATAATTTATATACACATTTTTTTATTATCCAAAATTCGAGCTACATATGTGTCAAATTCCTTTGAAAATAATGATATTTGTATACTACCTCCCTTCTTTTTTATTAGTCCTCTTAGAGTTTGGCACGAGTTTTAATAATAAAGTAGTAGGGTAAGTATAGACTGTGTAGGGTAATGATAGAGTAGGAAAGATGATATATTAAAAAGAGTAAAGTGATGATAAAGTAGGAAAGAGAGTGTATTAAGAAGAGTAAAGTGATGGTAAAGTAGGAAAGAAAAAGTAGTTTGTAAAAAGTAAGTGGGGTAAAAGTAATAAAAGTAGGGGTATTTTCTCAAAAACTTTCCTTAAAAGGAAAGGAGGACAAATTAAAAAAAACGTTCCAAAAAGAAAAGAATGACTAATAAAAAAGAACGGAGGGAGTATTAGTTTACAGATTAGTATGAAGATTCTATTTGTAGTTTCTTGTGTATTCTTCGCGCTTCATGGATTTCACTTGAGGGTTTTATGGCTATTAATCAACGACTTAATCGGTCATTGGTCAACTAAGAGTTTGGGACAGTGTCATGTGCACCGGTGTGTAAAAGAATGAAGAATTTTATCAATGCGGAACTTAAAATTAATACGGAGTATAGATCAGTTATCCATTCACTGAAATATGAAATGTGTTGATATATGGCTCGAATGATTGGAAACTATCAATATAGGACATAAGATGTCATTGATTTTACTACTCCGTATTTTTTATTTTAAAATTTAAAAATACTATTTAATTCTATTAACTAATAATTTTTTTGTGAAAAAAGTCATCAAGTGATAATTGATAATACCTTCGTCCCGTTGGAGTTTGTCAAGTTCAAAGTAAATGAGAAATAAGAAAAGTAAAAACTACGCGTTTAAGATTTGTGCAGAAGGGAGGGAACTGAGCAGAGCCACAAATTAGTTGCTTTAATAGGAAAGTGACAAAATTTTTGTGACTACCAAAAAGGAAAAGTTGGCAAAGTCCAATGAGACAGATGAAATATATATATATTTCAAGTCAATAGAATTTGAAAGGATTAAAACAACCCGGAGTTAAATTTGATAGCTATGTATGTTTTAAAGAACTGCTGCCTCCGTCCTTATTTAGAAGTTCCACTTTTATTTTTTTGATATTCCTTAAAATAGTCCTCTTTTCTAAGTAAACGAAACAATGCAAAATAGAGTCAAACAATGTCAAAACAATGTCAAACAGTGTCAAAAAATGTCATACAGTGTCATTTCCTTAATACGAGTGCAAAAGAGTGAAACTTTTAAATAGGACATATTATGGGATAATAATAAATATAAACGAGGGTAAAGGTGAAATATGTTTATACATGTTGTGCCAGTAATGGATCATGTTAAACTTTTGTCTCCCATTCCAGGTTTCTCCGCTCAACATACTAATTGCTTCAAGTTATTCTAGATAATTACTTTAGCCAAGTTATCTTAGATAATTATTGTAGCTATTTTATTTAAAAAAAATATAATTGAAAAATAATTTGTCATAAATTGGTAGAATCAATCAATGCAGCCACTTCAGTCAGGACATCATAAGTTTCAATTCAATCCAACCAATTTTAATGTTACCAAAGAAGCTCTTAATTTATATTCTTTCTACATTGAAAGAATCACCATAAAATCACAACAAAATAGATACATACCTTGTAAGAGTAAAAAACACTTAAATTTTTGATAAAACAACATAGACAAATATGGTGGGTGTGTGAAAATACAATTTCTTTTATATGCTAATGATACTTTATATATTATGAAATTAGAAAAATAGAGCCTAGCACATATGTGGGTTTGCATTTATTTTATTTTATTTTTGGATCCTCTTTCATGTGTAGGAACATTAAATATCTATTTTAAGTTGATGTAAATATTAACATGTCAAATACAAAAAGTAATCATATTAGACCAACATACAATATACACTTTTCTCAATAAAAAGTACATTGGGCATTTTATTCAATCGCGCAACGCGCGTGTTAAAAACTAGTATTCAACATAAAAGGCATGTGTATGGTAGAAACTACAGCATTCTAAATTGAAACTTCTAGAATCTAGAATGGTAAAGTTCTCATTAAAAATAAAACCTACACTCACCTCTATGCTGTGCAGGATTCCTGTGTTAAGGGCAGACGTACAAGATCTCGTCCAAGGACGAGAACGAGAGACTGGCAGGGAACGAGAACTTCGAAAATTCTGAAATTTGGAATCTACGATGAATGTATTAACTGGAAGAATTAAAAGAAAGGCTCAGTAAGGTCTAAAAAAAGTAGTTAATACAATGCATTTTAGTAATAGAAAATATATTACACTGGTAATGTAAGGTCTAAACTTAATTGTTTGGACCTTCTAATTTGGTTTAGCTCTTTGTCTTCTACCCTGAAGCGTGAAACAAAAATAACAAGTGTAGAAAGTCATTCCACCGTGATATAGAAAGTCAGTGTATTAGCCCCCTGTGATTTGAAAAATGCGTCAAACCCCCTTGTGTTTTAATTAATCATGCACATAACCTTTTTTATGAATAAATTTAACGATTTAAAAATCACTTTTCCTAATATTTTGATTGAGTATGCAAGTAAATATGTCAAAATCTCTGAATCATACAAAAATATTAATCATTTTTCTTTTATTTGACGATTGAATTTGTGTACAGAAGGGATTTTGCGCATAACTAATTAAAACACAAGGGGGTTTGACGCATTTTTAAAATCATAGGAGACTAATACGTCGAATTATCATCACGCGGGATTTGGTGCATTAAACCCTAAAAAAATAGCAGAGATACGACAAACATAGCATAACAGGAAAAAAAAGATTTGAAATTAATTATAACTCCTTGACAACAAAAACATGTCTTGATAGAGCATCATGCATGGTTACAAATGTCTCTGAATATTGAATGTAAATCATAGTAAATTCATGATCTATATATATCAAACAAAATGCCAATATCATTTTTTTTACCTTAACATAAATGCAGTAGTGTAGTGATCACTTTATAATCAACCAAGATATTTCAAACCAATGACAACTCACTTGGTAGCTGTAACTAAGAACTCCAATAACTTTTAAGTAAAATTAATCGAATAATTTATTCCAATTAACTTATAACAAAGAACTTCGATTATGATCGATCGCAATAGCAAAGTTCGGTGATGAGCAATCCTAACGGCTTGGTTGGTTGATAATCCATTTTAGCGGCGTGGTTCGATGAATATCGATCGATTACAACGGCGTGGTTGGATGAAGATCCATCGCATCGCAGCATCGTGGTTTTGGGCTGTTAATTTATATTATGTAATTTTATCAATTGAAAAAGGGAATTTTTCACAAATAGCTTCAAAAGTTAAAATATTATCACTTTTATCAACTTTGAAATTTGTTTTCAAAAATAGCTTCATGAAAGTTTTACTTTTCAACAATAGACTCTAGTTAACGGCTAAAACGCTAACTAACTGCCGGCACCCTAACGGCAATACTAAAACCTTTGCACGTACTGACGTACGGCTTGTATTCAATTCACACGTGAAAGTGATGAATTCAAAAAAAATCATAATAATGAGTGCTACAAAGATAAAAATGATATAAAAATTAAAATATTCTAAATATTGAGCCACTGCTTCCTTTTTCAAAAACTTATACGGAGTAAAAATTATAGGAATCACTAACTTTTCTTATTTTAAATAGAAAAATGTAAAATCTCTAGAAGATGATAATGCCAAGAAAACAATCCATTCTCAAAAATAAAAGTGAATTTAAAAAACAAGCAAAATCTCAAACTCAAAAATAAAAACTAGTAAAAAAAATTGAATTATAATAAATTAAATTAAAAAAAATGAATTTATATTTTAGATAAAAACAAAAATAGAAAAGCATGCAGAAGAAAACTTTAAAAAATCTGGAAACAAACATATAAAAAGTTTAAAATAGTTAAATACTTTTTTTTCGTAAAATAGTTAAATACTTAAATAAATGGGAAAATTAAAAAAATGTATAAAATGTTTAATTTAATTAATACTTGTATAATATATAAAAAAGTGAATGTTTCATTGAAAAAGACTCACAAAATAGTGAAAAAGAATTAAAACAACTTATAATGATAATAAAATATTTAAAATAAGATAAAAAAGTTACATTTAAAATAGAGGTAATTTGAGTTTGCACCTCATTTTATTGTGCAAATTGGTTTTTGCACCCCGTTTTTTTAAAAACTTTGTTTTTACACCCCAACTTCTTATGAAAAGACAAAATGCAATTCCATTAATAAATTTGTTGACATTTAACATATTCTTGATTGAGGACATTTTTGTCTTTTTATATAGGGTTGGGGTGCAAAAACAAAAATTCTCAAAAACGCGGTGCAAAGTCTAATTTGGATAATAAAATGAGGTGCAAAATCTAATTTGATTAATAAAATGGGGTTCAAATTCAAATTACTCCTTTAAAATAACATAAAAATGTATTGGAACTGTTAAATAGTATGAAAAGTGGGATAAAAAATCGAGTAAATATTTAAAATTTGAAAAAATTAAAATAATTTTAAATTAAATTTTATATGACAAAGAATAGTAGAATTAAAATAAACTCAGTGAATAAAAATATAAGATACTTTGTATTAAAATAATGAACTTAAAAAAAAACAAAAAACAAACAAAAAAAACATGAATTTTGTAATGTATTATCTTTTGAAGCATCTAAGTGTTGTAATTATTATTATTATCACTTTATTGTTAGTTTTTTTTTCCTATTGTTTTTTTATGTTTCTTTTTGTTGTAAATTTTTGAATTTTTTGTTTTTTATTGTTTCTTTAGGTTTCTAATTGTTTATAGTTTCAAATCCAAACTTGAAAAAATTCAAAAAAAAAAACAAAAAAAAAAACGAAATTTATAATGTAATATCTCTTGAAGCAGTAATTGTTGTAATTATTATTATCATTTCATTGTTAGTTTTTGTTTCCTATTGTTTTTTTGTGTTTCTTTTTGTTGACAATTCTGAAGTTTTTGTTTTTTATTGTTTCTTTATGTTTCTAGTTGTTTATATTTAAAAATCAAAACCTATCATTTTAGATTTATGCATATAAATCTATATAGATATTTTTGTTTTAAGAAAGTAGCAAAGGTAAATAGAAACCTAAATAAACTAAAAACAAGAAATAATAATTAGCAACATGGTGAAACAAAAAGCAACACAATACAACAAAATGAAACATGATGCAACAAAATACAATACATGTGATACAACAAAAATCAACAAAAATAAAATAAAAAAAGCATTACAGCTAATGTAAAATTTAATCTATTATGATATTATTTGGCTTTGCTTCTTATCATTTCTTCTTCGATATGTCGCCCTTACTCACATCAGTGTTGGTGTGTCTCACCAAAGCTGGATTTGGATTCAAATAACATTGTTTTTCTTCTCCGTGCCGGTTGATGGCATTTCATTCCTGAAAGATAAGCTATCTTTCAAATGAAGAATAACTCAACCATATTTTGTGTTCTGATGAAATACTTTTCTGAGCAATGCTGATTCTGAATTTGAGTCTCACACATCATTGAATTATAAGGTACCAAGGCTAGAGAAGTACACACTTTGCCACTATTGGACAATGGTAGCTGTGTGAAAGAAATGCCTCTGAATCTGCCTTTAGAGGAAAGCTCAAAGGCCTTTTAGTCATGGTCTTACTCTTCAAACTCAATTAGAGCACATCAAACATGTGTGATCCCTGACCAATAAAAGTACTTGCTATTCTGTGAAAGACAACCTTACCATTATTGAAACCAATAACTGATATGCTCTTCCCAACCTTCCTGGCAGAGTACATTGCAAGTGAGACCGATGATCTAATACTATGGTGGGTGCTTGAAGTATCAATAACCAAAATTGGTGCTTTGTAGATAATTGCATCACTAGCCAACACGTTACAAGCTGACGACCCTCTACACACCTTGAACTTGAGATGAACCTGTTTTAAGTTGCAGAAAAAAAATAACTCAACCATAATAAACTAGCAAACTCTACAAGAAATTATTACCTATTGGGGATTTCCTCCCCAAAGAGAGTACACAATGAATATAAATACAAATAGCACTTCCACAATTTCTTCATTGGTGTTCAATTTAAACAAGAGACTGCAGCTAAACAACAGATGCTTGCAAAACTAGAGATTAAGAAATAAATAAATAAAACAAAAAGATTGTTGAGGCAGATGACAGAGAGTAGAACACTCATTGCTGCCACCACAAATGTCCCCAGAACAACAAAAGCATCAAATTTAGAACTGCCAAAGGAACCAACCAAACACTCAAACTGACACACGAGAAGTAATGCAAATAGGTTCAACCCTGTTTGATACACAATAACGACTAGGAAGCCAAAATTTACCTGAAAATTATACTCCGTGTATAATACTTTAAACCAAAGCTTAGATTATGAGCATTAAGCTAAAATAATTTTTTATGCTTTTATTTTCATGAACGGAAGTTAAAACCTATAAGAGGACAGACAAGTAATCTCTTAGATCTAAAATTTCCGGTATCTATAATAATCACTAACTCACTAAGTAGTATGGCCACAAACAAAGAATCTCTACAGTCAACCGGAAAGTGACAAAAACAACTGAAATAACTTCCATAAGCTTCTGGACCAGAACATGGATAAAATTTTAATCTAGATACTAAGTAATGCTGAAAATATCATAAAGTAGGAAGAAGAAAAGTTCGAGAAACCTAATGTGTAATGTTTTTTTCTAGAACGAGGACATGGATAAAAATTTAATCTAAAAAATGAAAAAAATATCAATTGAGGCAACCAAAATTGATTCAAAGAAATCTTAAATTCGTATTGAAGAGTCGTCCTTGAGAAAGATTACCTACGTACATAGACACCTCAAATCATGTAAATCGGTCCTTTGATTTAGTTCTAAATGATTGTTGCGATAAGGGATCGATCGATCCTGGAAAGTGTGTCGTGACCTAGAACAGCTCCAACCCTAGCCTCTCAAAGCTGAGATGCGATCTCCCATTCTCCAGGTGCTGCGCCATCCGCTCCAACGAGAATCGGAAGAACACTGTGGCGAGAACTCCATCCATTCTGATGTCGATGATAACTCCCGTGATTTCGGATACTCAGATTGTAAGATGCAGAAATTTGGTGAGAAGAGAAGGGAGAGTGAAGTCAGATAATCGGAGAGCAGAGGATGGACGAGGTTTGAATGTATTGACGGAGAACGTTGGCAGCAGTATCTAAAACTGAAATTAAAAAATTGAAATTGAAAACAAAAAAGTTTAAAAATGAAAAGATAAAGTGGCAAGGACATAAATGATATGCTGCCATCAAAAGTAGACTAAACGGGTTATTTCCACATTGAAAAACAGATTAATTCACTTTTCCTGTTACTTTTATTCCAAGTTTAAAGTTTAAAGTACATAATTTGGTCTGGTCTGGTCTGATAATGTCTGATTATTTTTATAACTATTCAAGTCTGGACTGATCTGATCTGAGACAGATTACAGTCCAAGTAAAAACATCCTTAATATACAAGTTGTCACGTGAGTACATCAATTTAAGTTTTTTTTAATCAAAAGATCGAAAAAGCATTTTAAACTTTTCCAAATATTTCGTTAACTTTTATCATGTTTGTAATATATATAATTATTACAAGAAATTTTGGATTTTAGTGGCGGAAAATCCGTCACTAAATCCGTCACAGATTAGCTTAGCGTCGGATATTTGTGGCGGAAATTCCGTCACTAAAATCTTGACATTAAAGGTGTTTATGGCAAATATAGCATTCCGTCACCAATTGGTGGCAAAATTTAGTGACGAACACATCCGCCACTATTTTCCGTGACAGATATTCCACCGCTAAATTCCGTCACTAAATTATGTCATTTTTTTTTAAAAAAGGTTGTTTTTTATTCAAATACCATTGTAATTTTTTTTGGCCAATCAAATACCATTATAATTTAAAAAAATCGTAGAAAATAAATCGAAATCAATGTGAATAATGAAATCATAAAAGTCAAAACCAAGATTTCAATTCAATATTGATAAAATACCAATAGCCAATCATTCATAAGCAAAATTACATTAATTCGTATATAATTACATACCATATTAAAATCTCAAATACATATCAACTACATTATTGAAATTGAAAATGTCATACTTATGCTACAATACAATTTACATACAACATAATAAATAAACATATTTTAAACAAATGCACACATCTGCCGGTGCTACATGAACTAGCAAACTTAGTTATCCTAATGTCAACTTTAGATTGTTGGATTTGTTTGTGCTGATACAAGCCCTCCACCAAAACTTATGAAAAATCTCCTGCAAAGACAAGAAACTTCATGACTCATCTAATAACAAAATTGAAAATGCAAAATTAAAATATAAAACAGCAAAAAATGAAGTTTGTAGAAAAAGAGCTCTGGACAGACTATAGTTCTGAATATTGTGGCATATAGCCAAAATAATTAAAAGATATTACTCACCATTCTTATGAATCTCCGATTGAAGCATATAGTTTTACACAGTATTATTTAATCTAGGGTTATCTAGGCAGTTGGATGTCCTTTGACATGGATTCTGTTTTATTTCTTTATTTGCATTTCAATAGTACCTGTTTACAACAACAATGGGTTGGGAATTAGCCAGAATGAATTCCTTTACATGAATGTCAAATGAACCAAACAAGTAAGGAGAGTGTCAAACACGAGAAGAAAGAGAGATAAGCAAGAACAGAGCCTTTGTCCAATGGAAATAAATTTTTTATTCAATTATTTTGAAGATGGCTAACTCAATTATCCTTCTTCCTAAAGAAAGCCGAATTAGCATGTACCCCTATTTGGGAACTTTCACATTGTTTTACTTCTAATTGGGGCAAGTATTTTAATACATTCTCACACCCATTCCTTCTTCCGGTTAAACAATGAAAACAAAAGTATATTCGCAGCTGCTCGAGCACTCATTCAAACCAAGGATTCGAAGGGGTGAGAATAAAAACTCAATTGTTTTTACTTGGACTGTAATTTGTCCCAGACCAGACCAGACCAGACCAGTCCAGACCAGACCAGTTCAGACCAGACCAGACCAGACCAGACTTGGATAGTTATAAAAATACAAAGAAACCAGACCTTACCAGACCAAACCAGACCAGTTCAGACCAGACCAGATCAGACCAGACCAGACCAGACCAGCAGATTACAGTCCAAGTAAAAACATCCTAACATCAAATAGCTAGGAAGAACAACGTACACACCTTCAAAGGAAGAAGTCAGCGGCAACTTCCGAAGTCGCTGATCTCAATGGTCAACGACCATGGCGGCTAAGCGGTTCCAAGGCCCTATTCAATAACACGCTAAGTCGAATTTTCTATTTTAGCCGTAGCCAGCAAAATCCTCTACTTCAACCGTCGTCGCTGCCATCCTGTACATCAGTCATCGTTGTCGAAATCTTCCACTTCACCTCCATTAATGGCCCCTCAACGAAGAAGAAACATAATCGTGACTAGAAGAAGAGATGAAAAGGAGAAGGCTAGGGTAGGTGCTACGTTTGCAAAACTAAGACACTTGCCAGAAACATCCGTATAAGCAATTAACCAAATAAATCAGAGGTGGCCTTCTAAACTGCTAATTTGAGCTTTTTTATAACTTCAACGGTTTGATCGAGTCATTTTAAAGTATTGATCTTTCTCATATTCTATAGAGGTTCATTTGATAGTTTTCCCAAAAAATTAATATATTAGTAATATTCTAACCCGCATTAAGCTTTTCATATTACCTAAATATATAATAATATATAAATGCTAAACATTTATGTATGACGTATTTAGGTAATACGACTTCATAAACATTTCTAAAGTTTGTATAGATTTCGGTGTGGGATATATCAACCGCCACACAATCATTTCCGTATTTCCACAAATGACATGTAGTAATAATAAGGATATATTCCCGGAATGAGACTAAAAAAGTTTGTTAATCCCTATTCTAACAATCAAACAATCATAAGAAAGAAGAAGAAGCAAATAGATTGAACAAAAATTTGGTACATCGTGTAATGGCCGCTGCTCTCCCTCTAGAGAGAGAGCAGCCTGAAACTATTCTCTCTATTCTGCCTCTATAGTCTAATGCCTTTTTGGTTAGGTTTTCTCATAAGTTAGCCTCCTTTTATAGGAGAGGATGGCTAACTTATGGCTTACAAGAGAGGCTAATGGGCTAATATTCAATTGTGGCCCATATTACACATTTAACTAACAACTACACAAATACAAATACATCTAACTAGATTGGACACCAGAAAAAGTCCTAACAAAGTTTGAAAATTCTAAAATAGGACTTCCATGTTTTTATTCTCAAAATAAGACTAATTACTGTCATGTTTTGGCAGTACCAGACTTCAAACATGGCAGTATTTTCCAAATTTGGCAATAATTAGGCCTATTTTGGGAATAAAAACATGACAGTCCTATTTTAGAATTTTCGAACTTTTTTAGTCCCATTTCGGGAACTTTCCCTACAAATAAATCAAGCAACATTAAGTAATGATGATTACACATACGTAGTAGAAGTTTAGTGGTTTCCATAATTTTTGTAGATAATTGATTAACAATGAGTAATAGCCACGCAAACAACGTAACAAGCTTTGAAATAGTTGTGGTGACAGGGAAATACGTTTGGATTACTTTTTTTGTTCAAAGAAGACTTAATTCATAAAAATTGCATTCAATGAAGGTAGAAAAAAACCACAAATAATCATCCGCCCGTGGTCGAGACTGAGAGCTAACCACCTGTAAAAAAGCAGTATAACTAGCTAGACCAAATTTGGACAATTTAGAGCTAATGACGGTTACCGCATATTCTTTCTCCCCCCACCTTAATGCAAGAATCTTACAGCAAAGGAAATAATAAAAGTAAAACAGAACAGTCTGACCATGGAAATTAAAAAGCAAGCAAATAATAAAATTAAAATACTGCCTCCAAACCCTAGACTCTCCTGCACTCCATGGCGGCGGCTCAGGAGGGGGACGGTCCAACAATACTGAATCATCTTCCACTCCTTCCCTCCGATCCAGATATGATCCAGCCCCTAGCCCCACACTTCGTCCATGACCTTTTGATCTCCACCATGAACGATCTTTGGCCTTCAATCTTGCTCCGTCCATTCGCCTGAGTCCCAGCCGAGACCAAGCCGCGATCGAGAACATCGTCGGTGTAACACACTGAGTCATGGCTAGGTTTCCTAGACCCCGACAATTCTAGCTCATAAAACTCATGTTTCTTCCTTGATAGAACCCTCCAACAATCGAGAGAAGAACAACCGGACACTACCGTCACCATGGACGACGCCGGAAAAACTCCGTAGGAAAACCTAGGAGACGACCACGTTTTTACCAATCACAAAAAAATTACGTTTGGATTACTTATTTAATCAATAGACCAAAGTTCTTTTTTTATTTAACAAAAGAAAGCTTATATTATAATAATATAAATTCGAATAGCAGCAAGAAGGCAAGTTCTCCATTTTGGTCTTTAGCCCTAGGATTAGACACACAAGTCCTCCCATTTTGACTGAAGTTAGTATAGAGGACCATTTTAACTATTTTTTCATATAATTTTTTCTTTAATCTATTAATAATTTATAATTTGATTTTTTTCACAATTTAGCAAATCCGGCCTTTCAGCTATGATTTAATCAATTTCTACATATTCAACCGATCCGACCAATTTCAGGGTCCTAGTCGTTTTTATCATTTTAAGGAAAATAATGCTTTGAATTTTTAGGATAATGGTATATCGACATACCATTATTCTCAAAATATATATTGGTATCTCTGTTTTAAAAATCGTTCTAGGCGTCCGAGTAGTCCCCGCCTAGGCGCTAGGCAGTAGTCGGGCGCCCCGATTTTCGTCTAGGCGCTCCAACTAATTGGTTTTTCGTCTAGGTGAATTAATCGGCCGCCTATGGCGCCTAGTTGCCCACCTAGAGCGCCTAATCGGCCGCCTAGGCCGTCTAGATTCGTCAAACATTACTTCACTTTTTAATTTTAAATTTCGAAGCGCTATATGTACTTTAGCTTTAGCCATAAATATAAAGAAATGAAATTGTAAATTAAGATAAAACTATATATGTTTCTATATGTACCTCAATTTCATCATTATTTATATATATTTACAACAATAAAGTTAAGTGATTAGTTATCATATACTACGTACTACATATGATTAAATGTGATAATTCTATCATTTTTGTTAATGTATATGCAGAGGACTTATCAGGTCCAGCCAGAGGGATGGGAGGCACCGTCCGAACTCCGCCATTTGGGGTGGTTCCCGGTGGATGTTTTTGATGAAATTTTTTGAGCATGTTCCTCATCAAGTCTAGTTTGTCCATACCAAATTTCTGCTCAAAATTGGACCGGGAAAGCATTCAAATCATTTTTTGAAGTTGATTGCTCCAAAATATACATATAAAAACGCAGTCAACTTCAAAAAAGATTTGAATGCCTTTCCGATCAAATTGTGAGCTGAAATTTGGTATGGACAAACAACACTTGATGAGGAACATGCTCAAAAACATTCATAAAAAAAATTCACCGGGAATCGCCCCAAACGGTGGAGTTTGGATGGCGGCTGGACAGGGGAGGGGGGACCTGATCTTTTCTGTTTGTATATATATATGTATGTATGTATGTATGTATGTATGTATGTATGTATGTATGTATGTATGTATGTATGTATGTATGTATGTATGTATGTATGTATGTATGTATGTATGTATGTATGTATGTATGTATGTATGTATGGTACCATACCGTATTGATAATGTTGATACATTAAAATATATGTCAAATCATATTGTTCGATACAGTAAGTGTGCTACACCGAATTTTGATATTTTCCACTGACAAATTAGCTATAAAGCGGAATTAAGGAATTACTTTATTTCATAAGTGATCAACAAGATAATAATGTATTGAACATGACTTTGGTGATGGGTTTGGAGAATCGTTTCTCCCTAGCGGCTTAGCCGTCGCGTATAGTTTTCTCTCCTTAGCAACGTAACTTTGTCGTCGCGTAGGATTTTTCTTTTGTCAATTGTTTGTGCGGCTCTTCTTCTCTAGGCTTCTAGAGTGCTTTTTAAGATTTGATTGTTGGTTTTGGTTTTAAGATTTAGGCGACTTTCAGATTATCCATTGGATATCGAAGCAGCGATATAATTTCATCTTTAATTTGTTTTCTGATCTCTTTTGTCGACTTGTGCAAGTCAATGTTAAAGGAGGCATGAGTGCGGCCGCAACTTTTGGAAACGAATCCACAGTTTAAGAAACGATAATCATGTCTTCTATGGATAATCTAATCTGGACCCATAACACAAATCATATTCTAAATTGTGTTGTAGTCTCTAGAATCTATGTGTGTGCTTTAATAAAGAAGAAGTGGAACTCACAAGTTTTTATGACTATTAAATTCTTAGGTCCTACAATAGATAGTACTCACATATCGTTATTTATGTGCATGTTATGGTAGGAGAATTGTTCATATAGTTTCATTACCGAATGCCCCTATAAATAGGGATAGAGTAGGGTTTACAAGTACGGACCAATAGGCCTAGATTACACAGTTTACATAAAAACGACCCTAATACATATTCTATATAAACGATAGCACACTACATAGAATTTCCTTCAACATTTCCCCTTGTGCTGAGTTGTTGACAGAATTTGGTATATGTCTTGTTGTCTCGTCAAAAACCTCTGTCAAGTAACAAAAACCATGTGGGAAAAAATAACCTTGACTGGAGAAAAAGAGTATAACATCACGATAGACTTCTTCCATTAAGTCTATCTTTATTTGATCATTGCTTTGATCAATAAAGTGTATGTATTGTTACCTCATTAAAATCCTTACCAACTAACAAAACCCGATGAGAAAAATAAAACTTGATTAAAGGAAAAAAGCGTAACATAGTGTATGTGGGGAGACTCCCCTCATGTCTACATTTAATATGGAAACGTACACGCATTTTGATTTTATAACTTGAGTGACACAGTCAAAGTATTTTGGATTCTCTTATTAACTGATTTCTTTATCGGATTCCATTCACCCCGCGGTTGAGAATTTATAATTACCTTTATTTATAAAGATTTGCGATTTTGTGATAATGATTTAATTATCGTTGTTCTTGTTTGCAGCTTTCCGGTCATTATAGATACAATTTTAAAATATTGGTTGTTTTAAAATTAATCACCATATCGAAGGTACACAAATAGAGGAATATATTTCCTTTAATTCTCCCCCTGTGTGCCAAGTATAAGGTGATAAGAGTAAAAATTTGTAACTTGCTAAAATCTTGCCAATGAACAAAACCCAATGGGCAAAAAATAAACATCGGTCAAAAGGAAAAAAATATGATGCAATAAGCACACATCAATTACTTTTGACTACGATATATTAATTAAATATGTTCTTTCTTCAGCATATTTTTACTTTTGCAAAATTAAAATGTGGGATGGTGCATATTATGTTGCCTCAAAAAACCCTTACAAGTTTTTACCAAAAAAAAAACAAAAAAAAAACTTTTACAAGTAACAAAACCCATTGGGAAAATAGACCTTGGTCAAAAGGGAAAAAGAGTACAACACACCAATATAATTGATGATGAATAAGTATGTAAGGACCCCCTGAGTGAAACATATCAATAATAATCCAACATTTACTTGATATATACTTTTATCAAGGTATTTTATACATAACATAATGGTTTCTTTCATGATAAATATATACTGATTAAGAAAATATCAATGAGGTAAGGGGATACCCATCATCAGTAAAACTCAAATCACATTACTTTTGTGTTAGAGTAATACTTTTGATATTTTTAATTCCTTTAGGAATATTGTTATCATCAATCATTTAATTCAATTCATAAGGAATGAATAAAGATTACACCGATAATTTCATATAGGTATCCAAGTACATTCTTGATACGATTCCAATGACTGATAACAATATTAGGAATAAAACATCTCATAAGTTTTGCCAAAAAAACATCTCATAAATCATGTGAATAGAGAACCCACCTTGATATGTCGAAGAAGATGAAGGAAGAACGAATTACAAATTGGTTCATTTATGGAAATGAATAAGAATGTATTAGACCAATTTTTGTATAACAAAGGTGTAGAGGTTGAATATTGCAGGATTACCAGCTGGTGCATATTGAGTTCAACACATGGTGAGAGAGGTGGTGGTAATTATGGACTCTGAGAATGTTTTTAATTGGATAGTTTTTAGTTTCAGATCAGATCAGACCAGACTTTCGTAGTTATAAAATACACAGAGACCAAACATTTACCAGACCAGTTCAAACCAACCCAGACTTAAACAGACCAGACCTGCAAATTTCAGTCCAAGTAAAAGCATCGTTTGTGCTTCATTTGTAGTGTCAATCTATTACAAATAATACTAGTATAAGTTTTAAATTTGGTTTCCAATAGAAACGGATCGAACTATTTAACAAAAGCTTAGGTTTGGTTTTGCATTCCAATAGAAATGAAAGGATTTATTTAAGAGAGAATTCCCCAAATAGGATTAAAAGATATGAAAATTGCAACTATAGGACCACTACTTTTCCATGTGATCCCGTAGGACTAAAATTAGAATGGAATGCCGAAATTGCCCGTCATTCCTCTTTCTTAAGTTTGCTACTTGCGAATTGAATCTGCGATAAGTGCAGACGATAGAATTGAAGGTCCATATGCGATGAATGTCGGCGATGAATGTGCTATCCAGGCACGTTTCCTCCTTCTCAACCTCTTCCTTCTTTTTCTTCTTCTTTTCTTCTTCTTCTTCTCACGTCCCCTCTGTTTTCTTTATCCACTTTCCATCTAATTTCTTCTCGATCTTTTCAATTTCCATTTTTACTAATTCTAATTAATTTAATTTAGAATATTCATATTATTTTTCTGATTATTTGAACATGAAAATGTCATAATTGTAATTTTATTGAATACTGACTTGAAAAAAAATGTCAGTGTAATGTCATACATTTATGAAGGCGACATTTTTTACTTTTCATCTTTATTGCATTTTCAGAGCAAAATATGACATTTTCATAGAGTAAAAATGCCATTATCATGACATTTTGAGAATAAGCATGACATTTTTTTAAAAGTGAAAGGAGGAACAAATGACATTACAAAGAAGAAAACGATTATTAAAGTGACAGTTTTATGTCACTTTGCTAAGGTGACAGTTTCAAAGAAGAAAATGACATTTCAAAAAAACAAAAATGCCATTTTCATGACATTTTCAAAACAAAGATGACATTTTCAAATTGCTATCATGGTAAATGTACTGCCACAAACGTGACATTTTTTTCAAATAAGCAGTAATTTTGACATTCTCAGATTATAAAAATGCCATTTTCCTGAATAAATAAAATTCAAATCCAAAAAATCCAAATTAATAAATAAAATTCAAACCCAAAAAATCCAAAGAAGAAGAGAACGTAAGACCAGAAATTTGAAGAAGAAGAAGAGGAAGAGGAAGGGGAAGAAGAGGAATGCGAGGAAGATAAAGAAATTGGAGGAAGAGTAAGAGAAGGGATGCCTGGATTTAATTTCTGGTATTGATTGAATTTTTTTAGAAAATTTAATGTTGTAGGGAGATTTGCAGGGGATAACAGCGGCCTGGAAATAAATTGGAGCCAGAGGGATAGATGAGGAGAGGAAGCGCAGAAACAAAAAATCGAGCCGGAGAGGAAGAGGAGGGTTACGAACGGGAGAAAGGCAATGAGTAAGACAAGGGTACTATCGACATTGCATAAACATTAAAAACACGAAAGAGGAGCAGATGACTCCTAATCTCCTATAAAGGTAATAAAACATTATAACTCCAACTTTGGATTTTTAACCATGTTTTGGTCCTATTTAGGACAAATTCTTATTATTTAACCAAAGCTTAGTTATAACATTTTGTATATGAAAATTAATCTGAAAATAATCTGAATAGCATCTTTTTCTATAGATACAAAATCGACTACGCCATGTTATGATATTAGAAGTGGTGAAATTATTTTAAAGTACAAACAACTTAGTGTCATCCGTTAATATTAAACAACTAAAATATAAATACTTCGTCCGTCTCGCTAATATTTCCCATTTTACATTTTCGGTCTGTCTCACTTAGATTGTCTCATACCAAATTTGGTAAAGTTTGTGTGCTCTAAATCATTCTTACTATATTCTTACTTTATTAATTCAATATCAACAACATAAACCATTTTTTATTGGTTTGCGTGACACTCACTCTTTCCCCGTTGTTAGTAGGACGAAGGAAGTAGTTAACATTTTTTTTATAGAAGGAAGTAGTTAACATAGTTATATTCGATATATATTATATATTTTATTTATATATTATAAAATATAATATTACAAAAATATACATAGTATATTTTATTTATATATTACTCGTATATTATAAAATAGGGGTGGGCAATTCGGTTTACGGTTCGGTTTTCTTCGGTTTCGGTTCGGTTTCGGTTTATTCGGGTTGGGAGAATTTGTACCAAACTAAAACCATCTGTGTTTCAGTTCGGTTTCGATTCGGTTTCGGTTCAGTTCGGTTTGAAGTTCGGTTTACCAAAGTAAAAAATATTATGTTTAATTTAATTTGATTTGATTCGTTTGCTTATGTTTATTATTTTATTTGATCAAGTTCTATATTTTAGAATTAGAAAATGAAAGTAGTAGTCCATCTCATCTTTTTTAATTTATTGATTATTTAAATAAAATGTAAAAGGAAATAAAAGATAGAAAAATAAATAATAAAATATTATAAATTAAAACTTCTAACATATTTTTATCACTACAAAAAATTCACTTCCTACAAAAAATAAGATAGTTGATTAGTATTTGTAATATCATAAAATATTCAAAAAAAAACCTAAAAGGGTCAGTGGTACAAATGTTGTAATATTCACAATTTTATTCAAATGAATCATGTAAAAATATAAATGCAATTTGCAATTGTTATCGCCAAACATAATAAATAAAAATATGTCGTATTAGCTAACTTTGTCATAATGAATGTATGAAATGTGTAAAAGTCAAAATGATACGAGTATATGCTTAAATATGTATTTTCATGTCTAAATTAGGCCTGGGACCGGTTCGGTTCCTAGGCCAAATATGAGGAACCGTTTGAAAATATGAAATTTTACTAACGGTTCGGTTCTTATAAATTATTTTATAGAACCGATAAGGAACCGAACCGTTCTTAACGGTTCGGTTCTTGTCATTTAACGGTTCCTAGTCTTTGAAAAAATTCTTACAAATCATGACTAAATTTTTGCCAAAAAGATATTCTACGTTTGAAATTATGCTACAAATATGCTTAAACAGTTAAAGTGAATAATAATTTTAAATACTTTGGACCTTCAAAGTTTCGACCCGCTGGAGTTTGGACCTAATGAGAGGCCTAAGAAGCCTAAGAGAACCGGTTGAAGTGAATATTAGTTTTAAATAGTTGAATAACTAAACTAAAATAATGAATGTAATATAAAAATAAGTAAGTAAATATACATTAAAATATATATACTCATAAGAAATATATACTACGTATAATTTTAATTATTATATATAACAGTTCCTTAACGGTTCCTAGTACATATTTTTTTCAGGAACCGAGAACCGAACCATTAATAAAAAATAGGAACCGAACCGTTAAAAAATAACTAATAAATGGTGGAACCGAACCGAACCGGGTCATAACGGTTCGGTCCGGTTCGGTTCTCCGGTTCTTGGTTCCAAAGTCCCAGCCCTAGTCTAAATTATTTATTTATATCTTAACAATGAAGAGTGAAGATAAATACATAGTACTAGTAGATATATATGTTGTTCGGTGTTCGGTTCCGTTTACGGTTTTTCCATTTTTAAACCAAACCACCAAAGTACCAAACCATTCGGTTTGAGCAAATGTTTACCAAATGGTTTACTTAAGTAAACCCAAACCAAACCAAATCAACCCACCAATTTTAATAATATATGAAAGTCTTTTTGAGTTTCTTTAGTTCGGTTCGGTTTTGTTCGGTTTTTATCGGTTTCGGTTTGGTTTGGTTCGGTTTAATACGGTTTGGAAGAAATAGTACCAAACTCAAACCAAATTGCATACGGTTCGGTTTCGGTTCGGTTTAGTTCGGTTTGGTACGGTTCGGTTCGGTTAAACCAAACCGTTATGCC
Source organism: Cuscuta epithymum (assembly GCA_945859915.1). Classification (NCBI taxonomy): domain Eukaryota; kingdom Viridiplantae; phylum Streptophyta; class Magnoliopsida; order Solanales; family Convolvulaceae; genus Cuscuta; species Cuscuta epithymum. Next base: position 1,874,784 of record CAMAPF010000150.1, on the reverse strand, counting down.
CACCCCTATAAAATATAATATTACGCAAAAGCGCAACAAACATTTTGTGCCGGAGGTGTGAACGCTTATCTCAAATGCTTATTAGTTTGGACGAAGCTGCTCGCCATAGCAGCAAGTGTAAAAGTGTTGAGCAACGATGGTTGTGGAAGAAACTTGCCACCAAGCAATGCTTATTAGTTTAGACGAAGCTGCTCGCCATAGCAGCAACTGTAAAAGTTTTGACGACCCATGTGAAGTTAACCGCGGATCTTTGTCACGGGTGAGAGAGACTGAGGGGTGACTCTGGGGCGGTTGTGCCGATTTGGCGTAGGTAGGATTGAGTTTTGGCTGTGTTTTATGTTTTGAGGCCGTTTGGTAACACTGTTTTTCGACTCATCAGGTTCATCAACCAACTTTTTCATCAAACACGTAACTTTTTCTTTCGCGCGCTGAATTGTGTAATAAGTAGAAAAAGGAAGGTTGTAGTTACTTTTGTGGCTATATTGGCTGAAGTTACTGTAGATGACCATTTTAGCTATTTTACATATAATTTTTTCTTTATTTTATTAATAAAATATATTTGAATTTTTATTTTTTAAATCAGCAGAATCAGTCAATGTAGCCACCTCAACCAGAACTTTATAAATTTCAACAGAATCAACCTAATCTAGCCAATTTTCGTACTATCAAACGGGCTCTTTGTGTTTTTGGGACTCAGGATGTTTGGGCTGGTATTGGATTGTAGGCTTTTAAATTGCGGTTTCATTTATTGGGTCTGCGATGCATGTGTTAAAAATATTTTTTCTAAAATGGGTGTTAATAACATGATAATCATGATGATAGTCTAATGAATTCAAGTAATGTGTAATTATGTAATTGTACGTTGCTCTTTCGCATATTACTAAATACTAATCTCGATGGTTTAAAGATACTTATATGTGACAAAGATGGAAAAAGGGCAATGCAACAATTAATGTTGTATGTATTTAAGAAAGTTTGTTGTGAAAATATTTTACGTAAGAAGTTTTTTGAAAGAATAGCACGGATGTTACTTCTCATCTTTTGATGGGCGAAAATATGAGCACCTTTTAAAAAAGAAACAAAAGTGACTTTTTTACTCTGAGTGCCTTCTTCCGCGTTGAACTCTCGCTGCATATTCTTCCCTTTCAACAATTCGAACCAGTCATTGCACTCTCTTTGCCGTCTTCATCAGTGAACCATCACCACCGCCTAAGCTTCGTGACGAGTTGCAGCCACCACCTCCGCCGCAATCGGACGTCGCTGACGGTAGCATCTTGCACCTCTGGCCTGACCTTCGTCTACCTTCTCTATTGTCGTAGCTAGATGCGCCTCCGGTGTACGACGTCTCCGATCTGAGGCCGCCGATTCCAGATGCATCTATCTCTAAAAGGGACGACTTCAATTTGGGCCGCCGGTGCCGGACCCGCCATACTCCATGGACAATGGCTCTGATTTTGGATCTGATTTGGGTCTGATTTGAGTCTGCCGCTGCAGGTGGGGTCTGATTTGGGGTCGCCACTGCTGTTGGGGTCCGGTTTGGGGCCGCCGCCGCTGACGGTGGTGTTATGGCTGAGGTTTTATGTGAATTGGCCGGAGAAGGAATTGGGGGAGGACAAGGGGTTGGGCAGGGGAGCAGGGGAGGGGGTTGGGAACAGGGGTAGGGCTGGATGTTGGGGCTGAGGGTGGGTGGCTAGATGTTGGGGCTGAGGGCAGGTGGCTCGTGGTGGTGACTGGCAGTGTTGACTGGGGATGGATGGGAGGGGGAGGGGCAGTATGGTTTGGCCGTGTCAATGGCATGACGGTGCCGGCGGGGTGTCACCAGACGATGGCGGTGTCAGTGCAGCGGGGCTGTCATGGGTGCAGGCTGTAGATGGCCTATTGTGGTTGGCCGCCAGAGTGGGGGCGGCGGCGGCGGGGTACCTGCGATGGTGGAGAGTGGTGGTGGCCGACGGTGGGAGGTTTAGTGGTGGCTACAGTGACACGGGTGGTGGCCGCAGTGACACATCGATGATTGCAATGACACGGGCGGTGGCCGCAGTGACATGGGCGGTGGCCGCAGTGACATGGGCGGTGGCCGCAGTGACACGGGTGGTGGCCGCAGTGACACGGGCGGTGGCCGCAGTGACACGGACGGTGGCTACAGTGACAGGCGGTGGCGACAGTGATATTTGATAGTGACATTAAAACGGGATACTGACATTAAAATCTAGGGAATGACATTAATATGACCTTCTTGATCACTTTTTTGCCCTTTTTAAAAATGCTCACTTTTTTGGTAATTGGTTCAAAATTAGTAATATTCAAATAAAAACCCCAAGTTTTTTGCTATCATTAATATTTACCATTCATATTGTTGGGATATATTATCCCGGCCTATTACTGTTCAGGAGCCCAAGACTTCACATAGTACGGAGCCCGTTCAGTAAGGCCCGTTTCGGCCCGTTTTGGCCATCCGGCCCACTTCGGCCCAGCAGGCCCGTATTTGGCCCATTAGGGTGGAGAGCACCCTTCCCCATTTCCCTATAAATATGGGAGTTCCCCTCCTTATTAAGGATCCTTTTCTTCTTCCTCCTTCTCACTCGAATAGCTTAGAACTCCATTAATGGGAGCTTCAATACTTGTACTATGTAATGGTGAGGAGAGTCTTAATGAGAATGAGAGGGCTTGGACATTAGCCTAAAAAGTCCCGTGGTTTTCTCCCTTTCCGGGTTTCCACGTAAAAACTGAGCTTGTTCATACACATTTATATATGTATATATATATATATATATATATATATATATATATATATACTATATCATGTTGGATTAACCTCAACACATATTATTATTAAATTCATATTAATACACTAGTACTTCCGTCCCACTAACATTAAAGCAAAAGGAGGTGACACAGTTATTAAGAAAAATAAGTTTATGTGGTTGATATTGAATTTATAAAGTAAGAATAAAGTAAATAAAGTAAGAATAAAGTAAGAATGATTTAGAACCACACAAATTTAAATAAATTCGTTTTGGATCGGAACAATTTTAGTGGGACGGACCAAAAATAAAAGATGAGACAATCTAAGCGGGACGGAGGGAGTATATGTATTATGTGTGTTATTCGAAGACTTAGGGTCCGTTTTCAAACATAGACATTTTCTACTTTTCTTTTCTGGTTTCCGTTCTCCAATTTTTGCTTTTAACTTTTCAGTTTTTCTATATCCGATCGAATTTTTGTGTTTACTTATTTTTGTTTTCATTTTCAAATCTACAAACATGTTTATCAATTTTTTCGCCCGGTTCCGTGACTGGCTGGAAGACCGAAAATATGGTTTGCAAAGCAGGATTGAATTGATTTTATATTTAAAAAATTAAAAACTTGCCAAATAGACATCCGTATAAGCCATTTATCGAAAGATCAGGAGGTGACCTTCAAAAGTGCTAATTTGAGCATTTTTTATGACTCCGAGTGTTTGATTGGATGATTTTGAAGTACGAGAGTTTAATTACATTGGGAAAAGTTAAAAATATACCTCTATAGTATGTGTGTGAGAACAAATATATTCATGTTCTATTTTTTAAAACAAATATATCCCTAAAGTATATGTGGAAGTGTATATATACCTCTAAACTTTTTTAAAAGTGCAAAATACCTCTCATGTTCTTATAAAGGAGAAAATATACCCTTATTGACTTTAAATTGATAAAATAAATTTCAAAAAACATCAAAGATAAATGAAAATGTCAAAATTAAAAAATAAAAAATTTCAAAATGCACTTGTGTCCAATTCTCCCTTTTATTGTTTGTATATCACAATTTAATATTGTTAGTATAAAATATTATTTCAAAACTAAACTATACATTTAAGATTCTTTCAAAAAAAGTGTTAACAAATGTGTTGCAATGTAAAAAATTTATTAATTTTTTCCGTTCTTTGCACTATAAAATTAAATATTTTGTTTGACGATAAATAGTCCAAGATTATAAAATAGTGAATTTATTTTTATGAAGGTTAAACAAAATCAAAGAATGTTATTTCAAAAAATATAACTATGTGTTCAAAATTTTACAAGACTAAAATAAATATTGTTGAATTTAAAGTAATAATTTTCAACGGAAAATAATAATTTTCAATTTAATAAAGAGTTAATATTTTAACATAATAATAAATCTTTATTTTCAAATTTCGAGTTTATAATATATTTTTGGTGTTTTTTGAAATTTATTTTATACATTTAAATTCAATAAGGGTAAATTTGCTCTTTTATAATAACGTGAGGGGTATTTTTCACTTTTTAGAAGTTTAAGGGTATGTATGCAATTCAACATATATTTCGGGGGTATATTTGTTCCCAAAAATAGAAAAGAGTATATTTGTTATCACACATATACTACAGAATATATTTGTACCTTTACCCATTTAAAAAAAGTTAAAGTATTAGTAATATTCTGATCTGTGTCAAGTTTTCCAAATCTCCAAATATATAATATATGGAGTAAATTTTAAATATTTATGTAGAACATATTGGGAGATTTGGAAAACTTAAAGCTGACTAGAACGAAACTAGAATATCAACTAGTTAAGACCCACTAGCAATCACTGACAATCAGTTATCTTTAAAGTAGGGTTGAGTCCGAAAAATGGAAAACCGAAAACCGAATCACATTATACCGAACCGTAGCCTAATAAAACCGAACCGCTAACAAACCGAAACTGAATGTAAAAAACCGAACCGAACCGTAGTTGTTTGATTCGGTTTTGGTTTTTACCCTTCAAAACCGAACCGAACAAACCGAACTAATTAAAATATAAAATTTATTTGTCAATTGTTAAGCATTAATCCCGATTCCCAACTAATCCTAATATCATTAATAGTCTTTGGTTTTCTTGTGCTAGAGAAATAATGTTTGTGTTATGTTTAGTTTAGTTTAGTTTAGTTTAGTTTATAAATTCATTTACACATTCATTGTCTGTGATAATGTAACTATACTTGAATGATGATAATATGTTTTTACTAGTTATTATTTTTAATTAACTTTTATTTTTATTTAACTTAAAGAATGCATATTGATGAAATAATAAATATGCATCTCAACTATATCACATAGAACGTATATACTCATGAATTTTTTTTGAACTAGCCACAAACAATGTAAATTAATAATAATATATACTTTTATCTCTCTCGCATACTCATATAATTCAAGACATATTTATTTATTTTCATTTTTATTTTATTTGTTGTAGTGTGCTTGCATTCTTTGTGTAATATGTTTGATCCCTCAAAGTATTATATCAATTTTAAATCAAATGATAATTTTTTTGGTAAAAAACCGAAACCGAATCGAAACAAACCGAACCAATCAAACCGTGGTTCCAAGTTTTGGAATGTAAAACCGAACTGAAACCGAACCGAATTTTTTACTTTGATTCTATATTTGGTTTTAGGTCAAAACCGAGCCGCAAGAACCGAACCCACCACTACTTTAAAGCGGTTCATAAACATTTTCTAAAGTCTGTATAGATTTCGGTGTGGGATATATCAACGGCCACACAATCCTTTCCGTACTCCACAAATGACGTGCAGTAAAAATAAATCAAGCAAATTAAGTAATGAGTACATATAGCAGTTTTCAATCGCGCGGGCCCACAATTTCGTAGATAGTTTTTTTTTTTGCTCGGAGAAGGCTTAATTCATAAAAATAGCATTCAGAAGGGGGATAAAACTAGAAAAGCACCACAAAGAACCATCCGCCCGTGGCCGAACTGAGAGCTAACCACCTGTAAAAAAGCAGTATAACTCGCTAGACCAAGATTGAGCAACTTTAAGCCAATGACGGTAATTGCAGACTTTCCCTTCCCCAACCCTAACGCAAGAGTCTTACAGCATAAGATAAAACAACACACAAACGACTTAACGTGGAAATTAAAATGCAGAAAAAATAAATAATCAAACTCCAAACCGCGCCGATCAACCCATGGCGGTGGTTCTGGAGGAGGCCGGACTCCTGCGCCGATTGTTATTGCATCAAAGCGGCTAACCTCCAATTCGGCCGACCCTTCGACAACATCAACAATTGCCAATTTGTCCATAGTTTGCACTGTTCGGCCCTCCTTATCTGCGTGAAATTGTCCTGCAATCTCCTGCTTACCGAATTCAGTCATCTTCATCTGCAATCGACTTCCTTCAGTTTCCATACCCAAAACCTTCAAGCTTTTCTCTCCTCTCTTCCACGACTGAAACCAAAACCAAGAAAAAACAAAACCGATCTTCGATCAAGATAGACCGTTATCAGAAAAACGACCCTAGCGGCGCAAACCCTAGGGAGATAGATGCCGGTCACGACCGCCGATGATGGCGGCGCCGGAATGAACCCTAGGACGGCCTCGTTCTATTTACCGTAGTACGGAGTATTTGATTATTATATTGAATTATTGATACAGTATAAATCTTTCTAACTACTCCACATATTCTTAGAAGCTAGTTTAATTTGTTACAACATTGTTTGTTGGTTAAAAACGTAGATAGTTGATCAACAACATATCACCAAGGGTATGTTTGAAAAAAAACAAAAAAAAATGATTTTCAGTTTTTAGTTTAAAAAGCTGAAAAAGGTGTTTATAAGTGACAACGTCTACTTAAGTTAAGAAAAATTCTAAAGGTACACACTTTTTTGTGTACGTACACTCTCTTACACATGTCTTTGTAGGCATTCTTTTTTGTATGTACAGACAAATATGTTTTGTCTGTACAGAAAAAAAGCCTACACAGACATTTGTAAAAATGTGTACACAAAAAAGTGTGTACCCCAAGTGACAACGTCTACTTAAATTAAACATTTAAAAGCTAAAAGTTAGAAACTGCTTTTTACTTTTTCTATTACACAAAAAACACATATTTTATCAAACACTACCAACTTTAACTTTTCAAAATCATTCTTTTAACAAACACTACCAATTTTATTATCAATCTCTTTTTCGAAAATCACTTTAAAAAGTGATTATTTAAAAGCAAAAGCATTTGAAAGCACACATTATAGCCACACAAACAACTAGTTTTGAAATGGTTATGGTGACAGGGAAATAAGTTTGGATTACTTATTTAATTGAATAGACCGGAGTTTTCTTTACAAAGAAAGCTTATATTATAGTGACTAACATCAGTCATACTCCTCTCCATTTCCTTCTCTCAAATTATTCTCTTCATTTCTTTTCACTCTATCTCTCTCCTTACAAATAATAATTAAACATAATCTTTTTCTTTTACCTACCCCACCATTTCCCCACCTCTCTCTATCTCTCTGTTACTGGAAATTTCCAGTTAATTAATGGAGAGGAGCAAAATTCGACTAACATTGGCACACATGGCTTCATACCCAATGAAAAAATACAACTGAAAACTAAAAATCCAACCTTTTAGCGGTCTTCTTACAATAATCTCATCTTTTCGTTATTCATTAATAATCCAACATTTGCACATCATCTTCATTCACTAGTCCCTGACCGGTTGATGACCTGTTATTCCAAGTTATTTTCTAATCTTTGCAAAGTATTGTCTTTGTGAAAGGTGAGATTTAAGGTATAATGGTTTGCAGAGATAAGAAAATAACTTGGAATAGCAGGTCATCAACCGGTCAGGAACCAGTGAATGAAGATGAGGTGCAAATGTTGGATTATATTCATGAATAACGATAAAGACAAGACTATTGTAAGAAGACCACTAAAAGTTTAGGAATGTACTACATACATTACAAACATTGGCGGGAGAAAGTAACAATGAGCGGCCTAAGGCCGAGGACCTCAACCTAGCAAGGAAAAACATATCTAGATAGCAATTGCCATACGATCAAATGGAAAGCCCCTGAAGCTCACCATCAGTTTAGATGCACCTGTATTTGGGATCTTTTGCACTGTCATGTAACCATGCATACAATGCCGTCTTTAAGAATTTTGTGTCCTAGACCAAAATTAAAATTAGACTATTATATTAGTGAGTAACATTCATATTTATACAAGGGAAATTTACTCGGATATGACTAAAACTCATTGAGTTTCGCTAAATATGACCAACTACGTTTTTCGACTTTTCTATGACCGAAAATCCACAAAAAAAGATAATTTCGTTTATATTTAAATGTTAAATGACAAGAATACCCTTATTTAAAATATGTGCATTATACACTAATTTAGTCCAATTAAAATTACTGCATTTTATATTGCCGTTAATGCACGACATTACTGCACATGAAATAATAATCACTGCACTTCCGCCAAAATTAAATCTCTTCTCATTCATTTTAGCAATTTGTTTTACGTAGTAATTATTTTTTAGATTTAATAACTTTATTATTTTATCTCTAATTAGTGCTATATGTTACTGCATTACGGGTGATAAGCACAATAGTTACCTATATTTTATATAGGTGATTATGATTATTTGTACAAATATTCAAAGACAAAGCAGGTATAAATCTCATTTTGAGCAAAAACCGCACAAGTGCGTCAAAGATGAAGAAACGGGAGTCAACAATCAAAAGGGGCCGAGAACCGACCCTTCGGGTCAACTACGGGCGTAAAACGGAGCGAAAAATGAAGTATTGCAGTGCAGGGGAAAACCGGCACCGGTCATGCTTTAAATCCGGCGCTGGTTTCATTTAAATAAGCCTTACTACGGTTCGCCGAGAGTCAACCGGCGCCGGTCCACCCCTATAACCGGCGCCGGTTATGCCATTTTTCCAAAGGATTCCAGCTGCGAAGTAAAATCGGTGCCGGTCAGTTCGAAAACCGACGCCGGTTAAGCCCGATTCTACACAAAACATGAAGACGTGCAGCAATATTTTGATGGGAAAAACTCACCTTCCTCATGATCTGATCAAATATATCTTCCATGCCTGATTGTTGGGCTCGAATAGACTAAAAGATGCCAATCTTTAGCCTATATAAAGCCCCCAATTCATCAAACAAGATCATCATTCCATTCTTGAAGATTAAATTTCAGTTTTTATATTTCCTTTTTGCATTTTCTTGAAGTGTTGGAGAAGAAGCCATTTATCTCCTCTACAATTGGTTCTAGGTATTATTTCTTGTATGTTATTGTATTTCATTGTTCTTAGTTACACTTTTGTAATTAGTATGAGATCAAGGAGCTAAGTCCTTAGCTAAGGCTAGGGATGAACTTCTATGCTCACTAGGTGTTTGATAAAAGTTCCAAACCAATAAATTGTGATTTATCCTTTACATTTTGATTGTTTATGACTATAGTGTACAACATAGAAGTATGTTAAACTTAGTTTATGCTTGCAATTAACGTTGAAGTCTAAACTATGAACATTAAAGGATAAACATATATATTACCGAGAATAGAAATATATCCGGTATTATATGATATGGGTGTGATGTCTTCCTATTCAACGTGATTTTCGGTAGATGAATGTAAGTCGTAACGGGACTTACACGTAACGAAAACCATGCTCTCGCTGCCTTAACCGGAGTTGAGAATATATTAGCGACATCTTATTCATAATTATTGGTAAAGAACTAATATTCAACCCTATTAAATCATTTAAGTGATTCCCGAAGCCTTAGTCGCTGTTATCATTCATCTTAAATCCCAATTAATCAAGGTTACTTCCTTGAATTAAAAGTGAAAAGCCAAAAATATAAAACACAACTCAAAATCCCTGCACTTTACTCATTGCAATATTTAAAGTTATCTACTCTCGGACTTGAATTAAACAACGTTTCCCTGTGGATTCAACCTGGTATTTTACCGGAATTTTTATTACTATATCGTCACTTGTACACTTGCAAGTTCAAACCGGTCAACGGGTCATAATAACTGCACAACAAACTTCCTTAATGCATTTATTCGCTGTCATGTATGGAGTACAACATATCTATTGTCATATCTATTTTCACTGTTTATACTCAACATTTATTGTCATGTTGAATGCTAATGTCCAATGCTCATATTTAATACTCCCAAACCCTAAATTCAACAAACTTTCTTCAAACCTCTTGTCTAACAAACAAAAAAACTGAATTCGAAACATAGCAACTCAATTCGGAATTGAAATAATGAATTATTGAACAAGAAAAATGATTCATTTAGGAACGGGAAAACTGTCAAATAGGTCCTCGAACTCTCATAAAAAAGTCGATTAAGTCCTTCTATAGGAGACTCTGTTCGGCCGTCGCGATTTGGGGCAGTTCCCGGTGGAATTTTTTGATGAATTTTTTTGAGCATTTTATTCATTTAGTCTAGTTTACTCATACCAAATTTCAGCTAAAAATGCCATTGGAAACACATTCAAATGAATTCGAGAACGCAAAAATGCGCAGTTATCTTCAAGAATTAATTTGAATGTGTTCCCGATTAGATTTTTGTCTGAAATTTGGTATGAGTAAACTAGACTTGATGAATAAGATGCTCAAAACATTTCATCAAAAAATTCCACCGGGAACCGCCCCAAATCGCGACGGCCGGACAGAGTCTCTTATAGAAGGACTTAATTGACTTTTTTTATGAAAGTTCGAGGACCTATTTGACAGTTTTCCCTTTAGGAACCAAAAACAAGATACTCCTTATAACATTATGCAAAAGTAGCATTTCTAACCCTATTACCAAAAGCTGCTCCTAGCCTCCTAGTACCTACTAGCACGACCAGTGGAAGGAAGGAGCCTAAATCGGCCCATCTTGTAACACCCCAATTTTTATGAACTAGTTATGTTAATCATTATTATTTATTTTAGTTGGCTAAATAAGTATCTTCTATGAATAATGTGATTTATTGTTTGATCATGTGTTGTCTTGGCAGGTAACGTTGACTGGTAAGCTCTAATAAATTTTTATAAAGAAGTAAATTATGTTCTAAATTTTAATCAGTCTATTTTTGAAAAGAAACATTTTTTACCCGGGCTGAAGCAACTATTTTAGAGATAATATGAGGTCCAAATGAGTTATTTTAGACCAAATAAATCTCAATTACCCTAAACCCCTAGAGAAGCTACGCACGCATCCTTTCTTTCACAATAGTCGTACTCCTCTATGATTTTGTCCCATAAGAAGAATTTCTCTTCTCCTTCAACTCTCCAATCAAAGCTATTTTCGAGTTTAGTGACAACTTGAACCCAGTAAGTCTATTTTACTTTGCTTTCATTCTTTCTTTAATTTGTTCTGTTTCTTTAATCACCCTAAAAGACTTTTTCTCATGAGCTAGGTCGCACCATGTCTAGCTTACGACTGAGTTTTGTTATTGATTTGGAAAAATCGCTGGCCTTGCTAATTGTTTCAGCGTATAAATCAAAGGCTCTAGTTTTTTTTAAATTGTCCAACTCCTTCCCCTGCACTTCAAAGCTCCATCCAGTGGTTCTTTTAATAAAAGAGTGAAAATTTCTATTTTATTAGTTCTTTTTAAGAGGCTGTTTTGTAAGTATCGAATTTGGGTGTTCTAGCAAAGCTTGTTCAACTATTTAGATAACTAACGGCCAGGTTTTCATGGTATCTGATGGATAGTCCACCCGGGGGTATCTTATCCGAGGGGTTATTGCGGGAATAACTAGAGAGAAGTCAGAGCAAAAATAGGAGGAGAGAGAGCCGATTTATTAAATGAACTCGAGATGTCTTTACAAGGTGAATAAGGGCTGCTATTTATAGCAGCAATAAATGCGATGAGAGTACACGTGTCAGTAATCCAACGGCCGAAGGGTCACATCACTCGGGTGGCACCGGCAGTGGCATGTTCACCGCATTGAATGCGGTTGGTGGATGTGACGCGGCATTAAATGCATTGGTTGGTTGTCTCCAAAAGGAATCTTCGATGATTGAGCAGTTAGCCGAAGGCTCCTTGTGTAGCCGAGGGCTCCGTGTGGCCAAGGCCCCCTGTATCGCCGAAGGCTTTGTGTGACCGAGGGTTTGGTTCAGCCGAAGGCTTCTCTGATGCCGAGGGCTGTGATAGTGCCGAGGGCTCATGGTTGCCGAGGGAAACCATTCTACGCCGTTTTCTCCCTGAGTCTTCTCATGTTAAGAGTTGACTGCCGCGTGTAGTTCGGAGCCTTCGGCCAAGGAGGCCGAAGGTACCCCCAGTGTGCGTTATGGGCTCCTTTGAAGCTTGGGCCGTTGCATTTGGGCCTGGGGTGCTCCCTGGGCTCAATGGGCTTGTGTAGGAAAAGTAGGAGTCTATGGGCCGGGGGTTCCTGGGCCATATACTCCATCAGGAGTCCCTCACTCCTTTTGTCGAAAGGTACTTGAGGGAAAAGGAGTAGATGTGTTGATTCTTCTAGAGGCTTCATCATTTAGTTGGGCGCCTCTGTTTGAGAACTTGCCTTCTGCTGATTGCCGAAGGCTTCCCTCAGTCCCTCACATGTCGAGGGTTTTCTGAGGGAAGTATAACACCTGTATGACTGCCGAAGGCTTTCCTCAGTCCCTCACATGTCGAGGGTTTTCTGAGGGAAGTATAGATGTATTGCCCACATGTGTTGTGATGAAGGCTGCTTCACTACTACGAGTGATTTGGAAAAAATTTTGACACACTGCCTCTGCCGAAGGGTATAATGGTGTTTCGTACCTGAAGGCTACATGCGTCACTCGTGAATTTGCATTTGGGATTTTTTGTGTATCTTATGTGTGATTCCCGAGGGGTGTATCCCAGTCCCCCACTCCTTTAGGCCGAAGGCGAGTTCGGGCTGAAGGAGTTATGATGTGTCGATGAGCTGCCGAGGGGTGGTAACATTGATGAGCCGGAAGCTTGGTGAAATTCGTTGGCAGAAGGCTGTGGTGAGTGACAGCCGGAGGCTGCCCTTCGATGGCACTTCAGTGTTCTTGAGATATATAGTCGTTGTAATATAGCCGTTGGGAGAGGGGTTGACGTGGCGTGTTCTCGTTGGCTGACGGGGGGCGGGTGCCACCCATTGGTCTAACCGGCGGCCCGTAATGATGGGCTTTCCAATCGAGGCCCATATATCGAGGCCCATCTGCCTATAAATACCCCAAGGCCGGACCTCACTTCTTTTGCGCATCCTTAAGATCATAGCGGAGCTCTGGCAATTTAACTTCTAGAGAGAGAAAGTTCCCTTCGACTAAGCTCACTATTCCGAGGTCAGTTCCTCTCCTGCTCCCTTCTTTCCTAGTTTTAGCGTTAGAGTGTTTTAGGGAGCTCTCAGTCTCTTTCACTTCTTCTCCTTCTACCTTCTGAACACCCAAGGAATGTCGTCGGCAAGCGACTCTCAAGACATTTCTGTGGAGGCCCCGGTCCAGTCGGAGAGTTATTCCGAGGTGGAGTCCTCAAGCGAGCAGTCCTTAGTTGGGAACGATGCTGCCGTTGCCGAGGAGATGCAAGCCACCCCTCGAACGGAATTAGAAGCTGAAGAGTTCGAGCAGGTGGCGGAGGACGAGGAAATGGCTCTCGCAGTCCAGATTGCTGAGGAGGAGGAGGAAAAAGAGCGGCAGAGGGTGACGGTCGCAGTGCTGCCCCCCCCGTGGGGCCGGCGAAGCGAGTAGCTCCCGGCCTTTGGACCCGGAGCCCCTGAGTGTTGCTCCGGGTAAAAAGAGAAAGAAGCTGAAGGCTCCCCCGAAAAAGAAACAGGCAGCGGTAGACGCAGGACAGCCGATGGGAATCCCCGAAGGACATTCCTATCTCAACACAGCCGCTCTAGATTTGAAGACGAAGGCTGGGGAGGCGGAGTATCTCAAGACTCAGCTCCTGGTTGGCCCGTCGGCACAGGTGGTGGTACCAGGCCCCGACGACGTGTTGCTGCATCCCCCGGAGGGCTGCTATGCCGTGCACATCCTTTCGGTGGAGTTGGGCCTTCGGTTCCCGCTCCACCCTTTTCTGGTAGAATACCTCCGGTTCGTAGGTCTCGCTCCCTGCCAGCTGACCCCGAGCAGTCACTCCTACATCACCGGGTTCCTCTCGCAATGCCGAAGCCGAGGGGTCGAACCCACACTGGATCAGTTTTTCCTGTCCTTCAATCTGTGTCGGGGGGGCGCCGCCAATAGTGAGGGTTTTGCCAACCTCCAGCAGTTGCCAGCATGGAGGTTGTTTTCGGAGGTGCCTTCGTCCCACAAGGGATGGAAGGACCGTTTTTGCTACCTCAGGATGCCGGGAGTTACGTTTCCGAGGCCCCTTCGCAACCATTTCCGGAGACACCCCAAGGTCGGCAACGCATCCCTCGAGAGCAATGGGAGGAAACTAACAAAGAAGCCGCCGGGTTCGGAAAAGCTGACGACCATCAAAGCGGCCACGCTTTCGGAGGAATTGCTTCAGCTTGAATTCCAGCGGTACCGCCTGCCGGGGGAGAAGGATGAGAGATATCCTCTCTTTGACCGGGGTTCCCAGACTGCCAGAGGTTGTTGCCGAGGGGTTCTTGATTCTGGTACTTAATGATTTCTGCCTTTGACTTGTTTATTTTTCCTAACTCTTCTTTTCCTTCTGCAGGTGGCATAATGGACCCTAAGGCGTTTGCTAAGTTATCCAAGCAAATGGCGAAGGAGGAGAGGAGGAAGAAGGAGGGGCCTTCGTCGCAGAAGCCCGTGGACTCTTTTTTCCAGAAGGGTGAAGCTATCAAGGCGCCGGAGGGGGAGGGCCCCTTGAAGAAATCTGCCACGGTCGATGATGCCGGCCTTGGAGCCGGGAGCTCCCAAGCCGGAGAGCTCAAAAGGAAGAACGCCGGGAAAGGCGTCGCCCCCCCGGAGAAGAAGAAGCCGAAAAAGGGGGCCTTAGAACCCAAAAGGGATGCCCCCGGGATTGTCCTGGAGAAGCAGCCTTCTCCGGAACCCCCCGTAGGGTGGGTGACGACTCCTCGCTCCCCCCCAGCTTCGGGAGACACATGGCCCCGGGAAGAAGTACAGTTCTCCCTGAATAAGGGCACCGTGATTATGCATGGAACTTTAGATCCCATGGAGTTTATCAGGGGGGGCAACCCCTTCGAAGGACAGATCCGTGTTGTCGACTTATGATGATGCCACCCTCAATTCCAAGATTATCCACGCTTCTGTCACTGTAAGTGCCGATGGCTCCCTTTCTTCCTTTGTTTAATTTTGTCTTAGCTTTTTTTTTTGTTTGTACAATCTTTCGATGCTTAAGACTTCCCGGATTCCCTGCAGGCTAGTGTGGCCCTTGGGGAGCAGATCCGCCGGTTTGAGCAGATGAGTGTTCAGAAGGCACAGGCCGAGGAGACCCTGAAGAAGCTTGTTGCCCAAAATACCGAGGCAGTGCGGAAGATGTCGGAGTTGGAAGAAACCCTCCGGCTGGCCACCGAGGGGATGGAGCAAAGGTTGGAGGCTGCCCGGACCGAAGCCAGGGCTGAAGGAAAAGCCGAGGCTGAGAAGGCCGCGGCCGATGCGGCCCAGATTGCCGCCAAGACCGCTGACAAGGCCAAGAATGAAGTCGTGGCCGAAGCGGTGAAGGGGGCCATCAACGCTTTTAAAGCTGGGAGCTGGAGGGACGAGGACCACCGGGAGTGGGTGGCTGCTGTTGTGCCGGAATGGGTGTGGAAGGTGCTTGTTTAGTTGGTGGTTCTTATTCGGTGGCTTGTGTATGGGATGATGTAAGGAGTTGGGTCTGTGTTATGATTGGTTGGGCTGTAGGTGTGGACTGACTTTGAGCATGGTCTGTCTGCGGAATAGGGGGTATTGGTATGGAAGGTGCTTGCGCGGTTGGGGTTTCGGATTCGGTGGTTGGGCCTTCAGTAGGCTGCTGGGAGGAGGCGGTCGGTGTGTTTATAGGCTGAGAGGTGGAATTAGAGGGGAGTTCAGCTGGTTTCTGTGGTTGCACTTTGCGAGTCCAGGTTTTAGGGTGCCGAGGGGGCGGAGGGGGAGGTGGGGGGGAGGGATAAAGATGAGGGACTTACCTTTTGAGCAGTTTGAGTGGCCGAACTGCTTACAAACGCCACAGTATTTCGGGATGTCCTCATAAGAGACTTCCTGTGAGAATCCCATAGCCCCGTTCTGAATCCAGATATGGTAAGTTAGATCTTTGGATAAGTCCAGTTCAACACACACCTTTGCCACCGAAGGTCTAGAAAGAGATGCAGTTGCAGCATCAACTTTGAGAGGCTTCCCTATTAGATTGGCAATGGATAATAATGCCCTTTTATCATGGAGATGAACAGGAAGCCCTCTCAGTTCAATCCATGCTGGTATGATGGGTGCCTCTTGACCGAGAAGGAAGTAGGGGGTCCATTTTGATATTCGCATCTGGTGCTTTGGTGCAAATAGGCCGAGATTGAAAGGTCCTTGGAATCCTATTTTCTCGAAGGTCCTTCTGATGGTGGCCAGGTTAGGCCTAGTTAGGCCTTCCCTGATGGAAAGTACCAATGAGTGTGTGGCTGAGATTGCTGGATAGGGAGGATACCTCATCTGGCGTGAATGAAACTGATGCCATCCCTCGGTATTTGGCTGGTTGTTTGAGGCTAATGACAGGTTCTGCATTTTTTATGAGCACATCTGCAAAGCTTCGTTGAGTTGCTGCTGTGCAGTTCGCCAGAGCTGCCATGGGGGAAAGGGGAAGGGGTGGGGGTGGGTAGAGAGAAAGGGGAGCTTCTCACACTCCCAGTTCTCAAACTTTTCAGTTTTGTTTTAAAGTTAACTGGGATTTTAACAGTTGGAATTGAAATGTAAAGTTTTTAGCTGTTTGGCTCTTTAAGACAAGAATTCTAAATTTTGACTATTCTAAATAAAGATTTAAGTGAAGAGCTTACCGGAAGACGTTATCAAAGTGCCACACTTATTTAAGTAATTGGGGATCAGCCATTAACAGGTAAGTTCACTACCACATGTACATGTATGTTCAACCAAATAAAAGAAAGAAGTCTGGTTGATTTTTAATAGATGATTTTAGTCTATGTGCTATTATGTGACTTGGTGAATTAATTGCTGGATTATTTTATTTGCTGTATTAAGTTATCTTTATTATCTGGCATCGTCAAAATTTTGTAAGTACTTTTGTTTTCAGACTTAATGATGTTTTTAATCAAACGTCACCATAAAAAGAACTAATATTTAAAGTGAAAGATCATGTGATATGTACTCAGGAACAAGTTCCCTCAGATTATCAGTTTCAGTTTCAGAGAGTCCGATATGTTTATTGGGTCGCTCCCCTGAGCTGTCGGATTGGCGCCTTTGAGTACATATCACGGGCCCACAGTTAAAATTAGCCACAAAGAGTTTATAGAAATTTTATGAGATCTCTTTCAGAAAGTTTTACAGCAAGTTGTTTTGAGATCTCTTTCAGAAAGTTTTACAGAGATGTTTGAGAAAGAAATTTTGAGATCTCTCTAGTAGTTTTTGAGAAATTATTTTAGAAAATACTTTCCTTTTGAGATCTCTCTCAGAATATGTTTGAGAAGTTATGTGTTAGTTATTTGTTCAGTGCATGCTTATAGCCTAAATTTATCTATTGATAAATTGGCCTAGACTTCTAGATATTTTGTGGAGCCATAGTGACTTACTAAGCGTAAAGTTTATCAGTTTTTATTCTTCGCATGTACAGATACTAAGGGTAAGGCCAAGGCCTGAGACGATGATGATGGAGTGGAACGCGTGCCAAGATGAGTTAACGGGAACGACCTTGGCGGCTTTTAGCTAGGTATTATTTTGTTTTCAGTATTTCAATGTTATAATAAAGTGATTAATGTTACTTTATTTTTATTTGAGGATTTGAAGTTCGGTAAATTCCTGGATCCAGGTGATTATCACATTTGCTGGTGATAACTATATTTTATTAAATTTTTATTTGGAGTTGTTTTAGTTACTTTTGAGATTTTATCAGGGTAATTTTCTTAAATAGACAGCCGTTATACTGCAGTTTATTTTTTAAAAGAAGTAGATTAGTGTAACGTTTCCTTTAACCCTGAGAGGGGCGTTACACATCCTCTATTTTAAAATAAGCTTTAGATTTTTTTTCTTCCTTAACGTACGATTCTAAAATTGAAGATTGATAGATTGCTTTAAAGTGGGATGACGATGAGGATGGCGCACGTCGAAGACGCAGAGGAAGCTATTGGACGATCTGCGCGGCTCGTTTGCCACACCTTGTTTGCCAGATCTGGACGACGGCGCTTAGATCTGTACGGCTCGTTTGCCATGCCGAAGACGTATAAGCCCTGGGATGGCAACTTTGCTTCCAGACCGGATGTTTATGGATGGAGATTATACGGCGGGCGGTGGCTGGACGGCGGGCAGTAGATCGACTTCGAACAACGCCTTCGTAGTCTGGTCGGGTGAACACCTGCCCCAGGGCAGATTTCTGGGTCGGCGAGTGTGTTCCAAGGCCGGAGCTTTTGGAAGGAGGCGGCGCTGGACGGCGGCTGAACGGCGAAGCGGCTGGACGTTGGGGTGGCTGCTCTCGTACATGTGGTTGGAGGTTGAAGCTAGGGTTGTAGAAAATGGGTAGGAGGTTGGGGTTTTATAGATACAAATTAAAGGGTATATTTGTCCACCTAAATTAATTATTAATTATTAATTACGAATTTTAATTAAATATAATAATTTTTGGTATTATTTAGGTAAAAAAACTAGTTAGGTCATAGATTGAGAAAGTAAAGAAGTTTTAGTCATACCTAG
This sequence comes from Cuscuta epithymum, assembly GCA_945859915.1. Lineage (NCBI taxonomy): Eukaryota > Viridiplantae > Streptophyta > Magnoliopsida > Solanales > Convolvulaceae > Cuscuta > Cuscuta epithymum. Next base: position 1,856,236 of record CAMAPF010000150.1, on the reverse strand, counting down.
GATAATTATCTCTTATTGTTTTCGGTGTTTTGAATGGTTGGATGAATGGATTTGATAGTAACTTTGATTTATGGTGTAAATGAATGGTATCTATGTTTTTAATGTTTGGAACTGAGATTGTGGTTTTCGGTTTTATGTTTTGAATGGTATGTGCACGTTCATGTCATTTATGTGTTAAAGTATCTAGATATTGCAGATATTGCAGACATGTAATGCGTTGTGCAAATTGTTCTTATAATGGAATTACAGTAACTCTGAATAATGCCATATAGCATGTATCCTTTAAGTGCTCGAAGCATTGAGCACTTAAATGCTTAAAGATAATGCACCATTCTAATGCCTCAAATGTTAATTATGTTTTGACAAAAATTGAAAAAGGTTATAATTTAAAAAAAAAACGCTGGAAAAAGAAGGAATGCCATAACAATATAACTAATAAATGTAGATATAATTTCTCATAAAATGATTGGAGTAAATGAATGTAATAATACCATGCATAAATGAATGTAATAATACCATAATGCTTCCAAAGCTTTTAAATAAAAAAGACAATACTCTAATGTCAGACAAACATGAGTGTAAAAAATAATAGTCAATAACATAATAAAGTAAAAAAAATGTTTTAAAAATGAAACATTAGCAACGCGGAATGGGGTTTCTGCATGTCTTTTTGTTGTGACCAACTGTCAAGCAACGAGTACACTTTTGTTTCCTCACATGTTCACCAATGGATGGTATTCGTCTCTTCTTAGGTCTTCCAGGGGGGCGCTTGGAACATGATGGAGGATTACAAATGGTTTCAGATACATGACGAGGAACAACCCAACCGTCAGGACTACCAATTGGATGAATAATGCCGTCGTATGCTGCAACCCATTTATGATTAGTGTAATACTGAGGAATATAATCGTAACAAGAAAGACCAGGGCGAGATCGTATTGCAGCAACAGCGTGAACACATATGAAGCCATCTAGCTGGAATTCACGACAAGTACAAGTTCCTGCTCTTAAATTGACAACATATATTCTTCCTTTTCTGTCAAAAACCTCAAACTCAAAATTGCATGATGGGCGAACCTGTGAACAAAATATTTGCAGAATTAACAAAAAAAACTGAAAAAAAGTAAACAATAAACTACAAAGTCATAAATCCAGTTACTGCATTGAATGACCTGCATTACAGCTGCATTAGCTTGCGACAGTATCAACTGGGATTCAAAATGGGCAGATAACCGAGATTCATTGGCTGCAGCAGCTTCTCTACGATCACAAAACCATTTCTGCATTGTGCCGACAATAAATTCTATCAACTTGCAAATGGGATACTCACGAGCAGTGACAACAACAGCATTCAAAGACTCTGCATTATTGGACATCATGACTGAATATCTATTGCGGCTAGCGTATGCACGAGACCACTTGTCATGACCAATTCGCTCCAAGTATCTTTGAATTTCCGGGTCATCGTAATCAAGCATGGATAGGTACTCTTCACATTCGTACACCGAACCAGCCCGGGCTGCCTGTAAAAATTTCCAAGACACCAAATGTGCAGATCCACGAAATTTGGATTTTATATTGCCTAAAATATGGTAAACACAAAAACCATGTTCCGCATGTGGAAAGACGGAATGCACAGCATTTAAGATTCCCTCATGGCGATCTGACACGACATATAAGTCTTCCCTATGTGTAAGAGACTTTTTCAACATATTAAAAAACCATGTCCAATTCACCGTATTTTCAACACTACAAATAGCAAATGCAAGTGGAAAAATTTGCTTATTCGCATCTTGAGTGCATGCTGTTAGTAGTGTTCCCTTATAATATGACTTCATAAAAGAACCGTCAACAATGATTACTGGAATGCAATGTTCCCATCCAGCCCTCCATGGCGCAAGAGACATAAAAAAATACTCAAATTCTCCATTTGAATTGGAAGAATGTGTGACAATAGAACCTGTGTTTGCTTGGTCCAGCATATGGCACAAAGATGGTAGCCTCTTGTAAGAGTCCTTTTCTGATCCCCGAGCCAATCGAATTGCAATTTCCCTTGCATGCCAAGCTTTTTTATAAGACATCACGATTCCATGAATTCTTTGCATGTCTGCCATAATTGTATGGGGTGTGTAAACTTTTTTTGCCACGTCATCAAATTCATGTTTAATGAGTTCGGCAATAAGAGATGCAGATGCCTGACGACTATTAGCTTGTCTAACATCGATGGGACATGTGTGCTTGTTATCAAATCTGAACATTTTTATAAAGAAGTATGAGAATTGAAATGTGTATAAAAGAATACAATGGGTGTGCAGCATAACGCAGTCAATGCAATAATATGTGAAAATCATCGATAGATCATTATTCTAAAAAAGGTAGTGCTAACCTTCGCACTTGAAACAGGCCACTTTCATCAACACGGACAGCACGAGCAGCCCATTTGCACTCTGGATACACACAAATAACATGCAAAACTTTTGGAGATGATGACAATGTTCGGTATTAAAAAAAATTGGTGATTGCAAACATCTTCAAATTAAAATCAAAATCCTTCTTGCTTTCATATATAGCGTCGACAGCAAGACGAGTAGGGTCAAAGTGAGACACAAAAGACGGGAGAGGAACTTCAAATGAGCTTGGCGAATCATCATTTAACACATTATCCCCAAACGACAAAGGGCTCAGGTCAGCATTCAATGCCGGAGTCATGAACTACAATATCACCGGCGAAGGTTGTTGTTTCGTTTGGTCCGCCTACAGGTTCAGTTTCATTGATGACTTCCAAATGTCCATCATCACAAACCGCAGTTGTACCATCATTTGACACCTCATTCACAATTCCGCCTTAAATTAAAAAAAATAACATTCATTAATGATAAATTTATAAAACGAATGTATGCAAAACAATGAGTAAAACAAAGGAAATAGAATGAAACGTATACCTTGAACTGGTTGCAGAACCTCAATGCACAAAGGAAGTTTATTCACGTCAGATTGAATGAACTTCATTTGCAAATAGAACATCAGGCTCGCATCATCATTAATAACAACAGGGGGAGGACAAAGCTCAAAGACGTATGAAATCCTAATATGTTCCTCCATGTACTTCAAACCCAATGAACCGTTTAAAATGTTGCAGAAATCGTGAAATGAACATGATAACGGAATATCAATGGGAATTGAACATAAACTATGAAACTGAAGGTTACTATCCCATTCCCCATGTACCTTGATCATCACGCGTATGTTCGATGAAGGGCAAAGAAACTCCATGAAATCCGAGTACAAGGACGATTGAACGATGTGGTGCTTGAGACCAAGAATACCGCCGTCGATATACAGAGAGAGGTTAAGAGACGTGGAGTCATATTATTTCCTTACCTATTTTAACGGAATCAACATTTAATGGGCAGCGGTTAAATGGGAAGAAAATGATAAGACCGAGACATACCATAACCGACTTATGAGGGTATCAAAGGAAAAAAAAATAAAAACTTCAGCTCTGGCCGTACGAATAGGTCTAATATAAAACACATATTGGGAAAAAAAACTGGGGAGTCATATAATGGTAAAGGATAGGAGTTTTAGTCTTACCGGGGATAAATTTCTCTATTTTTAATGAATAAATTTTAGAAAAAATAGTACAAGAAAAATGTTGTTACACTTAAGACACAAATTTAAAAATTAATATATGAATTTGTCAATTGACTTGAAACTAAATTGATCGACTATTAAATAGTGTCTCTCATTAAAAATTTACCTAATATGAAATAATATTCTATATGGAGACACTAATACACATTGAGTTATCTAGCGATTTTGACTAAATAAATATTTAAGAAATAATCGAATTTGCTCTCTTTGTGTAATATAGTGAGGAACAAACAACCATAATTTTAGAGTTTGAAATAACTATTACGTAATACGGAGTACTTTCTATTTGTAGGATTGTTGTGCATTGATTTTTATAAATGAGCTACACACCCCTGCACTGTCAAACACATTTTCTGTAGTGGTAAAGTATTTCTTCTTTTTCTTGTAGTTGGTGTGATAAATTACTTTCATTCACACCACATACTTATAATATTAATAGCTACTGAATATTTTTTAAAATTTGGTGCCCCAGCTAGAGATGTGGCCCTAGGCATATGCCTATGTGCCTTGCCCCATAGCCGGCTTTGCATGCATACACCATGTTTGGAGCACTTTGTTAATAAATACCATAGTATAAGGCTGCAGAAATAGCACAACTCACAACTGGTTACGTTGTTAAATAAGAATAACTCTTCATGTGCAATGCAACTTTTACGTAAAATGATACTAACTCCGTCACATTTTATGTGTCTTAGTTTGACTTGACACGGTTATTAATGAAATAGTTGAAAAGGTAAAAGTTGTGATTGACGTTTGAGTATAATAAAGTGAAATGGTGTATACCACATATTTCTTCCAAAAAAAGGAAAGAAGACATTTATTTTGGAACAACCCATAAAGGAAAGTAGGACAACTAAAATGGGACGGAGGAAGTAACCTATCATTTAAGGGAAAATTCCCGAAATAGGACTAAATCAGTTTGGAAACTCCAAAATATGACTGTCATGTTTTTTATTCCCAAAATAGGAGTAATTACTGCCAAGTTTGGAAAAAAATGTCATGTTTGAAGTGTGGTACTGCCAAAACATGATGGTAATTAGTCCTATTTTAGGAATAAAACATGGAAGTCCTATTTTGGAATTTTCAAACCTTTTTAGTCCTATTTTAGGTAATATCTCATCATTTAAACCCATGAAAGAAAAAGAATTAGAGTCGTGCATCCAATCTTGGCATTGTTTGCTGGCAATTTTAAGAGAGATCTGTCCAAAAAGCACTTAGCTTAGACTAGAAGCACCATAGGAAATTAATTAGAAATATATACTACCGTATCTTTCCTCCCAGCACTTACATGGATGCATCAAGATGAGAAGATTTAATACGTAGTATTATAGTAGAATAACAGTTTTCCAAAAGGGTGAACAAACAGGTGTGTCACAGAACAAATATACCCCTAACGTTTTTAGCACAAATGCATATATAAAAAAAAAACTAAGGTTGGAACAAATATGTTGTTATGTTCAAAGGTATATAAGTTCTATCTTTAATTTAGATTTGGGATAAGGGTCAGATAGGGCCTCGAACTTGAAAAAAAATGTCAAATAAGGCCATATTTAGGATGCTCTGTCCGGCCGACGCCATTTGGGGTGGTTCCCGGTGGAATTTTTTGATGATGTTTTTTGAGAATCTTATTCATTAAGTCTAGTTTACTCTTATCAAATTTGAACTAACAATTCAATCGGGAAGGCATTCAAATGAATTCATGAAGATAAATGCGCTTTTAACGGTACAATTATCTTCAAGATTTCATTTGAATGCCTTCCCGATTAAAGTTTTAGTTCAAATTTGATATGAGTAAACTAGATTTAATGAATAAGATTTTCAAAAAAATTCATCAAAAAATTCTACCGGGAACCACCCCAAATGGCGTCGGCTAGACAGAGCATCCTAAATATGGCCTTATTTGACATTTTTTTCCAAGTTCGAGACCCTATCTGACCTTTATCTCTTTAGATTTTTATGTGTGTTTAATTGTTCAGAAGTAAGTTGTGGGGAATCGAGGAACAAATGCAAAGAAAATTTCTTGTGTTCGTCATAACCTTTGAAAATACAAAAGAAACATCAAAATTGATAAATGATTTTTAATATTTTATACTCAGTACATATTTATATCTCTAGTGTCTATAATAATACTCCTTTGAGCTTGAGCAAGTGTATACGTAGTATATAAATTACTTATTGAGTTAAAACATATTTCTTATTTTATGCCAAATTTCCCCATTTATTTTGCTTCATCTATCTTTCCCTAGCATTTTTTGGTTCCAAACAGTAGACCATCAACAAAGAGAATATATCAAATCCAGATACTCTGAGTTCTGACGGGATTACTCAACTTGCCCTTTGCTATATCAAAAAGTCTTGGTGTACACCCTGGGTTACACCCTGGGGTACACCATATATAAACCTTCTTTTTTTACTGCTTTCTTTACCCCTCTTCTCACACAGCTCTCCCATCCCCATTCTTCACGCACATTTCTTTCTCTCCCACATCCCTCTTTGTTCGTTCTCTTCTTCCCACCTTTCTCTCTGTTTTTTATTTTTTCTTTCGAGATATCATGGATGATTTTCTAGCATATTTGATGGTGGATGGAGAAGTGGCTGGAAACGATGGAGGTTTGGAAGATACCCCTTACCTGCGACGGATGACGGACAACGGAAATGGAAGAAACGTGGAAGCTCTGAACGTCGAAAATGGGGGAGCTGTGAAAGGAGAAGATGGAGTTGCGAACGGAAATGGTGGATCTGTGAATGAGGAAGATAGATGGTGGTCCGAACAACCCTAGGGACGAAGACTTAGGTGGGACGGACGGCCGAGATGATTACAGTTGTGACGGGAAGAGAATAGCAGGGAGAACATGAACACAGATGTTGGAGGTATTTTCTTTGACATACAGACAACTTACATACTCAGTGTCGGTGTGTACCGACAACTAATGTCATTGTGTACAGAGTACTGTCGGTATGTATAGACAACTGAAGAAATCCTCATTGAGTTGATGCATACTTACAAAGATGAATGTTGTATCTGTGAATGAGTTAATAACTAGTGTTCAATTTACCCTTATTCTGATTTTCTAAGTGGAAAATTTATAGAGGAGTTATTTTTAATGAGTGCATTGACAATAATAAAGTGTTCAAAGTTTGTTTCAGTTTATCACCGTAATGACTTCGTCAATGAGTCATTGTAAACAGATAATATGAACAGATAGAATATATATTTCCTTAATCTCCTAGCCATATCTAAAAGTTACCGATTGGAAGTTACTAAAGGTGTATTCCACCCGAAAGTGATCTTTTTTCTTTCCCTTTGTTTATAGAGAGCAGATGCAATACTTATTTTAGAGGGATGTGGTGACAGAGGTGTGGAGATAAAAATACTTTATGTTAAGTATGAAAAAAATTCAAATGGGTGTGCTTAAAATGTATGTAACTTTCAAGAGTGACGAGGTCATGGAAAGCTATAATTTATCGTTTCTATTTTGTTTGATGTTTGTGAAGAAAGGTATCTTTATGCCAATGTATTTCTTTGTAGCACAAAAATATATGTTAGGAAGTGAGTAATGGAAAAGAAAGGTGTATTTGATTTATATGTGCGAGAGTATGAATTTTGGTTCCTAGGTCTAGCTAGTTGGCTAACTAGTATTGGTTTCATGACTTGGTAACAATATATAACTTGGTCCGTCAACCCTTAGTTCACCGAGAAAACATTATCTTGTAAAGGTAGGCGCTTTGTTTGAGATGTGATCACTGAGTGCTTCAAACCATCAAAATTGATTTCAGATTTCCTTTCTTTTGACTGGTAAGTTCTGTATTTGTGATTAATAAAGGAACCCTATTAAAAGGGGAAACAAGTCAAGTATTTTTGTTTGGAGAGTTTTTAAAATACTACTACATGCATACTATGTTGTAACAGTCAATTAAAAAATAGTGCAGTAGAATGTCTCACCCTTTCCATCTTTTATTCTGGGCTACACAAGTCAAAGGACCGGACGGATGAGTTATTTGAGAGTCTAAAAGGAAGCCACTTATCAGGAAATCTTAATTTTAGAGGGGATAGAGTTGGTCTGTTGTACATTATAGTAACAGTCTTATGCTTCTAAGGGCTTTAGATTTTCTAAAGCCTCACTCTTTCTTCCCTCTGTCATAGGATATAAAGTTGGTTCAAACAGGCAATACTTAAGATAAGCACTAATCCAAGGTTTACAAAGATTATTTAGAACAATCACATCGGAAGCAATTAAGCTGTTTGACTCATTCAACCAGATGCACAAACATTACAACAAATTTAACAATGAATAGTGGTTCTAAAACTTAGCAAATTCATCATCCTTATAATTAAATATAGAAACTCAAATATACAAGCAACAACAAGTACTGATATCTCACAATCTTGTTTATGTGGCATTCTTTACTAACGTACAATGAGAGGATGAATTTTTTTAAAAATTGGGTAAAAATGTATGCCAACAACATAGACTTAATTAAAGGGGATTAGGGCAAATCTCTATAATTTTATCCAATAAATAATACACAATATATAATAATCATTCCTTGTGTGGCATTATTGACTAATTATTCATTAATCATTTTTCCTAAATTGTAAAACCTATTGATTATTTTATATTAGAGGAACCACTGAGGTTTCAAATAGTTTTTTACTAAAACCTGGACTTGACTGCAAATATACACAGACATGTCAATTGATTAAAAGAGAGAGAGTATACAACCAATTTCAAAACACAACAAATTGACATTGAAGAAACGGTAAACAATATTCAAGTCAATTATAAAAGGTAAAACAAAAAAAAAATGAGACTTTTCCGAAGTACATACCGTTCGGCCGTTTCGGAGAGGCGGGTTCGGACCATGTTTTCCGCTCTGGGTTTCGGAGAGGCAAGCTCCCACAACATTTGAAGACAAACCGAGGATAGAGATGGAGGTCAGTCGTCGTTCCTTATACTTGGAGAATGGACCGATGAAAGAGATGGAGGTAGGTCGTGGGTTCGAGAGATGAGGGAAACACAGAGGAGTGGGATATTGGCCGGAGCTGTTGTTGTACGAAGTGAGGAAGGCGGGGCGGGAATGGCTGGGGATGCGGGAAGGAGGCGTTCGATTTTTGAAGGGGAAGAGATTTTTTTAGCTCAAGACACTGTGTGTGAAAGGTGTGGGAGGATGGGGTAAAAAAAATATAGCCTCTTATATATGGTGTACCCCAGGGTGTAACCCAGGGTGTACACCAAGACTTTTTGTTCCTCTAGTACGCAAGTCTTTTGTATTGGGTTTGAACGCAAAACCCCACATTTGACCCTCAAAACCAAATTCACAGTCTAAATACGAATTGCATTTGCAAATTGCAAGTAAAAGAAAGCCAATAAATGCCAAAGTGGCAAAGTCCAAGTGGAAACTTGGAAAACAATTACTCCGTACAATGCATTATAGCCTATTTGGCTCTGCTCTAAAAGTAACAAGAAAATTAGAGTAAACTAAAACATAACTTTTCAAATAGGAGTGTTATTGCTATCTTCCCTAAATAGGATTTATTCACTCCTAATTTGGGAGTTTTTTTTATTGTTTTATTCTTTTAATAGGAGTAAATAATGTTGGAAATCTATTTAAGATTTTAACTAAACTAAAAATATAAAGATAGAAAAGTAACCCACTATGGAATCAATTGAGCAGTACGTTTGTGTGCTAAAGGGAAAAACGAGTATTATAATGCTTTGTACTACCTCCGTCCCTAATAACTTTGCCAAGTTTGACCGGCACGGGAATTAATAAAGTAAAAACTGTGTGGTTGAGGTTTGTGCAGAGGAGAGAGAATTAACTGGAACCACAAATTCTTTCCTTAAATGAGAAAGTGGCAAAGTTATTGGGACATCCAAAAAAGGAAAGTTGGCAAAGTTATAAGGGACGGAGGGAGTATGTTTTAATGAAAAACAACTCTACTTCCTACGTAGTTTTAGGGCTTGTTTGCAATCATTTAAGAAAGGTAACAACTCCGGTACCTTTCTAAAAACAGGGGTATATCGTATCTAGCATTCATTTGATTGGATCACATCACTTTATCAATTTTAATTTAGACTTAAATAATTCAACTGCTACCTTTTCATTGGTCCATGTGGACAAAGGTATGGTACCTTATGGGTACCATAGAAACAACCTTTAAGAAAAGTAATTTTGACTTTTTTCTAAGAAAAAAACACTTATTTTACCAAACACTACCAACTTTTACTTTCTCGGCTTCCGTGTAGAATCCACTTTTTACTTTTTCTATTACACAAAAAACACTTATTTTACCAAACACTACCAACTTTTACTACTAATCATTTTTTCCCAAAAAGTGCTTTTATTTAAGCACAAGTGGTTGCAAACAAAGCCTTAATAATCACAAATGCAAATATAAATAGGAGTGCATAGGGTCTAGGAAGTTACTTCACCTGCCAAGTTACTCCACTTCTTAACATGAAATTACCACTACTCCACTAATGTCAAATTTTAACTAATAAAATAAATAAAACTTAAAATAAAATTAAATAAACTCCTAGCCATGCATACTGAACCATGAATGACCGATTAAAACCCAACAATTAACCCCTTAATTGGTCAGTCCATAATACTCGTTCACAGTAGTGTCAGTTCCTCTTCCATCAAATATGCTTCTTGTTTTCCCCACTTAGGACACTCATTGATATAGTGACCAAGTTCCCCAGGCCACACTTGTAACATGTAACGTGACTTTTATCCTGGACAAGTTCATTACCATCTTGACTCCTCCCAGACCCATGACATCTTCCCCGGCCACGTCCAAAGTCACCCCGACTTGAACCTTCGTTGCCAAATGCTTACAACCGTGAAACTTGTCTTCACTTGCCAACAACAAACCGCCTTGATTGTCTTCCTCTTCTCAAATCCTTTTGTGCGTTCCTCGTACGCCCTCAATCTTCTAACGGCCTCTTCAAACAGCATCACATCTAACTCAAAGCATTTGTCAATTGAAGCCACGAGTTGGAGATAGCGTCAAGTGGTTTTTCTACCAAATTTGCTTCCTCAATCTCGTATCTGAGGGTCCTAGCCGTTGAAGCTAAACCGATCAATTTTTCGGCGAAGTCATCAACGTATCACCTTCCTTCATATGCAATCCTTTGAGCTCCCTCTTCAGAGTTGCAAGACGAGCCGTTCTCACCCGCTCCACTCCCAAAAATCGCGTCTTTAGGCCATCCCAAACTTGCTTTGGGCCGGTGTAACTCGCCATCTGCAACACCATGTCGTCGGGTATCGCTTGAAACAAGAAATCAAGAGCTTGTTTTGACTTCCTTGGATCCATTTGTTCGCCTAGCGCCCTCGGTTCGACCGTCTCCCATAAGTCATATGCATCCATGATCGCTCCCACCTTGACAGCCCACACTGGATAATTCGTCCGGGTCAAGGCCGGAACTTGAAACGTCATCGAACCTCCTTCTCTTGGTACCAACGCCATTCTACTCTTCGTTTGGACAACCCCAAATTTTGTTGATCAAGCTTGTTCCGAGAGAATTTTCTAGCGATCAAGAAAACACGGTCACAACCACCGTTACTGTTTTCTATCACCCGCAAAACGAACCGAATCACAGCAACCTGCTATGAATTCTTTCTGTCTACTTATCCCGCACCCGGTTATACTCTCAACAATGCTTGAACAAGCCTGATGAAGTGAAAATCGTGGCTGCCGTTAAGATGCTTCAACCAACGATCAAGAACGGCTCAAAAAATTATTCAACCGGATCTTTGGGCTCTTATACCAAATGTTGGAAATCTATTTAAGATTTTAACTAAACTAAAAATATAAAGATAGAAAAGTAACCCCTATGGAATCAATTGAGTAGTACGTTTGTGTGCTAAAGGGAAAAACGAGTATTATAATGCTTCATATGTTTTAATGAAAAACAGCAACTCTACTTCCTACGTAGTATTAATCATCACAAATGCAAAAATAAATAGGAGTGCATAGGGAGTTAACTAACCTGCCAAGCCATATCCACTTCTTAAGATGAAATTACCGCTACTCCACTAATGTCAAATTTTAACTAATAAATTAAATAAAACTTAAAATAAAATTAAATAAACTCCTAGGCTCCTAGCCATGCATACGTGAACCATGAATGACCGTTTAAAACCCAACAAATAAGTCCTATTTTGAGAAGAAAACATACTTATTCCTATTTTAGAATTGGGGTAATTTAAGTTTGCACCCCAATTTATAAATAAGAGCACCAGAAACAACAACAATAATTAGAACATTAATTAGTAATTAGTATAGACATCCACAAGGATAATGCTCATTTTTGCTTGTTCCCCTAACTTTGCCATTTTCCTTTTAAGTAAAGAATTTATGGTTCCAGTTAATTGTCTCTCATTTGCACAAAACTCAATCACACATTTTTTACTTTATTAATTCTTGTGTCGGTCAAACTTGACCAAGTTTTGAGGGACGGAAGGAGAGCACAATTAATAGTGTGTGTGCTAAGTGCTAACTACTAAATCTTACCACCTCCGTTCTCTTTTAAATGCAACGTTGAACTTATTGCACTATTCACGTGTTCTGCTTTGACTCTATTTTATTTATTAATGTATTATTAATTAAATTTTAAAAAAGCACTGTTAAATTCTTCTCATTTGAAATTTTCAAAATCTAAGTTTATTAAAATCTTTACTAATAAGGAATGAAAGATATTAATGGTCAAACTTGTGCGTTAACAAACATGAAAAGTGGACCGTTGCAATTAAGAAATGAAAGCTTCCAACCCATTGAAACCTACTACCAATTGAGCAGGAACTTACGAAGATTTGCGGATCTAGACCAACTGACCAACTCAATGTGATATTGAAGTTTCACGATATACCGACTCTGATCTAGCTTTACAAGTACTTTACGAAATTTCACCAGTATGGCCATGTTCTCTAAAATTGTCGGGCATAAGTCTCTGACTTTTAGCTTTTGTACTGTTCAAAAAGTTCCAAAAAGCTTCTAGTTGTGTGTTTGGCATGACAATATTTAAGAGCTTTTCAAAAATTAAAAGATCTTTTTTGAGATGCTACCGGGAATAGCATCTAAGAAAAGCTAGTGACTTTTAGTATTAATTAATCCTAACAGCTTGTATACCAAACCGAACTAAATCAAACAGTCAGCTTTTTATCAAACAGCTACCACCTTTTCTTTTTAAGATCTTTTCAGTCATTAAAAGCTAACAGCTATTAAAAAGGTCACAAAAGTATCTTTTCAGCTAGTTGTGCCAAACATGCCTATAACCTATATCAAAAGAAAACCAAACATATAGAATAAAAAAATGAACTTTGGGCGATTCTTATTATCAGCCTGAAAATATGTAAAAATCACCAAACACCCCATTTTGGGTTGCTTTTGCTTATTATCATCTGAAAAATAACTTCAGAGATACTTTTTGAGCTGGTTTCTTTTTTACCATTGAGATGTTAAAATACAACTTTGTCCTTATCTACTACAATTCGTAATTTCTGGCCCGACTACTCCAGATTCAATACTATTTTTTGCTTCCTAGTCGAAAATGTCTTGCTTGACTTTAGATTCAATCACAATTTTTTTATAATCCCTTTTCAATCCTTTTTTATTTATACATATCTTTTTAATATACCAACCTAAATATTTTTTTATGATCATTCCAATGGTACTAGTATTGCATATATAAAATTGTAAAAACCAATCTATATTGTCTAAATATCTATTTTTTCTAAATAACTCTTGGTCAAATAGTTTCGTTTTGCTCACTTAATTAGGATGTAATTTTTTAATTATATTCTAATTTGAATATTGCAACTTTGAATAGATTTTAATGTAGATTTTGAATATGTAAATTTTAATTATTAATATGAAAGATTGAACTTTAACCTTGATTGACCAACAAATGTTGATTTTGCAACTCAATTTGGGAGAAATGAGTATTTGGCCACGTTACATTTGCGTCAATAGTGATGTTTTTTGACATCATGAGAAGTATTACTTTTTCTTTTCGAATTTCTTCATGGAAGACAGAAAAGTGGGAAAAAGTGATTGGAAAGATACTTTAAACCGTGCTTGTCCATCTTTAAATATGAGATGGAGCTGTTAAGTTTATTGTAGAGCAATAAATATTTCGAGTTAGAATTCTTGTGAAGAGCAAATAACTACTGCAAAAAATGGATGAAGATTGTGCCAAATTTGTGATCATCCTTGTCGTCTTGATTGCTATCCTTCTATATCAGGTAAGTAAAAAATGGAGACTATGCAATGATTTTTTTACGATGAGACTAAGCAATGAATAAAAATTGAACCTTTATTTAACACAAGTAAAAAGAAATTATATATTAAGATTGTATTAGTAATAAATTGCTAATAATTAATGTGAAATCCAAACAACTAAATAGATTAACTTATAAAACAATAATGTATTTTAGGGTAAACTATTCTAAAATAAACAAGCTAATAACCTAATAATATCAATCTGTTATACTTAATTACAAAATTAACAATCTAATAACCTAATAATATGAATTTGATAATCTGTTAAATTCAACTACAAATTATTCAAATCTAATAAGTAACAACTACTTCATTATCAAATCATCCAAATTTTAAAAAAAAAAATCATCCAAATTTAAAAACCTGAAAAGAGATCGAATAAGATGAAAATCACAATAAATAAGCAATTAAGATGAAAGTTATTTCTAATCTGGATTTGTGTCTTTTTCGAATTTGGTGAACTGGCGGTGGTGAAGAGCCAAGTGATAATACGTAAACGACATACTCCGTATAATATTTTATTGTCATGGTGCATTTTGAGATTTTTTAAATAGTTGTGATTATTTTGAGACAATTGATATTTTGGATCATTTCAAATATATCAGTAATAGTTGGGATTATTCTTACCAATTTTTTCTTGGAAAAAAGAAAAATTAGTGATATGTGGATTACGTACACGGCCACAACATTCAGCGCTACATAAAGACATTTTTATGGTAGTACCAGAGGAAGCGGTCCAGCCCAGCTGGTCGCCGACTCACTCTTCTTTACGGGAGGTCCCGGGTTCAATTCTCAATGGAGTAAGATTGATCCCAGTTTACCCCATGCCCCCGAAACCCCCTCCCCCGACGCCCCCTGAAGTAAAAAAAAAAAAAACAAAAAGAAAATGTCAGTACCATATTTCATCCACATTTTTCGATTAGAGTATTACAATCGAAATTCAAATATAAATATATGATGAATCAATGACTAGAGTTTATCAAACACATGAGAGCGTCTACATTCATGTTGCTCAAATAAACTGCTTTTTATGGATCATTGTTGTCACACGACTCACACCATTGCCACATATGGAAAACATAAATAATCTCATAATCCAGTGGCGGACCCAGAAGTTTTCCGAAGCGAGGCACTCCCGCATAGATAAAAATGGGTCGGGTCGGGTCGAATTAGGTGTATCATTGGTTTTTTTGTCAAGTGCGTTCAAATTAATATTTTTTAACTGGAAATACATTATTGAATGCCGACGTCAACCAATGAACATATATGGATTATAAGTCTAATTGTAAACTCATTAAGACAATTCTAAACAATAATATTTGACTTTTTGAAAGAAAGACATAATTTGGCGGATTAGAAATGACTCATCTTTTCGCCGTTTTTCTGATTTTACATTAGAATTTTCGCTATTTTTCATACTATAAAATGATAAAGATTTCATATTTGAACTATGATCATGTCGTTGTTATACATTGTGCCACAAAATTTGTTGGTACTTGTCAGAAATATAATACTATCGTGTTAAAAATAAAGTATACGCCAAGTGTAGGATTTCATCATTTAATACAACTTTATTTAATAACATGATTCTATATATCTACCTTTTACGAATATCATATTATAGAAAGAAATTAAAGGGTCTATTGGTTTGAAACTAATTTATCGCGAATTGACACATTTTTCATGTATGGACTTTTATTCAAGATAGAAGTCTTCAATCTATAAAGTTTATCCCGCATATTAGAATCTTTGTCATATCTTTGAACTTTAACTTTGGACCGACAGTATTCACACCAAGTAAAAAATCATCGATGTTACTTTTCAAAGAAAGTATAGTAACCATATAACAACATATCTAACTATAAGAATTTCCTCCATCACAACTTCAGAGTTGTATATATTTCTTACTACAATTATTATATGTTTTCGATAGAGTCCTATATATCTAATAGTTTTTTGAAATAATGACAATATGATTGAAATAAAGATAGTGGACAAAAATATGACTTAGGTACTACCATAACAATTTTAGTGGTCATGATTCTGTTCATTAGTTATATTCCGGTAATATTAATGAAAAATACTCTGTTTTTTTGTTCGGATAGCAGGGGTACAATTTTTATCTTAAGTACTAATACTAAACTTCATGGTCGGAAGCGGGAGCACTTGCCCCCCTAGGCCCCTCCCTACGTCCTCCACTGTCATAATCTATTAACTTCGTCTCAACAATGATCTTCATTTACAAAGAAGATTTTTTATGGGAGAATTAAATGCACTCTCACACCAATTAGATGGGTTGGTCATTGCGTATCAAGTACTCCGTATTACAACATATATCACAAATTTTGAAGCTTTGAAAAATGAAAAGGTTGAAAATAATCTCAAATTAATCTAAAATTAAAATTTGGTACCAGATTTTTTTCCCTAAATAATCTACATAATAATCTTTCACATATCAGGTTGAACTCCAAATAAACTCAACAATGAGTTGTCGTGATAAACACTCCGTGTGTACTTTTTTTGTGTTTGACAATTGCAGTGGAATTCGGAAAACAAGAATGAAAGGCGGCCACCATTTTGGAGATTTGCTTTCACGAAGGTAACGCGAAACAGGAAAGTGCGGCGTACTGTGATAGGAACATTGTTTAGAATGTTCTTCTAATTTATGAAGCATATACATTCCTGGAAAAAAGTATCCTGCTATTTCATATTAACTCAGTCTCGAATTGATTTGCAAATTTGATTTTTCTTGGTTAAACAATTTCATTTTATTCACTTAATTACGATATCAATTTTTAATTATATTCTAACTTGAAGTTTGCAATTTTGAAGAAATTTAATGTAGTTTATAAATATGTAAGTTTTAATTGTCAAAAAATTAAATTAAATATCGATACGGAGCATTGACTTTTATTATTGATTGATAAAAAAATTTTAACTTTGCAAAATAATTTGGGACGGAGAGAGTATAGTTTTCTAGACTTTTGGAAAATACTTCCAATACTTTTCTGAGTATTAAAATACTCCGTACTACATATTTCATTTCATGTTTGATGTTGCTTGAGAGGTTTTGGTGTACCAAAGTGCGTGCCTAGTTAATGGATTTGGATCTCTTAAGGTAGAGTGCCTTATTTTAATGAATGACAGCGGTTCAAACTAGCTAGCTAGCTAGGCTAGCTTCGAGATCCATGAAAAAGGAGTGCAATTTTGTTCACTACCTCATTGGAGGGTGAACATCATCCCCATAGCTCAAATGTTGCCATTTGGCATTTCATTTCTTTTTTTCCACATGGCAAGCAAATAGGGAGGGGGGTTATGTTCACCCTCCAAAGAGGGGGTGAACAAAATTGCACTCGAAAAAAGTGTATCCCTTTGTCTTGTATCGTTGAGTTTCCTGTTGCATGACTCAAAATGGTCGGACACTCTATTTGCGCTACAAAGTAAGGACATGTTTACTTCACGGGTTACTAAACGGTACTTATTAAGACTCGCGTTAATAAGCAGCGCATAAAATAGGCAATGTTGTGAGCTCATTTTTACTTCAAAATATTTAAAACACCGTTTAACATTAAAACGTCCAAAATTACCATATATATATACACACACACAAACATTCATGAACTACGGTGCACCGATACTTCACCCCAATGCCGTATCCGCGTATCCGATACGTATCCGATACCGATACTTACTGATACGCGTCCTGTACGTATTGGGTCCGTATCCGTAATTTAATAAAAGTATCGGGCTTATTTTTTAAAATCTCGATACTTCCGATACCCGTATCCGTGATCCGATACGCATATCCGCTCCTATAACCCTCATTTCGTAAACGACATGACGAAAACTTAGTAGTCACCCAAGCGACCACAAGATGCGGAACATTGATAAAGATGATTTCGGGAGTATGAAAAATAATGGAATACTATAATTTATTTGTCATTTTATCGCTTGATGAAGTTTAATTGAAACGAAACTTAGATGTGATTGCAAATAGAGAACAAAAAATATTATTTGAATTTAAATTGAAATATCAGTACTTTAGATTTTCCAGCGTAATCTTTGAAATTTTATTATAATAGTTACTTTTTTGTACTGTAGTTATTTTATTTATGAATCCCTGAATTATATATATTTGCAAATTAAACCATATATTTTTATTATTTATAAATATACCCCCGTACTCGTATCCTATAATTTTTGAAATTGTTGTATCGTCGTACCCGTATTCGCGTATCCGCGTATCGGCGTATCCGTATCCGTGCAACATAGTTCATGAACATGTACAAGTATATAATACGAAGTATGTGGGGTACCCATACCCCTAAACCCTTACCCCCGCCCCTATACCCCTACCCTACACCCTACACCCTACACCCTACACCCAACACCCAATTCCACACCCTTGACCCCCTTCCCTACCCTTACCACAACCTTACCCTCTTCCCTTACTCCCCTACAACCCCTTATAACCATACCCCCTAACCCCAACCCTACTCGTAACGGTGGGTCAGGGTCAGGTGGGGCCGGGGTAGGGACAGGTGGTATGGTGTAAAGGGGTAGGTAGGGGGTAAAGGAAACATGTAGGGATGGGGTAAGGAGTATGGTCGGATGGGCGTCGAGGTAGGGGCAGGTGGAAGGGGGTCGGGGTGGGGAATGGGAACAGGTGGGGGTGAGGTAAGGGGGTTATGGCCAAGGGTGGGGTCGGGGTAGGGATGGGCAGGTGGTAGGGGTTAAAAGGGTAAGGTAAAGGGGTACGAGTGGCACTACTAGAAAAAGGGTCTATAGTGACACTAAATAAGTGTCACAAAAAGTTTTTCTGACACTAGAAAAATGTCAAAGAAGGTCGAGAATTGTGACACTAGATTTAGTGTCACCGGTAAAGTGTCACTAATTTATGACACTTAAGTATCATAAAACATTATGACAAAACAATATCACTTTATATTTTGACACATTAGTATCAATTAAATTTATGATACATTGGTATCACATAATGTTGATTATATATTTGTATATTTATATTTATATATAATTATTTATACACATGAAATATAAGATTATTACTTCAACATGACAATGTATGAAAAATCAAAAGGCGCTTTATTGAAAACAAAACGAATTATCATTTACAATTCAAATGTCATACACATTCCAACACAAACTCAACTAAATCTATAATAAACTAATTTGAGATCTTCTAACTCCTATAAGCTCCACCTATGACTAAATCAGTTGATCTTCAACATGAGACTATAGTGCTTCCTACTTGATGGCTTTTCAGTATCTGAAAGAAACAAAATCAAGTTACATTAGATAGATACATATGAAAACATTAACAATAATAAAAAGATCTTCACACGGACGTTAAGTCATATAGTAATACTAGTATTGCGACGTGTGATGCAGGAAAATGCCCAATGCTTTTTTTGATAGAATTAACTGAATGAAGTATAATTGGTTATTATAATTAATTTGTTTGAAACTAAAAAAACAAATTTTATACACAATTCCACTCTTGTTGTTTGTGGTGCTGCAACAGATATTAATTGCTGAAAATTGATGAAAAAAATTGATGAAAATGAAATTTAATCAGGAGAATCAAAATCCATCTGACAATAAGGTTTATGTTGGCTATTCGCAATATCATATATTTAGCTAAATCCTAAACTATAAACCAGACCACAAAAAGATACTCAAGAGTTAAATAAAAAATTAAACAATACCTTCTTTCAATGGCCTTCTCCGATACCCTAAGCAACCAGTTAGAAAATAATAGAATCGTAAGTATATGTTGGTTCAAGTTGCACTCGAATCGTAAAATACTTGGAATAAACAAAACCATACATTAATACTTAAATGAGCATCGAAAATCTTTACACTATATATTTTACCTATATATTGTTTCTAAGCCTCCCATAACATTATTACACTATATATTTAGCTAAATAACCTACATTCAAGCAAATTAGAGCTGTATTGGACGTTTAATCCCCCCCCCCCTCCCAATTTTGGCCTTAGGTTTTAATTAAATTATACTCGTATATGTAATTGAAGGTCCAGAAAATCGCAATTCTACTGCGAGGACCCAAACCCCTCTGAACACTCTATGAACAATGAGTAGATGGAAAAAACACATACCTGGAAATTGAGGGAAACTGCTAAACTCTATGGCTCTGTCAAATAGTCGCACGAACGTGGAGGGGTAAAGTTTCTACGAACAAACGCCTGAGCTTCTACGAAAAAACGAATTGAAGAGGCCGGTAGAGAGTTAGGGTACCAAGAAAGATGGAAGAGGGGACATATTAAAAACAAACGGGTCTAGTGTCGTATAAAATGTTGATACTATTGCATCAGAAAACCATGACACTTATATGTCAAAAACAACCTATGTGACACTTTTGGACAGAAAGTGTCACTAACAAAGTGTCACTATAAGCCAGTTTTCTAGTAGTGTGGGGTGGGTGGGTAAGGGGTGTGGTCGATGGTTAGGGTAGGGTAGGGGTAAGGGGTACAGATGGGGTCGATACGGGGTCAAGGTGGGGGCAGGTGGTAGGGGGTAAATGGGTAGAGTAAGTGGGGTGGGTAAGGGGTAAGGGTCGAGGGTAGGGTAGGAGTAGAGTGAGAGGGGTAACAATAGGGTCGGGGTAAGGTAAGGTGGGGTAGGTAGAGCGCGTAACAATAAGGTAAGGGCAAGGGATAAGAGTAAGGGTAAATTCGGAAATTGAAAAGCTTAAAGTGCAATTTAATTAATACATGAGGGGGTGGTATGCGTAGCGGCACTTTAAGCTCCTCTTTCGATTAGTAAGTGGCTTTTTAAGCAGTTTGCGTGTTTACTTCACATGTCTTACTAACCTAACTGTGAGAGGCACCCGATCTCTAATAACTGCAAATTTATTCTACTCCACTTTGTGCCTTTTTGGTGAATACTACATCCGTCCCATTTTATGTGTCTTCTTTGATTTTGACACAATTTTTAATAAAGTGGTTGAAAAAGTAAAAGTTGTGGTTGAGATTTGAGTTAGGGTTGGGCATACGGGTATTGGAACCACGGGTCGGGTCAGATAATTTTAGGGTGGGTTAGGGTCGGGTCCTAATTTTAGAAAACGCAAACGGTTTAGGGCAGGGCGGGTCCTGAAAAACTTAGGAACCGAACAGGTCTTAAAATTTGAAAAAATGAGTACCCGGACCGAACCGTTTAAAATATTATTTTAATAATCTCTATTAGATTTAATACTAGTATAATATAAAATACTAACAACACACGAAAGGTATTCATGTTCTTGTGTCTAGACAATGAGTTCCAATTAAAGAAACTTCACAATTTATTAAAAACAGTTTCCAAGTCCGTATAGTTAAACTCCTAAATTATTTTCCTCTATTCTCTATTCCAAACGCATCAAAGTTTCGTTCTTTAATATTTTTTTGTAAACAAAGACTCTTACTCAATGAAGTGTGACATATTCATTTAATTAATTATCTTAATTTTACTTATAATTGGAGATTTAATAAGCTTTGAATTGTTTTCATAGAAAAATACGGATAATAACTAGTTTAATTTCTTATGAATTTATGGTGCTATCTTTTTAATTGGTTTATGAATGATGATTAAGATATTAAACAAGGTGGTTGTGTGTTATTTAATTTATAAATTTGTGGTTCCATATTTTGTTAACTAATTTAATATGTTGTCTTATACTTTTATTTTGAACTTTTACTATATTATGGTTACATTAATACGTTATTAATTTGAGAATTTTATAACGTACTAGAAACTTTGCTTGCATGGTCGTATTATTTTTACAATAAAAGAACCGAGGATTCGGACCGAACCGCCCATTTCAAACGGGACGGGTAAGGTGCGGTTCCTATTTCTAAACTTGATATACCCAGATCGAACCTACCCGTTAAATGGAACCAGCGGTTCTTGAAAATTTATCAATTACCCGAACCGACCCGCATCGTGCCCACCCCTCATTTGAGTATAGTAAAGTTAAACGTTGTGGACCACATATTTCTTTCCAAAAAGGGAAAGATGACACTTATTTTGGGACAACCCCAAAAGGAAAGTAAAACAGATAAAATGGGACGAATAGAGTACTATTTATCATGTATTATGCATAGCATTACTTAAAAACAATAAATATAAATTGTTCAATATAAGACTAAAACATACACAAAATTCAAAAATAGGACTAAGTATATTTTATTCCCTGAATAGAACTTATTTGATCCTATTAAAAGAATAGTTTGATTAAAATTTCCCAAAGTATGAGTGAATGAGACATATTTTGTGAATAAAATATTAATAGTCCTATTTATGAACTTTATTCATGTTTTAGACCTATTTAGGGAATTTTCTCAACAAAAGAAGTAGGAAGTATCTATTCATGAGCAACTATTGAATGTGTTCTAAGTCTAATTCAAAATGATATCCTTGAGTAATGATATTTGCGATTTTACTATAAAAAAGTCTATCTTCAATCTTTTTTTAGACTTGCTAGTATAATTTTTTGCCTTGCAAAGTAAAGGTATAATTTTAATCTAGTACAATAATAACTATATACTAGTATAAAAGAAATAAGAAATTTCACTTAATAGAAGAAAAATGTTTTGAAATTCCAAAATAGGAACAAAATATTTCAATCTCTAAAATAGGAGTATCAATTATGACAATATACTTGAAGCATGATAATGCCAAACATGACACTAATATTTTCAATATTGTATCAGTGTACTCTAATTTAGAGAAATGAAAATTGATACTTCTATTTTAGAATCTTACATTTTTTGTTCCAAAAAAAGACACAGCAGTTTGCGTCATTAATGTGGCGTCTAGTGGTCGGCTTAAACTTGCAAGTGTACAAGTGCCAATGTAGTAATAAAATCCGGTAAAAATACCGAGTCGAACACGAGGAAACGTTGTTTATATGATTCAAAAGTTGAGAATAGAATTTGTAAAAGACTTAGTAAAAGAGTATAGATGTTTGGTTTTCAAGTGATAATAAAAGCAACCAAGGGTTCGGGATTACTCCTAAACGACTCCTAGCAATTAATGTATATTCTTTCACCAATTCTTATGAGTGGAATGTCGCTAAAGTATTCTAACTCCTGTTACGGCAGCGAGATTGTAATTAATTCTACGTGTGAATCCCGTCACGGTTCACATTCATCTAAAATTAACCCCATTGAAGATTAGGACATTATTAAAACCACCATATTCAATTGAGGTATATTTCTATCCACAATTAGAATATGTCTATCCTTTAAGTGCACGGTTTATAACTCAACGTTAATTGCTCAAATAAACCCGACAATATAATCATACGTTGTACACCGTAGTCAGACACATTAAAATATAAAGGAAAGATCATAATAATTTGGTTGAGAACATACATCAAACGCCTAGAGTGCGTAAAGTTTCATCCCTAACCTTGTCTATGGAAAATTAGCTAGAGCAACTCATAATGAAATTACAAGTATTGAAATGATGAAATACAACAAAATACATAAGAAAATAGTACCACAACTCCAAAGCTATGGTGGACAATGGAATCCCCAAGTGTAGAACTTCTCCCAAGACCAAGGGGTTGATCTTGGAATGCTAAAATGGAAGTAGAGTGTATGGAATATGGAATAATGTGTTGAGAGGGCTTCAACATGCTTAAATATTGAGCTCCTAACGGCCATTTTTGGACAAGGAAGCAAGCTCCTTAATGGGGTTTGGAGTTTCTCCCAAATGATTGTGATGACCGTTGCTTGTTTTAATCAGTTCCAAACGAAAGGCGGGCGGCTTTTGTAAAAGCCGGGCGGCTTTTGTGCGTTTAATTTGTTCATTCTCGCTCCAGGGGCCGAAAGTCGGGCGCCTTTTGCCAAAAGCCGGGCGGCTTTTGGTTTAATTTTCTGAATTAATTCTGCGGCAACGAAAGTCGGCCGCTTTTCGCGAAAGCCGGGCGGCTTTTGTTCTTTCTTGCTCCAGACGCCTTTTATTCTCTTTGGACGCGAAAATAAGCTAGGTAAGCAAAGGCCGTCTGCCTTTGGCATAACCCGGGCGGCTTTTGCTTATCTTGTGCCTTTTGTGGACTTCGTTTGTTCCTCGGGATGCGTTTTGTTGAGCTTTTTCCGTCGATTTTCTTCGTGTGTATTCTACCATCCTTGTATTTGATCCAATCATCGATTTAAATTACTTCTAGCAAAACGAGGCATATGTGTGAAGATTTAATTGTTTCAAGTATAAAAGCGTTTATACACGATTGTATAAAACAAGTTAATAAAACGCTTATCATCTAGTATGGAGGAGGGCTGGAAGTCTGTGCAGATGAGGTATGCGAGCTCGTTGCAGCAGGTGTTGCATGTTTCTACCCAGCAAGAGATGGTGCAGGTGCAGCAGCTTCTCGGAGTGCAGGTGTTGGCGGGGTCGGTGATCTGGGAGCGTTGCAGCAACAGATGCAGTGGCAGGGAGTTTTGTTGCAGCAGGGTCAGGAACGGGGGCTGGCAGATAGAGCTAAACAAGGAAAATGGTGCAGGCCAGGGGCGGGAGTTGTGAAAGTTAATGTTGATGGGGCTATTGATGAGGTAGGGAAGATTAGAGCCTGGGGATGGATTGCACGGAACGAGGAAGAAGAGTTCATGAAAGCAAAAGCAGTTTCGGTAAAAGGATCATGGTCAATAGCGGAAACTGAGGCAATTGGTTTGTGGGATGCGGTCATGGAAGTTGTTGAGGAAGGATGGAACGAAGTTGAGTTTGAGACTGATGCTTTGACTGTGGTACAGGGAGTTCAAAAGGGAGAGGACTCAGTTTTTTTTTTTACTTCAGGGGGGTCTGGGGGAGGGGGCTGGGGGGAGCCTGGAGTAATCAGGGCTGAAACTCACTCCATTGAGTTTCCAACCCTTGTGTGCCTAGCGGGATTCGAACTCGAGACCTCCCACTAGGCACGGTAACCTCACAACCAGCAGGGCTGGAATGCTTGGTTTACATTTACAACCAGGGAGAGGACTCGGCTTATTTACATTTGATTATTGATAATATTAGGTTAATTTTGGAATCTAAGAGGAATTTTGTTATCTCTTATTGTAAACAATCTGCGAATTGTGTTGCTCACGCCTTGGCTAGGGCACATGTTCAGGTCTCAGATCACGAATGTGTTTATGAGGTTGCTCCTCAGGTTGTTGTAAGCCATCAGGCGAATGATTTGATTACTTAATAATATTGTTGGAATGGATGATCAAATATATATATATATATATATATATATATATATATATATATATACACTACAAAAAAACACGGACTTAGTCACGGATTTAGTCACGGACCCTAGTATAAAAAATCCGTGACTAACTCTTCTAGTCACGGAAAAAATCCGTGACTAAATCCGTGACTGTTCGGGCGTGACTAATTCTAGTCACAGCCTTTTTTCTGTGACTAAGCGTAGTCACGGATTAGTCACGGACCCGATCCGTGACTAATTTGTGCCCGGAATAACCTCACCGGCGACTTAGTCACGGCCTCTATCCGTGACTAATTTTTTTTTAAAATTCGAATATATTAGTCACGGACCTATGCCGTGACTAAGTTTTCAAATTTCGAATAAACCGCCAAATATTGGGGTTTAAATTTTCAAAATTTAAAATTTAGTCACGGACTTTATCCGTGACTATATTTTTTATTTTAAAAAAAAAAACATTTTTAAATTTTTAAAATAATTTAAAAAAAAATCCGGTCTACAATTTAGTCACGGCTCAGATCCGTGACTAAATTTTTTTATTTGTAAAAAAAAAGTTTTTTTGTTTTAAAAGAAAAATTAAAAAATATTTTTCAAATTTTCTTTAGAAAAGTTTATTTAAAAAAAATAATTGTAGAATTAACAGATTAGAATAAAAGTAATAAACAGACTACTAGAATACACATTTTTCCCCCAAACAGACTGGAATAACAGTAATAATAAACAGACTAATTATAGTACAAATAAACAATGTTCAATTAAAATGTATATCATTTACAAGCTCCTACTGCCACCATTATGATAATATCTAGAATCATCATATAGATAATCTTCTTCGGTCTCGTCTTCTTCTCGGTTGCCACCGCGACTGCCTCCTCTGGACTACCTCCTCCGCGAATGCCTCCTCCGCGACTGCCTCCTCCATGACTGCCTCCTCCGCGACTGCCTCCAAGGAAGTTATAAGGAAGTTAAAATTCATTTTTTACTTTTTATAAGGAAGTTTTTTTTACATTTTATAAGGAAGTTATAAAATTCATTTTAATTCATTTTTTAACTTTAATTCATTTTAATAAGGACATTAAAATTCATTTTTATAATTTAATACTGACTTTAAAAAATTCAGTTTTTGTAAGGAAGTTAAAAATCGTTTTTAAAAATTTTAGGAAGTTTAATATATTTTAGGAAGTTAAAATATATTAACTTCCTAAAAATTGTTTTAAACTTAAAAACCGTTTTCAACTTAAAAACTATTTTAAACTTTATCCTTTTTTTGTATGAAAAACAGTTTTTATAAACTGTTATAATTTTTTTTATGCTTTATATAAACAGTTTTTATGCTTTATATAAATTCAAATTTTATAATTTCTTTAAAAACAGTTTTTTTTTTTGTATTTATTCGTATTCCATTTTAAAAAATCAGTATAAATCATATTTTAAACATTTTAATTGTTATAATTTCGAAAAAATAGCATAACATTTTCAAAAAAAGTTTTTATTAAACTGTTTTGTTATATTTGATATTTTCTATTTTATTTCAGAAGTTTTTAATAATATTTTGTGAAACAGTGTTTATTAAACTGTTTTAATAAAAGCAATTTTATTAAACTGTTTTTTAATTAAACAGTGTCTAATAAATAGTTTTGTATTAAACAGTTTAATAAAAACAGTTTTTACTAAACAGTTTATATAGTTTTTAATAATATTTTGTTTAAACGGTTTATAATTAACATGTTAAACTTTTTTGGAAGTATAACATGAGGGGCTATTTTTTTAAATAATTCAGGAATAATAATTTTGATAGATGATAAAATAATAATAATCCTTATAATGTCCAAAGAATTGTATTGATGATGCTTCATTATAAACATATAATAAACTAAATCATATTAAACATGCTTCATGAGGACAAAATCATATTTAGGCATGCATATTAAACATATACACAAAAAATATAGTCATGCATATTAAACATATAATTAACTAAATCATATTAAACATATAATAAACTAAATCATATTAAAAATGTATACAAACTAAAGAGATTTATAAACTAAATCATATTTCGAAATTTAATATTAAACATGCATTACTACACAAAACATGTATACAAAACTAAAGAATCATACATAAATCAACTTGAGCATATAAACTAAACCATATTAAACATGTATTAATACCCAAAACTGAAAATCATGTATATAATCATGCATTTGAGTGTATTTCAACAAAATTAATGCGAACATACTTATAATAACATGCATTCATGGAATAAAAATGAAATACTAAAAATAAGAATGAGATAATTAAAATTTAGAACACATAACCTTGATGAAAAAGGTAAGAGGGATGGCGAAGATGGATGGAGGTAGGTACCGGAGAGCGGCGGCGAACGGTGGCGACGGACAGTGGAGAGTGGCGACGGACGGTGGCGATGGACGGTGGAGGTCGAAGGGATTGGCGGACAGAGAGAAGAAGTAAAGGGAGAGGGAGAGTTTTAGGGTTTTGAAGAGTGGAATGAAAAATTCGCTAAGTGTTACTTATATATAAGGGCGTAGTCACGGATTTAGTCACGGATATATCCGTGACTACACCGTCGTAGTTAACGCAGTCAGACACGCGGTAGACGAAGTGTCGGCGCCGTAATTGACCGGAGTTGTCACGGTCAAATCCGTGACTAAGGCCGTGACTAATTCAAATTTTTGAATTAGTCACGGCCGTAGTCACGGATTTGACCGTGACTACTGTTTTTTATCCGGCCTGTCAGCTCCTCGGGCAGATGAATGTTTAAAAAAAACAGGGTTAAGCTTAAAAAAAAAAGAGGGGCAAAATTGTCTTTTGAAACTGGCTGAATTTTACGACTATCGTGCCCGCAGGTCGCCCGCGCAGGGGGGGTGCGAATTTTCGATTCTGAACTAGAAGCCGGAATTCTTGTGTGCGCGAGAGCTCCCCTCTTCTCATTCACCTTTTAATACTAAGTGAAGAGTGGTTCATATTTATAGGCTCAAAAGTTCCCAAGGAGTTTAGGTGTGGGAAAGTTTAAAAGATTCCTTTTTCTCCTATACTTGAGAAGATCATCTTTTCCATCTACCTTCTTTAAGAACTAGTTTTTGAGCCACTTCAAAGTTCAAAGTCCAAAACTCCAACACCAAAGGTCAACACTACAATCAAATCTTCCAAGAGTCAACCTTGAGATTAAAAAAAAATCAAGATTAAGATTATTTTTCTCAAACTCCAAGCTACATTTCACAGTAAAAAAGTATTTCATACCACTTGGAAACTTCTATTATTATAAGATACATAGTACTTATGCAGCATTAATTTTAATTTCACATGGACATGGACTCCACTCATTAATTTTTTATCCCAAATGAATTGGTTTTGTAGCGGGTTTAATAACGTTTCAGAATATGTAATTTTTTTTCTAAAAATAATTTGAGTGTGGACAGGGATCCGTTTGCTTTATCATCGGTCAAACATCGTAAACCGAAAAGTATCTTATAATTCGGGACGGAGGGAGTACTACGTACTTTGTACCTCCGTCCCATTAACATCGGGACACGAAAATGTGTTGCGATTATTAAGAAAAGTGAATGTATGTAGTTCATATTGAATTGATAAAGTAAAAATAAAGTAAGCATAATTTACAACCACTACAAAAAAGGTGCACATAGACTGCACATGGACCACAATTGTTTTTGCGATGGCAGCATAACTGTCGTTAAAAACACCATTAACCACACATTTTTTATTTACCACACACAAAAATGTGCTAAATGATTAGAGATGACAGTTTTTAACCGTGGTAAATGTTTTTACCACAGCTGTTGTGCCGACGCACGTAAAACTGTCGCAAAACTGTCGTAAAAACATAAGGAGGAACATTTACGACAGTTTTGCGTCAGTTTTACGTGCGTCGCCACAACAGCCGTGGTAAAAACATTGGCCACTGTTAAAAACTGTCGTCTCTGACCTTTTACCACAGTTTTGTATGTGTTAAATAAAAGAATGTGTGGTTAATAGTGTTTTTAACGACAGTTATGTGGCCATCGAAAAAAAAAATTGGTCTATGTGCGGTCTATGTGCACTTTTCTTGTAGTGAACCACATAGTAAACATGAGATAATCTTAGAGCCCATTTGGTAACACTAGAATTGGCTGAATCGGCTGTTTCTGCTGATATTTATAAAGTTTTGGCTGAAAATATTTTACACCTCGAAATAAGTTACACAACATGGTACTTCATAAAATATATTATCTATACCATCGGTTATGATACAAGGAAGCCCCAATTTAGATATTAATTGCTTCATCTCGTAATATATTATGAATCCGGGAGACTATGATCACACAGTAGCATTCCTCCTACTGACTGCAAAACTCTGGACATGCAAGTTTCAGGGAGATTGTATTCAGCTTTTATGTTAATAAACTCTGTAACGGCGGATAGCTGAGAGTATGCCTCACAATCAACATACAGAGGCTTATCGACAGCTTTTAAAACACCTTGAAATCTCTCAGCTAAACCTTCATCCACATAAGATTGATAAAATATCGGATTTTCATCCGCATCTGCTTGATACGATGTCGAGGCTTCAGGAGAATCGTTACATGGTTGTGGGGGGTTGAACTCAGACATCGATAACCATAATATGCACATCCATTAATCTTATTATGCACATTATGTAACTTTAATATGCAGGCACTTCTTACATGTGTTAAGTTCTTACAAATTTAATGTGTTAGAAGTTATAAACTATGCACATGTTATCAATATATAATGAAATTTCCATAACATCAATATTTTAAGTTTAAAAAATAAAAGGTTAATTAAGAATTGAAATATTCCCTCATATTTAATTTTGTATTTACTTTTTGTGAAATTTTGAACAATTTTCAAAAGTGACAAGTGAATATTCCCAACATAAAGAATAATTGGATTGTTATTGCAAGTTTAGTTGATGGCTAAAAATTCCAACGTTAATCCTTGCATCTTTCCTTATATACATATATATATACATATATATATGTATATATACATACATATATGTATATATACATATATATATACACACACACACACACACACACACACACATATATATATATATATATATATATATATATATATATATATATATATATTAGTATATATACATACAGGGGAAAGATCAAGTACAAAGTGTGCTTATTGTGCAAATATTTGTACGATGCACCTTTACGTTATTTGCATTGCATATTGAGGTTCAAAGTATTGCATATTATAAAGTCATAAAAATAACAGTTGCACATTAAGGTGCAACGAGTTGCACCCTAAAAAATTGGGTTTTATTACAAAAATGCCACCTTGCCTTTATGTCCTTTGGATCAACTCATCGGACGGTCAAGATGAGTTTGTACTTTGTAAATTAAGAAGGCTTTGTATTTGATCTCTATTCTATACATATATACATATATATATATATGTATATATACATATATACATATATATATGTATATATACATATATATATGTACATATACATATATATATGTACATATATATATGTATATATACATATATATATGTACATATATATATGTACAGAGAAAACTTCATGTCAGGCCGGCCTGACGGGATGCCCCGTCCGGCCGAGCCCGTTTGGGCACCTTCCCGGTGGAATATTTTGATGAAATTTTTTGAGCATGTTCCTCATCAAGTCTAGTTTGTCCATACCAAATTTCAGCTCAAAATTCAATCGGGAAGGTCGTCAAATGATTTTTGCAAGTTAACTGGTCCGGAATATGTATTTTCCGGACCAGTTAACTTGCAAAAATCATTTCACGACCTTCCCGATCGAATTTTGAGCTGAAATTTGGTATGGACAAACTAGACTTGACGAGGAACATGCTCAAAAAATTTCATCAAAAAATTCCACCGGGAAGGTGCCCAAACGGGCTCGGCCGGACGGGGCAGCCCGTCAGGCCGGCCTGACATGAAGAGCACTCTATATGTACATATACATATATATGTGTACATATATATATGTACATATATATATATATGTACATATACATATATAGAGTGCCGTTCTTGTCCAGCCGGCCTGACGGGATGCTCCGTCCGGCCGAGGGCATTTCGGGCACTTCCCGGTGGAATTTTTTGATGAAATTTTTTGAGCATGTTCTTCATGAAGTCTAGTTTATCCATACCAAATTTCAGCTCAAAATTCGATCGGGAAGGTCGTCAAATGATTTTTGCAAGTTAACTGGTCCAGAAAATACATATTCCAGACCAGTTAACTTGCAAAAATCATTTGACGACCTTCCCGATCGAATTTTGAGCTGAAATTTGGTATGGATAAACTAGACTTGATGAGGAACATGCTCAAAAAATTGCATCAAAAAATTCCACCGGGAAGGTGCCCAAACGGGCTCGGCCGGACGGGGCAGCCCGTCAGGCCGGCCTGACATGAACATTCCTCTACATATATATATGTACATATATATATATATATATATATATATATATATATATATATGTATATATATATATGTACATATATATATGTATATGTACATATATATGTATAGATAAGAGATCACATACTAACCATGCTTAAAATACTAACTTACTAACTCAATAATATGCAACACATTGAACTTCAATATGCAGTACAAATAATGTAAAGATGCACACTGTGAATTTCAATATGCAATAAAAACAATATGCAAAACTTTGAACTTTAATATGTAGTACAAATAATATGCAACACTTTGAACTTCAATATGCAGTACAAATAATGTAAAGATGCACCGTTTTTGATAGTTTGTAGGTTAGCATGGGAGGAATGGTTAGTATGTGATCTCACCCCTATATGTATATGTACATATATATATGTATATATACATATATATATGTACATATATATATGTACATATACATATATATGTGTACATATATATATATGTATATATACATATATATATGTACATATATACATATATATGTACATATACATATATATATATATATATATATGTACATATATATACACAACTATTCAGGTCCGGCCAGGCCGGACCACTCCCCCCGTCCGGCCTCCTCCATTTGGGGGCCTTCCCGGTGGTATTTTTTGTTCAAATTTTTTGTGTAGGTTCCTCATCAAGTCTAGTTCATCCGGAATATACATATTCCGGACCAGTTAACTTGCAAAAATCATTTGACAACCTTCCCGATTGAATTTTTGGCTGAAATTTGGTATGGATGAACTAGACTTGATGAGGAACTTACACAAAAAATTGAGTAAAAAATACCACCGAGAAGGCCCCCAAATGGAGGAGGCCGGACGGGACTCTGGTCAGGTATACCTGACCGGAAGAGTACTCTATATATATATATATACATATATATATATATACATATATATATATATATATCTATATATATACATACATATATATATATATATATATACATACATACATACATATATATATATATATATATATATATATATATATATATATATATACACCCATTTGAATTAACTAATACTTAAATTTAACTAATATTATTAAAAAATTGAGTAATTTAACACTACATTTAAATTAATCCTACGTTTAACTAATTTTAACTAATTCAATTCGTTAATTAATTACCAACCTTTTTTCTACACATTACAATTAACTAGTATTTAAATTTAACTAATATTATCAAAAGCTACACTAACTTAACTAATTAATTTAACTTAATTATTTAAAACCTACGTTTAGCTAACTAATTTTACTTAATTTAACTTAATGCATCACTACATTTAAAACTACGCTTAGCTAACCAATTTTAAATTGAATCAACTAATTCTAAATAAAAAGAATTCAAATAACATACCTTATTATCTGCATAAACAGGGAAAATGACATAAGATGGACTACATCCTTCGATCTTTCAAACAGATACTGTATTATATATACATGGAATGAATTGGTGTGGTTCAGTTATATAAAAAACCTAGTCACGGAATTTTCCGTGACTAAATTTTGAGAAATTAATTTTGAGCGCTGGAAATTTAATTTTTTTTAGTCACGGACCTAGTCACGGATAAGTCCGTGACTAAGGCGCCGGAATAAAAACGGACTTACCGGCGACGGAGTTGGGGCAACCGGAAGACTTTAGTCACGGTTCGTAGTCACGGATTTATGTAGTCACGGACTTAGTCACGGCCAAATCCGTGACTAATTTTTTTTTTCAAAAATCCGTGACTAGTCCGTGACTAGCCCGTGACTAGGCTAGTCACGGACGAAATCCGTGACTAACATCCGTGACTAAAGGCGTGTTTTTTTTGTAGTGATATATATATATATATATATATATATATATATATATATATATATATATATATATATATATATATAGATTTAGGTTCAAATGAGAAAGTCATCTTAGGAGAGAAATAAGAATGATCTTCAACCATTGGATTGCATCACAATTTAGATTAAATGAATAATTCGTTTGAGGACACAATGGTAATTCACGTTTCTTTCCAATTCAAACTCCTCTTCTTCTCATAACTGTTTCTCTATCATTTAGGAAGGGATAATATTTTCTCCGTTAATTTCCTTTCCCATTCACGACTCTTTCCATTTTTTCAATTGTTTGGTCTTCATCATCATCTCATCTATCTAGCTAGCGTCTCACCATCATCTTTCTTTCATATAATTCGTTTCTTCACATTAATCATGTTCTGCAATTATCATGGAGCAGCATAAATTTTTCAACAAGATCATCTTCTCCGTATTGATCCTAGTAAGTCGATTTAGTTTGTATTATTTCTTAATTTTGTTTGTAAAATTTATCTAGTTAGCATCTATATTGCTATTATCATGGATCTACTGATTATCAGTAGGTTGTTGCTGCAATTCATACTCATACATTTACGGTTTTATTTTTTTATCGATCTTGTGATCTTTTTTGTGTGTTCGTTAGTGTGTTCTAATACTGTCAATTAACTCACACAAAGTGCATTGGCACGTATTGTTCAATGCACTATCATTTGATTCAATATGCACCACACACAAAAACTTAACATTAACAGTCACATAGTTGCATTTGATTTGCAACTTTTCTATGCTTATAATTGAATGTGACAAGGCTATTTAACTCACATATGACTGCACTAATTTGGGCTAATAAGTGCATAGTAGTGTCATTCTGAATCTATGTGATTCTGTAACTATACATTTTTCCCTATTTTTAACTATATATTACTACGTATATTATTATTCATGAGGTTTGATTCAACATAGTGCACCTCTATTCGATTAGTCGTGGAGTATTATTCAAATTATTGTGCAAACTATTTTATGTGTATAATATTTTTTTTATGCAGATGGTCGACATGCTGAGGATGAACCATAGAAGTGAAAAAAGTGCATTGTATTTTGTTAAAAGAACAAATGTAGATTTGTACAAGAGCATCAATTAAAGTGCACTTAAGTATAAGTTAGGAATGTACTTCTTAGTTTCTAGTAATTTGCAATACTATACACTTGGCAAAATCTAATGTGCACTTGTAGCTATAAAAATATGCATAAAGCTCTTATATTTTAAAGGGAAAATCTCATATATGGTCCCTCAGTTATCCACGAAATTAAAATCTCATACCTGTATTTCTGATATTGTAAATGTCATCTCTCAATTGACCAAAATGCTGTAAATGTGGTCCTTTTGATGGGTGAAATATACAATGAGGGCGAGAGTACATTTCACTACTTAAAGGACCACATTTACAACAATTTGGACAATTGAGGGGTGACATTTACAATCTCAGAAATACAAGTCTGAGATTTTAATTTCGTGGATAACTGAGGGACCATATATGTGATTTTCCCTGTTTTAAATCTCTTATATTATTAGTATAGGTAAGTATTTTCAAATATATCAAACGTGAAATTTTAGTATTCGAAATGTGCATTAAAAAGAGAATAATTGAATTGGAAAAAGGAGTTTGATCTAATGGGAACATTTCATACTGAAGTATTGCTTTATAAAGTGCATTTCGAATTCATTTTTGTGCATAATAACTATATAAATATATTAATAACATTTCAATATCACATTATTCCTATTACAATAAATGCACCTCTCAATTGCAATTATTGCACATATCAACCTTTCTGTTCATTTACGATAAAATTCACATTTTAATTACAATAAATGCACCTTTAAAAAAATGTGTGTGAATGCTTAAATGAATATTTGCATAAAATTTCGAATAAGAGTGTATCGATTCAGCGTTGGAGTGCAAAAAAAAGCACACTCGTGATCTTTTATATAAAACGGGTGCAAAGTTTAGCATATCAAAGTGCAAATAGATTCAAGTACAAGTGCACCTACGCAACTAACAAACCTAAAGGAAATTTTAATTGGATTTTTTATTTGAAACGGGAATTCAATTAAATTAGTTATGAATGATATAGATTCATGTTACCGAAAGTGCAAATTTAATATTAGGTTATAAAAGAAGTGCATGATTAATTAGATAATTTGCATCAAGTAAATTAAGTGCACTATATTTCCAAAACATCTTTTAAACTAATTAGTTAACTCTTATAGTGATAATATGTTGAATTTAATGTATCAATACGTGAACATAAATAAAGCAACTTTAATGTAATAGAAAGTAATTTAAGAATCCAAATTTTAGGATCTATATGTTTCCATTTATACGCACACTTGTCATATGAATTAAAAGATATCATTTAAACACCACTAATTTTAAGTACACGGCAGTTACTTGATTAGCAAGTATTTTACTAAATAGTCCTTTATCATTAATACGGTGAGTCATGTGATTAGTATTGCCCATAAAAGTTCTACTGAATTACAAAAGCACCAGCACGCATTTATGCTCGATCTTGATCGTTGGTTTTACATATCTGATGGTAAGATTTCATTCTCATTTCTCTCCTGGGACTCCATTCTCACCGGAACCCTCCCCTATATATATATATATATATATATATATATATATATATATATATATATATATATAGAGAGAGAGAGAGAGAGAGAGAGAGAGAGAGTCTCGTCCTGAAGAGAAGCTCCGTGTGGACAAGCCCATCCGAGGGTCTTCCCGGTGCAATTTTTTGATGAATGTTTTTGAGCATGTTCCTCATCAAGTCTAGTTTGTCCATACCAAATTTCAGCTCAAAATTCGATCGGGAAGGCAGTCAAATAAATCATGGAAACAAACTGCACATTATATGTGCGCAGAATGCGCCATATTTTTCCAGAATTTATTTGACTGCCTTCCTGATCGAATTTTGAGCTGAAATTGGGTATGGACAAACTAGACTTGATGAGGAACATGTTCAAACACTTTCATCAAAAAATTCCACCGGGAAGACCCTTTGATGGGCTTGTCCCCACGGGCTGTCATGGACCCGGGCCGGGCCTAGGCCGAGTCGGGCCTCGGGTTTTTTGAAGGAGGCTCGGGACCGGCCCGTGCTATGGCCGGTGCAGTTCGGGCCAGGTCACCCTCCCGGGTCGGGCCACCCGCCGGGCCGGGCCGGGTCATGTTAATTTTTTTAATTATAGTTTATACAAATTCTTATTAAAAACAAAGTTCAAGTGCATTTATTTGAAATAGGAACCACATTTGAGAATTGAGAAAAAAAATTACAATATGAAATACATTTTCTAATAAATATCAATCGGAATTTCCGCCACCATTGGTTGTTGTTTTGTCTTTGTCACAGGACTTCATATGTTTTATGGGCATCCCGTATCCGTGTGAACTCCCCAAGTTACACTCTTTCTTGCACCACTTGCAAGTTGCCCACCACAGCCCGGTCTTCGGGTCCTTCCACATATCAAAATTGTTTTGCATAAGAGAAGATGTACTTTCCATCTTTCAAATGGTAGATGTATAAGTAGGAATGTAGGATAATAAGAGAAGATGAAGATGGAGAAGAGTTGGAGAAGAGGTGTAGAAAAATGTTAGAAAATAGATGTATTTATAGAATTTTTTGAACCCCACACCACCACCACCACCCCCAGGACCCCCTGTCCCCCACCCAAAGCCCCAACGGCTATATAGCCGTTTGGGAGCTTTTTTATTTTTAAATTTTTTTATATGAAAATTATACATATTGTAAAATAAGTTAATTAATTTAATGAATTAAGTAAAGCTATTTTTACTTAGAATAGTGGTTTGATTTATAATTTACAAATGTTACAAAATAGGTGTATTTAAACAAATTACATATTGTAAAGCTATTTTATATTTAAAAACAGATTTTAGAAAATTAATTGTAAGTTGTAAGTTTGTAACCAATTAATTAATTTGAGAAGTGCTACATATGAAAAACTGAACGCATATTTATTTGAAATATGAAGTGCAAGTTTACAAATTACAATTGAGAATTGAGGGAAAGATTAAAACATGAAATACATTTTATAATAAATTCTAAAATACTAATCAATCGGAATCTCCGGCATAGGTAGAGACACCATCGGTTGTTGAGTCATCCATAAAGTCTTGGGAGGTGGTGATGCTCATTTCTTGATTTCTACTTGTGGCCTTCAACCAATCGTGGTAGCATATAAGCGTCTCAAGAGAGTTTGCGCTCAATCTCGTTCTAGATGCCGTTAGGACGATGCCGGCCGAACTAAATTCTTGTTCTACGGCAACGGTTGAAACCGGCATTGATAGCACTTGCTTAGCCATCGGTGCTAAAATCGGGAACGTTCTTTCTTTTGACTTCCACCAGTTTAGAACGTCAAAGTCATCATTTTCTTCAAATTCAACTTCATATGTTAAATACAAATTAATCTCATTTATTGCGCTTTGTTCAGTAGGGTGAGTTGTTTTAGTTTTTTTGCATAAGATTGTCAAATGCGGATTTAAAAATTGATTTTCCTTTAGATGAAGATGTTCGTGTCAGGGGAGGGGGTGTGTTGCCATATTGTACACGAAACTCATTAAATAAGGCATAAAATAAAGCACTAAACTCATTGTATTCCGTTTTCGGATCTATGTGGTTATCGTCATACATTGGAAATTCACAAAAAAAAACAGCAAGATAATAGAAGTTGAAACAATCTTCCAAATTAGCTAGTCAAAAACGAGGATCGAGAATAAATGCAATACCATAAATATGCGGAATATGTGCATAATATTTTAAAAACTTTTCCTTCATAAAATCACAAAAATAACTCACGTAAATGGCATTCTCAAATTCTTTAAAAGTACCGGCGAGATTAACAGCTTCACGAATAAATTGGTTTGCGGTAGGTTTATAAACATGACTAAAAGTTTCAGTTGCATTAAAAAATATCAAAACATTACAAATTTTTTCGCAAGTGTCGATCTCAGCCGAGTTTATAATATAGTTATCATGTTGTTTAAAAAAAGCAGGAAAATGTTCTTTATATATAATAACAACTTTAAGTAATTTATAAGGAGTAAAGGGTCAGTTTAACTATAATGACAATTAACTAGTTTTTTAAAGTAGAGTTGTTTTAGCAATTAATCGGAATACTAATTAACTAATTAACTAGTTTAATGAAAAATGTAACAATTAGTGGGAATACTAATTAACTAATCAAGTAATGTTAATACAAAATGTAAGTAATAAGACAAATGTATGAATGTGTAATTGTGTATACTAATTAATGGGAGTAAATGAGTAATAAAATGATTTTAACTAATATTAATTAAAGTGTAACTAATATATAATATATTGTTTATAGTATATAATATATAAGTATACTACTATAAGATGAGTAATACACTTATATTTAATACTTTAATATATAAAGTATGTATTAAGTAGATGTGGAATGTATGTATTAAGTAGATATAAGTAGATAATAAGTAGAGATTATGTAGATAAAAAATATAAGTAGATATAATAATTGTATAAGAATTAAATAGGAAAATATAATGGAGATTGATGAATAAGAAAATAAGTAGATAAGAAATATAATCAGAGAAGTAGATAATATTATGTATTAAGTATATAGTAATAGTTTATAAAGTATATTTAATGCTTTAATATATAAAGTATATATTAAGTACGTAGATGTAGTATGTATGTTATAAGTAGATTTAAGTAGATAATAAGTAGAGATTAAGTAGATAAGAAATATAAGTAATATAGTATATGTATTTATAAGTAGATAATTAATATATAAGTATATATAATAATTGTATAAGTATTAAATAGTAAAATAAAATATAATGGAGAATAAGAGAATTTGAGAAGATGAATATGGAGATGAGTAGAGAGTAGAGAGTAGGATTTAGGAAGAGTTGGAGAAGAGGTGTGAAAAAATGTTTAAAATTAGGAGTATTTATAGTTTTTTTTAACCCCCACCCCACCCCCAAAAGCCCTAGACCCCCTGGTACCCACCCAACGCAATATAGCCGTTTGGGATGTGGGTCAAAGAGCCAAACGGCTCTTTAGAATTTAAAGCATTTTTTTTTAAATATGGCCGTTAGGCCCGGACCCGGGCCCGACCCGGCCGGGTCACCAAAACCAAGCACCGAGCCCGGACCCCCCCCCCCCCCGGTTCGGGCACTGAACTGGACCCGGATCCGAGAACCAGGCCAGTTCCGGGCCCGCACAGTAGTGGGCCGGGTGGCCCGAACCGGGTCCAAAACTACGCACGGGGCTTCTCTTCAGGAGCTCCTGATGTGAACTGATCAGGTCCAGCCGGAGGGACGGGAGGTGCCGTCCGAACTCTGCCGTTTGTGGCGGTTCCCGGAGGAAGTTTTTGACGAAATGTTTTGAGCATGTTCCTCATCAAGTCTAGTTTGTCCATACCAAATTTCAGCTCAAAATGCTACCGGGAAGGCATTCAAATCATTTTTTGAAGTTGACTGCGCCAATATGTGTGTGTGTGTGTGTATACAGAGAAAATGTACTTCTTGTTCAGCCGGCTTGACGGGAACTGCCGTCCGGCCGAGGGCATTTCGGGAACTTCCCGATGGAATTTTTTGATGAAATTTTTTAGTTTATCCATACCAAATTTCAGCTCACAATTCGACCGGGAAGGCAATTAAATAATTTTTTGAAGTTGACTGCGTTTTTATATGTATATGTATATATATATATATATATATATATATATATATATATATATATATATATATATATATATATGTGTGTGTGTATATATAGAGTCTCGTTCTTGTCCAGCCGGCCTGACGAGAACCGCCGTCCGGCCGAGGGCATTTCTGGCACTCCCTGATCGAATTTTTTGATGAAAATTTTTGAGCATGTTCGTCATGAAGCCTAGTTTATCCATACCAAATTTCAGCTCAAAATTCGATCGGGAAGGCATTCAAATAATTTTGTGAAGTTAACTGGGCAGTTTATATGTATGAACTGCCCGGTTAACTTCAAGAAATTATTTGAGTGCCTTCCCGATTGAAGTTTTAGCTGAAATTTGGTATGGATAAACTAGATTTCATGAAGAACATGCTCAAAAAATTGCACCAAAAAATTCCACCGGGAAGTGCCCGAAATGTCCTATATATATATATGTACATATATATATATATATATATATATATATATATATATATGTACATATATATATATATGTACATATATATATATATATATATATATATATATATATATGTACATATATATATATATATATATGTACATATATATATATATATAAGAGATCACATACTAACCATGCTTAAAATACTAACTTACTAACTCAATAATATGCAACACATTGAACTTCAATATGCAGTACAAATAATGTAAAGATGCACACTGTGAATTTCAATATGCAATAAAAACAATATGCAAAACTTTGAACTTTAATATGCAGTACAAATAATATGCAACACTTTGAACTTCAATATGCAGTACAAATAATGTAAAGATGCACCGTTTTTGATAGTTTGTAGGTTAGCATGGGATGAATGGTTAGTATGTGATCTCACCCCTATATATATATATATATATATATATATATATAGGGAAAAGATCAGGTGAGAAGTGCCCCTTAAAATGAGAAGTGAGAAGTAATCTCAGCCCTTGGATTTGCATCTGATCTTACAACGCAGTAAACTTATAGACTAAATATAAGAACTTATAACCAATAAATCATAACCTATAAAGCTCTCCTTAATAATTACGAAAATGCCACCGCGTCAAAAAAAATTCCAGCTTTCTTTAATTATTTTTTTGCGGTGGTATTTTCGTAATTGTTTTTGAGAGGTCTATAAGTTATGTTTTACTGGTTAAAAGTTTCTATATTTGGTCAATAAGTTTAACTTCGCAGTTCTCAACCTAAGAGCACTTTTCACCTGATCCGCTCCATATATATATATATATATATATATATATATATATATATATATATATATATATATATATATATATAGAGAGAGAGAGAGAGAGAGAAATCATCATGTCAGGCCGGACTGACCGGGAGAGCCATCCGGTCGAGCCCTTTTGGCAACCTTCCCGGTGGAATTTTTTGAGCATGTTCCTCATCAAGTCTAGTTTGTCCATACCAAATTTCAGCTCAAAATTCGATCGGGAAGGCATTCAAATCTTTTTTTTGAAATTGACTGCGTTTTTATATGTATATTTTGACGCAGTCAACTTCAAAAAATGATTTAAGTGTCTTCCCGATTGAATTTTTAGTTGAAGTTTGGTATGGATAAACTAGACTAGATGAAAAACATCCTCAAAAAACTTCATCAAAAAATTCCACCGGGAAAGTGCCCAAACGGGCTCGGCTGGACGGAGATTCCCGTCAGGCCGGCCTGACAAGAAGAGTTCTCTCTCTCTCTCTCTCTCTCTCTCTATATATATATATATATATATATATATGGGTTAGTTCCTGTGAGAACACCCTCTTGGGAGAGTAAAAAAGAACAAAATCCTACCTTTAATTATTTCAATCTGATGGTCAAAAAACATTCTAAATTGGAGATGTCTATCCATAATTTCTGGAAGGGATTTGGCTCCTAAAATGGCAACGTGCAACAAGGTATTAATTCAGGGGCATAAAGGTGAACCACATGTAAGTGGTTACCACGCACAAGCCACTATAATAGGAAGTAATCCTAACAATTAGGAGAGAAATTAATACGGAGTAATCATCCTCATAATTATTAGCACCATTTGTTTTAATAAATAGTTTATTTTATTTAATTTTCTTTCCAAATTTAAGGTCCTCTCCCGTGTGACTTTTCTTTTCAAATGCAAGATTTGTCAATTACAATTTAAAGCTGAATCGTTGCACTCAAGTAGTTTAACAAATGCACTTCTACTTCAATTATCATGCACTTTATAATCTTTAACTTTTATGTGTGAGAACTTAAAAACATGCACCTTTGAATTCACAAATCCTTACTTGTGTGTGTATCTTGTCCTTCATATTATTTTAATACTTTTGTGTTTGCACTCTTACTGATCTGATTTTGCATATTTTTAGTTTTTGATGTAAATTTAAATAATTATTAATCATATTTGAAAAGATATGTTTTCACCGAGTTATATGCACTCAAACTATTTATCAAATGCACTTTTATTCAATTATCACGCACTTTTATTTTAATTGCACTTATAGTATTTGAATCTTTACGTGTTTGCACTTATACTGAAAACATTATGCACTTTTCAAACATTTGAAATACAAAATGCGTCCACTTTTGAGTGTCTGAAATGCACTATTACATTGACAAAATTTCATCAATCACTTTTGATCCTCTACGGTACACTTTTGCACGTTGCAGGTTCACTTTTTGTAAACTATAAAAACTTTGATTTATTTACGACAATGTCACTGCAATTTTCATCCACTTTAATGCATTTTTGACATATTTAGAGCAATTAGATCCTAAATCCGGCGCTCCATATTTAATCCCATTTTTTATAATGGGAATGACTATATATATTGATAAGACTTAATTAGAAATGGTAAAGGTATAATATTCATGATGCCGACTTATGCATATGCAAAATAAATATATTAAAAGTGCATAACTAAATTGGTTGCAAGCATACAATACGTTGAATATAGATTGAAAAGCTAAAATAAGTGCATAAAATACATTGAAAATGTGATCGTAACAAATTAAAATTTTAATATGTGAATATATGAATTAATTAGAAGATCGAATAGCAATGTAGGAAAGTAAAAGTAACCTAATACGTATGAAAGAGAATAACAAACTGAAAAGGAAAGAAGAATATACGTACACACTTAAATGGATTAGGATGTATTAAATGCAATAACGGAGACATGAAAATATCTCATTTACCCTTAATGATAGTTAATGTCACGATCAAAGTAGAAGTTAATCCAATGACTCACATCTATTCTTTTTTACTCTCCTAAGATTAAGTTCTCACATGAACCTAAATCTATATATATATATATATATATATATATATATATATATATATAGAGGAATGATCCTGTAGTCCAGCTGGAGGGACAGGATCTTCCTTCCGGCCGCCGCCGTTTGGGGCGGTTCCCGGTGGAGTTTTTTGATGAAATTTTTATGGAATGTTCCTCATCAAGTCTAGTTTATCCACAAAAAATTTCAGCTAAAAATTCGATCGGGAAGGCAGTCAAATAATTTTTTGAAGATAACTGCTCCAACTTAAACATATAAAACACAGTTATGTTTCAAAAAATTATTTGACTGCCTTCCCGATCGAATTTTTAGCTGAAATTTTTTGTGGATAAACTAGACTTGATGAGGAACATTCCATAAAAATTTCATCAAAAAACTCCACCGGGAACCGCCCCAAACGGCGGCGGCCGGACGGAGGATCCTGTCCCTCCGGTTGGACAGGATCATTCCTATATATATATATATAGAAATCATCTCATCAGGCCGGCCTGACGGGCTGCCCCGTCCGGCCGAGCCCGTTTGGGCACCTTCCCGGTGGAATTTTTTGATGAAATTTTTTGAGCATGTTCCTCATCAAGTCTAGTTTGTCCATACCAAATTTCAGCTCAAAATTCGATCGGGAAGGTCGTCAAATGATTTTTGCAAGTTAACTGGTCCGGAAAATACATATTCCGGAAAATACATATTCCGGACCAGTTAACTTGCAAAAATCATTTGACGACCTTCTCGATCGAATTTTGAGCTGAAATTTGGTATGGACAAACTTGACTTGATGAGGAACATGCTCAAAAAAATTCATCAAAAAATTCCACCGGGAAGGTGCCCAAACGGGCTCGGCCGGACGGG
This sequence comes from Cuscuta epithymum, assembly GCA_945859915.1. Lineage (NCBI taxonomy): Eukaryota > Viridiplantae > Streptophyta > Magnoliopsida > Solanales > Convolvulaceae > Cuscuta > Cuscuta epithymum. The sequence continues at coordinate 1,811,841 of CAMAPF010000150.1, read as the reverse complement.
GCAGCCCGTCAGGCCGGCCTGATGAGATGATTTCTCTCTCTCTCTCTCTCTATATATATATATATATATATATATAGCTCTTCTCATCAGGCCGGCCTGACGGGCTGCCCCGTCCGGCCGAGCCCGTTTGGGCACCTTCCCGATGGAATTTTTTGATGAAATTTTTTGACCATGTTCCTCATCAAGTCTAGTTTGTCCATACCAAATTTCAGCTCAAAATTCGATCGGGAAGGTCGTCAAATGATTTTTGCAAGTTAACTGGTCCGGAATATGTATTTTCCGGACCAGTTAACTTGCAAAAATCATTTGACGACCTTCCCGATCGAATTTTGAGCTGAAATTTGGTATGGACAAACTAGACTTGATGAGGAACATGCTCAAAAAATTTCATCAAAAAATTCCACCGGGAAGGTGCCCAAACGGGCTCGGCCGGACGGGGCAGCCCGTCAGGCCGGCCTGATGAGAAGAGTACTCTATATATATATATATATATATATATATATATATATATATATATATATATATATATATATATATATATATATATATATATATATATATATATATAGATAAGAGATCACATACTAACCATGCTTAAAATACTAACTTACTAACTCAATAATATGCAACACATTAAACTTCAATATGCAGTACAAATAATGTAAAGATGCACACTGTGAATTTCAATATGCAATAAAAACAATATGCAAAACTTTGAACTTTAATATGCAGTACAAATAATATGCAACACTTTGAACTTCAATATGCAGTACAAATAATGTAAAGATGCACCGTTTTTGATAGTTTGTAGGTTAGCATGGGAGGAATGGTTAGTATGTGATCTCACCCCTATATATATATATATATATATATATATATATATATATATATATATATATATATATATTCAAGTGGTAAAATTAATATCGTGTACAAGTAAGTAAACATTTTCTACAAAAGGAATAAAAATCCCACTATTTCATTGATCTTCTAAAAAATTGATCCCATTCATGCTTCTCTAACGTCTCAAACGTATAATACTTCCAACTGTTCTCTTCCTCAAAATCGAAACCTGATTCCCCCTTCCCCTCTTTCATCTCCTTCCTCAGCTTTCCCACTCTGTTTATCACTCCTTCCACCGTCAAATCAAAAGCATCCTTAAACCTCTCCAATCTTCCTCCTGGATCCGCATAAACCACTCTGGGAATCAGCCGGATCACCTCCTCCCTCATTTCAGCCACCCGAGATTTCGGAATCCCAGACAAAATCCTCTCAATGCTCACCTTATTCTCTCTGACGTCATTTTCCGGGATAAGAACAGAGTATCCGGTGTGGTTTACCGGCAAGTGCCATATATACTGCACGTAAGCCGACGCCGGAGTAAAGAACACCGGTATACAGCCCGCCAGAATCGAGTCAAACGTTGACCTTCTCGTAAACGAATCACCCGGAGGTTCTAAGCAGAAAACAGAGCTCTGAAACATCTTCATGAGGTTATATGGATTGTCGCATTTCTTGGTTTCCGGCCGGCATTCCAGGAGCTTGCACCTCCCTTTGGTTGATCGGAGACACTGCCGGATGATTTGACCCCGGATGGATTCTTCCATGTTTGGTCTCGGGGCGCCGGCGAACGAAAACAGAGTGCGCCGCCGTAGCCGGCGCATCCTGCTCTGCCACCGGAAAACTTGGTCGTCGGTGGAGGGGTGGAAGTACGACGGGTAGGGGATGGCGAAGTCGTTCTTGCTCCAAGGGCTTGACTCGATGGTCAACACTGTCATGTTCTGAAACTCCGGCAACAACATTAACTTGTTCCCCCACGAGGAATCGTCTTCGTCTAACCGCCGGAAGTCCCACGTTATCCGGCCCGCAACCATGAAGTGGTCCTTCCCGCCCATGACATTCCACTCGGGCCTTCCCCTGAGCCATTTGGCGAGGGCCCGAGCGCCCGAATCACGGACCGAGGTGTTGAAACCGCCCCACAAGTAGCGGCCGACGTCCAGACCCGCATAGTACGGGACGAAGACGGCAGCCGCTACTGCGGGGTCGTTCGTTAAACACTCGTAACGCTTGATTCGGGCATGGAAAATGGGCTCTAGCGAGAATTGATTCGTGGAGAACCATCCTTTGTCTTGGAAAATCCTATGGGGGTTCCCAAGAACATGACCAAACCCCATATTAACCAAATAATCACACATATCGACCCAATTACTCAACAATTTGCATTCTCTAATCAGATCATCATTGAATCTACTGGGCAAATCATACACATAAATATATCTCCCTGAACATGAATCCTGCATTACAGATTCATCATCTTGTTTGGAGATTATTGCTTTCATCAACTCCGAGTTTTTCGGGTTTGTCTTCACATTTGGATCCAGGGCAAATGGAATGGATGATTGTTTGAACAAAAATGAGGTTCCAGGAAAAGAAAACCAATCGAGGCCGTAGATCAATAGGTACCAAAACAGGAACATGACAGAAAAGAATACGAACCAAAACTTGTTGCGGCACGACCTTGCGGTGGCGGCGATCGGATTCTCCATGTGATTCCTTCTACCTCGGAAGGAATTACTGCATTAATTATTATTATTAATGTTCCTAATGGCGTATTAAGATTTCATGAGGGGTGCGGATCTAATTAAGAAATTAAGGAAACAAATCCGCCGTAACGTCAGTTTTGTTTTAATTTGTGATGACGATACAAAAAGCTGCGATGAGAACGATGGTTAATTAAGGGAGGGGGAAAGGAAATTCCAGAGTATGTGTTTTTGTCCATTTTCTTTAATTATTATATCCGCAGTAAATGACTAATTAATAGAGAATATGACTGGGAATAGAAACTTCAAACTTACCAATCGAAGGGAAAAGAAATTGACTAAAATTGATATACTCCGTCATTCCGTATATAATAATAATATAATTACTCTTAAATCCGTAAATCGGATTCCCAAAGTCGGAAGATGGAACGATTGGGTTCGGCTTGACAGGGAGACCAAGGATGTTTTAATTGGACTAATTTTTTTGATTTGATGTGAACTCGCCAATTTAAGTCTTATCGGGTCTGAACCGATCTGATTTAGTCTGATAAATGTCTGATCTACGTGTAACTATCGAAGTCTGGTTTAACATGTTGAAGTCTGATCTAATTTGATTTGTTTAAGTATGATCTAGTATGTCCTAGTTTTGTTCGGGGCTGAAATAAATTTAAGTAGAAACATCCAAAGTCGAAGGTTTGAATGCAAAAGTGTTAACCGTCATCAGCTATGAGGATACTTTAATTGAATTGAAATTTGGCCCTAGAAATTTGGAAAAAGGGTCAAATAAGCCCATATACTATTATGAAAAGATCATCTAAGCCCCTCTACTAAATAAACAATCATAGGAGTACATTTACTTCCAAAAAAACATCAAATAAGCCGATTGACCTGATAGCAACCTATAATAACAAGTCATCTACATTTTATTTTCTTTTTGTCTTTTTCTTCATTCACCTACAGTGGCAGGAGCTTTCCTCCACACTTTTTTTTTTCTTTTCTTGTACTCCGTATCTTTTTCCCAATTACTCCTTATTGTTTTTCATTGTTCATTTTCCCCCCTTCACCCACTGCTATCCCCCCTCCCGGCTCCCGGCTCCCGCCGTCCCCAAGTCTAAAAAGGGAAATAAGATAAAAAGAAAAAAGAAAACAAATCGGAGGATAGCACCCGGGATGATAGACCCTAAAGAAAATAAATGATGCAATCATTGCCCATCCGTTCAAGTCAGGCCAGGTCTAGTCTGGTATGGTCGGATAAACGTTTGATCTCTATGTATTTTATAACTACAAAAATCATGTCTGGTTTGGTCTGGACTGTTTAAGTCTGGTCTGGTCTGTTTAAGTGTGATCTGATCTGATCTGATCTCCTTATGTCTGATCTGGGACTGAAAACAGTCCACATAAACAATGAAAATAAGACTTTGGGACGGTCGGAGGGGGTAGGGGTGGGTTCGGTTCTTGCGGTTCGGTTTTGACCTAAAACCAAATGTAGAATCGAAGTACAAAGTTCGGTTCGGTTTCGGTTCGGTTTTACACTCCAAAAGTTGGAACCATGGTTTGATTGGTTCGGTTTGTTTCGGTTCGGTTTCGGTTTTTTCGGTTTTTTACCAAAAAAATAAATCACTTGATTTAAAATTGATATAATACTTAGAGGATCAAACATATTACATAAAGAATGCAAGCACAATACAACAACAAATAAAACAAAATTGAGAAGGGCTAGATAAATATGTCTTGAATTGTATGAGTATGCGGGATAGATACAATTGTATATATTATTGATTTAATTTGTTTGTGACTGGTTCAAAAAAAGTTCATCAAAATATATATGTTCTATGTGATATAGTTGAGATGAATATTTATTGTTTTATCAATATAAAATCTTTAAGTTATCTAAAAATAAAAGTTATTTACTACTAATAACTAGTAAACACATATTATCATCATTCAATATAGCTACATTATTACAAGCAATGAATGTGTAAATGAATTTATAAACTAAATTCAATTAAACATAACACAAACAATATTTTTCTAACACAAAAAAACCAAAGACTATTGATGGTATTAAGATTAATTAGAATTAATGCTTAACAATTAACATATAAATTTTATATTTTAAATAGTTCGGTTTGTTCGGTTCGGTTCGGTTTTGAAGGGTAAAAACCAAAACCGAATCAAACAACTTCGGTTCGGTTCGATTTTTTACATTCGGTTTCGGTTTGTTAGCGGTTCGGTTTAATTTGACTACGGTTCGATTTAATTTGATTCGGTTTTCGGTTTTCGGTTTTTCGGACCCAGCCCTAGGAGGGGGGTAAGCAGTGGGTGAAGAAAGGGGAAAAAATGAACAAAAACAATACGGAGTAATTGAAAAAGAAGATACGAAGTACAAGAGAAAACGAGTGTGGAGGAAAGCTCCTGCCATGCTGCCAGGCTGCCACCCTAAGTGAATAAAGAAAAGACTAAGAGCCCGTTTGGAGAACTCTGTTTTCGGCTTATCAGGCTTATCAGCCAGCTTTTTCACCAAACACGTAACTTTTACTTTCGCGCGCTGAATTGTGTAATAAGCCGAAAAAGTAAGGTTGGAGTTACTTTTCTGGCTGTATTGGCTGAAGTTACTGTAGAGGACCATTTTAGCTATTTTTACATATAATTTTTTCTTTAATTTATTAATAAAATATATTTTTAAAATATTTTTTTCTTAAATCAGCAGAATCAGCCAAAACAGCCACTCCAGCCAGAATATCATAAATTTCAGCAGAATCAGCCAAAACAGCCGATTTTGGTGCTACCAAACGGGCTCTAAAAGAAAATAAAATATGGATGACTTGGTATTATAGGTTGCTATCAGGTCAATTGGCTTATTTGACATTTTTTTGGAAGTAAATGTGCTCCTTTGATTGTTTATTTAGTAGATGGGCTCAGATGATCTTTTCACAATAGTATATGGGCTTATTTGACCCTTTTTCCTAGAAATTTTATGGTGTAATTAGATGTGACCTGGTATGGTTTGTGTAATTCTGATCCGATATATATTTGTTCTATTCTATGTATATTTTACCATTATCGAAATCTAATATGATCTAGTCTGATTTGATCAGTTCCAATATGATCTTATTTGATCTCGTTTGAGATTAAAAGCATCCTTAATGATGTAATTAAGTGATTATTGTTACTACTTCCTATATAAAAGTGTTTTTACTTGGTCTATTTTCAGTCCCAAATCTGATCAAACTTAAAAAGACTATCCAACAAGACTTAAACAGATATGATCAGACGACCAAACTTCCATAGTAATAAAATACACATAGATCGGACATTTATCATATCATACCAGTTCAGACCATATCGACAAATTTCACTACAAGTAAAAACATCCTAAGTAAACCCTTAGAAATGAACTCTTAGACCAGTTCAGATCAGACCAGACCAGACCATACCTACTTATTAATGCATATAAGTACAAATAAAACTTTGAGGGGAATAGTTAGTACAAAGAAAAAAAAGAGCAATTGGCTTAAATAGGAGTAAATATGTTTGTCTATTCCAAAATAAGACTATCGCGTTTTTATTTCATAAATAAGGCTAATTACTACCATGTATTGTCAATACTAGACTTTAAACATTGGGTTCATGCATAGTAAATATGTTTGTCTATTCCAAAATAAGTCTATCGCGTTTTTATTCCCTAAAGAAGACTAATTACTATCATGTTTTGTGAGTACTAGACTTTAAACATTGGGTTCACCCATAGTAAATGTGATCATTCCCTCTTCACATTACACACTGGCAGTGATAAGCTCAGTTAACTACTTTCTCTCTTAAAAATGTCATATGGAAATAAAAGCTCAGTTCTATAATATATATTTTTACGCATGTAATTTTCTTGTCCCCAAAAATTTGCCAATTTCATTTTAATCAATTAATTTATGGTTTATATCATTTCTTTTTCCTCTTCATAAATATCAATTACACATCTTTTACATAATTATTCCCCATGCTGATCAACTTGGAATTTTTTTATGTGTTCATCTTTCTAATTAAGCATATTTTATATTGTTGTCAAATTTTTTATCTGATCTACAAAAACAGAAGTTATTTTTTACTTTAGCGTATGTATTAAATATTAATATAAATCTTTATATATTTTTCCCGATAGTTTCAGATCTTTGAAAGCTTTATTAAACTGTGTACAAATGATAGTTCTTTATGGATATAACTTTAATATAGTACTATTTGGTGATATACTTATTCTAAATCCATCTAATGAAAACTAAATTGACCGCTACCAAACATGTTATGCACCCGAGCTGTTGCCGCTGTCATCAGCTTCATTAAAATCAGAATGTGTCAAAATTATATAATATTAACTCTTTTTTTAAAGAAGAAGTTTGAAGGACTAATATGCTCGATTGTAAATCCTAGAAGGGTTAATTTCTTAAAAAATATTACCACAACCATTATTAAACAAATAAATAACAAAAATGTGTAGTTATAAGTTTTGAAAAGGCAATAAGTTACAAATGAAATTTTAATGCATAAAAATAGGCATTGGCCAATTTCTTTTTTTATAGATAAAGATAGTTGAAAAGATGAAATTCATTTGGATGTTGATGGATAGTGTACCCGGGGTGTAGCTTATCCGAAGAGTTATTGCGGAGAATAACTAGAGACAAGTCAGAGCAAACAAGTAAGAGAGAGAGAGAGTCAGATATATTAATGAATTGTGATCTGGGATCCTTTACAAAAGGTATAAGGGCTGCTATTTATAGCAGCCATAAATGCGATGAGAGTACACGTGTCAACAATCTGACGGTCGAGGGGTCACCTCAATCGGGGGTGGCACCGGCATTCGCATGTGCATCGCATTAAATGCGGTGGTTAATTGTTGGATGTGACGCTGCATTGAATGCGGTGGTTGCTTGTCTCCAAATGGAATCTTCAATGATCGCGCTGTAGCGGAAGGCTCCCCTGTGGACGAGGGCTCTATGTAGCCGAAGGCTACCCTTATGCCGAGGGCGTGTATGAGCCGAAGGCTCCTGATTTTCGCCGTCTTCTCCCAGTAGCTTTGTATGCCTAAAATCAGCTGTTTCCTGGAGTTTGGAGCCTTCGGCCATGGTGCCGAAGGCATCCCCAGGCGCACCGTGGGTTCCTTTGAGCTTGGGCCGCGGTGCTTTGGGCCTCATGCGCTTCTTGGGCCTGTTGGGCCTGTGTTGGAGTAGTAGGAGTCAATGGGCCGGGGGTCCCTGGGCCATATACTCCATCACATGCAATTAAGAGTTATAAAAAATTGGCTCTTTTAATTGGAAAATATAGACCGAGAATATGTTTAGATATTTAGTTAAAAAATAAAATATACTCAATAAGTAAGAATATGCATTTATCATCCATTGTTATAATCGACTGAATACGTGACTTTTCGTTAGTTATAATAACTCATACATATGTCAATACACACACATATGTAGTAAAATTAATACCCCAATTTATCCCGTGCACGGCACGGGTAGAGATACTATCTAGTACTATATTTCAACCCGTGTCATGCACGGGATAAAAGGACGTTTAATTTTCTATTTTGTTCTAGTCCCTCTATCTCAAAAAGATTTGTCAAATTTATTTTTCTTGATCAATTACAGTCGACTATGAATAATGATATCTTACTATTTAATTATTTTGAATATAAAAATTTATATTAAAATGTTCCTTATTAAAAATATTTACATATATAAAAGCATAAAGTTTATAAAATATATTCAAATATAGTCGTTAAAATCATTATCCAAAGTTAATATGGGAAACCTTTTTGGGACAGAGGTAATGTTATCTATATGTTCGTGTCAGTTATAATTATCGACAATTAAGTGTGAATTTAATTGATTATAACAATAGATGATTATACATGTTTATCGAGTGAATCTTATTTTGAATGGTCCAAACACACTATTGCTCTATATATAACATTTGGATGGAAAAAGTCAAAAGGTCTTTGGTAATTTTCTATTCCATCCAAATGAAACCACCTTTTTAATCACCTTTATCTAAACATAAATTGATTTCAGCTATCATTATTTTGTAATAACAATTATTACACATATAATCAACTATTGAAATAAATTTCATTTTATATGTCTCAAACACAATCTAATTAAATTACACGGCATAGGTAAAGAGAATTTTCAGGACACGACACGGGTTATTAGCTCATGAAAATTAATAGAATTAATTTTTATTATTCATATATATGCAACATCGGTGTTATATAGTAGTAAAAGATAATAAAAACTTTGGTGTCATATGAAAAAAAAAATTATTTAATATTATTTTAAAGTGTTAAATTATTTTTTTTATTTTTATATATTCAATATTATTGTCATATGAAAGACAATGTTGCATAAACAAAGTACCTATTCAAGTGAACTCGTGACGGTAAGTCCTCAACTGTTTAGTTGGTGGCACTGATCTTCATTTTCCATTTGTGGGTGACTTGAAGAAGTATGGAAGATGTTTTTACCGTGGACGTGAAGGGTGAATATGAAGGGTAGTACATTAACAATAAAGGGTATAATAGGAAAGTCAAAAGCAAAATAATTTTCATCTTAAAATATGTGAAGTCAAACACTCAAACCATTAATTAACTTAAATAAGAACCGGAGGGAGTAGATAAAAAAAAAAGTAGATCATTTAAAAAAAATACTCCGGTATTACAGAGTAATTGAATGGTTCACATATAGCTTAGATAAATGTAATTTAAATGGAAATAATAGAATTATAGATTTGATATATGTTGGTCCCGTTTAAAATGGTAACCAGTCTAGAGGGGGGGGGTGAATAGACTGGTTGGTTTTTCAAATTTTCTCTAAGTCAAAAGTGACTTATCAGAGAAGGTCTGATTCTGATGACAGAGATAGGCTGGTTCTGATATTAGAACTGGCCTTGGCAGCGGATTCTGATCTGTCCGGGTAGCCTCAGAAACACTAAGGCAAATGCCTTTCTGATAACTCTTAAAACAAGATCTGCTGAACACAGATTCCAAGTCTTAGAGTTAATCAGTTAATATCCTAAGTGCAGAAACGTAAATTGCAGTAAAGTAAATGACACCGGATATTTTATAGTGGTTCAAGGAACAACTTGTTCCTCTAGTCCACTGTTCCACTAGCTTTGAAGTAGATCAGTTACAAAGCTAATTCCTAGCACTTAAGAAGCACTCCTCGTCTTCTTCAAGCCTAGATGCCACCCAGGATGCAATTCCACGTCCTGATGGCTGGTCCTTTCACTCAGTTTCCCGGAAGTATCACCACTTCACTACTGCAGTTACTTGGACGCCCTTCTTTTCAGAAGATCCTTTGAAAAACAGAGTTTTTCCTCCAACTTGCTTCGTCACAAATGATGTTTGATGAAGATCTTGAAGAGTTGAAGAGCAGGATGAACTTTGCTCTTGTTGGGGATGAGAGATTGTGAGATTGAATCTTCCCAACGTAAGCTTTTTCTTGTTTTTGTGTTGTGGAGTTTGAATCTCAAGAGAGCTTGAAAGTTTTATGAGCACAAGTTGTAGCAAAGTTGTATCCCTGTTCTTCGGTGAGTAGCTTATATACTGGGGTTGTCTGCCCGTTGGAGGAGGAGACAACTGCATTAAATGCGCGTACAGTTGACTTGACCGCCGTTTTGGAAGGTTTCTATTTTTAAAATATATCTTCCCGGATTCCTTGGTCAATCATTTGCAATCAATCCTTCAGCGTATCAGGCTCATTTAATGTGCATTAAATGCTTTCCTTTCATGCACAGTCTTCTAGCCGTTGGATGTTTTTACCCGTTGAACTCATAGCTGTTGGATGTTGCTTGAAATCTTCTAAGTGTTAGTCGAGTTCTGATCAGGCTCTTCTGATGTGTTGGATTCTGATTGCCTTCTGATGAGTTGAGTTCTGATGGCTTTCTGATCCCGGATAGAGCTCTAACTCTGACTCTGATATGTCCGCTGATGAGTACCTTTGATTTGTAGTTCTCATCGGTTATCAGATGTCCAAGTTTCTCAGCAACTTTCATGGTGCAACTCTGATGAACTTCTGCTAAGAGAACTCTGATGGAGCAGTTCTCATAGAGCAAGTCTGAAGGAGCAGTTCTCATAGAGCAACTCTGATCGTCGACTACACTAATACTTACAATTAAAAATTCTAATATATAAAATCTAATTGGGGGTACTCTAATCTTCTAATCCTATAGCATCATCAAAATCTAATTACATTTATTCCTTACAATATATATAATATAAAATAAACTCTGCGTACATAATGGGTGATACACTTAGAATTTGGAAATATAATCAATATTATGTATCAAAGCTTACTCATTTCAAATTTAGATGATGTTGATTTTATAGAAGTAATAACGTTTTATTCATATTGAGTAACGTGAGTCATAATATATTTGATGAGAAGATATTTTAATGTTCTAAATCCTAAAACTTTCAGAGAAGGTCATTTGACCACCCTGACCCTACCTGACTTCACCCTTAGTCATAAACGTTTTTTGTTGGAAAGTTAGTTTTAATAAGAGTCCATTTGACTTTGCAACTCATTTTTTTTAGTGATATTAATATTAATTTTGAACTATCTTTTCGAAATCATTAATAATGTATAACACCCCATTTCAATTTAACGTCATTTGACTTTAATGCATAAAAGATTTTAAAAGTACACTATAAAGTCTAATATTGCTCAAAAAATAGGAGGCATGTCAAATTACATTTATTTTGCCTAATTCACATTGCATTTTGAAGAAAAAGCAAATAAAATAATACCCTAATATGTTTCCCATAATTCCCGTTGCATTGTCTATTCCAACAAAACCAAATTCCTTCATTCAATCTTCATCATCCATAGGATATATTCTAGTTCAAGAATAATCATCATCGTTTCTCCCCCATCAACAAGCTAAGGCCACCTTACTATACCTTTGGATCACCCGCATTTTGGTTTGCCGTTCTTCGAGTTTTAAGTGGCGTGGCTCCGTCGCGATGGGGAGGACCCCGCCGGACTCCTTGCCGGGGTCCGAACTTGAAATTAATGTCCAGCCCCGTCGCCATCACCACCACAACCACCCGCCTCCCCTCCCATCGCCGCCGAGGCCTTACCGGCCGTTCAAGAAATGGTTTCCGTGGCTCGTTCCTCTCATTATCCTTGCCAATATTGGTCTCTTTGCATATGTAATGTACGTCAATGACTGCCCTACAAATTCTGAGAAATGCTTCGGATCGGATTTCCTTGGCCGGTTTGCGTTCCAAAGCCTCCATGAAAATCCCCTGCTTGGGCCCTCTGCTGATACGTGAGTCTTCATCCTTTTTATTCTTTTTCTTGCAATATGTTTACTAATCAAACTTGTACATGTTCTCAATTTCTCATGTCCAAAGTTTTATATAAACTATTTAAAAACTCTACAAAGATATTGTTTTCTATTATATCTTGTGCTTCACATTATATATTTATATACACTATGTTCCCCTGATTCCTTACAACATATAGACCATAATAATAGGTTCATGTTGCATTCTATATTCTACGAGCCCCTTTAGTAATACTCAAAATTGGTATTGGCTGATTCTGCATAAATTTATGAAGTTCTAGTTGAAGTGGCTGAATTGGTTGATTCTGTTGATTTATGAAAAATTTATATTTAAAATATAATATAATAATAAAATAAAGAAAAAATTATATGAAAAATAGCTAAAATGATCATTTATAGTAACTTCAGTGAATACAACCAGAAAAGTAACTTCAACTTTACTTTTTTATTATTATTACACAACCTAGAGCGCGAAATCAAAAGTTACGTGTTTGGTGAGAAAATTGGCAGATAAGCCTAATAAGCCGAAAAACATATATAGTCATCAAACGGGCTCACATGTGTTATTCAACATATCAAATTCATGTGAAAATAAGGTGAACAAGTAAGATTGTTTTGACAAGAACTTCAAAATAGTATCATTGTGAATCAATTAAATGTACTTCCGGTATCAATTCACTTCATTCAATAACTGAGGTACCAAAGTACTCGTCAATACCAATAGTTATGATAATATTTATACTATTGTTCTCTTATTGACATTTAACACTCAGCTTATGTTATTTTATTTAGGCTGCGAAAACTAGGAGCTTTAGAAGTGGAGAAGGTGGTGAAAGATCATCAAGTATGGAGGTTGTTCTCTTGTATGTGGTTACACGCTGGTGTGTTCCATGTTGCCGCCAACATGGTTAGCCTTCTATGCGTTGGCATCAGACTTGAACAAGAATTTGGGTTTGGTATGATAAACCTTAATTACAACCCTTTCATTTTCACCTTAAAAATGATGTGAACTTATGACTTATCTATACATATGATGTACTTCGTATGTGATAGATAGGGACAGATCTCGGAATCTGGATTGGAAAGTAATTATACTCGACTTAAACATCACTGATGTGCGTTAAATAAGAAAAATGAAAAAAGCAAAATTAATGTTGCTCTGGGCTTCAACCCACCCAAGAGAGGATCTACGAATACGCTATGGTAGGCTGAAGCTCAGGGCAACTTATTTTTTTTTTCAATTGTTTAGTTAATTTTTATTTTTCATTTTATCTCACCTCGCTAATGTTTAAGTCTAGTATAATTACTCTTCAACTTAGGCATCCCAGATTCCTGAATCCTCCCGTGAACCCATCACAGCCCTAACGTAGATCTGATAGAAAATATGTACAATTATTTGACCATGCATGCATGCCTGTTGCAGTGAAGATCGGTTTGCTTTATATTCTCTCGGGAGTGGGAGGAAGCTTGGCATCTGCCCTATTTGTGAGGATGACGATCTCTGTTGGCGCCTCTGGAGCTCTATTTGGTTTGCTTGGAGCTATGTTGTCTGAATTGCTCACAAATTGGACCATATATGAAAATAAGGTACTATATATATAAATTATGAAGTATATCTGTGTGCAGTGGCGTAATTACAGTGTAAATTGGAGTAACTAAATAGGTACAAATATAATCAAAAAAAATTTACACAAAAACATTGTACATATATATATATTTAAATAATCAAATTAGGGTGGGTCGAGGCCAAGCTACGTCCCTGTTTGAGTGTCTATATTTCTCTTGATCTATCTATGAGTATTATCACCCAAACATCTTATAGTGCAACACAAAACAACATAAAAGCAACTTGAGACCAATGTATTATACATATACCATTATTAATAGGACTATATAATCAAATTTGAATAGGATGAAAAAAGGGAACCCTGGTGCATATTGACGTCCTCGTAAGGTGAGTTCTGGGGAAGGATACTACCACAAGGGTGTATAATAAGTAAGCTTTCCTTTGTCGTTTTGATACAAGATCTCTCTCAAGATTTGAACGTGTGACTTCTCATCACACAACAACAACATAACGGTGTGCTAAGGCTCGATCCCCATCTTAAATAGGATGAAATTTAGTTAAAAAATTAAAGAATAAAAAAGTTTACAGTGAGCGTGTAATTAAGGATAAATTTGTTCATTTAAACTCTAACTTATATTTGTGCCCATATCAAATGCACTTATATGTAAATTATGTCATGTAATGAATAAGTTTGTCTACTATAATTCACGAGAATGTATAAGTTTCACCTAATAGTCATGTGTCGGCGGTCCCACATTTAGTAACATTAAGGTGGTTTAGTACAGTACATTCCAAAATATAATGCTCATATGAGCAAAAATACTCCCTTTGTCCCACTATTATGGTCTCGTTGCGGTTTACGATGCTTGACCGACGATAAAACAAACAAATCTCAGTCCGCACTCAAATTATATTTAGAAAAAAAATTACATATTCAGAAACTACATTAAAAGCTTTACAAAGTCGCAAAAACCAGAATCAAATTTGATAATTTTTTTAATATAAAGCAAAAGAGATCAAGAGTGATTTGTGTTGACCAAGTGAATGAGAATTGGGACAATAGTGGGACGGAGGGAGTATTAGTTATGTGACATGATTTGTAAGAATATAAACTTGCACAACTAATAATAGCCACAAACAAAGGTTAGAGGACCAAATCAGCAAATCTCCACCACATGAATAATAAATACAAAAAGGAAAACCCTTTTACGAAAGGAGTTGGTATGTGTGTGTAAAACTATGTCACAAGTGTGGCAAAATCTTACATGTTTTTTTGCATGTATCTTCAGTTGGCAACACTATTGACTCTCATTCTCATCATTCTGATAAATCTAGCTGTTGGAGTTCTCCCCCATGTAGATAACTTTGCTCATCTCGGGGGATTTGTGACTGGTTTTTTACTCGGATTTATCCTTCTCATTCGCCCTCAGTTTGGATATGTTAAACAAAGAAATGCTCCACCTGGTTACTTTTTGCCATCAAGAAAAGCCAAACACAAGGTTTATCAGTGTGTTCTCCTCATATTTGCATTGATAATCCTCATACTAGGGTAACTTATAACTCCTAACCGATCTTTCAATTATTTATACTCGAGAAAATTTCACAAATAGGACTAAAATATGGATAAAGTTTTTAAATATGACTACCAATATTTTATTCCAAACTAGGACTCAACGACTCCTATGTTGGAAAGTTTTAATTAAATTAATCTTTTAATAGGACTAAATAAATGAGATCCTATTTGGAAAATAAAATATACTTAGTCATATTTTTGAAGTTTGTGTATGTTTTGGTCCTACATTGAGCAATTTCTATTTATTTATTACTCAGTAATTAGTTTGTTCTAAAGAATTATATCATTCCATTTGTCATCAGGCTGACTATTGGTATGGTAATGCTACTCCAAGGCGTGGATGGTAATGATCATTGTTCTTGGTGTCATTATTTGAGTTGTTTTCCAACTCCTATATGGACTTGTGATGCACGTTGCTCGGTAAGCAACATGTTACTTTCAACTACTCTCCCGTAATTAAATCCACAATTTGAATTCTATGGTTTTCACTTTTTAAAGGTAACATTTGTAAGAAATTATAACATTTATAATTTCTTATAACATTTATGAGAAATTATTTATTGACATTTTAATAAAAATATAAGAACTTTCAATACAATGCCCAAAAGATATGTTAACCATCAATCGAGGACCAAAAAGGTAACAAATTAGTTTACATTAAGGCCCGAATGATTATAAATTATCAATGAATGATATAAAAATAGATATAAATTTCTTGAAATTTTTTATTTAGTTTGTACTAATTTTCTATCAATTTTTCATTCCAAAAGTCTAATAAATTTTAAAGGATTAAATATTATTGAAATTCAATAAAATAAACAAAACAACATTCATGATATTATAAGTCTTAGATTGGTGGTTTTATGCAATTTTATCAACCGAGGACTTGAAAGATAGGTGTTCTACCGATAAGGGGTCTAAAATATGAAATGTATCGATACAGGTTCCATATGATGGAAAACTATCAATTTAAGCCCTAAAGTACATTGAATTCTAATAATTTTTATTTTGAAATTTTAAATATTATTTATTTTTATTAACCAATAAACTTTTGTGAAGAAAAAAACTTCAAAGACTAGCAATGGAATTAATAAAAATTAAATACATTAAAATCTATGATATTTTAGGTCTTTGATTGATAGTTTTAAATCATCCGGGTCCTATATGGATACACTTTATATTTTAGGTCTCTTAAAGGTCCGAAATTGATAAAGTTCCTAGTTTTAATTATTTGGATCCTACATAGTCTACATTACATTTTAATCATTCAAGGTCATGGATGGAAGAAATCCATTTTTGTTAAACTAAAGTAGTTGAAACTATTTTGTGTTATAAAGTGATGTGATTTTTAAATAATTATTTGTTAAAGTTAATAAAGTTTGACAAAAAACTCAAAATATGAACTTAATTATGCGAGCGAAGGAGATTTATTTAATAAATCTTAGTTGGCTGAATGCGTGAATTTATACCATGGAACATGTTATTAAGTAATCTGATTATACAAATATATTGTTTCTTCTGAATTAATCACAGTCAAACCAAACCGGAGACCAGTTGAGCTTGACATGCATGCTGGACAACAAAAGCAATAATTATTATTTGTCAAGCGCCAACAACACTGCATCAGACATTCAAAAATTGTGCACACAACTTTGCAGCTGATATGTGGATGTGTATATATGTAATATGTGTATATGTTCATTCATGTGAATATACACCACCTTAATTGGTTGGATGCAAGGTTGTAAAGCCATGCCCCATCCTTAATTAATATAGCAATTGAAAAATATAAATGTACATATAACTAACAAGAAAGATAGATAAGACATTCAATGTGTATATATTTGATTTGTATGTAGCATGCATTGCATGGTGTGACTAGTAATTGATGTTAGCTTGGATGCATGAGATAGTAAAACTAAATTCAAAGATAGACATCATATATATTATATATAATAGACCGATTTTTAGAAATATCTGGATCCATTATAATGAATGAATAGTAATAAATCTTGTATCCCCTTTGATCTATTTCCTTAGGAGATTTTTGACATATAAAGATCTCTCAATTATATTGTGTTGATATTCAATATGGAATATGCATACATATATAGAGACAGAGAAGATGGTTGGGAAATCTAGTCATAAACAGACTTGAACACATATTTGACTTATCATTAAACCAATTAAAAGTTTATGAGTATATAAACTCTATAAATAATATATAACTCCAATTACAAGACTAATATAATAATATTAATTATTAACTAATATATGTGTTAGAACTTTTATTGTGGGTCAAGTTTGTCTGTAATGTCTTGTTTAAATAAAGTAGACTAGTTATACCATTTATGGTATTAGATTAGTATTTATTATGTAGCAAATAAGGTAAAGGGAATAAGGCCCAAAAAGGCCTTGGCCCAACTTCCAAGGTTTACCTAAATCGGTAACCTGTACAGCGCCTATAAATATGCGCCTTGTGTACAGGTACCGATATCGATCAATACACATTAGCCTTACGCTGCCAAATTTACTTCTCGATACTACAGAAAGAAGGTTTCACTGTTCTCGATAAATCTTATATCATTATATGAAATCCTTCTCTTCTGTCTATCGATGATGTTCATCTAGCTGATCGTTAGTCTGCTAAACTGGGACCAACAACTGGTATCAGAGCCTGCTCGAGTGTGATCGCCGAAGAAAAAGTTTTCGAAGTCCTCTGTTTTCTTCTTTTCGATATTGTACCCTTTTAATCGCTGTAATCTCATTTTTGAACGAAAAAGTGTAAAAGATGTACTGCTGAAATCGCCTCTCAAAACGAGCAAGCAGTATATCCTAGATTTTCGAACAGTTTAAGTTTCAGATTTGAGGTTCTCGATATTCTGATATCGAAAAGCAGGTTTCTCGAGGCTTCTACAAGTGTTTCAGTCTTCAAACTGCACAAAGAGATTCTCGAGATCAAGGACCTTATCGAAAAGCTGTTTTATTCTAGTTTAAAATTGATTTTTGATTTGCAGGATTTCGACACTGACTTCTCGACATAAGTTCTCGATTAGAGTTCTCGAACTTCTGTTCTCGATACTCAGTTTTCGATATTAAAATCTCGATATCTTGTTTTCGCATTTGCAGGTTCTCGATACGGCTTTTCGACATTCAGTTCTCGAACCTAAGTTTTCGAACTTAAAGTTCTCGATACTGACTTTTCGAAAGCTGTCTCTCGAACCTAGCTTCTCGATAGCAAGGTTTTCGATATCAAAATAACGAAAACTGCTTCTCGATAGAAGTTCTCGACCCCCCTTCTCGAACTTATTCCTGAAAATTAGGTTTTCGACATTCTACAGTTAAGAACTTAATTTTATCTGATCAAAACACTCGAACGATCTTTTTTCAAAATCAACAACTACAAAGATGGATGCTTTATCACTTGGTAATGACAGTAGGCCCCCAATTCTGAGGAGAGGTGAATACCAGATGTGGAGAACAAGATTCTTAAATTTTCTAGAAAGTAAAGATAACTCTTCCGCTATGCTGGAATCCCTCACCCAAGGACCTGCTGAGATTTGGGCAAGTGTGAATGGCGTTGATGCAAACAACCCACCTGTTAATCAAGAACGAAGATTGAAGACAAAGGCTGAGTACACTGAAGAGGATAGACAGAGAATCAAAGCTGATCTTATGGCAAAGACATTCCTACTACAAGCAATCCCAAATGACATCTACATTCTGATTGATAGCATGGAGACTGCTAAAGAAATGTGGGATGAAGTAAAAAAGCTGATGATTGGAACTGATCTTGGACTGAAGACGAAGAAAGCAAACATCTTAACTGCTTATGATGCGTTCAAGGCGGCACCAGGGGAGGCGCTCCATGAAACGTATAACAGATTTGTACAACTGATCAACGAGATGAGGAAGATCAAGGTTGTGAAATCAAACATGGAGATGAATATACGTTTCTTGTCGAGCCTGCCCCCTGAGTGGAAAAGAACTGTAAAGAACCTGAGACAACACTTGGACTTAGATGAACTAGATCTCTGCACACTTCATGAGCATCTTCAGCAGTTTGTGAATGACACTGCTGAGATGGAAGGAAGCTTTTCTGCTAATCCTTTAGCACTCATGATTGAAGCTAAACCAAAGAGTTCATCTAAGGTTCAGAAGAAGAAGAAGGCAGTTAAGGTGGAGACAGAAGAAGAAGACAGTGAAGAAGAAGTGGATGTTGAATCTGAATTGGCTGATCTACAGAAAAAAAATGGCTCTGCTCACCAATCAGTTCAACAAGAAATTCTCTAGGAAGGGAAACTCATCCAACAAGCTGCGAACCTCCTCTGCCAATTACAAAACAAAGAACAATGATCAGAACTCTTCCAGTAGAGCTGTTGCAGCAGAAGATCCCCCCAAATGCTTCAACTGTGGAAAGGCTGGACACGTTATCAAAGACTGTCGCCTACCAAGAAAAAGGGACTTCAACTATTACAAGCAGAAGATGCTGTGGAACAAACAGAAAATGTTCATGGCTAAACAAGATGATGATAGTGCTGCAACACTTACTGAGAATGACCCGTGGCAGGAGGAGAGTTCAGATGAAGAAGAAGAGGAGAATCTGGCCCTGATGGCGCTTGTAGAAGAAGAAGAAAAGGAAAAGGGTGATGCTGCGATCCCCGGAGGAAGTACAAGCTCAAGCTCAAACATCACTGTAAGTAACTCTGAAACCGTCTGTTCCTGCTCTTGTAAAGTTCACTCTTCACAAGTCAAAGACAATCTAATTATGGAGCTAAGAGACAAGGGAAACATCAACCATAAATATTTAATTGACAGTCTAGATAAAGTCAGATCTCTGAGCATACAGTTAGAAAATGAAAAAGAAATTGTCAAGAAGCGAACTTTAGAATTAGATCAACTCACCCAAAAGGTAGCTCTACTAACAAGGAAAGTTTCTGAGACTGAATTAGAACGAAACGTTGCAAAAGCCGAAAATGATTTTCTACATGAAAAAAGGTGCACTCTTTACACAAAAATCAAAGAATTAGAAGATCTACTTGCCAAGAGAGGACAAACAGAACAAACCATTTTTCTCAATCAGAACAAAGACACTCGCTTTTATAACTCTAAGGAGGGTCTCGGTCTTACTAACCCCAATAATCTGAAGAAAGTGGATTGTATTCAACTTTATGACATAAATTATATGGGGTTAGGGTTGACTAAGTTGATGGCTTTTACCTATGGAAAAGAAACGGCAGAAGAAGAAGAGGTAAAGCGATCAAACCCTTCCAGAACAGAAATACCTTTCAACTATGACTCTCTGAATAAAAGTTATGAAAATGCTGAACCTGTTTTCTCAACTGATGAGAGTGTGAGTCCTTATCCTTCTGAGAAGGAAGCTGTGTCGGATCCAGAAACCCCTTCAACGTCAGGGTCAAATGAAGAAGAACCTTACATCCCTCCACTAATTAGAAAACTCGAAAATTTACATATCTCTTTGGAAAAACAAAGAAAAAGTTTTGAAGAAGAAAGAAAAAGCTTTGAAAGTGAGAGGGAGAGGTTATTAAGAGAACTGACCTCTTTAAAGGAAAGCTCTCAATCTGACACAACTTCCCAGTCAGCTAGTGATACAACTGATTCTCAAGAAAATCTTCACAAAACTAATGTTTTCAAAAGATCGACCACTCACTCCACGACTCCCTTGAAAACAGGAAATACCGTGAGTAGGAGACTGGAAAGGAGAAGAGAATGGAGGTTGAAGAGAGAAGAGATAGCTGAAGGAAAGAAGAAAATGTTTTCTGAACATAAAAAACCCTGTTCTAGTGCTTTGTTTTACTCGAATAATAGTAGATCTAGATTTCAGTCACAACCATGTAGATCCAATTCAGTCTTGTGTCCCAAGCTGAATCCATCTGAATTTCCTTCTAATCAATTTTATTTCAATAATAAGTTGTATGCTCCTGGACTTGAAAATGATAGTGTTAATGTTTCTAATTTTGAATGTGCCATGAATTCTGTTCGTAAGGATCAACGGAGAGAACGCAAACAGAAGAAACAATCTGAGAATAGATCTGTAGAGGGAGTTTATAATTTTCCAAATTTAAAATACCCTCTTAAGGTTCATTCAAAGAAACACTTACACCGTCTCTCTAAAGAAGAAATTCTCAAACCTTACCTCACGAACCAGCCATTCACACACAAAGACAATAACTCTGTCTCCTCTGCTCCTAAAATCAAACAAAAATGGATACCAAAAGCTGAACTTGAAAAACAAAGAACATTATCTGAAAAGGCTGTTGACCTTGGATCACAGCTGAAAGAAAAATTCAAAAGGATTTTCTCAATTGATAAGGAAGGACCCATCCTGCGGTGGGTACCTAAAAATCCTTAATCTGTTTTGCAGAACGGTCATGTGTGGCATTTAGATTCTGGCTGCTCAACCCACATGACCGGAATAAAGGACCTGTTGAGCAACTACACCAAATGCTACGGAGGAAATGTGAGATTTGGAAACAACGCGGCCTCTCCAATCCTAGGATATGGGGATGTCATCTGTGCAAGTGTCACCATCAAGGCTGTGTCATATGTGAAAGGACTGAAGCATAATCTGCTAAGTATTGGACAGTTCTGCGATAGTGGCATGGAAGTAAAGTTCATAGCCAGACAATGCTGTGTGCTGGACAGGTTTGGAAAGGTATTATTGACCTGCACAAGAACTTCCAACCTGTACACCATTGATCTGAAGAGCGTACAATTACCTTCTGCCATCTGCCTGCTGTCCAAAGCTTCCTCTGAACAAAACAGTCTATGGCACAGACGCCTGTCTCACCTCAACTTCAAATATCTCACTACTTTGTCCTCCAAGAAACTTGTGAAAGGGCTGCCTCCTCTGAAGACTTCCGCTGACACTCATTGTGATGCCTGCAGACTAGGCAAGATGAAAAGGAGCTCTCACAAGTTAAAACCTGTTCCGTCCTCCTCCCGACTGCTGCAACTACTTCACATGGATCTGTGTGGACCAATGAGAGTCCAAAGCATCAATGGACGCAAATATACACTGGTCATTGTGGATGACTTCTCTCGGTACACATGGACCAAATTTCTGAGGACAAAGGATGAAACAGCTGCAACCATCATAACCTTCATCAGGACAATCCAAAATTTTCTACAAAAGAGTGTGGAGATCATCAGAACAGATAATGGTACCGAGTTCAAGAACCAGTCTCTTGCTGAGTTCTATGAAACTCAGGGTATCACACAACAATTCTCTGCAGCAAAGACACCACAACAAAACGGGGTCGTTGAACGAAAGAATAGAACTCTTGTTGAAGCAGCACGCACCATGCTTATTCAGTCAAAGCTTCCCCATTTCATGTGGGCTGAAGCAATCAACACCGCGTGTTTTACTCAGAACAGAACATCAATTCACAAGCGCTTCAACAAGACCCCCTATGAAATACTCTTCAACAGAACACCTGACATCTCATTCTTCAGAGTGTTTGGCTGCAAGTGCTTTGTTCTAAATGACAGAAATGAAAGAAGCAAGATGGATCCGAAAGCCGTCGAAGGAGTATTCATTGGGTACTCCACGCAATCAAAGGCGTATCGGGTCTATCTACGTGATCGCAGAACAGTCATTGAGAGTGTCAACGTTGCATTCTATGAAATGGCTGACTTTGCTTCTGAACATTTCTTGATAGAAAACACACTCTCTGTTCAAAGGAAGCAACCTGATGAAGCTGAAGCAACAAAGCAAACAACGACTGACAGTGCAATTCTCGACTCTCTCTTTGAACATTTCTATGAAAATGCAAGCACTTCCAACCAACAATTACCAACAGAAGCTGCTCAACCACCATTCATGCCTGACCTCAGTGAGGAAGAAGCTGACTCACCTCATACATCAGATCACGAAGAAATTGAGGATCATGGCACGGCAGCAACACAAGCAACTTCACCAGCACAAGTTTCAGAAATACCAGCTCTAGCAAACACAGAACCTGAATCGACCCCTGAGCACTCCACTCCTCAACAAACCACATCTACTACTTTTGAGGACCCGGATCACACCATCGTAACTCCAATCCCTCTAACACATGAGCGGAAATGGACAAAGGCACATCCTGTAGAACAAATTATTGGAGATCCGAGTCGTGGAGTTTGCACAAGAACGGCTACAGCGAATGAATGTCTCTTCTCTTGCTTCATCAGCCAATCTGAACCAACCAAAGTTTCTGAAGCTCTAGCAGATTCAGATTGGGTGATAGCAATGCAGGAGGAGATCAATCAGTTTGAAAGATTGGATGTATGGACCCTGGTGCCAAGACCCCCAAAGAAAACAATAATTGGCACCAAGTGGGTCTTCAAGAACAAGAAAGATGAAGACGGTGTGATAATCAGAAACAAAGCCCGACTGGTTGCAAAAGGGTACAATCAACAAGAGGGAATTGACTATGATGAAACCTTTGCACCAGTGGCCAGAATTGAAGCAATTAGGTTGTTCCTTGCCTATGCTGCTCATAAGAGTTTCATCGTGTATCAAATGGATGTCAAGACTGCATTTCTAAATGGAGAACTGAAAGAAGAAGTTTACGTGGCACAACCAGAAGGCTTTGTTGATCCTGAACGTCCACATTATGTCTACAAGCTGAAGAAAGCTCTGTATGGACTAAAACAGGCACCGAGAGCCTGGTATGATGCACTATCTGACTTTCTTGTACAATCAGGTTACTCGAAGGGAAAGATAGATCCCACTCTGTTCATCAAGCAAGAGAACAGTGACATCATGCTGATACAAATCTATGTTGATGACATCATATTCGCCTCGTCCAACCCGAATTTCTGCAAAGAATTCAGCAACCTGATGCGCACTGAGTTCGAAATGAGCATGATGGGAGAGTTGAACTTCTTCTTAGGGCTACAGATCAAGCAACTGCCAGAAGGAATCTTCATCTGCCAGTCAAAATACATCCATGAAATGCTCAAGAGATTCAAGATGGACAGCAAGTCAACCATGAAAACCCCCATGTCTCCCTCACAAAAGCTCGACTCTGACCCTTCTGGGACTTCCGTCGATGCTACCAATTATCGGGCTATCATCGGTTCCTTGCTGTACCTGACATCTAGTAGGCCGGATATTGTCTTTGCAACCTGCCTGTGCGCTCGTTTTCAAGCAAATCCAAAGGAATCACATCTGAATGCAGTAAAGAGAATCCTGAGATACCTAAAAGGAACAGTCAATTTAGGACTTTGGTATCCCAAGGACACAGGTTTTGACCTTGTTGGTTACTCAGACGCTGATTTCGCAGGTTGCAAGTTAGATCGAAAAAGTACATCCGGTGGTGCTCAATTTCTGGGAGAGAAGCTAGTCTGTTGGTCCTCCAAGAAGCAGAACTGCGTGTCAACTTCTACAGCCGAGGCAGAATACGTTGCGGCTGCTAGTTGCTGTTCACAAATCCTATGGATGAGGACACAACTCAGAGACTATGGCTTCCTATTCAACCATATTCCCATCTACAGTGACTCCCAGAGTGCAATCGCCATAACCAGCAACCCCGTTCACCACTCGCGCACCAAGCACATCGATTTGCGCTATCACTTCATCAAGGACCATGTGGAGAAAGGAGATGTTGATCTGTACTTTGTAAGCACTGAGTTTCAACTGGCTGACATATTTACTAAGTTAGGCATGTTGAACTTCGATCCTATGTAATTGTGCTATCTCCATGGTCTGAATAAAATGTGTGCGTGTGTGGTGTGAGTTGCATGTGTTGAGGGGGAGAAAAGGGAGAAAATAAGAAAGAGAGGTATACTTTGAGGGGGAGAAAACCAGAAAATCAGAAAAAGAGTGTGTGTGAGTGTGTGAGAAAATCAAGAAAAGAAAGAAAAATAGTGTGTGTGTGTGTAGAAAATCAGAAAAGAGAGAAAAAGAGTGTGTGTGAGTGTGTGAGAAAATCAAGAAAAGAGAGAAAAAGAGTGTGTGTGTGTGTGTTTTTTCATGCACATTTCGAGGGGGAGTTTTGATCTGAGAAAGTTTTTTTTAATAAACTCTAACTTGGGGCCCAAAATTTTAAAGATTCTCTAAACCGGGCCCGCTCTTGACATTTGGGCCCAGATTACTTTTCACAAGGCCCAAGTTCCAACTGTTCGCATATAAAAGGAGACTTCGAGAACAGTTTCACGCTTAAATCTCATTTTCTCGCATCTTGAGTTCTCGAAGTCCAACATCTTTCTCGCAATTCCTTTCTCGAACTCAATCTTCTCGAATCCGTTCAAAAGGTAGAAATAATGGAGTTCAATCATGAAGAACTCAATGACAATGATTTTCGCACTTCAAAACGGGTTCTCGAATCTCACTCGAGAAGTTTTTTCTCGGAGTTGGATCTCGAGAACCATTTTTTCTCGAACTTGGAAACGTGAATTCGAAAAGTTTTAATTTGATTATCATTATGAATGTGTTATTGCAGGTGGTTTCTCGACATATCTCTCAGTGCGAACTCGAGAATACATTTTTCTCGATATTTGAACTCGAGAATTTGTTTCTCGATATTTCAAACCTCGAAAGTCAGTTCTCGATATTTGAACCTCGAAAAGGTCTTTTCGATGTTTAAATACCGAGAACCTACTTCTCGAAGTTTGAAATACCGAGAAGAGGTTCTCGATATTTAAACATCGAGAAAGGAAGTTCTCGAAGTTTAAATCTCGAGAAGGACTTTTCGACATTCTCATATCGTGAACTAAGTTCTCGATGTTGGAATATCGAGAAGAGCTTCTCGGTATTTAAATCTCGAGAACCCACTTCTCGAAGTTCAATTATCGAAGGTGGTTCTCGTGGTTTACACTTAGAATATTTTTCGAGGTTTCACCTGTACACACCTAATCTGAAAAATTGCAAAAACTGAACAAATAAAATTTTCAAATGAACATTTGTGCTGACCCAATTCTTTCAGTTAACAATGTCAGGAACAGACAGGAATGCACAATCAAGCAATGAACTGTACCCAAAAGAGAACTGGGTCCCACTTTATGACAACAACTTTCAATTGGACCTGAAGCTCTTCAAATGTCAGGACCCGGTCATTCTCTCCATTCTACAGAAGCACTACCTTTGGACTGCATTCAACGAAGCTAAACCAGTACCAATGGTATACCTGCAGCAATTCTGGGGCTGTATGCGAACTGAAAGCAAGAAAGATCGGTCTAAGATCATGACCAAGCTGAATAATGTAAGAGCGGTGCTGACACCCTCTACAATAAGGGAGACTCTGAATCTCCCGGCGCTCCAGAACTATGCACCGCTTCCCTCCAATGAAGATCTGATCACAGACATGAAGAAGCTGGGGTATGAAGGACCGTTACCCCTGATCTCAAACTTCACCATCTCAAACCTGCCCCACCCGTGGAAGAGTCTGTTCGGCCTGGTGAATAAGTGCCTATCTCCTAAGCATGCCGGACATGACAAATGCAACAAACAAATTCTCCAAATCTTCCACGGGATCGCCTTCAACATCAAATATGACATGGCCCAGCTCTTCTGGACAGAGCTGATGGATCAAGTGAAGATAAAGGAGAACAACAAGGGTAGTACAATCCCTTACGCTAGGTGGTTGGCATTGATGATCCATAACATGATGGAGGCCACCCCTACTATTCCAAAGCGTAAGGGAGATGATCACTTCACCGCTCCCAAGCTCAAATACTTCCAAAGGGACAGCAATAAGGCTGAAGCACTGCCTATCCCGGACTCACTGCTTGATCTAGCAAACCCGAGGGATAAAGCAGTCATTGACTACAAAGAGTCGCTGAAGAGAACGGTCCCTATGGTTCAGCAAAACCCAGCCGGACCTTCCCCGGGAACCAAGCCGAGAGAAAGTGAGGGTAAGAAGAAGAGAGCCCCGCCACAGAAACCAGTGGCAACCCGGCCTAATGATGATCAGTCTGCTAACTCTTCCGAGAGGACCCAGACTGCTGAGGGCCACCCTAATGCTGAGGACACTGCCGATGAACCATCTAGCCAGGCCCCTTCTAATAAGGCTGGTGGTGAGGCCTCCGATAGCATGGCCAAGGGAAAGGAGAATAATGACGATGATGATGATGCAGATGATGATGATGACATGGAGGGAGTTCTGATCAGCAACAGGAAAAGAGCCGGAAAGAGAGCCATTCCGATAGACTCCAACTCCTCATCGGACAATGAAGAGGCTGTTCACATGTCCCGACCACTTAAGGGCATTGTCATCAGTGAGCAGCGCTCCAAACACAACAACGACAAATCTGCATCATCACAGCCTAAGAAGAGGCTAAGAAAGAAGAGTGCAGTGGAGGAGGAGCTGGCACTATACGATGACTGCGACACCTTTGTCACCATAGACCGAACCACGCCCCTAGGAGCAGGAGCTGACCTTGTCAGTTCCCGGGTAGAAGTCGCAGCATCTGGTTCAACTGCGCGTGCACAGCCATCTCCCATCCACTCTCCAGTCTCCCAACAGACTGGGGTTTCAATAACTCAAGGGGAACTTACACCGACCTCACTGATTCCTTCTGAATCTGCTGAGAGACTTAGTGGTCAACAGCCCCGGACCACTACCCCCATCCGTTCTATCACATCGAGTCTAGGTGTCACCATTCCTACATTTTCACATTTTTCTAGGACACCTACACTATTCACTGCACATACAGGTGCACTCACCCTGAATGCAACGACCGGAGTGCAAACTATGATGGTCGGAAGCCCTGCTACGCCGACAATGCCTCGATCATTGAACGCAGGCCACACATCAGCTATCTTCACTGATGCTGTGACAACAGTTACAACTCCTGTAACTGGTACCATTATCCCCGAAGACATTCTCGTATATCTGAATAGCTTTCTAGAGTATACCATTAAGCCATGGGTGCATGAAGCAATAACCGCTAATGCACAAGACTCTGGAAGTACCCCAGTTGTTCAGGATATACCACCCAAACCTCAAACAACACAGCCCCCAACCATTTCCATTCCTATTTCCAAACCCTTAACCATAGAAAACCAACAACCATCCACATCAAGGGGAACCCAGGATACAGAACTAGTATTCTCCCCTACAACGACCAAACCCAACCTAACAACTGTACCCTTCGAGGATCTTGTAGCTGAGATCTACGACCGTATACTAGACGTGGAAGAAGGCAACCTCACCCCTCTTCAAAAAGCCCTTCTCCATGCTCTAGATACACAGAACACTTGCCGTGACAGTCTCCGTGGCGCTAAACGTTCACATGAGGATCCTGATGATTCGGATTCTCATGAGGGGGAGAACAAGCGCCAGCGGATACTTGAGCATGTTGCTTCTACTAGCCAACCCTCAAAGCCAAACCAACCCTCTACCTCCACCAATGAGCAACCCACTACTTCAGCTAGCCATAAATCCCTAGCCACTATCTCTAGCATGGTCGAGCTAGACATAACATCCCGAGGTGCATCTCCTATAGATGTTAACCAAGGACGGAATGGAAGTCCTGATGATGCTACCACGAGTACATCTTCTTACTCAGGCCATCAGCTAGAACCTAGTTCGAAACTGATGTCAACGGGCAATCCTGAGGATCCCGGTGTTTCACACGATGAGTCACCTTCGACACAGCAGCAAGCTCCCTCTGAACCCTCTGACAATCCAATACAAGATGAGCTTGAAGATCTTCTAGTTCATGATCAATGGGCTCCTAAATGGACAGAGTGGGATGACCTTAGAGTGGAAGCCGATCAGTATGAAATGTGTCGAAGCTGGCATCTCAGAGAGTTCCTCAATAAATACCATGCAATGATGATTGGACTCGATAAAGACGAACTCAAGGAAGGGGAGAATCAAAGAGAAAATCTCAAGGAACCAGAACCAGCTAAAGAAAAATGGGAAATCATACGGATCAAAGCCCCCTTTCTTGAAGAAATTCGAGAGAAGATTTGGAGACAACCAGAAAAAGTCAAGAAGTTCAGTGAATTAAAAATGCGAGGAATCAATCACTTGAAAGGAAAATATAGAGGAGGAAATCTGTATATGCTAGGACATAGATCCACAGGGCAACGTCGACAAGTTCTAAATCACAACCTTGTGACAAGTGGATGTCCCATATTGAAAATCTTGGAGATTACAGAAGATCACCTGGAGACAATTAAGTTCATGATTTTTCGTCTACAACGTACTGATGGCTCGGAGTTCACCTGTCAAGAGAATGACTTCTTTCTACTGCACATGGATGACATTTATCAAATGTTCATGAGATGCAGGGAGCTTCCAGTTCACAAAGACAGACTCGCTAAAGAAGGCTTCGAGGCGATAAAAAGATTCATGACAAGACAAGTTCGGTTCTACGCTTCTCATGACCTCCAGATGACCATAGAGCACAACTATTCAAAGGTGAATCTTACTAGACCGGACTTGAGTAGACCTGGCCTTGAATCCTTTGAAGCATATCATATTTTTGACAATCCAGTATCAGTCATCTATCTGAATCATAACAACAAAAAACGTCTAATGTTCGTGGACGAAATTAACAAGTATTGTGACGGAACGTTGAAGATCATCCAGGAGCAGCTCCGATCAAAGAAACAAGAACTTGGACAGAAATCGACTGAAGCCACTGAAGGAGACCAGAAGGAACTGCACAGAATTAACAATATTCTACAAGCCATTGAAAAGCAACTTGATAGAAGGAACTCACTCAGAAACTATGAGCACGCACTTAATCTCAGAAAGAACTACTACAAAGCTCAGAAGTGAAGAAACCCAGCAAGACGGCACTTGACCACAAAGGGGGAGATTGTTAGAACTTTTATTGTGGGTCAAGTTTGTCTGTAATGTCTTGTTTAAATAAAGTAGACTAGTTATACCATTTATGGTATTAGATTAGTATTTATTATGTAGCAAATAAGGTAAAGGGAATAAGGCCCAAAAAGGCCTTGGCCCAACTTCCAAGGTTTACCTAAATCGGTAACCTGTACAGCGCCTATAAATATGCGCCTTGTGTACAGGTACCGATATCGATCAATACACATTAGCCTTACGCTGCCAAATTTACTTCTCGATACTACAGAAAGAAGGTTTCACTGTTCTCGATAAATCTTATATCATTATATGAAATCCTTCTCTTCTGTCTATCGATGATGTTCATCTAGCTGATCGTTAGTCTGCTAAACTGGGACCAACAATATGTAATATGTTCTAACATTCCTGCACTTGGTCAGATCCATGATAGATTGGTGAAAATTTAAATTGCACAATATTCATCAAAACAAACCAACAAAAAAAACTTAACTGAATTTCAAATTGTTTAGATAACGGCGGTTACACACCATTTAGGCTTTGTTTGCAACTACTTGTGGTTAAATAAAAGCACTTTTTGGGAAAAACTGATTAGTAGTAAAAGTTGGTAGTGTTTGGTAAAATAAGTGTTTTTTGTGTAATAGAAAAAGTAAAAAGTAGATTCTACACGAAAACCGAGATAGTAAAAGTTGGTAGTGTTTGGTAAAATAAGTGTTTTTTTCATAAAAAAAACCAAAAACACTTATCAACAGAGATCGCAAACAGAGCCTTATATTCGAATGCTCTCTTCCATGTGTATACGAAGTATCACAATACAATTCTAATTCATGCTCATCATTTGAGAATTCAAGTCTCAATTCTTAAATTTGAGGAATACTTAAATCATCAACACCTATTATCACTATAAATAATAATAATAATAATTATAATAATAATAATAATAATAATAATAATAATAATAATAGTAATAATAGTAATAATAGTAATAATAGTAATAATAGTAATAATAGTAATAATAATAATAATAATAATAATAATAATAATAATAATAATAAGCGATCACAATTAAATAGATAACAATTAAAACAAAAACATAACATTTATTGAATTCAAATGAGTGTAAAAAATGATATAGCAAAATGAGCAAACATAAATAATCACTGACAATAGTATCCTAGCAAGGCTTTATCAATAACGGACATACTAATTACATGATTGTTAAAAACCTTGGGTGACAACCCTTTAGTCAACGGATTATCAGTGGCAATATGCTCAATAAACACTCTATGTTTCTGAACTTCTTCCTTTAATGATAAGTACTTCAAATCTATGTGTTTAGCACCTTTAGTGTACCTATCATTCTTCGTGAAGAAGACTTCTGTGAATTATCACAGTAGTTTTTAGTGGCTTAGCTATATTGCTAACAAGCCTAAGCCCTGAAACAAAGTTCCGCAACCACTATTCATGAATAGTGACCCCAAATTATGTCACATATTCTGCCTTCATTGTGGAAGTATTAATAATTGTTTGTTTACTACTATTTCAAGCACTGCTCTTCCAGCTAATATGAACAGATAACCAGATGTTGACTTTCTACTATCGACATATTCAGCAAAATCTGAACCTGAATATCAAATCATCTCAAGACAATCGTATCTCCTTAATGTAAGCTCGATCTTTGATGCCTTGCAAGTACCTCAAAACCTTCTTTGCATCTTTCCAGTGGTCCATTACAGGATTACTTTGATATCGACCATCATTCCAACAACAAAACGAATATCAATATGAGTACAAGTCTTGAGGTATCCCAAACATCCAACCATTGACGCATACAAAATTATTTCCATCTCATTACATTACAATTCATTTTTAGGACTTTGCAATAAACATAACTTGTCCCCCTTCTGCATTGGAACTATACATAAAGAGCATTTGTCCATATTAAATCATCCTAAGATCTTATCGATGTAGCTTTTCTGAGACATGCCCAAGAAAATTTGTGAACGGTTGTGAAATATTTCGAATCCAAACACATAGATGCCTCACCCAAAAGTGTTTGATAAGTAATATTTTAAGCTTATGATCTTATGAGTCATTTTTGTTTATCATTTGATTTTGATTTTGTGCGTTGAATTATACTCTTTCGTCCAACAAAACCTGGCCAACTTTGACTTACACATAAGAAATTAAATACAAACTCTGTGATTGAAATTTGTGCAAGGATAGATAAACTACTTTAATCATATATTTGTTACTTTAAATGGAAATATAAAGTTTTGGGGCGACTAAAATAAAGGAAAATTTGGCCTCATTTTGTGAGGGGGGGGGGGGGGGGGGGTTTAATAATCAACTTAAGTGAATTTTAAGTTACCTTTGCGATTGAATTGACTAAAGTTACCTTTCAAAAAAAAGAATTGACCATAATTATGATAAAAGATCATTATAACTATTTTAATAGAAAAAATTTTATTTAGCATTAAAAAATTCAACTATAATATTTCTGTAAATTAGCAAATTAGTGAACTCGGCTAGTCCAGCGAGAACTTCATGAGATTCAATAGATTCAACCCATTTAACCGATTTCAAAATTACCAAATAATGGGTACTAAAAGATCCTTAAAATTGCGGTCAAATTTGACTAGCACGAGAAATAATAAAAATAAGAACCGTGTGAATGAAATTTGTACAAAAAACAAAGAAGTTAGAGGAATCCTAAATTATGTAATTGAACGGGAAAATGTCAAAGTTGATGGGATAATTTAATTGACAAAAATAATCCCACATTTCGCTGGTCTTCTCATAATAATCCCACCTTTAGATAATCCCGGAATAATCCCACCATTGCACCCCATTTTCTTTCATTGGACCCTGACCATGTTTTTTACTCTTTTTTTGAAAATCATATAAATAATCTCACCTTTCACTTTTCTATTATATCTTTATAAATGTGAGATTATTTATATAAGATTTTCAAATAAAGATAAAAAACTTGGTCAGGGTCCAATGAAAGAAGATGAGGTGCAAATGTGAGATTATTTTGGAATTATGTAAAGGTAGGATTATTATGAGAAGACCAGTGAAAAGTGGAATTATTCTTGTCAATTTTTCTAATTTAAAAGAGAAATTAACAATTTTTTACTAGTAAAAGACAATTTAAAATCTGACAAAAAGTAATTGATTTAAAGTTATTGGCCCAAAGTGTTTGATCCAGTCCGATGAGAAAATCACCTGCCCAAGCTCGGGAATAACCTAACCGATCCTTTACCATTTCATCCGATCTACCATCTCTCTCTCTAGATCTCTTAGCCAGACGGTCGTACGGCATATTGCTCTCTCCGTTTCCAGCTCTTCTTCCCCGTAGGTCGGACGCAGTCAACACCAAGCCGTTCGTCTAGTATCCCGAGGTTAGTCGATTATTACAACTGTCTTCTTATTTTATCGCATCTTGTTTTGTTTGTTCGTACATATCGTTTTATATCTGATCACCAGTGAATAGATCAAGCTTAGAGGGTGTTCTTGAGGTTCGTTCTTGATCTGTTATTTCAGTTTAACTATGAATAATTTTCTAAATTAAGGAGTCGTAATAACCTGTAATTTAATGACCAACGGACCAACCAATACGCCGGCAGTGTTGCCTTAGTAGGGAGGAGAGCCAAAATTCTGCAGATCATCCCGCGATGGCTTTATGATGATGTCATAGTGGCGTCATCATTGTCAGGCGGAACAGTTTTCCCTGGCGATCCAGCTTATATATAGAGATACTGATTTGGATTGGTCAAAGTTGGTACGTCTGGCCTAAAATTTCAATGTTCACGATGGTGTTGGAATTGAAGCATAGCTATAGAGATCTATTTTTAATTTTCGTGGGCTTCATCTGATTTCCCGTGTTATGACATCAAAGTTTGTGTCCCATGGTATGTGCACAACGGCTGTTGTTGAAATCTCTGAATCAATCAATCTACAGCTGTATCAGACTTGATCAACAACATTTGGATATGTTTATGAAATTCACTTATAGCTCGTTTGGTGCGCAGAATTCAATAGAGGGAATGGATCTTCAGTTCCAATGGAAAGAATAAGAGTGGAGTTTAAATTAACTTGTACTGCTGAAGCAATTGCAGGATATTTTGGTCAATTGAAGTTTCTCTTTCTTTCCAAATGAAAAGAAAAAGAAAATACATGAGGGCTGCTGGAATGTTTTATTCTTTGATTTCAAGGAATACGTATTCTTTTGGAATTCTTATTCTTATTCTTAATCCTAACACTTCTTATTGTTAATGATTCTTGACTTGCGACATTGAGCACTGAGCAGTAACTAGGAGTCAAATTTGGTTATCTATGATTTGTGAAGACATACATTTTCTACTCATCTTAGTCAACCCAACTTTGACCTTTCTTTAATATTTCTGTTTTCTTTCACGCGACAATTCTTTAAACAATCATTTTGCTGTTCTCGCTGCGAAAAGATTCATTGACTTGTTTACGACTGGTATGGTTTCAGTCTTCTACTGCTTCATAAGTGTCTGGGGTTCTCATAGTCTTCAGCAAGTAACCAGCTCTAGTCCTTGATTTGTTTTGAGGTATAACTGTATATGTAGTGAGCCAGGGATGAAATTTTGTTTTTTTCGGTTTTATATTAGTGTTTAGGCTTCAACTTGCCGATATCCGTGGTTAGTTCTTTTATTTCAAATTTTGAGAATAGCCCACACATGCCACTTTTTCCATGCAGTCTGTGTTACATTGACTGGTGTGCTCAAAAGATGGTATCTTTTGATGTGGGTAAAGGTATTTTCAGATTTTCTGGTGATGTTTTTAAAGTAAAGACCTGCATGAAAATATCAAAATCTTGAGCAAAACGTGAAGATCCGTGATGGTAATGATGACTAATTTGATGTTTGGATGACTTTGAAGGAAGTCAAATCTGAATGGTTTGATTAAGAGGGAGAGTTTAAAACAATTTAAACATTTCCGTGTGCTGATTTAGAGCAATTTAAATGTTTTAGTTTTGTGTGTGTTGATTTTGCAACTATTTGATTTGCAGTTTAGGTCGACTAAATTGAATAAAAGTTCAATTTGGTCCTCTTTTCGGTTTTAAAAAGTTTGTGCACAACACACCATTTTCTTGTTTACCTCAGTATTCTGCATCAGTGATCCTGATGCGTCCCAATGTGCCTCTAATTAAACCTTGCTGCATCAAGATGCATCGATATTTGTAGAGAATGAGTAATGACCTTGTTCCGAAACTACAGTGATTACCGATGGCACGTGGGAAAAGAAAAGCCAGTGTATCAACATCCAGACTTGTATCAGAAGATGGTGGCGGCCCTCCTCCTGTAACTGATTCTGTGGAAGAATCTGAAGTGGTTTGTGTGGAAACAAGCGAATCCATTCCAACTACTATGGATGTAGAAGAAAATGAAGTGGTTTTAACTGATGAAGTTAATGAGGAGCAGGATGTAATGGTGGGAACCATAAGTCAGCCAAGCATAACTATCTTCTCTATCAAAGGTGAAGAAAATACAGTTGAAATGGAAGCAGTATCAACTATTGGAGATCAAAATGAGACGATCCTAGAGGAAACTGTTAGTGAACCTAATATCACTACAGAATATATAACAGAAGAGTTAAATGGAGAAAACATATCTGAACTTGCAGCAAATGATGTAGAACATGTTCTGAAGGAAGTAGTTAATGGTGAGGAGGATGTAGCTAAAATGGTAGCAGGTATTGGAGAAGATATCACAAATGGAGAAAGAAATGAAACAACTGTGGTAGTGAACAATGACGAAGGCGTACAAGGTGGCAGCAAAACCACTCAGGATGACCTATTAAAGGAAGGATGCCTTTCAGGACAAGGTGAACTGGGTAATGAAGAAACCATTAAGGAGACAGTAGAAAAAAAGACTGCACAGAAGATCAAGTCAAGAAAAAGAAAGCGAGGGAAGAAGGGGGCTAAAGGCCCCTTCAATAAACTTGCATTTAAAGTTAAAAAGGATAAAGTTCACTCTAATGATGATGCTGCTGCAGAAAATGGAGATAAAATGGAGCAAGAGAAGGCTGATGAAAATACCGAAGATAAGAAGGTAGAAGAAAATGGGAAGCAGAGGCTTATCAAGAAGTCTCAAAAATCAAAAAGGGGGAAAAGAGGGAAGGTAGTTGGAGAAGTGTTAGAAAATGCTGTTGCCTCTGAACTCGGAGGGCAGAAAGTTTCTAATGGTGAAGGTGACTCAAAGAAAGGAGTCTCTGAAGGTAAATCTTTGTTGGGTTCCAAAGATGTGCCAGAGTCATCGAGCAAGAAGAAGTCAAAAGGGAAGGTTGAGGGAATGGGGTTAATCTTTATGTGCAACTCAGAAACAAAGAAGGATTGCTATCAATACAAAATTCTGGGTTTGCCTTCCAACAAAAGAGAAGTTGTGGAAAACATTTATAAAGGGATGAGGCTATTTTTATACGACGTTGATTTGAAACTGTTATATGGGATTTATAAAGCTGCAGCTCCTGGTGGGTTTAACATTGAACCCAAGGCTTTCAAGTCTCAGTTCCCATCTCAGGTTAGTATATGTTCACAGCTTTGGTTCCGCAAGGTTATCTATATTCTGTGATGTTCAAATTTTCCGGTCGGCAGTTTAGGTAAGTACATGTCTGATTTTTCTGTTAGATTCAAAGGATTTGTTCACAAAAGGCTGTCAATAATATTGGCAGCATCACATCAATGGAAAAGATGGGATTAATCTTCTGAGATTAATGGTCAGTATCAATATATGCCTGAATTATGTGCTTGTGTATGATGAAATAATTTTGCAAGATTAATTGAATGTAAAGCCTTGCATTGCATTACATAAAGTTGATTTTGGTCTCACAATGGTAGATATAGGGATTTTATACTTTCATAGGCTATGATTGTTTTTCAACTGCAATTCTCTGCAAATGCTGAATAATATTTGATGTGCATGTGTGTTATTGCTGCCCTGGTACATACTCAGGTTAGATTTACTGTTCTGGAGGATTGCAATCCATTAGCTGAGGAGAAGTTTAAGAGTGTAATAAAGAAGAACTATTACACTAAGACAAAGTTTCGTTGTGAATTGACCACTGAACAGGTAAAGCATATAAGTTCTATGATAACTATTGCTTTGATATACTCATATGGATATATTATGTATTATCCATTAATGTGGTTCATTTAACACAGGTCAAGGACTTGTGCAATCTTTTTACGGCTAACCGTCAAAGTTCCAATTCGAAGAAGCCAAGACGCCTCAGGAAAGAGAGCATTAGATCCATTGATAGGGACAGAACTAGAAAACGTGTGGTTGACAGGCTCACACGTCCCAAAGTGGAAAGTCGAAGTGGTGGCATAGTGCGGGACCGGGTCATAAAAAAAATCCGGGTTGACCGAAACAGGAGACGGTCACCAGTGAATGAGAATGCATACCGTGATCATCGTCCACGTCACTATGATTTGGATCAGACTCATCCCTTTTCTCGTGCTCCGGTGGTTCGTGGGTCCCACTTACCTTTACACCCACTTTCCTCGGGTCAACCTTATGTCTATGATAGGGTTTTAGAAACCGATCCTTACAGAAGAGGCCCGTTAGTGATGCGTGGTAGTGATTCTTATAGACATGATGACAGGTTGATGGACCGTCGTCGTTATGATCTAGAGCCTAAACTGGAGCATCATAGCAATTCTTATAGGCATGATGACAACATAGCCTACCACCGTGAGCTCGCTACTGATTATGCTCCACGTGTTTCATACCATGCACCATCAGTTTACAGAGAAGCTCCCCCAAGAGATATGCCAGTTGAGTACTATCCTTCACGCCGATCAGTGGAGACCCGCCCAGATTACCACCGTGTTACTACTAGTTCAAGAGCATTACCTGACTACCATCCGGGCGGGTTACGACCTGAGTACCGGTCTTCCGCCAGCATGCGCAGATACCCGTATTAGTTTCTTTTGTTGTAAGTTATTTGCTTTGAGTGTGTTTTTGAATTCTTGTGATGTACTTGAACTTTAACAGAATGGTTTCTTTTCTGGGTATTGAACTCGGACTGTACTCATTAGACTCCTGCTTTATAGCGTTAATAAATGAAACATCCTTTGACCTAGGGTATTGACCCCATAACAGTTATGATGTGGAGGATGATACTTGTAGAGTTGTAGGCATCACAGATAACTTTGACCTGGTAAGTTTGAAAATAGGGTGCCCTGTTTGGTTGAGTAGCAGAAGTTTGTGCAACTAATTGTTCGAGGAATTTTTATTTTCCAATAAAATGTTGCAGCATAGCTGTTCGAAAAGTACTGGAAAATACCGGAATATTGGTAAAGTGGTAAACCGTCATTTTTGGTACGGTTTCATACTAGGGCTGGACTCGGGCCGGGCGGCCCGACCCGGGACCGAACCGGCCCGGTCACTGTTTGGCCCGGCCCGGCCCGTGGCCCGGTGGGTCCACCGGTTCGGTTTGGCCCGGCCCGGGTGCTGGGCGGTCCGGGCTCGGGCCCAGGTTTTGGTGAACCGGCCCGGCCGGTTCGGGCCCGGTTTGGGCCGGATTTTTATTTATTTTTTTTTTTTGAAATTTTTTTAAGTTTTAGGTTGGATTAGGTATTTTGAGCCATTTGAGGTGGTTTGGGATGGTTTGGGGTTGAGGGGGAGGGGATTAAATAGGAGAACAAAAAAAAAAAAAAAATTAATTGGGCCGGTTCGGCCCGGCCCGGTTTGGCCCGGAACCGGCCACCGGCGGTTCGGGCTCGGGCCTCCCCTTTCCTGGCCCGAGGC
The DNA here is from genome assembly GCA_945859915.1 of Cuscuta epithymum. Taxonomy (NCBI): domain Eukaryota; kingdom Viridiplantae; phylum Streptophyta; class Magnoliopsida; order Solanales; family Convolvulaceae; genus Cuscuta; species Cuscuta epithymum. The sequence continues at coordinate 1,773,262 of CAMAPF010000150.1, read as the reverse complement.
CCGGAGGCCCGGCCGGGCCCAGGCCCGAACCGGGCCCGAACCGGCCCGAGTCCAGCCCTATTTCCTACCGTACCGCTTTATTTTGGTACGGTAACGGTAAATGTTTTCAAATATCGTGGTATACTGGTATAAAACTGTACCGGCTCCCCACTAAACAATTACTTTATTACTTTACATTCTAAAATATCATAAAAGTCTTACAATTTTGAAGCCCAAAATTAATACTTAGGTTATGCATGGACTGAAACCGTGCTACCCGACCCGGGTCCGGTACTGCGCTGAACCGGCCTGGTGACCGGGCGTTGGACCAGTCCGGGTGGACCGCACCGGGTATTAAACCAAGCGGGCTTGGGTGCCCCAAAAATGGATCCGGCCAGCCGGGCCAGGCCGGTTCGGGCTTGATCCAGGCCTATTTTTTCTTCAATTTTTTTTTGTTTTCCCGGGTTGGGCTAGGTGTTTTGGGGAGGTTGGGGGGTGAAGGGGGGGGGGGGGGGGGGGGTCAGGGTAAGAAAAGCAAAAGAAAAAATAAAAACAAATAACATTGAACCGGCCCGGAACCGCTGCCTACCCGGGTCGGTTCTGGTTCTCTCTTCCCAAAAACAAAAGCCTGGCCGGACCCAAGCCCGAACCGGAACCGGCCCGACCCGGGTCCATGCATAACTTAGGTTGGTTACAAATACTAAAATACAAAAATAAAAGCCCAATTTCCCAAACCCACCATAACCTAGGCTTTTACTACATAACATTTAAACAAATTAAACCTAATGATTAATGAATAATGTACTAATGTCCAGAAAGCACTTTGTCTTGTTCCATGAACTTGCAAGTCGCGATGACTGAGCTGTCGAGTAGCTGATGAGTGAAGAGGGATACACCTATATGACGAGTGCATCTACATATGTATTACGCGAGTTGAGTTGCACAACTTTGTCTGAATCGACATATAGGTATTACGCGAGTGTATCTACCGATAGTCTGATACCGTACCGTTATCGAATCGGAACTTCGGTATACCGTACTAAACCACCCGTAACCAAATGTTTACCATTAGGATCTTGATGTTTTTACTTAGACTTATTTTAGTCTTGGATAAGACTAGATCAGTTCATATTTTGACATTTATAAAATAAACAAAAATCACACATTTACCAATCAACGTAGACCGGGTATAATAAGACTTGACCAGACTTGAAAATTTAAGTCAAGTAAAAGCATTTTTTGTCCTCAGCCTCTCGCCCCATCCTATTTAAAGATAAAATATATATGCAATTTCTGGCTTTGCGCAATTGCGCATTCAATTTTATGTTTTCTCAAAAAGGTCAAACCCATGCAATTTACTCGAAGATGAGGGTGTAGACTGTAGTGTTCCTCTAGTCTTTCGCCAACATCATCTTAGTCCGGTAGATGAATTCCTGTCTTGTTTTCGTCATTTTTTTCTCATCGGCATCATCATGAATTCATGATCAAGTAGAACAATTTATTTTATTTTATTTCAAGTTTTCTTAGACCATCTCTAACAATCACCAAATCTTATACCAAAATAGAGGATTTACCATTTTTTTTGCTTCAACAATTATACCAAATGCTTCTACCATTTCACTAAAATGGGGAGGGAGCTTTTTGTTTACGCCATATATGGCGCAAGGAAAGGGATGCCCCATCTGCCCATTTTTTTTAAAAGTGACCATGTGGCATCGTTTGACTGGACCTCCTGTATGCTTCTTTCCATTTCTATTAGTTTAATGACGTACGAATTATTATAAAATTAGTTTAATATTTAATTTTATATGGTTTTAACTTGTATCTGTGAAATATTGATTATTGTATTTTAATGAGTGAAATGCGTGAAACATGCATGAAATATTGATTATAATAGTATTATAGTTTGTTTTTGTGAAAAAATAAGTGAAATGCCAAAATAGATATTAAATGAGGGGCTAATATATAAATATTTGATAATTAGATGATTAAATATAATAATTGTAAAAAGTTAGTAAAAATAATAAAAAAGGGAATATTCCTTTTTAGTGATAAAAATGGTGTAAACTGTTGGAGATAAAGTATTGTATGATGTGATGTTTACTCTGTTTTAGTGAAAAAAATGGTGTAAACTATTGGAGATGGTCTTACAATAAGCTGATATAATATTTTTGACTGGATTATGTTGTTGAAGAAGGACAGGGACAAGGACCAAAGCTCCTCCAGTCAGCTTCAAAAAGACAAACCAAAACCTCCTACACATTTCCCCCGGTTTCTACCCACTCACAAAAGGTTTGGGAGGCCAAAGGGCCTAAATTGACACTAATGATTTTGATGAACTGGAACATTTGTGGTCTTCTATCCTCCACTACAAGACTGCGAAAGTTAGTTCTACAGTGGAGACTATCGCTTGTTACAATTGTTGAACCAATGGTTACAATCGACAAGGCTGAACATTACAAAATCCAGTTGGGATTTTCACATGTATACCCCAAAACTGATAACAAAATCCGGGTCTTGTGGAATATAGACCGTTTCTCAGTTGATCAATTCGTTGAAGAGACCAGGTTATTGATGCAAAAGTAACAGAAATTTATAGTGGTTTCTCATTTTGGCTCTCTACCATTTACGGGAAACACTCAAGGAACGAACGTAAAACCCTGTGGATCAACCGAACCGTGGCTGATCGGTGGGGACTTCAATGTCATGGCCTCACTAAATGAATACAGCGGGAAAACCGTTCCTAAAATCTCAGAAATTGAGGATTTCACAACTTGTTTGGACCTTTGTGGGCTGCGGGAAATTGAATACATAGGCAGTAAATTTACATGGACTGGAATTCGATCTACAGGCAGATTATGGAGACGGTTGGACAGGTTTCTTGCGAACCAACGGTTCTTTGAAGATTTTGACTCCATCCGTGAAAATCATGTAAGTCGAACATCCTCAGACCACACACCCCTAATCCTTAACGACGGTCCAAAACCGTTCCGATTTCTAAATATGTGGACCACACGCCACAATTTTCTTGAAACTGTGTCAACCAACTGTGAAATTACAAAAGGAGGGAGGGGAATGAGAGCTTTCTATGACAAATTGCAATCCACTAAAAAGGCACTAAAAATATGGAATAAGACTACATTTGGAGACATATTTTTAGTAGTCCAAATGGCTGATCAGGAAGCCCAAGACACAAAAGTGGCCTACGAATCCAACCCAAATGAGGTTACTCGATGTGACTCTATTACCAATGTGATATGCGATGAAGATGGTGGTGATGTTTACTTAGCAACAAGTGAAGAGGTTGCCAAATCTAAGTGAGTGATGGATAGCGCTGCTTCAATGCACACATGTCGAGATCAAGCCATGTTTGACACCTTGAACACTAATGGAGAGTTCAGTCACTTCAACTTAGCTAACTGCGAGAAGTTGAAGGTTGAAGGTTTCGAAAGCATAAAGATGATCCTTCATAATGGTACAATCCACATTCTCCACAATGTGAGGTACGTGCCTTCGAGTAAAGCTAATGTCATCTTGTGGGGTGCATTGACATTAGAGGCGTGTAAGTATTTTGACACAAATAAGTGGTGCAAAGTGTTTAAGAGAAGACATTTGCTCATGAGAGGACGAAAAAATGAGAAGAGTGTTTGCTTCTTGGAAGGCAATGTAGTGAACATTAAGAAGATGCATCGGAGGAGTCAAGGAAAAGAAAGTGAACTTTTCGGAAATCATTAAAATATTTTGAAATATGAATTAAGGGAGGAACTGTTAGGATGTAATTCAATATTTCCAAATAGGGGTAATTGGAGTTTGCACCTTATTTTATTGTTCAAATTAGATTTTGCACCCTGTTTTTTAAAATCTTTGTTTTTGCGCCCTATTTTATTGTTCAAATTAGACTTTGCACCCCGTTTTTGAAAATCTTTGTTTTTGCACCCCTAACACCACATGAAAAGACAAAAATGCCCATCGATCAAGAATATGTTGAAGGACAACAAAATTGTTAATGGAGGGGCATTTTTGTCTTTTCATATGGGGTTGAGGTGCAAAAAACAAAGATTTTAAAAACAGGGTGCAAAGTCCAATTAAGACAATAAAATGAGGTGCAAACTCAAATTACCCCTTCCGAATACTTTGTGAAATTCTAGAGAATTCTAGAACTATGTGGTGATGAGTAGAATTCTCTAGAATAGTGTTGAGTTATCCAGAAAAATATAGCACTATCTAGATGTGTGTAAAATGTTCTAGTGTCTTCTAGAATGCGTACTCTAGTCTCCAGAGATCAAATGTCGAAATCTCTAGAAATGTGTGAAAGGTTGTAAAGTAGTTTAAAGTGTTCTAAATAAGCGTGGAGTCATCTAAGTTCTTCAAGAGGATCATGTAAGCTTGTGAAGTCTTCTTGAAAGAATCTAGAATGTAGAGAGGTAGGTGGAAGATCACAGTCCAGAGATTTTCCTTGGGCCTAGTTATTTTCTTTTGTTTTCCTTGTACGTTTCAGTTTGTTTTTTTATTTAGTTATCTTTTTGTACTGTAATTTCGTAATTTTATGTAAAATTGTTTGCTTTAAAAATAGGTGGAAGATTCTAGAGAAAGTCTATTCCTACCCCTTTGTGAGAAGTATAAATAGATGTTGTAGCCTTTCATTTGAAGCATGAAAGAAAAGCTTCTCATAAGTGAGGAAGAGTGAAGTATTCCCAACTAGAAAGAGTAAAGTGAGAAACCCGTTCATTTGTAAACTCTATCTTGTACATTTCAATTATATAATATAAAAGTTTTTTTCTTAGCTCGTGATCTAGTTCGGGGCGTCATGTTTTCTCCAATAATATATTAGTTTGTATTTTTATATATCAACCGGTGGGAGATAAATTAATGCACAGAGCACTTATTGTGAGTAACTTAACTTGTTGGGAATTTGGAATCCGCAATGATTTGTAGTGAGTCATCCCCTAAATTTCTTAACTGGTTAATCACGAAAATGCATGCTTCCGTTTTGTTCTTAATTTTTCCGTGTTCTCATGCCCTATCAAACAAGATAGAGAAACTGAATTTTTGTCTCATGTTTGGCAGATGAGATAGGTATAGCGTAATCCATGTGTTTACCTATCTTGAGGTTCTATAAAGGAGGAAATTCAGTGAGTAAGTTATAAAGCATGTTGGAATTATGTTCATGGAAATGATTATCTCGTTTTAAAAAGAGCTAATTTATCTTAAAATATGTTATGTTTGGAAGCTTGAGGGAAGGGATTGGGAGGAGTCGTTAAAGGGAGAGGAAAGTGAAATAATTAACTTTTTTTAGTTACAAATTTGATAGAGGGAGACTTTTGAGGAATTACATTTAAAATGACTTTAATTAGACGTATATTATATTCAATAGTTGAAGCTCTATTTATTTCAAATTGAGTTGAAGCTCTATTTATTTCAAATTGAGTTGAAGTTATCATATTGTGTTTTTGAGTTGAAGCTCTATTAATTTATCCCCTAAGATTGAGGCAAAAGAGGAATGCAGTTAATACGAAAAACGGAATTGTGTTTTTGATATAGAATTGTGTATCAGGATTAAAGATTTACATTCGTCTATTACTTTGCTTAAAATATGAATAAAGTTAAAATAAATTGCAACCACTCAAATTGGTATGAGACAAATTAAACTTTGTTAATGAAATTGAAATAGACGAATTATGTTAAATTGAATGACGATTTATGGCATATTCTCTGTTTTTCCCATTGATTAATTACTTCGCTAAGATAACATAAAATTAACCGATATCTATACTGGTAGTTTATGCAAAACATTTCCAGAGATCCATCCGGGTTCACACAAATTCTAACAATTAAATTCATATCGGTTTATTTGTAGCCTGTAGGGATGGGGTCATGGGGTAGAAAGAAATTAAAGAGGTCGATAAAGTAAAACCATATACTAATACTCCGTCTAAATTTGTATTATTAACAAAAGTATTTGAGCCAATAAGCACTTTGTAGTAGAGACTAGAGACACATACGAAAATTAGGAATGCGCTGGATTAAAGAATAACTTTAGTAGATTCAAGAATAATTATATAGGGACTAAAGAATAAAATTAAAATTAGATTTACATTACCATTGAGGTCATATATTCGAATATAATCTCAATCAAAGCTAAACATATTGTTAGATTCATGTCTTATAAATTAAATGTTTAAAGAATGATGTTAAATTCTTTCCATTTTAAATTTTCAAAATCAGAATTTTTTAATTTATACAATACGGAATGAAATAAATTAATGATCAAATTTGTGTATTGGTAAACGTGAAAATTGGACGGTTCCAACGAAAAAAGAACGGAAAAACTACTATGTATGGATTACACTAATTTATAGTTAAATTTGCCAAGATAATTTGAACTTCTCTAACATATGCTTATGACGACCAAATAAAACATTTTATGTACAAAGTCATTCGTATGATGTTTTCTCCGGTTGGAGATATAGAACCACTTCGTGGTTCCCACATTTAGGATTTTCTTTTATTGAAAGTATTGAGTTCAAAATGATGACATTTCATCCTTGAACACTCTTCATCACCGGTCGGACAGTTAATTGAGAATGTAAATTGGACTTTAATCATAAGCTGACAAATAGTGAGCGAGACTCTGATCCAGATATTTGCAGAAGCCTTGCATTTTTTAATAGTAAATTCTCATCGCAGTTGTCGGGATTCAAACTCGACACGTAATCACCTCTACCTACCGGTTGAACTACATTTGCCCGCTCTATTAGAGAAGATATTTAAGTGGTAGCTTCAATAATCTTAAGAGTTACCCTTTTGGTCTTTAACCAAAATTAGAAGGGCGAAATCCGGATTACCATCTAGTGCTAACAAATTGCATATACAAAATTACATTACTGCCCACTCCCCCTAACACTTATAACTCCTCTAATCCGCTTCTTCACTCCATTAGCCATCTCTTCCCTTCCAGGCCGGCCAGGAAATATCTTTAGGAAGAACGAAAAAGAAATGGGTGTTTTATGCTTAGCCTACATTTCCATTCTTATCTACCCACTCTTACGATCAGCTCAAGCTAAACACCCAGGCGTTTACACCGGCGGCGCGTGGCACTCAGCTCACGCCACCTTCTACGGAGGCAGCGACGCCTCCGGCACCATGGGCGGCGCGTGCGGGTACGGAGACCTCTACAGCCAAGGCTACGGAGTGAACAATGGAGCTTTGAGCACCGCCCTCTTCAACGATGGCCTCAGCTGCGGGGCCTGCTTCGAGATCAAGTGCGCCGACGATCAATCGTGCGTTCCCGGCAACCCGTCGATCTTTATTACGGCGACCAATTTCTGCCCCCCAAACAATGATCTGCCCAGCGACAACGGCGGCTGGTGCAACCCTCCGCGGCCTCATTTCGACCTCTCCATGCCCATGTTCCTCAAGATCGCCGAATACCGTGCCGGAATCGTCTCCGTCACTTACCGCCGGTGGGTTCTTCTTTTGTTTTTTTTGCCGTGTATTCTTTTTTTATCCGGGGAAATGTATAAATGGTATCTTAAATATTACGAGTAGTATTCGTACATTTTGGTATTTTAACTTTTAAACTATGTAGCACAAAAAAATTCGATTGAAATACGTTTTTGTTTCCTGTTTAATTTCTCATTTCCTCAAAAATTTGCACGACTCAATGCTATATACTATCCTCCGTCTCTTTTTAATTGCAACATGTTGAATTTTACACTATTCACATATACTACTTTGACTACATTTTATATTATTATTTTATAAAAATTATATTTTGAAAAAGATATTGTTCAATTCATCTCATTATAAATTTTCAAAATCTAATTTTTAAATATTTTTTACTAATAGAGATTAAGATATAATTACAGTCATAGACATGCGTTGACAAGTGTGAAATGTTGACCGTTGCAACTAAAAAAGAACGGAAGGAAGAAGTATATGAATCAGATAGTATCATAATTATGCATAAATCTTTCAAACTTACAAAAATAACTAAATTTGCAGCCAATTAGGGCGATTTGTTTCTTTCTTTGTCCTGGGATTATGGTGCGATTGTGAGTCAGATTGTGGTGGGCCCGGTTTCGCTATTACATATCTGAGCGTAATTACTAATTATCTACCCCCATGTTTTGCGATTTTGTTGCGCAGAGTAGCATGCCGGAAGAAGGGGGGAATACGGTTCACGATTAACGGCCACCAGTTCTTCAACCTGGTTCTGATCACCAACGTGGGAGGCGCAGGGGATATCGTGAGGGTGAGGGTGAAAGGGTCAAAGACCGATTGGATAGAGATGAGCAGGAACTGGGGGCAAAACTGGCAAACTAACGCCGTTTTGAGCGGGCAGTCGTTATCTTTCCGGGTAAAGGGCAGCGACCGGCGGTCATCCACCTCCTGGAACGTCGTCCCGGAGGGCTGGGAGTTTGGCCAAACGTTCGTCGGGAAAAACTTTCGAGTGTGAATCACATCTTTCCCGATGTCTAATTTTGGTCAACTTTTCCTTTTTCGTCTTGGGTATATGTTTGACTTTTGCTATTTATGTTTTGATTAATGTTAATTCTAAAGGGACGGCTGAAGTGACCGCAGAACGGAATGTAGCCCGCCGCTGTTCTTCATACGTTACTGTACTTATAAAAAATGATTCCCTCTTCCCCTTACCTAAGTTTGAGTTCCCTCGTATTCATGAATTTATGATTTCATAAAGTAAATATTGTGTTTAAAATACTTCCTCCAAAAGGTTATTCTTCGACCACAAAGACTTCTCACGTCCCGATTCGATAGAGCATGTGAGAAGATGTAAATCACAGTGACTCTACTAATACTAACCGTAGTAGACCTTATACCAATGAGGGTTATAACAGATCATGAACTACGTAGTATATGTCATCTCCGCACTTTTTAGCCATCAAATTAGTCTTCATATTTTATCAAAAACAGCAATTTTTCAAACACTAGTAGACCTTATACTTGTAGTCTTGTACTATAAAACACCTACTCAAATCTTCAAAGTTTTACAAAACACTCAAATCAGACATATTTTTTTTATTTCTATTTGTAATAAAATCCATCTCCGATCCCCAGGTTCTTTTCTCCCAACCTGTACGGCTCCACCTTCTTCTATTCTTCTTTTCTTCCTCCGAGCTGCATCCTCCTTTTGGTTGACTCAAAAATTTCCTTTGCTCTTCATAGCTATACCTGCCTCAACAATTGAAAATACGCATATCGCAACATTGAATGAGTTCATGCTACCTTCATCCCCAGAATGTTCATATTGACTTTGCTTAGTCAATAATAACAAATTTTGGACAATGAGTTTAATCATTTTATTTGTATGTAATTTATAAATTTTATATTTTTATGAAATTTTTTTAAATAAGAAAGATTTTGATATAATTTTCATATTCAAAATAATATCATATTAAAAAATATCAATGATCTTGATTATCATTAACCAAGAAAAGTCAATTTGACAAACCTTTTTAAAAGGGAGTATTTAAAATCAAACACTCGTCTAGGACGTGAAAATGCTAGTGTTTCATACTCATTTCAAACATATATGCCTAATTCAACATATTTCATTGAGTTCTAGATAATTGAAGCAAGATACAAGTTTATTTTAAAATTATTGTATATGGAAAGAGGGAGAAAAACAGAGGTGGATGCAAGTGTAGAACGAAGAGATTTTTTAGAGAAGTTACGCCGTTAAAGTCACAGGCTGCGGCAGAGGTTGGTGAAGTTGACGTCGGCGGTTAGTGAAGATAAGCGGCGGTGGCGTCTCTGTTGCCGATCCCTGGTTCCTTCCGGCATTTTTTTGTTCTTGGGAACAACACAGTTGACCAATTCACTTCACCATGTGGATATTTGGAACGCAAAAAAGGGAACTCCACCGGGATTTCCACGCAAGACATTACCGGAAATATTAATGGGTGACCGCCTAAATAACCTATTAGGATGATTTTTATAATATGAGGATTTAATTAGACATTTATAAAGTATGGGGACTCAATTGACAACTGCACTATAGTACGTGGGTCGTGGACCTATGTAACAATTTCCCTTAATTTTTAAATTTATTTATTTACTAATAAGGCGGAATAAAGTTGTTAATGGTCAACTTTAATACTTGTACACAAACGTGAAAAGTGAATAATTGCAATTAAAAAAGAACGGAGATAATATTTGAGAATACATTTTTACACATTTTACTCACACTTCAAAGTACGTTAAGTTGCTGGTGGTCGTAGCTCAACGATAGATAGGAGGTGTGACACGGGATAAGTCATGTGTTCAAATTCCGACAAAGGCGATGTGAGCCTTGAGAGATTACTATGTAAAAATGTATGGGGTTTCTGTAAGTACATGGGCCAAAACTCGCTATGTACATATTTATTTTTAATCATAAATAATTATGATTAAAGTCCAAGTTACACCTTCCTGATTAACTGTTCGGACTGTGTTGGTACTTGGGGCACTCCTGTCATCCTTTTTTACAAAGTAAGTCAAGTTCATCAATTTCAATTAGACTAACACTTGTGTGTAACAAAGCTAATCCGGGATTGGGGCTGCTGTGGAAAAAAGCTTATAAAACTTGCAAAACCAATTACGGTAATCACGTTGAAACTGTTATATTGAAAATGACAAAAATGATATGCTAGAATATTTTAATCCGAAACGTAAAACACAAAAGCTACCAGTCAAAGGGAACTCATTTTGCATTATTACAACTTTTTCTTTTCGATTAAATTATAGTTTACTTTGGACTGCATTAGAATAAGGAAGAATTTTTCTGAGTGCAGCCCAAATGAAATGGAGTAATGGAGCATAAGATTGTGACAAACTGTATTCCTTTCATTTGCATTTCTTTTTAAAGCCTTTTAGCATGCATTAGAAGCTATATATGAAGCACAGATACTTCATTAGGGTACCGTATCGACGTATCGGAAACGTTCTCGTATCCGATACTCTAGGATACTCGTACCGTACGTTCCCGGGCCGTATCTTCAATTTTTCAAAGTTTCCATTTTATTTGGTAATTATTTTAAAATTTCGGATACTCGTATCCTGACGGATACCCATATCAACTTTTAAAAAAAATCTTCCAAAAAAACTTTTAAAAAAACACTCAAAATATACTTAATAAAATTCTTAAAAAATGAAATGCTGAAAATAATTTTTACCTTGTTTTTATGTGGTATACAACTAATAGGCCTATTCCTATTTCACCCATCCTTTTATCCCTAATTCTAATTATCCCTGAAAATTAATAGCTCCAATGGAAATATGTATTAGAACTTTTAAAATATTGTTTTCTAACTTCATTATTACTAGAACTTTGAGTACTTGCACTTTTAATTTCAAAACTGTAGTTGTTTTACTTATTTGTTATTTTAAATTAATGACTTATTGACTATATATATATATATATTTCGAGGTGCAATAGTGTATATGAGATAAAATATGAACTTATTTCTAAGTATCTTGAAAATGTAAAATGCTTCAATGCCATGAATGAGTAAACGTCAGAGGATAATGATTTTTTTTTAAAAAAAATTGTATTTTTAATGTTTACAAATACCCCTATGTAACATTTAATATTTATAAATACACCCCCATAACTTTTGATATTTATAAATATGACCCCGTATCCGTATCCTACTTTTTTTTTATTTTGTCGTATCCCGCGTACCCGTATCGGTGCTACATAGATTAGAAGTTTTAAAGCCTGTTCCAATCACCCTTAAAACTTACGGAGTATAAGGTATGAAGTAGGAGTAATACAAGTTATCAGTTTGTTAATGAAAGGAATACAGTTTGTCACATTTTTCTACCCTTAAAACTTAGTTGTGTATTACAGTTTGTCATATTGTATTATAAGTTTGCATATGTCACCTTATTGTTGTCCATAATAAGGGTTTAAAAGAGATTGCATATAACCATACTGTCAGTTTCTACCCTTAAAAGTATATGTCACCTTATTGTTGTCCATATGATCACTATAGGGACTAGGGTGACTATACACATCGAATTTTGATCATCATGAAGGTTTTTTTTTATCGCAAATTTAAATAAATCTCAAGTTAGAAACATTTAAGAGTTAGTACCAAAATGTAACAATATCAATAATTTAGGTGAATTCATATATCGAGTACTAAATAAAAGAGAGAATTCCCTAAATAGGAGTAAAAACGTTTTGAAATTACAAAATAGAAGTATCATGTTTTTTATTCTCTAAATAGAAGTAAATTTCTGCCAAGTTTGGCATTACAAGGTTTTAAACATGGAATTTCAAAACGTTTTTGTTCCTATTTAGAGCAATTTCTATTAATAAAAATATACCAGCTGCCTAGTAATTATTGGTAACCTATTATTGATAGGTTCTGCTTCGGATCTGGATCGTGAATTTGGTCAAGTGTAGTGAATTAGTCAATGTCAATCTCAAACCGGGAGTAGAACAGTGTTTTCATTTCCCGTTCTTTGGCCGGAAGCAAATCCTAGAAGGCATCCCAGTAGAGGGAGGATTGGTCTCCGCCATTAACTTCTTCCTTGAAAAATAAAGTAAGAGGTTCTATTATGCTTTCGTTTTTATTTGATTTCTAACTTGGGGATTTACAGTTTTGGTCCGACTTCCTTTGTAGTCAGAATTTTTTCCGCTTCAAATGAGTGTGAGATATATTTATACATATGTTCTTGTCCGAACAATGTCTAGAGGATGTCTATTTCTCGTCGGCGTAACTGATCAGGTGGTGAATTTTCGTTGTGCATGAGTGACAAGACTCACTGAACCTAGTTTCTTTAGATCTCGGCTCTCGGCTATGCGCCCTCTTTATGAACCACTGTCTTACTCGAGAAATATAGCGCTCTATTAAATCTCCTTTTCGGCGGCTGGTCAAACTGGTGATTCAGACAATTCTTGCTCAATAGAACTTCTTTTTATGGTTGCGAGTCAAATAAATTCTTTCTTTCCGATGGTTAGTGAATAGTGAAGTCGGATATTTTAATTATAATTTTTATTTTTCGTTGAAGTAGCAAATTCAACAAGGTTGTTAGACTAGGCTATATTATTGTAGGATTAGCCATCTGAAGTGATTCATTGGATCTTTTATGTTTTATATTTCATCCCATTGTATCCTTAAGTTATTCATTCATTTGTTTCATTGCTATCATTACTGAATAATTAGTTATTTGTTTGTCAAAAAAGGGATAATGTAACCAATAAACCAAATATACAAAACTCTAACGTGTTGAGGTCTCTCCATAGTATAAGCTACTCTAAATTCTAGGTTAAATATAAATTTCGTACAAAAGTTGTCAGAGTTTAAGGGACGATAATGAAGTTTAAACCATATTGTGGTATACATTTCTAAACATGTTACTCACACTTCGATTCTTCGAAGTAAGTTGATCACAAAGTAAGTCAGGTTTACCAATTCCAATTAGATTAACACTTGCGTGTATAATAAGGCTAATCCCCGATTGGGGCCGGCTGCTGTGGGAAAAAGCTTATAAAACTTGCCAAAAGCAATTTCAGTAATCACGTCAACATAAAAAAGATATGCTAGAATATTTTAAGTTTAAATGTAAAACACAAAACTACCGGTCAAAGGAAACTCATTTTGCATTATTACAACTTTTACTTTTGTACTCCGTATTAAATTATATTTTACATTTTTACGTAGGACTGCATAGAACAAGGAAAGATATTTGAGTGCAGCCCAATTGAAACACCGTAGTATAAGATTGTAACAAACTGTATGTCTGTATTCTCTCATTTCTAGTTTCGGACCAGCCTATTCCCAATCAACCCTTAAAACTTAAAACGTAGGAAGTAGGAACTATGATCAACACAAGTAATACCAGAACAGTTTGAGGTCAGGTAGAACAAACTGTTTTCCACCCAACTTGGATTCAGTTTATCCAAATTCATATACTGCATAAAAATATACCAGCCTATTACTTATTGGTAACCCGATATGAGAGGTTCTGCTTCAGATCTGGATAATGAATTTGGTCAAGTGCAGCAAATCAGCCAATGACAGTCTGAAACCGGGAGCTTGTCCAAGCTTACACAAAAGGCACAAGGCTTGGTAGGTAGTGTAACCAAATATACAATACTCTAACCTATTAATGTCTCTACACCTTAAAGCAAGTAGGCCACCTTCCATGTTAGATGTTTCAACATATTCTGCTGCTTAGAGATATGTTACTCTAAAATCTAGGTTAAATATATATAAGCAAATTCTGCCCACAATAAACATTGCTCTCTACTAGTTAGTATAAACATTACTCTGCTAGTTAGTACTCAGTTGTAACCCGCACTTGTCAAATTGCCCTCAGGTCTTTCTCTTCCCCTTGAGTATCCTCCATTGTTTAATAATATGCTCCACACCTTCCTTTAGGGAAGCCCTTCTCTTCTCTTTGACGTTCCAAAGCTCTTTCACTGGGTACCTCCCACTAGGGTTGTATTCATTCAACTCCTTCAGCGCAGTCTTCACCGCTTCATATACTTCCTCACCATGCTCCTCCTTTAGACCAACCAGCCTTTCATCTTCTTCATCTATCACATCCTCCTCCACCTCCTGAAAGTGTGACATTTGGGGTTAAAAAAGTAATTCAGCATAATACTGATATGTACTCTTTAATCATGAAGGAAGGCATACACTTGCATTATTATCTGATCCATCACCCTTCTTGATGACACGCTTAAAAGGATGCCAGTGGGGGTCACTTAAGTTATTGTCCCACAGTGTGCACAGCTCCTCTGCTTTTTCTGGTACTTCTTTTTTGGAATACTTTCGCTTAGCAACAACAATGAATGGCTTAGTATCAAGATCCCCCATTAACTTCACAGAAATGTTGGCACGGCTGCCTTTCAATCCCTACCCAAAAGGCACCAAGAACGGGTTGACCGAAATCAAATTAAAAAACTCAATAGATTAGGAATCTAGAAAGCGATTACTCAGTATAAAGAGAACAAGAGAAGACGATAACTGCTAGATTCCTCTAGCATATATCTAAAATTACCGTGCAACTTCAGCCTTTTACGTGATAAACCATCTAAATAACTTGAAAAGAACACTAGTCCGCTCTAATATGGACTTTGCTGGAATAACCATCAGCTGCACAAATGCACAAATGGAATTCCCAGATTCCCACATTTATTTTGATGCTTAAAATTTATTTCATAAGAAGAATGCTGTTACAGCTATATATACTTCCTGCTTCCATGTATGTGTGGGTGAGTAATCTATAGAGATGTCTACTGAGTAAGCTAACTACACAATTCCTAAATAGTAAATAGATTATATATCTCATTTAAGCCAACAGGTAAAACGAAAACTATACTACAGCTTTGGTTTTTGTTCATTTTTAAAAAATGTGTACTACATGAAGCACAAAAGAAATCAAATAAAATGTGCTCACATTGATCAACTCTTTACGAGCATCTTGCACTTCATCATTGTCGCGCCGTTGCTTTATAATGAGATTGTTGTTCGTGTTTTCCATATCCTCAAGTTCTTCTTCCTTCTCTTTCAGCTCTTCTTCAATTGATGTCAGTTTTTTCTTAGCTAGCAGATCTCCTTCCTCGCCCATATGTCTCCTGACTTCAATGGCACCTCTTAAGGACTCAATCGCTAATTCCAGTGCTTGCTTTCTATCCAGTTCCTTTTCAAGTTCAATGATTTTTTGGTGATAGAGCTCTTTTTCTCTCTGAAATATGAAAAATCAGTAAGATTTTCTCTACTTTGATGTAAGCACTAACTACCAACTTTTGCGCATTTTACTGAATTAGCTTCTAGTGTGCTTCGTAAAATAAAGGAGGAAAGCATACCTTTTGCTCTTCAGCTAATTTCAACATTGTCTCATCAGCCTTTTTTTGAGCAAGAATTGCCTTCTCATTCTGCAAAAATAATAAACTTTTCTTTTCAGAAATTCTTACTATTACATATTCAAAAAGTTTTATTTATTTTGTTATGTTTTCAGGAACTAAAACATGAACAAGAACACCCATTATGGTAACCAAAACAGAGTTCATTTGCATTAAAAAAATGCTCTGCACATGGTCTCCAGCTTCAAGATAAAAAATAATGAACATTTCCAAATGACAATATTAGCAAAGCAAAGAGCATCATACCATCTCTTTATCACTATCAAGCTTCCTCTTCTCACTTTCATTTAGTTTTTCACGAAATTTCAGTTCATTTTCTTTCAGTTTCAGCTTTTCACGCTGGTCATTTAATCTTTGCTCACTTCTCTTATTCTCCCTTAGAATATTCTGTAGCTCTGACAATGCCTTTTGCTGCATCTTCTCCAATTCTAGTGGAAAGCATATAAGTGAATTATAATGTTATAGATTCATCTGATGATAGGAAACTGTCCAGGTAAACAGTAAAATCACAGAATCTATCAAGAACAACTAAGAGTTTTTATTGATGAGGAAGAATCGATTACAGAAAGAGAGTAAGAAATCAATGGCCGAAGCCCCCAATATGAGCCGAAGCCCCCAAGAAAGAGAGTAACTCTCGATCTCCCAAGTCCCAGTCTGAAAAATGTCTAAACAGCCTACCTAACCCTTCCCTGCCTTCTGCTATTTATACTAAACTAATACACTTTTATTCTTATTAATATGCTAATAGGCCCAGTCCATTATTCTTATTATATATTAGGCCCGGACCCTAACAATACTCCGCCCCTTAAACATCCACCTTGCCCTCAAGGTGGATGATATGACACAGCCACTAACTTATTCTCTTCTTTCATCCTAGCACCCCTTCCTCTCCAGTACTGATTGGTCTGCTGGGCCTTTAGCTTTACTACTTCCATCTTTCCCTCTAAGTATTTCACAGCATAGTTCCACATAGGCCAGACAATTTGATCCAGAACTGTGATTTCTGCAGGTTTTTGGAAGACCCAATTGCAGCTTGCTGTAACATTGGGGACAGCTACTTCGTGCCTTTGAACACTTCTTCCTTCAACGTCCTGCTCTCTTGATGAGTCATCTCTTTGTAGAATCACCTCCTGCCCTTGTACTTTCCATTTGAAGTTCTGACTTTGGAAGTTAATCTCCATGTCTCCCAAACTTGTTAACCAGTCCATTCCCAAGACTAAATCCATGCTCCCCAGCTCCAATAAGTAATAAGTTTGGTGAATACCAATTCCTTGCACATTCAGATCCACACCTGCACACCTGCCACAGATTGGAATACATTCGCCATTCCCTAACTGCACCCTATTCCCTGTGAAATGAGTATAAGGAATCCTCCACTTTTCCGCCAAGTTTAGTGACAGAAAATTGTGTGTAGCACCTCCATCAATGAGTACATTTACTGTGCTTTCACCTTCATGCCATTTCAGTTTACCTCTCACCTTAAATGTTTTCACAGGGGTTATTTCTTTCTCATCACTTACAGAGAATTGCATGGTCTTCAATTCTAGAGGTGTGATCTTATCCCTGCCTGATTCCAGTGCTTCCAATTCAGACTCAGCTTCACCCTCCGATCGTTCCACTAAAGTTATTGTATAATTCTTCATCTTGCACACATGTCCCCTTCCCCAATTCTCTCCGCATTTGAAACATAGCCCCTTTTTACTTCTTTCAAGCAATTCTTCTTGTGATAATTGGGGTTTTGTATTCCGCTGAACTGAATTTGAAGATTCCTGCTTCTTCATGTTATCAACTAAATAGTTGCCAGATGGATTCTTGGTTGTGTAGCTAGAACTCCCTCTACAACCATCTTCCCATTTCTGATTTGCAGTCTGCACCTTCTTTCTTTCCTCCTCTTTATCTTTTACAAACAAAGTTTCCAAAATTTTGTTCTCAATCGCGGAGGCAGTATCCATAACTTCTGCCAATGTTCTAGTATGATGTAACTTCAATTCTGCTTTTATATCTCTTCTCAATCCCTTAAGAAAGGCTGCTTTTAAGACTTCTTCTGTTAAATGGCCTTGTGAAGCGATAGCCTTTTCGAATCGATCTCGGTACTCTTGAATTGTAGCTTTCTGTTTCAGACTGAAAAGAGGCCCAAGAGGATCGTTTACCATATCAGGCTGAAATCTTCTAGTCAACGCCCTAGTGAAAGACTCCCAGTTCTGATGTGCAGCTTGTCTCTCCCACCATTGAAACCAACTGAGAGCTTGATCCTCCATAGCTAGAACTGCCACATCAATTTTCTCCTCCTCCTCAGTTCTATTTAACCTGAAATAGCGGTTCATTCTCATCAACCAACCACCAGCGTCAGCTCCATTGAAAAGTGGTAATTCAATTTTCCTTTCAGTCCGGCGGTGGTGATCGTGTCTCCTGTGTCGATGATGGTGGTTTCGCGGTGGTGAATAGTCCGAACTGTTTTCCGATCCTTCTGAACTGGTTGCCCGTCGCGATTGGTGATGGTGATGCGACGATTGATGGTGAAACGGTTGATGATGATGCGACGTGCGATGCGAGGCAGATGATCGATGCGATGCAGATGATCGGTGAGAGAGGCTTCGCGATCGACTGGCGAGGTTCTTCTGAAATTCCGCCAAGTTCGCTTGCATCGTCGCTTGCATCGATGTCTGAATCGAAGCCAATTTCTCCGCCAATTGGTCCGCCATATTACTCTGCAATTCACGCATCCTCCGATCCAATTGATCGTGTAATTCTCTTTGATTTCTCCCAATATCCACCATGCTTCGTTCCACCTCGTTCATTCTGGCTTCCATTTTGGAACGCGTATATCTCATTCAACGATCGAACACTGCTCTGATACCAATTGATAGGAAACTGTCCAGGTAAACAGTAAAATCACAGAATCTATCAAGAACAACTAAGAGTTTTTATTGATGAGGAAGAATCGATTACAGAAAGAGAGTAAGAAATCAATGGCCGAAGCCCCCAATATGAGCCGAAGCCCCCAAGAAAGAGAGTAACTCTCGATCTCCCAAGTCCCAGTCTGAAAAATGTCTAAACAGCCTACCTAACCCTTCCCTGCCTTCTGCTATTTATACTAAACTAATACACTTTTATTCTTATTAATATGCTAATAGGCCCAGTCCATTATTCTTATTATATATTAGGCCCGGACCCTAACATCTGACATAATAAATTTAATGTAATTTCTTAGCTTAATCTAAGTAAAAAAAAATTAACCTGAAGTTTAGGCAAAATGAAAAGAAGAATGGTTTGTGTACCTTTGTTATACTTTGCAAGCATCTCGTCCTTTTGTCGCATGACATTGTTCAGCTTCCTATCAGTTTTACTTATCTTCTCTGCAATCTCCTCGCACTTCCTGCTCTTGGACTCCAGCTTTGTGGTCAAATCAGAATACAGCTTTGAATTCTTCCTCTGATTCTCGTTTTGGATCTCAGAAATAGATTTCAAATCTCCATTTTTCTTGAGATAATGACCAATAATGCCAGGGGCATTGTAGTCATCACGGCCAGCAATCCACGCAAAGAGCTTGTCATCTCTCTTCCCGGAAGTCCATTCCAATTTTCCATGTTTATCCAGCTCGAACTCCCGTCCAAATGCCATTGCATTTTCAAACCCAGAGAAGTCCCGGGCAAACTCCACAATAGTGAAGCCAGAATGCCCCTTACTACTCCACAATGGTTGAACCTTCACTGGGTTATACCCTTTGGCAACCAACTCCTCTTTAAGCTTTTGCCCGCTCTCGCCAATAAACTTTCCATCCTTGTACTGAATAGGAACATTAGCGACTATTCCCTTCCAAGGCCAAACAAAACTTTCATCATTAAGCCGAGAAAGTGCGCTGGGGTGCAATGGGTTAACTGGAGGCAGAGTCGCAAGGGATGCTTCAGGCACATAATTTTTCAATGTGGGGGGTAAACAGCTAAAAAACAGGATATGAGGATATCAGTCTTACAATAAATAGCATAAAATAACAAACAAAGATAAAATAACTTAACAATCAATTGCTTCTGTAATACATAAAAACAAAATACTTCAATATGTAATTCCTATTTTGGACTGATATTAGGATATCCATGGCTCCCCCCATTCCACGCGCTCTTAGACAATTGGATAGTCATGCTCTAAACCCAACAAGTTACATTTTGTAATAAGGCACGATTCAAGTATCTAGCTAAAAAAGAAACAGGAGAGGCACCCAAACAGATTTTCAAAACTGTGATGTCAGATGTTGATTACTAATGTAAGGGAATAATGCATTTGTCCTACTGTCTAATATGAACAGAATACAGATAGTTCCCTAAACTAATAAAAGGCATTGATGGAAAGCAATATAGTTGAGATTCCATTGAAATCAGTGATGCAGGCCCCACTTCTTCATCTGTTTTTTTTGTTTGGTTTAGCTACAGAGAATACATAGGTAAGCAGGTAGCTGGAATCCAAAAATTTATGTTTTCTTTGTTCACTTATCTGAGCTGTAATGAAGAGAACCAATGAAGACTCATTGACATCATTTATTCTATCCAATACTTCCTATGGCTCGTCTAGGAAGTTATAAAAATGGTACCGCATCAAAGATTTATACGACATAAAGAAACATAGAACAGTACAGACCTCCGATCATCTTGTCCATCTTTAGTGCTTTCTCTTCTGCCATCACATTCATCCCTCCTAGAAGTCTTAAGGGGTTTGTAAGGGAAGGGTGACGGAGAAAGTCGTGGTGATGGTGGGTCCCGGTCATCAGAGTTATCCCTCCTTGGGCGTTTGTAGGACGGAGGCGAGCGTCGTCGTGAGGGGGGAGAGCGGCGTCTGCCATCATAGTTATCTCTTTGAGAACCCTTGGAAAAAGAATGTGGTGACGAGCGACGGGAGTGTGGAGCTCGAAGGCCATAACAGTCATCCCTCCTGGAGGGCGAGTACCGCCGTGAGTGAGGAGAGCGACAGTCATCATAGTCATCCCTTTGAGAGCGAGAACACTTGTAAGATGATTGTGTCATCGAGCGTCGTGGCGGAGGAGACGGAGAAAGAGGAGGGGTGGACCTCAAGTGGCTCCTTTTGTAGCGACGTTCTCGAAGCCGCGGAGACCGACTGCGACTGGAGTAATGCTGTCGTCCACATTTCCTTTCTAAGCCTCTGTCATCTTTCCGTTCAAGGCTTCTCCGCTGCTGAAGAGGTGGTAGTGGAGAAGGCTTGACCTCGTCGGTCATCTTGTCGAAGTTACCCTTACTCCATTTACTACTGTGATCCACACCTTCGAATGGGGAATCCATTGCTTCGCCTATTGATTAAGCTCTGTACCTCAGGAAAAATGAAGTTGACGACAATAATAGCTGGGATGGCTATGAATCCAACTGTTAAGAACACATTTCCAGCTCCTATTAAGTCATGTACAGTCAATAAAACAGGCATAAGTCTTTGTGGAATTATCAGAAATCAGGAAATTGCTCATAAAATGTACTCAAAACCTTTAAGTTACCTCTATAGGAGAAAATGCAAACATAAAGATTGATTTATAAATCATATTACATCGAATACAAAACTGAAATCGATAATATGACTTGGCGAAACTCAATACACACATAAAGATACTTAAAGAAACTCATATTCACTGAAGGACTCTACCTGTGGCGATGCTTGGTGACTGAAATAGCCGGCTGGAAAATGGTCTCTAGATGACTCAAACTCGCTGGGACGACTCCACTCCGCTCTCTCGTACGAAGTCTTGAGCTGCACTCCACGCCGGTTCCGCAGTTCGGTGCCGCAGACCGGTGCCGCAGTCTGGCCGGCTGAATTTAGGCAAGGACGGTAGGTTAATTCTATTGGAATATTTTATGGATATTAGACTTTGCACACCATTTTCACAGATCTTATTCAATGTTTATTATTCCGTTTTTTGTTTTATTATTTCAGTTTATCTATCTTCAACTTTTCATTTAATCCGTACATTTCTTCATTTTTAAATTTGAAAACATGTTCACCAAATTTTCTTGCCCGATTTTGAGATCGGACGAAAGATCGAAAGTACGGTCTGAGTCCGGAATCGAATCTAGTACAATCCATGTAGGGAACCGGCAGGTCGTGATCAATGCCAACGGCTAGTTTGACAATTTTTTTCCCTTTTCCTTAGTTGGTAATCCAACGGCTCTTTTGAAACTTTTCACTTTGGAAAAATGATTTAAAAACGGGGACCGAAATGTTGGGTTGTCGACTAGATCAAACAGGCATAGCCAGGTCATCGACAGGACTGAACATGGACCACCCTGTCATTGACCAGACCGTCCTGGGACCACCTCATCATTGACCGGACCGGACAAGGATCGTCGGGTCATTGATGGATCGTACAGGGACTGCCAGATCGTTGATTGGACAGGACGTTCGGACAGAGACCTCGCATCACCAATTGTGACTAAGCTTTTACGATGCTCATTGAGCTAAGGAAAAAACTATTGTTACACATTTTTTGTACACACACTTACACACTCGTGTCTGTGAAGTGTTTTTTTTTCTGTATACAGACACAACGCATTTGAAGTGTCTGTGAAATAAGTTGTGTCTGTATACAGACAAAACAAAACACTTCACAGACATGGGTGTGTAAGTGTATGTACAAAAATGTGTACCTCAAGCCTGGTTGAAATATAAATCATAATGAGTTGTTTGGGGTTGCTAAATTATCCCAGGAACATAGAAGCGTTTTACTATGCCCCATTAGTCCACTAGAACTTAAAGCGTTTTTTCCATGCATCCGTACAATACGCCTGGACTAGACAGATTGAACCCTGAATTTTATCACCTTTGTTGTGATATTATAGGGGATCACATTGCAGCCTTTTGTCCACACATGTTCACGATGGGGAGTATTCTCAGGGAGGTAAATCATACTAATTTGATTTTAATCTCCCAAAAGATAAGTCGAGTTCCCTAAGAGAGTGGCAGCCTTGAGTTTTGTGTAATGCAGTGTATATTTTTTTTTAAAAGTCCTGCCTAATTGCATGAAAGACTTTCTTAAATTTTTTATTTTTAAAAACCCATGTGCTTTTGTTCTGGGCAAATTGATTTTTGTAATATCACAATGTGCTTTTTCAAAAGTCCCGGCTAATTTAAGAGTGTGGTTCTTAAATTAGATATGAGTAAAACCTATGATAGAGTACAGTGACCTTATATTGACACACTTATATCTCTTCTGCAGTTTGATAAAAAAATGGATTAATTGATAAGAAAATGTGGTGAGAGTGAAATATTTTATTCCATTTGACAAGAGTGCGATTGAGCCAATCAATCCTTCCAGGGGTAAAACTATATAAGGCAGTGGATCTTTTGTCACCCTACATTTTTATTCTTGTGACGAAGGGGATAAATGTTTTAATTAGTCATTATGAGGATATGGGTAGTAAACCGTAATATTATGGGCATACCAGTAGCTAAAAGAGCACCCAAAGTTTTGCACTTGTTTTGTTGATGATAGTTATTTGTTGTTTAAATCCAAGTAAACAAACTATGATGTGTTAAAAGGATGCTTGAGTGGTATGAGCTAGGATTGGGGTAAAAAGTCAATTTTGCTAAATCAACAATACGAGTCAGTTCAAATGGTAATTAGGGAAGTAAAAACTTCTTGTGTCGCTTTCTTAGAGTTAAGGATGAGGGGCATAACCTTCGATATATGGGACTTTCCTCTTTAATTGACAGACAATTATCTATCTTCAATTTTAGGCTATATATCTGAAAGAGCGAATTGTCAACCGCTTAACAAGTTGTAATAACATGTTTCCGTCTAAGGCGAGACAAGGGGTCATGCTAAAAATAGTGATACATGTCATGCCGACCTATGCTATGAATATTTTTTTCTCCTGTCCAAGGAATTGCGTTCAAATATTGAAGCTTTAATGAATGGATACTAATGGCGGGGCAGAATTTCAACGAAAGGGTATAAGGTGGGCTAGGTGGCAGTCGTTGTGCAAACCTAAATAACATGGGGCTTGGGTTATAGAGCACCGAAAGGCTTCAATCTAGCAATCTTGGGAAAGCAAGCTTGACGATTGATGCCAAATATGGGGTCGCTTGCCAGATTTTTTTTAAAGCAAGATATTACCCTAACACCACTTTTTTTGCAGGCACTAGTACAAAAAAGACTTTTTACATCGGTCAAAAAAGACTTTTCACATCAGTCAAACAACCAAAGTGGTTCCAGTCCATGTGAAAAGTAGAGACCTTTCACATCGGTCAACGAAATGATGTGAAAAATCTTTCTACATCAGTCGTGCAGTGTCCGATCTAGAAGATTGTCCAAAACGGCGTTTTAAATGGTATTCCACATCGGTTATAACCGATGTGAAAGAATTTACATCGGGTCTAAAACAACCCATGTAGAAAATCTACAATTTTTCCCGGAACATAGGTTTTTCACATCGGTTATTACCCATGTAGAAAAGCTTTCACATCGGCTATTTTATCAACCGATGTGAAAAACTTCATTTTTTCCGGGACATATGTTTTTCACATCGGTTATTACCCATGTAGAAAAACAATCACATCGGTTATTTATCAACTGATGTGAAAAGCCTCGATTTTTTGGGTAGTTTTCAGGGGAAAAATTGCAATATGACCGCCATTTATACTATAATCACTCCATTAGCAGTATATCAACTACTATAGCACAATTTTTCACCTGTTCACTTGATCAATCTAAAACAATAACACAAGCTATTTTTCAATTCTTCCACAAATGTTAAACAAGTTTAAGTAACAATTTAGTACATAATAAGCTAAAATAAAACAATCCTTGCACAAGTCTCGAGTAATAAGAGATTGTATAAAGTTACAAGTCATAATCACTCAAAAACTTAAACAAACATGTTCATCATGCGTCGTTGATGGATTGCGTCATTTCTAAGAAATATGATGCCCAACGAGTTCGTACTTCATCAATCTCTTCTGATGAGAATGGTTCCGGATTGGCGAATCGCTACAAATTATAAAAATGACCCCGTTTTAGTATTCTACATGTGTTTTAAAATAACACGTGTAGAAAAGGAGATGTAAAAAGCCTTTTTTGTACTAGTGAGGCCGATGTTGGGACAACTCCTTCATTTATTTGAAGTAGCATCCGACACATGCAAGGTCTACTAGAGAAAGGGTAGAAGGAAAGTTGTAAATGGCCAAAGTATTTTCGTGTGGAAGGATAGGCGGTTGCCTGGAGAGGGGGATGACCAGATTTCTACTCCTCCGTCTCCGGGGTTACCAGAAATGGATGTTGCATCTTTCATCTCAGAAGATGAAAAAAGTACGAATGAGTGGCGGATTAGAAGTTTTTTTTCTAATGATGAACACTGAGTTATCATGTCTATTCTGCTAAGTACTGGACGAGTATATGATGGGTATATTGGTGGGCAGATTCTAGCGGGAACTACACGGGGACTTGATGGGTAAAGAGAGGACATCAGCCGACTCGGGGAGAGGCCACAAAGGACGTGTGGCTCAACTTGACCAAAATGTGGAACTTTTCATACCCCCAAAATTAATTTTATTCCTGACAGTTAATGGTGGGGTTTCTTCCCACACTGAATAATTTGAGGAAAAGATAGCTCGAGATTGTCCCCTGTTTCGCCTCTGTGGCGAGGAGGAAGAGACAAAGTTGCACATCTTTGCTAGATGTGGTGTTAATATTGTGGCGTGGGCAAAGACTATGAGTATCTTTTCTAAGGATGGGGGGTGGCTAAGTTTATTTGGGGAGGTAGGTGCACGTCCACAACAAGTTGGAGCGGTTCTTTAATGGCTAGGTGAACAAAGTTGGAGCAAGGAGAGAATAAAAATAGGCTCATAAGTTGTTGTGAGAGGATAACATTTTGTATTTAGATGTTGTTATTGATGACTAGTATTGTACCCGTGCGATGCACTAGAAATGTTTTATCAAAATAAGTTATATATGCATAATTGTACTAAAAGTGGAATATTGGAATATAATAAAAAAACGACAATAATAATTATGTGGTTGTACGAAAATCTATTATTGCTGATAAACTTGGTCTTAGCTTCTTTAGATATTACTAGTTTTCTGTTTTTTCTTTTTGGGTCAGGTCTTGCCCCCCCAAAGTTGTGTACGGCATCCTATATCAATAAAACATCAGCAAATGGCTCCCAGCATTTGTCCCACTGATTTTGGTGGTTTGCCTTCTGGGATAAAAAAAAATTATGTGGTTAAATTATTATTACGATGATACAATGTAATTGAATTGCATCGAATACATGTGAAAATTATAAGTTGTGAAAAAACTTGTATATTACATTTATGGTCTCATCTTTCGCCTTATCGTCATCAGCGAAGAAACATTGGAGCAAAATCGGTGAAGCTTTTATGGTTGGTAACCGAACTTTATCTTGAAGACTCAATTGTCTCTTTGTACCCATTAATGCACCACAATGGATCCTTGCATTCATAATTATCACCAATGCCCTACATATCTTCATGCAAAACATAAGATCAAATATAAAGGAATAATTTAGTACACGTAATTATGACAAAAGGGTCAAAGACGCCCTTCTAGTATCTCTAATCATATCCTTTGTTTAAGCCCTACTAAAAAATATAATGTGATACTCCGTATTTTTTTTTAGTATTGTGATTAAGTGATGAATTAGGAATAATAAAAAGGCTTGTTTGACCCTTATCACAAAACAAACCTATATGAAGTTCTTTTCACAAGCTGTTTATATCCTTATAATCATTAACATCAACATCAACATATCATCTATATAAAAAATGTTAAATAAGTCAACATTGGAAAGAACAACATTATTAGCAATTTAATGTTAAATTTTGGAGCACTCGGTAATCCAACCTTTGAATTGACATTCTGAACTAAATAAAATTTCAAAAAAGGGTATCCACAATAGAATAAAATACAACATCCTAATGCTAGTAATTTTATTGATTTTAATAGACATATTATTAAATTCACTCAATCATAATATCCATATATTTTTTGCTAAATATATGATGTCATATAAGTGGTAGTTTTTATATCACAATTTTCTTTAGATAATATGATGTCATAAGATCCTGCTTGTTATATTTTCTAAACCCTATGAACTGTTTTTAAAATCAATCCAGAATACCACAAGTAGTTAATTTGGACGATTGCATTCAAAGAATTCATCCAAATTAAAATATGGACTGTTTATTAACTAAATGTAAGATGCCATTTTGTATTAATTTTAAAAGCTTTGATTTGCAAAACAAATTATAGTATTTAAGTAATTCGTATATCCAAATATGTCAATCATTTTAAGGCTGAATGCCCTATTTTTAAGGAATTTATATATCCAAATACCTCAATCATTCAGTATTTTGTATGTTGCTACTTTTATAGATAAATAATAAGTGCAGGAAAATATGAATCCTTTAATAACTCAACGAAAGATACCATACCATTTTTCAGTTAATTCCAACGACTGGTATTCAACATATTGATCCAAAAAAAAAACATTTTTAAAGAATGTATCCCAAATATATTTCTTATCACATGCACATCTAATCAATAAATGATTTTCAATTTGCTCTAAATGCTAAGATGAGTAATGGGTTAAAACAATAAAGTTGAAATTTTAAGAACTTACCCATGAAATCACCGATCATAGCTTACTGAACTAAAATTCTAGATTAAGCTACTCTTTATATTTTAAGCTACTCTATATTATATATCCAGGCATATATCTACAAATTATGTATAGACAAAGTACATGGATGTTCAAATTTTGGTTTTTTTTTTTTTGAATAAAACGGAGTAAAGAACACACAAAGAATGCATATAGTTGGGGTTGTTTCTAAAATGAAACAGACTAATGGACCCATCAAAGAGTGCATACCTTGTCCACTCAGATTCACGTCTAACGTCGGTCTCAGATGGATGGTGAGATGGATGTTCTTCTCTGGCATGCTTCTTTAGCTTGACATATATATGTGCCACCTGTAAAATCACATGTCTCAGGCGAACAATTCCTTATTTTAGAATTCATAAACCCCTAGCAGCCTCTACAACTACACACCCTTTGATAGGTTCTCTTCACTAAAAGAAATCAACATCAGTTCAATCTAAATTTATTTATTAAATGCAACAAACTAAAGTAGTTGCTAGCTTGTTTAATAAATTTCAATTTAATCAACCTGTATTGAAAAGATGCATTCCAATAAAAACAAAATATAATATTTTGAAAAGTCAAGAACGAAACATTCAAATTAATACCATCATAGAATGATTCTTTAATAGCTAACAACTTTCTTCTTGGTATGAAGCAGAGCGTTCTACTTCAAGCCCGACATTCTACTTCAACATTGTCTTGATGAGGAATTTGATCCTCCCATGCATACACAATATATAGGCCATTCAGTTTGAAGAAAATGGAAAGTTGAAAAGTCATTTTGGAAATTGCGCTTATTTATTACTCCCTCCGTCCCGCTAACAATGGGACAAGAGGGAGTGACACGCAAATCTATAAAAAGTAATTTATGTGGTTGATATTGAATTGATAAAGTAAGAATAAAGTAAGAATGATTTAGAACCACACAAACTTTACCAAATAAGGTATGAGACAATCTTAGTGGGGCGGACCGAAATGGTAAAATGGGACAATCTTAGCGGAACGGAAGTAGTATATATTATCAGCTTTTGTAGTTATCTTATTATTCGGAAATGTAAAAGCCCCTCACTGGCTATTCGTTAGTAGTCTTGTTCTTTCTAGTATATTGTGTTGCCATAACGTTTTAAGCGTGGGACACTTTAATCTAAGCATTGATAGCTTGTTTTCAATTTTACATGTAGGTTCGAATTTTGACTGCCTTCCCGGTCGAATTTTGACTGTCTTCCCGGTCGAATTTTGAGCTGAAATTTGGTATGGACAAACTAGACTTGATGAGGAACATGTTCAAAAAATTTCATCAAAAAATTCCACCGGGAACCGCCCAAACAGTGAAGTTCAGACGGTTGCTCCCGTCCCTCCGGCTGGACCTGAGCATTTCTGTGTGTGTGTGTATATATCTCTACAATTATATAAGCATGAATATTGTTGAGGGTTTAATGGTCTTCAGAAAAATGTTGGTTGTCTCTATGTGCTTCACTTAATTGTACCGGATGCATGTTGAGTTGAAGTTTAAGCGGTTATGGCAAAGTATCTGGTCACGG
The DNA here is from genome assembly GCA_945859915.1 of Cuscuta epithymum. NCBI lineage: Eukaryota > Viridiplantae > Streptophyta > Magnoliopsida > Solanales > Convolvulaceae > Cuscuta > Cuscuta epithymum. Next base: position 1,744,207 of record CAMAPF010000150.1, on the reverse strand, counting down.
GGTTAGCTTTGCCGTCAAGCATCCGTAAATTGCAGAGTTTGAGCTCAATTAATAATTTAATTTAATACTATTCATTTAAACTTCCCTGTGGGAAAGCGTTGGGCGGCGCAGAGGTGCAGCCAGATGGATAAACCCCTTCATTGGCCCGGAAGAGGAGATATCTGGCGGGCAAGGTGAACGCCCGATTCGCACCCAGAGAGACAGCATCCACGTTGGAGGAGATCGGTGACCTGGGCGGAGCGAAGGTTGTTCAATGACAGGAATCGATGGGAACCGCTCGGTGGTTTCCGTCGCCAATTCAATGACTGGAATCGTCATATAGAAGGAAGGTCATCTGACATGCGATGGAGCTTCAATCGAACGTGTGTTAGGCAACAAAGCAGAGCACGAGGGGTGACAAACTGTGCAGTGGGATTTCCCTGGCATCAAGGAACGGCGATCATGGACCAACAACTACACTGGGAGGAGATGGCTTGGAGAACACGTGCAGATTCAGAACTCACGATCCAGGTGCTCTGGAAGTCTTTCCTTTAACTTGGGTGTTCTGCAGGCAGAAGGCTCGCTCCTTCACTTGACAATTGTGGAGCAGCGGAAAATCAATTTGCTTTAAACATTCCTTTCCTCCCAGCCCTCTGCGTCCCCTCCCACATCTTTTTCCATTCAAGAAAATATGGCACGCAGCTATGTCTGTGGATGGTTATCCACCTCTAAACATATATATGAGTCACTTTTGTATCTGTCTTCCTTCCGTTTATGTAGAAAGCTGAAATCGGGAGTCACAAAGAGAGCGTTGCTTTCGAGTTTTAAGGTCATATACGCCGTGTCATCGCCATATGGTATGTATATTCTCTCCAACTTATGGATATCATTCAAATTTTCATTTAATTTCAAGTTTCATTGATTACATCCTTAATGGTTGTACCACTGTTTTAGTTAATTTTGTGATGCAGATTCTCGTTTCTTCATTTTTAAATTAGCTACTATTCTCATTAAGGTTTTTATTTTTGGTAGATAATGAGCTAGGTTTTGTTTGAATCAGAAGTAGGCTATATAAGGAAGAGCTATTGAACAGGAATAATTTCATAAGATATAAAGGACTTATATTTCGTTAATCAGGGCAGTCCGGATTTGGTTAGAAAGAACTATGCTTCTTGTACACTTACTGCTGAATTCTGTAGGAACCGAAGTGGGGGAGTCATGTTGGATCAAGAATTGTCAATTGTAGCAGCCCCTTACCATCATGTGCAGATAGAATTCTTCTTCTGACATCTTAATAACAATACTAATACTAGGTGCAAATGGCTTTTTAGTTTTAATTGTTAGTTGTATAAACTCGCTTCTTCACTCAATTGGTAATCCTCATTTTATTCATTACTATTAGGATGTGGTTTCTTTTCTCTCTCTCAATCTGTTTTCTATCCTAACTTTGCATTGTTTGGTATAAATGTGCTATCTAACTTGTACCTAATATGATGGAGAAAAGGTTTCGGTTTTCCGGCCTTTTAATGCAGTAACATTTTTTTCCTTTTATAAATAATAGGAAAAGAAAAAATTGTCACCGCCACCGAATTCAAGGAATGTAAAGATGGCAACAGCTTTTCCCAAACATCTAATTAATGCAACAACCTCAGTCCATTGATTCACCTCCAGAAGACACTAGACTGCCTATGAATCTGCCTGAAAAGTTAAAACTATTGGGGAAGTAGTGTATCTACTCTTTCTCCCCCCATTTCTTTTCCAGTTGATCTTTTCTGTTGAAGAGTGTTATCTACATTAGCAAAATCCTGATCTCTTTAGTTGTCAAATAAATATGTGTTGAGATACATGAAAACATGGCAATTTAGGAAATATTCTTCTCATTTTTTAAAAAAGCCTTCCAAACATTAACTTCAAGGAATATATAACATGTCTCCTTGACAATACTTCCTACCAAACATTAACTTCAAGGAAGTTTCAATTTTTTTAGCTGCCAAAAACATTGTTATTAAATTCGTAACAGGGTGAAAGGATTTCCAATTGCATATCATTCTGCCTTATTCATTGACTGATGTTTTGATACTGTGCAAACAATTTCTACTCACTTAGTTAAGTTTTGTAACAAGGCGATAAGTGTTAAGTGTTTGCATATTTAATGTACCTTTTTGACACACTTTGCAAGCATAAAATACATATACTGTCCAGGGGTTTCGATGAATGAAGTGCTTACTGGGAAATTGAATTAGATGACCGAGAGGTTTGAATAATTGCAGCCATTAGTAATCAGAACAAACAACATCAGCCTGTACCAACCAGAATGCGAAACTAATAAGTACGCAAAGACACACTTTGTTTGTACAGTATCAGAAGACCAAAGAAGATGACTGGAGCGCAGGGGCGAAGTCAAGGGGGATCAGGGTGGTCAGCCGACCCCGCTGAAAGTTTGAGAGCATAGAGCTCTGAAATATCTTCGATTTGATATATTATGGCCCCCATAACTCATTACGAGTAAAAAGTTATGACTTCAGGAAAATCAGCACTATCTAAACGTAAAATCAACAAAATTTGATGCAAACTATAGAATACTTTCCCAAATTTTAAAAATATGGTATAATTCACTCAATACTTACATGACACGACCCAGAAACAAAGCAAAAACAATCTATCTTATTGCTACTACGAGTGCCTATTTATCTAAATTGCACATGAAATATTCAACACGGACATTGTTTAAAAACAATCAATCATTTTCATTCTGTATCTAGGTTGAGTTTCGACCCCCCTGAGCCTTTTTTCTGGCTTCGCCACTGCTGGAGCGGATGTGAGAAGACGTTGTTTGAAGTTATACAGTTAAGGCTTCAAACCTTTTTTTTGCGAGCGGAAGTGAAGTAACTGCAAGCACCGATTGGGTTAAAGGGTGAGGGAATGGAAGTGAAGAGTTGAATGGCTTTAAAATGTGATTGGGGTTAACGGAAAATAACTATGCTAACGGCAAGTGCCCCTTATTATATAAGAGGAGATTGTGATTATTATAATCATCTTGGTTGCTTTATTTTCCTACATACAATCAAGGCTACAAATATTTTATTCATTAATTTTCTATATCTTTTTCTAACAAACAATGTTACGACAATTTACTCATAATACTCACATATTCACTCAACTTAACCCCGACCATCAATTAACATCCCTACAATGGTCTTGGGCATTTACACGAACGCGCATCGCGCGTTGCTAAACTAGTATATATATATAAGGTACGGTTCGAGGCCTGGGACCGGTTCGGTTCCTAGGCGAAATATGTGGAACCGTTTGAAAATATGAAATTTTACTAACGGTTCGGTTCTTATAAATTATTTTGTAGAACCGATAAGGAACCGAACCGTTCTTAACAGTTCGGTTCTTGTCATTTAACGGTTCCTAGTATTTAAAAAAAATCTTACAAATCACGGTTAAATTTGTGTCAAAAACACATTCAACGCTTGAAATTACAATACAAATATGTTGAACTTCGTTTCAAACCTCAAAAGTTGAGTTTAAAAGATGAATACATAACAAACTGCAAATTTTAGAAAACAAAAACAAAACAAGATACTCGGTAAAGAAGCCCAATAAAACCAGTTAAATGAAAAATAATTTCAAATAGTTAAATAACTAAACTAAAATAGTGAATGTATTATGAAAATAGATAAGTAAATATACATTAAAATATATATACTAATAAGAAATATATATAATTTTAATTATTATATATAACGGTTCTTTAACGGTTCCACGTACATATTTTTTACAGGAACCGAGAACCGAACCGTTAATAAAAAGTAGGAACCGAACCATTAACAAATAACTAATAAATTTTGGAACCAAACCGAACCAGGTCATAACGGTTCGGTCCGGTTCAGTTCTTCGGTTCTTGGTTCCAAAGTCCCAGCCCTATACGGTTCCGGTAAGAATGAAGCTTTAGGAGAAAAATAAGAACAACATCCAACCATCAATTGATTTAATCGGATGGTTATAATCAGAGCCGGCTATGGGGGCAGGAAGCCTAGACAAGTGTCTAGGGCCTCCAAAATTTAGGGCCTCTCATTTTTAAAATAAACCCATTAGTATAGCAAATCTACAGAAGGCCCTGCTCGACTTGGACGAAGGCGGAAGCTCAAAGGTCAAAGGTGGAAGCACATGACTACCTTTTTTTAGAAGACCGACAAACACACAGCGGCAATCCCGTCCCCCTTCACGGCTAACGGCTTCACCTCTTGCCGGCTTGGCCCATTCCGCAATCCCCAATCGGCCTAAGAGTAATAGGTCTTAGGTCTGCACTCTTGGCTTTAGTCTTTAAGTCTTTTATTAACTTTATTAATTGGGTAATTGATTTAGTTGATCTGAAGGATCTTTAGTGTTACTACTCCGTACGTTTTATTGTTTATGAGTACATCTTTTAGTTTTCTAAAATTCCGTTTGGTAGCACGAAAATCAGCTGATTTGGCTGATTCTACTGAAATTTATGAAGTTTTGGCTGAAGTAGTTGTATTGGCTGATTCTGCTGATTTAAGAAAAAATTATTTTTAAAATATGTTTTATTAATAAAATAAAGAAAAAATTATATGTAAAAATAGCTAAAATGGTCATCTACAGTAACTTCAGCCATACAGCCAGAAAAGTAACTTCAACCTTACTTTTTCTGCTTATTACACAATTCAGCGCGCGAAAGCAAAAATTACGTGTTTGGTGAAAAAGTTGGCTGATAAGCCTGATAAACTGAAAAACAGTGTTGCCAAACGGCCTCTAAATTGTTAGTGGGTTGACTTGGCTTGGGCATTAAGGGCTTATGGGTTTATGGTAAATTATAAGTATCTTGATATATTGAAATTGTAATTTCTGATTTTGATTGACAAATATATTGAACATTAATAATCTCTTATACGCAATTAAAAATAGTGGATTCAATTTTAATTTATGAATAACTTATTTAGTACAGAGTACTACGTATTATTTTTAATAAACTGTAGGATTTATGATGACGGGAAAACGAAAGCATGATTCGAGATGTACAAAGAGAAAGAACACATTAAGAAATGATTTAGTTATAAAATTGCTACTAGCTCTATGAAGATTGAGAATGAGCGTGACCGCGTGAGGATGTATTTTTGATCATTTTTTAATCTTTCGCAAAAGAAGAAGAATATTCTCATTATGTTAAAAGTACTATATCAATTGTGTCATATGTAATTTACATCTATTTAATGGATATTCTATTTTTTTATTATGCTGGAAATTTTTTTTACTTAAAATGTCGATATGATCGTCTAGAGCCTCATATTTGCTCTAGACGGCCCTGGTTATAATAGTAATGGACCATATTAATGATGGTTAAACTCACGTGCACTATTTTAGAAATTTACATGGAAAGTTTGTAATGCATTTAATACCTAGGGGCATCTTTGTAAATGAGTAAATGGACATTAGGAGCACGTTTATTCTATTTAAGGGAAGAATTTGAATCATCTTGCTACTTCTTTAATAAAAGTAACGCAAGGCAGAAATTCATGTCTGCAGTGCTACCAATTAGAAATCAAAATTACAAAAACATTATTAAAGTGCAGATTGTTTTAATTTATAGTGCATTATGTTGTGCAAAAAAATAATGGGATAATTACAAAGAAAAATAAAAAGAAAGTGGCGATGAAGACTATAAACTGTCTAAAGTTTTATACTCATGCAATAATTCATGTAAAAAGTTAAACTTTTGTAATTCATTAAATTAGTTATAGTATCATGTGCATGTTTGTATTAGTAGGGTAAACTGTGCACTAAAATTTTCTTATGTGTGCATGAAAGGGATTAAATAAAGGCGTATTAAGGATAACAGGTGGTAAGGTAAATTGTGCACTAAAATTTGTGTATGTGTGCATGAGAGGGGTTAAATAGAGGCGTATTAAGGATGAAAGGTAGTAGGGTAAATTGTGCACTAAAATTTTCGTACATGTGCATGAAAGGGGATGTATGTTTTGCACACAAAGTAATAATGTGGCACATGACGAAATTGTGCATATTGACTCAATGAGTTGTGCGGTTTAAAAAGAAAATCTGAAGTATAAGAAATGAAAGAAACCGTGCAGTAGTAGTATAAAAACACACTAGATCATTTGCATATGTGGAATGTAACTGAAAAGGAAAGGAAATTAATGATTCATTAAGTCTCAAAATTAAATGGATGTGAAAATGAAAATGGAAAGGTGATTTACGTAGGTATGGAAAGAAAATATATAATGACATAAATGGGCAATGAGTCTACACGTGACTATGAAGGAAAATGGTCTAATCTAATGGCTAGGATTGATTCTTATTTTTTTCATTAGATGGTGTTGTTTTTTTTTTGAAAGGAAGATATTTAATTATTATTAATCAAATCGTTGGCTAAAGTCGAAACAATGAAAGAAGGAGGAGAATCAACCCAATACTGCGAATCAGAGATAGAGCAAGCCGACCGAGCTAACAAATGAGCTGGCTTATTCGTTGATCGCCTCACATGACAAAATGAAATTAACGAAACTGAATTCGCTATGTCTCTAATGTCGTCTCTCAAAAGTCCCACCAAAGAGCAGCTTGAACCTTCATGGATTTCCGAAATTGCTCTAGCTACATCAGATTCAATTTCCACCGAATTGAAGCCATGCTCCTTCAGCCAGCTCAATGCCTCCTGAATACTCATGAGTTCAGCACCCAATGCTGTCAATACTCCCGACCATGGTTTTGATACCCCAACAATGAACTGACCTTCTGAGCTCCTCAAGCACCATCCTAGCCCGCATCGGTCTGTCTGCGTCACCGCATCCACATTCAGCTTCCATCTACCTTGGACCGGTTTGCTCCAAAATGCTTGCCCCTGCTGGATCGTTGGCTTCCGTCGCCCACTCAACGCCGTCTGCTGAGCCTGCTGCCAGCCCTCGACGAGAACTCGACCCCGGTGTGCTGCCTGCGTCGGAGATGAAGTCGTCCCCTGCCATACTCGCTAGTTCCGTTCTGTCCATGATGTGAGTTTTCTCGCACTTAAAATAAATCGTAATATAGTGGTTGAAAGTACGAGTATCGTCTCCACAGGGACGGACAAAAGGGAATTAAAGATTAACTAAATTCAGCTATTAAAAATAAAATAAAATAAAATAAAATAAAATAAAATAAAATGCAATTGTGCGAGACTGATTGGGTGGAAAATTAAACTAAAGTGAATTAACGATAAAATAAAGGGTTGGTTTCTTCCCAATTAACGACGAAGGGAACATGGATTGATTCCGGGGTAATCAGATTTCTGGCAGATCAGGCCTAATTACATGAAATTAATTTAATTGAGCCTAGCTAATCATTACTAAGTTCTTACCGCTCTCGCAGCGTATGGTACAATAATTTAGGAGATCAGGCTGATCTCTCATGCGACAAGATCCTAAATTATTGCCAAGACGAGCGAGCTTACAAACCTTAATCGCTACTAATCTCTTAGCGAACGATTAAGTGTGTGTGAATGTGTCCTAGAATAAACTAGATCTCTCTTAATTTATTCTACAAGCAATTGTAATTCTAGTGCGCGTTCTAGGTTACAAGACATATCAGTTAAATTATTCAAACACAAATTAAACAACATTCATGCAATTAAACCGACAAGAATCTAGCCATACATCATGATTAACCCATTCATCAACCCCAAATTCTTAATTAAACTACTCACAATTCATAATTGAAGAATCAATAGAATTGGGAAGAATAGAATTAATTGTCATTATTTAAAAAGATGAACTTACAAATAATCCTAGGGTCTTGAAGTAAAATAGCGGAAAAAAATGAATAAATTCATCCATAGGCCTCTCCGTTATGTTCGTAACACCTAAAAAGGGACAAATTTATAACCGGAATTCTTGGAATTTGTTGAGGTTTGTTCCTTCAACCTTCAGGCCCAACACGTAAGCCCAAAGATTTCGAGTGGAGTGAGTGTATGTATATCTAGCCCAACAACTATCAGATGGATCAGGAAACAGAGGAAGTAGCAGGCAATGTAAATAGGTATTATTAACTTCGTAATAACTCCCCTAAGTACAATCTACTTGCTAAAAAGGCATGTCGGCCGTTCGTCTTACAAGGCAGTAGAAATGTTGCGAGTAAGAATACAATAGCTGGAGTGCTAAGAATAGAAAGTTGTCAACCCTTTACAATGAAATAAATGCTTCTATTTATACCCACCAATGGGCAGGTGGCTGCGCTGACGTGGCAGCCTGTGGACCGCTGGTGCCCCAACTACCAAATCTTCAGCATTAAATGCACTTCCCGCCAGAATCTAGGCTTCCCGCCTAATCAGTGGGGACGTTCGTCCACCCGGGAAGTGAGCAGGATCCCCCCAAGTGACCCTCAGGAGATACCGGCTGTTCGTCTCCTGGCCTTGATAGATACTCACCATGTGGACTGGGCCTCCTCCGATGACTATAGGCTTGTCATGGGGACGTTCGTCGTCATCCCTGGTGGCCCGCGGCCCTGCTCCTTATCCCTACATTGACGTTCGTCGGGAGGACCCGCTGGGCCTGAACCCCCAACCCCAGACGTTCGTCCATCCTCAAGGAACATGGGCCTGTGGGGCGGCCTAGTGTTCTAACTGGACGTCCGTCTGGCGAAATGGGTTAGTGGGCCGGACCTCGGCTTGGGCCCTTAACCCAACACAAGACCCCACTTCTGATGTTCTGGGCTTGCGCAGGACATAAGGAAGTATGAACTCCCTCGAAGTAGACGTTCGTGTCTTGATACTTGTGTTTTCTGCACCCGTTGGAAGCGTACGCTCGTGGTCATGGTGCTTGACAGCTGTCGACGGTTCAGGAAACGAGGTGACGGCTGATGTTGCGGCGGTGCATTTTCCCGAGGAAGTGTCATCATTACGCTTCCATCCCACGCACGGCGCGTGAGCCGGACCACACTCTTTGCTACGTGTCAACCCCTCGTTGGCCTCTTATACGGTGCTTCCCCTATAAATGCCGGGTTTTCCCCCTGAACTAGGGTTCCCAATTTCTGCTCCCTTGCTCTAGAATCTCCGCTGTTCTTCGAGTTCTCTGCGTGGTTTCCGAGTTCGGCTAAACCCCTTGTAAGGTAATTTCCCCCCTCTGCTTCTTTCCTTTGTTCTATTTCCTAGCCGAAATGACTTCGATGGAGATCTCATCAAGTTCCGATTCCGGTTCGTCGGGTTCCTCTTCGGGCTCCTCTTCTGACGATGTGAATGCACGTTCCCCGGGAAAGGCCAGCGTTTCTGGGACCTCTGGTTCGGCTACGACGGTGGGGACCATCCGGGCTGATAGTGAGCCGGATGACGCTTCTCAAGGTAGTGGAAGTGACGCCGGGGATGGGAACGCCGATGGGGCCGTGGACGTTATTGATGCAGTCCCCCTGAATGAGCGCCCCGCCGATTATGATTCTGGAGAAGAGGCCGAATCAGGTTCTGACATGGAGGTGCATGATCTGGGCATTCCTACAGATATGGAGCGCCACATCTGTCCGATCAGAAGCGCCCTCGACCATGATCAAGTCCTCTCCCGCGTGGCTCTTAACAAAATCCGCACCTTCTTCCCCCCGCCGTTCGTCTGGAGAGTGAGAGGCGCCGAGCACGTGATGAAGAGACGTCCAGGGATGATCATGCTTCACTTGGACTCCGTTGAAGTCGGGCTGCGGTTTCCCCTTCACGCATTTTATGTGGAGTTCTTCCACTGCTTCCAAGTGGCCCCGGCGCAATTCATGCCAAACTCTTATAGGTTCATATCGGCCTTCTTGGTGCGCTGCAAACTTGCGGGGGTCGATGCCACCCTGGATCTGTTCCACTACTCTTTCCGGATCACTCCCCAGAACTCCGACGGGTATCTGAGCGTGGCCGCTCGTCCGAGGAGGAGGCTGTTTAAGAGCTACCCCTCCTCCATCCATGACTGGAAAAACCGGTTCTTCTTCCTTCGCTATGATGGTCCTCCCCTCCCAGTTCGTTGGAATGGCTACCCCCCGAAGATAGAGTCGCCGGAGTTGACCGACGATCTGAGCGAGGCCGTGGAGGGCATCCTGCAGGGCGGCATTCGCCCCATAGCTGGCTATCTGACCTTCGAGGCACTCTCGGGGGCAGGCATAGGTACCGCCCGTGTCCTTGGACTCCTTCCACCCTTCGACGCTCGTCTCGGGGCACCGGGCGGTCCTGTCCTTCGAGGTGAGTGTCCTTTTGCATTCTCTGTTCGTCTTCTAACCCTTTATTGTTCTCCTGCAGGTTCTCCGCCAGACAGAGCTCAGATGAATCACGCCGAGTGTCTGAAAACAAGGAAGGCCAAGGCGGCCGCTGCTAAAGCCGCACTGACGAAGGCCAAGAACGCCCCCGCATCGGATTCCAACTCCTCGGCCTCTGATGCTGCCCGACGAATTGCTGAGGGTGAGCAGCACTTGATTGCCACCGTGCTGGCTCAGGGTTCCGGGGCCCCTGCCCTTGAAGCTGCCCTTCCACCGCCGGTCATCCCCACGAAGGCGGCTCCTCAGAAGGGGACAGAGAAGGTCCCCGAGAAGAAACAGAAAAGGGGCCGTGAGGCAGGCTCCACTGCCCCCCTGCTTGAAGATGCCGGCTCCCTGCCTTTGAGCTGCCCGGCGGAGGAGCTTTGGAGGGAGATGGCCCTCAAGGCCGGTCTCGAGCTGCCCCGCCGTTCGTCGTCTGAGGCGACCAGCGCTGCCCTGGCCACCGCTCTTCAGGTATCCCTTCTTTACCAGATCCGAGTACCTCTTTCCCTTGATGTCCATCTTCTGACCATTGCCTTTATTTTTCCGTCTGTTATCCAGTCTGGGCTTCTAGTCCTTCAAGCTGAGGCTGCCAGGGAGGCTGACCTGAGGGAGGTCAAGTCTAAGGCCGACGCGGCCGTTGCTACGGCCCGGGAGGCCGCTGCTACGGCCCGGGAGGCCGCTCGTCGAGCTGAGGCAGAGGCAGCGGCCAAGGGAAGGGAGATTGCAGCCCTGCAGGCTGAATCTCGCAGTCAATTAGCCGGTCTTGAGAGAGCCGGCTTTAAGCTTGTCCCGGTGCTCCCTGCTGCCAAGGATGCCACCCCGGAGTGGCTGGTTGATACCTCCGGCTATAGGAACACTGGGGAGTTCATGGACTCCGCCAAGGATTACTGCGCCGGGGCCTTTGGCGACGTGTTCTCTGCGGCGCTGGCGAAGATTCCGCCCCGGCAGCGCGTGTCGTGCGGCGCCAGTGTTGAGGTTTGTTCCTTCAACCTTCAAGCCCAACACGTAAGCCCAAAGATTTCAAGTGGAGTGAGTGTATGTATATCTAGCCCAACAACTATCAGATGGATCAGGAAACAGAGGAAGTAGCAGGCAATGTAAATAGGTATTATTAACTTCGTAATAACTCCCCTAAGTACAATCTACTTGCTAAAAAGGCACGTCGGCCGTTCGTCTTACAAGGCAGTAGAAATGCTGCGAGTAAGAATACAATAGCTGGAGTGCTAAGAATAGAAAGTTGCCAACCCTTTACAATGAAATAAATGCTTCTATTTATACCCACCAATGGGCAGGTGGCTGCGCTGACGTGGCAGGCTGTGGACCGCTGGTGCCCCAACTACCAAATCTTCAGCATTAAATGCACTTCCCGCCAGAATCTAGGCTTCCCGCCTAATCAGTGGGGACGTTCGTCCACCCGGGAAGTGAGCTGGATCCCCCCAAGTGACCCTCAGGAGATACCGGCTGTTCGTCTCCTGGCCTTGATAGATACTCACCATGTGGACTGGGCCTCCTCCGATGACTATAGGCTTGTCATGGGGACGTTCGTCGTCATCCCTGGTGGCCCGCGGCCCTGCTCCTTATCCCTACATTGACGTTCGTCGGGAAGACCCGCTGGGCCTGAACCCCCAACCCCAGACGTTCGTCCATCCTCAAGGAACATGGGCCTGTGGGGCGGCCTAGTGTTCTAACTGGACGTCCGTCTGGCAAAATGGGTTAGTGGGCCGGACCTCGGCTTGGGCCCTTAACCCAACAGAATTCATTGGGGATTTTTTATTAGTGCTGAGTTAACTATAGTGCAAAGTCGTATCTCTTTGATTCATAAGATCCAAAAAGTTTATAGATCTCAGGGGGTCCAGATTCATAATCGGCATATTGAAATTATTGTACGTCAAATAACAGCAAAGTTTTAGTTTCAGAAGATGGAATTTCTAAAAATATGAAATCGGGCCGATTTGGGATTCAATTTCGCGTAACTCGGGGCAACACACGGCGTGTGTCCCCCCTACGCACGGCCGTGCGTTGCTGGCAGTGTCTTCCTTGCTTTTTCGCCTTCAGACGCACGGTCGTGCGTTCCCCTACGCACGGTGGGCGTCAAACTTCCGAATTTGAGAAAACTTTCTTCATGAAAGATGTAGATAATGAAGTCCTCTATCCACAAAAACTTGCCGAATTGGATTTGGATCATCCAATGAAGAGATATGATTAAAATGGTGGAAGGTCTCATTCTGAAATCGCAGCAGGGATCATCTGACTTCATCGTCTATTTTCATCTTCATCCTCTCAGATTCTCGGAATAATGTATTCATATGATTTGTAGATCTTGAAGTTAGCTTTCATGTGGACTTTGAATCGTGTTCTTTGGATGCTTCTACAAAGAGATATGCTTGAATGATTGATAGAAGGTCAACCGGAATGTCGTTTTCAAGCTTTATTCATCTTCTTTTGATCTCATAACCAATTCTAGAGCTCTTTTGACATCAAATCTTCATCGTAAACCTCCCGATGACCTCCAAATCTCTCAATCCACTCTCGAATGCATCTCGAATCATCCCGATTGATCCTCAAGTGCCGGTGCCGAACTCTAAATTCCCGACTTTGACTCCAAATGACACAAAACTCGAACCAACGCCTGGTAAACATAACTTGAGCTAAAATTGAGACTTGTAACACCTTAAAGCTAGGAAAAACATCACAAGCCGATATCAACACGCATCAAATGCGTGTCTAAACTTATCAGTCCACAACGACGATCAGCCCCATATCAATTGCACCAGGTCCGTCACATTCTTCTTCCGAAACTCCTCATTAACCTGCTGCAAGAAATCCAACTCTTCTGCCGAGCTCCACTGCCATCGAATTACTGCTCAAAGATCTTTAGCAGCCTGACAAAGTCTGAACAGGTGCTCGAATGTTTCAGGAGCCGATTCACAAAGACCGCAAAGCCCCGGACAGTTAACTCTTCGAACCTACAAATTAAGCCTCAAGGGAAGGCACCCGCTACAAACCTGCCAATAAAAACATTTTAATCTTAGGTGGAATGTTAAAATTCCACATAGCAGTCCAAAGCATCCCTGACTCAGTATCCAGCTCCCCCTTCAACTGCCTATAGCAGCTCCAAACCGAGAATTGTCTGGTTTCCTCCCATCTCCAACAAATTGAATCCGTCATTGATGACCTACTCAAAGGAATACCCTTTATAAGGGCCACATCTCTTTCCTCGAAAATGTCCTCAATAATGTCCCTATCCCTCTCCTGCGATCAGTGCAGAAAAGATTGGCAACCACCGCCTCCTTTAAATCTTCATATTTTTCAGAAGTAATCCGAGGATTCTCCCTGTCCGGAAGCCATGGTTCCTCCCAAATATTAATAGAGTGACTGTCCCCAACTCTCCAATAATAGCCCCCCTAATAACATCTTGGGTGTGAATTAGGCTATGCCAAACAAAAGACGGGTTGTTTCCCGGTTTTGCAGTCAAGAAACTCCCTTTGGGGTAATAGCGGGCTTTAAAAACCCTCCCCACAAGTGATTCCGGATTTGTAAAAATTCTCCAGGCCTGTTTGGCCAACATGGCTGTATTAAAGTCACAGAGATTTTTAAAGCCCAACCTGCCAACTTTTTTGGAACACATAGGGCTGTCCAATTCTTCTAATGGATTCTTTTACTCGTCTTACCTTTCCACCAATTGCCGTTCATAATATTCTCAATCTCCTGGCAAAGGTCAACAGGTAGAAGGAACACATTCATAGAATAAGTAGGCATGGCCTGTATGACCGCCTTCAACAGAACTTCCCTCCCTGCTTTAGATAGAAATTTATTATTCCAATTGTTGATGCGGCTAACAATTCTTTGTCTGAGATAACTTAAAATGTTTTTCCGGTTCCGCCCTACTAGAGCCGGTAACCCCAAATATCTTTCATCCTCTCCATCCAGACCAACACCCAATAATTCAATAAGGCCCTCCCGGTAATCCAACGTGACATTAGAGCTAAAGAACACCTTGGATTTATTGAAATTAATTACCTGGCCCAAAGCACCTTCATAATCCGCCAGGATCTCTTTCACCAGAGAAGCCTCCTCATGACAAGCTCGAAAAAATAGCAGACTGTCATCTGCAAAAAATAAATGTGAGATCATAGGAGCCCCCCGAGCTATGGATACTCCATGCAGACTACCCATGGACTCATATCTACGTAATAAAGCACTGAGACCCTCTGCCACAAGTAAAAAAAGATATGGGGATAGAGGATCCCCTGTCTCAATCCCCTCCCCGGCGCAACCAGATCGATCATCTCATCATCAAATGGAATGGAGTAAGAAACAGAGGTCACACATTCCATAATCAGACGCACCCACTTCTCATCAAAACCCAAGCTTCTCATCATTCCTTCCAGAAAAGGCCACTCGACTCGGTCATAGGCCTTGCTCATGTCTAACTTAAGACCAACAAAGCCTATCTTTCCCTGTCGTTTACACTTCAGAAAGTGTTGAGATTCAAAAGCCAGCATTATATTATCCACAATATATCTACCCAGAATAAAGGCACTTTGTTGTTCAGAGATACATAGGGGTAGAATATTTTTCATACGGTTAGCCAGCATTTTGAAAAAACAATTATAAATCACATTACAAAGTACAATTGGTCGCCAATCTCTCAAGCTCCTCGGGGTATCATTTTTGGGAATAAGCACAATGTGAGTATGATTAATATAATCCGGGAGCTTACCGGTCTCAAAAGCATGTTTGCAAAAATTAACAATGTCTGGTCCCACGACATACCAGAAGTGCTGGTAAAAGCCCGGACTGAACCCATCCGGCCCAGGAGATTTATCTGGGAACATATCAAAGACTGCTTTCTTAACCTCTTCACTGCGGACTGGGCCATAGAGATCAATATTATGCTGAGCATTAAGTCGTCTTTGCACACACCCATGAATGAAGTCAGCTGTGCCGATCCCTGCAGTAAAAAGATGATTAAAATAATCCCCAACTAATCTGCCAACTTCAGAACGGTCCGTTTCCCATCTCCCATCCGTCACACGGAGCCTTGTCATTCTATTTCATCGTCGTCGTCTCTTGACAGAATTATGAAAAAAATGTGTGTTCAAGTCCCCACCCTGAAGCCATAACACTTTTGCCCGTTGTCTACCATACACATTTTCCTTCTCAAGCAATTCCAGGTACTCCTTAACTTTATCAAACTTACTGACTCCCCAAGAATCCCACCGTCTTCGAAGAAAAGCAAGCCTCTTTCTGCAAAAAGAAATGTGTTTGCCATACGAGCCCACCTTATTATGACCCCACTCTCCGACTTCTTTCCCACAGGTAGAGACTTGCCCCATAATACCCATTTCGCGGCCAAGACCCCAGCTACGAGCAACAATTTCTCTGCAATCCGCCTCTCTTAGCCATACATTTTCAAATTTAAAATTTTGTCTCCTTTGGAATCTCTGTGTAGGAATAAGTTTGATGAAGAGTGCGATGTGATCGCTAGGAGCCCTGATAAGTCCGTATTTAGACACGCATTTGATGCATGTTGAGATCTACTTTTAATGGTTTTCCTAGCTTTAAGGTGTTGCAAGTCTCAATTTTAGCTCAAGTTATGTTTACCGGGCGTTGGTTCGAGTTTTGTGTCATTTGGAGTCAAAATCAGGAATTTAGAGTTCGACACCGGTGCTTGAGGAGCAATCGGGATGATTTGAGAAGAATTTGAGATTGATTTGAGATCTATGGAGTTCACCGGGAGGTTTTACGATGAAGATTTGATGACAAAAGAGCTCTAGGATTGGCTTCGGGATCAAAAGAAGATGAATGAAGCTTGAAAACGACGATCAAGATGACCTTCTGTCAATCGTTCCAGCATAACTCTTTGTAGAAACAACCTATGGACACGATTCAAGTTCGATATGAAATCTAACCTCAAGGGCTACAAATGATATGAAGTTACCTTTGCAAGAATCTGAGAGGAAGAAGGTGAAAACAGACGATGAAATCAGATGATCTCTGCTGCGATTTCAGAAAGACACCGTCCACCGTTTTGATCATATCTCTTTATTGGATGATTCAAATCACATTCGGTAAATTGAGGTGGATATAGGACTTCATTATCTACAACTGTCATGAAGGAATCATTGCCAAATTCGGAAGTTAAGTAGGCACGATCGTGCCCTCAAAGTCAGGCACGATCGTGTGTGAAGAGAAAGCATCGTGGAGCTACTGCCAGCCAGGCACGATCGTGCCTGGAGGGAGGCACGATCGTGCCTGACCAAAATGCGTTTTTTTTGCTCCGGAGGCACGATCGAAGGCACGATCGTGCCTGACATCGTGCCTGCCTCCGGAAATCCCAATTCAGCTCAAATTTCACCCGATTTTTTTTATTTAAACAGCCTGTAAACCCCCGATTTGAAGGGGGGAGCTTAGAGAGAGTGCCTAGCACGAATTTTAGAGGGATTTTCAGCCTTGTTCATCAATCTTTTGGTATTCTTTGTAAGTTCCATCTTTTTAGTTAATGACAATTAATTCTATTCTTCCCAATTCTATTGATTCTTCAATTATGAATTGTGAGTAGTTTAAATAGGGATTGGGATTGATGAAGGGGTTGATCATGATGTATGACTAGTTTTTTGATGGATTAATTGCATGAATGTCGTTTAATTTGTGTTTGAATAATTTAACTGATATCTTTTGTAACCTAGAACGCGTGCTAGAATTACAATTGCTTGTAGAATAAATTAAGAGAGATCTAGTTTATTCTAGGACACCTTCACACACACTTAATCGTTCGCTAAGAGATTAGTAGCGATTAAGGGGCCGTAAGCTCGCTCGTCTTGACAATAATTTAGGATTCTGTCGCATGAGAGATCAGCCTGGTCCCCTAATTTATTGTACTCTACGCCGCGAGAGCGGTAAGAACTTAGTAATGATTAGCTAGGCTCAATTGAATTAATTTCATGTAATTAGGCCTGATCTGCTAGAAATCTGGTTACCCCGGAATCAATCCCTGTTCCCTTCGTCATTAATTGGAGAGCACCCATTTATTTTAATCGTTTAGTTGCATTTTAATTTTTCATACCAATCATATCTCGCACAACGCATTTATTTTATTTATTTTTAATCGCTGAATTTAATTAATCTTTGATTCCCTTTTGTCCGTCCCTGTGGAGACGATACTCGTACTTACACCACTATATTACGATCTATTTTAAGTGCGAGAAAACACACATCAAATCCCTCCAGAGATTCGCCTACTGCATCCCCAAATATATCAAGCCAGCTCTCGGAGACGAGAATTCTATCGAGTTTTTCCTCAACCCAATTCTAAGTCCCTCTCCAACGTTCCCGGGTGAATTGATATCCAGAAAAAGAGAAATTTCACAACCCATTAGCCCAAACTGTTTCCCGAAATCCTCTTAACAGCCCAGGCGGATGATCAACACGACCTCTCTTTTCCGAGCCAAAGATCAGATCATTAAAGTCTCCCATGACAAGCCACGGCCTATCACTGCCCTGACTCAAAGATTTAAGAATATTCCAGGATTCCCTCCTTCTTGGGCGATCCGGGCAGCCATAGAAACCCGTGAACCGCCAATCAGGAGCTCCATCCTCAAGTTTAATACTCGTGTCAACAAAGTGATTTGAGGATCCTGCAATGTGAATACGCACACCTGAACTCCAAAGCAAGGCCAAACCACCACTGTGACCAACACTTGCAACCGCATAACAATGATCCATACCAACTTTGCGCATAAAACATTCAATTTTATTAGCATTAGAGAAAGTTTCCATAAGAAAAACCACATATGGCCTCTTTAAGTGAACCATGTCCACTAAAGCTTGAACTGTCGCTGGGTTGCCAAGCCCACGACAGTTCCAGCTAAGGCAACTCATTGCTCCCGGCGGGCCTGAGAACCAGAACCCGCCGCTAACTCGTTTTTTGAAATGACGACCTCCATATCCTGATCACCAGACTGCAATTTAATAGACCCCGTTCCCGAGGCCTTCCTCTTTTTTGTCAACATCCCCTCGGTCTGCTGGGATATCTCCACCTCCGGATCCTCGGCATAGACTCCAAGCTTCCCACCCGACCCAGATGATGGCTCCCCGTGCAAAAATTTGTCATCTCCATTAACCGAGCATTTACTACCTTTGCTCGCCACCCCCCTACCAGACCCAGCTCTCAGCCAGGAGCCAAACAATTTCTCTCTTCCACTTTCCGCAAACTGAAATCTCCAGGTGCACATGCGGTCAACGTGATTCATTAGTCCGCAAATAAAACAAAAATGTGGTAATCGTTCATACTTAATGCTCACCCTAATGGGTACCCCTCCACGCTTAAGTGTGACCTTCCGTTTGAGAGGATTGTTTACATCAAGTATGACACGAATACGTATAAATTCTTTCCATCCCCTGGTGAAGTTGCTCGCATCAGCGGAATCACAAAAGCCGACCTGATCCCCTATGATTTTACAAATATCTTCTGTAAACAGTTCATGGGGTAGATCAAAAGCCCTAATCCAAAAACCAACTTTATCCAGCACAACAGAATTCGGGTTTTCAAGAGCAGCCAATTTATGCATAATAAGTAAGGAATTTTCAAAGCACCACGAACCATCAACCCATACTCGCTCAAAATCGACGTGATCATAGAATTGATAGAGATACTTACGATCCTCCAGTTCACGAATGTAGACCCCCTTACTCGGCCTCCAAATGTCTGCCATCGTATCCCGGAAGAATGGAAATTTGATCGGTCTGTCCGTAAATAACCGACCCACCATGCACAATTGCGTTGCAGTTTGGGGCACGTTCGTGATGGCTCCATCAATATCGATCCCTTCGGTCTCATCCTAATCCTCCAAACACAATCGAGCATATAGTTCGTTGATGTCACTCGCCATAATGACGAAAAGCAGAGAGAACAATCGCAAGTCACGTGGCCGGCGATCAACGTCGGAGTATCAAAACCCTAGAAGCCTAGGGAGTTAGGTCCAGTTTTAAAAAACCCTTTTCATTAGATGGTGTTCTTATTTGAACCAAACTCTCTCTCTCTCTATATATATATATGTTAGACACGTCTTGCTTAATCAAACGGGTATTGAAGGCAAGTTTTGGAGGAGGTCAACCAACAGGGTAATCCACAAGCTTGCTACATATGCCCTGAGAAAGGAGTATGACAATCATATTTTTGTTTCTAGTCCCAATCGTATTTTTTGCCTTTTGGCTAATGCTTTTGTAAATTAAAATAGTTTGACGATTTTCTTTTAAAATAAAAAAGAAACTCTTCAAGTTAAGAGAGTTATTCAACTGCAGAATGGATGGACATAATGGAAGTGTTAAGGGAAATCTTGTGTTAGATGACATTAAATAATTTTATTTTCAAAATGACATTATTATTGTATAGTAAGGTAGTATCATTCGAATCATGCATCTCACCTAATGATGACCACAACTCTTTCTCTAAGGAATTTTGAAGGTTACTTGATCTAATTTTTAAACTATATTACAAGTCAATTTGTGCTTGATTTCATAGTATTTGATCCAATAGAAGTAACAGATGATCAGTTTTTTTCAAATAAGACTACATGTTATATACGGAGTATTACCAAAGTGTCTAGATTACTTTTATATTCCACATGGATATGATTAAGATTTTCAACCAAGGAGTTTAGTGATTGCCCCCTGTGAAGTTGGTGACCTTAAGTAAATATCACTGAGTTTACGCGTCCGTTTGGTAACAATAAAATTTGGTAACAATAAAATTGATTTAAGCAACTGATTCTGTTGAAATTTATGATGCTCTGGCTGATGTGACTGAATTGACTGTTTCTGTTTATTTGCGAAAACTTTCTATTCAAAATATGTTTTATTAATAAGATTAAAAATTTTATATAAAAATAGCTAAAATGATTTTCTACAGTAAGTTCAGCTAATACAGTCAGAAAAGTAAATTCATCCCTATTTTTTCTTATTATGATACAATTCAGCGCGAGAAATCAAAATTCACATCTTTAAGGAAAAATTGACTGATAAACCGAATATAACATCATAAAAAAGTATCACATCAATCCTTTCACAATTAAACCTAAAAAACCGAACTTATGAGCTTGGGTTCGCGAGACGTAATATATGGGGTGTTTGGATCCGCTTCTTAAGAGCCCGTTTGGAGAACTCTGTTTTCGGCTTATCAGGCTTATCAGCCAGCTTTTTCACCAAACACGTAACTTTTACTTTCGCGCGCTGAATTGTGTAATAAGCCGAAAAAGTAAGGTTGGAGTTACTTTTCTGGCTGTATTGGCAGAAGTTACTGTAGAGGACCATTTTAGCTATTTTTACATATAATTTTTTCTTTAATTTATTAATAAAATATATTTTTAAAATATTTTTTTCTTAAATCAGCAGAATCAGCCAAAACAGCCACTCCAGCCAGAATATCATAAATTTCAGCAGAATCAGCCAAAACAGCCGATTTTGGTGCTACCAAACGGGCTCTAAAATTGTTTCTTTCCTTTTGGGGAGCAGAAAGAGAAGTTGAAATATTTGAGTGGAAGAGTAGAAGTACTTTTGGTGCTCCAATTTATTATTAGGATGTTTTTACTTGAACAGTAATTTGCTGGTCTGGTCTGGTCTGATCTGAACTGTTCTGATCTCTTTGTATTTTTATAACTATCCAAGTCTGGTCTGGTCTGTTTTCATCTGGTCTGTTCTGATCTGATTTGGGATAAATTACGGTCCAATAAAAACATCTTTAGAATCGGTCTTTTTAAAAGTCAAAGAAGAGTAGCTTTGAAAACGGATTGTGATTCTAGTTTAAAAAGAAGAATAGCAAGTCGAGATACAATTGGGGTGAACGAAATACCCTTAATTTTCAGTCCTAATTTAACCATTTTACCCGGCCAAGCCCGGATTCGCCAAAGGTCCGAGAATAGCAAGACGCGTAACTTGCTTGTCTCGCCATATCCATACGCGAAGACGTGAACTGAACGCAAAACTGCAGAACGCCGTTGCCGTCGCAGATTCGTCTGATTCGTTTCAGATTCATCCACGAAGATCGGAAGACGGCGAGAGGACGACGTTACTCAGTCGGAACGCCGACCGCCTCTCCCGCCCAGATACCGACGCAGCGACGGCTGCGATCCTGGCAGCCTGCGACGCTTGGCCGCCTCCCTAGTTTTCTGATCGCTCTCTTGTGAGTCTTGCCTCCATTAAATTTCTCCGAAGGTACGACTTCGAGTTACTCTTTCCCTTTTCAAAATTGTCTGTCTACATATGAAATCGCTTCCAACCCTAGAACCTTTTTGCATCCAATGCGTCATTCTTTTTCGTTGCATATCAATTTCACATTCTTTGAGTATTTATTATGGAGTACTATTATAATTATCATTTTAGCGTTTCAACATAAAATGACCTCTTCTTATTTGGACACTCTTAAATTTGCAGTCTTTTTTAATTATAATCTCCACCGATCGAATTTCAATTAACCAGGGCTTCTAGATTCATTTTCTACGATATATTGAGAGACCTTTTTTGTTGACCCACAGAGTTCCGGAAAGATCATCAAAATGCCGGCTACAGCAGGGAGAGTTCGTATGCCTGCAAACAACAGGGTGCACAGTAGTGCTGCCCTGCAGACCCATGGTATCTGGCAAAGTGCTATTGGGTATGACCCTTATGCACCCAACAAGGAAGAATCCAAGAAGTCGGAACCAAAATCTGCAGACCCTGATAACCCCTACAACAACTTTCAGGGTTTGCTCGCTCTTGCTCGTATCACTGGCTCTAACGCTGATGAGGCTCGTGGGGCATGCACTAAATGTGGAAGAGTTGGGCACCTAACGTTTCAGTGTAGAAATTTCTTGAGTGTTAAGGAGGAGATCAGTAAAGCAAAGGATGATGATGGTGGGATTGAGGCAGCAATGTTGGAAAAGTGGAAGGGGAGTCATAATAGGGATAAGAAGTTTAATGCTGAGAGTGAGGAGAGTAGTGATGAAGAGGAGAGTGAGAGTTCTGATTCAGAGTATGATTCTGAGATTGAAAGGGCAATTGCCGGGCGGAATGGGAAGAATAGCTCGAAGAAGCTTAGTCATAAGGTCAAGAGATCTTCATCAGATCATAAAGAAAGCAGAAAGAGGGGAAGATCAAAGAGGAGAAGTGGTAAGAGGGGGAATGAAGATTCTGATGATGAAGCTAAGGACCGCAGGAATAAAAGGAAAGAGAAGAGGAGGAGAAGGGATGAGTCATCATCAGATGATTCTGATGAAGAACTGCATAGGAGGAAAAGGAAAGGTAGGAAGGAGAAGAGGAGAAGGAGAAGCCATAGACACTCAGATGATTCTGATGACTCGCCTGAAGATTCCTCACCTCCTCGGCATAAGCGAAGGGGCAGAAGGACTGCCACATCATCTGACTCTGCCTGTAGCTCTGATGAATTACGAGTTGGAAGGGACAAAAAACGGTCCGAAAAGAGGAGCAGAAAGCATCGCCATCATGGTGATGACTAACTTACCCATGTAAGTGATTATTTTATTACAGGGTCCTTTGATTCTTATTGAAACATATTGTTCCCCTTTACTTTAACTTTTTGTCTCAAAAGTTAGGCAAAAACTTAAAAATATTCTTTAGGTATATCATATACGATAGTATGTTTCTACTTATTCTGTTTATTTATGTCTACTGTATAAAGACTAAGAAACCTAACTATAAGTAACAAGTTAAGAAATCTAATCATATTTCCTTATCTGTTGCATTTCATAGAGTAGAGCCTACCACAAGACAATAACATCCTAGCAAACTTTTGCTTTCTGTACTATTTACAAATTCTGAACATGCTGTTAGTTTCTTTTTCATTTCTATTGTTTGTTGTTTGGCCATGGTTCTGCAGTAGACTGTTCTGTTCATTTGAAGAAAATGTTTTGGTTGAAGTGATGTCTGCTTTATTTGCTTGTTTTTTGTTGCAATTTATGCTTCATCGTATCAAACCAATTACGATAGTATCTTATACTCCTTTTCTAAGGCTAGTAAAATACATAGTATTATCTTTTGGCTGTTTTTTTAATGTGAAGAAGCAGTACTCTTGTAGAATTTCTTGTTCTTTATACCCAGCCTTTAAGGGATTATGTTTCATTTTTTCTCTAATCCCCACCTATCCATAATCCATATAGCTTGGTGTTTGTATGTACTTTGTAGTTTGTACTTTCCTCTTTATAGGATTTGTGTAAGTGTATGGTTTGGAATTGCGCAATGCAATACCACCTTGAGGCGCGCCTCACCAATTTCCTGGAGTATGGCGTAAGATTGTATTGCTTATTGTGGAAGGTGTTGTGGGAGTGGAATTCTGCTCATAGTCACATGGTTCGCGGAACGATTCGGTACGGGGATGTGGAACGGGAACGCGGTTTGCTAGATCTAGCGTATCCGATTCGGAAGGGATTAGGTTCATTCGGGTACGCGTTCGGTACGGTGTACCACATGTTCGGTAGCTGTATCTTATATTTTGGTACTAAAATAAAACTGAATTTCAGATTTCATAAGTCATAACATTAATCAAAAACAGATTTCATAATCATAAGTTATAACATTGAACAAAAAAAAGTAATATTCCAGAAATAAAAAACGAAACTGAAAACAGTACCACAATTACTAAATGCTGGAGTGAAGAGTTTGAAGTGAAAACTGAAAACATTAATAAGTTTGAAGTGAAAACTGAAAACATTACCAAACTAAAAACTGAAAACATTATTAAACGCTTAAGTGAAGAGTTAAGTGAAGACTGAAGTTAAGTGAAGAGTTTGTAGGTCGTAACTTTGATAATTGAAGTTTGTAGAAATCGAAGAGTTGTAGAAAGTTGAAACGATTCAAATGAACGTGTCTGCATAGTTTTCCGCACAGGTATCCGCACAGGAAAAAGGCCAAGTATGAACGCGTCTGGTTCGGAGATCGCGATTCAGCGCGTTCCGGATGTTGTTGCGGTCCACACCAGCCGCGTTTGGGAACAGAGTATGTAGCGATGGAGAACGACCTCAGAAGCGATTGAGATCGATTGGCGATGCGATTTCCCCTGCGATCCGACTTTCATTCGGAACGCTTTCGTTCCGCGTTTGGGTACGCGGCGTTCGGAACGTAGATCGCGATTGTCTGAGCGATTTATGTATCTATGATTCTGCTCACCCCTTCAAGGACAGCGAACATCACTCCCTTCTCTCGCTTGTTGCCATGTGGCATTGCATTTCATTTTTTTCTTTAAAACCATTATAACTTTTTTATTTATTATCCAATTTTCATTAAAAAAATCAGATTTAATAATTTGTTAAGATCTTTCCAATGGTATCAATATTGCATATAAAAATTGAAAAAAAAAATCTTTGTTTCTATATATTCATTTTAGCTGTTTTTTAATTTTTTCATATGCAATATTGGTACCATATGAAATTTCTTAAAAAATGAAAAATTGTGATATATTTCTATAAAAATTGGATCAAAATAGAAAAAGTTAAAACAATTGCCAAATAATAAAGAATTGCCTTGCCACATGGCATGCAATTAAGGTGGGGGGGGGGGGACATCACCCTCTTTTGAGAGGGTGAACAAATTTGGTCTCGTCTTATGGCGTACGAGTTATTGCGCAGAGGCGTGCACAATTCTATCTATGCCTTAAGGAGGTCTGAGACGTACGATATATGTGGTCATCTTTAATGTTTGTTTGGGCCCATTGGACTTGCTTTTTAATAATAAACCTATCAAGGCGCACGCAATATACCAGGCAGCGATTCAGTTACTTGCTTTCTTCCTCCTTCATCTGCCGCGAAAGGCATGGCAGCGATTCAGTCTCTTTGACGGTACTCAAATATCCGCTGCCTTCCTCTTCTAGTCTTCTCGAGGCAACTAAGGCGGTTTCAGGCTTCTCAATGCAGCTAAGGTTTCTTTAATTTTTACTAAAGATATAGTATGGCCCGTATTATATATATTCCCTCTAAATAATCTTGACTAATGATTTCTTTGCACGTTTTTAATGCATCAAAGATTTTGTTTTAGCTTACTCCACATATTTATTCTGTTTATATTTATGCATATATATATATATATATATATATATATATATATATATATACACACATATATAAACATATTTTTACACCTCAGACATACGCCTTATTGCGCAATGAGGCTTACGCAAATATGCAATCCTATAAAAACGCCACGACTATGCAATACGCAATTTCGAACCTTGACTGTAGTCCGAGTATTGGAATGACACATAGATTGTTGTTTATGTTTCTTTAGGCTGAATTACTTGTAAACAAATTTGTCAGGTTGATTTTTACTTGGGGTGGGAGTGAGGTCTTCTGTTCCTAAGAGTGCAGTGTAGGAAAATCTAGTAAACCGGACCTAAAAGGAAAGAATTAAATATGAATATGTTGTTAAGATGGATTGCAGTTGAAGTTGGAGAACAGGTTTTATGAAGTAGAAGTATCTCCCCTATATTCGCTCAACTATTTTGCTTTTAAAATTAATAAATAATGCTGGGATTGTTGAGTCAGTTTAGTAAGCACTGCCTGTGTGAAGTCGATTGTTTCATAGAAGTGTTAGTGGTTTGTTTTCCTTCATTATTACTACGCATTACTGTACATTTTTCTGTAGAAAATGTTGGTTAGACCTTTTTGTATAATTGATTCATTTTGTGAGCTCATGAAACTTTTTGTCTTGCAGGAAGATTGCAAGTGCGATGAGTCCAAAGAGGAGATCCAGAGCTTCAGCGACTAATATAATATTATGTTCCATGCTCTTGATTTGTGCTCTTCTATATGGACAATTTATGAGCTTCCATGAGTGTTGTTTACCTGTGGCTACTTCATATAATGTCGAGTTTGTTATTTGCTTATGTCCCCAATTGTGTTGGTGCGCCATGGCTACTGTGGGTTCGTACATAACGCCATGCTACTTCTTTTGTGAACTGTTGTAAACTTTGTTATTAGCATGTTTGTTTGTTATTCATTGCTCTAAGTACGCCCCAGTATCTTTCTCTTGTTATACTCCCTTTTATACTCCCTTTGTTCTTTAAAACTTTGTCAAATTTGATTGACACGATAAATAGTGAATTAAAAAAGATGTGATTGAGTTTTGTGCAAACGTGAGAAAAATATTTTGAAGGGAAAACTGTCAAATATGTTCACATACTTTTAACAAAAAGTCAATTGAGTCTGTATTTTTTTTAAATCAATCAAGTCCATGAACTATTAAAAATGATCAAGTAAGCTTTTTAATAGGTAATCAAATGGTTACCCGGTTATAAGGATGGACCGGGCCTGGGTTGACTGGCCTGTTGACCGGCCCGGGAGGACCCAAACCGGGTGTACCGGCCTGGTGGGGTGGGGGGGGGTTTAGGGCGGGCTCCGGGTGCAGAAAAATGGGGACTAGCCCAGCCGGTTCGGGCTATGGTTGGACTCGGGCTGGTTCGGGCTATGGCTAGACTCGGGCCTCGGGCCAGAAAATTGGGGCCCGAGCCCGAACCGCCGGTGGCCGGTTCCGGTTTCGGGCCAAACCGGTCCATTTTTTTTGGTTCTCCTATTTAACCCCCTCCCCCTCAACCCCAAACCACCCCAAACCACCTCAAATGGCCCAAAATACCTAATCCAACCCAAAACTTAAAAAAATTTCAAAAAAAAAGAAAAATTAAAATCCGGCCCGGACCGGGCCTGAACCGGCCGGGCCGGTTTGCCTAAAGCAGGGCCCGAGCCCGGACCGCCCATCACCCGGGCCGTGCCAAACCGAACCGCTGGACCCACCGGGCCCCGGGCCGGGCCGGTTCCGGGTCGGGCCGCCCGGCCCGAGTCCACCCTTAGTCCGGGCTTTATTTTTTTTGATTTTTTGGGTTTGGGCCTATGGTAGGTGGGCTGGGCGCTTTGGCGGGTTGGGGGGGTGGGGGTTGGAATAAATAAGAAAAGCTAATAAAAAGAAAAATAAAAGAACCTGCTCGACCCGGTCCCCGCCCGGTCCCGGTAGAATCCCGGGCCTTACCCCAACAATTTTGTCCCGATTCTTTGCGCAGAGAAGAAATGCGTAGAGAAGAGGCGCAGAGAAGATGATGCGCTGGGAAGAAGTGTACGGAGAAGAAACGGGAAAAGAAACGACAGATCTGGTTACTTTTATGTCCGGCCAAAACATGGACATAAAAGAAACGACAGATCTGGTTACTTAATTGTCATATTCTTGTTCACCATAACTCCCCTAGTTATATTTTTGCAATGAGGAAAGGGTCAATTAAGTACATCAACTTGTATGAGATGGAGTAAAAAGTACAATATATTGTATATGACATTTATAAGTACATAAACTCGATTATTTAGTGTTAATTGAGTACCTTTGTTAGATTAACACGTTAATATGACTGAGTTGGCTAACGAAATGCTGAGTAAGTAAGGGTAATGGACCAAGGTTATGGCGCCGACCTTTAGGAAGTCGACCGAAAAAGGAAAATCGATCTTCGAAGGTCGATCTGCGGGGGCGTCGACCAGTAGGGGTACATTGACCAAGGGGATTTCGATCTGTGGGGGACTGACGTCGACCAAAGAGAAGTCGATCAAGGGGTTGGGGACTGTCATCGACCTTCAAGAAGTCGACCTATTAGCATTCTGTTAGTCAACTCAGTCGTAATAACGTGTTAATCTAACAAGTGTACTCAATTGACACTAAAAAACCAATTTTTTTGTATTTAAAAATATCAGATGCAATATAGCGTACTCTTTATTTTATCTCATGCAACTTAATGTACTCAATTGACTCTTATCTCTTTTTGCAATTCTTTCAATTTTAATTCAAATTCATATGCACGAGCATTGTGGAAGAGAATTCTAATTCAAATTGATTACTGGTCAACGTCTCAGACAAAATATCACGGGTCAATACTGTTGTACAAGGTGTTGGTTGGCAGAAGCCGCATGATACAAATGAACATACCATCAGCCACCTGGACTGATGTTAATATGTTATCCTGGACAATAGCTTTCCTAATTAGATCAAATATACTCCCTAATTGAACTGGAAGTTCCCAATGCTTTTTTTGGTAGAAAGACAAAGGAATTAGAAATGATTTTGCACACTATTCTTTCATTTTCATTGATCTTTTTGATTGTTCTTTTCCTGCTAAGGAAAATCTTTTCAGAGAATAAGAGGCCACTTCTTCCGCCATCTCCAAAGAAGCTTCCAATCATAGGCCACCTTCACCACCTACTCATCGGAAATTCGCCGCCGCACCACGCCCTCCACCGCCTCTCCGGTCAATACGCCGGAGGAGGAGGTCTCATGTACCTCCAGCTCGGCTCTGTTCCGACGCTAGTGGTTTCCTCCGCCGACGCCGCCCGCGAGATCTTCAGAGACCACGACGTCGTTTTCTCCAGCCGCCCTCCAATCTACGGCGGAAGAAAAATGTCCTATAATTATGCCGACGTGTCACTTTCACCGTACGGAGAGTATTGGCGGCAGGTCCGGAAGGTTCTAGTGGTTCATCTGCTAAGCGCGAAGAGAGTGCAGGGGTTTGCGGCGGTCCGGGAGGCGGAGGTCGGCCGTATGATCGAACGGATCGTGGAATCATGTCAGGGAACGGCGGTGGCGGCGGTGGATTTGAGCGAGGCGGCGCTGTCGCTGTCGAACAACGTTGTCTGTCGGGTGGGATTCCAGAAGAAACGTGACGGCGGAGGAGAGGCGAGGTTTCACAGGATTCTTCACGAGACGCAACAGCTGTTGGGGGAACCGAATTTGGCGGATTTCTTCCCGGGGTTGAATTGGGTCAACAAGGTCAACGGGGTTGACTCCAGGATAGAGAAGAACTTCAAGGAGTTGGATAGCTTTTTTAATGAAGTGTTGGAGGAGCATTGTATTAAAAGGAGTGACGAAGAAGAAGATTTTGTTGACTCTCTGCTGCGAATTCAGAAGGAAGACTTTCAAACTCTCTCCACCGAAAGTATAAAAGCTCTTCTTGTAGTAAGTTTCTATTCTTTCATTTCAAACATGAATAGAGCAAATTATACTCGGTAGTATGTATCTCTCCTTAATTTTACAGTTTATATGAAAAAAGATAAGTAAAATTGATACTCCCTCCGTTTTGATTTGTTCAACGCAGTTTGACTTGTCAAGAATTAAGAAAAAGTTTAATGAAGGGGTAAATTACTGAAACGGGTAAATTTTACTGTTTTGACATTGTTTGGCACTGTTTGACACTGTTTGGCACTGTTTTGGTAAATATTTGTTTACCAAATAAGGAAATAAGGATGTGCGACATTCATTTTGAAACATCCAAAAAAGGAAATTGTATCAAACAAACTGAAAAGGAGGGAGTAGTTTATAAAAAATTACTTAGTTAAAGCAAAATGACTTACTACACTGTCTGCAGTTTTTCACTCGAATTTCACTATGAGTCATCCGGAAAGTGTCCCTGTACACTTTAGTACACGTGTAGGACTCCATACATCCGACTCCCTTATCCCATCATAGGTAATGATGATGATGACGACTTAGTTAAAGTGTAATAGAAAACGTCAAAGAAGTTTTCTAAGGAGAGTTCTAGCTTTTCTGGCATATCGCCTCTGCAGCAGGGGAGGGTGCCAGAGATTCGACGGAGAGAAGAGGCCTGGATGGGAGGTACTCCGTTGCGGCTTGACTAGCTTAGTCTGAAGACCAGAGGTGAAGAATGAAGTCCACTCGCCTGCCAGCCAGTTTAAAAAGATGGCCACTGGTGCTGCAACAGTTATGTAGGCTATAAACGAAATGAATCCGGCACGTAAGACAGATAACGCGGACGGTGGCGGAACCGCGGGAGAAATCTGGAGAAGCTTGCTTGGGTTTGCGGCTGCTGCGGTGTTTCTTTGAGCTGAGGTCCTTCTCTTTTATCTGCCGCTGTTTTTCCTTCTCGATACTGTTGCATAGCTGATTGTGGAAGGCCAAGTTGCTCTAAGCTCGTCTCAGTAGACTAGTAGTGTCAGTGACGACATACTCACGAATGATGTAGAAGAATGATGCATATATTTTGAATTGGAAGTTCCAAAGGTTGTCTTTTGGTTAGTTATTAGTGCTTATAAGTTTTTCATACAAGGGGTGCAGTTCTTTCGATTAGACTCCCTCCCAATAGCTGTAAGCTGTAATGTTTATTAAGAAGATTTTGTCATCCAGTTCAGATTTCAGACTTCCCCTTGAATGATAAAAAGACGATATCTATAAAGCTAGGGAAGAGGGTAGCATTGGGTCAAAGGAAAACAAGACGAAGATTTTAACTATTCCATACTAGTCAGGATACTATGGAGTCCATGAGCTGAAGGATTCCTAGTTAATTATATGGGTTCATGAAACCTACTCAAAAGATACAATTATATGGGTTCATGAAGCCTACTCACTTTAATTAAGTTGTTTACTGGAATTAATGCTATTAAGACCTCTCTTATTTGTAATTTAGGTGCTAATGTCTAGGCTATTCAGGTTTTGAACCCATTGTGTACCATCATTAAGGCGTACAATATTTAGAGAGTTTGAGGAAAAAGTAAAACTTGGATGCCTTTTATATGGAAAAAGTAATACTTTGATTCATGGTTTTAGAATCAGGATGACTACTTAAGACAGGTTGCTGCATTTGAACATTTACTAGCAGTGCAACTTTGATTACTCACAGTGAGAGGATGTTGAGCATCTTTACTTCCAATGCTTAGACATATATGTGACTTGTTGGGAGTTAAGAAGAGATTTTCTAATATCAAGAGTGCTGTGTTATGCTTTTAAAAAGAATATGGAGGTGCTACCGTGCTAGGCTACTAAGTAAGGCCATTATATTACTACTGTTTACTGTCTATTGTCTATACAATGCTGAAAGCCAAAAATGTCAAACAGTTTACTCTGATTAACTATGGCTGCTACACATATGTATACCTTTTGGGGGTATTAACCACGTGAACATGTATATACCTTTTTTGTCTTGCTTATAAAATCATCCTTCATTAGAAAATAAAGTTGTATTTTTCTCTTTACACCAAATTAAAATGAATGGAACAAAGTTGTGAGTGATTTACTTTTTCCTAGTATTTCATTCTTGTTTTTCTTTCTACATTGTTTCATAAATTAAATTTGGTGTTAAGAAAACAATGGAGTCCCAAACACAAAGAAGACAGTCACTTCTCACAACAACAAAAGTTGTTGTCATGCATCACATTCCTCCATGCATTATTATATTATCAATGAGTTAGTTAACTCGAATAATATGCTTATATATATTTGGGGGTGCGTGCAGGATGTATTTGTAGCAGGAAGCGATACGTCAGCCTCAACAATAGTGTGGACAATGGCGGAGCTCATAAAAAATCCTAGTATCATGAAAAAAGCTCAATCAGAAGTGAGACAACTACTCAAGGGAAAGAAAAAAGTCAGCGAGAGTGATCTTCCAAATTTGAAATACTTGAAATTGGTAGTAAAAGAGTCCTTGAGGTTCCACCCTCCAGTACCGCTGCTAGTACCCCGGGAAACCACAGACAAATGCACTGTCGGAGGATACGATATTCCGTCAAAGACACGAGTTTTCATCAATGCCATCTCCATCAGCAGGGACCAGAAGGCATGGGAAAATCCAATGGATTTCTGGCCCGAAAGATTCTTGGAAAGTGAGGTTGATTATAAAGGCATGCACTTCGAGTTTATACCGTTTGGAGCAGGGCGGAGGGGTTGTCCTGGTTTAAACTTCTCGGTCCCGTTGGTGGAGCTCACGCTTGCCAATCTTTTATATCGGTTTGACTGGCAGCTTCCAGACAGGATGAGTGTTGAGGAGGTTGATATGGATGAAACTTTTGGGATTACCGTGCATAAGAAAACTCCTCTTTGCTTGCTCGCTTCCATCATTTCATCTCCTGCGTGATGATAAATTATGAAAATGTTTGTTTGCTAGTTTTAGAAGTTTGACAAAAGACATACATATAGTTGTTGTTTGTACGCAGACAATGCCTACTAATGACTTATTGATTTGGACAGGATTTATTGGAATAATTGGAGAGCCCTGGACAGGGGCGGACCGTAGTACAGACCCAGGGGGCAACCGCCCCCCAACAAAAAAAATTCGAAAAATAAGTTACTAGAGTATCATTTAGTTAAGTAGTGTACGCATGCAAATTGCTAGTTAAGTAGTGTTTAATGTAATTTAGTTAAGTAGGGTACGCATGCAAATTGCTAGTAAAATGTGTTTAATCTATAGATCGTTGACTTATACTAGAGTATCATTTAGTTAAGTAGTGTACGCATGCAAATTGCTAGTTTCATGTTACTCCACTAGAAAGACAACAATAATTAGTGTATCATTTAGTTTCATTTTGTGCACTGTAAAAGTATACACTAGAAAGACTACAATGCTAACTGGATAATTAAGCTTTAAGCTTTATATTACGAGTATAAATTTATGCACTACGTATTTATATGTTTCAAAATATTGTTAATATATTTTAAAAGCTACTATCTCGGTGTCAAGTAAAGGATTTTCATTCACTATTCTCCAGTCAACACAATTATTCTTAATCTTTTTATATATTCACTTTTTTATGAAATTTGAGTTTTTTGTGACCGTATAAAACTTTAATGTAGTTCTCAAATATATAAATTTTATTTATTATATACAATCTTATTATTGACAGAGTGAATTTACTTTATGCTCACTCAAACATCATAAATCGCATGAAAAGATATTATCGGTTACAAAATATTAGGGGATTGTACGTACTAATCAAAACTTAAAAATAAATAGTAGGGGATTGTACGTACTAATAAAAACTTAAAAATGGATACCGTCACTACCAACAGGTGTAACATTTGACTTAATAATATATTTCTGTGTTGTTTTGCGTTTAAAGTGATTCATATCTTGTTATAAAGTTTTTTCGAGTTCTACAACTTAGGATTTTGGAACCAAGAGCCGTAGATCGTTGGAAACGAAACGTTAAAATACAGTTCGATTAAGTTCCTACACACGATTTATACGTTGTTATTGGTTCGGTTCTTATTTCTTGTTAACGTTTCGATTCCCAGGTTCTATAAAAATATGTCTAAGAAATCATTATTTAGAAATAATTTTTTTGAGTGTATAACCAATGTTCTAAAAGGCGTTAGACGCTAGTCGGGCGCCAGCCCAGCGCCTAGCGCCTAGACGGCTAGGCGGGCGCATAGTTGGGGACTAATCGGAGACAAATAAATTGCATTTTTATCTATATTTTTGCATCAATATGATAAGTAATATTGTAGTTTTGGGTGTAAAATACATATATACATATACATTAACAAACATGAACGATAGAATTATCACACTTAATCATACATAGTATATGATAACTAATCACTTAACTTCATTGTGTTATAAATATAAATAATGATGAAATTTAGGCATAGTATATGTAGAAACATATATAGTTTTATCTTAATTAACAACTTCATTTCTTTATATCCATGGTTAAAGCTAAAGTATGTATACCGCTTAGAAAATAAAATTAAAAAGTAAAGTAATGTTTGACGAATCTAGAGGACCTAGGCGGCCGATGAGGCGCTCTAGGCGGGCAACTAGGCACCATAGGCGGCTGACTAATTCACCTAGATGACAAACCAATTAGTCGGAGCACCTAGACGAAAATCGGAGCGCCCGATCACCGCCTAGCGCATAGGCGGGGACTAGTCGGACGCCTAGAACGATTTTTAGATCAGAGTGTATAACTAATAATAACGATGATGATGATGATGATAATAATAATAATAATAATAATAATAATAATAATAACAACAACATTGAAATTAACATTAAAAGTAGTAACAATAACAGTACCAAGACTAATATGATCGATGAAATTTAGTCTCAAAACAATTTAAATTTAATTGATGGAAACGGGTAAGCATGGATGCAGTTTTTTACAAATCATGTTTTATTCAATAACGAAATTCCATAATTATAAAAGTAACCCAAATAAATCCGTGTTGATTCCATACATTTTTCTTTACAATATTCAAGATGATTATAATTTGTAAGATTTATTGTAAATAATGTTTCTAGGATTTGAAATGTAATGATGTTTATATTGGTACTTGTGTATTAAATATATTCTTTACTTTCAGAGGAACTTGAATTGGATGTCTTATTCTACTATAATGACCAAACTTTTAATGTAAAAAATTGAAAGTGGATTGTGTTTTGAAATTTCAACGTTTTTGAGGTGTGATAATTTATTTAGGAAAAAATTATATTTAGGAACCGAAACAAGTAAGAATCGAACCGTTTATTAATGGTTCGCTTCAATTTGACCAAGGATTGAAACCCGCAGCAATTGTGTGAAAGTTACAGCTCCTGTGTGTTGGATGAGATCAATCTATGATGTGCACAAATACAAAGTCTATCACCACCATTGAATTTATTGAGCCACCATAACTTATAATCTCGCAAATGCCTTGTCGGGTCCAGACGTCAAAAACCCTTGTGGTCAGTGAAATGTGCTGTTAATAATGGAGTAAAAAAAATCTGATTTAAGTAAGAGTTTAATAATGAATAGAAATAAGATGTGGTGTGGTATAAATGTGGGTCATAATTACTCACTCGTCTAGGACTGGGGTATGATAGCCAGCCAACTATCAATCACTATGGACGACCCTTTAGCCAACTCACTCCCAAGCGGCGTACCTTCTTCCCCTGTCATTCTCAATCTTTCACTTTTAGCTTTCATCTCTCTTAGCTCCATTTTTAGCACGGATCAAAGGTAAAGTAGAGGAGCCAGCCATGGCAGCTCCTGTTCCCCTTTCCCATTTTGCCCCTCTCATTCTCCTCTGTTTCCTCTTCTTTTCCACCTGCCACCTCCCCACTCTTGCCACCAACATCACCACCCTCATCTCCTCCTACTCCAATCTCACAGACTTCACACACCAGCTCGCCGCCACCAGCATCGCCGCCGATCTCGCCAACCGCTCCTCCCTCACCATCCTCGCCGTCCCCAACGACTTCCTCCGCGTCTCCGCCGCCTCCAATATCAGCGACGCCCTTCGCTACCATGTCCTCCTCGAGTACATCTCCTGGGACGCTCTCAGGACCATACCGCCGAAGGGAAAAGTCGTCGCCACTCTGTTCCAGACCACCGGCCGTGCCCCCGGAATCTTAGGGGCAGTCAATATCACCTGGGATCCGGTAACCAATAAGAGTACCGTCCATTTAGAAAACTCCAACGCCATTATTGTAGGGAAAATCGCGGATGTTCCGTACACCATCTCCATCTTCTCGGTAAGTTCTCTTCTGGTACCTTCCGGAATAGATCTCATGGCATCGGAGACCCGGCCGTCTCCCGGGATCAGCATCACAAAAGCCCTCATCGACGGCCACGGATTCAACGTCGCCGCCTCGATGCTCACGGCTTCCGGCGTCGAAGAGGAATTCGAGAGAGATGAGAGCGGCGCCGGCCTCACGCTCTTCATCCCAACCGACGAAGCATTCGCGGATCTGCCGAATTCGGTGGGATTCCAATCGCTTCCGGCCGATCAAAAGGCGTCCGTCCTCAGATTCCACGTCCTCCACTCCTACTACCCGCTGGGTTCGCTGGAAAAAGTCGTGAACCCGATTCAGCCTACCCTAGAGACAGAGCAGAACTGGGCAGGGAGTTTCACCCTAAACATTTCCAAAATCAACGGATCGTTGACGATCGGCACCGGAAACGTGGTGGCGTCGGTGACTCAGACGGTGTTTGACCAAAATCCGGTGGCGATTTTCGGAATTTCGCAAGTATTGTTACCCGTAGAGATCTTCGGGAAGAACAGGCTTGTAGTGAATACATCTGGTAGTGGGGGTGTGCCTAATCGGCCGCCGGTCAGTTCTCTCTCGCCGGAAAATTCACCAGTCCTGAATTCGTCCTCTTCGCCGCCAGGATCTCTCCAAGACGTCGCATCCTCGGCGACCATTGGTATGGCAAGAAAATTCTCGATTGTTTGGTGGTGTATAGGGTTTCACCTACTGGTAATCAGTAATTATTACTGGAGTGTTAATTACAGTTTATGATTTTTTATTTTTTATTCTTGATTTATTTTGAAATGGAGAATGGAGATTGAAAGAAAAATGATCAATTTAAAGCGGTAATACTGGGAAGAAATATGCTTTTTGTGAGAAGATAGATTTTGGAGTGTTATTTTAGTGTTGGATTTTGATTGCTATTGTTAGTATCCTATCCTGTACAGATTGATACTTTATCATGAAACTCTATTCAAATGGAGTAAAAATATGAATAATTACAAGAGTTCGTGAGAAGTGGAGTTTTTGGTTTTGTTTAAATTGGATTTGGGTGATTTTTTTTTTTGAAATGTGATGCATTAAAGCGAAGCTTTAACTGTGTTCGTATGTTCTGAAGTACAGTAAATAGTTCCAAAAATCTTTTGCGTCTCTCTCAGTACGCAGTTGAGCAAAAATCTGCAGATTTTAAGGGGTTAGACAATGGATATCAGAGCATTTACATATACAACTTCAACTGGACAATTCATCTATTCTAGAGGAATACAGAGTATTTGTTTGCGTAAATGTATGAAAAAGAACCAAAAAGAGTGACTTGGAAACAAATAGTCCCTCTATGGTTCTATCCGAAAATGTATAGTAGTTTGAACATGCCACATTTCTTGCAAAAATAAGAAACATCACATTCGGTTTGGGACAATCCGAAAAGGATATTAAGACAATCAAGACGAGATAAAGGGAGTACGTGTTTTTGATAAATGATGATACGAGTACTCAATACTCCGTATTTTTTAGGAGTATATATATGTAAACCTTGAAGGGATTTCACAAGAAGAAACACATAAAAATGAGTAAAACATCAAAATTAACACGTCATTCAATAGCATTGGAATCCGCCAAATGGGTTGAAATGGTTGAAATCGATGAAATTTTGGTTGTAGCGGTTGAAACTCGGGGTCGTCTAATGAATTTGGAGGTCTCGATTTCCAAATGCAAAATTGAGATCTCATATATGAATAAAAATAAAACCACATATAATACGTAGTAATAAACTCACACAGTTCAAAAAAATTAATTGTGTTTAACTATTCATATAAAAAGACACGGAGTATTATTTAAAATAACTACATATTAGTATTATGCATTATAACTATATCATAATACTAATACTTGGTATTCAAAAAAATGGGGCCCCCAATTATGGTGGGTCCTGTTCCAGATGGCCCTTTGAACTTGTCAAAAAATGACCTTGTTGAAACAACTAAATTATTAAAAAAAATTAAATACGAGTATATTGTGTTAGTAAAATAAAGGAAAAATTAATTCTTATTGTAGAGGGGTTGAAGACTTGAATATATTGAAAAATGAAAAAAAATTGTATTAATAAAATAAAAGAAAAAAATTATATATATGAAAAAGTTAAAATGAAACCCAATTTTTTAGGTAGTATTGGATTTTGCACCCCATTTTGGAGAAACTTTGATTTTGCACCTTATTATGTACGGAGTATAACTTTGTTAAGAAAAATTCTGAATAAAGTACAATGTCAAATGATTTTTAAATAAAATGGTTTGTGAAGTCAATTTATTTTGTTAATGGATGCAAAGTTCAACATAAACAAAAAAGTGGGATGCGAAGGCAAATTTTGTCTAACAAAAAAATAAGGTTATTAAGCTGGCTCTAAAATAAATTGAAGAGTATATTGGACATTTTGGTTAGGGTAGAAGCGGGCCAATATGGTCCTAGACTCCTAGAGTAGTTGTTTCTCAATTAAGGATGACATAAGTGGGATTTGTGTAGGGATGGCAACGGGGCGGATCGGAGACGGTTTTGCCTATAACCGTACCCACCCCATTGGATAATTCCCCTGCCCCGTAACCGCCCCATTACCCAACGGGTAATTTTTACCCAAACCATAACCGCCCCAACGGGTAACGTGTATAACTGCGGGTAACCGCGGGTAACCGCGGGTAATCGCTTTATTAAATGAGTCATTGATATTTTAATATAAAAATAATATTTTAAGAGGCGAAAAATACAACACCTAGCCGACTCTAGACTCATATGCCACTTTAAAGTTTCGTACATCTACAAGACGAGAAATAAGACAACCTAAATTAATTTGAACCTAAAAATAGTTGATATGGAAAATAATTAATAACGAAAACATATGATTAATCAAACAAGACTATTAAGATCTATTATGAACTTTCATTCATACACTATAGTAAGTAAATCTATTATCCATGTATACACAATGAAAACAGGAAAAATATCATCTTTTAGTACTTCTGAGACAAATAATATATAAAAAATTAATTAAAATATAGCAAAAAATAAACGGGGAGGGTGCGGGGCGGGTAATGGGGCGGGCATGTATAAAACCGTAACCGTCCCGTTACACGTAAAAGCAAAACGGGTATTCCCCACCCCGTACCCGTTACCCGGTCAATGCGGTTTTCGCCTTTTTGACCGGGGTGATTCGGTGCGGGTATCCGTCGGATCGGTTACTATTGCCATCCCTAGATTTGTGCTTGGCCCAAGTCCCTTGCATTGGGCTCCAAGGGATTGCGTTAATATTTTTATTAGCATACTATATATTTCAATTCATTAAATATTTGTATTGTTAATTAACAACTTAAATCTAAAAATTATTTGATTTGATACCGCCCAAGGAAAGGGAGATGATAATGTCGAAAAACTCTCTCTCTAGGGTTACCGGCCGATAACCCTATGTCTTGGTTTGTCCGCATTCGTTTTTCGATGCGCGAGTTTATTGGTTATGATAGCGGCGAGCGGTCTTGGTTATTTAACCAGGCTGTTCGGACTGTAGCAGGCAGGACTTTTGGTCCATCGATCTCAGACTCCGGTAGAGGCTTCCATACCTCCATTGAAAACGTTGTTGATCGATACAAGCGGATGACGATCGAAGCCAACGAGAATGAGATAAACCTGGACGATGGGGAGGCTGAGGACGTGCCGGTGGAGGAAGTGGCGGTGGGCTTTCCGGTGCTCGGGCAAGTCTTGATTGATCGCAAGGTTAGGTTTGCAGAGTTTAAGGAGAAGCTGGTTACTCTCTGGAGGCCAGGAAAAGGTATGTCAATTAAGGAAATCGGAGATAGGAGGTATATGT
Organism: Cuscuta epithymum; assembly: GCA_945859915.1. Classification (NCBI taxonomy): domain Eukaryota; kingdom Viridiplantae; phylum Streptophyta; class Magnoliopsida; order Solanales; family Convolvulaceae; genus Cuscuta; species Cuscuta epithymum. The sequence goes on along the minus strand of CAMAPF010000150.1, from coordinate 1,704,857 downwards.
TTTCTTTTAATCATCGCTTCGATATGAAACGTGTTTTGGATGGGGTTCCCTGGCAGTATGAACGTAGTTTGATCTTGCTTAAAGAAATTTTGCTTGACGATATACCACACAAAATCACTTTGAATGAGGCTGAATTTTGGGTGCAGATTCATAATGTTCCCTGTAGTTTGGTCAACCTAGGCACTGATAGACGTGTTGGGAATTTTTTAGGAGAGTTTTTCAAATATGATTATTATCAGAAAAAAGAAAAAATTGAGCCATACATGCGAGTTAGGGTTCTTATGAAGATGGATAAATTCTCTAAGGAAAGGGACAACCTTGAAAAAAGAGGACAAAAGTTTTTGGGTGGACTTTAAATATGAAAAACTGCCCACCTTTTGCTTTATCTGTGGGATGGTAGGTCACTCAGATGATTTCTGTCCTCTGAATTATGAAGAAGGTTTGGGTTTGGAAAAAAGATTGAGATCTCATCTTAGAGCAAGGAGCGGGGTGAAGACCAACCCGACAGGAGAGCAAGCTGGATTCCTGGAGGGCTCATCGAGCTCTGGCAAATCGGGAGTCGGCCCAGTGAAGGAGGCAATGACTGAATCTGCTCAAAGTTTCACGCAAGGAGGCAAGGTGCCTAAGGAAGAGGCCTCCAAAAGAAGGAAGATATGGCCACTGATGGGACAAAAAACGGGGAGGAGGCGGGCTTAGCTCCTTAAGCCCGCTGGATGCACTGGTTGAAGGTGTGAGGCCGAATGCTGGTGGCCTGATTCTCGTTGTCTGGCAGCATGAAGGATGCTTTTTATTCTGCTTTGTTTTCTGTTTAGTTAAATTTAGAGTTTGTTGTTGGTTTTTTTTTTGGTTTAATGTTCTGTTTTGTAAGACATTTGTTTTGAATGTGGGAGATGATAGGAACTTGGTAACCGAGTTAGGCTTATTGTTTTCCGGTTATGGATCAACGAATTATATTGCTACGACGATTAATTCCGAGTCTGGTTTGAGGGATGACAGTTATCAATTTTCGTTTTGTCAGTTGACCCATATTCTGAACTTTTATTGTTTATTTATATAAGCCGATTTCCTTAAAAAACAACAACTTAAATCTAAAAGAACTGAACATGTTGATATAGTGCACCATAAAATTGCCAATATGGACTTCAATAACGTTTTAATTTGAAGAAGCTTAATGAAAACAACAAAAATGAAAACAATAAAAAGAAGTATTTATCTATTTAAGGTGATAGTTCTCTCTAGGGCTTCGACTATGTCGGCCGCTGGAGCCTTTTTCCGATTTCAACTTTGTCGAAGATCGGCTTTGCTATCCCTTGGTCGCTGGTGCTCGACTGGAGTCCAGGTCAGACGCGGAGGGCGGAGATCGGTGGAGGAGGGCGGATTTGCTGTCATGGCTCGAGGAGATCGGTGTTGTGGTCAAGGTTCGAGGATGCGGCGTTGTTGTCGTTGTTGGAGAAGACCGGCGCCGCCTATCTGTTTACTCTGGTCGCACGGAGCAGGGATGAGTTTGGTTATGCAGGGACAGAGGATTGATGCATGGTCTTTGGTAGCCAAAGGTCATGGAGGATCAATTAGCATGGTACCGGTGGTACGACCTCCTCCTGAACCACCACCATGGGATGTACGAGGTGCTAGAGTTCGTGAAAGTTTTTCTTGTAGTTTTTATCGATTTGTTATTTGTTTTCTTGTGTCCTTTTTTGTTGTTGGTTTTGACAGTTTGTTTGAGTTTTTTGCTTCTCTTTATGTCTTTGGGTATGGTTGGATCTATGGGAACATGTTTGGCTGTGTCAACCCACTACATGGTTAGCGATTCGTGTTGCTCTTTTAGGGGTGACCGTCTCAAAGTCTCACCATAGGATTACAGTCGTAGTTGTTGGGGTTTCACTTGGTGTCAGTTTTATTTTCCCTTTATTTGATGTAATGATCCTGAATCTTTTGATATGAATAAAGACCTATTTTGATGATAAAAAATCTATTTAATGTATTTCATCCCTCATCACGTGACTCATATTTTGACACAAAAATGATATCCCACCTAGTGGTCAGCATATTCTGGTCTAGACTGGAAAATCGGACCGAAACAGACCAGACTCAGTACCGCTAATATACTAGTGTAATCTTCGATCCAAACTTTTTGGCGCTTCCTAATCATGTCCGGTCTGCTCTACACCGGAATATTTAATTTCGGACCAGTTGGACCGTAATTAATTAATTAATTAACTTATTAATTATTAAGAATATATTTTCTATCCAAAATGTATTAGTATGTGACATATATTAGGAACTAATTTAGATTTAGTTCTATTTGACAATTTATTCAAGAGCGGTTTATGTTTCAAAAATTTAATAGCCATCAAAAGTCAATTTATTCTATAAAAAGTTAATGTGTTTAATTAACATCCAAATTTGGTCCGGCAAAACCCTGAATATTGAATAATCTGATCCAACCTGGTCATGGACCGAAGTTATATGGTTCGGTTTTCGGTCAAATATTTTGGAAAATTACGGTTTTGATTCAAGCAATTTCGATCAGCCTGGTCCGATCTTGGACCTGTGCTCAACCCTTCTCACCCAATTCGGCTCCATAATTAGCGGGGTGAGATATCTGACCCATCTCAGTCTCAAGTCCGCCCCATCCTTCCCCTATGGGCCTGCCTGGATTACCACCTCTAATTGTGGTCATTGTGACTAGTTTTTTAGTAGTGGGTGGGTCCAAACAAGTTCTTTAAGCAATAATGGTTGAAGTCCGTTATCTCTTCTATTTTGGAACAATAATGGTTAAGCAATCTGTACTGGATTGGTCTATCCTGAGGTATCAATTTTGGGTACTAGTTTTAGACTAATTCCAAAATGATAATGTTGATATGTCCGCTTAGTTCCGATCCCATTTGGTTCCGAAATTTTGGAAAGTTATAAATTTATAATAATGATGCAACAAATCTGTTATTTTCTTCAGCCTAAACATTAAACAAGCTATCTCATTACCAGCATGCATGTCCGTGTGAGACTCAAATTGCTAAATGAATGTTAATAAGAATAAAGATTTTGTTGGCGGAAATGGCAAGTTACTTAAGGAGAAATCATTAAACTGCACCACAATGAAATGTTTGAATTTCAGTTATGCAGCTCATTTCGATTTCTTCTAGCTTTTTGTAAGTAGAGATTAGAGAATATCTGTAATATGCTTCAATTTTAATTTAGTAAAATCACATCTCATTTGAGAGACAATTGCAATATAAATTGAGAAAGGGAAACACACTTTATCAATAATTCTAGGGAAAAATAATTAAAATATCCTAAACTTTGAGAAGTGTGAGATAAACACGCCAAACTTTCATATGTAATTTATATAACCCAAACTTTATATAAAAAGTTATTTTAGTACCAGGTCATATATTATGTGTTTAGGAAATGAAAAATTATAGTGTTAATTGCATAATTTAAAATAGTAAATTAAAAATTCTGCAATTATATGGAGTAGGGGTAGTATTATTTGTTTAACAATTGAAGTTTAGAATGTTAATTGTATTTTAATAAATGCTGAAATATTTAAAATTATGAAATTAACACAAAAAATAAACATTTTTGAAAGAAATAATACATGATTATGGTGATAAAATAAATTTTTATATAAAGTTTAGGGTATTTAAATTACATATGCAAGTTTGGGGTGCTTACCTCACACCCCTTCAAAGTTTGGAGTATTTTAATTATTTTCCCCATAATGCTATTGAAAAGTCTTTTGAGAGATAACTTCAGCTTCAATCCTACCCAAATTTCAAAATTCATTATCACAGTTTTGTCCCATATATGTAGTCTATAACCACCACACCATTTTTTTTCTTTTTCGGAAGACCAACCACCAAAATCAGTGGGGCAAACGCCGGGGAACGTTTGCTGGTATTTTATTGATAATTAAAAACTAGTACAATAAGAAGAGGGGGACTATACCAAAACCTCCTCCAAAGGGGCATTCCCCTTTGAAATACAATAACCAGCAAAAAACGATAATTAATAGGGGGACCGAACCTTACCCAATAATCATACAATAATTTAAGAAATTCTCTCTTTTTTTTCTTTTTTTTTTAAAAAAACCAAAAACCTCTCACCTGAGGCAAATCTCAGAAAAATACATGAGCGAGAAAAAACTACAACAATTATAACCGTATACTAGGAATTCCAAATAAATCAGCATAATAACCGACTTTAACCAAATGAGGAAGTCGATTAACCTGATCAAACCGTGCACTCTGGCCCGAGTGAATCTGATGGGCAGCTAATAAATGAGCCGGCCCATTTCCTTCCCTGAATACATGTCCAAATGATAAGCCCATGTCCGAAGCTTTCCGTCTGAAACCTTGTAACCGAGTGCAATTTCCTGAATCATCAAACAATATAGATAAAGAATGGGCAACATCAGTCTCCACTTGAACGTCAACAAATTAACCCATCCGCCATTACCATCTCAGAAGCTCGAATTAAAGCCATCAGCTCCGCCTCTTCGCTAGAGTCTGCCTGAACCTTGAAGGATGTCGCGTAGATCAATTCACCTAACCGATTCCTCAGAATGGCTCCTCCCTGAACCAAGCCAGGTAAGAAAGCTGCATCTACGTTCAATTTATAGTCTTTGCTAGGTCTTCTCCACCTGATTATTTGAATACCAGAAGATTTGAACTTGAAATTTTTGAAAACCAACTGCTCACGAACCACCACACCATTAAATCTCGTTCATACCCCAATGTCATGAATTGTGTTGCCTTCCATTTCAAATACTTTTATTCAATTTTATACTCAATCAACCATTGCTTGAAGCTGATTATTTATAACTTGCACCATAGCCAGACCAAACCATGATAGATTGAACTTCATTGCTTCCCCTGCAATTTGTAACAAATGCTCACGCCTTCTATAGAGAAGAAGAGTCATACTTTTATTAAAACCATACTAATGATCAGGCAGCATGTTCTATGTTTATGTTCCTTTTATTTGCCCAGTTGCATCCCATCTCAATGCTCTATTTGTTGACCAGTATTGGACCGTACACGAAGTGTTTTCCCCAAAGCTGGTAACTTGCGCAAGCGTAGAATGGATTATGGATATCAATATGAACCTCCCTAAATTGTTTTTTACGCCAGCCGAACGGTTGATTCCACATTTCTTAACCACCGCTGTTCTCCATTAGACCCACCATTTCTAAGCAAACAGACATGCTCACTTCTCTTGGGATCCACAAAGCCCTCAGGCTGGGTCATATAAATCGTTTTGTCCAATTCACCATGCAAAAATGCAGTAGTTACATCTATTTGCTTCATTTCCCAGTCATGGTGAGCAACTAAAGCAAGCATCATACGAATAATGGTGAATTTAACAACTGGAGAAAGAATTTCTCCATAATCTACCCCCTCTTTTTGAGTAAACCCTTTCACAACCAATCTAGTCTTAAACCTAACATCACTAGGTTCTTCCTTAACCTTAAACAACCACTTACACTCAACTACCGAACAGTTAGGGGGTCTAGGTACAAGGGTCCAAGTCTGGTTCACTCTCAAAGAGTTCATCTCACTTTTCATGGCACTAATTCATTTCTGAGACTCTTTAGAACCTAAGGGTTCACAGTAGGTCTTGGGTTCATTCAACTATAGGGATTCAAACACAAAAATGCAATCATAGAAGTATCATGCACAATGAAAGCAAAATCAGGCATACTATCAGCAGTTCTCCTGATGATCCTTCTACTTCTATCTCTACCAAGTTGATAGTCATGCAAATCATCACTACTAGGCTCCATATGCAACTCATGCAAATTACTGTTATCATGAAAATCAGATTCAGCACCCATATCATGTAAAACATGCTCAGTATTATGCAAATGCTCCACCTCACTAGAGGTGGTGAGACTATCATGCTCATAGGAATCAGAATCATGCATAACAATTTCATCAGTAATAACAGGATCAACCGATAAAGGACTAGCAGCAGCAGGGACAGACTCCACCTCATTAGGAGTACTATCAGACCTAGACTCAGGATTAGAAACAGACTTGGTCAAGCAAGGAAAATCAGTTTCATTAAACACCACATTTCTGCTAAGGACCACCTTAAAGCCTACCGGTTCCTATCTCATAACCTGTAACCCTTTACCCCCTCTAGATAACCTAGGAAGACACATTTCTTAGACCTAGGATCCAACTTGTCAACCTGTTGATGTGCATATGCTGCAGATCCAAACACCCGAAGGTTAGACAGATCAAGAGGCTTACCGGTAAAGATGGTTTCAGGACACTTACCACCAAGAGGGACAGACGGGGACCTATTAACCAAATAGGCAGCAGTAGTAACTGCTTCACCCCAGAATTTCTTAGGCAAACCAGAGGTAGCTAACATGATTCTAACCTTATCCAACAGAGACCTATTCATTCTGTCAGCTATCTCATTCTGTTGGGGAGTATAAGGCACAATTTTGTGCCTTTTTATCCCACAATCCACACACAGCTTATCCATCTCCTTATTACAAAACTCTAACCCGTTATCAGTCCTAAGGGTTTTAACCTTCCTGCCAGTTTGGTTTTCAACTAGGGTTTTCCACTCCCTAAACCTCACAAACACATCAGACTTGTGTTCTAAAAGGCAAACCCACACCTTCCTAGAAAAGTCATCTATAATAGAAAGGAAATATTTCCTACCCCTGTGGGTAGGAACAATGGCAGGACCCCAAACATCGGCATGAACATATTCAAGCACAGACGAACACTTAGACATATTAAGGTAAGAGGGGCGGGGGGGAGCTGACTATATTACGCTTGCCTAACACAGAGTCCTTACTAAAATAATCAGCCTTACGCATGACATCTAAACCCTTATTGCTCATATGTCCTAGCCTATTATGCCACAAAGAGGTCTTATCAGAACATACAACATTCACAGAATCAGCAAAAGGTTTAGCATGACACACATAAAGGTTATTCACCTTCTCAGCTTTAAACAAAACAAGAGAATTCTTCAGAATTTTCTTACAACCATTCGCCCACTTTCCCAGTAAACCACTACTCTCCAAAGCAGCAACAGATAACAAGTTATGACACAAATCAAGGACATGCGTCACATTCTTAATGGTAAACACAGAGCCACAAAAAAATTTCAGACATATATCACCAACACCAAGCACATTGCATCTCTTATTATTAGCTAAGGAAACATAGCCATTATCACATAATTCATATGTAGAAAACAAATCTCTAAAGGGGGACATGTGATAGGTACAACCAGAGTCAATCAACAATTCATGCTCAGACATGGAATTTCTCACACAATTAACATGGTCACAAACCATCAAAATGTCACCAAGGTCACATCTATCAACAACTACACTAGCATGCTCGGCCTTCTTAAGGTTAGGGCAATCCTTAATGAAATGGCCAGTGTTACCACAATTGTAACACACTCTCTTCCTAGATTTGCTCCTCTTCCTCCCAGGCTGACTAGTGTTCTTACTTTGGTTATTTTGCTTAAAGTTCTTAGACCTACCCTTAGATCTACATCTAACAAACATAGCCTCACCCGAGTCCCTGGAGCGACTAGTACTACCCCTAGCATGCTTCAGGTCTAATTCCTTACTCCTTAACCCATTAACAACAATATCTAACGAAATCTCATCCCTACTATACTTAATAGCGGACTTAACATCATTATAAGAGTTGGGAATGATATGACATTAAGTAACACTATGGGAGTATAATCGTCTATGTGTTTATCACCTGCCTATTTGATATTCTATATCAGTTTATTAAACACATCCAGGTTCTCATCTATATCCTTAGTCAGGTCAAGCCTAAACCTAAAGAATTTCTCTAGTAAAAACAACTTCTCGGACAAAGAGGTATCAGTATAGAGACTATCCAATTTCTCCCATAACTCCTTAGCGGACTGAAGAATACTCACTTTCCTAAGCACAGAATCAGACAGATTCAAGTAAATAGTAGAACAGGTAGTTTCGTTCATTTCAATTTGCTTAGCCTTATCTTCTGATTCAAGGAAAATACCAGCGACAGCTCTGAAAACTTTTTGTTGTATTAAAGCACACTTTATTTTCTGTTTCCAAATATCAAAATCTGTTTTTCCACTAAATGGAAGCATACCATACTGATTAGTAGCCAACCACAAAACAACACAAAGTTGAACAGACAAATTTGACAGAAAATAATCCAACCCGGGCTATAAAGTATTTACTTTAATATGAAATAATGGCATAGATATTAGTTGTAGACTTTTGCAAGACAAAAATGAAACCAATTTTCGTTTAAGTAAAAAAGTGAGTAAAATTATACAAAAGGACTGAACTGCCCCACAGCCCAAATCCCAATTGCCCGCTTCCATCCTCTTTCATCCCCAGATAGCCATCCGCAGCTATGGAGCACTTCAAAGACGACGATGAAGCTGAGCGAAGGCGATGGGTTCTGCGCCACCATCGCATCTCCTCCTCCGGCGCTCCAACAAATCTCTAATCTCTATTCTTCTCCTTTCTTCTCTATTGCGACCCTATTCCTGCCCTCTCAAGCTGGTGACGAAGACCATCAGTCGCTGCTTTGCAGCCACAATCCTGTGTTGAAGTCATCTCCGCGGTACAGTGTATTTGTGGCTGGGATATTGGATCTGGATGGCAGTTGATTTGTGTGGTGAGGTGCGGCGGTTGAGCGGGGGCGGACAGTGACGATAGGAGAGTGCGATTTCGTCTCGCAGTGGTCTGCGATGGCTGGGACAGGGGTGTGGGGTGGGTCTGCGGTGGTTAATAGGCAGGGACGCGAGGCTGGATCGGGGCTGAGATGGTGGGGTGCCGGGGAGAGGGCGGGTGTTGGTAGCTTTCCAGATCTGATTTCCAGATCTGATCTCTGTCTAGCTTTCCGGAGACGGAATGGCGGTCGGCCACTTGACGTGGAGGCGGTGGTGCGGTTACTATGACGGTATCCCTTTAACTGGAGGTGACATGTCACTTTGGCCGGACGGAGAGTGCGTGTCACTGTGGCTGACCGGAGTCCGTGGAGGCGGTGGTGCGGTTACTATGACGGTATCCCTTTAACTGGAGGTGACATGTCACTTTGGCCGGACGGAGAGTGCGTGTCACTGTGGCTGACCGGAGTCAGCGTGTCATTGTGGTTGGCCGGAGTCAGCGTGTCACTGTGGCTGACCGGAGTCGGCGTGTCACTGTGGTCAGAGTTGATGTGTCACTATGGCGGCAGTGTCACCGGCGGCTGAGGCCACTATTAACAGCGATGGAAGTCACTGCGGCATGCAGCAGAGGTCACTATTAACGGCGGTGAAGGTCACTGTGGCAGTCTGGCAGACGGCGGGTGTCAGTGTGACCGCCGACGGAGGGGTGTCACTGTGACTGCCAGCGAATGTCACTGTGACTACCAGCGAATGTCACTGTGACCGCCGGCGGGTGTCACTGTGACCGCCGGTGGGTGTCACTGTGGACCACCGGCGGAAGTCACTACAGCTTATTGGCTTACATGTCACTGTTACAACTATTCATCCGTTGGTCATGGTTATAATAAATCAATTGGCAGGGTATAATGGTCTTCCTAATTACATTTAGTCTCATTTTCGGAAATCCAAAAGCTAAAGACTTTTTTTGTCCACTCGTCCATATTTAATTGTATTTGTGTCCTAACCCTCTTTAATATCCCCGACAAGCATGTAACACATAACAATTATGGACATTTTGGCATTCAAACAATTCCGGGCAGCAACTAGAATTAATTAATTCTACCCTTTACACCCAATAAACCATCCCTACGCACAAGAATTGAATAAAACAACACTTAGCAATTCAATTAACACACTACAACAATCTACCAAAAAGGAGAGGGTTTAGAACGTACCTGGGGGGTTGGCGGCCGGGATTAAATCAACCGGCAGCCCGCGGGGAGGGGGAATAAATTAAATCTGGAATACTATAAATAGGAAGTTTATCGGAAACTTACCTTCGCGAAACCCTAGGAGAGCGTTTCGACCTTACTTACCCAATTAAAAAAAATTGGGATTTTTTTCTGGAGGGTTGACTGCCGTTGACCGGCGTTGACCGGCGTTGACCGGTGGTTGACCGACGTTGACTGGCGGTCCAGTACCTCTAGCAGTCCCATTCAGCAACCCGCTCCAGCCCAGCAACCTAGCTTCAGTCCAGGTCCAGCAATCTAAGCCCAGCTGCCCACTCCAACCCAGCAACCCAGCTGCTCAGCTCCAGCAGCTCCCGAGGTCCAGCGGCCCAAAGAAGGCCCAATAGCCAAGAAATTAATCAGACTGCTCCAACAGTCCTGAAGCCCAACGGCTTCGTCCCTGTCTTCCGCTATCAGCTTCCAGGAGTCCAAGGTTCAGCAACCAGATCTATGTTCTGCTAAAGGCCTTCTGCGAATTAACACAGGTGGTGACTCCGACTGACAAGCGAAGTGCCCAACAACGAGCGACCACCGCCAGTGACTCTCAGGCGACGGCGGAGGTTCTAGGCGGCGATGGCGGGGCTTCAACTTCTGGCGAGCTCGATTTCAGCAAGCAGGGACCACGGTAGAAGGTCAGCGGGCTCGTGCGAACGACCAAGCAACTTCGGGGACCTTCGGCGAGCTGCAATCGACGGCGGGTGGAGAACGGCGGCGGCGTACGGCGGTGGATGGCGGAACCCATTCTGATACGACTGTTGGGATCGTTTCCGTCTCCGGCTCAGGTCTTTCTACACAAAGACTCACATACACCACATTAGGGATGACCACTTCACCTCCAAGCTTCTTCTCTACCACTAAGTAACCTCTCTTACACTCTCACACAAAGGAAAGGAAGAAGAAGTAGAGCACTGCTCTCTATGGATATCTCTCGCAAGCTTATCTCACAAAGAAGGGGGAGTGTTGACTTTATAATAGGCTGCCAGCTTATAGCAAAGTCACAGGCAAACAAAAGAGCACTCACGGGTTTGGCAAGGCGCTCACGGGTATAAGCTAAGACAATAAGAGGGGCAGCGGACAAGCAAGCAGTTGGACTGACTCCATGTGTATAATTGATTAGATAATATACCAAGGTAAAAGGTATCAAAGAGGGAGTAAATTAATAGGGTGCAAGCCTTAACTAATAAAGTGGAAGGGGGGGCCTTGGTAGGACCAATACCTTTAACACGTCTCTTTCTTTGTGCAGATGAATTCATCATTCACCTGCCACCTGGTTTCTTGGTGAAAAGCATGTATTAACCTGAGTTCTTTACCTTCCTCCTTGAGTTTCGTTTCTGGTTTTCACCTTCAGAGCCTGAGGTAAACCCATCCTATTTATGTGCCAATTGCCAAACACTAAGTTGGAAGATATGAGGCTGAATCCTCTGTGAAAACACTTATGGCATTATACACTAGTATTGCAAGAGAAGGCAACCATTGCAAATGACCCAAATGAGGGAAGAAAAAGCCAGAAACATCATTTTGCATAGCGAATAATTATCAGGGAGTTTTTTTTTTTAATATTCATCTCATGGGTTTTTTGTATTCACTATGTTGTGTGTTTATGTATACATGTATAAATTTAGAAATAATGTATATACACTTATATGCAAATATATTCTAAAATTTTAAAATCTGAAAATATAAAAATTATTACGGAGTAAATTTTTGTTGTAATAAAATAGTATGACCTTTAATCAGTTTAATGTAATTTCATATAATCCGGGCATTTTTTCAACTCGTTTTACCAAATTGGTCTACTCTATTAAGCTATGAATTCAGATTCAGCACTTTAAAATTCAGATTCATACAGTAGTTTCTAATTCAGACAATAACCCCTAACTCAAACATCAGTCTCCAGTTTCAACTCGTTGTGCCAAACATAGCCTAAACATATTTAGGCATTGTAAGATTGTTGTGCCAGTGCCTACAACAATCAGAGTAATACCAACTAGAGAATTGCTTCATATGCATAAAATTAATTCTAGTTTTTCCTCATAAATGATCGTGTTAATATGCTTTGAATCTGATCACTCTATCTTTGCGGAATGTATGAGCTCTTACTACTCGGTTAGTGAGCCAATGTGCGCCCCTAGTCGGGGGTCTGAGAGTGGAGGCGTCCTCGGTCTCTGGTGCACAATAATCCTTTAGGGGTATGTTTGGGAGTTTGAAGGGAAGTGGAGGGAAAAGTTGTGAAGGTTAGTCATTGGAAGGAAAGAGGAGGGAAAAAGTTGAAAACCTTCTTGTTTGGAAGAATCAAGTTTGAAAAGATAAAGTTTTGGATGAATTATAACTAAAATCATTTCAAATATATGACGAATTCAAATTATTGAGTTTAAATTTATTTAAAATTGAGTTAAAATTGCGATTTAATTAGTTATCCTTCAAAATGGGACAAAATCCCCCAATTTGAGGGCTTGAAAATTAAGCATTTGAACGGTTTTGGAGGGTTACAAAAGCCCTGCACAACCATCCCTTCATACTTTTTAATTCCCAAACATGAAATGAAGGGTCATAAACTCTTGTCAACCATTCCCTCCCCTCTAAACCCAACTCCCAAACATACCTAATCAATTTGTGCCTTATGAAGGATTTGATGTATTCTTACTCTGAAAATCTAGTACTCCGTATGAAGGAATAACTATGTGCAGAGTATTAGATGTACTTACACATACCCTTAGGCCTTTATGAAGGATTGTGATGTATTCGAAAATCTAGTACTCCGTATTATTAATATAGTCCGCTTCCCTTTTTGTCAATATAAAGTTAGTGAACCACATTAAATCCGTTTCTCCTACTTTACATTTTACATTTCGTTTTCTTTGAATATTTCAATAATCCATTGATAAGATCACTTGTGTTTACTTCCAAACTACAATCTATTTAGTCATTTTGATTAAACTATTCGTATAATTCCAACCCAATTAGGCGTAGGCAACAGTTTACATAGATTTGTGGAGTAGAAGTGTAGATTTGTAGAACACATAATCAAATACTCCGTACAGCTTATCATTTTGACACTAAACGATGAATTTGGAGATGGTGGCTAGCGGTGGCAGCTTGTTGGTGGCTGTCATCATACGCATCTTGTATGGCAATTGTTTTCTACTGCCAGCTTTCATGCATCTTTTTTTGTGGCAATGTTCGGATAATATCTGGCAGCAATAGCAATTAAAAGATGGTGATTAGTGATCACTGATAATGCAACCTTGATGGCAGTTCAACGACAGACAATGGAAATTGGTGGTGTTAAACACTAGATATAAGTGACGAAATAATCACTATTTAATTTCTTCATAATAACCGAATGAAAGTATTTTTACCAGTGTTACTTGTACATACCGATTTATACACCCGTCTAGACGTCAAGTGTATTTTGTCTTTGCACAAACAATCGATTTTCATTTTAGTAAATGGATCTGTGTATAATCTAGAAATAGTGAATTGTTTGTACAGACAGTTCGTGGTCACAATTAATATAATTCTCTTTACTAAATGATAATCAATGAGATAAGGTATTTGAGTATATCAACTTGTATGAGGTGGAGTAAATAATACACTATATTGTATGTGACTTTCTTAAGTACATGAACTCGATTTTTCAATGTTAATTGAGTACACCCGTTATATTAGGGAAAAGGTGTAAATAGGATCATGTACTAGCAAAAAAGGTCAAATAAGCCCTTGTTTAGGAGACTTTGTCTGGCCGTCGTCATTTGGGGTGGTTCCCGGTGGAATTTTTTGATGAAATTTTTTGAGCATCTTATTCATCATGTCTAGTTTATGCATACCAAATTTCAGCTAAAACTTCAATCGGGAAAGCATTCAAATGAATTCTTGAAGATAACTGCGCTTCTAACTGCGCAGTTATTTTCAAGAATTCATTTGAATGTCTTCCCCATTAAAGTTTTAGCTGAAATTTGGTATGAGTAAACTAGACTTATTGAATAAGATGCTCAAAAAAATTTCATCAAAAAATTCCAACGGGAACCACCCCAAATGGCGACAGCCGGACAGAGCCTCCTAAATAAGGGTTTATTTGACCTTTTTTGGTTAGTACATCGGCCTATTTGCACCTTTTCCCGTTATATTAAGACGTTCAAACGGATGAATTGGCTAACAAAACGCTAATAGGTCAACTTGGTGAAAGTAGACGCTACCCCCAGCCCCTTGGTCGATGCTAGCCCTTGCAGGTCGACTTCCCCTTTGTCGATACAATCTCGTAGGTCGATGCCCACCCCACCCTTGCAGGTCGACTTCACCTTAAACGATGCACCCTTGTAGGCCATTGACCTTCAGGTCGACGCTAGCCCCCAGCCCCTTAATCGACTTTTACTTCTTACTCAGAATCCCGTTAGACAACTTAGTCATATTAATATGTTAATGTAAAGGGTGTACTGAATTAACACTAAAAACCTAGTATATGTATTTAGGAATGTCAAATGCAATACACTATACTATTTACTTCATCTCATACAAGGTTATCTATTTAATTGATCATTTCCTCGAAAATCAATTATCTATGCATAGACAAAATCCGACCAACAATTTTTGTTACTGTTAAGACCCGAAGTTTCATCCTAAAAGGTCAACCTGATTGGAGGAGTAACACGTGTGTTAATATAGCACTTTGTTCATCCAAACGTTTCCGGTGTGAGACATTTAACACCCCTCCTCACGACCAGACACTTCGTCTGGATCGTGCAATCATTCATCTCTTTTTTCGTCGGTCCGTTTTTGTTTTTTCATCCGGCCGTTTATAATCGTGTCATCATTTTTCATAAGGGGCCACACACCATGTATCGATTAGGCTCTGATACCATGTTAAGACCTGAAGTTCCATCCTAAAAGTTCAACCTGATAGGAGGAGTAGCCCATGTTAAATGTTTCCAGTGTGAAACATTTAATAGTTACTAGGTATTTTTTTAACTCCATAATATAGTGCTCAAAATCCCCGCCGTCCTAGTAGGAAGATAAGGTAAATGAGGCCGGCCAGAATCCGTACTCCCATTCACATTATACTAATGATGTAATTACACGTTAAACTTGGACTTTTGAAAGTTTGCCATTTCATAAGAATTCGCTGTTACTTCTATTTTCCGTTCTTCGAAGTCATATGCGCCAGAGTCAAACTCCTCTGTTCACTAATACAGATGGCAGCAGGTTTTTATTTTCTTTCAGATTATGGTGTAGACTTTAACCATTAAGTTGATTGGAATGATTAAATTTACTGAATTTAATTATAAACATGATGACACCGTCAAAAAAAATTATAAACATGATGACAGTTGAATTGAATTGTTTGAATTAAGTGAGCTTGATCGTTACAAAAAAATCTACGGAGAAGGTTGTAATGAATATATTACAATGCGAAAATATAATGAATATTTCCGCTTTGACTTGGTTGCAATTTTAGATTAAAATAGACTATATGATAGTAGACCAAAGCAAACTTAGAGAATAATAAAAAAGGGGTAGGACTTAGGAGTTATGTTAGAGGTACAAATAAACAGATTTACACAAGAGACCTGTAGCTACATCAGATTATTTGACAAATTAAATCAGTTTTGCATTAACGATCATTACAATAGCCATATCATATCATTGTAAGTTTGTTAATACTTGCAGCATTTTCTATCAAATACGTACATACACTAAATATTTTTTAGATTAAACTACGCTTAAACAAATCGATTTAACTAAATGTTCTAGATTAAAAAATGAGACTAAGAAAGAATTGAGGACATTATTGGCACTTATTGTTATATCAGTATATCACCATTTGATTCCAATGATATGATTATAAATTCCTTAAATAGGGATAAACATATACGGAGTATTTTTTAAGATAGAAGGTATAATTATATTCGTTCCAAAATATGACTTATGCATTACAATTCTGCTTATGTTTCACTTCTTTTCTCAACTACTTCTTATATTTCGCTTTCTATGCTTAGAAATAAGGTAAAGTGGTAAACGACGATGTCATGATAGCTGATAAAATAAGATAAACGAAGATGTCATGATAGCTGAGAAAATAAGTACTCCGTATTATATGTATTGTACCTTTGTTTTAATCTAATAAAAATGTCATTATAAACAATTTTCCATGTCTGTATTTCTTATCAGTCGAGTCAATAGGGTGATCGAGCTTTTGTGTTTCTTATTAATTGATAAAAAGTGTTCTACTTATTTCTTGTGAGATTTTATGTCGGGATTGTTGTTGTTTATGTGGAGTCATTCAACTTTTTGGGAGTTTTTCCATTTCAATTTGTACTATTTGATTGTTGATTTTCTTTTGTTCGTTTTGCTTTAACGTTTTGAGATGGGGTACTTTTATTGAGTTTTTTTGAATGCTCCTATTAAGGAGGTTATTCGAGTACTTTGTATTTGACTTCGAAGTGCTATTGTGAAGACCGGGTGCTATATCTTGATTGTAATCAATATTGTTAAGTTTGATTATTTTAATATAATTGCTTTTACCATAACTATAATAATAATCTAATAAAGATGTCAAAACCTACCTATTTTAATCATGACATTGATCTATGAGGTGAGTGAAAAAATAGGGTATAGCTATTAAATTAGCTATTGATTACGGTCTTAAACATAACTTGGGTTAAATTTGGGGAGTGTATGGCAACTTGGCAAGTCCAATCCAAAAAGGTGGAATCGCCGACCCCCCAAACCCCGATCTGATAAAACGATGGAAGAGTAAGTCACGGTATGAATGATTTCCAAGTAAGGTGGTTCAGGACCTGATGCGCACAAGGAGCCACCATATTAGATGAAATTGTCACACTGTCGTTGTCGGGGATTGAACGTGAGACCTCAATACAACAATCTCACTCGACCACCGTTGAGGTACCCAGTTTAATCAACTCGGCGTATGGCAAGTCTAGGGGTGGAAATAGGTCAGATGGTCTGTCAGGGGCCTATGGCCTGGCCTGTTAAAAGCCTGATCTGGCCTGTTTAGTAATCAAACTAGGCTTGGACTTTTCAAAAAGCCCGTTTATCTAAATAGGTCAAGCCTAGCCCAACTCTGAAGCCTTTTTCGCTTAACAGACCGGCCTATTTATATGTATACATATACGTGTGTATATATATATATAGTTATATTTATATTTATTTATACTATGTACATTTACATTTATATTGGTATACTAATTAACTATAGCAAATTCGGCATAATAGTATTTTTGTGGAGTGTGTATTATAAATTAGAATAGAATTATATATATATATATATATATATATAAAGTGTGTTAATAGTTTATTAAGATAATTGAAATTCAAAATTTTTCAAGATTTGAACTTTTTGAAGTACATAGAAATTTATTTTCATTACATAATAATGTATTATTACACATCCAAAGCAAAGTAACGTATTATTAGATTTTTTAGTGAATATTTGGGGAAATAAATTTTATACAGGGTTAAAAGAATTTTTCACTTTTTATTTTTTTTATTTTTTTTGAAATTTTGCTTTTTTCTTAACAGGTCCAGTAAACAGCCTTCAAGCCAGGTCAAGTTCTTAAAAAGGCCAGACTCAGGCCGAAAAACCAGGTCTTTAACAGGTAACAGACCAGACTTTAGCATGTACATTCTAACATAGACCCGACCTATTTAGGCGAAAGTTGTTTCCGCCCTAGGCAAGTCCAAGCTCTACAAGACTACAACACGAAGCTACAATAGTTAGGTTTGCTCCATTTATTTATTTTAAAACATAAAAAATTTTGCTAGTAATTAAGCCGCTGCCATTTACAACCACCAGTTGAGTTCTGGTCAACGGCTCCGAGCAAAACAGTCCAAAAAGTCAACAACGTGAAGCAGGGAAAGAATAATTGCTCGTAAAATCACTAAATTATGTGCCAAAAAGTGGATACTGTGCATTTAATGTTTATTAAATAAAAACACCCGAAATCGAAAGTCAACGCCCCTCCCCACCCACTCTTTCTCTCTCCCATTATTCTGCTCAAATCCCCCGTGCATATTCCTTCTTCCTCGATCACCCGGAAGATAATATGAGTGAGTGAGTGTAAATTTGTGATTTTTGAGAGCTAAAGAGAGAATATTTCTGTTGGAATTCTGGGTTTTCTGTTTCCCCTTTTCTTTCTCTTTTTTGACTCAAGAATTAAGAAAAAAGAATGGGAAACGGTGCCGGTAAACTGAGCGTCTGCTTCACCGGCGGCGACGTCTCACAACCGCACCGGCGAAGGAATCTGAAAGCGGTGACTTCCGACCCATTAGATGACCTGGGCCACTCTTTCTGCTACGTTCCCGACGTGGCGCGTCTCTCCACCTCCAAGGTCCACTCGGAGGAAACGACGATGTTCCGCTCGATTTCCGGCGCCTCCGTCAGCGCTAACACCTCGACGCCGCTGTCCACGGCGTTTGTCGACGTTTACTCGTACAACAATAGCATCGATCGGTCTTCAACTTTCGAGAGTTCTACTTCCTTCGCTTCCATTCCTCTGCAGCCCATCCCCAGAAACTCTTCAATCCACTCCGGTCCGCTACTGGGCGCCGGTTTCGCGCAGGCCTCCGGCGGGTTTATGTCCGGCCCGATTGAGAGGGGGTTCCTCTCCGGACCCCTCGATCGAGGCACTTTTTCAGGCCCGCTGGAGAAAGGCTCCGCTGATCAGTTCCGGCGGAGCTTCTCTTATGGGGGAGGTTTCGGGCTCCGATCCAAATGGAGGAAGCGGAAACTGATTCGGGTCATCCAGAGAGCCATCTCGAAAACCATAAGCAGGGGGCATAACTCTATTGTGGCTCCAATTAAAGGATCCATTTCAACCAAAGAACCAAATTGGGTTGTCGGGTCGGATAAGCAGAACGATTTCATAGTCAGTAGCTTGGAGGACGACGATTCACCGGGAAGCCGAAATCTCCAATGGGCTCAGGGAAAAGCGGGTGAGGATCGGGTCCACGTGGTGGTATCCGAAGAACATGGGTGGGTCTTTGTAGGGATTTATGATGGATTCAATGGTCCGGATGCTCCGGATTATTTGGTGTCCAATTTATACCAGACTGTTCATCGGGAGCTCAAGGGACTGCTATGGGATGATAAGTTCGAATCAACCACCAATGCAACTAAAAAACTCCAGTCTTCCACTCTCGAACCCGAATGTGTGAATCAAACCGTAAAAGATGAAGTGCCTACAGATAGAACAAGAGATGGTTGCACGAGATATGTTGAGCAAGAGGGTTATCCTTGTACAAGGGAAGTTTCGAATTCCGATCCTAAGTTTAGGAGAAACAAGGGGAAGAACAGATACAAGGGAGGAGGAGGAGCTGCTAAGAAGTGGGAGGAGAATCAGAGAAAATGGCGGTGTGAATGGGACAGGGAAAGGCTGGAGCTTGATAAGAGGTTAAAGGAGCAATTTAGCAGGACTGGGTCTCGGGATTCGAGAGCTATTAATCACAATGATGTATTGAAAGCTTTGTCTCAAGCGCTGAAGAAGACAGAGGAGGCCTATTTAGATCTCGCAGACTTGATGCTCGATGAAAATCCCGAACTAGCTTTGATGGGTTCGTGTGTTATGGTAATGTTGATGAGAGGGGAGGACGTTTATGTGATGAATGTCGGTGATAGCCGGGCAGTTTTGGCTCAGAAGAAGGAACCTGATCTTTGGAGTCAAGATTTGGAAAGGATCAATGAAGAATCATTTCATGATCTTGAAGGGCTTGATGTTGAACGGTTAGATGCGGTTTCATGTTTAACTGCTTTTCAGCTAACCACGGATCATAGCACTTCTGTGAGAGAGGTAAAGTTATCTGCTTGCTCTCTTCATTGATTAATTGATTGCAATTTAAATTATCCTAGACCAGCTTATATTATTTTATTATTGTTTTAATTTTCAGGAAGTTGAAAGAATAAGGAAGGAACACAAAGATGATGTTTCAGCTGTTGTGAATGATCGTGTTAAAGGTTCACTAAAGGTCACCCGAGCTTTTGGTGCTGGTTTTCTCAAACAGGTATGCCATAGTATGATCTTTCTATCTTGGCTAAAAAGTCAACTCTTTTATTGGATATTGGTCGCATAACATATAACTTTCAGTTAATTTCTTGCGTTCAATTGATTCCTAAGAGTTAAAGTAATAAAGTATAGCTCATCAAGAATAGTTTTCTAACCTAATACAGGAGTGTTCATATAATTTCAAATTAAAACCCAAAAATAGTTTTTTTAAGAAAAAAGAATAAAAATATATTACTCCGTAATATACTATATAGACAACCCTGTCCTAAAACACCAAATACTATGTTTTCATAGCTCTATATCTTCTAAATTAGGTGGACCACTGCTATAACAGTCCTTGCGCGCTCTATTAGGTGGTCTTAGCGCTTGCTATAAACTTGTAGAATTGAGAGTTTTTTTGAAAGAATAAGGAGAGTGATCTACTAATATTCTTAGTTGATAACAAGTTCAAACATGTTCCCAAACCTATCTCGTGCGCGAAACGGATAGTTCCCATCCATTTTTGGAGGCACACTCTGCAATGGATTGGTTGTCACCATACATTAACATATTCCTCTAAGAAAGTAGTGGGGAGCATTTGGAATCTAAGAATCTCTATCAATGCTTTCTTCCTCTCCACAAACTTTAGCTTTCAAAGGGGCAATTTGAAATCTGTTTCAACTTTATAGGTAGTAAATTAGCTTTTGACTGGGATTTACTTTATAATTAGAACTGGATTTAGTGATTTACTTTATCTGGGGATATATATTCTATGTTTACTTTGAAAAGGTTTGAATTATGAACTAAAGCAAATTATAACAAAAACAATTGTTTGTTTTTGTGCAGCCAAAATGGAACAATGCACTTTTAGAGATGTTTCGGATTCACTATGTTGGGATATCCCCATACATAAGCTGTGTTCCTTCACTATACCATCACAGATTAGGAACAAGAGACAGGTTCTTAATATTGTCATCAGACGGACTCTATCAATACTTCACGAACGAAGAAGCTGTTCAAGAAGTTGAACATTTCATCGCATGGTCACCTGAAGGAGACCCAGCCCAGCATCTTGTTGAAAAAGTGTTGTTCCGGGCAGCAAAGAAAGCAGGTACTAGTAATGCCTTGTTTGGATGAACAAAACCAAACGGATGTGTTATTGTGTTTTTATTTTCTCTCGAATGACATAACTTTATGTTCCAGGTTTGGAGTTTCATGAATTGCTTGAAATCCCACAGGGTGATCGGCGGAAGTACCACGATGATGTTTCGATAATTGTTATATCATTGGAAGGAAGAATATGGAGATCTTGTGTATAGTATGTAGGAAAGTTATATATAGAGATTCAAAACCCCACCATTTTTGCCCTTTTTTTAACCATGGCATCTCTGTGAACATAATAACCAACACTCTGTAAAAAGGAGTGATGTGTAATATGAATGGAGGTGATTGGGATTGTAAAGGTGTAAATGCAGCTGTGCATTGTTATTAAAAATGACAGTCTTTCTCTAATAAAGACTTACTTCTCTAGGAAAGGAAGTTTTGTTCTTAACTAGTAGTGATATTCCATCTAAATATAAATTCAACATCTTAAGATGTTTTTTGTCTTTGAAACCAAAATTCATGATGGATACTGTTGAGAAAAGGTTTGCATTAATGGGAAGATGTAGATGAGCTGTTGCCTGCCGTAAAGGCGTTAAAGCTCAATGTCAAGTTTTTTAACTCCAGTAATTACGAGCATCACGAAATATATTGTGTATTATGAAGAATTGACCTTGAGAAATATTATATTGGTTTTGATTTTTGAAAGAGTCTGGTTTGATTTTTTATATGTAAATAAAAAAAGATCTATAATCAAACGAAATTGATTAATTTCTATGCAAATGCCAAGAAGTCATTGATAAGTGATTGACCCATCACAAGATTAGTTGCCACTTGCCACTTGCCACAGTAAACGGAAATTAAAATTGAATCGGGAAAATCAGTTAAATAAATTATTGAAACACACTGTAATTATTTAATTACCTAGAGTCAAGTTTGTTTCAATATTTTATTTAACCGACTTCCTAATTGAATTTTAAGTTAAATTTTTTGTGGAGATAATATGAATTTGGTGAAAAACATACTCAACAAATTTGATCAAAAAATCCCTATATGACCACGATGATGGTTCTCGAGAGAGGCCCGTCCTCATAGTTGTAATACCTTATAAAGAAATAAAGTGGTAATCTTCTATCCCATTACCATGCGTTGAATATTGTTGCCTTCCCTTTTTAAAGAATTTAGTTAAGTTTGGTAAATGTATACATCCTCCTTTATACCCTTCTTTTTATATTGTTTTACCTTTTTTTACATTCACACTAATTTGTCTTATATTATAACTTAATTCAATTTCTTAATAATCTTACTCCCTTTGCCCCCAAAAAGATTGGCCAATTTGATTTTTCTTGGTCAATGGTGTTAAAGTTTAGACAATAATTTTACGGCATTATATTTGTGTGTAATTTATAAATTTTATACTTTTATGAATGATTTTTTAATAAAGAATATGCACATTTAATTTCTATATTTTAAATCATTTTGTATTGAAAGACATCATTGGTCAAACTTGACCATCATCGATCAAGAAAAGTCAATTTGGTCAATCTTTTTGGGACGGATGAAGAGCATCTCCAATGATAAAATGTGCACGTTGCACACGTGGCATGAGAAATGACCACATAAATATTAGTAAATAAATTTTTTCTCTCCTTATTTGAATGATTTTATACAATTTTGGTAAGTGACAGACACTACAGAAGAACTCGCTTGTAGTCACGGATTTTAGTCACGGATTTGGTCCGTGACTAGTTTGTCACGGACTAGTCACAGAATAGTTACGGAATTTTCAAAAAAAAGTAGTCACGGATTTGACCGTGACTATGTCCGTGACTAAGCTTAGTCACGGTCAGATCCGTGACTAAAATACTCCGATAGCCCCGATTCCGTTTCCGGCGTGATTTATTTTATCCCGGCGATTTAGTCACGGATGTGTCCGTGATTACGAAAAAAATTTAATTTTTCAGCGCTCAGAAATTAATTCACAACGGCATTATGTACGAATAAAATTAGTCACGGACATGTCCGTGACTAAAACCGTGACTAAATGGAATAATATTATTTCCACGCGTTATTTACACGTCATTTACACGGTTTGGACGCGTAATGTACACGGATTTTCTCAGTGACGGACAAATCCGTGACTAAGTCCGTGACTAAATTTTTTATATATGCAGGAGCAACTCATTCAACAGAACCACACCAATTCATTCCCAGTACTATATAATACAGTATCTGTTTGAAGATCGAAGGATGTAGTTTATCTTATGTCATTTTCCCTGTTTATGCAGATAAGGTATGTTATTTGAATTATTACTTTTATTTAGAATTAGTTGGTTCAATTTAAATTATTAAAACTATTAAATTAGTGAGGTTGCTAATTAATTAACAACATATTTAACTATAAACGTAGTGATGTCATAAAATTAGTTAAATTTTTTGGTTTATAAATAATTTAATTAATATTAGTTAGCTAAACGTAGTTTTAAACGTAGTCATGTGTTAAGTCAAATTAGTTAGCTAAACGAAACGTAGTTTTAAACGTTGTCATGTGTTAATTAAGTGAAATTAGTTAGCTAAACGTAACGTAGGTTTAAACGTAGTGATGCATTAAGTTAAATTAAGTAAAATTAGTTAGCTAAACGTACGTTTTAGCTAATTAAGTTAAATTAGTTAAACTTTTGATAATATTGGTTAAACTTAAATATTAATTAACGTAGGATTTTGTATGACCACACCACCGGAGCTTCATCTTTTCGATTAGGGCGGGGAGAGGATCCACGCATCGCCCAAATGCAGCGAGAATTGGAGGAGCAGCAGCGGGCATTAGAGCAGCAACGGAAGAAGGATGAAGAAACAAGGGCCCGACTAGAAGCGTTGGAGCAGATCTTAAACGCCGGATATCAGCCTCATCCTCAGCCGTACATATTGCACCCCGAGCAGACTCCTCAAGTTCCGCACATGGGCAACATGGGTTATCATTCTAACTCCGGATATAGTAGCATGCTTATGATGGATCCAGCATTCGGATCTCTGTCGTATGGTTTCTTGAATCAATTTAAGTCATCCGGAGGGCCCAACCGTGGAGCGAGCCGAGGAGGTAGCCGAGGAGGCAACTGAGAAGGCAGCCGAGGAGGAACCCGACCCGAAGACACCGTGGAGCCCAAAGATGAGGATGATGATGATGATAATGATGGATATGATAATGATAATCCTAATTTTTATCATAATGGATTCCGAAGGCCGGACATGTAATAATATAGTTTTATCATTAGCATTTAACATTATTTTTATAATTTCAGTTTGCAACGCACTTTTATTGTGTATGTGTGTGAATTTTTTATAAATTTTTTATTTTAATTTTAATTTTAAGAAAAATTAAAATAAGTTTTAATTTTGTTTTTTAAAAAATGGATTTTTTTTTAAAACAAAAAATTTAGTCACGGATCTGAGCCGTGACTAAATTTTTAGTCCGGAATTCTTTTTATTAATTTAAAATTTATCTTTTTTTAAAAAAAATTTAGTCACGGATTCATGACCGTGACTAATATGAAATTTGAAAATTTTGAAAATACGAACCGTGGGTTTTTTTGAAAATTATATTTCAAAATTTAAAAACGTAGTCACGGAAATTTCCGTGACTAAAATGGCCGAATTTAAAAAAAAAAAAACATGGACACGTCCGTGACTAATATAAAAAGAAATGTAATCACGGATCTTAGCCGTGACTAAAGTGCCGAAGCAGCTATTCTGGTGACATATTAGTCACGGATCTGGTCCGTGACTAATCCGTGACTACATTTAGTCACGTACAATTTGGCGTGACTAAATTTAGTCACGCCCAAACAGTCACGGATTTAGTCACGGACCAGATCCGTGACTAAAGGAGTTAGTCACGGATTTTTTACACTGCTGTCCGTGACTAAATCCGTGACTAAATCCGTGACTACAGCTGATTTTTTTGTAGTGGGAGACCGTCTAGATGTTGACATTGTTGTTGACATTGCAGGGAAAAACTTACCAAAATTGTATAAAATCATTCAAATAAGGAGAAAGATAATTTATATGCTAATATTTATGTGACTATCACTCATGTCACATGTACACCGTGCACATTATAGCATTGGAGATGCTCTAAAGACACGCTTTCATGCTTAAACTATAAACATCAGACTTTAGAAATTTTAAGTAGGACAAACAATAAAATACTTAAACATAATACTCCGTATATTGACAAGATTGATAATTGGAAAATATGAATTACAAATTCAAATTACCAAATGGGCTCCACATCCCATTTTTCAAATTGCTCATATTCTTCAATTCCTCATTTCCTTTTGGATGAAGCATTGCCCCTTTCAAGTGCTCCTTATTATGTTCTCTTTCCCGATATAAACTTTGACCATATCGTTATTTTTCTTAATCAAAATGTGCCCTGTCCAATTACAAGTTTATTAACGATGCAGGGAATATGAACTTACTATTTTAAGCAGTATCGTAACACAACTTTAATTTGCTTGTCCCATAATAATTTTGATTTCTTTTGTTTTCATCATTCATAGAGTATGATTTGGTCATACTCTTTTATAAACTAGTTTTGTCCTCCGTTCCGAAAATGTTCGCCAAATTGATTTTCTTGGTGTACAATCAACTTTGACCAATTATATTTTTTTAATACGAAATTATTTAGAATATGAAAATTATATCAAAATATTCCCTATTTAAAATAATTTCATAAAAGTATAAAATTTATAAAGTATATACAAATATAACAATTAACATTATTGTTCAAATACCAAGAAAAGTCAACGTGACAAACCTTTCTAGGACGGTGGTAGACTGGTAGTAGCTTTTACGTAGTATTAAACATATACTCCCTCCGTTCCCAAAAATACTTCCCACTTTCCTTTTTGGGCCGTTCCCAAAAATTCTTCTCACTTTCCCTTTTTGGACAATTTGTGTGGCTCACATTCATTTTACCTTTTTCTTACACAACCACAACCACACATTTCCACTTTATTCCACTTTCATAATAAGCGTGCCAATTCAAACCGGGAAGAATTTTTAGGAATGGAGGTAGTACTTTTAATTTTATGCATGGAATTGTACTATAATCAAAATAGATAACATTAAAGAGATTTGACGCATTTTTTAAATAACAGAGTATCTCATGCACTACATTTTTATATCACATGGAACTTTGGTGCATTAAACCCTACTCTTACAATTAATAAAAAATGGCCCCTTTGATTCTATATCAGTTGGTCAACAAATACACAAATGAATGCCTTACGCAACCCTTCTGATTTAAGATTGGACAGTCTAGATTTCCTCTAAACTTTTTCTGAGACCCCATTTTGTTTTGCCCGACACTACCACCTCATGAATTCGGACGGCTTACGTAGGTGCATGACTCTGAATTGTGGGTCTCCAGCTTGGAGAAAGTCAACATTAGCAGCAAGGTGTCGGAAAGCTTAATTACCAGAAGAAGAAGGCAGCATTCATCATACGTACTGCTACTACTATCTCTAACTCCTAACTAAACCTGAAGTTGGGGTATTGAATGCGAAATTTAGGTGGGAGAGTTGGGGCATTAGATTCTGCTGCTTAAATATATTTGGAAGCAGAGACGTTTTTGGTAAGAGCAATAACTTCAGAACCAGCCCTGGTGGTGTAGGCAGGTGTTGAACTTAAAGCCGTCATTGTATGGTTTGTGACAAAGAGATGGTTGGGAAATTATGTAGGTGATGCTAAAATCTTTCACAAGTGAGTGTGGAATTGAAGTGACTGACTTTTTAAACTTTGCCAAATTTGATGGAACGGTGATAAATAAAGTAAAAACTATGTGATAGAAGTTTGTGTATAGGAAAGAGAATTAACAAGAACCACAAATTCTTTATTTAAAAGGAAAAATTACAAAGTCAATGAGACAACTAAAAAGAGAAAGTTGGCAAAGTTTAAGGAACGGAAGATGTATGATTTCTCTCTTAAGTGCATTTGTATGCAGGCAATTTAAATACATTTGGGGTACAAATTACCCATGTCAAGCACTCTATGGTTAGATGTCATCATTGTGACACTATCGAAACCTTTCCCAGTTCAAGGATTTGATATTTAACAAAGACGAGACTTTATCTTTAGATATAGTAAGTATATGGTTACTGAATCCGAATTAGTAATAGAATCCATTAGAGTAAATTGATATGAATTCAAACTAATATTCGATTAATACCCTCTAGTGCTACACTCACTTTCATATCACCTTCATCACTCTTGGTCCTGAATAACACTTGTATCTTGCAAGTTAAAGAGAACCACATATGATTAAAAGGCATTGAGATTAAATGTGTATTATTAGTTTGAGTTCATATCACCCCCAAAAGAAGAGCGGGAAAGGGCAAAGTGTGAGTCGGGGTTGATAGTTTTAACAATCCTTAGTTTGAATTCGCCCCATTTTATTCATGTGAACACAATTGGTAGTTCAGATTATTTTATGAATACCCTTTGTAGGAGTTATTATGATTAAATCTCTAAAAGTGGAATTATTTTTTTGAATTTTGCCTTTATATAATAGGGAAATTTATGTATATATTACTAAAACTGATGTTAATTCTCATAATATGACTAACCTTACTTTTTTACCTTCGTATGACCAGAACGTGCAAATCCATGTTCATGCAAATCACTTCCATAATTTTAGGATGAGCTAATTACTTGTTAAAATTGAATAAAGATTAAGAAACACCGGAATAACCATGCATCATATTTAGGCATGAAAATAGGAAAAAAACTCATGGAGTCATATATTGGGAAACATAGCGTCTTTTAGTCATGCGATAGGTAAATATCTCTATATAATACTCCCCCCGCCCCCTTTTAAATGTCCTATTTTACCATATTGGGATGTTCCTATTTAATTGTCCCATACCTTATTTAGTAAAGTTTGTGTGGCTCAAAATCATTCTTACTTTATTCTTGGGTTTTTTACGAGAATATTACTAAAATAAAACTTATTTACATAAATATGACTATTCATTACTACAATGTAGTGCTGTGGTAACTAATGTTCAAAACTTGAACACGAATTACTGTGATTTCATTACTACTCTAGTAATGAATCATATTTTTGTAAACCATCTTTATTTTGGTCATATTTATGTAATTATTTCTTTATTCTTACTTTATCAATTAATATCAACTACACAAAACCCATTTTTCTTAAAACTCGTGTCACCCTCTTCCGTCCCAATATAAAAGGGATGGAAGTAGTATATAACTGTTGCGATAATGGGCCGGGTCCTGTACCATCAGGCCCTTGTACCCGAGCATGGGCCCCGGAACACATTTGGGCTAGCGGATATTGGCTTGAGATTATATAATTACCTATCGGGCTAACTAACTCATTAGCGCCAGTATTAGTAGTTCATAATTTCGGCCAAGTCCATGTAGCATTTAATTAGTGAGAGTCTCTTGTGAACGCTTATAAATTTGCCATTAATTCCTTGTATTCCGGGACACTTTTTCATTACACCGATTTGATGCTAGTTTTTCTACTCAAGCTATTTTGTACCAATAATAAGATTCCATATATTTTTTACTTTTTTATTGTGCATATTATACTTTTAGGGGGCGCAATTAGTATTTATGTTCATCAATCATAAAATTTTTAGGAATGAAAGAAGATGATAATGTAACTTTACAAAATAATGAAACCATTAAATGAAATTAAGATTATGCAGAGAAAGTAAGGGTGGCACGGTTTTATGGTAGTACTATTTTGATTCAAAATCAAATACAAAACCAAAATAAAGTGTTTGTTTCTTTTCGTTTGGTTTTAGATTTCGAAACATGAAATCATTTGGATCGATTATTTTTATAAAAAGAATCATTCTCATTTGCTTTTAAACTAATACAATAGTTGGGGAAAATTGTAAACCTATAATATAAAATATAACAGAAACAAACTAGAAAAAATAAAAAAGAGAAGAAATTAAACAAGGGTATCTACTATTATACATTGTAGTATATAAAAATAAGTATATCTAGAAAATAAAAACTACGGAGTCTAACATAAAAAGGAGTATAACATAAAAAGAGAAAAAGAGAAGTCATCTCTTTCCACTTTTTTTTTTTTGGGATTGTGAAAGATTGTAAATTGTATAGAAAAAGTTAAAGAATTCTGTTTTAAAAGTTGTGTATGTTAACAGGGTTTTGACATGAATATTACTAAAAAATAGGTAATGGACAAAAAAACTCATTTTTTCTTAATTTCCGAAAATGTGACTAATAAAGAGAAGAGCAAATATGTCCTCAAACTATTTGCGATTTTGCAATCAAGTCCATGAACCAAAAGATTTGCACATACACCCCTCAACTCCTTGAAAATCCAGCAATCAGATCATTTTTACCTGTTGGTGCCGGTAATTTCTCATCTCTTTAGCTACACCGGCAGGTGAAAAGGGATTGGATTTCTTAATTTTCAATGAGTTGAGGGATGTATTTGCAAGTCTTCCGGTTCAAGGGCCTGGTTGCATAATCTTAAATAGTCCAAGAGCTTATTTGTCTCTTCTCACTAATAAATACCTACTTTTCTAAATTACCGTCCCTAAGTTCCGTAAGCGTTCAACACTTGTCTGCTGACTGCTGGTCCGCATAGCTTTACTCAAACGCTTTGTAATATTGCACTGCGTAAGAGTGTACTACATAAGAATGCCCTCTGTAATCATTAATGCTTCTTTGATTTTAAAATAGAAATTGTCCTAAATAGGACTAAAAAGTTCCTAAAAAGCACAAATAGGACTACTATTTTTAAAATTCTCTAAATAGGACTAAACATTGATTTTCTACCCTAAATACCCCTAAGAGTATTAATTCATAATGAAATGCTTTAATTCATAATAAAATCACAAAAAACGTAAAAAAATATTTAAAAAACGTAAAAAAAATTATAAAAAATTTATAAAACATTTATAAAATAAAAAATTTAATTTTTTATTTTTTTAATTTTTTTTACTATTTTTTTAAAAAATAGTAAAAACCCATAAAAAATGAAAAAAATTATGGATACCTTTCTCACCGCCTCCCGCCGCCTCCCAGCACCACAACCTCCGATTGGTGAAATTTCTTCCACTTTTGGTAAAAAAATGCCATATTTTTCTGAAAATGCCAAAAAGATGGCATAATTACTCTTCAATATGCCAACATTTTCATTGAATATGCCATCATTATGGCATTATTTAAAATGTTGGCATATTTTTCTCCGGTGATGGGAGATGGTGGTGCTGGGGGTGGCAGGGGTGGTAATGTTTTTTTTTTTAATTTTATGATTTTTTTTATTTATTTTTTATTTTTTTAAATTTTTTTTTTTTTATTTTTTAAGAAAATATTTTTATTAATTTTCTATTATTGTTTTACGATTTTTAGTATTTTTTTCGATTTTTATTAATTTTTTTATGATTTTATTATTAATTAAAACATTTCACAAGTTACAAGGGTATATTTGTCCAAACACACATAAATAGTCCTATTAAGGGAATTTAAAAAATGTAGTCCTATTTGTGCAATTTTGCCACTTTTTAGTCCTATTTAGGGAATTGACTCATTTTAAAATTATCTAATACTTCTTTTGATTTTAAAATTATTTCTCAAGATATGGAAATGTAGGTGTCTTAAATATTTAATTTATTATACTATAATTTGTGTGAGACCGGTCCCAGTTACTACTGCTTCAGTGACTACATCCCTAGTTATCACTGTTCCAATGACCACCGTACTAGTTACTACCGCTCCAGTGATTACCGTCTCAATTACTACCACTATAATGACCATTGTTCCTGATACTAGCTATCGCTCTGGTGGCAACCGTCCAAGTTACCACCGTTCCAGTGACCATCGTCCCAATTACTACGACATCACAATGATCACTTTCAAGTGACAATCACATCATCTTTCAAATGACCAACGTCATCGCCGGTCATACTAACCTCCGCTAGGGTGGTCACTAACAATGAGTATCTCCGATCACACTGACCTCACGTACCCGATACCTAGTCACTGACACAGTATCACATCACCTAATGATCGCCTATAGTGACCAATATTTCCCAATAACCCACAAGCCCGTCACACTTGCCTCAGTGATTACTGCCCGGGGCAATGACACCAGTGTCGAAACACAGTGACAAAAAAGTGACTACTGCCGTACGGCTGGTTACCACCGTTGTCCGGCGACACTGCAACAACCCTGCCCTCCCCCACCATGCTCCCCGCACAACCTCAGACGACACTGCCCCAGCCATGCCTTATCCACTATGGCACCCCTCACCCTGGCTAGTTCCTGACCACACCCTCTTTCACCGGCCAACCACTGCCCCCACTACTGCTCATGGCCATCCCTAACCAGAAACCTTAGCTGATATTAGATCTGAAAGCTAGCGGTGATGACCACCGTTGCTAGAATGTGAGGGCACCAATAGGGATGCAGTCAAGAAGAAAGAAGAAGAAAAGGGGAGTTGGCGACGAGAATCGTGGCGGCGAGAGTCATGGCGTCGTAGGCTCGTAGCAACCGAAAAACCGAGATGGTGGAAGAGAAGGATGAGTAGTGAGAAGAAGAAAATGTTGTAATGGCAGAATGTGCCCCTTTGATAGAATGCCCCCCTTTGTAATGGCAGAATGTGTCGCTTCACCCAAATGTTGCGGATAACTAGACATTGTACACAGGATGTTTTAATTAGACGGCTTTTAATCACGAATCAGACCAAACCATACTATATCTGATCAAATCAAACCGTCTAGACTTTGACAACAATAAAATACATAGGAGTATGTAACATATACGAAGTACTATATATGTATCTACCAGATCAAAATAGCCTTAAACATATTAGACCCATCCAAACCGGAAAATCACAATACAATTAAAAACATCTTCAAAAACAAATTGAATGTAGACCTCTCTAATTTACACACCGGATATGAGTTACGGAGTAATACTTATACTGAAACACGACAGCAGGAGTGGGTAAAACACCAACTACGAATTGTCAAAAGAATACTCTCGGTGGTAATCGATAGTTCCAAACTACTATCTACCCATTACAACCTTTCGAGTGAACTTCTACTAATCCCCTATAAACTCAACCAAACCATGATAACTATGATGCCGTTAAGTATGATTTTGTTTTTGGATTTATAAGCTTATTAGTTAACTTTTTAACCAAATACGTACATTTTGATTTTGCTTGGTGAATTATATAATAAAAAGAAAAAGTAATGTTGAAATTAATTTTCTGATTGTATTTGATGAAGTTACTATATATGATCATGTATGCTATTTTTTCATATAATTTTTTCTCTCTCTATTCTATTAATAAATACTACGTATATTTTAAATATAATTTTTTCATAAGTCAACAGAATTAACCATTACAGTTACTTTAGCTAGAACTTCATAAATTTCAGCAGAATCAGCCAACTCACAGGATTTTAGTGTTACCAAACGGGTTCAAAATATAACTTTTGGTGAAAATGACTATTCCAACTATTTTCATATATACATTCTTCTTTATTTTATTAATAAAGAACACTATATATAGTTTTTGTTCACGATTTAACTCATTCAACCAAGATACTATCAAATTCAACAACAATGATCAAGAGTATGTTTAGTGACCCTATTTTTCGGTTTATAAGGTTTATCAGTCAACTTATTAACCAAACACTTAACTTTTGATTCCAGCCAGTTAATATGGCAATTTCAGCCACAATTTCATAAATTTCACCAATATCAGTCGATTCTGCCCATTTAGTTTGAGGAGATTAGGACAGTCTTAACTCTTAAGCCAAGCAACTGCTTCGTGTCAAATTATACGAACTATTTTGTTTGGGTCTCCACAATTGCACATGTGCCAGTGCATGTCACAATTTTGGTGAAGTCAAAATATTTCATTTTTGTGGCGTAGGAAGTTACTTTGGACTAGCTTGCAAATTTAGTGAAAATGCACAAAAATGTCTATGAGTTGCGCTATTGGTCCTCAGAAATTACCAATTAATCTGTGATATACCCCATACGCATATATATAGCAGTATATAGCAGGTACTAAATATGCCACTAGTGACATGTTACAGGACTGGTTTTGAAATTGTTTGTTCATGATTATGTTATGTATGCATATAAGATTAAATTTGGAATTTTCTCCATCTTTTATTCTTATTTCGAGCAATTCCTATTAAATTTATAATGAAACTTTTGTAATTGCTTCATATCGCACGTGTAATGGGTAAACATGATCCATGTATACAATGTAAGATTATCCATAATCCTAGGGTACTAGGAGTTCAAAATGTTAATATGAACATCTTGAACTCCATTTTTGGATGAAAAGCAAGTTTACTAAAAAACCAAACACAAAAATAACACCATACAATGTATAAAAAAATAGACTAATCTAACTAAGGGAGTGTTTGCAGTTGCTTAAAAAAAGCGCTTTTCAGCTTTTGGCTTAAAAAAAGTTGAAAAGAGTGTTTTCAAATGACAGCTTCTGCTTAAATTAATCACTTAAAAGCTAAAAGCTGAAAGCAGGTAGAAGGGTGCTTTAAACTGCTTTTCACTTTTTCTATTACACAAAAAGCACTTATTTTACCAAACACTACCAACTTTTACTTTTTTAGAATCACTTTTTTCTCAAACACTACCAACTTTTACTATCAATCACTTTTCCCAAAATCACTTTAAAAAATCACTTTTTTAAAGTTGAAGCAATTGCAAACACTCCCTAAGCAAACATAACATGTAACTATTCAAGAAATTTAACCCGCCTGCTCCCAACCTTTCCGTGTTAGGTGGGGAGAGAATGATTTTAATAAAAAATCTAGCTTGAGTCAGCTCCCCCGGCTCAGAATCATAGAAACAGTCCAAACAATTCATAAAAGTCCACCACCATTTCAGAATTAATAAAAGCCCGTCTCTAGTTAAGAATCAAGCTCCTGGGCCATGAGCTAATTAAAGTCTCAGACCCAGCTCAACAGTCCCACAACATCCAGGGTGCCTAACAAGCCAATGTCCATTACCCAATCTGCGTCCAAGGCCATGAAGTCAGCCCACCAACCCAAGCCAGCCCAATTGTTATCAGCTGCTCCCAGTTGACAGCTGGGGGTTTTGTCTAAATTTCCGGGTCGGCCCAGCAGTAAAAAGGCCCAGCAGCATCGCAATGCATCAGCGCCGCACCAAGTGAGCGGCAAACTGAGATCCCTCCCATTTTACAGTAGCCGATGCGGACAGGTGGGCTATTAGTCAATCAACGGCATCCTTGTCAGGTCGCCGTTGACATCTCCGGTCGCCTTCACCGGCGAAGTCCCGGACGGCCAACTGGTAAAGCAAAAATTCAGAAATCCGGCACGCTCGCTAGCAGCAAAGAACCACCAATCCAAAACGTAACCCCTGTCAAACCCTCATCTCACCCCACCCCCCGTCGGGCCTCGGCAACGCCCGACAGCAACAGCAAGGCGGCGACTGGAAGAAGGTTTAACAGTAGCCGGGAGCACAAGAGAGATCGTTTGTAAATTATACTTCCTTTGTAGTTTGTCCCACCAACATTGGAATATGAGGAGGTGACAAGTTATTAAGAAAATTGAGTCTATATTGTTGATGTTGAATTGATAAAGTAAAAATAAAGTATGAATGATTTAGAGTCACACAAAATTTATCAAATTTGATATGAAATAATCTTAGGAAAATTTCTCGAAAAAAGAAAAATTAGTCAATCTTTACGCGGCGAAGGGAGTAGTTCATGTCTTCATGGCAGGGAGTGAATTAGGGAGAGGGGTGTCCTAACATATACTCCTTCCGTAACATTCATATCTTCCCACTTTCCCTTTTTGGATGTAACATTTATATCTTCCCATTTGTAAATCTTCCCATCATACCCTCAATAATTTAAAAAATAATACACTATACACCTACTTTTTTTGGATTTATCCTTCATTCCATCACATTATTTCTCCATGTTCCCATCATACCCTCAATAATTCATACCTCATTTCACTATTTTTAATCTCACCCACTTTGGAAGTGGGAAGATATATGTGATACGGAGGGAGTAAATGCTGGAATATAAGAGTGTGTAGAGTGTGTTAGGCTAGAGTATGCATCATCAACGGGCTAGGTTGATGGGTTTAGCTTGGGTCGGGCTGGGTTCAATATAGAAAAATTAATTAATGGGTTGTCCTGTGCCATACTTTTGTAATAAAATTGTAGTCCTAGCTTGTTCGTATAGTTTGACTTAGAGGGTCAGACCAGGCTGGTCCACATATCATCAATAGGGTTGGGCCTAAATGGTCTCTAATGGAGCATATAGACCAGGACTCACCCGGCCCACATATTTCTGCACCTCGATAGGCCCAACAACCATGACCGGCCTAAGTACAGCAACCGGACACCCCTCAGGCCCAATTCCGAGGGCTTCAAACTGCAGCATCCAACAGCCTACCTGCGCACGAGAACGGGATCATTCGCATTTGCGGTTGAGCCTTCGGAAAATAACCTTCGACACCAGGGGCGATGCCCTCGGCCTCAGTAAAAAAGACATTTGAACTCGCGTTTCTCAGCGCTCAACCACCGCATTTAATGCTGCGCCACGTGCCCACGTCCGCGCTACATGGGTGCTCTCTGTAATAGACTATCGTATAACTAGTATAAATATAGCAGCCTCTTGGGCTGTTGTAATGGTTGAAATATTCATTAATATGATTGCTCTCTCTTTCTCTCTCTTACTCGATAGCTTTGCCTTCTCCCTATATAACAGTAGTGGTATCCCGATATCAATTATCTATCAGTCTTATGAGAAAAATACAAAAATTCTTTATGCATTACAATATACATTGCAATCAATTGAGTGTGTGAAAAGAATTTATTATTCCAAAAATTGTAATAATAGAATGAAAATTCTATATATTTATTTCTATTTTTGTGTGGTGCATTCTTGAAAAAGAGATGTACAAATACCGAAGTACCACACTTATTCTTATTTATCTAAACTTGTTTAAGATCTATCACAAGCTTTTATCATCTAACAATATAATTATCCAGAACTTCATTCTATTCTACTTTAAAGACCCATAATAAGTGTGCCAACAGTTTGTCTTTCACGTTTGTTAACACACACATTTGAGTGTAATTATATTGAAAATTATGTATTAGTAAGCATTATAAAAAGTTAATATTTTGGAAGTTCACATTAATAAAAATTTAATATCATTTTATACATAATAAATTGATTATATATATCATAGAAAATCGTGGTCAAAGTAATGCATGCGAATAATGCAAAAATTACAATGTTACGGCTATTTAAGAACACATGAAATATTACTTTTATACGATAGTATGTTACTAATTACTCCGTATGAAATTAGTTTGTAAAGTTACTATACTTTCTAATGTATAAAAGGGCTTCTAGGATGGGCTCAATTGTCTTAATAGGCTGAGCCAGGATGGGTCTAGGCAATGCGGGCCAATAGGCCGGGGCGGGTTTGACATAATTTACCTCATGGCTACCCCTTCAAATAGTGTGCTAAGTTGGCCCGTAGCCCTTATGGGCCGGGCTGAGCTCGTTGACAAATGGAATGGGTAGGCCCCCACGGGCCCATGAGCCCATATATTAAATAATAATGATCCAATTATACAAATATTCATACCATGAATCCCAAGATTAATACAATTATACATAGGGTTTGGGGCCGGTTTTAATATTTCTTCTGGTTATCTTAATTCTTAATTAGTTGAACCATAGAACCTATATATTAAAAAAAAAAAATTCAGTATTCATACACCCCACAAAATTTACACCCCAAAAGTTGTAACTGGTTTTTTTGGATTGGGTTAGTTAACCTCCAAGCGATATCATCCGTGCAAAGTCATTATAGATAGACACCTTTTTTTCTTGAGGGAATTATAGATAGACACCTAACACACGTGCATTTGTATTCAAATAAAAAGCCACTGGTTATCATACCATATACGATAGTACATGGTTTCAAAAGAACAAGAAGAAATTTACTCTTGAAAGAAACAAAACGTAACATTATTTTCAAAATAAGATCATATATTTGGTTTTCCTTAATAAAGACTAATTTTTTCATCCTACGCCTAATGTAATTAATTAATTGTCCTGTAACTTTTTGCAGTCCGTTGGTGTCAGATTAGTTCGTGATGGCAACAGTAAATAAACTTCTACAGTGGTGACGAATATCTAGCAGATCTGTGGAGGAATTTAAGGGAAAAAATTTGGCTACAAGCGGTGGTACGGCAACTTGGGCAAACTTGGATGCAAGAGCTCCAACCTTATACGAGTATCTTTGTTCAATCACAAATAAAAAACCACATGGAGTACTACGTACTACGTATTTATTAAAGTTTAAACTATTTATTCCTATTTTTGAAAAATGGAGGAGTTTTAGTCCTATTTGAAGTAGGGGTGAGCATGGAACGGTACGGGACGGTTATTTCAAAAAACCTGTCCCGTCCCAAAGTACGGTTCTTTTAAAAATCAAGAACCGGTACCGTCCCGCACATATATGGAACCTGTCCCGTTCCGTACCAATTTTGAGCACGGTTCGGTACGGTCCGGTACGGTTCTTCGGTGTTATTTGGTTCGTAAATAATTAACCCCCATGAAATACAATTAACCCTATTTACATAGCATTGTTTATATCATTTAGTATTGTTTTTGTTTTAAAGCTAACTTTTAGTGCTGTCAAGTCTTAATAATTGGATTACGCCCAAAGAATATGCAAGATTGCATATTTGTAATACATGAACACAAGATTCCTCACACTTATACTTGGTAATATGTTATATATAATAGGAAAAATTGACAAGAATAATCCCACCATTCACTGGTCTTCTACTAACATTTTCGGGACATATGGTCACTAACATTTATACTCGTTAATATATTATGTATAATATGTTATTATAATCTAACACTAGTTTTCGGGACGGTACGGGACGGTTCGGGACAATACGGTTCCGGGACGGTTCCGGAACGGTTCTCACTAAGAACCGGTACCGTACCATATTATTAAAAAAAGCTCGGTACGGTATGGTACGGTTTTACATTTTTCCGGTTCTATCGGTTCTGGAACGGTTCTTCGGTTCGGAACGGGAATTCCCAGATCCGTGCTCAGCCCTAATTTGAAGCATTCTCCTAAAAACAAATGATGCTTCCCAAATGAAAAAGTACATCCTTAATTGGTTATAAGATATGCTATTTTAATTTTGTACTAAACATCAGGGTGCAATTGTTTTAGTCCTCATCATTGACATTGTTGTCACTGTTCCAAAGCATAAATTCTATGTGACGAGATGAGATATTGACCGACTTCTTAGCCATTTTTATTACATGCTTTTTGAATAAAACAACATTAGCACTAATTGTAAACTTGATCCGATCCATGTTTTGGCGGAATTCAATTTCTCAAATAAGGTACGTAACAGATCAGAGACAATATCTTTGTATCATATATCCATAGGCATGAAGTTGAACAAGCTAAGTATGTGTCTTCACTCTCTTACATTCCATTCAATCAGATAATTAACTGATGCGATTAGCTTCGGTATTTTGGCTAAAAAGTATATGTTATTCCTTTTTCAATGTACATGGTATATATATATACATATGTGACCGAGAAGAGAAAACCCTCAGCCCAAGAAAGAATAAATAAGGCTAGACTACAAATAAATAATATACAAGCCCATTTATGGGTTAACACCCCCCCTCAAGTTGGAGCATGTGGATTAAAGATGCCCAACTTGCTAAGTAAAAAAAGAAATTGCCGGTGACCAAGAGCCTTGGTAAAGATGTCCGCAAGCTGAACTTCAGTGGAAACATGACGAGTAGCAAGAAGGCCAGATTGAATAGCATCCCGAACATAATGACAATCAACTTCAATATGCTTGGTCCGTTCATGAAATACTGGATTTTGCGCGATATGGAGAGCTGAACGACTATCACACAACAAAGTCATAGGTAAAGAGTGAGGAATGCCAAAAGTAAATAGAAGCCCACGTAACCATGTTAATTCGGCAGTAACAGCAGCCATGGATCTATATTCTGCCTCGGTGGAAGATCGAGAGACCGTTTGTTGCTTTTTAGTTTTCCAAGAGATAGGAGAGCCACCAAGAAAAATAATCCATCCAGTTAAAGAACGACGAGAGAGAGGGCAACTTGCCCAATCCGAGTCACACCAGGCGGTAAGCTGCAAATTGGAAGAAGAAGATAAAATAATGCCCTGTCCGGGAGAACCTTTGAGATAACGAACAACTCTTAACGCAGCGTGCCAATGCTCTTGGCGAGGGCCCTGCATAAATTGTGATAAAATGTGAACAGCATAAGCTAAATCAGGACGCGTAAATGATAGATAAATAAGACGGCCCACAAGGCGCCGATAAGACTCCGGATCAGCCAGAAAGTCGCCAGTAGCAAGTGCAAGTGAATGATTGGGCTCCATAGGAGAAGATGAAGGTTTCGCCCCAAGTAAACCAGCCTCAGAAATAATATCCAAAGTGTATTTTCTTTGGCAGAGAAATATTCCATCAGCACTATGAGCCACTTCAATGCCAAGAAAATAACGCAGAAGACCTAAATCCTTCATATGAAAACATGTATGCAAGTAGTGTTTGAATCGATCGAGGGCAGAAGAGTTGTTGCCAGCAATAATCAGATCATCCACATAGATTAGCACGTGTAAACGCACCTCATTCTTGTGGTAAGTGAATAAGGAGTAATCGGATTTAGACTGGCAAAAACCATATGAGCGTAAAGCCGTGGTGAGTTTAGCAAACCAACACCGAGGAGCCTGGCGCAAACCATATAAAGATTTTTTCAACTTACAGACTAAGGCAGGCTGAGAGGGATAAAAACCAGGGGGAGGTTTCATATAAACCTCATCGCCTAAATCGCCATGGAGAAAAGCGTTATGAACATCCATTTGGTGAATTTGCCAATTTTTAGCTGCGGCAATAGCTAAAAAAACACGAACGGTGACCATTTTAGCCACAGGTGCAAAAGTTTCAGTATAGTCAATACCCTCTTTTTGATGATTGCCAAGCACAACCAAACGAGCTTTTAGTCGTTCCACTGTCCCATCGGAGTGGTATTTAATTTTATAAACCCACTTACAACCAAGAGCCCGTTTGCCCGCCGGTAAAGGAACCATATCCCACGTATGATTCTGTTCAAGTGCCTGTATTTCGGTTTGCATGGCAGCCCGCCAGTTTGGATCCGTCATGGCCTCACGAAAAGAGTAAGGTTCACGACCTGCAAGAAGTGCTCCAAGAAACAAACGATGGCGAGACGAAAACTTTTCACAATTTAAATAATGTGCTAAAGGATAATGCGTACCTGAAGAACCGAGAGGAGGAGATGATGGCGGAGATGGGCTTATGTTCCGAACATGATGAGTAACAAAATCTTTGAGCAAAACAGAAGCGCGCTTGGGGCGTAAACCACGACCGAGAGCTGGGGCAGTGGTATGCGAATTAGGAGCTGCATGGGAATTGTGGTCTTCGGTATTTGCATGGGGAGGTTCGGTAGTGGATACTGTAGTATCCGTGGAGGTAGAACCCGACACCAAAGGTGGGTCATCATGTAGGATAATAGAGGAGTCAGGCGTAGGAACTGGAGCAGCGGGTGGTCGCGCAAAGGGGAATTCCTTTTCGTGAAACAAGACATCCCGAGATACAAATATATCACCTGATGCACAATCATAAAGCTTCCAACCCTTCTTGCCCGAAGGGTAGCCAACAAAAACACATTTTCTGCTACGAGGAGCGAATTTATCACCACGGGACTTAAGATTGTGTGCAAAACTTAAACACCCAAAAACTTTTATCATGTCAAAATCCGGGGCGTGCCCAGTGAGGACCTCGTATGGGGTTTTACCACTTAACAACCCGGAGGGAGTACGGTTGATAAGAAAAACCGCGGTCAAGACACACTCACCCCATAAGAAAATAGGAATAGAAGCCTGAAACATCAAAGCACGAGCCACGTTCAAAATGTGGCGATGTTTTCGTTCAACTCTGCCATTCTGTTGAGGTGTCTCAACACAGGAGGTTTGAAAAATAATTCCATGATTGTCAAAATAGGGCAACATACAACGAAACTCCGTCCCATTGTCACTCCGGACAATTTTCACAGTTTTGTCAAATTGTTTTTCAACCATGGTGATGAAGGACACAAAGTAGTGAAACACTTCCTTTTTATCACGCAATAAATACACCCACACAGCACGCGAAAAATCATCAACCAAGGTCAAAAAATAAGTAGCATTGCAAGTAGAAGGTGTTTTATATGGTCCCCACAAATCACAATGAATCAATTCTAAAATGCGACTAGCTTTATTGTGGCTAACAGGAAAAAAATCACGGACTTGCTTGGCCTGCGGACAGACCTCGCAGGTTTTATTCAAAGTTTTCTTAAATGAACTAGCAACAATATGGGGTAAAAGCTTAAGTACGCGATCCGACGGATGTCCCAATCTACGATGCCATAGCTCAAAATCTGACAGATCTGACTTGTGAACTGCATGCAAAACTGGAACGCCTTGGAAAAAATAAAGCCCATCTCGCCTTTCACCTGCTCCAATCAGGCTCTTCGAGTGTGGGTCCTGAATAGCACAGAATAAATTAGTGAAAGTAACAGTACATGCCAACTGATCAATCAACTGGGAAACAGAAATAAGGTGACAATTCAGTCCAGGTACAAATAGCACACGTTCAAGTGCTAAAGATTTAGTCAAGTGTACACGTCCAACCACCGTAGCTGTTACTGTCCGTCCATCAGGTAATCCAACCGGACAGGCTCGAATATGAGTCCGGTTTTCGAGACAGGATACATCACCCGTTACATGGTGAGATGCTCCGGTATCGAGTATCCAAGGTAGGGAAGAACACGTACCTGACATGCGTTCCCCCGAGCCAGTCTCAAGGTTAATGAGATTTAGGAGAGCTTGAACCTGTTCTTTGGTAAGATTATTCAATCCGTTCCCTGTCCCACTGGAACTGCCAGGGTCGTTGCTACCTTCTGCCAGGCTCGTTGCCACCTGCACAGCGTGAGTACGCACGCTACTTCCACGGCCAGCACCTTCGCGAACACCTGATGCTTTATGGCTTTTCCTCTCTTCCCACCATTCCGGGTAACCATGAAGCTTAAAACAATTAGCAACATCATGCCCTCTTTGTTTACAGTGGCTGCACAAAAGTTTCATGCGTTCTGCCCGATCCAGGCGATTCTTCGTGACGGCGAAAGCTTGGACGTCAACAATAGGAGCTGGCTGTTTGCCGCGGGCAATTGCTCGGGAATTCTCCTCTTGGAGAAAAACCTGATGAGCACGGTTAAGGTCCGGGAGAGGATCGTGCGAAAGCAGATTAGAGCGGACTGTTCCGTAAATTTCGTCGTCAATTCCGATCAAAAATTGGTGAAGTTTTTCCTCCTCCCTATCCGCAGCGAATTTCCCCGCTACACCACACGTACACAAACCACATGTACACGTGTGTAAGGGTTTGAGCCGATTTAACTCGTCAAAGAGACCCATCAACACCGTGAAGTATTCATCTACGGACATTGTTTTCTTCTGCCGGCACTCCGTGATAGATGCCCGCAACTGCTGAAGACGCGGTCCATTAGCAACACTGAACCTTTTCTCCAAATAAAGCCACAAGGCTCGTGCCTCTTCATGGAACGGGATAGAAAGCACCACATTGGTTTCCATGCTTCGCAATAGCCAGGAAACCACCATTGAATTGTTGGTTTCCCAGTCCACAATTTTTGCCGCTTCCGTTGGCTTGGTCAGAGTTCCATCAACGAAACAATATTTCCGTCGTGCCTTTAAGGACAAGGCGATAGCACGCGACCATCCCACGTAATTATCCCCTTTAAAAATCACATGGGTAATTAAATTCCCGGGCTGATCACCAGCCCCAAGATAGTATGGAGAGGTAGGATCGGCGGCCATGACGATCAAGATTTGAACACGCTGGTGTCGTTCTTGATGAAGGCCGAAGTAGGCGTCACAAAACCTTAGTGCCTCTCTGATACCATGATGCGATTAGCTTCGGTATTTTGGCTAAAAAGTATATGTTATTCCTTTTTCAATGTACATGGTATATATATATACATATGTGACCGAGAAGAGAAAACCCTCAGCCCAAGAAAGAATAAATAAGGCTAGACTACAAATAAATAATATACAAGCCCATTTATGGGTTAACATTAACTCTACCAAACAAAGCAATTCAATTCAAGAAAGATAAAAACGTAAGAATTAATGTAGCTACTGATATTAGATATTTTTATACTATGAATTTGCCCCGTTTGCGGCCTTAGAGTCTTGGACAGGACCAGATCTGCATCTTGTTAATTTCTCTAGTACGTCAAATTTTTAGTTTTTTTCAAAAAACATGCAGAACGACTGAAAGTATATAGTCAACTCTTCATTGTATATACTCCGTATATTTCTAATATTAGAATGAAGATGCAAGAAATTAAATTAAAGGCGGATATAATATTGTAAATTAATATACCATTTTATAAAAAATTGACCTTTAATAGAGAAATGCTACTTGTACACGCTCGATTACACGCTAGTTTACGTGGCCAAGTGTAATTGTATATGCACAGACAATTGATTTTAATTTTAGTAAAGGGAAGAGTTTTTGATCCCGAGTTGTCTGTGCACATACAATTCATTTTTTGGAGTCACGGACATTTCTCTTTACTAAAATTAAAATCAATTGTTGTACACAGACAATTACACTTGCGCATCTAAGCTGAACGTGTAACGGAACGTGTACAAATAGCATTTATCTAAAATGCAATTTGAGCTAGCTCTCCCTGAGTTTCTTTACCGTCTCCATTTCAAGAAGAGGGGGAGGAAACAAAGGGTCCGTTTCAACTGATGAAAAATCAAGGAAACCCCTTTTATGACGAATATACCCTTCACCTCTCCTCCCCGGCATCGTCTTGGGCTTCGTCGGAGCTGGTGGGCAAGCCAGTGAAGCCACCGGAAGTTTGTACTCCGGCGAGGTCGGGGTTTTACACCCTTCTTCTTCTTCTTCTTCTTCTTCTTCATCGTGCAGGCCGTCAAGAACAACATTTTTGTTTATCACAACATTATTTTGCAGTCGCACCTTCAAGGGAGAAAGTAAAACCTCGTAATTGTCTTTTTTGGAACTTTTCTTGTCATCTTCTTCTTCTTCACTGGCTTCCTTTCTCGAACTCAAGGAGTTCCAGTCCACCGCCGAAAGGTTTCCGGAGAGAAACATAGGGGAACTTCGAGCAACCTACGAAGTGAAGTAATAATTTATTAACGAAGTGAAGTAATAGTTTTCTAATTGAGATCAGCAAAACCGAAATATAATGCTATTTATACGGGGAGGGTTTAGTCAAGATAGCCAAATTCCCATTTAAGGGTTCTCATTGCAAAATGATACGATTATTTAGATAATAACTAAATACGGAGTATGTTAATTCTAGTATATTTTGAAAGTTGTTTTGATTAGTATGTAGTATAATAGGTTATTGATTAATATAGCTGATGTTAGAGATGCATTATTTTTATTATTTGATAATTAAATTATTATTTGAGAGTGCTAATTATTTCTTAAAATAAAAAATGAGAACCCTAGATGAAAAGTCACAAAATGGAAAGTGTGAACCTTTTTAATGAGATTGATAGAGTACTTAATTAGACCATTTAAATGTATTGTATACATGATATTCTCATTTATTTGTGAGGTAGCATATAACACTCACTACTATAGTAATAATATTGATAATTACTTAAAATAAGTTGAATG
The DNA here is from genome assembly GCA_945859915.1 of Cuscuta epithymum. NCBI lineage: Eukaryota > Viridiplantae > Streptophyta > Magnoliopsida > Solanales > Convolvulaceae > Cuscuta > Cuscuta epithymum. Next base: position 1,659,978 of record CAMAPF010000150.1, on the reverse strand, counting down.
CTATTACCTACAAATAGTTGAGAGTAACCTACCTATCATAGATTAGATTCATCTAAATCATTATGTCACTATTTAAATTATTCAATTATCGGATTCAAACTTAATACTGAAACAATATAATAAAGATGATTTATTCAAACAATTCTGAATAATACTAAAAGTTGCAAATAGATAAAATAAAATTAACAAACTTGAGTCGACAAAGGTCTGAATGGATCCCTTTGTTTCCTCAATACAATGAAGACTGTGTGCAAAATAATGTAAAGTTTAGTGAGATCGAACATACAAATTCAGAAATGGAACAAAAAAGAAAGAAAGTAATAATTCCCTATCTTCATTCACATTAAATAGGATTTAGCTAGAATATGTTTGGTAGACATATGTCTATATATATCTTCTTCTAATTTTTGTATTATTTAAATATTTCTAAAAAAATTTAATTGTAAGTTTGGTGGCACAACCAACTTTAAGAGTTTATAAAAAATAAGATCTTTTTAAGAAGCTACACTGAATAGCTTCTGAAAGAAAACATGTAGCTTTTAGAATTAGTTTATTAATAGTCTGTTCTACCAAATAAAGTTAAATGAAGTTGACAACTTTTATCAAATACTATGTATTATTTACTACCTTTGCGTCTTAAAATCTTTCTAATCTACTAGAGCTAACAACTATTAAAATTAAAGTTGACAAATATATGTATTCAACTAGTTGTGCCAAATATACTTTTTATTAAAATCCAAATATATTTATTCATATTGTACTTTACTGTATGGGTTCCCTCTATGTTGCATGAATTTCGATACATGGATACGCGGATATGAGTATGACAAGTTGAAAAATATAGAATACGGGTCAAGGTAAATTTATGAATATTAAAAATATAGAGGTTAATTTGAAAAAAAACATAAACTAATTTCATTTTAAAGATCCATAAGCAGACAAATTACCATGCATACATGAAGTATGAATTTAGATAATCAAACTTAATACTTTAAAGTTGAGTAACATACACTCGATGTGTTTTAATAGTTTGTAATTATAGACATGTTCTTTAATAAATTTAGCTCATTGATGAGAAGATTGGTAGTTCCAAGTATATACCTGTATATCTTCTCCAGTGCATGCATATATTGTTTGTTTCAGTACGCGTGTGTGCGATATGTACATATGAATACAACCATCAAAAGTTTTTCTTTCTAAATGATTTGGTCCAATACTTTTATAAAATTATATGGATACAATCATGATATGTACAATACGTGTATCTGTGAGTATCAATATCAAATATCTATCGGATACGTGAGTACAATATCATGGTCAAGTATTGATTCATCACAAATTATCTTTACTCAATTTTGATTTGATTCGGATTAACACAGTTTGAAGCAATGTGTCGTCGTATTAAAACCTAATTGCATATTTTGTTTAGATTAACTCGGTTCGATGTAGCAGACCTTGGGAGATTTTTAATAGGATATATTATTATTGGGCCTGAAGTTCCACCTGTTATAATTTGGGAGAGTTTAATTTTAGTAGGCTATATAAAGTAAGGGTGAACGTTAGGATGGTATTGGGACGGTTCTCTTAAGGAACCGGTTTGTTTCGTCCCGACTCCCGAGTTACATTTCTTTTAAAACTTAAGTACGGGTATAGTCCCAAATACATGGAGCACATGTCTCATTCTGTAGCAACTTTTGGTCCTGTTTGAGAGAGTTTTTCGATACCATCTAGTGTTTAAATAACTTACAAATAAAAACAATGTGCAATGTAGTAATAAGAATAGTGCCTTTCACTTTTGTGAATTGTGAGTGTTTGTGTTTGTTAATGTACAAATAAACTCCTTCACACTAATACATTAAAACGTTTTTTTTTATCATCACATATATCTATTTCTATGTGAGCAGGATAAAGTGTCTGGGTAGGACATAATAAAGAGTGTGTTCGTATAATTTGATGTTTTACACATGAAATATAATTCTTCTGCCAAAAATTGATTTGTAATTTACTGTTTCAAGATTGATTGACATAAAAGTTAAATTAATTTTAATAATAATTAAGATATACATATAATCAGATTATATATACATGGTGAAAGCTCTTTTAGTAAACAAAGTAGACTTTGCAAATCATTTTGGCATGAAAGAATGCAACTTTTTTCGAACTTGGGGGCTTGGTTAGAAAAATGTGAAATGGGAAACATAAAACGTTTAGAAAAATAAGATTTTATAAAAAAAATATAGGATACAAATTGTGGGGGAATGTGTAAGTAATAAGTGAATATGATGATATATTTTTAAATATTTTTTCATGTATGTACAACATGTTTGATATATATGTGCGCACATGCACACAGATATACATATTTTTCATGTAACTATGTTTGATGATCATTTACAAATATAGTCTGCAAGCTCATATTTAGAAATTAGTACACGTAATTAAATATAAAATATAACTCATTCCTAGCAAAGTATTGCGATATCACAATGATGATGTTGCTAAAAATAAATCACATAAAATCCATTAAAAGGTAAAAACCCATCTCCAAAAGAAAAACCTTTTTTTTTTTGAAAAACCTTGAAAACCAAAGTTTCAGCAATACGTACTAAAAAACAATACGAATTATTTGAGAAATATTTCTGTATATATGCTTTTTAATTACATAAACGGTCTTGAAATGGGAGATTATTTTGAGTCAATTTGTGAAACGGGTAAATTAAATGTTAATCAATAATCATAAAAAATTTCTACATATGTTTCTTCGATTGTATATATAAATTTAGCATAACGGCATTTTTCAATAAAAGATAGACTATCAATAGCATTACACATTTGAACTTTTGAATTTAATTTGAAGAGCTTTAATTATGTATTTATTACAACAATCACCGGCTTCTATATAATGAAAAACTAAAATCTTCTCAACAACATAACTACATCATCATTTATTAATGAACCGGGGTAAATTTAAAGAATTGGATATGATCAAATTAAATTACTATTACTAGCTTTAAATAAAGTAAGCAACAACTTATGGTTACTAGCTACTTCTAGTCTTCGAATTCGCGTGAGATGACGTAGCAACAATAAGTATTTGACTCTTCGCTATAACGGACAAACATCCGTTTGAGCGGCAAATTAAAAATGAGTAAGAAGTAAATGCAAGTTACGCAACTACTAAGTAGTGATATTTTGTTTGATGAAGGGTTGGGATTTTTATAAGTAAATATTGTTTTTAATTAGATTGAAATTGATTGACTTAATTCTTGTGTGACCTCTTTAGTTTGTGTTTCAGCGATTTTTCAAAAAAACTTCCAAAGAAATATAATGAGCCGTACATGTTCAGTATACCTTGTAAGTTGGGAGGTACCACGTTTTCAAAGGCCATGCTAGATTTAGGAGCGTCAATTAATGCCATTCCTTATTCTTTATATAAATCACTGGAGCTTGGCCCTCTAAATGCATGAAACCGAGGTAGTAATCCAACTTGCGGATAGATCAAATGCTTACCCTAAGGGTATTGTTGATGACGTACTAGTTATGGTTGATAATTTGATCTTTCACGCCAACTTTTGTGTTTTGGAAATGGAAAATGATAAGAATGCGGTTCCTATCCTTTTAGGAAGGCCATTTTTAAAGATCACTAGAGCAAAAATTGATGTCTTTAGCGTGAAATACTTATGAAATAAATGGAGAGAATGAATTGTTGAGCGTGATTGAGAATGATTTCGGGGAAAATTCTTTAGAACTTGCATTGACCCCTAACATACAAGCCATGATGGTGGAATTGGATAATCACTTCCAACTTCCACTTATGCAACCGGGGTCAAGAGCATTTCCACTAACCATCCCCGAAGAGAAGCTTTTGCCTTCTGTTTTGCAGGCCCCCGAAGTTGAAATGAAACCACTCCCAAAACACTTGAAATATGTGTTCTTGGGAGAGAAAGAAACCTTCCTGGTCATAATTTCCAACAAATTGAACCAAGAGCAAGAAGAGAAGTTGATTGTGGTGCTCAAGGAGCACAAATTAGCAATTGGATGGACTATAGCCGACATCAAAGGCATTAGTCCATCTACATTCATGCACCACATCTTGATGGAGGATGAAGCTTATCCGGTACGGCAGCCGCATAGGAGATTGAACCCACCTATGATGGAGGTGGTCAAGAAGGAAGTCATCAAGCTACTCCAAATGGGGACAATCTTCCCCATTTCCGATAGCAAGTGGGTTAGTCCAACCCAAGTTGTCCCCAAGAAAACCGGAGTCACGGTGGTGGAGAACAAAGATGGAGAACTTATGTCCACCCGAATTCAAAATGGATGGAGAGTATGTATAGATTACCGTCGACTCAACGCGGTAACTAGAAAGGATTTCTTTCCTTTACCCTTCATTGACCAAATACTTGAGAGACTTGCCGGACATAAGTTCTATTGCTTTCTTGATGGCTACTCCGGGTATTTTCAAGTACCCATCGCCCCTGAAGATCAAGAAAAGACAGCTTTCACTTGTCCTTTTGGCACTTTTGCCTACCGACGTATGCCTTTTGGGCTTTGCAACGCCTCGGCCACCTTCCAACGGTGCATGATGAGCATATTCTCAGAGTATGTTGAGCTATTTATGGAAGTCTTCATGGATGATTTCACAATTCATGGAGACTCATTTGATTCTTGTCTATGTCATCTATCTCTTGTCCTAAAAAGTTGTTTAGATTCAAACCTTGTTTTGAATTCTGAAAAATGCCACTTCATGGTAGAGGAAGGAATTGTTCTAGGCCATGTTATCTCATCCAAAGGGATAGAGGTAGACAAGGCAAAAGTTGAAGTCATGCAGGCTTTTATCGGAGGTTCATCAAAGACTTCTCAAAGATTGCATCTCTTTTGTGCACACTTTTGTAAAAGGAGGTGGAATTCATCTTCTCCGAGGATTGCAAGAAGGCCTTCAAAACTTTGAAGGAGAAACTCGTGACCGCACCTATCATCCAAGCACTCGATTGGTCTCTTCCTTTTGAGATCATGTGTGATGCTAACGACTATGCGGTAGGGTCCGTCTTGGGCCAAAAGGTTGGAAGGGATCTCATGTGATCTACTATGCATCCACCACTCTAAATGATGCTCAACGCAACTATGCCACAACCGAGAAGGAGATGTTGGCCGTCATCTATGCACTTGAAAAATTCAGGTCATACCTACTTGGAACCAAGGTGATCATTTACACCGACCATACGGCTCTTAGGTTCTTGATGACAAAGAAGGAGGCCAAACCGAGGTTGATTCGATGGATACTTCTCTTCAGCGAGTTTGACGTTGAGATCAAGGACAAGAAGGGCATGGAGAACTTGGTGGCCGATCACTTGAGCCGTTTAGTTCTTGACGAAGGAAATGATCATATCAAAGATGATATCCGAGGGGAATTTCACGATGAGACTCTTTTCTCCCTAAAGGAAATTCACCCTTGGTATGCTCATATTGTTAATTTCCTTGTTCTAAACAAGTTTCCACCAAGCTTCTCTAAACCTCAAAGAGAGAAGCTCCAACATGATGCAGAACAATATGTGTGGGATGAGCCATACTTATGGAAACATTGCAAGGACCAAGTGATTTGAAGATGCATCCCCGAAACGGAGATAACATCCATCCTTGCCTTTTGCCACTCACATGCATGCGGTGGTCACTTTGGAGGAAAACGAACATCAATGAAGGTACTCGAGTGCGGTTTTTGGTGGCCAAGTCTATTTAGAGACGCTCATGTCTTTTGTCAATCTTGTGACAATTGCCAACACATGAGCAATATCTCTCGCAAACATGAGATGCCACAAGTACCGATGCTCTACGTGGAGATCTTTGATGTGTGGGGTATGGATTTCATGGGACCTTTTCCTAACTCCCACGGAAATCTATATATTCTTCTAGCGGTGGATTATGTATCAAAATGGGTGGAAGCAAAAGTCACCAAGATCGACGATGCCAAACTCATAGCGGACTTCATCAAAACCTGCATCTTCTCACAGTTTGGAGTCCCACAAATTTTGATAAGTGATAGGGGCACTCACTTCTACAACAAAACTGTGAGTGCCTTGTTAATGAAATATGGCGTCACCCACAAGCTCTCCACCGCCTACCACCCACAAACAAACGGCCAAGCCGAGGTCTCAAATAGGGAGTTGAAATCTATACTCCAAAAGACGGTGAATCCTAACCGTAAAGATTGGAGTCTTCACATGGATGATGCCTTATGGGAATATAGAACCGCTTTTAAAACCCCAATTGGAATGTCGCCCTATAGACTTGTGTTCGGGAAGGCTTGCCACCTCCCGGTCGAACTCGAGCATAATTCTTATTGGGCGGTAAAAACGTTGAATGCATGGATCTCTTTGATCCAATCTATGAAGGATGAAGACAACCATGGCGTCGTGCCGCGACGTTAACTAAGGCGCTTCTTGGGAGGCAACCCAAGCTAAGGTATGTAAATTTTCTTTTCATTTATGTTTTGAATGTCAACTTTGAGAAAATGGGGACACTTCTCAAATAAAAGAGGGAGGAAATCATATTTTGAAAAGTTGGGGAAACCTCCAATCGGTCATAATCACTTACCAGGTCGGATCCATGCCAAAAAGATAATAAAAATGCACAAAATCACGCCCCGGGGCAGTGTACCCGATCGGGTCCCTCTACTCTACCCGGTCGGGTACAGATGAAAAAGGCATGGCTGGGGAGCAAAAATCCCCTACCCGATCGCGCCTGGATGGGAAACAAGGTCAGTACCCGGTTGGGTACACCTATGACCCGGTCGGGTCTATTTCGAGAAGATAAAATAATTTCCTGCGACGCGATTCTCCCGATCGAGTACCCCCAAAACTCGATCGGGTACAAACCACTGGAGCAATTTTAAAAAAATAACGGCGAAATACCCAATCGGGTATAATTATGACCCGGTCGAGTGAATTAATTTTAAAAGCAAGAATTTTCCACGACGCGTTTTACCCGATCGCGTAGCACCCCTACTCGATCGGGCCTGAACCCAGAATAAGCCAAACAACAAGCATACCCGATCGGGTATGGCAGGCCACCCGATCGGGTACATGGGTTTTAAACCCAATTCAGACGCCGAAACCAGTCATCTTCCCCAAAGTTCATCCCCAATTTCGCTCTCTCTCTAAAAACCTCCATTTCTGAAGCTTCTCTCCTCAATATCTCCATCAAACCACCACCAACACACTCCCCTCACTCTCCTCTACAACCTACTACCCAAAAAATCCGTCCTCTCTCCATATTTCCGAAAACCCGAAACCCTACCCCCAAACCCCAAGTCCGAATCCAAGCTCCCAATTTGGTCATCAATGGCTCCAAAAAGAAACCAACCGGAGAGCTCCAACACACAGGGACCAATTCGTGGCTTTGAGGATGTTCATTTAGGGCCGGGAGATCATCGAAAGCAATTCTTGGCTACAATAAAAAGGCAAGTAGTTCCTTCTAGATTCCTATGTCATGATGCTCTTCAAAAACTAGGCTTAGAGGATGGAATGAGGAAATTATTTGATACATTGCGTATAAATTTGATTTTCAATATGCAATACAATTGTGTTGACAATATCATATATGAGGTCATGAGTTCGGCCAAATTTGTTCTACAAGAGGACCCAAAGGACTTCAATTCCGACAAACTCACGATTCGTTTGCTCAATACCGAATACTCAATAACGAGACGAGGGTTTGCGACACATTTTGGCATCCCCGTGGCCCATGAGAGGGGGATACCGGAAATTGCACTTGATGGTCATACTTTATGGGCAAAAATGACCGGAGAAGTGAAAGTTAACGCGTCTAAACTCTCCATTAGTCACGTTCAACATCCCTTTCTCCAGATTTTCCTAAAGTTCTTGTGTAATTCTTTGCTCGGCCGCACCAACAATCTCCATACTCGGATGGGGGACTTGGCAATACTCACTCTAGCCCTCTTTAAAAGACCCACAGCATATAATCTTTGCAATTTAATGTGGGATCACTTGGAGGAAGCTTGTAAGAAAACCGGAAACATTGTGGTGGGGGGGGGGGGGGGGGGGGGTAGTAATGCATTTGGTATCCAAATTTGGCTATACTTCTAATGCTCCAATAGCCGCCAATTCTTTGATGCACATTGGATGGTTATCCAATGCGGGCTTAATCTCTTTGGGCAATAAAGACCACAATGGGAACCAACACTACAAATGGCATATGAAGTACCTCGAACCCATCAAATACTTCCCCTCCCATGTGACGAATTACCTAGACTTAGGTATAGAATGCCAATCCATGAAGTTAACCACTATCTCCTCCCGAATAACATTCCACCACACCTCCAACCTCAAGCCAATCCACCTGAGCACCAACCCGAGCAACAACCTGACCAACCCGAGAATCAAGGACATGAAAATGTCCAACATGATATTCCCGACCATCCTCAAAACCCGCCACCACAAGACTTTTTCCAACAACTATTGGCGGGTCAACAATCCCTCCTAATCGGTTTTCAAAACATGGGCCTCAAATACACAAAAATGGGAGGGCAATTTGCCCAACTTCAAGAAGAAATAGGCCACCACCGGGAAGAACAAACGGAAAGGGACCGCAAATTTGAGGAATTTAGGGAGGAGCAAAGGGCGGGTTTCCAACAGTTGGAGGAGCAAAGATTGGACGATATACAACGGTATGAAGAAGACCACCGGAGGATGTATGGGCCGACATATTCCTACATGTCCCACCTTGCCGGTTTGGCATCTATGGCTTCACCACCGCCACCACCTTCTTGGTAGAACCCCTCTCATTGGGGTGATTTTGGCGGTTCTAGTTCCGGCAGTGGAGGGTATGATGGTGGGGACACTATTATGGGAGACGGAGCCGGTAATGATGGACAAGGAGGCGGCTTTCAAGGAGTCTTTTATGGCGGCGAAGGCGGACACTAGGGATAGTGCCTTGGTCCAAGTGTGGAGGAGGAAGACTCATTATTATCTTTTGGTATGTTTAAATTCCTTTGTTTTTAACTTGTACTAAGCATTATTTTCTTGTACTAGTTATGCACACAAAAAACAAAAAAGAAAAAGAAAAAGAAAAATAATAATAAATAAAAGAAATGAAATTCTAGTTAGGTTGAAAACCCAAAAACAAATATGGGCAATCTAAGCAAGAAGGGCTTAAAAAAATGATGAGTGAGTGGTAAGGAAAGAAAAAGAAAAGAGATTCTAGGATGAAAACCTGAAAATGCTCCTAGCCAAAATGAGAGATATGAGAGAAATATGTGTTTTTGCAGGACATCATCTCTTGGAGAAGAAAAAAAGAAGAAAGAGAAGAAGAAGAAGCGAGAGAAGAAGAAACAAAGAGCATAGAGGACAACCAAATCCAAGAAAATGTTGTTTTATGAACTCATTTACAACCTTGGTGGTCTTGTGTTCTTTCTTACTATTCTTGAAACTTATGATCTTTGGTTGAACATTGTACAAACATTTGGTTTTACTCGAGGTCGAGTAAAGAAACTAAGTGTGGGGGAGTTGACATTCATGTAATTTCCATGTTTATGTTTGTATTTTTAATTAGTTTTGATTGATTGTTGCTTTGGAAATGACACACTTTTGGTGTAATAGTTTAGTTTGTAAAATAATTGCAATTTGTTTAGATTAGGTTTATTCTGAGCTCAAACAGGTCCAAGATCACTCTAGGGACCATTGGTGAACATCAAAAGTTGAAGGAAGGTGCAAAATCTCAAGACAAAAATGAAGATTCTGAATTTTTGTGTTGTACCCGGTCGGGTATGACCTATACCCAGTCGGGTACCTTGCTGAAAAATCAAATCGGATCAAATCCGGGAACAAGACATCATGCGGGAAGATTTTTAACCACGTTCGGGTGTCATACCCGATCGGGTGACCGACAGACCCGGTCGGATATGCCCCAGTTTTCTGGCTTCCAGGAAACTCTCTAAGTACCCGATCGAGTGCCCTTAAAGCCCGATCGGGTACACAACCCTGCAGCTCCCTAAAGCCTATAAATACACCCCATTTCCTTCCCATAAAATTCACCAATTCACATATACTTCTAAGCTCAGTTTAGACAAGTTATTTCTTTATATTTTCTTCATGTTTAGTCTCCAAATGAGGAGTTAAACCCTTTCATCTTGGTTTTGCTACTTTGAAGCTTAATGAATTGTAAGTTGTGAGTTATTTTCTTTAATCTTCTTCCTTGAATATTAATTAATTCATATTCATATTTCATATTAATATTTTGAGCATCACTTAAAGGATCAACTAGTTTTGTTTCATATATTAGTTATTACTAGAATCGATCGACGAATACGCTTGTTAATCGTTCGGTCGTTTCACGGTAGTAAACTTGGGTTATTAATGCATGCGTCTCATGGTTAATAAACCAAGGGGAATTAATTATATTGATTAAACCAGTAAACCGCTTGTGTTGAGGTTATCAATCTCAATCGTTTTCATCTTGATTTTATTTCTACTATCATGTTAATATATGGTGCATGTTCTATATTAACTCGGTAGTAAGTTTTATTAATGAACGGGTCTCGTTATTAATAACTACCCTCGATGAATTGGATATACTCCTCGATTGAGTATTCGAGAGGAAGATATTTAAAGATATAACCGGGATTGACGAACATTTCATTAAGTGGATAAATGCAAAACCAAGTCTTCATCTCTATTAATTAACCACATAAGTCGTTCATCTTAGTGTTAATTAAATTAAATCAAATCAAACTAAAATCCCCCCTTTGTTACTAGTTACATAGAAGAAAAGTATTCATTTTCATGTGGATACCAACCTTACTTCAATATACTACGTATATTTGTTGTACTGATTATTATTTTGAGTGCACACCACAACAAAGTGCACGTCATCAGTTGCCTCTTTTTTTCTACCTTCTAGGATTCTGGTTTTGGTCCAATGTCTTCTTTGGCCGAGAGTTATGTCCCCTTCAAATGAAAGTGAGATTTTTTCTTCTCCTAGCAATGTCTAGATGATGTGTGGTCCTCGTCGGTGTAACCGACTGATTGGTGAAATTCCACTGTTCATGGTTAGCCAGACCGGGTTCAACCTGGTTCTTTTGAAGTTTCAATTACTCGCCCTCCTCGTGAACTACCGCCTCACTTTGAGAGAAAGATAGTGTTCAACAGGATTTCCTTTTCAGTGGCAAGTCAAACCAATGGTTCCACCAATTTCTACTCGGTTGAGTTTCTTTGTTGGTTAAATCAATTCTTCCTTTTCGATGGCTGGTGAAAGCGTATCTTTTATTTGTAATTGTTTATTTTTTCTTTGGAGTAGCAAGAAGAGCAGCAAGACTGTTATTAGACTAAACAATATTATTGCGAGATTAACGATCTGGAAAGATTCATGAGATCCTTTCTGATATATCTGTCATCTCATTGTAGTAGACTATTGAATCACTTGTTTCTTTGCTATCTTTGAATAAATAAATTAGTTATTTGATTTTTCAAAAAAAAAGTCAAACGGTCGCATGAGGAATGTTTTTGTCTTGCATACTTTCTTTTTATTGTTGATCAAACCTAGACTTCTATACAAACCCGATTTGAATTGAACAATTTAAGAAGTATGAAGAAAGTTTCAGGTTTTTATTTAATTTGAGGAGGCTACAAGTTGTTGATGATGAGTTATTTTGAGAGTTGACGATGTTGAATTATTCTTTACCAGAAGAAACAAAACTCGTGAACGATGTTGTGGATTATTTGAAAAAGACGGATCATTGTTTTCCCAATGAATACATAGCATATAAAATCTTGTTGACGATATTAAAGCCTTTTAAAATTAAAGCTTATAAAGACATTTTTGCAATCAACCATGTCACTAGAACGATTGAATGGATTAGCTATGTTATCAATTGAGAAGAAGTTTATTGAACATCTAGATATGCCAACTGAATGTACTTAATTTGTTATTGGAATACTTTGGTATTATACTCTTAATGGAATTTTTAAATTTAATTAGTCATTTTAGTGATGTTTAATCTTCAACTTCAAACAAAATTGTAGTACAAAAAATTACCATGGATAGGATCTTTTATGATGTTCGACTAAGACTCAAGTTTTGATAGGATCGACATTGGTTGTCACATGCTGAAACCTATAAAATAAATAGGAAAAAAGGTCACATACGTTCTTCTACTATTTCCAATCCGTCACTTAAGCCTCTGTACTAAAAAAAGTACCATATAAGTATGCATTTTTAAAATACAATCAACCAAGCTCTTTGACCTCATATAGCAGGTAATTTTTTAAAAGTAAATTATGAATATGGATAAATCTTACAAAAATTCATATAAATTTAAATAAATAATCTAATAATAATATAAAAATGAGCATAAATGTACAAATAGATAAATTGTAAAAACATAAAAGTAAAAAAAATAAAAAAAAATCATAAAACTGAAAAAATAAAGTGAAAATAAAAATAAAATATAAATAAATTAAAAAAAAATTGATGTAGAATATAAAATATGTTTAAAATTTAAAAAATATTGACGTAGATATTATGAAAATTTTCATAATTTTTGTGCACATTTCTTCAAATTTTAACCATTTTTAGAGTTTTAAGTATTAAAAACTTGCCCCTTTCAAAAAAAGTATTAAAAAGTTGCTATTACAGGTCGAAAAGTGATTAAATTGTCGAATTGATCCATTTAATAAAGTAGATTTACTTACATGATACTCCCTCCGTCTCGCTATGATTGTCCCATTTTACCATTTCGGTCCGTCCTACTAAGATTGTCTCATACCTTATTTGGTAAAGTTCGCGAGGGTTCTAAATCATTGCTAATTTATTCTTACTTTATCAATTCAATATCAATCACATAAACCTACTTTTATTAATAACCGTGACATCTTCTCTTGTCCCAAACTTAGGGGGACAGAGGTAGTACATTTTTAGTGCAAGGGCTTAAACGACAATTAGAAATAGTAGAAAACTTATTTGACCCCTTCTCAAAATATATAAGCAAAGTTGTTTTCAAAATCAGTTATGTGATGTGTGTTTGTCAGCTTTTCTTTATAATCACTTTTTTTCAACAAGAAATAATTAAAAGAAATTATTCTCGTGATTTCTAATTTTGAATCAATGGAGTTAGCTTAAAGAAGGATGGGTCCTTTATTGCCCTTTTTCCCATTTGACTGAATTCAGTAATTCACCTTGTTTGGTAAGCCTGCCACTGACAACTTAGGTGGCCAATCCAATCATATAACTGATTGGGATTCACTTTTCTTTTTTAAATGAGGCATTCACCTACGTCCCAACCAATGTCACATTATCAAACTGATCGAAAATCATTCAAAGACAAGAGAGGACATTGGTGCCTATGGCTCAGCAGGTAAACTCTGTTTTCTTGCCTTGGCTTAGCTTATGGGTTGTTAAAGATGAATTTTACCATTTCTTGTTTGAATGGTTTTTGAAAGAGATGATTGGGATGCAATGCAGGGAGAAGGGTGGCCATTGGGACTGCGGCCCTTGAGTTTAAGGGTAGTGAGGAACAGAGATCATTACTTGGAGGCATCAACATCATCTTTCAACACCACTTTACTTGGTGATTCGCCTGCTGCTTCCTCCTCAGTTTCCTCGGCCTTTGACACAGAGGTATTACCATTCCTTGTTAATGCTATAAGTTACAATATCACTAGATTGTTGCTCCAGCCTACAACATTTATAGATTGTTGCTATAAGTGTTTATTGTTCAATGTGCCCATTCAATGTGTACGGCTTACCCCGATTCCCATTTTTTTGAGTCGTGGATGGGCCAAAATGTAGTAGGTGTAGAAGCTTTAACTCTTTAAGATGCCCCCTAACATATAAATGTATAGATGAAACTTCATGTCAGGCCAGCCTGACGGGCTGCCCCGTCCGGCCGAGCCCGTTTGGGCACCTTCTCGATCAGGGACGGATCCAGGATTTTGGGTCAAGGGGGCGAAATTTTTCGTTAGTGTAGGGGGTGAAAATTTTTTTCGTTAGTGTAGTGGGACGAAATTTTTTCCCCTAGTGTAGCGGGGCAAAATTTTTCACTACTGTAGGATTATGCGGCTATTTTTATTAAAAAAATGACATTAATACATATATATCCCCCAATGACATATAAATCTATTACATTCTAAATTTAGACAATGACAAAGACATCAACCAATACATTTTTAATAACTTCTATATTGTTTAATCTTATGAATCGGTTATTGAATTGTAATTTTTGTCCATCAAGAAGGGTGTTCGTGAGTCATGACTCATGAGAAGTTTTCTTAATATTACAATAGTAGTATGTATGAGATTATTATTTTTAGAATAATATGCACCACATACACACACTATATGGTGCATATTATATTTTAATATTTGTATTAATGCTCTAATAATTTAAATTTTATTATCTATGCAATAAATTATTTTTAGAAAGCAAGAAGTAAATGAATTATGTAATTTAATGTCAATAAATATTTATATTTTGGATTCATTTCACGTGATCTAAAAACTATGTAATTAGTGTGTCTGGTATTTAATATTGTTTGATATATATTTTACAAAATTGAGTACTTGTTATCTAATAAAGACAATTACACATTACAAAACTAGGAATTCTTATATAATAAGTATCCTAAATCTTAAATAACGAGTTATGTAAATTATATTAGACGTTCTTTCTTTTAAATATCCAATTAAGTATTACATTATGTAAGACTATATATTAATTTTGAAAATTAAAAGCTAAGGGGGGCGAATCTAATTAAATTATGAAAGTTTTATGAAAATATTATATATATGGTAGAAATTTTTCAAAGTCCAAGGGGGGCGGTCGCCCCCCCCGCGCCCCCCCCTAGATCCATCCCTGTTCTCGATGGAATTTTTTGATGAAATTTTTTGAGCATGTTCCTCATCAAGTCTAGTTTGTCCATACCAAATTTCAGCTCAAAATTCGATCGGGAAGGTCGTCAAATGAGTTTTTCAAGTTAACTCGTCAAATCCTCAGAAGTGACCTTTGTTCTAAATTTCTAGTAGAGTCATGCAACAAGCATTATTAGTTTGTTCTAAACAGAGAATATCACGGACCTAGAAAGTGATTAAAAATATAATCCTCCCTACGTATTTAAAAGTTCCCTACACTTTCCTTTTTGGAATGTATTTAAAAGTTTGTTACACTTTCCCTTTTTGATAAGTTTTTTCCTTTAAAAATACTCAATTACCCTCACACTTTCTACTTTTTATCTTCTATTTCCTACTTTTTCACATTCTCTCCTACTTTTTCTACATTATTCATTACCCCTACTATTTTCTCCTAAAACATTGTGCCAAAAACTATTGTAGAGAACATATAAATACAGAGAGAGTAATAGGGATGAAAACAAAAAATATGAGGATCATATCTCAAACAAAAATGTAACAAGAAAATGTCTATTTCACTTACTTTTATTGTCATAATTTATGTGCAATTTGTGAATTTTATGGTTGATGGATGATAAAGTCAAATCTTTCTAGCTAATGATGTCAAAATTTACAATTAAAATTAAAAGGTTTATTTAATCGCAAAAAGACCACAATTTAATACTCCCTCTGTCCCGAAAAAGATGTTTCACTTTTTCTTTTCACGGTGTCCCAAAATGAAGTTCCACATTTCATGTCTTTCTATATTTGGAAAATTTTTATTATTCATTACTCATTACCCTCACATCACTTCATTGAATTGATATGTATTACCCACATTTCACTATTCATTACCCTGTTTATTATACCTATTTGGTTACTATACCTTTTATTTATCCAAGGGCATTTTTGACAAATCAACTTTATTTCGTATTCTACCTAAAAATCCATGAAGCCAAACCTGGAACTTGTTTTCGGGACGGAGGGAGTATGATACCATTTTGAATCAAAATAAGATAATAATAACAAACAATATTGAGTGATAAAAGTATAAATCAAATGATTTCCGAATGGGGAAGTACGTATCTTTTTAAGCGTGAACCTTGACATTATAATTTAGTCAACCAACAAAAATTATGTCTTATCCATCCCTTAAAACCCTGTCAAACTTTATTTAAACTTTTATTTTTGATGGTAAACTTTATTTAAACTTTAACTAATGATATATTTGTATACAAACGTAATATAATATGAAAATATATGTTCATTTCTTAAAAATACTCATGTAAAAGTATGAAATTATAACATTCACACCAAATATTAAATCAAAATAACAAACCAAAGATTACCGTCATTAACCAAAAAAATCAAATGTGTCAAGGTTTTAAGGAATAGAGAGAGTGTTATTTATGATGGGCCAAATAGATCGAGTTAATTACTTTTATTTGGAGGTGCTTCAAGTTTTGACATTATTTCTGGTGAATTATTCGTGAAAATTGTAAATTTCAAAAGAATATAATATCCTTAATGTGCAGTGGACGAATTGAACTTTAATAGTTACTGGACATGATCTATAGGCAAGTAAGACTATGAGTCTTATAACTGATTAGAGTAAAATGTTACAAACTAAATCAGTAAATCTCCTGTCTTAAATTATTTGGTCACAATGAGGTATTAACTTAAGAGTATAGATTATGTAATTTTCAAGTTTTTTTATAAAATTGAAATTTTATTAGATCTCTACGATGCAATAATATTTTTGTGTTCAGATCATAATGTTCTAGCATTTGAGGAGGGTGTGATCAGTTAGGTTTTACTTGATCAACCCAACATTATATTATCACAAATAACCGGATCAAAATGTAGTCAACAGGATCGTCATTCTTCCTAGACAGGAGCACAACACTTGGAACCCTAATTGGGATCACAAGAATTATGAACCTCTCAAGAAGATCAACAAGAGAAACTGTCATAGAAACAGTGGACAAGAAGCACAACTGGAGTAGGTGTTTCTCAATGTGCCCTACAAAGAGTACTGATGCAGCTGACATGACTTCCATAAGAAGCCACAAGGCCGGCGCACCTCTTGGCCATTTTCTTGCTGTGGAAAGAAGTGATGCTAATAGAAATGATAGAATTATCCATCACAACCCTATGGTATATGGCCCTGATGAATATGATGTAGGGCAGAAGGATATTGAGCCGAATTCGCTTTTCTCCGATGGTCACATTGCTCCTCCTCAGGTGAGCAAAAGGACTATGGAGAGTGAAAATGAGCATAGCGTTCCACTTGTATTGTTTCCATGCATTTGTGGTTAGACATTGTACAATCTCATAAAGTTTACTAGCTACTCCCTCTGTCCCACAAATTTTGCGAGATTTCCTTATGTCACCATCCCAAAAATGTTTTCAATTCTATTTAGAGTAAGATATATTCCGTGTGTGATTAAAGTGATTTGTCTCTCCTTAATTGAAAAAGCAAAAAGGATTGCATAAAGTGATGGATAAATTGTCTCCAATTATTGTGAGACAATTCTATTTATTGATCAAAAAAATTGATCAATTAATAAATTGAAAAAGCAAAAAGGATTGCATATGAGATTACTGCTTGGGTGGCTGGATTTTAGGGAGCGCATTTCGTTTGGGATTGGGAAAGTCAAAAGAAGGGTGGGCTAATGAGGCAAGCATGTGGCTATTGCCGTGTTGGGCTCTCATTGCACTATGAACTATGAAGTACTCCATATTAATTAACTTTGGGCCTTCAATTTTATCAGTCTTGTGCGGTCGGGCTGCCTGTGCTGGCTTTGGGCCGGGTATGCTCATTATGGGTTTATTGCTCCATGGCAAATGTCATCACGAAAATTGTTAGTTTAAAGTTTAAACAATAGAACTAAAACAACATCATATTCTTCAAATAATATACTCTCTATGTTCTATAAAATTTGCCCAAGCAACTTTGACTTGCACGTGGAATAATAAAACAAAAACTGTGTGATTGATATGTGTGAAAAGCAACGGAGAACATAATTGGGGGACGGAGGGAGTAATTAAATTCAGATGGTCTGTAATTGAACTTAGCAAATTACCAAATTCAGTTATTAAACTAGGTTACTATGCTGTTAATTTAATAATTCAATATAACAAATAAATGAAGCATCAAGCATATGTTGTTAAGGAATACTTTTATTTCAACTATTTTTTTCCCCATAAACTAGTATCGTACCCGTGCGATGCACGTGACAAAAAAAATCTTCATTTTTATTTATGGTGTAATATACTTCGTATATTGGAAGAGTGTAAGACACATTTATTTTAAGAACATTGAAATACTTGTATGATACTGCATATATATTGATACTCCACATTTATTATAATAACATTGAATATATATTTTAGTATAATGAAAGGAAATATTTTTAAGCCTTTATAGTTTATATTAAGTGCATACATAAAGCAAAAACATGTACTACATACATTAGCGCAAACTCCACATTTTAGAAAAACTTCCAGCTATATAAAATACGTACTACATATATTAGAGCAAACTCCACATTTTAGAAAAACTTCCATCCATATAAAATACTCCCTCCGTCCCTAAATGTTGTTCCAATTGCGGATTACGAAGGTTGACCGACGATAAAGTTAAATGACCCGTGTGAAAACTCAGATTTTTTTAGTAAATAAAATTTACATATTCAGAAACTACATTAAACCTGCTACAAGCCTGCAAAAAATAATTCAACTTTTATAAAATTTTAATATAAAAAGTAAGAGTTTAAGAGTGGTTTAAGTTGAGCCTCGATAAGCGAAATGAAACTTCTTTTAGGGACAGAGGGAATACATATATGCATTTAATATCAAGGAAGTACAAACAAAAAGTTGGTACACATTTTAATAAAATTTTATAATAAAAAGCTATTACTGAACTTCACAAAGTGAGCGAGGTTATTATTTTATATGCGTATATGAACGTTTTTTTTTAACATCATAACGGTGAACTTTTTTAAAAAAAATTGAACTTAAAAATGTAAAACACAGTAAATTCATTATTTTATTTCAAAAAAAAAAATTAAATTAATTATTTTTGATTGTTAAAGGCAAAGGGCAAATGCTACTATACTCATGCACATGAAGTTTATGAATTACCGAAATGAAATTCCTACTTAATATTTTTACAGCCCACATTAAGTAGAAAATACTACTTGCGATCGAGTAAGTAGAAAATAAGACTTGATCACACGGATTGTGTTGAGAAATCATTATATAGCACCAAACTTGCGATCGAGTAACTTAAATATGGGATAACAGGGTTTGTTTTACAAAACTCAAATTTAGTAAAATCATACTTCCTCCGTTCTTAAATAAATGCAACGGTCAACATTTCACACTTGCCGAGACACAACTTTGACCATTAATATAAATGATTTTGTATTAGTAAAAAAATTAAAAAATTAGATTATGAAAATTTACAATGAGACAAGTTTAACAATATTTTTTTCATAAAATAATATTATTACATTAATAAATAAAACGTAGTCAAAGTAGAACATGTGAATAGTGTAAAAGTCAAAGTGTTACATTTATTTAAGAACGGAGGTAGTATATTCGTATATAAGAATAGCTTAGTAACCCTTAGTGTTATAGATACGTACATCACACAAGTAGGGGAGATTTATCCGTGGAAAAGTTAGAGTATAGCAGACACAATTTATCATCCGTGGGAAAGGAAACCCCTACCTCGAGGTAATGGCCGCTGCTCCAACAGGCTCTTTTACAAAAGGTACATGAGCCGCCCAATCTCACAGGCGTTTTCCATGTCCTAAAACGTTAATTATGGTAACTTGAACAATACGTGTGATAGATGTAAAATACTCCCTCCGTCCCAAAATTATCTTCATAGTTACTATTCACATGGTCAACTCAAATTACTCTTAATCTTTTACTTTATATATCAAATTTTTATCAAACTTAAATTTTCTTGATCAGGCTTTGTAGCGGTTTTAATGTAGTTTCTGAATATGTAAATTTTATTTACTAAAAATAATCCGAGTGTGAACAGGGATCGAGTTGCTTTATCGTCAGTCAAGCATCGTAAACCGAACTATGAAGATAAATATGGGACGGAGTTAGTAATAATATAATCATTCTGCTATAATTAATTCCAAAAAACAGTGAATTGTACCTCATAATCATTCCAAAAGAGTTTGTAGAACAGTAGAAGTCTTGTTGTATGCCAGCAAAGCATAGGTCGAATAATGTTAAATGTCCCACACCGGAAAAGTTTGGATGAACGAAGTGCTATATTAACACATGGGCTACTCCTCCTAACAGGTTGACCTTTTAGGATGGAACCCCGTGTCTTAACATGGTATCAGAGAGCCAAATCGATCCATGGTGTGGGGCCCCTTATGAATCGTGATGACACGATTATAAAAAAAATGACAATTACGGCCGGATGAAAAAAAAACGGACCGATGAAAAAAATGAATGATGACACGATCCAGACGAAGTGCCTGGTCGTGAGGAGGGGTGTTAAATGTCCCACACCGGAAAAGTTTGGATGAACGAAGTGCTATATTAACACATGGGCTACTCCTCCTAACAGGTTGACCTTTTAGGATGGAACCCCGTGTCTTAACAAATAAGCCTCGTTCTTAAATTAGTACTATCGGGTGTTTGGATCTCATTCTTAAAACTGATTCTGCTCCTTCAAGGTGGAGAATAAAAAGTTGGGGTGTTTGGATGAAAGTGCAGAAGTAATTCTAGTGCTCTAATTTACTCATAGAATTAGTTTTTTAGAAGCTGGGAGTGACCAGGTTCTGAAAACTGATTCTGATTTTGCTTCTATTTTAAAAAGGAAGTAGAATCAGAATCAATTCCAAACACCCCTATGTCTCGAATGATGCTGAGCTCGAAGATTTCGTTAAAGAACATGTTCCTATTGTTGTGGAAACTCTGGAAACAAAACCTTTTTTGTTAGAACGTAACTCAATTTAATAAAATTTGTAGAAACAGAATTTGAATAGAAAATCACTTTCACAGTTATGACCGGACAATGGTGTTATTTATACAGTCTCAGAAAGTAGTACCGGGGACAGAGTCACACTTTCTATCTGTCAGATTGTGATTATAGTCCAATTTACATCCTCCCATCGTGTCGTCCGGTCGGTGTCGGGAGCTCTGACATGAGGTATGGGGTGTCATCCCTTTCAGAAAGCAGTTATCAAACATTGAGTGGGCTGGAAGGTGGAGACGTGATTTTCAGAACTGTCAAAGATAGGGGTGAGCATTCGGTCGGTCGGTCAAATAACCGGCCGATAACCGAATAACCGGCCAATGTTTTTTCCTCTCATAACCGACCGAAAACCGACCGACAACATTACAAAAACCGACCGAAAAATGTCATTCAGTTTCGGTCGGTAACCGAATAACCGAACATAACCGACCAGAACATATATTTTTCAAAATTATAAAAGTTGTAGATAGCACATTAATAAATAAAATAATAAATACCAAAATGGATTCAACATATTTAAATGTAAATAATTGTTCTTAGCACAATACGATTACAAAAACTAAAAAATCCCACGTTGAAACTACTTCATTGTTCGACAATTGTCTTTTTCAATATGAAAACAAAATAAAAAAGGATATGTTAGCAAATAAATAAGCTAATATCTTATTAATCTTTACACCCCAAATGAGCAAACCCATCTAAAAATTTCTGAATATTTTAAATCACACTAAAGAAAAAAATTAAAAATCAAAAGATCTGTCATGTTGAGTAAGATAATAATAAAGGATCTAGAAAATATTATAAGAAAAAAAGTGTGCAATTTCGCAACGATTAAATATGAATTTCGGTTGATTTTTCTCTACCAGGGTTGATTCCTCCAGAACTAATGAAGGTGTACGTGGAGGTTTGAAATTTTGAACAGGGTGTTCCATGAATTGATTATAAGAATACAAGTTAAAGAGATGTGGAAGTGGATAATTGAAGAACGGGCTCCATAGCATTCCACTAATGAGTTTTGTAGGTGGAGTTCAATGGGCGTGGACTGGACTTAATATTTCATTACTATGGAGTTCTTTTTTTAATCGTTATTATGGAGTATATTTACTTAAATATTTACAAAAAAATAAAAAAATCAAAAAGTTGGACGGTTATCGGTGACCGACCGATAACCGACAAATAAAACTGAATAAAAACCAAATAACCGAATAACCGATTATTTTTAATTTATGATAATCGAAAACCGACTGAAAACCGATTTTTTCGGTCGGTTTGGTCATCGGTTTTCGGTCACTAGGGATGAGCAAAACCCGATCCGACCCGAAAAACCCGATATTTCTTTCGGATATTATCCGAACCGAAGTGGATATCCGACCCGAAAAACCCGAAACCGAAAATCCGATTAGTATTGGGCCTAGACCGGGTGGCGGGTAGGGTTTGTGAAATCCCAACCCGACCCGCCCGAATATCCGAAATATATGTTTAGTGTGTACTTTGAATATTTAAATTAATACTTGTGTTCAATTATTTGTGTAATTATTTGTGCAATTTGTATTAAATTATTTGTGTAAATTGAATGTGAAGTGAACTATTATGTACAATTTTTGTTAAAGTGGCATTCCAACACTTTAACTATCCAATTATAATGTGTTTTGATATAACCAAAATATCCAAAATATATTAAATTATGTAGTGTGTACTTTGAATATGTTAAAATATTACTTTTAATTTGTTCAATTATCTGTGCAATTTGTGTTAAATTATTTGTGTAATTTGGAAGTTTAGTGCACTAGTGTGTACAATTTTTGTCAAAGTGGCATTTGAACACTTTAATTATCCAATTACAATTTTTTTAATATAACCGAAATATCCGAAACCCGACCCGAATCCGATAATATCCGACTTAAAAATATCCGAAATACCCGATTTGAAATATTAAAGGGTCGGGCCTAATATTTAAATTAAAAAACCCAAACGGGTTTAGGGTTCGCAAACCCGACCCGCCCGAACCCGACCCGTGCACACCCCTATCGGTCACGTCGGTTGAATCGGTTATTTGCTCACCCCTAGTCAAAGAACTGCCTTTTTAATTCCACTCTGCCACCTGGATTAATTACAACGAAGGATGATACTCACGTGGTTGAACCTATATTGTACAATGACGTGGCAGACAATATTACAGGCGGGAACAGCTTTTTGGCCGTAGGATTTCCTTTTTATACTACCTCCGTTCTGCACCATTGGATTTTTTACATTATTCACGTGTTCTACTTTGACTATATTTTATTTATTAATGTATTATAAATTAAATTTTCAAAAAATATTGTTAAATTCTTCTCATTTTAAATTTTCAAAATCTGAATTTTTTAATTTTTTAACTAATAACAAATGAAAGATATTAATGGTCAAACTTGTGTATTGGCAAACGTGAAACGTTGACTGTTGCAATTAGAAAGGAACGGAGGAAGTACTTCCTAATATAAAGATTATTACTGTAGCAATTTATTACCAATACAATCTCCGGAATTCCGGATTATATTCATAACTATGAAAATAAACCCACTTTTATTACTACACAAGGTTTTAATTTGCTTAGGACCGACCCCAACAATCACTTGTAATTTTGCAGGTTTGGTTTGTGAGAAATTCATATACAAACATATATGAGAGTTTTTCTAAAATAATACTAATGTTAAATTTATGGACAAAAAAGTGACTATAATAAGTTACTATGTGTAAATTTTATAGTCACTATGATGTAACATTTGAATACAATTATAGTCACTTAAGTTACCAAGGTAACATTTTTGCCCACTACTAATATTTTGGTAATATATTTGGAATTGTTTCTTTTAAATTACTTAACCTCTAAAAGATGGGTTTGTGGAGCTAGGTTATCAATGTTAACTAATGGTCTTTGAAAAGATGGGACCTAGTCCCAGATGGATCTATAATTAGACTTAAAAGAACCGAGGTTCATCTGGGAACAAGTAGTTTATATGAGGATTGTAGTAACGGACAATGCTACAAAATCATAGCACCATTGTCCATTGGAACAAACACAAGTTTAAATAAAAGAGTTCTTCATACATTGCAAAACAAAAGTACAAATTTATTTCTGGGACGTGAATAGAGAAATAAAGTAATGCGGTTGAGATTCATTTGGAAGTGAAAGAATCCAAATGAACTACACTCTTTAATTAGAAAATGAACCCAACGATCACCATGATCATGTTCCCGAATCTGTAGATTTTTGTCTGCGACAGCAGCAAATGAAGACGTCCACGATAGGTGAAACGCAACAATCAATAAAACAACTGCAAAAACAAAGCAATTGAGAAGATTAGCGAATAGGTAATGATGCTTGAGAGGTATGTTATCTTTTATAGAAGAATTATCCTGTGAGGCGTGCCTGACAGGAACCCCGTGCGGACTTGCCCGTTTAGAGTCTTTCCGGTGGAATTTTTTGATGAAATTTTGTGAGCATATTCATCATCATGTTTAGTTTATTCATACCAAATGTCAGCTCAAAATTTGATCGGGAATGCATTCAAATAAATTCTTGAAACATATGGCGCATTCTGCGCACATATAATGCGCAGTATGTTTCAAGAATTTATTTGAATTCCTTTCCGATCTAATTTTGAGCTGAAATTTTGATGAGCAACATGCTCAAAAAAAATCATCAAGAAATTCCACCGGGAAGGCACTCAAACGGGCAAGTCCGCACGACTCTGCCCGTCAGGCGTGCTTGACATATCTTTATATATATAACAAGGGGACCGGCTGGGAATAACTGTTCCCGCCAGTCACCCAAGTCACCTTATTGTCACAAAAACGTCATCATCCTATTATGCCGCAAACAATTTCATTCGACAGTTTCTCCAAGTAGTTTCCTTCTTGGCGGTTCTCAGGGCTTCAACAAGCACGTAAAGGAAACCACCTTGGACAGTTTCCACGTACACTCCTTGCGAAGAATAGGGCATTCATCTTATTATAAATATCATGCTTCAGCAATCAGTTGGCTCACAACTCCGAAAATGCTACTGGGCGTGCATGTCTAACTTTAATTTAGACTTTCAATATTTTCTTTATCAACTTCTCATGTAGCCGTGTAGGTAATTACTTGACAATTACTCCGTATGATTTACTATTGCAGTGAGTCCCGGAGATCTAAAGATGTAATTAACAGAATTCAATTCTTCCAAGACAAACTGGCCGGGCACTGAGAGTAAGATCAATGATCACACGCGAGGCCAGGTACAATTAAAGTATTTTTAGATCAATAACTTTTTTCTTATTTTCACAAGCAAAATTAGTCCAGTACTAATCAGACAATGATTCTAAGCACGTTTAACATCAAATTGACTTAAATTGTAATTCTATTGAAACTCACAAGTGTAAATTTAAAGAAAACAAGTGAAGCATAACGAAAAGAGGGAAGATATCAATGAAATTGAGAGGATCGAATGATGGATATGGGATCATAAGTGACCGGTCCACAAATATACGACTTGAAGAACTATTTTGTTGTTCATTCATGCATTATATTTCAACCACAAATACAAGTAATTTAATTACAGAATAGTCATCTTAGCACATCAGTGGAAAATAGCTGTACATCACTACATCAGTATACAGGATCAATGTTTGTATTTCTGTATTTTACCAAAAAGATGTGTAATGTGTAAAAAAATTACCAAAAGAAGAGGTGTAATTTAAATATTACGATAGTATATTATTACTATTTTTACATCGCTATCGTACATTCGTACTCTATACAATTATATACTCCCTCCATCCCGCAAAATAGTTCTAGGTTTCCTTTTTGGACCGTCCCAAAAAATAGTTCTCATTTCCCCTTTTGGAAAATTTTTTGTGGCTCATATTCATTTACCTTTTTCTTACACAATCACAACCATACATTTCCAATTTATTCCTACTTTCTTAAACTCCGATCCAAATCAATGCGGGAACAATTTTATGTTTGTTTTAGAGTATTATTATTGTGCATGTATTTCAGTTTTAGTTTCATTTACAATATGTATTTCTATCTTTATTATCCTAACCAATTCACAATATTGTATAAAATATGGACATATTAATGTCCCGTGCATCGCACGGGTATTATACTAGTTTAGGAAAAAGAAGATAAACTTCTGTCTCGCTTGTTACTAAAACAATTATGCTACGTGTCAATTATGGCTTTCTGTTAAATCTTCACACCGGAAACGTGTGAAAGAATTAAGTGCTATATTAAGATCTGGATTACTTCTCCTAATAAATTGACATTTAGGATGGAATTCCGGATCTTAACACTTTCTTTAATTGGACTTTAGTTTTCTGGTGTGGTCTTATTTGATTTGATCTGATTTGGTATGATCTAGTCTTAACTGGTCTGATCTGGTAGATGTTTAGTCTGTATGTATTTTATAAGTGTATAAGTCGCGTATAAGTGTATAACTACTCAATTATTTACTCGTATTACGGGATTTTCCACCAACTGATAGTTCTATGCCCATTATACGTTAACTTAATTACCCGTTTGACATGATTAAAAAAAAAACATTACCCGTTTGACGCCTCTCTTGTCATAGGCCAGTACAGCTTTCCAGGTGTGGTGTCCTTAAGCGGATAACCTTTAATTTATAAATCCAAACATCAGACCAAACAAAATGATATTTTAATGAAGTTTAGTACTCCGTATATCATATCACGCATCATTCCATTTTATATGTGTGTATATAAATATTATCTTCTTCCTTAAATAAATATAACTGTAACCAGGGCCGTCTAATAAATTTGGAGGCCCCGGTTTAAAATCTAAAAACGGGGCCCCACATTAATATAAAAAGTTTTAAAAAACCCTCAATCTAAATACTTATATACTCAAATCAATTGAATACTGATTAAAAGATAACTAAAAGAGTAAAAGGACCAACAAAAAATGATGGATCTATATTTTTCTTCCTTACTAGGTAACTATATTTTAGTGATTAGTATTAATATATAATATTACTATATAATATTTATAAAATTTTAAAAATTTGGGGCCCCACAAATTTGGGGGCCCTGTTCTAGATAACCTATTAAACCCCCTAATAAACGTCCCTGACTGTAACCTTTTCACGTTTGTCTTCGATGCACAACTTTAACCAGTAATATATGTAATCGTCTATTAGTAAACAATTAAAAACTAGATTTTGAAAATTACAATGAGATAAATTTAAAAATAATTATATCAATAAATATAATGTACTCAAAGTAGAACATGTGAAGAGTGTAAACAAGGGTGGAGCCGCCATTATTCAAAAGTGTTCACATGAACATCCAAAGATTGGAAGGAAAAAAATACTCGTAGTATACGTAGCTGAGTTTTAGGGTAATTATTTTTTGTTCTTTATATTCCTAATTGTAACAAAATTGAACACTCAAAATCGAAATTCAAAATCTTCCGTTGAATGTACAATTCAAAATGTTGCACTCACTTGATTAACAACGGAGATAATATATAACCAGTGAGATAAATGCATACTATGTATATATTACTAGTACTACGTAATACTTTGTATATATATACCCGATTTTCAAAAATAAATAAATAATATATATACCCGCCGGCGGCTCTTGTTGGATAGTCATTTTTTGTTGCTTTCCAGTGGCTTCTTCTTTTGTTGTTGTCATGTTACAACTTACAAGCCCAGGCGCTGAGCTGGTTTAAATTGCTCCATGCTCATATTAGGCCGGAATATATATACGGAAACTCGGAAAGTATGTACTAGTGTTGTATTAGATCATGCATGATGTAAAGATGCACAGTTATAAGTTATAAAGTCAACAAAAATAATAAAGTACTATTTCAACAAAAATCATGATATCATACCCCGTATTCCTTTTTTCCTTTCGTTTAAGAGAATATTTCGTGTTTGATGATATCAATAAAACAACTTTGTTTTATTAAAATTATATAAAAATTGCTCTGAATAGGAGTAAAAACGTTTTGAAATTCCAGGACATTCATGTTTTTATTCCCTAAATAGGAGTAATTTCTATCATGTTTGAAAAACATTTGGCATAAACTACCATGTTTAAAGCCTGATAATGCCAAATTGACAGAAATTATTTCTATTTAGCAAATAAAAACATGACAAATTGACAGTTCTATTTTAAGATTTCAAAACATTTTTACTCATATTTAACGAATTTCAATTCCCAAAATTATATCAATCAAAAGATGAGTACAATAAGAGACCAATGAGGCACATAATTGAGTTGACGTTAAATAGTCAATGTACTGATCGATGTACATGTATGAAAAATTAATTTACATTTTTTGCGTATAAATATTATGTTGGGATATTTGATCTCGGTGCATATTATACATATGTGTACTGCATGTCATAGTTAATTGCATGTCATTAGTTTTGTCCAGTAAATGATTGAGTTGGCTAAGGTGCTGTTCTGTTCGTCTTATTCTTATTACTTATTACTTATTCTTATTTTATTCAGATCAGATCAGATCAGATCAGAAAAATTCAGACCAGATCAGATCAGATCAGAAAAATTCAGATCAGATCAGATCAGATCAGAAAGATTCAGATCAGATCAGATCAGATCAGAAAGATTCAGATCAGATCAGATCAGAAACATTCAGATCAGATCAGAAAAGTTCAAACATGATTTATCACTTTTATTATTATATTAATTATTATTATTAATATTGTTATTACTATTATGATTATTATTATTATATAATTATTATTAATAATATTAATAATAATATGATAAAAAAATAAGATATTAATAATAGTTATAATATTTTAATATAATAATAGTAATATAAATGCAATTATTAAGAAGACTATTATTATTATTACAATATACTAATAATAATATGATTAATATTATTATAATATTATATTATAATTATATGTAATTATAATTATAATTACAATTAAATTTCTTATAATTATAAGTATAATCAATTGTAATTATTATAATTATATCAATAATTAATTATAATTATAATTGTAATTAGTTATAATTATAATAATTATAATTATAATTACAATCATAATTATAATATAATAATATCGTTATAATAATATTAATTGCATTTATATTACTATTATTATATTATAATATTATAATTGATGTTAATATAATTATAATTATTATTAATTATAATTATAATAATTATAATTATACTTATAATTATATTATAATAATAATTTATGATTATAATTATTATTTTTATTATAATTATTAATATTATTATTATTATTACTATTGTAATTATTTTGCGGAGTAATTATAATAATATTGATTACTATAGTTATAATTATAGAGATAAATATTGTAATTATAATTACAATTATAATTATATCTATATTTATAATTAGTGTAATACGTATAAATTTTTTCATTTTAAATTTAGTTTTAATTATTATTATTATTATTATTATTATTATTATTATTATTATTATTATTATTATTATTATTATTATTATTATTATTATTATTATTATTATTATTATTATTATTATTATTATTATTATTATTATTATTATTATTATTATTATTATTATTATTATTATTATTATTATTATTATTATTATTATTATTATTATTATTATTATTATTATTATTATTATTATTATTATTATTATTATTATTATTATTATTATTATTATTATTATTATTATTATTATTATTATTATTATTATTATTATTATTATTATTATTATTATTATTATTATTACTATTATTATTATTATTATTATAGTTACGATTATGATTATAATTTTATTAAAATTATATTTGTAATTGCAATTATAACAATTATAATTATAATTATAATTATAATTATAATTATAATTATAATTATACTTATAATTATAATTATAATTATAATTATAATTATAATTATAATTATAATTATAATTATAATTATAATTATAATTATAATTATAATTATAATTATAATAGAAATATTCAAATCAGATCAGATCAGAAAGATTCAGATCAGATCAGAAGGATTCAGATCAGATCAGAAACATTCAGATCAGATCAGACCAGATCAGAAACATTCAGATCAGATCAGAAAGATTCAGATCAGATCAGATCAGATCAGAAAGATTCAGATCAGATCAGATCAGATCAGAAAGATTCAGATCAGATCAGAAAAATTCAGATCAGATCAGATCAGAACTTAAAAAATTCAGATCAGAAACATTCAGATCAGGCGAAGAGAACAGCTTCTAAGTACTGCCCTATTTTTTGTCACAAACTAATTGAATATATTGGTGCAAAATGTATTAAGCTAATTGTGATTATATATAATAGAAATGAATAAACAAAATGAGTTTGAAAAATGATCTTAAACAACTTGATTGAGTTTCATTTTCTCCTAAAATTTCTTTTCAGCCAACTTTCATCTATACTATTCTTCCTGTTTGCTTTAACTAGCGTTTTCTGAGTTCCAAACAGATCATAAATTAAAGTCCAGAACAAGTCAACAACAGATTAAAACTGAGAATTATTTATGAAGAGATCCTTAAACCTTGGTGTTTGTATGTTCCTTTTCTCTTTCCACTACCCTTTCCCCTCTTCTCTTCTACCCCATTTCCTCTTTCTACCCCCCTTTTCTACCCCTTCATACTTTGAACTTTTGAAGTGAGTATATCAATGAGGATCTCAAGAGGAAGTCGAAGCACACTTGGTGCGTTCCTCTTCAAAGCACTCATGTTTGACAAGCTTTCCATCTTCTAGTCTTCTACTTACAAAAAGGATGAGCCCGAAATTGGACAATACCTTTCTGTTAGATATTGCCTTGTCTGATTATTATTACAAACCCAAAAATAAAGCAGTAATTTAAAAGTAAACGCATAGGTAGAAACAAAGGGAGTACTCAACTAACTTGATCATTTGTAGGACGACAAAACTATGATAACTTATTATACCAACCCTTGCATAGTTAAATACTTAAATAAGGGCGTTTGTCACAGTCTTATAGAGTTATAGACATACAACAATGCATATAGAACGTGAGTCTATTTAGTGCCGTTCGATTAAGGAGTATACTTCATCCACAATTTCATTGACTTGTTGAGATTTTTATTCAATAAAGATAAAGAAATTGACTTAATTAGGACTAAAACATAGTCAATATTCCATCTTAGGACTAAATGTTTTAAATTCCCTAAATGGGACTCCCTGCTACCATTTTACCTCTGATATATTAAATCTCTAATTGTATCGGCGTCTCTGTTCCGCATCAATGGCCCCAACTCTCTCGCATATCAATCGGTCTCTCCCGATCTCCTCTGCCTCTTTTTATGTTCAATCGCCGAGACCTCTCCCATGTCCGCTGGTTCCAAGCTCCACAACTCTGGTCGAAATATGTCCAGGTAAGTGTTTCTTCTTCTTCTCCTCCTCCTCCTCCTCCTCCTCCTCCTTCTTCTTCTTCTTCTTCGTCTTCCTCCTCCTCCTCTTCTTCCTCCTCCTTCTCCTCCTCCTCCCCCACCTCCTCCTCCTCCTCCTCCCCCTCTTATGTTCTCTGCTTTTTCATTTTAGATTGTTATTCTGTTAATTTTTGTTGTTGATTTTTTAGATTCAAAATGTAAATATTTTGTTTATTTGAAAATTTTAGATTTGGGACTTCTGGATATGAAATTTGAGTGTCTATCAATTGTCCTTCGATATTATATTGGTCTGTTTTTTTTATTATGTATGTCATTCACCTTCTAAAAATGCCACATGATAGGCAATTTTTTGGAGACATGATGGTAATTGTTTGAAGATGGCAGTATTATATGCTTGAAAATGCAATGATTTTGACATTTTTGAGGAATGAAAATTCTTTTTTAGTTGCAACAGTCAACTTTGCACATTTGCCAACACACACCTTTGACCGTAAGTATATCTTAATCTCTATTAATAAAAAAATATTAAAAATCAGATTTTGAAAATTTATAATGAGATGAATTGAAAAATATATTTTTTTAAAAATAATTTACATAAAATAATAGTGTAAAATGTAGTCAAAGTAGATCATGTGAACAGTGAAAAAAGTCAACACATTGCGATTAAAAAGAGACAGAGGAAGTATATTTTTGTAGACATGATGGCAATTTTTGGAAATGGCATTATTATATGTTATCATTCCTCATGAGGAATGATAACATTTTTATGATATGAGAATGTCATAATTTTTTTTTATCTAAAAATGTCATGTTGTAATCTCAAAATGACATGTTTTTGCATCTAAAAATGGCATGTTTTTCTCTTTAATTTGATGTTAGGGAAAAGGGTCACATAAGCCCTTCTACTAATGCAAAACCATCACTTAAACCCTTATACATAATAAAGTATCACATAGACACTCTTACTATTGAAAAACAATCAATGAGACCATGTGACCCGAAACTAACGGGTAATAGTAGGTAAATGCTTTTCTTTTTCTTTTTCTTCTCCATTCTCCCTTGCCCAGTTGCCCCTTCTCAGTTTCAAAGGGGAGTAGCTCGTTTGTCTACTTTTTTTTTCTTTTGTTTATCCTTTTCTTCATTCTATCTTTCATTTGTATTTGCATTTCCCTAGATTAATTTATTGTCTTCAGTTTTTTTCTTTTTCGTTTATCATCTTCTTTTTCATTTTTTAATTATTATTCTTCTCCCTTCGAAATACTAAATGTTTAGTGCACACACAAAGGCTAAAATTTGTACAACTTTTATATGTACATTTTCAAAATCTTTTGAACTGGACAAGATCGATCAGAAAAAATGATTTACTCATAATAAGTGCATAACTCATACGTAAAACGTTTTTAGGCATGGACAAAAATTGTACTCCCTAATTTTTATACACATTTTCTCGATAGACATGCATATTTTTTATGTGACTTAATTTTAAAGACATAATTATATTGCGAGTACAAAAGACAAGAAAACTTTCACTAGTATTCTGGAAAAGTGATGGACAAAAAAGTGATTTTATAACTTTTAGTGACTATAATGTATTCAAAGTTTACATCATGCCCATAGTCACTTTTAGTGACTGTAATTGTGTTCAAAATTTGTAAATGTGGTATTTTTCAAAATATTTCTGAAATAATTTACCGGTGCGAATAATTTTGAAATGTGTACAAAACTTGTACTTCCGTCACATAAAACATGGCCAAATTTACTTTTCTTAGTCAACAACAATAAACTTTGAACAATGGTTTAAATTAATATGTTTGTAAAAAAATATAATGTTATACTTTTATGAAGGTATTTCTAAAAAAGAACATTTCCTTATTTTTGTATATTTTAAATAGTTTCATTCTTTAATTTGTCAAACATGGCCATCAGTTAATATAAATTATAAAATTGCATTTTTTTAGACCAATATTGTTTTTCTATCAACTATATTTAGAGACAAAAGATGCCAATGTAAAGGATTTTAAAAATTACCCAAACATTGTACTACGTATAACTTTTTGACACTGTAATTAAGAAACTACAATGTTAATCGTTTTAAAAGCAAAAGAAATAAACGTTATTAGATGCCGGTTGGTAACGCTGTTTTTTGGCTTATCTAGCTTATCAGCCAACTTTTTCACCAAACACCTGATTTTTGTTTTCACGCGCTGAATTGTGTAATAATAAGAAAAAATAAGGTTGGAGTTACTTTTCTGGCTATATTGGTTGAGGTTACAGTAGATGACTATTTTAACTATTTTACATATAATTTTTTCATTATTTTAATAATAAAATATATTTTAAATTTTTTCCCCTTAAATCGGCAGAATAAGCCAATGCAGCTACATCAGCCATAACTTCATAAATTATAGCAGAATCAGTCGATTTTCGTGTTACCAAACGGGCTCTTAATCTGATTTTAACGGTGAAAACCATATTTCCTTTAAAT
Organism: Cuscuta epithymum; assembly: GCA_945859915.1. Classification (NCBI taxonomy): domain Eukaryota; kingdom Viridiplantae; phylum Streptophyta; class Magnoliopsida; order Solanales; family Convolvulaceae; genus Cuscuta; species Cuscuta epithymum. The sequence goes on along the minus strand of CAMAPF010000150.1, from coordinate 1,626,161 downwards.
TAGACAGTAACAGGGAGTAACATTTACTCCCTCGTCCCATTAAACTTGGCCAATGATGATTTGCACGTAGATTAATAAAGTAAAAACTGTGTGATTGATATTTGTACAAAGGACAAAGAAATAACTATAGCCACCTATTTATTACTTTAAAGAGAAATATCAAAGTTTTTTTGGACGACCAAAAAGGAAAAGTTGACCAAGTTTTATGGGATGGATGTAGTATAATACTGAATAGACGGTGAACGAGTCCGGTTTGGTAACCCTGCTTTTCGGCTTATCAGATGTATCAACAAATTTTTTTACCGAACACATAACGTTTGATTTCATGCGCTAAATTGTGTAACAATAAGAAAAAGTAAAATTGAAATTACTTTTCTGGATGCATTGACTGAAGTTATTGTAGAGAATCATTTTAACTATTTTTCATATAATGTTTTCTTTATTTTATTAATAAAATATATTTTATATATTTCCCCCTCAAACGGGCCCTACATCTCAATATGAATAATAAATAATGAATTAAAAGTGTAATTTCCGTATTATTGAAATATTGTGGAAGAATTGAAAATGTTAGATATATTGAAATAAAAGGAAAAAAACATTAGATTTATTCTCCGTATGATTTAGATGATTCGAAGGAAATGATTCATAGGAGATGGGTGTAGAGGATGACTGGGAGTCTAGGAAGGATGACTAAGAAGAAAATTAAAAAATAAAGGAAAATGGAAAAAATCAAAATGAAACAAGCAACGAAGAATGTTGCAACCGTAACTCGTAAGACAAAAGAAATGGAAAGATTAAAAGGAAAAAGCTAAAATAATGATGATGACCTGCTATCACAGGTTGCTAACAAGTCATTGGACCTCCTTGATTGTTTTTCAATAGTAGATGTATATGTGTGATTGTTTTTTAAGTATATGGGCCTATATGATGTTTTTGAAATAGATGGGTTTATATGACCCTTTTTCCTTTGATGTTATGATGATGGCAATTGCACCTGAAATTGATAACTTGCTCTGCAGAGGAGGTAGCCACAACAAGAAAGATGTCGACACCTTTTGAATATGTTTTTGTTTTTGCTTCATTAAGGGTAATTTTGTCTATCAGTACAATTTTGGTCCTATTTTCGTCCATAAAACACGACAGTCATGTTTGTGCAATTTTACTCTATTTTAGTCTCATTTATGGAATTCTCATAAAAATAATGCATCTATCGTCCGGTCAAACAAATCTTTGGTTGTTAGAAAACTAGAATAACAGGCTCTTCCTCCTGTTTTACTAAAACACTACTTATATTTTATGTAATACCGGTGATGTACGGGACGGGGAGGAGGTCATTATGTTTGGGCTGGTTGGGGTAGATGGGGCAGAGCAGGTCGTTGGATGTTCCGGTGCAGTAGCCACTGTCGGTGGAGTGAAGATGGTGCAGGGGTTGACGGGTTGGGCTAGGCAGTGTGTGTAGGGATGAGTTGGAACTAGGAAGAGAAAATTGTCCAAGATAGGACTAAAACTCAACCTTTTTCTCAAAATAGGACCACATGCATGTTTTTCTCTAAATAGGACTAACCTTACCTTTTTTACCCCCAATTCTATTTAATTAATTAATTAATCTAAATAATTGCCCCCCCCCCCCCCTAGTTTCCTTGCACAACCAAGGCAGTCCGTCGGTGGCGGGGCAGTCCGTGGTGGCGGCAGCACTCCGGCAGCGGCCGACGGCGGATTCCGGCGGCGGCGGCAACTCTGGCAATTAATTAACCCAATTAATTGCCCCCCCTAGTTCTCTTGCACAACCAAGGCAGTCCGTTGGTAGTGGGGCAGTCCGGAGGTGGCGGCAGGTTGGAGGCAGTGGAAGCGGCTGCGGCGGCCGGCGGCAGGTGGCGGCAGAATGTTGGCAAACCTCCAGAAAAAAAATCTGGAATTTTTCCGGCGGCGGTCGCCGCCGGCAGGCGGTAGGCGGCGGTCCGGCAGTCCTGGGCAGCAGTGGTAAAGGTTGTGAGGGGTATTTTGGTCCAATCACTAATAAAAAGTCCTATTTAAGGATGTTTAAACTAGATACTCCTATTTTGAGAAAAAAGCCATGTTTTGATCCTATTAAGGTAAATCTCCCAACTAGGAAAGGGAATATCGGAGATAGTTGTAGGGGCTGAGGATAACATGTCCGATGTAGAAGATTCCTAAGGTTTTGTCAAGGATAAATGCTCTCATGGAACCTAACATGACGACTAATGTAGACCCGCCGAGTACTAGAATCATAACAACGATAGCCCTTATAGCCAGATGCATAGCCTATCTAGAAAGACGCATTGAACAGAACGCGGAGAAAGCTTATTGGATGAGGTGGCAAAAAAATTGGGATAACACGATGTGCCAAAAACTCGCATAAAAAAGAAATCATGTGCCTTATGAAAAAGTATTTGAAAAGGAGACAGACCATTTAGTAGAGGAGATGGTAATCTATTGATAATGTATGCAGCGGTATAGAGAGTATCTACTCAAAAGTGACTCGGGACTGAAGCTTTAAGAAGCATGGTGCGAGTTAATTCGAGTAGATGACGATGCTTTTGCTCAGCAACCCCATTCTGCTAAGGTGTGTCAGGACAAGATTTTTGAAAATAAATTCCCTGAGCGTTAAAAAAAATGTTGCATATCACGATTAACAAATTCACCCCCTCCATCACTTTGAAAAATTTTAATTTTCCGATTAAAAAGATTTTCAACTAGGAGCTTAAAAATTTAAAGTGCTGAAAAATCTCACTCTTGCGGCACATAGGATAAATCCAAGTAAAGCGAGAATAATCATCAATAAAAGACACATAGTATTTAAATCCTATGTTTGAGGAAATAAGGGATTGCCACACATCAGAATGAATAATTTGCAAAGGAAAAGTACACGTGTGACTAACATCAGAAAGGGGCAAACGTTGTGATTTTCCTAGACGACAAGCAACACAGTCATGAATAAAACTAGAATTATTACATAAAAGTTTATTGTGTCTAAGAAAATGTAAACCTTTGTCACCGCAATGACCTAGGACCAGGAGGTGACAAGGATGCTAAAGCTAGTGGAGAAGAAAACGGCAGACTGATAGGATAGAGTGGCCCACTATTGGAAGCTTGTAGAAGAACTGCCCCGAGATTTTGTCCTTAACAAAAAATGAATTTTTATCAAAAATTACAACACGGTTGTTATCAGCACATAATTTTTGAATATAAATTTAATTAATTTATTACTGAGGCACATGATAAACAGATTTTAAAATTAGAGAACGAACAGACGAGGGTAGGGACACATCACCAACATTACAAATAGGCAACTGTTCGCCATTGGCAACGCTAATAGAAGTAGAGCCAAAGTAAGCAGATTTATTAAGCAAAATACCTTCAGATGCAATCATGTGAGCAGAAGCCCCGGAATTGGGATACCACAAAGCTGAGTTAGTTTCTTCAGGGGTAGTCATTAGTGTTGGTACAGAAGGCTGTGAAAAGAGGGAGAGACAGGCAATTGCCGAGTGACCTGTAGAGAAGAAAATCTGACAAACAATAAGAGGAGGGGCTAACCCCATAATACCCCCCATCTGATGGAAAACCTGTATAACTAGAGTTAGTAGCACAGACCGGTAGGGCATAAATATTTAAATGCGACACAGTATATCGACTTACTAATAACAGCATATGTAGTGTGATTAAACTGAAACGGAGCACCCCTACATTACTAGACTATGCAGCTGCCGGATGAGCCCCACTGTGAGGCTTGCCCGCCATGACGTCAAACCCCTTTGTCAGAAAATATGCCTGTTGGCCGTGCTATTGTTGGTACCTTCCTCGACCGCAACCCCCAAGGCCACGGGCGCCTCGACCTCGTCCATTCCATCGCGAGCACCAGGAACCAGAGGACGCTGATGACCGCGCTGCGGCTGGGTCTGTGCTGCAAATGCCTGATGAGGGGCGGAAACCTCTTATTGTTGAAAGTATCGGTCCCTCGGCTCTAGCTCAATAAGATTGTTCTGTAGTGTTTCAAAGGGGAAATTTTGGGGAAATAAAGAAACAGTGGTGATCATGGATGCATAATCCTTTTCCAACCCCATAATAGTATATTTGAGCATATCGAAGTGGGAGACAGGACAATTAATACAAACAAGTGCGGGCATCCACCAAAATTTTAATTTCTTGTAAATAGCTATCCATAGACTGATCAAGTTTTTTCTTAATAGTATTCAACATATGTTTCAATTCCATAGACCTGGCTAAATTAGCAGACATAAATCTCGACTCCAACCGTTCTCAAATCCCAAAAGAGTGTTTCAAATCATGAACGTTAATAAGAACATCACGTGATAAAGTTGCAAATAACCACGAACGAATAGTTTGATCAATACGCAACCACGACGAATACTCAAGATTAGGGATTTGACGATTGTAGAGATCTATGGAATGAACAGAAGGTACCTGAATGGAGGCATCAGCCATACCCAGAAGACCTTGAGAAATAACAAAGGACTCGAACTGAGTGCTCCACGTAATATAAGCCTCAATAGCCCACTACTACAATTTTAGACCTAGCGTAACATTAAAGATGTAACATATCTATAAAAGTGTTACATATTTCTCTAATGCAACACGTTTTAGACCTAATGTAACACTTTCTAGAAGTATAAATGTTACATTAGGGACTATAAAGTGTTACAATAGGTCTAATGCAACATGGGCAAATGTAATGGTAAGAAAGTGTTACATTTTCTCTAATGTAACACTTTTAAGTGATTTTGTAACACTTTTGGGTGATATGCGATACATTAGGAGTTGAAATGTTGTAGTGGCTTGTAGTTTGGTGTTCACAATATTAGTGATGTCGGTGTCCACATGAGATGGTAATGGAGCTAAATCTGCCATAAGAGAAGTTGAAATAGGTGTCGGTCCAGGCCGTGTAGCTGTAATAGAGGAAGAAATTCCCGGCGAACCAACAAAAGTGGGTCTCGATAATTGTGCAGCAGTCGGGGCATAAGATAATTAAGGGCGGCGGGTCCAAGGACACCTGCTGGGCGGAAGATAATGCTGACCACGGGAAGACTGGTGGCAGATTCTGAGAGAGGGTATATCTTGGCGTCAGGCCTCTTGACGGTGATGCGAAGGAGGAAGCCGAGAGGGAGGCAGTGTCGGGCATGATGACGGACGGCTGCAGACCCGAAGATGATGGGGCGCCGGTCGAAGAGAGAGAAGTGGGGGCGCTGATACCTGTGCTAGCCGGAACAGAAGTCTCCGTGATGGTGGAGATGGAGGCTGCTGCAGTGGCCATGGCGCTAGAGACCTGTGCGGGGATCCCAAGGAGAGAGAGAATAGCGGGGGGATTAGGTTCCAACCGTAGCTCGTGATACCATGTGAGAGAATGGAACATGTTGCTCTCTAAGCAGCCCTCACATGTATATTTATAATAGAAGAGTATTGTTTAAAATACATAAATTACCCTAGTCTATTACGTACTAGTTTTTACTCCTTGTTAAATTTTCCAATTACTTTCTCCATTAGTGGGAGTAGTAGCTAACTGCTATTGTTATGTATACATTTGCTGCTATGTATTTGTTGTGGTTCCTAAGCATGCGCAACAAATAGGGATGATTTTCTATTTTAAAATTAATTTTAATACGTAATTGATGCGGCCGTGATTGATCCGCAGCAAATAATCCGAATGTTTTCATATTTTTGCTGCGTTTACTACCAAACCGCAGCAATAAACTACCGTTTCTTCAATATTTTATGGGTTAGATGGAACCTCAACTTCGCTCTTCAACTCTCGTTTATTCTCTTTTCCCAGTGTTTGATTCCCAAAAATCTGCCTCATCCTCAACATACAACCAGAGTTCCGATCTAGGGTTCTTAGCCATTGGCCTAACAAGTCACAGTCGCAGCAGTCAACCAACCGCACCAGGTCGCACCGCCTTAGCCTCACAACTCCGCCGCCTCGCAACAGTATCAGCTGACCAACGATGTCGTCTAGCAACCGCATCAGGCGACTAACGCATCTGCCTCGCAACGGCATCAGCTAACCAACCACACCGGGTCGCACCGCCTTAGCCTCGCAATCCACTCTCCCTCGCGCCTCTGGTTCGCACAACATCGCCCTCGCAAACTTGCCGCCTCACGCCTCCAAGTAGCACAACCTCTTGTTCCTTCACATAGCAATGTCAGCTCACGCCTCCTCCTCTTATACTTATTCTCCTCTTTTCTAGGGAAATTATTTATCTTTCTATGATAAATAACTATAGGTTCTAAATGTTATTATGACTTTCTAATGAGAGTGAAGCTTTGTTTGCAACCACTTGTGCTTAAATAAAAGCACTTTTTGGGAAAAAGTGATTAGTAGTAAAAGTGGTAGTGTTTGGTAAAATAAGTGCTTTTTGTGTAATAGAAAAAGTAAAAATTAGATTCTACACGAAAACCGAGATAGTAAAAGTTGGTAGTGTTTGGTAAAATAAGTGTTTTTTCTTAAAAAAAGCCAAAATCACTTATAAATAGAGTTTGCAAACAGAGCCTGAATGTTGCTATAACCTGGTCTGTTTTGTAAAGGTTAATTATTTAATTGAATATGCTAACTGCTCTGTGCACCTATGATTGTTTCCGTCAGTGTTTTCGCAGTCAAAGACTGCCGCTCTCTGTCTATTTGCCGTGCCTCCGGATATTCTATCCTCTCCGTCCTCTTTGTTGAAAATGTGAGTTATCAATCCTTTTTTGTACTCCGTATATGTTTAATGTGTTGTTTGTGTTTTGTGCATTTCAGATTTTGACTAAGAAACATGCTTAATATTTTATACATTTATTCAAAGGTAGATTTATCCAACCAAAAAAGAGTGTAAAAAATGAATGAGATGGTAATTTCATCATCATCACTGTGAGGGATTCCAATTCGATCGATGTTTTTTAAACAAAAGGTTTAAATTGGAAATAATTGAGACATCAAGTATTATTTATAATACACCCTGATGCTCATAATATATAGCTTAATAATGCTTGATAACTATGACTTAACATCCCTTCCACATTTGACTATATTGCCCTCTTTCTCCCATTGTCTGAAGTTCCTTGTGTATCTGGTGAATGAGTATCCTTCATTATATATTGAACATCTTATGCATGTGAAGAGAAAGGTACTGAATACATGGGACTGCAAGGATCGTGGCGAGGTCAAAGCAGGCAGACTGGCAGAGCGTATAACTTGAAGTAAGTTTTTCTATGTGATCTGTCTATGTATTTATATCCTTCTAATCTTGCAACACTATTAGTTTGTTACGATTTTTGCTATCCAGATTGCTTCCGTCTTTGTTCCACCAAGCTTTCCACCCTTTGACTTTTAGAACTTTTGTCTCTCTAAGAAGGTACTCCCTCCGTCCCATTTTGGTTGTCCTACTTTCCTTTTTGGGTTGTCCCAAAATGAATGTCTTGTTTCCTTTTTTGGATGAAATATGTGGTTCTTATCAATTCACTTTGTTATACTCAAATCTCAACCACAACTTTTACTTTTCAACCACTTTATTAATAATCGTGCCAAATGGAAAGTGGACAACCATTATATGACGGAGTAGTATGTTTTTTAAAGTCAAATGCTCACTGCTCAATAGCATAGTTGTCACAACTCAAAATCCTATATTAACTTAGGCCTATTTTCTGTTTTTCAATTGCCCAAATCTAATAGAAATTGCATTAGCTTTGCTTATAAAGGTGAACATCAAACTTGCAGGTTAAGTTTTATATTGCCTTTGTAGGGGTCTTTCATTTGTTGATTTCAATTTTATTGACTTCAAAGTGTGGGTCCAATTATTTTAGAATAATTGTTATTTTATTTGTTTCTCAAGTTTTTGGATGTATGTGATGTATTTGGCAATGGTCTAAAGTTGCATTTTCGCATAACCTTTCTTTCTGTGGGCGTAGTCATTTTTCTAATTATATATGAATCTGGGCTCAGATTTCGTAATATTTGTTTTAGTAGGAGATTTCTTAACTTGGGAAACGAAAACCATAAAAATCACACGGTTGTCGTTCGTTTTGGTATGACTTTGAAGTGAGTTTGCTGGTATGACTTTGCTGGTTTATGTCGTTCATTTTTATAGAGTTATATTTCTTCATTATATAAACAAGCTCATGTGTATTCTGCCATTATGTGAATTCTTCTTTTATTGTAACAGGCAAATGCTTAGTATGAGTTTATCGGGAAGTTTATCATCAGATCTTGGTTGCTTATCTTATAAGAACATATTGTAAGTTTGTTATTTTATTTGACATGTTTTTCTGTTTTATGAGGGGTTTGCTTGGAACCAGGAAATTACCAGAGAAAGAATTAGAAGGGAAACTTAAGGGAGAACTTGAAAGAAAGAAGATCTTGTGGAAAACGAAGAATAAAATAAAATTGGTTGACCTTTCCTAATTAATTTATTTATTGATTTATACTATGTAAAGACTAAGAAGTATAAGTATATGAAAGAATATTACTAAAACTAATATTCTAGGGGATGAAGACTGAAAAAGAAGGCTAATTTGATACTTTGATATAAAATGGTTTTTTATACTATAAATTTGTAATACCTTGCTGTGTAATTTGATTTACAATATAAGGAACATTTTGCAAAAATGAGAAGCCGTAGATGCCACCATTTAACCTTCAAGTAATTAAAGCCATGTACTCCCTCCGTCCCAATTTGTTTTGCAAAGTCAACATTTTTTGGTCAACCAATAATAAAAGTCAACCCTCCTTAATGATAATTAATTCAATTTTTAATAATTAAAATTTATATATTCAAAAACTACATTAAAATCTCTTCAAAGTTGTAAACTCCAAATTAGAAAATAATTAAAAATTGACATCCTAATTAAGTGAACAAAACGAGACTGTTTGACTAAGAAAAGTCAAATTTGCAACTCTTTTTGGGACGGAGGTAGTATATTTTTTCCCTAATTTTGATTTTTGACCACTCTATTTCAACAGGAAGCCATTCACTTCCATTCACAACTGGAGAGGGAAAAGCTAGAAGAAAAGAAAGGCTCCTGAAGTTGCATTGAGCTGGTCTGGTTTTGCCGACCTTTATAAAGAATTTAATAGGGAACTGATTTTAGTTTACATTTTACTAGACAAAGTACCCGTGCGATGCACGGGGTACATCTAGAGTGGAATAATAACTTGTTTGAAATTGCATTCTATTATGGAGAATGATAATGGTATGTAATGAGCAATAATTTTCTAAATAAAAAGGGGAAAGAGGCCAATTATCACTTAAATCCTTATACTTTTTTTTTACTCCAGGGGGTCTGGGGGAGGGGGGCTTAAGGGCCTAGAGTGCCTAGCGGGTTTCGAACTCGAGGCCTTTCGCTAGACACGGTAACCTCACAGCCAGCTGAGCTGGAATGCTTGGTTACTTAAATCCTTATACTAAAAAAATATTTCTTCCGTCCCACTAAAATTGTCTCATTTTACCTTTTCAAAAAATCCCACTAATATTGTCTCATATCAAATTTGATAAAGATTATGTGGTTCTGAATCATATTTACTTTATTCTTACTTTATCACCCTTCTTGTCTCATATTTACTTTTGTTAATAATCGTGTCACCCTTCCTGTCCTAATGTTAGTGAAGGAATGTAGTACTACGTATCATATAAATATGCTTACATTAAAAAAATGATCAATCTAGCATTTAACAGATTTCTGACCTGTAATAGCGTGTTTTTATATTAAAAACTTGTTAGCATTTGAAGAACTATAAATAAAAGTTGTGTACATTTTAAGAATGTGAAAAATATTTTTTTTTTGAATTTTTGGAACTATTTGTATGTTCTACATCTTTTTAAAATTTATTTTTTTAAATTTTTTAGTTCTTACACTTTGACGGTACTTTTTCCCTTTTTCTATTGTTTAGTTTAACTTGTTTAAATTACCTATCTGGTTTTGAAATAATACTGTTTTTATATCATTCCTACAATGTTTTTCAAACTTATATTGATTTTTTATATGATTAATCAATTATTTTATCTTTTTAATAGCCTACTAAAGCAAGTTAAAATTCTTTGATTGATTGTATTTTAAAAGTAAACATACTAATATATAACAGGAAATTGCTTTAAATAGGAATAACAAAGTTTTTGAATTCCAAAAAGAAAAAAATTGTTGAATTAAAAGAATGTCATATTTTTGTTCCTTAAATAGTAGGAACTCCTACTGCCATGTTTTGGCATTATTAGATTTTAAGAGTCTTTTGGTGACTCGTATTTTCGGCTTATCATTTTTATCAACTAACTTTTTAACCAAACACATAACTTTTCATTTCGCATGCTGAATTGTGTAATAACCAGGATAAGTAATATTAGAGCTATTTTTCTTCCTCAATGGGCTGAAATTAATGTAGAGGGTGGTTTTTTCCATTTTCATATAACTTTTTCTTGTTTCATTAGTCAAAAATATTTTAAATATAATCTTTTCGTATTTCTGTAGATTCAACCAACTCAGCCATTTCAGTTAGAACCTTATCAATTTTTCATGACCAGAGCGCCGTCCAGCCACCTCGTTTTGACTTTTGAGGTGGTTCCTAATGCTATTTTTTGTTAAATGTTTTCGAGCATGTTCCACCTGAAGTGTAGATGATGTCCACAAAAATTTGAGCAAAAAATTCAACCAGAAAGGCAATCAAATAATTTTTTGGAAAATAAGTGCATTTTTTTGTATGTATATTTGGCAATATGTAATGTTATATATGTAACCAATATATGTATATAGTAGGAGTAAACATGTATATGGAAATATTAATTAATAATAATTCATTATTTGATAGTATGCAATGTTGTATATATATATGGTAAATAGAAGATGTTGACGTACACTTTAAAAAAAATGTTGACGTACACCTTCACATTGTCATAAACATGTGACACATGGTCAATAAATTATGACACATATGTCCTCCGTATATAACTGTGAAGTTAGTTTTGTTTATTTCCAAAAATAGTGTATGAAAAACATGTAAGAAGTGTTAATGTGTATGCATGATGCATACCGTATTTTCTAATTTTGTAAAAAATGCTCAAACCTTACCATATTTTCAATCTTTCAATGATGCAATATTTGGCCAACCGAGATTTCATTTTTATTCACATTGATTTCTCATTATGCATTTAATTAATTTGGACGGGAATTTTCCCTCCAATAGTTGTAGTAAGACTGTTACTTTATATTATATAAAGATTAGTATTTTAATTTGTTGTTTTCTCATACAATGAGTTGCATCACAAGTGTTGGGAAAGTTAATATCAAGGCAAGAAGATTCTTATTAAATCTTTAGTTGTTATTTGTAGAAGTACGATGTATATTATTACTCTATAGTAGATTGGCTGAGTTGGCACTTATTTAATATGGAAAATCATTGCTATCATCTTGTCAGTAGACTTTTTGTTAGACGTGTACTAATACGGTTGTATGTTAGTCGCAGCAATATGTATTTTTTAATACTTCTTCCGTTCTTAAATAAATGCAACGGTCAACATTTCACACTTGCCGAGACACAATTTTGACCAATAATATAAATGATTTTGTATTAGTAAAAAAATTAAAAAAAATTAGATTATGAAAATTTACAATGAGACAAGTTTAACAATATTTTTTTCATAAAATAATATTATTACATTAATAAATAAAACGTAGTCAAAGTAGAACATGTGAATAGTGTAAAAGTCAAAGTGTTGCATTTATTTAAGAACGGAGGTAGTAAAATTTTTACTACTATTTGTTGCGGTTGTAAACCGCAGCAATTAACTTTGTTCACTTTTTGCTGCTTCCGCAATTGCTGCGGTTCAAAACCATAGCAAATAGCCTAAAATGACCGCATCAAATAACTATTTTTCCAGTAGTACTTACCTCCGTCCCATTTATATTGTCCCGGAAGAGGGTGACACGGTTATTAAAAAAATGGTTTGTGTGGTTGATATTGATTGATAAAGTAACAATAAAGTAAAAATGATTTAGAGCCACACAAACTTTGCCAAATGTGGTATGGGATAATTTAAGTGGGATTTCCCGAAAAGGTAAAACGGGACAATATAAATGGGATGGAGGGAGTTGTAAATAATTAAATGTGAGTTGTGTAGTCGTATTTTATTTTACATCATCGTTTAGTTGGAAGGTACCATGTAATTTAATCATGCCTTAACGGAGGGTTAGAAATGTACACGATAAGAAAGACGTAAGACTCACGAACCAAGCATTTTTAGTAAAGGATTCCTATAAATCAGCCAAACCATTAATGAGGTATTTTCTAGTTAATAATTCTCTATAATTAGCTTTTCCCAAAAAAAAAACTATATAATTTATCATAGCAAAAGATTTTTTTCCCAAAAAATTAGAAACAGAAGAAAAATGTTGATCTTAGGAGAACCCAAACGATTTCGTGTATATATATTGATTAATTCAGTGATTCTTCTACCTTCTTATAACATTTCAATTCGTATTTGCATGTAATTATATGATGAAAATTTTCATTTCATTTGTACATTTGCATGTGCAGTTTATGGAGGCATTGGCCGCCGTCTTGATATGTGTGGGATCGTTAGGTGTTGCAATGGCTGCGGCGGCGGAAGGCGGAGACGCCCAAATAGTGAAAGAAAGATCTAATGGGATGGTGGAATATACGGCAATGAATTGCCGTAAACACAGCGCGGTTTTGACAGATTTTGGAGGCGTTGGAGACGGGAAAACGCTGAACACAAAGGCTTTTCAGGCCGCCGTCGCCAACCTGAGCAAATACGCAAAGGACGGTGGCGCCGAGCTTATTGTACCGCCCGGGAAATGGCTGACAGGTAGTTTCAGCCTTACTAGCCATTTCACCCTTTTTCTCCATAACGATGCTACTATTCTTGCTTCTCAGGTAATTAATAACTTCTTTGTTTTCCATTTGTTTTGCTTTCGTTAGAGTATCTCCAATGTTATAATGTCACATAAATATTAGTAAATAAATTATTTCTCATGTCAGTGTGGAGAAAAACTTACCAAAATTGTATAAAATCATTCAAATAAGGAGAGAAAGAATTTATTTACTAATATTTATGTGGCTATTTTTCATGCCACGTGTGCACTGTGCACATTTTACCATTGGAGATGCTCTTACATGTTTATATCTTGCTTTTTTTTAATATTAATGTAAAGTTAAGATCTTTGTACGAAGACTTGACTTTATTTTACGCTATTAATTAATTGCATTTAATGAGGTAATATCCCAAAAAAGTCTTGTGAAATTGATTTTGGAAATACTGCATCCTTCCAAAGCAATTATTCCGTATTACAATTGTATACTACATCATTTCTATATGACATTCACTTTTACTCTTTTGAGTTTCGACCAACAAAATTTCATTCTATTTTCTATTTCTCATTATCAATTTGCAATCATTTTCTGCTTTATGATTCTGGTTTAGAGATATTACTCAAAATGGGACTAAAAAAGTTTGGAAATTCCAAAATAGGACTTCCATATTTTTATTCCCAAAATAGGACTAATTACTGTCATGTTTTGGCAGTACCAGACTTCAAACATGGCATTATTTTCCAAATTTGGCAGTAGTTAGTCCTATTTTAGGAATAAAAACATGACAGTCCTATTTTAGAATTTTCAAACTTTTTTAGTCCCATTTCGGGAACTTTCCCTCTGGTTTAAGAGAAATTTTAGTCTAATATTAGTATATGAACATGAAAATCTAAATTTATCCTTAATCACTCTCGTAACCAGTTTTTGCACATGTATTTGAATTTTATTTGTTGGTTTGATTAACTTTTTAATGATTAAGTTAGTTGTGCTTTGGTGAAATGTTTATAGTTATTAATATATTATCAAATGTTTCCTTTTAAAAAATCGAATGCTACTACGACCCTCTTTGATTAATATAATCAACTGCCGCTACTTCCTGTCATTATAATCAAGTCTTTATATAATACGAAGTATTAGTATTAGAGCATCTCCAATGATATAATGTGTACGGTGCACATGTGACATGAGAGATAGCTACATAAATATTAGTAAATAAATTTTTTCTCTCCTTATTTGAATGGTTTTATATAGTTTTGGTAAGTTCTTCTCCACAATGTCAAGGAAACCATCTAGATGTTGACATTGTTGTTGACATTGCAGGGAAAAACTTACTAAAATTGTATAAAATCATTCAAATAAGGAGAGAAATATTTATTTATTAATATTTATGTGGCTATCACTCGTGTCACATGTGCACAGTGCACATTGTAGCATCGAAGATGCTTACAACCGAACTTCTCTATCTCATGATCTAGGGTATCACCTTTGAGGTCTGCGTGACCCTTTTATCCACCATTATATTGTTCTTAGGGAAATAGTCAAATAAGTCTTTTTATTATTTCAAATCAGTCAGTTAAACTCATGTACTTAAAAATTGACTATGTATCATATACATACGTCTACTTTAAAAAATTGATCAATTTGGTCATTTAAAAGGATCTATTTGACCCTTTTTTGAAGAATCTATTTGACGCTTTTTCCTTATTCTTATTCTTATGATGTACTACCTTCTTTGAGCTGAAGAGTGTGTTGAATTGAAATACGAACTATTAAGCTGCTGTATAAGATTATGAATTAATCATCCTAACAGGTATAATCTTATAATAAGGAACCGTAATTCTAAATAAAAATTGACTATGGGCATCCTACTCAATATAATTTTCATCTTCATTATTTTCTTCTTTATTCAATCCAAAAATAATTGTTATTTGTTAATATTACTTATCTATTACTTCGTACGTCGTAACTAATAAGTTTCAAATACACATTTTTTTATTTTTTTAAGAATTGCATCAAGTCAAAAGGGGAGTAGTCTCGTTTGATCAAAGAGGATTTCGTCCTAAAACTTTAAATTGAAACACGACTTCATGTGGAGGGATGGTCGGATGGATATATATTTGTGAACACTCACAAGCTAGGGATATGTATACATTATATTTATAATTCTAATTATGATATACGGACTATATACTAATACTAATATTGTTAATTAACGTAATTATGTGGACAGAACGAAGCGGACTATCCTCTAACTGATCCATTGCCATCCTTTGGAAGAGAAAAGGGGTTTCCTGATGGCAGGTTTTCTAGTCTCATCACAGGATCAAACCTTGTTGATGTTGTAATTACTGGTAATAATTACATGTGGTCTCCATTTCTATAGTGTGCTTAAATTAATTGATGGGTGCTTAAGAGCATCTCCATCCATAATCTTAAAATAAATGATTTTTCTATTACACATCATTGACACATCACATTTATTCACTAAATTTTAAATAATCTCAAATCTTAAATTAAAACTCTTTATCAACCATGATACTCAAAATAATTAGTTTTTCGAGTCATGCATTAAATGCAATTTAACTACAATCTAAAATAATCTGGATTCAAATCTTGATAACAGATTTTCTTTTTCAATAATTTCCCTAAATAACCTCTCACACAATCATAACCCTTCAAATAATCTTCCACATCATTCAATTAAACCTTAAATAATCTAATGGATGAGGATGCCCTAAGATTAGTGAATGGATAATTAATTAATGCAAGATATGGGCTTTTATTATCATCATCAGGTAATAATGGGACAATTGATGGGCAAGGTAAAGTTTGGTGGGACAAATTTGAAGCGGAAAAACTCAAGGCACAACGGCCATTATTGATTGAGATTTTGCATGCTACTGACCTCCAAATCACTAACATTACCTTAATTAACTCTCCTATGTGGCATATTCATCCTGTTTACAGCAGGTTTGTTAAATTTTACTCCTTCCATCCCTAATTGTACTCCATAGTACAAATGACACACGAATTAAGAAAATGAGTATTGCATGATGGAGAGTTGTGCAAAATAGAGAGAAATGTGTAGGAAATACCTTGAACCACACATTATTTACCAAAAAGGAGGAAAAGTGGAAGATTTAATGGGGCGGACGAAAAAGGAAACTTGAAAGTTGGTAGTACTACATATAATTTACGGAGTAAAAAATACGAGTATGTAGTACCGAGTATATCCTAGTTTTTGTTTTCATTTGACAAGGTCACCGGTGCGGATGCGCTTGGTAAAGTCACGGGCGGGGGGTCTGGTTTTGCATTACCACCCTCGCCCTGCCTCGAGGCATTGTAATGCCTATCTTTTTTTCTTCTTTTTTTCTTTTTACTCTATGGGGTCAGGGTCTAGGGGAGGGGGCTGGGGGAGCTTGGAGTAATCAGGGTTGAAACTCACTCCATTGAGTTTCCAACCATTATGTGCCTAACGAGATTCGAACTCGAGACCTTTCACTAAGCACGGGAACCTCACAACCAGCTGAGCTGGAATGCTTTGTTTTCATATCATTTTTACATCTTACACATACAAATTTATTTTAACTCGTGAGCTTTTACGAAGTGCAGGAATGTGTTGGTCAAAGGAGTAACAATAATTGCCCCGGTTGAAGTTCCAAACACAGATGGAGTAAACCCAAGTATGTTTAATTTAGTACCTGTTGTATTTTATAGTAATCCTGGTTATTGAAGTGATAACAATAATATAAGATGTTTTTAATTGGACTCTAATTTTTTGATCTGGACTAGTCTGGTTTGATCTGATTAGGTTTTTCTAAGTCGAAAACTCCCGAAATAGGAGTAAAACATTTAAAAATTTCAAAATAGGATTGTCATGTTTTTATTATCTAAATAGGAGCGATTACTGTCAAGATGAAAAATACTACTACGTATCATGTTTAAATTCTGCTTTTGTCAAAACTTGACAATAATTACTCATGTTTAGGGAATAAAAATATAATTGTCTTATTTTGAATACACAAACATTTTTACTCACATGTAGGATCGTTTTCGTTTGAAGTCTGACCTGATTTTATCTAGTTTGATCGATTTGATTAGTCTTAACAGTCTAAATAGGTACGGTTATGTCAAGTCTGATATGATTTGTGTCTTAAAAATATCGTAGCGTTTCTGCCAAATGAAGATCAGTGATATGACATTGACAATGCAATTATCTTGTTTCAATTCATATTTTGTTTCCTAGATTCTTGCACAAACACAAAGATAGAAGATTGTTACATAGTATCAGGAGATGACTGTGTGGCCGTGAAGAGCGGGTGGGACCAGTACGGAATCAAGTACGGAATGCCCACAAAACAGCTCATCGTCCGAAGACTAACATGCATTTCCCCTAACAGTGCCATGATAGCCTTAGGAAGTGAAATGTCCGGCGGCCTCGAGGACATCAGAATCGAAGACGTCATGGCGTTCGACACCGAATCCGCCGTCAGAATCAAGACGGCGCCGGGAAGGGGAGGCTACGTGAAAGACATATACGTGAGGAACATGAAGCTAGACAACATGGGATACGTTTTCTGGGTCTCAGGTATAGGAAATATAATTTGAGGGAATAATGGGTTGCCTTATTGGGTGTCTTACACTTTTATTTATAATAAAACAGAGTTATGGAATATTACAAAATAATCCCTAATTATTTCATTATTATCAGGAAAGTACAAGACCCATCCCGATGATGGGTTTGACCCGAAAGCTCTTTCCAAGATCAAGAACATCAACTTCAGAGACGTCGTGGGAAAGAACGTGAACATGTCGGGATCTTTTGATGCCTTCCCGGACGACCGGTTTACCGGTTTCTGTCTGTCGAATGTGACGTTGACTGTGAGTCAACACCCGAAAGAGCTGCAGTGGAACTGCACGGACGTTGAGGGAGTTTGGAGCGACGTTAGTCCTAAGCCATGCAGTTTATTGCATGAGAAAGGCACGGCGAAGTGCACTTACCCAACGGATAAGCTGCCTATTGAAAGCGTTGACCTCAAAACTTGTGTAGTCAAGGGCGTTTCTTCCTCTTGATTGAGTTAAGTATTGTTGTAATAACTTGAAATTCATTTTTCTTTGGTAGGATAATGAATTGATGTACACCTTTAAGGTCTTAGATAGAAGCAACCTCGATCTCCAATGTGCATTATATAAATATGCATGTGCATTGAGAGAGACGGATATGTATCAAATTAATGAGTAAATAAATTACCATTATGTTTGATTTGATTTAATATTCTTAGTATTTGCTCCTACAAAATATTTAATGAAATTTTTTTAAATGTGAGTAAAGTATAAGTAAATTAAAATAATTGAATCACCATTGTTTCCGTTGTATACACTATGACATATTCAATCTTACATGATAAAGTCATTATTTGTACATCGAATTAAATAGGTCCTATCACTGCAAGAAAGGAACTTTTAACTACAAAAATTAGTGACGGTTTAAAAAAACTCTCATTAAAAGTTGTTTTACTAAAGTGTGTGAGACTTTATTAATTGGAGGAGTTGGGCACGCAATGACGGTTCAACTTGTGGAGAATTGCCCATGATCATAATATATGTCCGGTGCAAGTGTTTGCATGGCAGGGTGTGGGGAATACAGAAAAGCAACACGTGTGGGAGTTGTTTAATTATTACATATTCATAAAATGGCTTCCAGAATCCAGATACATTTGTCATACCTTAAACTCCATAGTCATAATTGTTTTAGTAACCAGCCACTTCAAATCCTTGCAATTACTCCTTGATGAATATTTTTATTGCTTCACTCAAACTGCTGTAGTCTTACAAAATTTACATTCAACAAAGACTCCAAGTTATCCATGATGTACACATGCATGCTCTTTGGCTTCTTCATGATATAAACCAAAATTCGAATTGTAAAACTAATGCTATAACATGTTGAAACACAAAACTATCATTTATGTACTAATATAGGGTGACCTGTTTAAAAAGATTAAAAACACAAAATCACATTCCAAAAAGAATATGAAAGTAATAATTACGATAGTATTAACTAGGACTAAATTGGCTTTCTTTAAAATATCCTTCTTAAAACACTCATGTGGAGTCTTAGGACTTGAAACAATATCGGGATATGGGATAAGGGTCAGTTTGGTCCTCGAAGTTGCAAAAAAGGTGTCAAATAAGTCCTTATATAGAAGATTCTGTCCGGACGTGCCATTTGAGGTGGCTCCCGGTAGAATTTTTTGATGAAATTTTTTGAGCATCTTATTCATTAAGTCTAGTTTAGTCATACTAAATTTCAGATTAAAATTCAATCGGGAAGACATTCAAATGAATTCTTGAAGATAACTGTGCCGTTAAAAGCGCTGTTATCTTCAAGAATTCATTTGAATGTCTTCCCGATTGAATTTTTAGCTGAAATTTGGTATGAGTAAACTAGACTTAATGAATAAGATGCTCAAAAAAATTTATCACAAAATTCCACCGGGAGCCACCTCAAATGGCACGTCCAGACAGAATCTTCTATATAAGGACTTATTTGACGCCTTTTTTGCAACTTCGTGGACCAAACTGACCCTTTACTCCAAACAATATCTTATTGTTGTTTTCTTAGCTAAGCTTGAAAACAATACAACAATCCTTTTTTTCATTGTCTCTAGTAATCGGAAAAACTAGATTAAAGAAAATCCCACACCATAACTAATATTCTAATGTTGTTAACTTTAAGTCAATTCACAAATTTTTTGTTCAGCTAGGTTTAAAACAGAAACATTTGAGTTTTTGTTGAAGATGGAGCCTTGTTTGGAATGCAGGAGTATATACCCGACCGGGTATGTTGGGTTACCCGATCGGGTATGAGGTGTTTGATGGGTCGAGTATTTCCCTGGTTTCTACACTCGATCGAGTATTGATCATTACTCGGTCGAGTATGCGTGTAAGGGTTACTCGGGTTATATTCTGGAGTTTATACTCGATCGAGTATGGAGGTATACTCGGTCGAGTATGTGTAAAAACACTACTCGGGCAGAATTCTGGAATCTATACTCGATCGAGTATGTATGTATACCCGATCGAGTATACGGGAAAAATTAATGACGGGATTAATTTTTGGGCCTGCGGCCTTAACCCCTGTTTAGGCTTTCTTAAACCTATTTAAACATCCCTAATGTATCTGTAAACACACCAGACGCTGGAATAATAATACATCTCTCTCTCGTTCGCCGTGGACTAGCGTAATCACACCGATTGCGTGAACCACGTAAATTCTTGTGTTCTTGCTTTAAATTTATCGTTTATCTTAGCCTAATCGTGATAATTAACAACTGGTATCAGAGCTATGGCTGACGAAGGAAAGGTTAAGATCGATAAATTTGATGGTCAAGATTTCGCTTTCTGGAAGATGCAAATCGAGGATTATCTCTACCAGAAAAAGCTTCATCTACCCTTGTCTGAGAACAAACCAGAGACGATGGCGGAGGCGGAATGGAACTTGTTGGACCGACAGGCTCTTGGTGTGGTGAGGTTGTCGTTGGCGAAAAACGTTGCTTACAACATCGTCAACGAGAAGACAACGTTTGGACTGCTCAAGGCGTTATCCAACATGTACGAGAAACCCTCAGCGGCCAACAAGGTTTTCTTAATCAGACAGTTGGTGAATACAAGAATGAAGGAAGGTGCATCCGTGACAGATCACATCAACGAGTTTAATTCAATCATATCCAGGTTAGGCTCGGTTGAGATTAAATTCGATGATGAAGTTCAAGCACTACTTTTGTTATCATCTTTGCCCGATAGTTGGTCCGGTACAGTCACAGCAGTTAGTAGTTCGGCTAGAACCACTAAGCTTACCTTTGAAGGTATTCGTGACTTAATCCTTGGTGAGGATATCCGGAGGAGAAGTTCGGGGGATAGCTCCAATAGTTTGTTGAGTACTGAAGACAGGGGCAGAAAATCCACTAAAGGGGGTAACAAGAAGGGAAGATCAAAGTCGAGGAAGAGGGGTCAATCCAAGAACATGAAGGACATCAATTGTTGGAATTGCAAGGAGAATGGACACTTCAGAAATCAGTGCCCAAAAGCCCCAGCAGACAAAGGCAAGAAGGAGGTGAATGTGGCAGAGGATTATGAAGATGTTCTAATTTGCAGCGTTGAGAATTCAGTTGAGTCCTGGATCATGGATTCAGGTGCGTCGTTTCATGCTTGTCATTGCAGGGATTTGATGAAAAATTTCAGGCCCTACGGCAGAAGAGTTCGTTTGGCAGATGATAAATCCCTGGAGATCACGGGTATTGGGGATGTTGATCTCAGTACCATTTTGGGTACAACCTGGAGGCTGAAAGATGTCAGGTATATTCCAGACCTGAAGAAGATGTTGATCTCAGTAGGACAGCTTGATGAGGAAGGCCATAACGTTAGTTTTGGCAACAAGCAATGGAAGGTAACAAAGGGAAAGCTGGTCATTGCTCGTGGGCAAAAGCATGGTACACTGTACATGGTTGAAGTGTCTACAGATGGAGCAAACGCAGCAGTTGAAGATACAGGGATCTCTACTTTGTGGCATCAAAGACTTGGGCACATAAGTGAGAATGGAATGAAGATGTTGTCTTCAAAGGGCAAAATCCCAGATTTGAAGAATTCAAAGTTGACCTTTTGTGAACCATGTGTTCTAGGCAAACAAAAGAGGGTAACCTTTGTGAAGACAGGACAACAACTCAAGACTGAGCGGCTGGAGTTGATTCATTCAGATATCTATGGACCTACAAAGGTCTCTTCAATTGGAGGTTCCCGCTACTATGTTACATTCATTGATGACTCTACACGAAAGGTATGGGTTTATTTTCTTAAAAATAAATCCGATGTCTTTAACACTTTTAAGAAGTTCAAAGCTGCAGTTGAGAATGAAACAAATCTCAAAATTAAGTGTTTAAAGAGTGATAATGGGGGTGAGTATAGTAGCACAGAGTTTGTAGAGTATTGTGCTGAACAGGGGATCAGAATGCTGAAGACGGTTCCAGAAACACCACAGCAAAATGGTGTTGCAGAGAGGATGAACAGAACATTGAATGAGAGGGCCAGAAGCATGAGATTGCATGCAGGACTTCCCAAGATGTTCTGGGCCGATGCAGTGAACACAGCAGCATACTTGATCAACAGAGGACCCTCATCTCCCATTGGTTTCAAAATTCCAGAAGAGGAATGGAAAGGTCGTGAGGTATCTCTTAATCACTTGAAAGTTTTTGGTTGTATTTCTTATGTCAAAGTCAGAGATGCAGATAGTGACAAGCTTGAGGCAAAGGCAAAGAAGTGTATCTTTATTGGGTACGGGTCGGATGACATGGGCTACAGGTTCTGGGACAACCAAAGCAAGAAGGTTATCAGAAGTAGAGATGTCACCTTCAACGAGAATGCCCTTTATAAAGATGGTCTTGCAGCAGGAACAAGCAAAGGCAAGCAACCAGAAAACAAACAGCAAGTGGTGTTTGAAGGGATGACTGAAGATGACATAGCACAACCGGTCGGTTGTGATGAGACGGCTGGAGGCTCAGGGAGCAGTGGGAGCTCAGGAGATACAGGAATGTCTGAAGATAGTGGGAGTGATGAAGACAGTGGGAGTTCAGAGGCAGCTACTCCACACATCAGACAGTCCACCAGAATCAGGAGACCTCCTAACAGGTATTCTCCTTCAGCAAATTATCTATTGCTGACCGAGAATGGAGAGCCAGAATCTTACTCAGAGGCGTTGGCTGCGAGAGATTCCATACAGTGGAAGAAGGCCATGGAAGATGAGTTAGATTCACTTGACAAGAACCAAACTTGGTCCTTAGTCAAGTTACCACCGGGAAAGAAAGCATTGGAGAACAAGTGGGTTTTCAGAATCAAAGATGAAGCAGATGGGAGCAAAAGATACAAGGCCAGGCTAGTTGTCAAGGGGTTCCAACAGAAGAAGGGGGTTGACTACAATGAAATCTTCTCCCCGGTTGTGAAGATGACCACTATCAGGTTGATTCTTGGTATCGTTGCAGCTGAAAATTTACACTTGGAGCAGCTGGATGTGAAGACTGCTTTTCTTCATGGCAACCTTGAAGAAGACATTTACATGGCTCAACCGGTAGGTTTCTCAGTAAGTGGTAAGGAGAAGTTGGTGTGCAAACTCAAGAAGAGTCTATACGGACTGAAGCAAGCTCCTAGACAGTGGTACTTGAAGTTTGATAGTTTTATGCAGCGGAATGGGTACACTAGATGCAAGATGGACCATTGTTGTTACTTGAAGAAATTCGAGTCATCATACATTATTCTTCTTTTGTATGTTGATGACATGTTGGTGGCTGGATCAAACATGCAGGAGATCAACAAGCTCAAGAAGAAGTTGTCCGAAGAATTTGAGATGAAGGATTTAGGGGAGGCGAGACAGATTCTTGGGATGAGCATAGTCAGAGACAAGGTGGAAGGTACTTTAAAGCTTTCACAGCAGAAGTACATTCAGAAAGTCCTTGAGAAGTTCAGAATGACGGATGCCAAGCCAAGAAGTACACCTTTAGGGAGTCAGCTGAAACTCTCCAAGCAGCAGTCTCCAAAGACCAATGAAGACAAAGATGAGATGGCTAAAGTTCCTTATGCATCAGCCGTTGGCAGCTTGATGTACGCAATGGTGTCAACAAGGCCGGACATTGCTCATGCAGTGGGAGTTGTTAGCAGGTTCATGTCGAATCCAGGGAAGGAACATTGGGAAGGAGTCAAGTGGCTGCTACGCTACTTGAAAGGCACTTCTGGAACTGGTCTTTGTTTCAGGAGGAATGGAGTAATTCTAGAAGGATTTGCTGATGCTGATTTGGGGGGCTGTTGTGATTCCGGGAAGAGCACTACGGGTTACATATTCACAATTGGAGGCACGGCGATCAGTTGGATGTCTAGACTTCAAAAGAGTGTGGCTCTTTCGACCACAGAAGCAGAGTATATGGCCATTGCTGAAGCGGCCAAAGAGTTGATCTGGTTGAAGAACTTTCTTTCGGAGTTGGGCATGGAACAGGGGGATTGCGGACTGCACTGTGACAACCAGAGTGCTATTCATCTCGCGAAGAATCCAGTGTTTCACAGCAGAACGAAACACATCAAGATGCGATACCATTTTATCCGAGAGTTGATTGAATACGGTATCATAAACTTGAAGAAGATCCTTGGTACGAAGAATCCAGCAGACATGCTTACCAAGGTGGTGACAACGGAGAAGTTGAAGCTATGCATGGCTTTAACTGGCCTTCCAGATACTTGATGGGAAGGTGTGAACGAGAGATAGAGATCAGGGGTGTTGCAGAGGATACATGTTCTTGGATGGCAGATGACTGTTGAACAAGCCTCCAAGTGGGAGATTGTTGAAGATGGAGCCTTGTTTGGAATGCAGGAGTATATACCCGACCGGGTATGTTGGGTTACCCGATCGGGTATGAGGTGTTTGATGGGTCGAGTATTTCCCTGGTTTCTACACTCGATCGAGTATTGATCATTACTCGGTCGAGTATGCGTGTAAGGGTTACTCGGGTTATATTCTGGAGTTTATACTCAATCGAGTATGGAGGTATACTCGGTCGAGTATGTGTAAAAACACTACTCGGGCAGAATTCTGGAATCTATACTCGATCGAGTATGTATGTATACCCGATCGAGTATACGGGAAAAATTAATGACGGGATTAATTTTTGGGCCTGCGGCCTTAACCCCTGTTTAGGCTTTCTTAAACCTATTTAAACATCCCTAATGTATCTGTAAACACACCAGACGCTGGAATAATAATACATCTCTCTCTCGTTCGCCGTGGACTAGCGTAATCACACCGATTGCGTGAACCACGTAAATTCTTGTGTTCTTGCTTTAAATTTATCGTTTATCTTAGCCTAATCGTGATAATTAACAACTGGTATCAGAGCTATGGCTGACGAAGGAAAGGTTAAGATCGATAAATTTGATGGTCAAGATTTCACTTTCTGGAAGATGCAAATCGAGGATTATCTCTACCAGAAAAAGCTTCATCTACCCTTGTCTGAGAACAAACCAGAGACGATGGCGGAGGCGGAATGGAACTTGTTGGACCGACAGGCTCTTGGTGTGGTGAGGTTGTCGTTGGCGAAAAACGTTGCTTACAACATCGTCAACGAGAAGACAACGTTTGGACTGCTCAAGGCGTTATCCAACATGTACGAGAAACCCTCAGCGGCCAACAAGGTTTTCTTAATCAGACAGTTGGTGAATACAAGAATGAAGGAAGGTGCATCCGTGACAGATCACATCAACGAGTTTAATTCAATCATATCCAGGTTAGGCTCGGTTGAGATTAAATTCGATGATGAAGTTCAAGCACTACTTTTGTTATCATCTTTGCCCGATAGTTGGTCCGGTATAGTCACAGCAGTTAGTAGTTCGGCTAGAACCACTAAGCTTACCTTTGAAGGTATTCGTGACTTAATCCTTGGTGAGGATATCCGGAGGAGAAGTTCGGGGGATAGCTCCAATAGTTTGTTGAGTACTGAAGACAGGGGCAGAAAATCCACTAAAGGGGGTAACAAGAAGGGAAGATCAAAGTCGAGGAAGAGGGGTCAATCCAAGAACATGAAGGACATCAATTGTTGGAATTGCAAGGAGAATGGACACTTCAGAAATCAGTGCCCAAAAGCCCCAGCAGACAAAGGCAAGAAGGAGGTGAATGTGGCAGAGGATTATGAAGATGTTCTAATTTGCAGCGTTGAGAATTCAGTTGAGTCCTGGATCATGGATTCAGGTGCGTCGTTTCATGCTTGTCATTGCAGGGATTTGATGAAAAATTTCAGGCCCTACGGCAGAAGAGTTCGTTTGGCAGATGATAAATCCCTGGAGATCACGGGTATTGGGGATGTTGATCTCAGTACCATTTTGGGTACAACCTGGAGGCTGAAAGATGTCAGGTATATTCCAGACCTGAAGAAGATGTTGATCTCAGTAGGACAGCTTGATGAGGAAGGCCATAACGTTAGTTTTGGCAACAAGCAATGGAAGGTAACAAAGGGAAAGCTGGTCATTGCTCGTGGGCAAAAGCATGGTACACTGTACATGGTTGAAGTGTCTACAGATGGAGCAAACGCAGCAGTTGAAGATACAGGGATCTCTACTTTGTGGCATCAAAGACTTGGGCACATAAGTGAGAATGGAATGAAGATGTTGTCTTCAAAGGGCAAAATCCCAGATTTGAAGAATTCAAAGTTGACCTTTTGTGAACCATGTGTTCTAGGCAAACAAAAGAGGGTAACCTTTGTGAAGACAGGACAACAACTCAAGACTGAGCGGCTGGAGTTGATTCATTCAGATATCTATGGACCTACAAAGGTCTCTTCAATTGGAGGTTCCCGCTACTATGTTACATTCATTGATGACTCTACACGAAAGGTATGGGTTTATTTTCTTAAAAATAAATCCGATGTCTTTAACACTTTTAAGAAGTTCAAAGCTGCAGTTGAGAATGAAACAAATCTCAAAATTAAGTGTTTAAAGAGTGATAATGGGGGTGAGTATAGTAGCACAGAGTTTGTAGAGTATTGTGCTGAACAGGGGATCAGAATGCTGAAGACGGTTCCAGAAACACCACAGCAAAATGGTGTTGCAGAGAGGATGAACAGAACATTGAATGAGAGGGCCAGAAGCATGAGATTGCATGCAGGACTTCCCAAGATGTTCTGGGCCGATGCAGTGAACACAGCAGCATACTTGATCAACAGAGGACCCTCATCTCCCATTGGTTTCAAAATTCCAGAAGAGGAATGGAAAGGTCGTGAGGTATCTCTTAATCACTTGAAAGTTTTTGGTTGTATTTCTTATGTCAAAGTCAGAGATGCAGATAGTGACAAGCTTGAGGCAAAGGCAAAGAAGTGTATCTTTATTGGGTACGGGTCGGATGACATGGGCTACAGGTTCTGGGACAACCAAAGCAAGAAGGTTATCAGAAGTAGAGATGTCACCTTCAACGAGAATGCCCTTTATAAAGATGGTCTTGCAGCAGGAACAAGCAAAGGCAAGCAACCAGAAAACAAACAGCAAGTGGTGTTTGAAGGGATGACTGAAGATGACATAGCACAACCGGTCGGTTGTGATGAGACGGCTGGAGGCTCAGGGAGCAGTGGGAGCTCAGGAGATACAGGAATGTCTGAAGATAGTGGGAGTGATGAAGACAGTGGGAGTTCAGAGGCAGCTACTCCACACATCAGACAGTCCACCAGAATCAGGAGACCTCCTAACAGGTATTCTCCTTCAGCAAATTATCTATTGCTGACCGAGAATGGAGAGCCAGAATCTTACTCAGAGGCGTTGGCTGCGAGAGATTCCATACAGTGGAAGAAGGCCATGGAAGATGAGTTAGATTCACTTGACAAGAACCAAACTTGGTCCTTAGTCAAGTTACCACCGGGAAAGAAAGCATTGGAGAACAAGTGGGTTTTCAGAATCAAAGATGAAGCAGATGGGAGCAAAAGATACAAGGCCAGGCTAGTTGTCAAGGGGTTCCAACAGAAGAAGGGGGTTGACTACAATGAAATCTTCTCCCCGGTTGTGAAGATGACCACTATCAGGTTGATTCTTGGTATCGTTGCAGCTGAAAATTTACACTTGGAGCAGCTGGATGTGAAGACTGCTTTTCTTCATGGCAACCTTGAAGAAGACATTTACATGGCTCAACCGGTAGGTTTCTCAGTAAGTGGTAAGGAGAAGTTGGTGTGCAAACTCAAGAAGAGTCTATACGGACTGAAGCAAGCTCCTAGACAGTGGTACTTGAAGTTTGATAGTTTTATGCAGCGGAATGGGTACACTAGATGCAAGATGGACCATTGTTGTTACTTGAAGAAATTCGAGTCATCATACATTATTCTTCTTTTGTATGTTGATGACATGTTGGTGGCTGGATCAAACATGCAGGAGATCAACAAGCTCAAGAAGAAGTTGTCCGAAGAATTTGAGATGAAGGATTTAGGGGAGGCGAGACAGATTCTTGGGATGAGCATAGTCAGAGACAAGGTGGAAGGTACTTTAAAGCTTTCACAGCAGAAGTACATTCAGAAAGTCCTTGAGAAGTTCAGAATGACGGATGCCAAGCCAAGAAGTACACCTTTAGGGAGTCAGCTGAAACTCTCCAAGCAGCAGTCTCCAAAGACCAATGAAGACAAAGATGAGATGGCTAAAGTTCCTTATGCATCAGCCGTTGGCAGCTTGATGTACGCAATGGTGTCAACAAGGCCGGACATTGCTCATGCAGTGGGAGTTGTTAGCAGGTTCATGTCGAATCCAGGGAAGGAACATTGGGAAGGAGTCAAGTGGCTGCTACGCTACTTGAAAGGCACTTCTGGAACTGGTCTTTGTTTCAGGAGGAATGGAGTAATTCTAGAAGGATTTGCTGATGCTGATTTGGGGGGCTGTTGTGATTCCGGGAAGAGCACTACGGGTTACATATTCACAATTGGAGGCACGGCGATCAGTTGGATGTCTAGACTTCAAAAGAGTGTGGCTCTTTCGACCACAGAAGCAGAGTATATGGCCATTGCTGAAGCGGCCAAAGAGTTGATCTGGTTGAAGAACTTTCTTTCGGAGTTGGGCATGGAACAGGGGGATTGCGGACTGCACTGTGACAACCAGAGTGCTATTCATCTCGCGAAGAATCCAGTGTTTCACAGCAGAACGAAACACATCAAGATGCGATACCATTTTATCCGAGAGTTGATTGAATACGGTATCATAAACTTGAAGAAGATCCTTGGTACGAAGAATCCAGCAGACATGCTTACCAAGGTGGTGACAACGGAGAAGTTGAAGCTATGCATGGCTTCAACTGGCCTTCCAGATACTTGATGGGAAGGTGTGAACGAGAGATAGAGATCAGGGGTGTTGCAGAGGATACATGTTCTTGGATGGCAGATGACTGTTGAACAAGCCTCCAAGTGGGAGATTGTTGAAGATGGAGCCTTGTTTGGAATGCAGGAGTATATACCCGACCGGGTATGTTGGGTTACCCGATCGGGTATGAGGTGTTTGATGGGTCGAGTATTTCCCTGGTTTCTACACTCGATCGAGTATTGATCATTACTCGGTCGAGTATGCGTGTAAGGGTTACTCGGGTTATATTCTGGAGTTTATACTCAATCGAGTATGGAGGTATACTCGGTCGAGTATGTGTAAAAACACTACTCGGGCAGAATTCTGGAATCTATACTCGATCGAGTATGTATGTATACCCGATCGAGTATACGGGAAAAATTAATGACGGGATTAATTTTTGGGCCTGCGGCCTTAACCCCTGTTTAGGCTTTCTTAAACCTATTTAAACATCCCTAATGTATCTGTAAACACACCAGACGCTGGAATA
Source organism: Cuscuta epithymum (assembly GCA_945859915.1). Taxonomy (NCBI): domain Eukaryota; kingdom Viridiplantae; phylum Streptophyta; class Magnoliopsida; order Solanales; family Convolvulaceae; genus Cuscuta; species Cuscuta epithymum. Next base: position 1,596,951 of record CAMAPF010000150.1, on the reverse strand, counting down.
ATAATACATCTCTCTCTCGTTCGCCGTGGACTAGCGTAATCACACCGATTGCGTGAACCACGTAAATTCTTGTGTTCTTGCTTTAAATTTATCGTTTATCTTAGCCTAATCGTGATAATTAACAACTGGTATCAGAGCTATGGCTGACGAAGGAAAGGTTAAGATCGATAAATTTGATGGTCAAGATTTCGCTTTCTGGAAGATGCAAATCGAGGATTATCTCTACCAGAAAAAGCTTCATCTACCCTTGTCTGAGAACAAACCAGAGACGATGGCGGAGGCGGAATGGAACTTGTTGGACCGACAGGCTCTTGGTGTGGTGAGGTTGTCGTTGGCGAAAAACGTTGCTTACAACATCGTCAACGAGAAGACAACGTTTGGACTGCTCAAGGCGTTATCCAACATGTACGAGAAACCCTCAGCGGCCAACAAGGTTTTCTTAATCAGACAGTTGGTGAATACAAGAATGAAGGAAGGTGCATCCGTGACAGATCACATCAACGAGTTTAATTCAATCATATCCAGGTTAGGCTCGGTTGAGATTAAATTCGATGATGAAGTTCAAGCACTACTTTTGTTATCATCTTTGCCCGATAGTTGGTCCGGTACAGTCACAGCAGTTAGTAGTTCGGCTAGAACCACTAAGCTTACCTTTGAAGGTATTCGTGACTTAATCCTTGGTGAGGATATCCGGAGGAGAAGTTCGGGGGATAGCTCCAATAGTTTGTTGAGTACTGAAGACAGGGGCAGAAAATCCACTAAAGGGGGTAACAAGAAGGGAAGATCAAAGTCGAGGAAGAGGGGTCAATCCAAGAACATGAAGGACATCAATTGTTGGAATTGCAAGGAGAATGGACACTTCAGAAATCAGTGCCCAAAAGCCCCAGCAGACAAAGGCAAGAAGGAGGTGAATGTGGCAGAGGATTATGAAGATGTTCTAATTTGCAGCGTTGAGAATTCAGTTGAGTCCTGGATCATGGATTCAGGTGCGTCGTTTCATGCTTGTCATTGCAGGGATTTGATGAAAAATTTCAGGCCCTACGGCAGAAGAGTTCGTTTGGCAGATGATAAATCCCTGGAGATCACGGGTATTGGGGATGTTGATCTCAGTACCATTTTGGGTACAACCTGGAGGCTGAAAGATGTCAGGTATATTCCAGACCTGAAGAAGATGTTGATCTCAGTAGGACGGCTTGATGAGGAAGGCCATAACGTTAGTTTTGGCAACAAGCAATGGAAGGTAACAAAGGGAAAGCTGGTCATTGCTCGTGGGCAAAAGCATGGTACACTGTACATGGTTGAAGTGTCTACAGATGGAGCAAACGCAGCAGTTGAAGATACAGGGATCTCTACTTTGTGGCATCAAAGACTTGGGCACATAAGTGAGAATGGAATGAAGATGTTGTCTTCAAAGGGCAAAATCCCAGATTTGAAGAATTCAAAGTTGACCTTTTGTGAACCATGTGTTCTAGGCAAACAAAAGAGGGTAACCTTTGTGAAGACAGGACAACAACTCAAGACTGAGCGGCTGGAGTTGATTCATTCAGATATCTATGGACCTACAAAGGTCTCTTCAATTGGAGGTTCCCGCTACTATGTTACATTCATTGATGACTCTACACGAAAGGTATGGGTTTATTTTCTTAAAAATAAATCCGATGTCTTTAACACTTTTAAGAAGTTCAAAGCTGCAGTTGAGAATGAAACAAATCTCAAAATTAAGTGTTTAAAGAGTGATAATGGGGGTGAGTATAGTAGCACAGAGTTTGTAGAGTATTGTGCTGAACAGGGGATCAGAATGCTGAAGACGGTTCCAGAAACACCACAGCAAAATGGTGTTGCAGAGAGGATGAACAGAACATTGAATGAGAGGGCCAGAAGCATGAGATTGCATGCAGGACTTCCCAAGATGTTCTGGGCCGATGCAGTGAACACAGCAGCATACTTGATCAACAGAGGACCCTCATCTCCCATTGGTTTCAAAATTCCAGAAGAGGAATGGAAAGGTCGTGAGGTATCTCTTAATCACTTGAAAGTTTTTGGTTGTATTTCTTATGTCAAAGTCAGAGATGCAGATAGTGACAAGCTTGAGGCAAAGGCAAAGAAGTGTATCTTTATTGGGTACGGGTCGGATGACATGGGCTACAGGTTCTGGGACAACCAAAGCAAGAAGGTTATCAGAAGTAGAGATGTCACCTTCAACGAGAATGCCCTTTATAAAGATGGTCTTGCAGCAGGAACAAGCAAAGGCAAGCAACCAGAAAACAAACAGCAAGTGGTGTTTGAAGGGATGACTGAAGATGACATAGCACAACCGGTCGGTTGTGATGAGACGGCTGGAGGCTCAGGGAGCAGTGGGAGCTCAGGAGATACAGGAATGTCTGAAGATAGTGGGAGTGATGAAGACAGTGGGAGTTCAGATACAGGAATGTCTGAAAAGTGATTTTCCGGGAAACTGCCTAAAATACCCGATCGAGTACCCTATATACCCGGTCGGGTACACCACCCTGCTACCTCCAAACACCTATAAATACACCCCTTTTCCTTCACAATAAGATCACTCATTCTTCCATACTCTTAAGCTCAGTTTAGAATAGTATTTCTTTTATATTTTTATAGCATGTTTAGTTTCCAAATGAGGAGCTAAACTTTCATTTCTTGGTGTTGCTCTTGAAGCTTGTTGATTATTAAAGTTGTGAGTTATTTTCTTAACTTCTTTCCTTGAATATTAATGCTTCTCTTAAATACTATTTCTATATCAATGTTGGGGAGTGTTGCTAAGATGACAATTAGTTAACATCTTGACATTGGTCTTAGTAATAACTATTCCTTCCTCTATGTTAATATTGGGGAGTGTTACTAAGATGACAATTAGTTAACATCTTGATATTAACTATAGTAGGATTCATTTTCCTTAATATTCTTCCTTGAATATTAATTAATTCCTATTCATATTTCATATTAATATTTTTGAAGATTACTTAAAGGATCAACTAGTTTTGTTTCAAATATTAATTATTACTACAAACGATCAACGAACCGATGGTTAATCGTTGATGGTTTCACAAGTAAGTAACTTCGGTTTATTAATGCACGGTCGTGGTTAGTAAACTTAAGAGGGATTAATTTTGTTGGTTAAACCGAAACCGTTGTGTTGAGGTTATCAATCTCAATTGATTTCATCAAGGAGTTAAGAGATTAAATGCTACTATCAAGTAGGTATATGGCGTTGTTCTATACTTGACTAATAGTAAGGGTTATTAATGAACGGTCGTTGTTAATAACTTTCCTCGATGAATTGGATATACTCCTCGATTGAGTATTCGAGAGGAGATAAGTTATAGATATAACAATGATCGACTGAAATATATCAACAAGTGGAAAGTAGCAATGCCAAGTCCTTTTTATCATTGAATTAAATCACATATAACTCGTTCATCTTCGGGTTTAATTTAATTAAATCATTCAACCCAAAACCCCCCTTTATTTACTCCTTTCGTTAAAAAGATAAATTATTCCTTTCCCTGTGGATACGAACTCTACTTCACATATACTACGTATAAGTGTTAGTATTGAATTTATTTTGAGTGCACTCACGACAAAGTGCACGTCAGGATATTATGTATGTAGAATGTAGCTTGTGAGCTAGGCATTCGGGAATGGATGGGAAAGGTCGGGTAAGTACCTTATCTCTAAAAGACTCCTTAAATGAAAATGACCTACGGGTCAAGTATTTTTTTACAAGTATATACGGTATGTATCATCTTGTAGAGGGGGTAACGATGGTTGCACCTATAGATATATGTATCACCCCTATTTTTGGGTCTCGTGTCTGAAACATTAGTTATTCCTCATATAACCTGCTTGTCACTTGTACTTTCAATGGAGTACTGACCCCTTCGGGGGCCTCACATTTTTCAGGTTAAGGCTAGAGTCCTATTCCTGCACCTTTGCCTAGGGTGATCATCGATAAGGAAGACGTGGTTCGTGCTTCCATTCTTATTGAAACTATGTAATTGCTCATGGATATTTAAACAATGTTTTCTATTAAACTGTTGAAGGGCCTGCGTGCTCATATTTGCCACGTGTGGCTAATCATCAAACATATTTTATTTCCGCATTTGTTTGATTAATATATTGATGTTGATTGTATGGGTTTACTAATCGGTCTGCCAATAGAATCTATCGGACGCCTTGTATGACTTAATAAGAATGAACTACGTTATTCTTATTGGGTTGTACGGCGGTTGTCCACGTGGCACGGATGCGGTCCGGGGCGTGACACAAGTTCTTCCAAAATCATCTCTCTCTAAAATCCTCTCTTCCACACATAATCATCTAAATACAATACCCATAAACTTCTTTCTTCCAACAGCAGCCAGCCTTTAGAGTAAAGTCTGAATAGTGTGATTTGAAGCAGCACTCAATATAAATTCAGAGTTCTAGCAGCTAGCTACTTTAGTAGATGCCTCCAATACTCAAAATTGCAGTGTTTAAAAAGATTGAAGAATCTATGTAATTTTTTATGCATTTGTGCTCTTGGGGTAAGGCCTCAAGTGTCCCCCTTCTTATAAAGATCATGTTTCTTTTTAATAATAATCTGTATGCTTAATTATTCTACATATATTATAGAATGTGTATCATTGTGTAATAATGAGATTTTCTATCAATAAAGTATATCGTTCAATGACATGTGGCTATAATAGTAATAATGCCACTACTAGAAAATTATGTTTAGCCTACAAAATTCGCCCATACAGAATTAAATTTGTAGCTAAATACCACTTTTCCCCACAAACTTGATATTTTGTCGCGAGTGTATATTCCCTACAAATATTTCTCTACACACAAAATTTCGGTGTAGCTAAATATTTCCCCTCTCCACAAAAAAATATTTTGTCTCCAATGCACTTTTCCCACAAAAATACTCTACAAAAATAACAAGGCGTATGGAAAATAATATAAACTTCATCCTCCCAACTTGCCAAGTCAACCGCGAAGTACAACATTGTAGTTAATGTACGTTCTTTTTATTTTGTTTGTGTATATATATAAAATATACTCCCTCCGTCCCGAAAACAACTTCCCACTTTCCTTAAATGGATGTCCCAAAATTAACTTCACACTTCAATACTTTCCTTATTTGGCAAATTATCTACATCAAAAAAGTGATAAACAGTGTCAAACAGTGTTTAAACAGTGCCAAACAGTGTTTAAACAGTGCAAAACAGTGCATTCTACAGTAAAGTCAAATTTATTTCTTAAAAGTGTGTGAAAGTCCAACCGGGAAGTTGTTTTCGGGACGGAGGGAGTATACATTAGTGGTGTATTAAAAAATTGTTATATACTATATAATGTTATATATATGTGTATAATGCTATATATGTGTATAATGCTATAAAAAAATACATTAGTGGTGTATTAAAAAATTGTACCGAATCATTTTTGGGAAAATGCACATTTGACAATTTTTCAAAAATGGCATCTAATAATTTAAAACAATTGTTATTCGACAATAAAAAAAAATGTAGGGTTGAAATTGCTGCCCCCGGGTTGTCGGACCACCGCCGACCACCGTAATTTTCCCCACGTCACCATCACATATTTACCAAAATTAAATCTTGCCGCCACCACTTGAGTTCAACACCGCCGCCGCTGGGTTGCTGCCAGGGGCGGATCCAGGATTTCGGGATGCCCTAGGCTGAAAAGTAAATATACTAGACTTAAAAATTAGTGGGGTGGGCTAAATATGAAAAAACTAAAAATTTACACTAAAAAAATTGAATTTTTTTAACATGCCCTGAGTTTCAGCCCACCATAGACTATACATAGATCCTCCCCTGGTTGCCGCCATCACTAGATGGAGCCACCACTAACAAGCTGACTTTGATTATGTAAGGAACTCATGGATAATTGGTTATATCAATTAATTAAATTACGAGTATAATTCTAATCAGGGATATAAGGATGTTTTTACTTGAACTGTTTCTGTCCAGACCAGATCAGACCAGACCAAACAAGACTTGAATAGTTATAAACTGTACAGAGATCAGACATTTACCTGACCGGATCAGACCAGATCAGGAAATTTCAATCCAAGAAATAAAAAAATTATAAGACTAAGTATTTTTTTGGCCGGCCAATTCGTTCTAACCTGCATGTTACTATTTAGAAACTGTAATAGATAGAAACCTATCTATCTACGTAATACTCCCTCCGTCCCGAAAACAACTTCCCACTTTCCTTAAATGGATGTCCCAAAATTAACTTCACACTTCAATACTTTCCTTATTTGGCAAATTATCTACATCAAAAAAGTGATAAACAGTGTCAAACAGTGTTTAAACAGTGCCAAACAGTGCAAAACAGTGCATTCTACAGTAAAGTCAAATTTATTTATTAAAAGTGTGTGAAAGTCCAACCGGGAAGTTGTTTTCGGGACGGAGGGAGTATTACTTAGGGAGTTATTTCTTCCATTTACTAGATAGTGGCAAAATAATCGTATTATCAAAACCGCAATAACCGTACGTAAATAACCGCTACATGTATTCTTTTAAGATAATTTAAGTTTCTTAAAATTTTATTTGATTTCCCTCGTTCTTTCTAGAATATAGCCCTGAAGTATAAACTTAAAATACCACCATCCAAATAATCAGATTATGTTAAAAACATGAATGTGGATGCTCTAACAGGATTCCTTGTTATAAGAGGTCCTTTTTAATGATGGTAAATGCACTCTCATGACTTACTCATTAATGACCGGAACATTTTCCGTCACTATACATTTTTAACCGCGGAAGTAGTAGTGACGCAGGGTGACAATAGATATCCCGTCCCGCCGTCATTAAACATATTTTATGATAGAACTGTATGTTTTAACCACGGGCTCCCCTCTCATTATAGACAAAGTTTCTTGTAGTGTATTGAGGACTAATTACTACCAAGTACTTTTATGGTGATGGATATAAAGTTTGTGTGCATGGAATAATTAATAATGTAGAACTGAATCGGAGTCGAACTTGAATTTTCACTTTGATTCCTTACATATTTTGTTTTAGATCGAAAGGCCCGAAGTCACCCTACTTCAATTCAGTTGTAGTTCATTCTTCCAAACATAGTATTATCTGAATTTCTGTTTTGCTTTTTACTGTTCCCAAATTGTCTTTCAAGTTCTAGATTTTTGACATGTATTACTCTCTTCGTATTCTTTTACTTGTATTTGCTACCTACACTTTTTTGTGTAAGTATTTAATTTGAAAAAAATAGTAGTATGGACTTTTGAATAGACAAAAATAGCTCGTAATTTCAAATTTGACAAAAAAAAAAGACCAGATTTGCAATAATGGGACTGAAATACCATAAGTTCTGCATCGCCTCCTCCCGTCTCCCACCCTCACCTTCATTTTCCACTCTCTCACTATGTTTGGCACGCAAAAGTCCATGTCTTCTAACTTTTGTATTATTTAAAAAGTCTCTAAAAGCCATTAGTTGTATGTTTGGTATGACGATTTTAAGAACTTTTCATAAAATAAAAAGCTCTCTTTTGAGATGCTACAGGGAGTAGCATCGGAAAAAAAGTCTATGACTTTTAGCATTAATTAGTCCCAAGAACTTCTATACCAAACAGAACTAAACCAAACAGTCGGCTTTTTACCAAACAGCTATTATTTTTTACTTTTAAGATCTTTTCAGTCACTAAAAGCTAACAGTTAATAAAAAGTCTGTAAAAGTATCTTCTTTTCCGCTAATTTTGCCAAACATAACCTCTATCTTCTACGAGGTCGCTCATTGCCCCTCTCGTAGCCATGAATCATTATCACCGACAGAGGCACCTCTTCAATTCTCTTAGGCTTCTTCACCGACCTTCATGGTCCTGTTGCCATCTCTATCGGCCTTCATCGATTGGAAATTATTGCAAAGCATCGTTGTTGCTTGGGTGTCAAACAAAATCAGGCTACTAGAGTTGTGGCTCGCTTCTATGGATTTAGATCTATCAGTGAGGATGTAGCGACAGCGGGCAGGGGAAGGAGCATGCGCTAGTTGGGGTGACATTGGTGGGGGGCATGGTGTTGGGGTGTTACCGAATTTGTTTTACACTGGAAAGCTATAAAACAATTAATCATTATATAAGGCTTTGGTTGTGGTTGAGTAAGAAAAAAGTAAATGACATAAGCTACACAAAACTAACGAAAAAGGAAAATGGGAAAAATATATAATTGGGACATTTAAAAAAAGTAATTGAGAAGAATTTTGAGAAATTGAGGGAATATAACGTTCTCTATCGTATAAAATTGAAGACACTTAAGTTACAATCATAGACTTTCAGTTTTTTATTTGATGTACCAAAAAATAGACTTCGAATTTTTTTTTTTTTTGAAAGAATAGACTTTGAGTTATTGGTTATCAAAAGCCATATTTTTAATGTCTTATTCTTGAATATATGTTATCAAAATACAACTTACAAACACAAACGTATACTATACATAGCTGCTTTGTTATATTTTAAAGAAAAAATGACGTGTACGTATATAAGTATATTACTAGGAGAGATTTCCCGGATAAAAATATTACTAGTTTTGTATTTTGGACAAAAATATTATGGAATATATCTTATGAATAAAATAAAGAAAAATAAGAAAGATGGCTAAAATGACCATACTCCGTATATATTAGTAACTTCAGTCCATTCATCTATAAAAGTATCTTCACTCTAGTGATTTTAATTTTAATTATTACACGATTCAGCGCTAAAAGTCATGTATTTGATAAAAAAGATGACTAATAAGAATGATAATTAAGCCCAAATCATGCATAATCAAACATGCTATATATGACCAGTACATATTAAAGTGACATTTTAGTTGTATATATGTATTTCGAGCATATACTGTACGTAGTATATTCTTATATAGTTAGATTCATTTTTTTCTACATTTACTTCAGTAGTCCTTTGTTCATTTTCGTAATTCACAAGACTCTATCCAAATGAGGGACAGTACATAATCTAAATAAAGTTCAACTATAAAGGTATGTCATTTGACATGCAAAAACATTTAGTATTCGTCGTTTTATGCATATATGAAATTTAATACTCCCTCCGTTTTCTAATACGGAGTAGTTGGGAGTATAGGCTTTGACACAAATATTAAGAAGGAAATAGTAGGGGTAAGTTTAAAAGTGTAGTGGATTGTGTTAAAATGAAAAAGTTGGAAAGGGAATAGATTATTAAATGTAATTAAGTTTGTGAATGAGGGAAGGAAAGAGAAATGAATAATAAGGAAAGAGACAAGAGAAAGACTAAAGGAGGAAAGAGAAAAAGTGATATGGTACTCCGTACTCCATACTCCCTATTACGGAGTACATGGTTGCGGCACTAATACGTACAACAACTTTAAGTTGTCGCCCAGTTTAGAAAAAATTTACATTTCCCTCCAAAAAAACTTGATATATATGGAAATCTCTTTTCAACCTTCTTCTCCCTGCACGTTACTTTTCCAGTTTCCCTTTTAGGGTTTCTTTTGGCAGCCTTCTTCTCCAGCTTTATTTTTCAGCCTTCTCCGACTTTATTTTTCAACCTTCTTCTGCACGGGTATAAAGGTCTCCGAAGTCATGGTCAAGCGTATCAGGCACATGCAAGTATGGATCAGTCACTTGGTCTGGCGTATCCGGCACATCCGCGTAAGGATTAACCTGCTCTGGCGTATCAGGAACACACATATAGTGTTCGACAAAATCGCGTATCTGATATTCCATCTGGAACGAAAAATCATAGATTAATGGAAGAAGGCATGACAAGAGGTTGAAGATGAGGAAGACGAACCGTGGTAGAATGAGAGGTTTAGCGGTGGAGAATTAAATTGGTAGGGGGGAGGTTATACGATGGAGAAGTAAATGGGTAGAGGTGGAAAGTAAAGAGTAATTAATGGAGTAGGTGGAGAATTAAATGGGTTTAGATTAAAGGTAAGTAAATGAGGGTAAAATATGTGGGGGTTAAAATGTATTTGCACAACAAAAACTTACTAAAAGTAGAAAGGGGGACATTTATTCAAGAACAGCCAAAAATGGAAAGTGAGACAACTATTAGAGAACAGATGGAGTATTCAATAGTCTGGTTTTTTGCATATATAGTTGTCTAGTTTTATCAGCCTTGTATGCTTGGGTTTTTTTTACATTTGTCTTGTGTTTTTATATTTTTCTTCTCTTGAAGAATTTTCTTCTTCATTTGCTAAATTTTTATTTTTAAACGTGTTATTAGTACAATACGTAAAAGTGGTAAAACGTAGTGCAATAGAAGTAGTAGTATCAATTAATACTAAGAGGAATACTATAAATGAATTAAGCCATCTTCGAGCAAAAAACTCATCACACTCACTAATTTTGAAAAAATCAGAATTTGTACATACACTTCTTGATTCTAGCATACTATCCATCATTTTTTTGAATGTAAAACACTTACGGAGTATTTATTAGTAATAAAATTGATCAATAAAAAAGCAATTCGGATTGTCGAAAGATACAATGAGATGAGTCGATGAGACATGGAACATAAAAGTTCCAAAATAACATAACAATTCACTAATTTTGTAATGATGCAGGCCTCTCCATCAATATAGAAACCCCTGCTACTAAACCAATAATCAATACTAAATTTTTTTTCTCCAGGGGATAATCAATACTAAAAATAATACTATAACTACTCAGCAATAGAAAATAAAAAAATAAGTCGTTTTCATCATCCACCAACAAGGAAATAATAGAAAATATTGTTTCTCCCGTTACTAGACAGAAGTAGCTAGAATCTTTAGTTTGATCAGCTACTAGGAATAAATTACCAATATCATTGGGTTGACCAGCCACCGAAATCTTAGATAGTTGAGGTTATGAAAAGGAGGAATGTCAGCATAATGTGCATGCAAGAAACTAAGTGGGTTAGAGAAAAGGCACGTGAGATGGCAATCCTGGAGGTTTTAAGTTGTGGTATTCGGGGAGAGAAAGGAACGGAAATGGAGTAGGCATTATGGTGGCAAGGATTATGTTAAGGGTGTGGTGGAAGTCTTCAGGAAGAAAGACCGCATCATGAGCATTAAGTTGATAATAGGAGATGAGATCGTGTTAGTGGTAAGTGCCTATGCACCACAAGTGAGATTGGATGCATCTATCACTCACCAATTTTGGGAGGATCTTGAGGAGATGGTGCGACGAGTGCCAAAGGGAGAGAAACTGGTCATAGGAGGCGACCTCAATGGGCATGTGGGCCCGAGTTGTAATGGTTTTGAGAGTATCCATGGCGGGCGTGGTATTGGCACTAGAAATGATGCAGGGAAGGACATTTTGGATTTTGCCTCGACATATGAGTTGGCTGTGATGAACACTTGGTTTTAGAAAAGAGACTATCACCTTGTGACCTATAGATGTGAAGCTAATAGTACCCAAATTGACTACTTTTTAGTACGAACGACTTGGAGAATTAGCTACACTTATTGTAAGGTTATCCCATATGAGAGTGTTGTCACTCAACATAGGATGCTTGTGCTTGATTTTCAAGGTAAAAAGAGAAGGAGGGTTAAGGTACAAGGGGAGCCGAAGATAAAGTGGTGGAGGCTAGAGGGGAATCTCCAACAAACTTTTAAGCAGAAAATGTTGGAGGAAGATGTGTGGTCCATTGATAATGACGCACATGTGGATGATGTGTGATTATCAATGGAGTCCACCTTTAACAAAGTGGCGAAAGAGATACTTGGAGAATCTGATGGAAGTCTACCACCAATAAACGACACATCTTAGTGGAATGATGAGGTGAAACAAGCAATAAGGATCAAAAGGGAATGCTATAAGAAATTGGGCAAAAGTTGGAGCGACGAGAACATAGAGGAGTACAAGGAGACTAGAAGAAGAGCAAAGAAAGCTGTAAAGGAAGCAAGAGGAAAAGTGAACAAGGAATTGTATGCAAAATTGGACTCTAAGGAAGGAGAAAAAGATATTTACAGACTTGCTCGTCTTCGTGACTGTAGGACGCAAGATATAGGAAAAGTTAAGTGTGCGAAGGATGTCGATCAAAGAGTACTAATGGAGGACGGGGAGATAAAAGAGAGATGGAGGTCTTACTTTGATACACTATTCAACGGGAACAAAGAGCAAGATATCGGTGAGTTAACCATATACCAGATTATATGGTAAATCGTGATTTTGTGAGAAGGATCCAAACAAAGGAAGTTAAGGAGGCTCTGAGGAAGATGGGGCAGAAGAAAGTAGTGGGTCCAGATGGCATACCGATCAAGGCTTGGAGAAGTTTGGGAGAGAGAGGCATCGAGTGGTTAACAAGTTTCTTCAACATGATGTGGAGAAACAACAAGATGCCAACAACTTGGAGGAAGAGTACTCTTATCCCCTTATTCAAGAATAAAGGTGATGTACAAGAATGTGCCAACTATCGAGGGATTAAGCTTATGAGTCACACCATGAAACTTTGGGATCTAGTGATTGAGCAAAGACTTCGAAGAACTGTGAAGATTTCTGATAATCAATTCGGTTTTATGCCTGGTCTCTCAACAATTGAGGTCATTCACCTTCTTCGGCAACTTATGGAGAAGTATAGAGACGCTCACAAGGATCTGCATTTGGTGTTCATTGACTTAGAAAAGGCTTATGATAGGGTAGCTCGAGAAGTTCTTTGGTGGGCCTTAACTAGAAAAGGCATATCATGCAAGTATATCAACATCATCATAGATATGTGTGAGGATTGTACTACAAGTGTTCGTACTAATGTAGGGAGGACTGCGGAGTTCCCTATTACTATCAGAGTGCACCAAGGACGGCTCTGAGCCCTTTCTTATTTGTCATAGTCATGGATGAACTTATGAAGTCAATTCAAGACGAAATATCGTGGTGCATGATGTTTGTCGACGATACTGTATTGATTGAAGAGACGCAATCAGGTCTTAAAGCAAAGTTGGAAGTATGGTGACAAACTTTGGAGAACAAGAGTTTCAGATTAAGTCGGAGCAAGACATAGTACTTGGAGTGCAAGTTTGGTGGAGGTAGAAGCAGTGGTAATAGTGGAATTACTCCAGATGGTAAGGAGATACCGGTCAGTGATATGTTCTGTTATTTGGGCTCCATAATTCACAAGGATGGTGAGGTAGATGGAGATGTATCCCATAGAATCAGAACATGGTGGATGAAGCGGAAGAGTGCGTCAGGATTTCTATGTGATAGAGGTATGCCGACTAGACTGAAGGGTAAATTTTATACGATGGAAATTAGGCCTGCATTGTTGTATGGCGTAGAGTGTTGGGCGGTGAAACAATGTCGCATTCAAAAGATGAGTGTAGCAGAGATGCGCATGTTGCGTTGGATGTGTGGGCATACTAGAAAGGACCACGTGCGAAATGAGACAATCAGACAAAGTGTGGGAGTGGCACCTATTGAAGACAAGATGCGGGAGTCTCGCCTACGATGGTTTGGTCATGTGCGTAGAAGACCGAGTGATGCACCTGTCAGACGTGTTGAGATGTGCGGAGAAGATGCAAGGAAGAGCGGAAGAGGAAGACCCAAACAGACGTCGGTTAAGGGAGTCCGAAGTGATGTGCTTCTTCTTGGGTTGGATGAGGGTATGGCTTTGGAGAGAGCAAAGTGGAGAGCGGGTATTCGTGTGGAGCAATGATCTCGTATTATTTTTTCCCCTCATCCTTTTTCTTCTTGTTTTTTATTCTTTTATCCTTATATATAAACATTATTTTTATTTTTTTATTTTATCATTTTTAGGTATATTCATCTCGTTTTATATTATATTTTTATAATAGCTTATTTTTTACCTTTATTTTCTTTCTTTTCTTTTTGGTTGTGATATCATGTATCGATTCATGTTAGAGAGATGAGGGGAGACGCCTAGTGTCTTTATCCTTTGCCTCACCCCAAGTCTAAAAGATTACTACAATTCTCCTTGGTAAATAGCTTCCCATCATCCATCAGTTGTAAATAATAATTTAGTTTTTCATTTTTTATTTGAGAGCAAAACAGTCAAATGTTTATATATGTTCAGTATTATTGTTCGTAGTCTCACCGACTTATGGGAAGATATTATTGTTACAGAGTAGTGTTTTCAATCAATAATATCAAGCTTATACTTTTTTAAAAAAAGAAATAGGCTTATATTGATATCACAGCAATGACAACTTAAGCAAGATACAACAAAATGACAAAAAACCTTATGTCTATTGTCTGCCCTCGAACCGGATTTAGATTATATCACGTCTTTAGAAGCAATAAGATTCAATGATCCTGTAATGGGCTTAACTGAGTCAATGACGGGCAAATCAGACTTCTCATCACATGTCTTAAATTCTAGAGTTTTTCTGCTAGGAAATACAAATACAACTAAAAAAACGTGCAGCTCGAAATAAAAACACAAACAACATAAAACGGAATTAAAAACGAATTCATTCGTTTTCTTCCAAACCTACTACTTTATGTTTTTTTCTATTTTTGCTTTTTTTTCTATTTTTGCTTTGACCAGACTATCGTTGTTGTTTTTTGCTATGTTTTTCTCAGTCAGACTCTTGCATTAGATTGGAGTGATGATGAGTTTACTCAATTACTCTAACCACATTAGGCTCACTTAGACCCATTACATGATCAGCGAGTCATATTGTTTTTTCCAGGGTGATTGGCTCTAAGTCTGGTTTGAGGATCAGTGGTTGGAAGTGATTCTTTTATCTTCTTGTTCCCTTGCTGAATGTTTCAATATCAATTTAAGTCGTCTTGTTCTAAAAAAGACAGTAAATAATGTCTTCTTAATCTGCAAAAGAGGTATATATACATGTAAGAGTACTGCAACTAATTGTCCTCTTAATGTGTTGTAGTACTGCCACTATTTTGACAATAATGATACTAAAATGACGGTAAATACATATTGCTCATATTTTGGGAAAATGTAAGAGTGTTATACTGCTATACTGCTATTATTATGTAATTCCGAAACATTTGGTCAAAAAAAAATTCCGAAACATATATGTATACCTCTTTTGCAGTAATGATATCATTTGAGGCTACGTGTCTCATTTGGAGTAAATGCTGACACAATTACATGTCGATTGTTGACTGGTTCAACCCCAATTAGCTAAAAGATGATGTAGTTTGCTAAAAAAAGACACTTGAATGGAAGAGATGGATGTGAAATGGTTTATGCGTTGGTCTTCTAAGAAACGTTATGGTGGATTATGCCACTTTTCAACCTCAGTTATGGTGGAAAACTAAAGTCACATTTGTTTTTGTTTTTTATCACATCA
Organism: Cuscuta epithymum; assembly: GCA_945859915.1. NCBI lineage: Eukaryota > Viridiplantae > Streptophyta > Magnoliopsida > Solanales > Convolvulaceae > Cuscuta > Cuscuta epithymum. The sequence goes on along the minus strand of CAMAPF010000150.1, from coordinate 1,581,664 downwards.
TTGTACCACAGTTGGACATCCCTTTCAGCAAAATATATACTCCCAAATCCCAATTATTCAAATAATCAACTTCTTTATTCTATGGGAAAAAAATCGCCTATAATGTTCGTAATTTAGATTTTTTGTAACAAGGGGGCTTATATTGATAATAAAACATTCAACAAGGGATACAAACGATAAAGGAAACACTTCCAGCCACCGACCCTCGGACCAGCTGGAGAACCAATCACCTTGTATAGTGCAATATGATTCGCTTGTCCTATAATGGGTCTAAATGAGCCAAACGTAGCCAGAGCAAAACCCCCATCACCCCTACCTAATGTAAGAGTCTGACTGAAAAAGACAATACAGAAAGCAACAACGACAGTATTCATGCCAAAGAAACTCAACAAGAGTAAAACGAAATTAAGTAAACTAAACTGACAGCAAAAACGAATCCATGCTTCAAATGTCATCCTTGGCGGTGGCTCAGGAGGGGGGCGGATCATCAATCCTTCGTCTTGAAAAATTCCTTGCGATCCCACCACCACAAATTCCAAAGACGCCTTCTTAACCCCTGCAATTATAGCACGAGTGAACCCGGAATCTCCGCTTGATGGTATTTACCCAACCGAAACCAGTAACACAAACAAGAAGGCCATAACCCAAGCGAAACAGCGATCCAAACTGCCCGACCCCTGCTGCGTTCGAAAGCCTTCCAACCTCTGCGATCAACGACCTGCTGTGCACCAATCCCAAGGCCCGCAGACTCTGCTTCCCCTTCTTCGTCGAGCACCTGTACGAATAAAACACAGAGTCGAATCCTTACCCTCCACGTCCGAGAACAAGGCAATCAAAGAAATCCGTGCTGAAGCCGAAGCCCTCCTACCGATCGAGGAAGAAAGCGGCGCGGCAAAAACTAACCCTAGATGACTAGGGAGACGTCCGTGATCCGTAATTTAGATTAAATACACAGAATATATACTTTGTGATAGATTAAATAGACCGAATAAATACTTTGTGATTATATTTTTAATGCACTAATATAACGGTATAATAAATCGGAGTTACAAAGATTATCTAACCATTTTTCTTTCAACTTTTTAATGTATTTGGTATTGTTTCAAATAAACTGTTCTCATTTCAAGCAATGACGTAAGTATCTAAATCTAATCTATCTAAAAGCATTAGATTTGTGAACAAAGGTTCGTACCCTTCATTTATGTCAATACATTGTATGCATAAGAGATTGTACATTAATGTTAAAAGTTTGTACTCTACAATTCACATTGACTTATATATCCGTGCTCCGTTAAAACATCTATCTCTTCCGTTAAATGACTTTTACACCAATAGCAAATCCTAGAGACGACGCTGAAACAAAATCCTTCGTTAAATTAATTCTTCAAATCCGACCATTACTAATAAATGTTGAAGACTTGAATCATGATGAACAAAAAGAAGTTGAATTCTTATATTTTGGAATGAAGCCATATATCCTCCAGCAGCCTCTAATATAATACTCCGTAAATCTTTCCAACAAGATAAAGAAACTTCTAACATCATAAAATATAAAAGATATGATCATTTAAGTGAAAAACGCATAGTTTGAAGCATCACTTTTATAAAACTAAGAAAGGCCTAAAATTGTTAAATGTGGTAAATACATTTCCCAGTGATCAAAATGGTACATGAACTTGTTTCAAGTGGAGTAAGTAGTACTTCATCTTACACTTGAAACTACAAAGTACATGAACTTTCACTTTAAAGTCGATTAAGTACATTTGCTCTGTTAGAACTTTAAAATAACTGATCTGGCCAAACAATCAGTTTGTAATATACCGTTGCAGCAGTCCAAGTCATCAAATAATTAATCTATAAACTCTGATTTCTTTCACTCCACTCGTTTCCACCTTCCCTCTTCTTCTTATATTTCTCATGTTTGCTCTTCATCTTATATTTCTCTCATCTGCTCTCCAAGGGCGGAGCTAGGGCACTGGGCCAGGCTGGACCAGTACAAAGAATATTTTTGGAAAAAAAATTACACAAAATTTTTACTTTAAAATTAAACTATTTTCTAAATTTGGGGTGGACCAAGACCTAGGTTGACCCACCTCTAGCTCCGCCACTAATGCTCTTCTTCTCTCGGCTGCTTTCCCGGCATGTTATCCTGTCGACTTCTTCTTTTATTTGCTATAGCCTATAGGTCCATCTTTATTATAGAAAGAGGAGGAGGAGGAGGAGGAGGAGGAGGAGGAGGAGGAAGAAGAGGAGGAGGAAGAGGAGGAGGAGGAGGAGGAGGAGGAGGAGGAGGAGGACGAAGACGAAGAAGAAGAAGACGAAGAAGACGAAGGAGGAGGAGGAGGAGGAGGAGGAGGAGGAGGAGGACGAAGACGAAGAAGAAGAAGAAGAAGACAAAGAAGACGAAGAAGGAGGAGGAGGAGGAGGGGGAGGAGGAGGAGGAGGAGAGAAATATAAGATGTAAAGCGGAGAGAAGGGAGAGCACGCGAGAAAAATATAAGATGATGTGCAAAGGTGAAAATGAGTGGACATGAGAAATACATAGATTAATTATTTGATGACTAGGACTGCAACTGTATAATACAAACGGATAGTTTGGCTAGGTCAGCTATTTTAACGTTTTAACAGAGCAAATATACTTGATCAACTATAAAAATACAAGTTCATGTACTTTTAAATTTCAAATTCAAGATGAAGTACTACTTACTCCCGTCAAAACAACTCCATTTATCACTTTGGTCATTTTATCTTATTTAATTGGTTTCCACCACTGTACTTGGGACATTGGGTCTAATAAAATTTGCTCTAATGTGGATCTAAAGTTGTCATTCATTTTATATTGGACATAGGATCTCGCGCATTGCGCATATGAGGCACTAGTTACTAAAATAAGAATGAAGGCCAATAATGTGATTTCTTATTGTAACTATATTCAATTTTACACCATAGTGAGATAGTGAGCATGACGTTATACTCATAGTAATTGTAATTACATTTTTCTGAGTTAAATTTGAGTAATATTTTAGAAAAATCACTTTTCATTTTCTTAATTCAGATAGTCATTTAAAATATACGGAGTACAATATAAGAAAAAAGAGACCTAATTGTTTAAGACCTTATAAGACGTACTTTTTAGTTGGTTTTATGTGAGCATGAGACCGTATTACGTTACATTCCGCAAACACATGGAGCCCATTTAAAGAGGAATCGACCAACGTCGACACGTCGTTAGCACTTATCACTTTAAGCTTAATTGAATATTTCTCATCTCTATTTTGAGGTGTTAAAAAAAGTATTCAAACTATAAACAAAATATTAAAGTCATAGCAATTCACGTGCTATATTTGTCTTGTTTGCTTAATCTCGTATCATTAGTGTAAATAACGTGCATGTGTGTATATACGAAGTGAATGGCTTACCCAATAACGTACACTTTATATCTATCATTAGCCCTTTTTATGATAAGTAATCTTGATTATTCACCTATCAAAAAAGCACTATCTCTTCCCGTGACGGAGCCAGAAAAACGGTCCAGATGGGTCGAAAATCAAATATATATAAAATGAAAATGGAGAACCGTTTTTATACAATTTCTGAGTTAATATTTCATATGTAATTTAGATAAATAGACACTCGTAATAATAAGATGGATTGTCTTTGCTCTGTTTCAGAGTCATATCAAGTAAGTAATGAGTTAATTATACATTATTTTTAGATTTAAGGAAAACAATCCATATTACACATCAAATTTTGTTGATTTTACGTTGAGGTGATGTTTATTTTTCAGAAGTCATAACTTTTTACTCGTAATGAGTTACAGGGGCCATAATATATCAAATCGAAGATATTCAAAAGTCTATATCCTCAAACTTTCAGCGGGGTCGGCTGACCCCTGATCCCCTTGGCTCCGTCCCTGATATTCAAAAGATTAGCACGATTATCTTTCAATTCACGGTCCGTGATAGTACCCGAAATCATATACGAAGTACGGAGTATAATATATACACTAATACACAATGTATACGACCCTCAACCAATCCAATGTTGCGATTTGCTTTTAATTTGTGGAATACATTGTACTTTATATTAATGCATGTGTCATCACATCATATCATAAGTTGGTGATCTTTCTTCACCAAACAAACAAACATGTAAGGATAGTTCCCTTATGAGATTTGGTCCTCGGTAAGAAACTGATCTTCACTCCAAGAACTGTTTTTCGATGGGTACTCTTTTAATTTCGATTATATATATATGATATATGAAAAAATTAATTTATTTACAAAAAATTCGCCGTTGTGCACATTTTCATTTCAGAGTGCACTTGAAATATAATGCAGTAGATTTATTTTCTGCTCTTCTTAGATTGCTTTGTAATTGGTTCCATATTCAATGTACTCATACATACTTATTGGCTCAGGCTCATGGGCGTATCTTGGGAGGGACAACCTATACCCCTGCCTAGCCCAAATTTAGAAAATATTTGAAATACTACTGTAAAATATTTTGTGTTATTTTTTTTCTAAAAAGTTTTGTACCAATCCAGCCCAGTTTGAGCGTCTATCTATGTCACTACTCTGGTTGTATAGCGTGCCAAATATTTGCATCATCAACAATTTTTGTTGTATAGACTTTACTTTTTACACACTTGTACACACTACTTGTGAAGGCTTTTTTGTCACAGAAAAAATATGACAGACAAAATACGTTATATTCGTGACAGATGAAAAAACATTCACATGCAATTTATAAAAATGTGTAAACAGTAAAAAGGTGTACAAAAGACTTATTTGGTGCATTATAGACACATTGCGTAAGAGCTTCAAAGCAAATTAGGGCTTGGGTCCCAGGCAGGCTTCCTTAGCCTTATTACATTCGTTGCTTCTTCTAGTCATTCAAAAATGATTTGGCAACACATTTAAATGAAATAGTTAAGTAGCGTGTTAAGATTGAGGCGTGTTTTCTGAGTATTCCCGACCCTTTTCTTTCCCACCTGAACCCCACCTTTGATTCCTTTAGATATTTAGACCTATCTTAATCCGATGTGTTCGTGGCAGCTATTACTGCCAGAATTAGTTAGGTATAAACACATTCCAACTTAAACTAGATTCGAAGAAAAATCAATGACAAGAATCTAGAGATTCTGATTGTAACAAATGGGCAACTGAATCTGCCCGCGGGTAACGAGACCAGACAATGATTCATAAGTCCTTCAAATTTAGAAATTGTAACATCCATAATATTCATAGAACTTGGGTTTAAAATAACTTAAAATCCCATCGTTTTCATTAGTGCAGAATTATGTGGGAGATGTATGAGACAAGTGACAAAAATGTACAGCCAAAAACAAAGCAATTATTTCCATTTGCAACTTGTACTGTTTATTTAGCATATGCTGCTACAACAGCACCTTTCATTCATCTCTTACAAAAAAATAAATGGAAAGGACAGAAAATAGAAACAATGCACCTCACAGCTCATAGTTCACACCTACAGACTAACAAAGAAAGATGAGGTAAGGTGGGGGAGGCAATGGAAGAATGCAGCTCTTCACTACTTGAGGAACCCCCCCCCCCCCCCCAACAAGAATTCTTATCTAAAAGAGGTAACTAACAGGCCCCCCAATATCACCAATGCACCAAACTTCTTCAAATTGAAATGTACAATAAATATTGCTGACCCGAACAATAATAGTAACAAGCCTGAAGAGGTTTCTGTGTATATACCAGTTGTTCAGCAAAACCCCACAGTCATGATCTTCAGAGTAGCAATGTTTTTGGTTTATCAATAATCAAGGCTTAACTCCTTATTATCAATTATGGCATTTTCCTCGGGAATCCTGCCCGAACCACGGTTGGTAATTCTGCCGAACGATCCCACTGCTGATAACCCCTTGAAGCTACTACTCCCTCCGCCATCACTAATGTTATGGGATCTCTTATTAACCTTCCTCACCTTTGAGCTGGTATCCAGGTGATCAATGGTGTCATCATTACTATTATTGTTAACCTTTACTACAACACTCAGCCGTTCGATGCTGCTCCGGCAAAACGGGCAGACGGGAGGGGCAGTAACAGCAGTGGTCGGGTTGGGTTTGTTGTGACAGCACAGAGAAAGTACGCATTGTGCGCACATTTGGTGACCGCAGTCTTGCACCTCGATTGTGCAGAGTTGATCAAAGCATATGCAACAAAGACCTGTATCACTGACCTGCATACGTAAATATTTCCCAGGGTCAGTTTTGATGAACGATTGTGGAGGACTTTGATTACATTTTGATTACTATAATGTTTCTGAAACTGAATAAAGACCTACTCCAATGTTATGTGATCACCCTGTTGTTTTATCCCTTCAGTTTCAATAACCTCAAATATATATAGTGGTATACAGTAAACGCTGAAAACCCCTTTTCTGGAACTGGCCCTTAGAGAATGCTATTGCTTCCCCAAGTTGAAGGATTACCAAGCTACAAGTCTTACCAACTAAGATTGTCATCTGAAGCTAAGTTTATGAAAATTTTGCCAACATCCTCAAGCCATAAAGTATACACTCATCCGGTCGTACTAATCTGTCTAGCTTATTTAAATTTCATGTACTCTATATTAATAAAGTTTGTATAAAAATTGAACATTCAAAAGATAACTTGTTTTTACTAAAGATACCCTTTTCTATGAAGTTCCTACACAATTACTAAACTAGTACAAAGGCATGTTATTATTTCTTTAGTTATGATGGTAAAGTATAAATAAAAGCTTCATATATTTTAAAAAACAAGTGTGTAAAGATGAAAAAGAACAACCTTTTGAAAGAAGTGGACAGATAAATAGGATGCAAAATCCTTGGAATTTCAACAAATTTGCCAACATTCTACCATCACAAATTCTGAAGGTCGTCATAAAAAAATATCTACTCAAACAGTGGGGGTTATTTTACCTCAGAAATATTGTCATCATCAAAGTTGGCTTCAGAATGAGAGGGAGAAGGAAGGATGTAAGAGGTCCCCTTTAATATGATCTTTTCCCTCTCTCTATTAGCATCCATCAGAGCCCTCTCCAACAAAGCTTTTGCATCTTCATTTAGCTCACTGATGAACTTCAGAGGCGAAGGCCAAACTATTGGCTCTGCCGATGAAGGGTTTAGCAATGCTGCACATGCACTGTGGTTATGCCTTAAAGCAACCATATATGGTATTCTCCTGTAAATATTGAGATTTTGGTTAGACAATGAGGAACAATGTGGATATCCAAAGAAATCTTTGAAGACACACTCCTTGGCTATGTTTGGAATGCGAAAAAAGAGGAAGATGGGAAAAGAATGTTGAAGAAACTAGTTTCATTTTAAATCAATTTCAATTAAAACATTTTAAAGTTCTACATTCATTTTCACTCCATATGTTTAGTCATTACATAACAGAAATATATCAAAAAATTCAACTCATAACTGAGAAATATATTGAGAATGAATAATTTTTTATGTTTTCCCTGAACTTCTTTCATTCGGAATTGTTATCTATTTTTCACCCTATTTTCTTTCCCATTTTTTCAGGTTCCAAACAGAACCCTAGTGAAAAAGTAAAAAAAATGAAATTAGTACCCAGAGGCATCTCTTTGGATTCGATCGCCACCCCATGCTAGCAACTCACGAATACAATCAAGAGATCCACCCCTTGCAGCCAAATGCAGAGGAGTGCTGCCTGGAAAACTGTTATTACACTCTGACATCTCAGTCTAAAAATTTAAAGAAAAAAGTATAAACCAAAAACAGAAAAATAGGTTTCAAGGATCACCCATATCCGCCTGTTGATGCACAGACCAAAGCTCCACTGTTCAACAACAAACGAACATTATCAGGTCGCCTTTGGCGAGAAGCCAAGTGCAAAGGTGTTGCTCCCTTGCCATCTCTCACATTTACAAATCTGGCAAACCCCCTACACATTTTGTGATTCAGCCAGCAACATTAGATAGTTCTCCATAACAAATCAATCCATAAAGACTAAGGCTCCATTTGGTAGCCAAATCCAGCTTATTCTCAAAATAAGTAGTTTTGACTAACTTATTTGGCTGAAATAGCTGTTAACCAAAGGATTTTCCATTCCGGGAATTCAATTGAATCAACCATTTCGGCCAAAACAATCACCGGCCCTTAAGAGAAGAGAATAAAAAGAACACTAGTCAGCGAGTTGCTAACCAAGAAACAGAAACATGGGAGGTGCGCGCGGCAGAGAGAATTGTTTCAAGGCAATCGGAATGGCCATAGTAAGCAGCATAGTGTAAACACGTTCGTCCATGAAGTGAATCGAACTTTAATATCTATTCATCAAATTTCCAAGATCAGCCACATAATAATTTCCTATTTCTACTTCCAAATTAATGGGATGCTTACATTAGCCCCGGCTTCGATGAGCTTCTGGACACAGGTGATCTTTCCATGCATTGCAGCCAGCATCAGTGGAGTCTAAACCATTCAAAACCAACCAAAACAATAAACACCATCAGCCTTCATTAGAGAGAAATATAAAGAATATGCACAAAATATCCAGCCAAACAAGGAAGAAGAATAAGAAGAAGAAAGCGGGAAACACAGGACCTGCTTGTAGCGATTCAACACATCCGGGTTGATAGATATGTTTAACAGCATATTAACAACCTGACAAAATTAACCGATACCCATCAATCAAATGCACATAAAAACATTAATTTCAGTAAATAAAGATTGAAGCTTTCAAAGAAATTAGAGCTGACCTCGATCTGGCCATTGGCAGCAGCTATATGCAAAGCAGAATGGCGATCATACACCGTGGTTTGGTGAACCAGGCCCGGTTCTTTAGCCAAAACAGCTTCCACCATCTCCAAGTCCCCACACTGCACGGCAGAGAACAGCCCGTGCTCATCCGTCGCTCTGCAACTCATCCCCTGACCCATTCTGGAAATCACTCGCAGTATGGGGCCGGAAGGGGAGAAAGCACCTCCGCACCACGGTGGTTCGTGGCGGCGGGTATGGGCGGATCAGAGGGTGGAGGAGGAATATGAAAGCGTATGGTCTACATATATATTCAATGTATACAAGTCAGGGCCGTCAGTACAGGTACAGCTGACTGTGGAAGTTTGGGAGTCAAGCTGCCCGAAATTGGGAGAGATGAGAAAGGGGGCAGCTGACCGTGTCAGAGAGAAGGATGGTGAAACGCTGAAACCCAAACAGAGAAGTGACAGCGGTCAGAAGTCAGATTCCCAAAACAAATAATAAGACGCCGGCGTCGCTCCTACCGTTTGCTGGTCCTGATCGGAGAATGGTCTTCATTTTAACACTGAAATGGGTGTATCTGGGCCGTCGGAATGGGCGACCTTTGTACCATAGCCGCCGGATGACCTAACGCCATTTCCGTTTTTTACTTTGCAGAATCTGAAGATTGACTAAGCTGCAATTAAGGAATTTACCCAAAGTCTCCATCTTAGCTTCCACAGTGCTTCAATCAAATCAACTCGCAGACCGATCAATATACCGAACAGTCGAACACAGTAATTTTATCGTAATTCGTAATGGTTTACCAATGAGAGTAAAACCGTTCGATCTACCCCGTAAGCGGTGGCGGAGAAATTTTACATACTCGGGTAAATACTACTCCCTCAGTCCCTCTGTATATACGGGAGTATAGCCTTTGGCACAAGATTTAAGAAGAAATTAATAGGAATAAGATAAAAGGTGTAGTGAATTGTGTGTAAAGAAAAAATTAGGAAAGATAATGAGAGTAAATTGGTATATTCATTGAAAAAACTTATCAAAAATGGAAAGGGAGACAACTAATAGAGAACATCTCAAAATGGAAAAAGAGACAAGTATTAGAGAACGGAGGGAGGGCGTACCTCTCTAACATTTTGGCACAATTTTTAATAAAGTGTTAGAAAAGGTAAAAGTTGTAGTTAAAAGTTGAGTATAGTAAAGCAGGGGCGGACCCAGAAAATTCACCTTGGAAGGACGGTCATTTAAACAAAATATATTTTGGGAGGGCGAAAATTATTTTTCGTACATATTTACACTAAAGAAATCTTTGTTGGAGGGCGGTAGCCCCCTTGGGTCTCTACTACAGTACGCCCCTGTAATAAAGTGAAATAGTGTAAACCACATATTTCTTTTCAAAAAGATAAATGTGACACTTATTTTAGGTCAACCCAAAAAGGAAAGTAAGACATGTAAAATAGGAAAGGGAGTAAAAAATTGTAATAATTGGTTATAGATATTTATATTTTACTACTCTCTTCGTCCCGAATTATAAGATACTTTTCGATTTACGATGTTTGACCGACGATAAAGCAAACGAATCCCTATCTGCACTCAAATTATTTTTAGAAAAAAAATTACATATTCAGAAACTACATTAAACCTGCTACAAACACTGCAAAAAATAATTCAAGTTTCATAAAATTTTGATATATAAAGTAAGAGATTAAGAGTGACTTGTGTTGACCAAGTGAATAGTAAAGATATCTTATCAAATGGGATAGAGGGAGTATAACAAATTTTTAAAATACTGCTAATAAAAATTAATGGATAAAAATGTGACGATAAAGTACTACCTCCGTCTCACTAAGATTGGGACAAGAGAAGGTCACACGAGTATCAAGAAAAATGGGTTTGGGTGGTTGATATAAAATTGATAAAGTAAAAATAAAGTAAGAATGATTTAGAGTCACACAAACTTTACCAAATTTGGTATGAGACAAGCTTAGTGGGACTTCTCGAAAAAGTAAAATGAAACAATCATAGTGGGACGGAGGGAGTACTATGTAGTATAACACTGAATACAATTAGGATGTTTTTATTATAATTGTTTTCATTCTCAGACAACACCAGACCATACTTAAACAGACTAAACCATGCTTCAATAGTTGTAAATTACGTAAAGACCAGATATTTAGTAAACCGGACTAGACCAGATTTAAACAAACCAGATCAAACCAGCAAATTACAGTCCAAGTAAAAACATTCTAGTCATTAAAGTTATCAGAATTACATTTTTTTTCACTACTTTTATTTTGGTTATATGTTTAAAATTGTTTCAACTTTTTAGGTAGTTTATGGAATTAAAGAAGGAAAAATTCACACCACTAATCCCACCTATTAGCCTTCTTCCATTATTAATCCCTACAATAATTTATTCCAAATTAATCCAAATTAATGGGGTAAGCTTCCCAAAACACTCTAACGACATTGGCTACCGGCTTACCCGGTAAATATTTTAAAAAGCCAACCTAACAACATCAAGCTTCTTTCAACCCTCTTTCAAGTGCGTTGATTTCTAACCCAGTTGTATCACCATTGCTGACAAACAACAGGTTGGTGAGATTGGCCAAGCGCACCCTTCAACGAATTGAAACGAGTTCACCAAGAGCAGTGTAATACCAGACGAAAGCTCAAAGAAGAATGGTAAAATAATTTGTCTTTGATTTTCAGCATAGTTGTTTAATGGTTTTTCTGCTCATTGGGTTGTCCGAAAAGTTACGGTTGGTGTTGTATCATTTCAGTTTTGAGTATGTTGACAATATATGATTCTTAGTGTTTGCTATTGTTCGTATTTGTGTATCTTTGCTCATAAAAAGTTGACTTGTGATGTGTTTAACAATTATAATTGCTTGTTAGGGTTTGGGCGAAACTCAAGTCAGTCTGCGCATATGGCATGGGGGAATATTTAAGAAGAACTGTCGTGGAAGACTTGAATATGTGGGAGGTCAGTTTGGGATGTTCGATATAGATGCAGACGAGCTATGTTGGTTTTGGTTAAAAGATTTGGCTAAGAAATGTGGGGACTATTGTACAATAGAGCCATTTACTACAAGGTACCTAATGTAAGTTATGAAGAGGGATTACGAAGGGCATATCATGATGATCAAGTCAGAGATATGATAGCATTAGTGTTAAAGACCAAGTGCATTGACTGCTATGTTATTCATGGAATTGATGTTCCTGATTTAATTGAAGCCATTGAGTATGTGGGGCCTAGTGTTGGTGGAGAGATAATATCATCCAACAACAAGAAGAAACTTACTCCAAAGGGAGGAAGTAAGGGAAAGGGTGTTACAGATGAAATTTCTTCAACTTTTCTTCAAAAAATTGCTATGAAGATTAATAATGAAAGTTCTTTCACACAGCCCTTGACAACTGATTCAGAAGCATTTGAATGTGACAAACCAAACAGCCATTTCACATGGGATGAAATGGAAGAGTCATCTGACCCAGAGTTTCATCCAGCAACTGAAGAGGAGAAAATAAATGGTGAAAGTTCTGATTTGGAAGGTCTTATTTGAAATGATGAAGACATGGAGAACATAGAGGAGAGGTTGTTTGGATATGAGGAAGATACAAGTGATGAAGAGTATCAAAAGGTGAGGGAAGAAGTAAAGGGCTGGAATGCTAAGATATTGGAGATTGTCAGTACACTTGAAAAGGAAGCCGTTGAGGGTAAACTTCCAGGACAAAGTCACAGAAGAAGTAAGACTCATGTGCAAGAAAATAAAGACAGTGATTCTGCCTTTAATAGTGAATATGAAGACACAGATGAGGAAATGTTAACACCTGATGAAGATGAAGAACAATACCAATTGAAGAAAAAATGAGGGAAAAGATTTCAATGGTGAATGAACACACAGATTACAACATATTGGAGTGGAAAGTAGGGACCAGGTTTGAAAGTAGGGAAAAATTCAGAGATGTGGTGGTTAAGTTTGTAGTGGCCCAAGGGAGAAACCTAATGTTCAATGTAAGTGATAAGAAAAGGCAGCAAAGGTTGGGTGCAAAATGTGTGCCCGGGTGTCCCATCAGGATATATGCTAGTTGGGATAGTAGAAGAGGCTCGTTTGTGGTGAAATCACTAGTGGGTGCTCACATGTGTCACAAAAACATGGAAGCTAATAAACAACTTAAATCTTCATGGGTAGCTAAACAGTTTAAGTTTTTAAATCAAGACCCCATTGACCGGCTAAAGAAATTATTGAAACTGTAAGAAGGGCATACAAAGTTGTTGTTAAGAAGAACTTTGCTTACAAAGTGAAGTACATTGCCCATAGAAAACTTCATGGGAGTATGAAGGATCACTACAACAAACTAGGGAGGTACATAGAGGCCCTGGCTCTTGCAAGTCCTGCTAGTCACTTCCAGCTTGAAGTTAACCCGGAATTGAGAGTGTTCCCCCCTGTATTTCAGAGACTTTTTGTGTGCTTTGATGGTGTTAAGCAAGGATGGTTACAAGGGTGTAGAAAAGTCTTGTGTGTGGATGGATGTTTTCTAAAAACATTTCTAGGTGGTGTGTTGGTATCAGCTATCGGAAGAGATGCAAACGAGAAAATGTATCCTCTTGCTTGGGCAGTGGTAGAAGGGGAAAATAATGACAGTTGGGAGTGATTCTTTATTCAGCTTAACAAATCAATTGGTGAAACAGATGGTTCTGAACTCACAATAATTTCTGATGAACACCGGGTAAATCTGATTATTCCTTATTTCTAGTTGATTGTACTTTATGATCATTCTTCTTGTACTAAATATATTTTTACTATTTTCATAGGTTATTCTGAATGGAGTACAGAAAGTTATCCCTAAAGCAGAACACCCACACTGTGCGAGGCACATATATGCTAACTGGCACAAGAACCATAGAGGAGATGAGCTGAAAATGGCCTTCTGGAAAATAGTTAAGGCATACAATGAGGCTGACTATTATGATGCTTTGACTGAGATGGAACAACTGAGCCCAACAGCCACACAAGCTTTCAAAGCCTATGATCCAAGAAGATTCTGCAGGTCTTTTATACAAACAAAGACCAAATGTGATGTCATTGTTAACAACATGGCCGAGACATTCAATGGTTATATTCTAAATGCTAGAACAAAGCATTTGATCTTCATGATGGAAGACATCAGGACAGCTTTAATGCAAAGAATTGTTCAGAAAAGACAACAAATGGAAGTTAGTCACCACTTCATATGTCCTAGGATACAGACAAAATTAGAAAAAGAGAAGGAAGAAGCAGCTAAATGTGCAGCAATGCCATCATCTCTTATGGTATTTCAGGTGAGCCATAAAATGGATAGTGTCACTGTGGATCTGGCATCTATGACCTGTACATGTAGAAAATGGGAATTGACTGGAGTCCCATGTTGTCATTCCATTGTGTGCATGTTTTTTCTCCACCACGCCCCTGAAGAGTATGTGCATGATTATTACAAGAAAGAGACATACATGAAGGCATAAAGCGGTTCTATCCCCCCATGTTGTGGTGAAAGACATTGGCCAAGAAAAGAGCTTGCTTTGGACCCTCCTCCAATAAAAATAGGACCTGGGAGACCAAGGAAAAATAGGAGAAAAGATCCACATGAATATCCAAAAAAATCCGGGAAGTTTACCAAGCATGGAATGGAGATGTCTTGTAGCATATGTAAGTCCAAACAACACAATAAAAGGAAATGTCCTGATAAAGACAAAATCACATCCTCAAGTGTTCAAAACCAAGACAAGAAACCAAGGGGAAGACCTAGGAAGCATGGCATACCTTCTGTTGAGACTGAAAGGCAAAGTGAGTATGGTAATGTGACTGCCCAACCAACACAAACTGGAAGAGGTGGAAGGGTAATCATGAGAGGCAGAGGGAGAGGAAAAGGGAGAGGGAAAGGCACCCAGGTATGCATAGCACATTTGAACTATGATATGATGTTGTACCTTTTATTTATTATGTGTTTTTACTAGATGCAAGTCCCTCGGGGTTTTGGTGTGTTCATTGATGGCCCAGGAAACACCATTGTTAATGTGAGAAACTGTTTTTTTAATACAATGTGTGTGTTTTATCTTGGTGTTTAGGTGTGCTCATTATTTTTTGGTGTTCTATTTTTGTAATCTGTACTAAGTTTATTTTCATTATTTAGTTCTTAGGCTGCTTTTTTAGCGAATGGGCAGTAGCTATATGTTACAAGTGAAAACTTAATTCAAGAGCAGTCACTTACAAGTTTATTTTCAGCTTTGCTAATATTCTAATTTCAATTTCATACATTAATGTCTGTTTTGTGGTCTGTTTTTGTAGTCACCTGGTCAAGTTGGAGGTCCCTGAGTGATTTCAGGGAGTGGATGTCCTCCTTCAAGCAACGCTGGTGCACCTCCTTGAAAGAATGAAGTGATTTGAATGCAATGAAGTTGTAAAAGATGTGGTTTTCCATTTGAAGTCCTTCCGTATTGTTGTTTAATGGAACTTTGAGGGAATGATGTATTTTACTTTTCTGCAATGACTTTTGTTGACAAGTTTATCCTGTTAGACAATGACTGCTGTTGACAATTTGAATGTGGTTTTTGCCTTTTCTGCACTTTGCCTTTACTTTATACGCATTCATATGTTACACGAAAGGTATATATGCACAGAGAATGATCACCTCGTTAATAAGCTTCCTGATCTCATTATAAAAAATATTATGATGAGTAGTCTGTTTATTTGTTTAAAGCTTTTGGCCCAGGAAAGCTTTTTTGACATTCCTTGAGCATTATTTCCTAGTTGTACTTCCTTCATGAAGAAAGGAAAACTAAGTAACTGTTGAGACATGAGATAATGTATAGCAGTTTGCTGTGATTTTTTTTTTTTTTTGCTACTGATAAACTGGGAAGTAGTTAGTTTGTCAATGACTTGTGGAAGGTCTTCCTAGCAGCTCTTAAGCATGTTTTTGCAAAGTAATCCCTTAAACTAAGGTTGCCTTTTCAAATGGATGTAACATGGCAGACTTATACATTCAACACAAATCCAAACTACAAGCATTACATTAGGTAGAAATGTTTAAGATCCCAAAATGGAAGATGGAACATAGAACATTCCATTCAATTACATGTAACTTAAATACCATTACATCAAATAACAACTTGTGATAACTATTACATTACTTCAAAAAACTAACAATCCCAAATACAATCAAAGAAGCAACTACAACCATAATAGCAAATGTTTCTCCTCTGCAACTTTTGCAAGCCACCAAACCAGACCCAGTTATCATAGCAGCTAACTCCTTTTTCTTTTTCTTCAACTTTTGCACGTTTTCCTCCAATGCTCTGTTTTCGGCTAACAACTGATCAATTAACAGGTCTTTGTTCTTCATTATATTTTGTGCACATTATCTTGGATGTCATTGTCATTACACCATTGAAAGAAACCACAATCTGAATTCTGTAACCAACAACATACACGAATACAAGTTCATAGCACTAATCAGTCCAATGTCCTGGTTCACATTTAGTGCTCAAGTTCATAGCACTAATCTCAAAAATTCAAAATCTGAAAAACGGCTCTTCTAGTTTATGTATGCACTTCGTGTTAGCAGAATAAAGCATTTCTTTGAGTGGGTAGTAGTAATAATAATATAATAATAATAATAATAATGCAATAAGTGAAATCCATTTTGAGGCCAAAAAAGTTAGTAATTCCTCCAACGTAAACTACATTTGATTTCAATGGCCAAAAGTTAGTAATTGTGATTTAAACTCAACCATGTTCAAACGAATTCAGTATTTTCAACAGCCATTGAAAATTCAGAAAAGAGGATACTTACTGGTCATAGCGAGCAGCCATGGAATCTCCGTCCCAAGTTCGGACCGCTCTTTACCGTTCGTAGCTTCGCCTCAATTTTGTGATGACAAGTACGCCCAATTTCTACTCTGCTTGAGTTACATATGTCCAAGAAGATGAACCACTAACTGACTTCATGAGCGATTTTGTGACCTCGTATCCAGTCTTCTTCGTCGTACTTTGTCTTCCTCGTCTGCCTTCTTTCCGTCGTTGAAGATGCATATCAAGTTTAGGGATGGAAGAGGAGCCTCACGTTTTTTATAACATTTTACTCACATGCGGGTCACGTGCATTTTAATTACCGGTTAAGCCTTACCCTTCAGGTTAACAGAGTGTTTTGGGAAGCTTACCCCGTTAATTTGGATTAATCTGGAATAACTCATTGTAGGGATTAATAATGGAAGAAGACTAATAGGTGGGATTATTGGTGTGAATTTTTCCATTAAAGAATACAACATATGAAAATATTTATATCAATTTCAAAATAAAATTTTATAATATGTAGGATATTACAAATATATAAAGAATATAAAATACAGAGTATTATTAAAGAGACTAAAAAGGTCAATACAAACACTCAAAGGCCGAGTTTGGTTGGGGGATTTTGAGGGAGAGGGAAGGAGAAGGGTCATATATAAATTTGAAATAAATTTTATATTTAGAAAAATTAAAATACATTGAAGATAAAATAATATACAAAATTACATGATCTAACTAATCATATAATTATTTATAGTCCAAAACTAACAAATTTAAATAAATTAGTAAAATAAAAAATCAATCAACCCCTCCAAAGTCGCCCATCTAATCTAGCCCCAAGGGAAATAAAACTGCAAATTAAACACTAAATTCAAAATTAAAAATGAATGCCTGTATTATAAAATTAATAAAGTGCCAAAAATAATACTTCCTCCGTCCCATTTATATTGTCCCGTTTTACCTTTTCAGGAAGTCCCACTTAAATTGTCCCATACCATATTTGGCAAAGTTTGTGTGGCCCTAAATAATTCTTACTTTATTCTTACTTTATCAATTAATATCAACCACACAAACTCACTTTTCTTAATAACCGTATCACCCTCTTCCGTCCCAATATAAATGGGACGGAGGTAGTAACAACATTACCCTATATTCCCACCAACGGTTCGGTAAGGGAAGTCGGATGTACATCGTCTTTCCCTTGTACTAAAACACAAAGATATTGTTTTTGGATGATCTGTGATAAAAATCACATCGAAAATTACATGCACTGCTTGATGCTTCACAATAAAAAAGCAAAGACATTTTAGTTGGTCATTCTGCTTTATTCCCTAAGGATAATAATGTTTTCCATATATTATTAATTTTGCAACTTGGGCTCTTTAGTTTGGTTGTCCATTGTTTTATTTTTCAACTCAATCAAGTTATATAACTTATTTTACACTATAGTGGGTTCCTATAATTAATAAGATGACCCAACCGAATATTTGGTAGTCCAACACAATATTTCGGGGTCGATACACAATTTAATGAATCACTATTAATTAAATCAATCAATCACTTCTAATCTAATTAATATAGCTAGTGATTTGTTTCTTAATGAATATTATGCTCATTTACTCTAGTAATCATTGTTATGATCAGTATTTATAGTTTTAATTAAGTTTTAATATTAATGGATAAATAATCTAAGTTCAAATCAAGAGCGGTACAAACAATCATGAACTAGGATGAGATTCGAATATGTGAGTTCCTCTTTGAGAGTGTCACTATGTCATGATGGTATCAGACCATGAAGTATGCGATTTGTATCTATATTATTTTTGGGGCATTAGTCCTAATGGCGAGTGGGTCCAAATACCCCCCCCCCCCCTCTCCCCGCGGTCCTGACAACGTAGAAGGCCCAATGCCCTTTTTCGGATACAAACGGTTCCTCCGGCGTGACCCCCATTGGGATGAGCCGCGTGCGGTGAATCCAGACACTTGGAGTTTTCTCGCTACATGACGTCTATATGCTAGAATGCCTCACCAAGGAATTGGCGGGGAACAATGAACTGCCGGGAAACACATTTAATGTACTAGATATGAAAGTTTTTACGGTTAAAGGTTAGCCACCTGGGGCTCGCACGTCACGCCTCCACCTATCACTCCGTAATATAAATACTCACATATATTTCATTGTAAGGAGTTGGAAAACTTTCATTCAATAACATAGCTTTCCTCTTAGCTTGCTCTAGACTCTCCTTAAGACTCTCTAAGAAGGTCCAGGCACGGTAAAAGGTGTGCTGTAACTGTTTTAAGTTCATTAATAGAACTTGACGCACTTTACCTTTTCTCCTTCTTGTCATTGCTCTTGCCATTATTGATAACTAATCAATAACTAAATATATCACAATCCTAAAAAAATTACAAAAATTCAAGGGAAGGTGTTGGACTTTTGGACCTTGAGAACTTAACCGCAACAATTATAATTAAAAAGACAATCATTTAGAAGATTTTTTAAAATATTTTAAAAAAGACTTGATTTGTTTATCACTATAAATATGAATTTCTTGATTTGGATCTTTAAAAAAAAAACTTCGAAGTTTATCGAGGGAAGACGATCCCTAGCACTAGGGGTGGGATTGGTCCGGTCTGGGTCGGGTTTTTGCTAAACCCGGAAATTACCCGGAATGTCTCGGGTTATGAAAATTAGGGACCGGAACAAAGCCCATTATATTCGATCCGAGTCGGGTTTTTGGTAGCCTGGGTTCGGGTTGGACCGGTTAAAGCCCGGATGTGAAATATATCATTGTTCTTTTAGTAGGGGTTCAAAATAGTAGGGGTCGAATAAGTAGGGATTGGGTTAGTAGGGGTAAGCTAGTAGGGGTTCAAAACAGTAGGGGTTGAACTAGTGGGGATTGAGTTAGTAGGGGTTCAAAATAGTAGGGGTTGAACTAGTAGGGATTGAGTAGTAGGGGTTAAGCTAGTAGGGGTCCACGATAATAGGGGTTGAACTAGTTGGGATTGGGTTAGTAGGGGTTCAAAATAGTAGGGGTTGAATTAGTAGGAATTGGGTAGTAGGGGTTCAAAATAGTAGGGGTTGAACTAGTAAGGATTGGGTTAGTAGGGGTTATGCTAGTATGGGTTCAAAATAGTTCGGGTTGGCGATTGTAGGGATTGGCTGAACTAGCAGGGGTTCACAAATAGTAGGGGTTGAACTAGTACGGATTGGGCTAGTAGGGGTTCAAAATAGTAGGGGTTGAACTAGTAGGGATTTGTAGTAGGGATGAACTAGTGGGGATTGGGTAGTAGGGCTTGAACTAGTAGGGATTGGGTTAGTAGGGGTTCAAAATAGTCGGGGTTGAACTAGTAGGGATTGGGTAGTAGGGGTTAAGCTAGTAGGAGTTCAAAATAGTAGGGGTTGAAGTAGTAGGGATTGGGTTAGTAGGGGTTCAAAATAATAGGGGTTAAACTAGTAGGGATTGGGTTAGTAGGAGTTCAAAATAGTAGGGGTTGAACTAGTAGGGATTGGGTAGTAGGGGTTAAGCTAGTAGGGGTTCACAATAGTAGGGGTTGAACTAGTTGGGGTGAGGTTAGTAGGGGTTCAAAATAGTAGGGGTTGAACTAGTAGGGATTGGATTAGTAGGGATTATGTTAGTAGGGGTTCAAAATAGCAGGGGTTGAAACAGTAGGGATTCAAAATAGTAGGGGTTGAACTAGTAGGGGCTGAACTAGTAGGGGTTAAGCTAGTAGGGGTTCACGATAGTAGGGGTTTAATTAGTAGGGATTGCGTTAGTAGGGATTCAAAATAGTAGGGGTTAAACTAGTAGGGATTAGTTTAGTAGGGGTTCAAAATAGTAGGGGTCGAATTAGTAGGGATTGGGTTAGTAGGGGTAAGCTAGTAGGGGTTCAAAATAGTAGGGGTTGAACTAGTAGGGATTGAGTTAATAGGGGTTCAAAATAGTAGGGGTTGATCTAGTAGGGATTGAGTAGTAGGGGTTAAGCTAGTAGGGGTCTACGATAATAGGGAAGTTTGATGGTGACCTTTGATTTGATTGTTTGAGAATTTTCTTTTACGTGAGATGACTTAGAAAGGACGGAAAGAAAAACGAGAATTTGAAGGAATAAGATTTGTGAAATTGCAGAAGCGGTAAGCAATGGGGAAGCATGTTATCGGAACCTAGAAAGTTGCAGCGACGGCTTTGGCTATCGTTCTTCGTTGGTGAGTAGCAGCGATCCAAAGAGAAAGGACGGAAAGAAAAACCAGAATTTGAAGGAATAAGATTTGATTGTTAAAAACTTGACATAAAAAGCCAAGTTTGATGGTGACCTTTGATTTGATTGTTTGAGAATTTTCTTTTACGTGAGATGACTTAGAAAGGACGGAAAGAAAAACGAGAATTTGAAGGAATAAGATTTGTGAAATTGCAGAAGCGGTAAGCAATGGAAAAGCATGTTATCGGAACCTAGAAAGTTGCAGCGACGGCTTTGGCTGTCGTTCTTCGTTGGTGAGTAGCAGCGATCCAAATTTAATTACAAAAATGGCCGGTTGTACGGTGCTCACCGTACAGCAGGGGTTCACAAATAGTAGGGATTGGCTGAACTAGCAGGGTTGGCGATTATTTTGAACTCCTACTAGCTTAACCCCTACTACCCAATCCCTACTAGTTCAACCCCGACTATTTTGAACCCCTACTAACCCAATCCCTACTAGTTCAAGCCCTACTACCCAATCCCCACTAGTTCATCCCTACTACAAATCCCTACTAGTTCAACCCCTACTATTTTGAACCCCTACTAGCCCAATCCGTACTAGTTCAACCCCTACTATTTGTGAACCCCTGCTAGTTCAGCCAATCCCTACAATCGCCAACCCGAACTATTTTGAAAATTCTCAAATCAAATCAAATCAAAGGTCACCATCAAACTTGGCTTTTTATGTCAATCAGCCAAAAATAAAAAACCTAAGTTTAGTAGCGTCTTGCACTTGGCCGTTGCACTAGTAGGGATTGGGTAGTAGGGGTTAAGCTAATAGGGGTTCAAAATAGTAGGGTTGAACTAGTAGGGATTGGGTTAGTAGGGGTTCAAAATAGTAGGGGTTGAACTAGTAGGGATTATGTTAGTAGGGGTTCAACCCCTACTATTTTGAACCCCTACTAGCTTAACCCCTACTACCCAATCTCTACTAGTTCAACCCCTACTATTTTGAATCCCTACTAACCCAATCCCTACTAATTCAACCCCTATTATCATGAACCCTTACTAGCTTAACCCTACTACTCAATCCCTACTTGTTCAACCTCTACTAACTCAATCCCTACTACTTCAACCCTTACTATTTTGAACCCCTACTAGTTTACCCCTACTAAATCTCTACTAATTCGACCCCTACTATTTTGAACCTCTACTAAACTAGGAGTTGCTATAAATATATTCTCATGGTCATCATTACGCTAAACAAATTCAACATATTTGTAGTCACTAAAAGTTACTAAATCTTTTTTTATCCACCATGATTATAATCATATATTAGGAAATATTTTATTTATATTCAATTATTCATATACTATATTAATTTTATAATAAAACTAATTGTTTCTGGTTTTTTCGGTCCGGGCAGGGTTATAGATTTTAAGGCCCGTTAATGAGCCCGAGATTTTCGGTTCGGTCCGGTTTTTTTTTTAATTCGGGCCGGTTAAAAAGAAAAAACTCGGACCAGGATCATAATTCGGGTCGGTCTAGGGTTGGTTTCCGGGTTTCGGTTCGGTTATTGGCCTATCAGCCATTTTTTGGCTGTTTTGACCATTAGTTGGCTTTTTGACTATTTCAAACAGCTATTTAGGTGTTTGGTTGTTTAGCATTTTCTATTGGCTTTTTATGTCAATCAGCCAAAAATAAAAAACCTAAGTTTAGTAGCGTCTTGCACTTGGCCGTTTCACTTAGTTCTCGACAAATACATATTTAGCCTTATCCGTTAAACTACAGTTTTCCCATGCATATAAATCCCTGGCAAATTCCATCGTACAGCCGGCTGTACGGTGAGCACCGTACAACCGGCCATTTTTGTAATTAAATTTGGATCGCTGCTACTCACCAACGAAGAACGACAACCAAAGCCGTCGCTGCAACTTTCTAGGTTCCGATAACATGCTTCCCCATTGCTTACCGCTTCTGCAATTTCACAAATCTTATTCCTTCAAATTCTCGTTTTTCTTTCCGTCCTTTCTAAGTCATCTCACGTAAAAGAAAATTCTCAAACAATCAAATCAAAGGTCACCATCAAACTTTCCACCTCTATGAAATTATATCTGCAAATAATTGAATCTTGATAAGATTTATCTTCACTTCTATAAATTAGGAGCTCTATTCATTCAGATTTGCATTTATACTATGAGAGTCATTAGGAGCTTTTGATTTTTCCGATACTCATTTTGCAAGTTGTGTATGCTCAATTTTTATCGGTGTTTTGCTCATTATATTTTAACCACATAGTTTTGATACTCAATAGAATAAGTTTCATACTCAATTAAAATGTCTTCATGGTCAAATGAGTATAAAATCAAAAATGAATGAGCATACACAAACAAGTTTTTGAATTTTTTTATACTCATTTTGTAAGTATGTATGCTCATTTGGAATCTCTTTATGTTCATTTTAAAAGGTTGCACATTTCAAACATATCATACCACATTAGAAATGAGTTTTATGTTAAATTCAAATGAGTATAACGTCCAAAATGAATGAACACACAAAAATACGGTTTGATTTTTTTGATACTCATTTTGTAAGTTATGTGTGCTCATTTCGTACTGCTTTATGCTCATTTTAAAAGGTTTCACATTTCAAACATATCATACTACATTAGATTCACATATTGAAATTAATTGGAATTGATTATAGACACAACTTAAGACATTTTGATAAACGAAAAAATAATAAACAGAAAGTGATATATAAGGTATGAAGCAGATATCACTGATGCTCAGCGTTAGACTCCTAATACTCAAAAGAACATGTTTGATGCTCATCAAAATTGCATAAATGCTCATTTAAGAGAATCCGCGTTTTTTACAAAAAATTACAAGTTTGCTACCGGCTGTACGGTGGTCCCTGTATAGCCGGCTGTACAGTATACGACTCCTAAATCCCTAGCTCCTATCTTCAATTTAGGCGCAGGGCAACTTCTAATTACAGTAATAAATGTATAACCGACAACATTGACAAAAAGTAGCATATATGAATAAATTACATTACAATCAATATTATTTGTCTTTAATTTATTATATTACTTTTAGTTACTTTAATGAATACAAATAGTTTAGAATAATATATTATATTAAAATCATATTTTTACACAACTTTAACATGTAAAATTATAATTACGATACATTTTTTATTTTTCAGATCATTAAAACGGTTTAAGTAGTTGTAATAATTAGTATTAAAAAATTAATTGATGTCCTTAAAAGTCATTTAACAAGTTATCAGCTAATTATAAACAGTCATTTAACCAAAAATCATTTTACAAACTGCTAATCCTATCAGCTAATCAAAACAGCCAACAGAATCTGTTGTCATCAATCAGCTAACACAATCAGTCAACAACCAACAGCCAACAGCCAATTTCACGCTTTCATCTTTTCTTGATATTCAACTTCTTTTTAGTCGTTATCCAACTTCCAGGCAATTTAACTTTATAAAAGAAATTAATACTGCCAAGTGTCTTGTGGTCTGATGACATCACTATGACACTTCCAAAGAGGAGGTCACATGTTCGAATCTCATTCCAGTTCAAGGATATTGACATTAATATTGAGCAGATACTATATAGGTTAGAAAGAATTGTCCAAAAAAAAGAAATTAATACTAGTTAAATAACTCAACTCAAGACTTTTAACTTCATAGTTTATGAGTAGTTCCTAATGATTGACTTCAAATGAAGTGAAGTTGATTAGTTTTAATCACTCTAGAGTCTAGAACATAAAATTGCATACGGAGTATATTTGAAGGACATGAAGAAAAGAAAAAAAGACAAGAAAATCTAATATTCGAGATTGTTTTTTTTTATCAAATGGTGGTTGTTACGATCGATCAAAGACTAAAAAGAAAAGCACCATTACATTAATGGGAAAATAAAAAATGTAGGGATTAAAGACAGGTTTAATACTTAAAAGATATTTCACAATATTTTAATTATATGAAAATTGAGGTGACGAGATTCTATAATCTGAAATATGATACTACGGTAGATAACAGTTTAGATTCAACACTTCATAATTTAGTTCCAGGCGATGGTCTTTTATTTAAACAATAGCCACAATTGAAACAATAGTCTCCGGTTCCAGTTCGTTGTGCCAAATATACCCTTAATATCACTTGACACTTCAATCAAAATGAGCTAAAGAGACCGTTTGGTAACATCATTTTTCGGCTTATCAGGCTTATCAGCCAACTTTTTCACCAAATACGTAACTTTTACTTTCGTGCACTGAATTGTGTAATAAGCAGAAAAAGTAAGGTTGGAGTTGCTTTTCTGGCTGTATTGGCTGAAGTTATTGTAGATGATCATTTTAACTATTTTTACATATAATTTTTTATTTATTTTGTTGGTCCCGTTTAGGTTGGTAACAGTCTAGAGGGGGGGGGGGGTGAATAGACTGTTATAAGTTTTTCAACTTTTCTCTAAGTCAGAGTTGACTTATCAGAGAGGGTCGAGTTCTGATGATCAGAACTGGTCTTGCAGCGGATAAGAGTTCCGGGTAGCCTCAAAAATACTAAGGCAAATGCCTTTCTGATAACTCTAGAAACAAGATCTGCTGAACACAGATTCCAAGTTTCAGAGTTAGACAGTTAATATCCTAATTGCAGAAAGTAAATGCAGTAAAGTAAATGACACCGGGGTTTTTATAGTGGTTCAAGGAACAACGCGTTCCTCTAGTCCACTGTTCCACTAAGCTTGTAAATGTCACAAATTACAACGCTTTAGTCCCTAGCACTTAAGAAGCTCTCCACGTCTTCTTCAAGCCTAGTTGCCACCCAGGATGCAGTTCCACGTCCTGATGGCTAGTCTTTTCACTCAGCTTCCCGGAAGTATCACCACTTCACTACTGCAGTTACTTGGACGCCCTTCTTTGCAGAAGATGTTCTGAAAGACTGGGTTTTCTCCAACTTGCTTCGTTACAAAAGATTTGTTGTTGAGGTTCTTGAAGATTGAAGAACTAGATGAACTTTGCTCTTGGTTGGGTTTGAAGAATTTGAATAAGTCTGATCTTCCCAACGTTAGCTTTTTCTTGTTGATGATTGAGGAGTTTTAATCTCAAGAATGCTTGTAGTATGATGATGAGAGCAAAAGTTGTAGCAAAGTTATCCGGTTGTTCTTCACGAGTATCCTTTTATACTGAGGTTGTCTGACCGTTGGAGGAGGAGACAACTGCATTAATTGCGCGTACTGTGGAGTTGACCGGTTGGACCCGCAGTTTTGGCAGGTTTCTATTTTTGTATAATATTCTCCAGGAATCTCGGTCAATCATCTGCAATTACTCCACAACGTATCAGGCTCATTAAATGAGCATTGAATGCTTTCCTTAGATGAAATATCTTCTAACCGTTAGAGAATTTCTCGTTAGTTTCACAGCCGTTAAAGGTAGCCTTGAAATTCTTCTAAGTGTTTAATCGGGCTCTGATCGGGCTCTTCTGATATGTTGGATTCTGATGGCTCTCTGATGTTTGACTGGACTCCAGCTCTGGTACCAACTCTGATAGGTCCGCTGATGAGTACTTCTGATTTCCAACTCTCATAGGCTATCAGATGACCAGTTCAAGTAGCAACTCTCAAAGGCTATCACATGACCAGTTCAAGTAACAACTCTCATAGTGCAACTCTGAAGACACTACTGAGGTACTAATCCTTTTCTGATGAGCAGTTCTCATGACTTCCCGAGAGCAACTCTGAAAGCAGTTCTCATGGAGCAGCTCTGATCAGATCTACAAAGAGCAACTCTGACAGTCGATTATACTGGTACTTACAACTGAAAGTTCTAATACATAAAATCTAAGTAGGGGTACTCTAAAATCATAATCTAAGTATCCTAGCATCATCAAAATCTAATTACATTTATTCCTTACATATTTTATTAATAAAATATATTTTTGAAATAATTTTTACTTAAAACAGCAGAAACAGCCAAAACAGCCACTTCAGCCAGAACTTCATAAATTTCAGCAGAATCAGCCAAAACAGTCGATTTTCGTGCTACCAAACGGGCTCAAAATTTGATAAATAAATTTAGACAATTACTTGACATGTTTTCTTATGTGAATGAAAAGCCGATTTTATATGGATCTCAAATTCATTTAATCAGCTGATTTGAAATGTCACTAATTGCAGTGTTTCAGTTCAACAATCTAAAAGCTTACTTATATCAACTCCATTCTCTTGTTATTCAAATGTTAGCTTTCTTATAAGAAAATTTTATTTATATGGACAAATATTTATTTATTTCCGAATAAGACTACTTCATTTAGCTAACAATTTAGTTTGCGTGACTTTAATGTACCTCCAAAGTGTAGACAATATTTTTCAAATCGGATAATTTGCACGTTTTGGAGTTCTGGACTAGATCTGCACAAAAACAGGTCGGCCGACCCGGGCTGTCCACATAAATGGGTGGCTTTGGGCATATATATTCACCAACTGGCTCAGACTAGGTGTGACCTGCAATAACATATTGGCAGACTTGGGTTATGGTGTAGGCCCATTCGGGCCGATAAGCCTGACCCGTTACATTTAATATATGTACATATATATACAGGGAAAACTGTCAAATCAGTCCACCTACTATTTCGAAAAAGTCAATTGAGTCCACATACTATTTTTTCAATCAATTAAGTCTACCAAGTCCTCAAAAATGACCAAATCTGCCTTTCCTCCGGTAATGAGTCGGTTTCCCTGTTAATCCGCCTACGTGTATCTTCCACATGGCTTTTTTTCCTTGTAAGCGCTTCTTTTTCCCTTCTTTTAGGCGTCCGTGTGGCATTAGATTATCTTTTTCCCTTTTTTTAAATTCTTTCTTCTTCTCCCTTCTCCAATTCCCGCAACTCCTCCCCTTTTTCTTATTTCTCCTCTTTTAATTTCTTTCTTTATTCTCTTCTCCTCTTTCTTCCTTCTCCTCCTCTAGCTTTCCATCTTTCTTTCACTATCGAGCTCTGCTGCTGCCATCTCCGTCGAGCTCTGCTGCTGCTACCGCCGTCGAGCTCTACCACCGCCGTCTTGTTGCGATTGAAGAAGAGCAAGGGTTGCCGGTGGGTTTCCATATTCTCCTTCTCTAGCCATGAAAGAGGGGGGATAGAAGGTCGGGTGAGGTAGAAGAAGTAGAATGGAGAAGAAGAGAAAGGATAAAAGAAAAAAGGGAAAGAAGGTTAGATGGGGGTGAACTACTGGATGGGAAAGAATGAAGGGAGGGGGAGGTCAGGTGGAGCCGTGGGGTAGAAGCAGTAGGGAAGAAGAAGAGATAGAAGAAGATGGGAGAAGTTGCAGAGAGAAAATGGGAAAAAGAAAAATACGGAATAAAGCAGGGGGAGTTCGCAGAGACGGAAATGGGGAAGGGGGCTGAGTTGCAGAGACAAGTAGGAGAAAGAAAAGGAAAAAAATGAAAAAACAAATGGGAAAAACTAAAAAAAACAGTACAAAATATTTAAGTGGCATCCACCTCAGCTCTAGAAGGGTTACCGGTTAGTTAGCCGGTTAAATGATCCAATTGGTGAAAATTTGAGACTTGGTAGACTTAATTGATTGAAAAAATAGTATGTGGACTCAATTGACTTTTTCAAAATAGTAGGTGGATTGATTTGACAGTTTTTCCTATATATTTTTACACACACACATATACTAATCGAGGAAAGGGTCAATTGAGTACATCAACTTGTATGAGTTGGTGTAAAGAGTACACTAAATTTCATTTGATATTTATATGTACACACACTCATTTTTTAGTGTTAATTGAGCAAACCCGGTAAATTAACGCGTAATTTTGTCTGAGTTGGCTAACAAAATGCTAATAGGTTGACTTATTGAAGGTTGACCCCGGCCCTCAACCCCTTGTTCGACTTTCTCTTGTTCGACGTCAATCCCCCGCAGGTCAACTTTCCCTTGGTTGATGCACCCCTAGCTCGATGCCCCCGCAGGTCGGTCTCTAAAAGTCAACTTTTCCTTTTTGGTCGACTTCTTGAAGGTCGACACCATAATCGTGGCCAATTGCCCCTTCTTACTTAGCATTCTGTTAACCAACTCATCTATATTAACGTGTTAATCTAACGATTGTGCTCAACTACTCAATTAACATTAAAAACCAGAGTTTATGTAATTACAAATGTCAAATGAAACATAGTGTACTCTTCACTTCACCTCATACAAGCTCACGTACTCAATCGACTCTTACACCTATACTAGTTTATTTATTTACTTATTTACATGTACGCATGTATATTTATGTTTACTAATTTATTTTTATACATATTTATAATTTCTTATGTTTAAATTTAAGTTTTTAGTTCTTGAACTTAACAACTAGCTCAACCAACATAATATCTAATATTGTACTAAAAGATATTGTGTAATGCTTTGTGCTTGAATTTTAAGTTTTAGGTATAGTTTCTCTTGAATATTTCTATGCAAGTATTTTTTGTGTGTATGTGGTGAAAGACCAATAAACATTATAAGTGTATTAACAATTTTTAAAATGTTGTAATATTATTTTAAAAGTATTAAACAATTATATACTTTTGAAAAATTAAAATTTTCCCAAGCCGGGCGTAGGCTTGTCAATGTGTCAAGTCCGGAACGTAGTGTTCCAAACCCAGACCCGCTAAGTTAATAAAAGCATCCAGACCCGACCGGTATACCATGCGGGTTTGAAAATTTGGACCCGGATCCGGACTTAACAGGTCTTGGAACTAGGTCGGGTAGACCCGCCATTACATAAAGTTATAAATTTTGTGAAAATAACATTACATGTATATGAAATGTAAAGAAAAGTGCGTAAACGTACTTAAAAACAAAATATATCTTCAATTTTCAAATTTCTCATAGAAAAGTAGTATTTTTATCTAATAAAGTATCGATTCTTGTAGAGGTGTAAAACTCCGCACTATATGTGTGTTTTTCTCGCACAGAAGGCTAGTAGATTAGAGTATTAGTTTTAGAGTATCTCACTATCTTGATCAGTATCAATTATACAATAGGTATGTATTAGTGTGTATTATTAAAGAAATACAACTAATAACTTTATGTATTAATATGTATGTGTGTGTGTGTTAGACTGTTAGTGTGTATATATATATTTCAATAAAAAAATTTAAACGGGCACGAGTCCTTAACAGGTCGGAATCGTATGTACCACATCCGACCCATTTATTAACCATACTAATGGGTCTGGGTAAACAGAATAAAGTATAGTCCCATACTCGTTAAAAACAGTCGGGGCCCGATGGGGGTCCGGGTCTAGACTCGACCCATTAACAGGCCTATCCGGAGAGCCCGGTGGATACTTCTCGGCCCGCTCTTATGGGCAGGTACGGACATGTAAGTAGGCCCGTTTTTGCGGGCTGGGCCGAGACGGGCCGTACCCGCCCACACATAATAGATAATTTTATTTAAAAAAAACCCTGTCCGAGCCCGGCCCAAACCCATTTTTGTGGAGTTCTATTCTGGACTGCTAGAAGCGTTTTTATGAAAGCACTATGTCGAAATCTTAACACCACCCCACTTTACGGGCCGCCAATCTTAGTGGCAGGAAGTAAAGCCCATCTTATCCTCATTTCCAAATCCCTAGAGAAAAAACCCTCGAATGTGAAGTCCTTAAACCCTAGCTCCCTCCACATTTTCTACGGGCTTCCACCAGTACTAGCAAACCCTAGTACCTCCATCACCTTCATCCACAGCCATGACTGACGTCGAGCTTTCCCGTTCCGAGAAGAAAAAGAAGAAGAAGAGCAGCTCTAAAGAAGAAGTCGATGCTCTAGCAGTCAACGCAGATACGACCCAGGCTGAGGGAGACTATCTCATTAAGCCCCAGAACTTCACTCCTTCCATCGATACTTCCCAATGGCCAATTCTTCTGAAGAATTACGATCGCCTCAATGTTCGGACCGGACATTACACTCCTCTTCCCTCCGGCTACTCCCCTCTCAAACGCCCACTCGCGGAGTATATCAGGTACGGTGTTCTCAATCTAGATAAACCCTCAAATCCCTCTTCCCATGAAGTCGTGGCTTGGATTAAGAGAATCCTTCGGGTCGAGAAGACGGGTCATAGTGGAACCCTTGACCCGAAAGTGACAGGGAACTTGATTGTCTGTATTGATCGAGCTACCCGGCTTGTGAAATCCCAGCAGGGTGCAGGGAAGGAATACGTCTGTATCGCCCGATTGCACTCCGCCGTTCCTGATGTTGCTAAAGTGGCTAGGGCCTTAGAAACTCTAACCGGCGCCGTTTTCCAGCGGCCCCCACTAATCTCCGCCGTCAAAAGACAACTTAGGATTAGAACCATTTACGAGAGCAAGCTATTGGAGTATGACGCTGATAAGCACCTGGTCGTATTCTGGATCTCTTGCGAGGCAGGGACATACGTGAGAACCATGTGCGTCCACCTCGGGTTGCTATTGGGTGTGGGAGCACACATGCAGGAACTGAGAAGGGTCCGGTCTGGGATTTCTGGTGAGAAGGATAACATGGTGACGATGCATGATGTTATGGATGCGCAGTGGGTTTATGATAACTATCGTGATGAGAGTTACTTGAGAAGGGTGATTATGCCACTGGAAGTAATCCTCACCAGTTACAAGAGGTTAGTAGTGAAGGACTCTGCTGTCAATGCTATATGTTATGGTGCAAAGCTTATGATTCCTGGCCTGTTAAGGTTTGAGAATGATATAGAAGCAGGGGAGGAGGTTGTGCTGATGACTACAAAGGGAGAAGCCATAGCTTTAGGGATAGCTGAAATGACAACGGCTGTCATGGCCACTTGTGATCATGGTGTGGTTGCTAAGATTAAGAGGGTGGTAATGGATAGAGACACCTACCCTAGGAAATGGGGGTTAGGACCTAGGGCTTGCATGAAGAAGAAACTCATCTCAGAGGGGAAGTTGGGTAAGCACGGGAAACCAAATGAGAACACCCCGGCTGAGTGGATGAGGAATGTCATCCTGCCCACTGGAGGGGACTCCTTGATTGCCGGGCTAGCTGCTGCTCCGGCTGATCCAGCTGATCCAGCAACGGCAGTGGACAGTATTGTGGTTGCTGAGGTTGAGGGCAAGAAGAAAAAGAAAAAAGGCAAGGGTGATGAGGTCAAGGTGGAGGATGAGGGAAATAAGCGTAAATTGGATGAGATTGACATCGGCAGCCCTGCATCACATGGGGCTGCGAAGAAGGCAAAGGTTGTGAAAGAAGAGGAAGAGGAAGGAGCAAAGGAAGTCAAGAGTGAAAAGAAAGAGAAGAAAAAGAAGAAGAGCAAGGAAGTTGATGAAGCTGAGGAGGCAGATGATGGGAAGAAGTCAGTGAAGGATAAAATCAAAGAAGAAGTGGCATCACCAGATATGGAGAAGTCAGAGAAAAAGAAGAAAAAGAAAGAGAAGAAAGACAAAGATGCAGAAAATGGAAAGCCTGCTGAAGCTGGAAGTGACGAAGAAGAAGCAGATAGAAGTGAGAAGAAGAAAGAGAAGAAGAAAAAGAAGAATAAAGATGTGGAATAGATACTCAGCAAAATCCGCATCTGTATGTTGTCAACTTCTGCATTTGTTTTTTTTGAGTTTCTGTCTTATGTTTGTTGAATGTAAGGCAGCACTGTTTTTAAAATTGGCCAGCTTAGTTCCTTCATCATTATATTGGCATATTGCTATGTGTTTTATTTACATCTCTTATGAGACTTGTGTACTTTCACTTCTAGAAGGATGCTCTGCTTGCGATTTTGAAAGGGAAGGTTTAATTCTAAGACTCTTTCTTAAAGGTTTATCCCGTAGATTGAATATCATATTGCTGATTAAACATCAATAAAACTAAGGTCTTTGAGTAGTACCTATGTGTTATCCCATTTTTATTACATTGGTCATGTTTGTTCGACCCTGTCACTGAAACAATGAGAAGTGTAGATGGTTGCAGGAAGTCCAGATTCCAAATTCATGTTGCATTGGGTTCGGAAAGGTAGATGGTTGCAGGCCTGCAGCACATAAACGTGATTGTTAAACATGCTTGTTCATATCGGGTCTAAGCCTCTGAGGAGTAAGGGTGTATTCTGGTCTTATATTTATAAATACATCATGTTTTGTCCAAAAAAAAAAGAAAGCCATGCTTGGTATGTTATCTTGTGCAGATAACAAAATTAACCCCTTGTATGGTTGGGGGATTTTGGAGGGGAGGGAAGGGGAGAATTAATTTTTTTACTTTATTAATTTATCTGAATTTGTTAGTTTTTGACTACGAATAAATATATAATTAGTTAAACCATGCATTTTTATATACTATTGTGTCCTCATTTTATTTCAATTTGTCTAAATGTAAAAATTATTTTAAATTTAAATAAGAACCCTCCTCTTCCCTCCCCTCCAAAATCCCCCAACCATACTAGCCCTAAAGATTGGTGTATAACTCTGAATATACCGTGTGACTGATGAGGTACATAATCATGGATCTAGCAACATAAATAGGTTAGTTGTATCACTTGTATGACTTGCATCTATGTCTTAAGATTTATAAAGACTGATCGATTGAAATATTCCTTCTATCCTGAAATCAAGTTCTTAGTTTAATTTCACAAGTTTCTAAGTAGGATTAAAAAAATTGACTTTACAAAATTGTTTGTGCTTTGTTATATGGGGTAATACACTATTCAAAAATTAAAATCATTAGGAATCAAATCACAAAGTTACACACTACTCATATAGCACTAATACTCCAAAAATGAGCTAAAATTGAGGTTCAATCCATTCGTTTTATAAATGTTATCCCTTTTCTAAAAGTATCCATAAATTAGGCATTCCTCTTCAATCTTTACTCCTTTCACTTACCTACACCTGCTCAACAATTAATGGTCAATTTTAGTGCAGAATATCCACCTCAAATTTGGAGTTTGGAATTGAGTCTGCCACACCGTGTCAAGGATTAAAGGTATCCATATCTCACTCTTGCCTGCACCAACATAACATGAGAAGAAGATTCATTCATAGAAGAAGATTCATTCAAATATTGTTAAGCAATTCGAGAGGATGAAAATTTGAAGGAAAAGCAATCATGAAATTCAGTGTATGTGTATCAATAAAATCTGTCAAAGAAAGTGACGCACAACAAAAAGATAATTAGAGGTTGGCCTGCCAATATATGTGCAGAGCAACTGGAAGGGACACATGCTGAGAAAATAAAAAGCATTTGGTTTGCAAAAAAATAGAGAAAATTCCTTATCAAATTCCTTATCACGACAGAAAAAAGATGAGAGCTTTAATTTGGATTATGCGGACATGTCAAAGTGAATTATCTGAAGCTCAAGACCAATTCATATGAGGCCAAATTAGATCAAACCCGAAAATAGTAAAACACACATACATTAAAAGTTTACTAAACTGGAAAATTATGAGACTAGATTAGACTTAAACAGATTTGTCCATGTCAAATCAAAACGTTTTGGTGCTATTCAAAACATCTCGAATGGACTACTCATCCATCTCATAAAACTTTATGCACTTTTCTTATATAGTTGTCTATATTTTTTTACTATTTCTATTCAAAGTAATAAGTGTGTAGCTACAATTGTTTATGTTTAAATATGGGTTCTCTGACTCTTCATTTGCAATTTGAAATAAATATAATTAAAGAATTAAATTTGAAATTGATTTTTTATTTTTTCAAATATTTGAGCATTCTTCAGATCTTAAAATCTTTGTTCTTGAGATCTTTAAATATTCGATTCTTCATTCTTCATATCTTCGAACCTTCATTCTTCGAATTTTCAAATCTCTAAAACTTTGTTCTCTATGTTTTCAAATCTTCAAAAGTTTGGTCCTTTAAATCTTTGAGTGTTCTTGAATGTAGAATTCAGTTTGAACGGCCTTCCCGTCTTCAAGTAGCTTGATCTTAAAAAAAAGGTCATTTTATGGTTTAATCTTCAGTTAAAGGGCTTCTCGAGATACATCGCTTGATCTTCAATTAAATCTAGTTTCAATATTGATATGAATATCTTCAATTATTCAAAGACTCGTTCTTCGGATCTTTGAATCTTCATATATTTGTTGTTCAAATCTTCAAATCTAAAAGGCTTCATTCATCTGATCTTCGAGTGTTCCTCAGAATTTGAACTTATTTAATCAAGAATAGACGAAATCACAGAGAATCATTCATTTATTTTTAATAATTATTGTCTCTTGATCTCTTCCTCTTCTTCGAAACAGCCTCTCCATAAATCTTTAGAGTTTTTTTGCAGCGTTATTTTGTCCGAAAGTTTTCTCATCTATTTCTTTCACCCCAATTTACAGGTGTGGAGGGGATGAGATATCATTTAGGGATTCAAGAATTCGTCCGTATCTCTAGGGCTTCAATTGCAATGGGCTTTGAACTCTATCTACTTGCTTTTCAAAAGTTAGAAAAATCATCACTTATGCAATGTTTTTGAATCATATCTCTTATATATTCAACCACTATTTAGTAATGGGTTTAAAATATATTTAGTAGGACTTGTCTATTCTTTTAAAGACTTGATTTATAATTAAATTAATCGGACATTTAAATAGATCGAATTAATTTAATCACTAAATTGTAGTCGAATGAATTCATATTAATATTTTCCTTTTGATAAGGTCCAACAACTATTACGAGTAGTCCAGTAGAATCTGACGGTGGCCCAATATGATTGAGAATAATCTGGTAGCATTTAAATGGGCTTATGGGCCCAATATCAATCGTTTATGTTTAACTTTAAAGCATGATACATAGAAATGGTCCAATCACTTCTTACATCTCCACACTCTCAAATACATAAATCACTTTCAAGTCAAATTTGATCAAATGATTCAGGCATACAAAGCATATGATTTGAATACTAGTGTGAAAGCGGTTAATCTGTGATCAATATTTTATTAATTAACCAATTAAAATATTTAACATTTTCAAATTGGAGTAAAACATAGAAAATGTGCACAAGAGCATCTATGTTTTATTCACAAAATATGGCTTATTTGTTCTTTTTTTTTGGAAAAATTGAAAATAATAATCTCAAGTATTGCCTATCTGCTATTAATAATCCCAACTATCGATTATTCCTGTGTGGTCCCAACTATAGAGCTATTTTTCAAAAATAGTCCCTAACCTGCTACAACCTGGTATAGCAGGTCAAATTTAAATGCGAACTACGCGTAAGCTATAAATAATCCCAACTATAGTTTATCTTCTTTTATTAATCTCATCTATCAACTCTCAATTTTAGAAAAATATAAAAAAATTTATATTACTAAATTAAATATTTTTAAACATGTAAAAATAATCATTAAAATTCTACAAATGTACTGAAGTTAAATAAAAAATATTTAGTCATTCTTTTTATTTGTTTTCACTAAAATTTAATTCTTTTTCTTTTTTAAAATTTTATTTTTCCTAGTTCTGTTAACAAGTTATGATTTTGTATTATTTGTCTTTATTCAATTTTACATTTTGTGTTGTCAAAAAGCAAGATGTGACTAAAATTTTTATGATTGAAAGCTTTATTCTAGTTTTTCATGAAAATATATTATATTTAATTTGTATGCTATGTTAACTCTAAAAATCTAAATTCTCTATTTTTTTCATTTTACTATTGTAATTTCTTTCTATTTTGTTTATTTCATACAGAGTATTATTATATTCTATAAATTATATGATATAGTTTATCGTTCAATTTTAGTGATTTGGGGCATATGTTTGGGATGTTTTGGCTATTTTGAATGAAAATGCATTAATATTGTAATTTAATTGATATAATGGAAATTGTAAAAAATGTAGAAAAAATGTTTAACTTAAAATTAAAATATTAATACATTTTCATTAACATAGCAAAACATCTCCTAAACCTATGTCCCAAATCACTAGAATTCAATGGTAACTATATCATATAATTTATAGAATATAATAACATAAAATAAAGTAATAGAAAGAAATTAAAAATTCTAAAATTGAAAAATAGAGAATTTTATTTTTTACAATTAAGATAGCATAACATTTAATAAAATCGATTTTCATGAAAACATCTAGAATAAAGATTTAAATCATAATTTTTTTTAATTACAATATACTTTTTGACAACACAAAGTATAAAATTGAATAAAGGAAAATAATACAAAATCATAACTTGTTAGCACAACTAGGAAAAATAAATTGGAAAAAAGATAAAGAATGTAATTTTAGTGAAAATAAATAATAATAAAAATGATTGAATATGTTTTTTATTTAACTTCAGTACATTTGTAGAATTTTAATGATAATTTTTACATGTTTAAAAATATTTAATTTGAAAATTTATAATTTTTTTTATATATTTCTATAATTGAGAGTTGATAATTGGGATTACTAAAAGAAGATCAACTATAGTTGGTATTATTTATAGCTTACACATAGTTTGCATTTAAATTTGACCTGATATACCAGGTTGTAGCAGGTTAGGGACTATTTTTGAAAAATAACCCCTACAGTTGGGACCACCCAGGAAATAATCGATAGTTGAGATTATTAATAGCGGACCGACAATAGTTGAGATTATAATTTTCAATTTTTCCTTTTTTTTGCGACCACTTATTTGTTGTATTATGCATACAAGTTTCTCAATTGGAAGAGAATGCGACTTATTTATAGATAACACAAAGTGATGGTTTACTCTTAAATATTATAAGTACATTTTATCTAATTGTCTGTGTTTTACTTCTAAGGATTTTAGTCAAATTTTTAACCCTACTTTTATAAAAATGGTTTCCGTCAATAACCCTCACGCTGCGGCGTAGGGTATAATCATTGAATTCACATGTCGGGAAAGAAAATCACATGCTTAGGAGGTTTTGATTTCTCGACCCTAATGTTTTGTTGGGATAATTAAACTTTTACATACTGAAATTGAAGGTGTCATAATATAAGAGGGTACGTACTGAAGTACATCATCGATCATAAAGACAAAAATCTTTATCCTTATGAGTTATGAATATAATTCCTCTTCCAAGCATCTTCAATGTAACGAAGTTCGTAAGTTAGAATTTTTATACATGTATTTAATTTTTGTATATATAACCTATATGCTTCTTAATCTGTTCAGTTTTTATTTTAAAAGTTACTTTTCACCCAATTTCGATAGAATACTCTTTGCAAGTCTCGTATATGATTATTACCGAGTAATACATTAATCAGATAATAAATCTGATATTCGAACTATCTTTCTCCAATCTCCACACTTTCATTTCTTTCGACCAACTCTCTTCGACACACTCCACTACCCCATATTACAGGCTGATAGCAATAAATCATCATCCTGTGATCTATTTACCATAATTACAATTGAACATAATCTCATAAATCATAATAATTTCATTTTTATGTTTATCCACTTTCGCTGGTCCATGTACATGTTTGATTGATGACATGTAGCAACACTATTTATGCTTTTTCCTTGGAAATCATTAAACAAATAATCTTGTTTTCATTGATCTTCTTAAAGCAATCGCGTATATCATTTTCTCTTTTTATCCCTAGAAGTTTTCTCTCTTTAAAGAGTAAAAAAACTGTTGGGAGATAAAAATAAAGAAAGAAGCTCTAGGGAGAAAAAGGAAAAAATTATACATGAGACCATGGTTTAGCTTGCGGTTGCAGTTAATGCGGCCATTGCGTGTTGAGTTCCAACCTTAATTAAGTTCATGAGAATTCTAGAATTTTGCGGAGATGTCTAGAATTCTCTAGATGTTTGTAGAGAATTATTAAATATTATAGAATATTCTGGAGCATTATAGAGAGATGCAGAATTATCTAGAAGCGTGTGCAAGTGTGTAGATTATTCTAGAACATTGCAAAGTTTTCTAGAGAAGTGTGGAATTCTCTAGAATCGTGCGGAAGTGTATGGAAACCTCTAGAACCTTCTCAATCAGTGTGAAGTTCTTTAGGTCTTTCTAGAAGATTAGAGAATCTTGTGGATACTTATTGGAAGACTTTAGAAGTGTAGTAATGTTTAGAAAGTTCTAGAGAAGTTTTGAAGAGATTAGTATAAATAGGGGTGAGACTACTCATTCATAGGAGTGAGCCTTGAGTGAGAGCCTGGAGAGAGCCTAGTGAGAGCCTTGTGAGAGCCTCATCAAGTGATGAAAAAGAGAGAGCCTTGAGGAGAGCTCTTGAGTGAGTGAGTGCCTCTTTGAGAGGGTTGTGAGAGTGAAGTAGTCTCATATACAAAGAGTGATGTGAGCTACCCGTTTAATTGTAAAATATCTCTCGTGCATTTTAGTTGTATAATACAAAGTGATATTGTTAGATTGAGCCTTTGTGTTACAAGTGGGTGAGTGAATACAAGAGTCCTTTGAGCCTGTGATCTTGGAAGAGGTTGGGAGTTCGGGTTTCCCCAACAGTGATATCAAGGCCAAGTTATTGGAGGTAGAGAAATGGGTAGAGTTCATCATGGGGATGTATCTCGTCTTAATTACTGTGATGATAGCAGTGTTATTGGAGGCAATCGAGATCAAAATCTCTGATGGGATGATGGACTGCACTATGGAGCTTGGGTTATACCTATATGGAGCAGAGTGATGGAATGTATTGTGGGGGTGGTTCTCAGTCTGGTTTCATGTCTTGGTCTGTTAGTGGTGCGTTGTATCGAAAGTCTTCCTGATATTGTGGTGGTCATGCGGTGTATCCCGTTGATAAACAACGGTGGTACAAGAAAAATTGCTGATCAAATGTCGGTGGAGAGTATATCTTCTTGAGAAAAAATGTACATGGTTTGATCTTGAGATTTCATCTACTATTGGTGCGTTATATCGAAAGTCTTCCTGATATTAAGGTAATGAGGTGGCGTGTCCCGTTAGTAGATAACTATGACACAAGACAATTTAATGGATCATTTCTTGCTGCGAATGAGATCATGACTATTCCTTGGTGACTTTTCGTATGGTGTGATGCAAGCTTTATTTGAGAGGATCAACTCACATGCAAGGTGGAGGTTGGTCAGTCTAAATGTGAGGCTCTTATTAGTGGTTGACCATTATTTCTCAGTTAAGTTGGTAGGGGGAGATTTGTTGGGTTCCATCCTAAATTGAGGAGTTCATCAGAATTCTAGAATTTTGCGGAAATGTCTAGAATATTCTAGATGTGTGTAGAGAAGTATTAAATGTTCTAGAATATTCTAGAGCTTTCTAGAGAGGTGCTGAATTATGTAGAAGCGTGTGCAAGAGTGTAGAGTATCCTAGAATCTTTTGGAGTTTTCTAGAGAAGTGTGAAATTCTCTAGAATCGTGGGGAAGTGTATGGAAAACTCTAGAACATTTTCAAGCAATGTGGAGTTCTCTAGGTCTTTCTAGAAGATTAGAGAAGCTTCTTGATACTTATTGGAAGATTCTGGAAATGTAGTAGTGTATAGAAAATTCTAGATAAGTTTCGAAGAAATTAGTATAAATAGGGGTGAGACTCCTCATTCATAGGAGTGAGCCTTGAGTGAGAGCCTTGTGAGAGCCTCCTCAAATGATGAGAGTGAGATAGAGCCTTGAGGAGAGCTCTTCAGTGAGTGCCTCTTTGAGAGAGGGGTGTGAGAGTGAAGTAGTCTAATATACAAAGAGTGATGTGAACTACCCGTTTACTTGTAAAGTATCTCTTGTGCATGTCAATTGCATAATACAAAGTGATATTGTTAGATTGAGTCTTTGTGTTACGAGTGCGTGTGTGAATGTACAAGAGTACTTTGAGCTTGTGATCTTAGAAGAGGTCGGGGGTTCAGGTTTTTCCAACATTGCGATGCATATTGCAAATCACATCGTCATTGTGGCGCGATGCAGTTGTTGTGCCGCACACCACTACAACATTGTGGACACATCTGCCATTGAGGTCACTATTTTAAATTCATGCATGGAGCTGTTGTGAAAGGATTTGTGAAAGGTCATAACTAGTCATATATCAATCATAAATCACGAAAAAAGACAAGATGCAAAAGTGATACTACGTATTATCT
Source organism: Cuscuta epithymum (assembly GCA_945859915.1). Taxonomy (NCBI): domain Eukaryota; kingdom Viridiplantae; phylum Streptophyta; class Magnoliopsida; order Solanales; family Convolvulaceae; genus Cuscuta; species Cuscuta epithymum. The sequence goes on along the minus strand of CAMAPF010000150.1, from coordinate 1,540,925 downwards.
TATGGTTAAGTTTAGATTGATGCTCCGTATATTATTTTGAGAAAATCAGTGAAAGGTGAAATTATTTTTATCACTTCTTCTTTATTTATTATGGAGTATTTTTTCGAGTATTTTACCATACATTTAATTCCTTTTTATCTTTTTCATAACATTTTTTTTGTATTTTTTCTCATATTTTCTCATTTTTTGTGTTTTTCATTTACTCTTTCATGTCTTCACTAGCGCCTCCCATTCTATAGGTTTCACTACTACCCCTTTCTTTTTAACTTTTATGTACTATTCACTCTCTATACCCCCCATAACAAAAAAATCTTCCCACTTTCCTTTTTCGTCTGTAACAAAAAAATCTTTCCATTTCTAAATCTTCCCATCATACCCTCATTAATTCATAAAACAATACACTATTACAACTACTTTTTTTTTGGATTTATCCTACATTCCATCATATTATTCCACTATCTTCCCATCATACCCTCAATAATTTATATTCTCTTTCACTATTCTTAATCTACCTACTTTTGAAATGAGAAGATTTTAAAGTTAGGGAGGGACTATTATTTTACATTATATTAATCCCTTTTGGGAACTCAATACATGGAAATTAGGGGTAGGCGCGGTCCGGGTCAGTCCAAGTAATTGATAAATTTTCAGAATCGCCGGTTCCACTTAACGGGTAGGTTCGGTCCGGGTATTCCAAGTGTTGAAATAGGAACCAGACCTTACCCGCCTCGTTTGAAACGAGCCGGTTCGGTCTGAGTTCTCGATTCTTTTTTTTTTTGTAAAAAAAAAACACTGCTATGCTAGCAAAGTATCAATAGTTATAACATTCTCCGACTAATTAAGTATCAATGTCACCATAATATAGTGCAAATTCAAAATAAAGAATACAAAATAACATTTTAAATTTGTTAACAAATCTATAAATTAAACAACACAAAACCACCCAAATTGAATAACACCAAAATTTAAAATGTAGAAATTTAGACATCATATGTCATAAAGTAATATGATATTACTATAAAGTAAGAAGAAACTAAACTAATATGATATCACTATAAAGTCAGAAGAAACTAAACTAAACTAATATGATATCATTGAGTAAGAGTATTCGTTTACAAAAAATATTAATTAAAGAAAGTTTGATGTATTTGGAATAGAGAATCGGGGAAAATAATTTAGGATTTTTTATGAACTTTGAAACTCTTTTTAATAGATTGTCAAGTCTCTTTAATTGTGTCTTTGTCTAAACACAAGAACATGAAAAAGTTTCTATTATTAATTAGTATATTTTATTAAATGTAATATGTTTTTTTAATAACATTATAAAACGGATCGGTCTGGGTACCCGTTTTTTCAAATTTTAAGACCCGTTTGGTTCTTAAGTTATTAAGGGAGTGTTTGCGATTGCTTGTGCTTTTTTAGAGTGATTTTTTTAAGAGATTTTTGGAAAAGTGATTTAAAGTAAAAGTAGATAGTGTTTGGAAATAGAAATGATTTTTATTAAATGGTAAAAGTTGGAGTGTTTGATAAAAAAGTGATTTGAGATATAATATTTTAATAATTTACAAATACACCCTTGGCCTTGTAAGACTACAAACGCCCATCGTAATCGGTAAAGTGCGTCGTCGGCCGTCGGCCAAACCTTCAAGACCTGAAGAATCCCAAACCCCAAATAGAGGAACATGTCAGTGGTGAATTTCCAGACTTGCAATCAAACCCCAAGCTTCAAAACCTTCAATTCCGATTTCCAAGCTTCAAGACCCAGAGCAATCAAAATTCCGATTTCCATCAAAACGCCGCCACGAAGAATACGGGAGTGTTGGCAATCAAACCCCAAGCTTCAAGACCTGCAATTCCGATTTCCAAGCTTCAAGACCGGCAGGAAAGCCATCAACGGGTACTCAGGCCTTGAGGTGGAACGTCGTCTCTGGTTTTGAGGCTCGCCGTCGTGGGGTAGCTTCTCCGGCTTGTCCATCTCCGGCAGTCCTGTTGCTCGCAGCTTCTCCATCGGAAGATGGTCCTTGCAATTATAGAAGGGAGAGGGGCAACAAGGATTTGGTGCGGAAGAAGCTAAGGATATTTTGGGTTTTTTGATGCCATTGGAGTTTGCTGTATTTACAAAAAAAAACCTAAAAGCAGTTAGAAGCTGCCAAACCCCAGCTTCCAGCTTTTAAATTAAAAGTGGGGATTAGAAGTTGGGATTACCAAACACTTCTTTTAGCTTTTTTTAATCTAAAAGCCAAACAACACTTAATTTAAGCAATGGCAAACACACCCTAAGACCTGCCCCGAACCGTTGGAGCTTTCTAAAATTAGGACCTGATCCTAACCCACCCGAACCTGTATTACCCGGTCCGACCCGTGATTCCTGTACCTGTTTGTCCACGCCTAATGGAAATAAGTAAAAGTAGAAGAGTATTAATACGAAGTATAATTTAAGAATTATTTATATTTACTATTTATTTCTTGAATGTTACCCTTGATATACCACATAAAATGTCCGTCCCCACTGAAAAATCTCTTGCTTTTTAGTAAACGATGGACATATTGTTGTCTTGTACTCCATCCGTCCCGCTATTAACTTCCTACTTTCCTTTTTGGGCCGTCCCAAAATCATCTTCTCATTTTCCTAAATGGAAAGTTATCCTACATCAAAACAGTGTCAAACAGTGCAAAACAGTGCCAAACAGTGTCAAACAATGTCTAAACAATGTCAAACAGTGTCTAAACAGTAAAGTCAAATTTATTTTCTAAATATGTGTGTAGGTCAAAGTAGTAACTTAATAGAGGGACGGAGGGAGTATAATTTTTAGTAACATTGACATTCTGATTTTACAAGATTGAAGAAAGATTTCATTTAAATGCGATGGCCTGGGGATCAAGGATGTTTTTTTGAATTGAAATTTGCTGGTCTGATCTGGTCTGGTCTGGTCTAAACTGGTCTGGTAAACGTTTGGTCTCTGTGAATTTTATAACTACGGAAGCCAAGTCTGGTCTGGTCTGCTCTGATATGGTCTGATCTGATCTGATCTGGTTTGCCTGGTCTGGGACTAAAATAGAAACATAATAATACAAAATGATACCGTAGGATTAAGTGGGAGTTCATTTATATCTTTGTACTTTGTTTTGGTAGAGATAATGGTTATGTTAAAATTGCTAAAAATACCTATAGATACTGAAGCAAATCATTTTTAGCTAATAAATGAATTAAATCTAAATAAGTAAGAGGCTAAATTACATTACATCTAATAAGTGATTAATATTCAGTAAATAGCTGGAGGGATAAAAATGAAATGCTAATTTCCCTATGTTTCATAATTGAAGTAGATTGGTCCTATACTCCTATTAGGAATAAAAACATAAAAAATCATACCACATTTTGACATGTTACCCTAGTTTTGCTCCTATTTGGAGTAATTACTAATAAATAAATTAACTAATAAATAACTTGTTGATAAGCTGGAAAATCACCTCACCAAAAAGTCACTAAAATTGTTCTTTTTGAAAAAAAAAAGATCTAACTAATACTACGTAATAGTACTCGGCTTTAAAAAATGTGATACAGAATACTTTAAAAAATGTGATAGAGAATATCGTTTTTTAATCTCCAACGCCTTTATAGATGTAATCTCAAAACTATTTCCAGTTTTCCACAATCATTTTAAAAAACACTCTACATTTAAAGGTGCCTTTGGAAGAACTTTTGCTTACAATAAATTCACATCTAAAATAAGCTTATGGTATTCAAATAATTTATTTACTATAAACCTATTTGTCTATAAAAAAACAAACGTGAGCTGATGTCTCGATCCGCAAAAAAACATTTATCAAACAAGATGTCAAATTTATGAGAAAACCATTAACTGCTTCCTGTTTTGATGACGATGGAGATGGAGGCAAAGAAGTAAAAGAAAAGGAAGAAAGAAAAGAAAGAAACTCGCATATAGAAAAGCTCAGCTCATGGCTGTCAGCATCAAGCCCTTGCACTGACGCGTCTAAGGCATCCTCACCACCCTGGAAACGTTTACACTTGAAATACCCATTGCTGTCTCTTCCTCCTTCTTCCTCGGCCCCACCCCACCTCCCTGTTCTTGCCCCTAAATCACTCCACCGCCTCTTCATTTAATCCCTTCCATTTTCCGGCCACTTTCTTGAAAATCCCGATGTCTGAAATGGCGGCCACGGCGGCTGGCGCTGCAATCTGGTCGGGTCAACCCATTCAACCGTCAGCTCCCCTTTATCAGATTTGATTTTGGTTTTCCGAAAAAGACCACTTTTTGGGTGTTGTTATTGGGTTCTGGTAAGATTTCTTTCTTTCCCATACAATGGAGGAGGAGAAAGTGGCGATAACGAGGAAGCTGATTGAAGTGGTGAACGAAATAGCGGCCATTTCTGACTTCAGGTCCGTGGTGAAGAAGCAGTATTTCACTCTGGCCAGGCGGCTGAAGCTTCTTACTCCGATGTTTGAAGAGATTCGCGATAGCAAAGAGGCGGTCCCTGAAGCCTCGTTGAATGCGCTGGTATCCTTGAAGGCTGCTCTTGACTCAGCTAAGAATTTGCTCAAATTTGGTGGGGAGGGCAGCAAAATTTTCCTGGTTCGCTCCCTTTCCCAAATTGCAGATTTTTAGTTTGATTTGTGTGTTTTTTCTTTTTCTCTTTATCTTTCTTTAGTTTCTGTCTTTCTTCGATTGCTTTTGTTTGATGCAGTTTCTTTGGCTTGAAGTTGGAGACTTGATGTTACTGCACTCATTATAAAAATTTAATCTTTGAAACTGAATTTTTTCTTTTCTATCTTATGAAGCTTATAGTGAACTGCAGCATAGGTATATCAGTATATGCCTTTTATTTTCACTTCTTTCCCCTTTCAAAAATATGGATTTCAAAACGTTATCTGAATTCTTGAAGGAATTTTGCTTTTTTAATTTAAGGTATGAAATTATGAAACGACAAGAGCTATATGTGGGATTTGAAAAAATGGGGCAGTCTAAGGAGGATAGGATATGGAGTTGAATGAAAAAGCTATCAATCTAAAAGTTTATAATATCTTCTGCTTTTTTGGAAATCTTTTATGTATCTATCAATTATGGAAGAAGTTACCACTAAGATCTTGGCGGATACAACTCCTTTACATGTGAAATTCCATAATATCCTCAAGTGGAACTATTACCCTTGTTGTATATGTTTTGATGAGATAACTTGACAGAATTACTAATTTCTAATACATTCCATATTTAGCTAGATGCTCTATTCACTTGTATTTCATCTGCAGCATTTTCAGTAGTTGTTAAACATGCTTCAGAGTCCAGACCATCTACAGCATATTAAATGACCTCTAAACTTTTATTTGATTGTTACAAATTAGGAAAAAGAAAGTTTGTGTTATGGTTTTGTTTTACTTGCATTCTTAGACTGTACTCTATGTTTCCCCCTTCAATGATTGCCACTAAAGTCACTATTTTAGGATAACTGTAGCTGTTTAATCATAGTCAGTCACTAGTAGGAGCAGTTGATTTCCATAATATTATCCATTATGCATTCAATGCAATCTCATCTATTCAACCCTAAATAATTTCTTCTTGTTTAGATTCCAAATCTACTCTCTACTTTGATTTATCATTCAAATTGATCCTTAGAATTTATAGCCATGACCATATTTGTGCTTGTCTTAGTAAAACCGTTTTGAACGTCGTCTCATCATTGTTTTCATTTGTTAGCATTTATTGTTTCATATTTTTCAACTTTGTATCTGTAACATGTAATAGTAGATTTTGATATGTTCACAACTTTTTCACGATTTAATAAGTTGCTACATGAACGAACACACACACATATTTTATGTATTACCATTATAGCTTTAATAGCTCTGCCATTCTATGTGATACCTGCATGGACATATGTTGCTTTTGGTCCCATGAGTATTCAGCCATTTTCACTTTTGCTACCCAATTTTTATTTTTCCAATTGTGGTGCATGATTATGAACTTTTTGCTACTTTTGATCCTCCTGATCACTTATCTGGTGAAAAACAACACTAAGAACATGCTGGTTAAGTGATTGGAAGGACCAAAGGTGGCAAGAAATCCATAGTAGTGCACCAAAAGTGAAAAATGAAAGTCAATAATCAAAACAGAAAATTACATAATAGTTGTGAAACCAGAAGTATAATATTATCTTCAATACCAATCAAGTTTTGCCTTCAATGTCAACCCACTTATTTTTTTGCAGGTTTTAGAAAGGGATCAAATTTTGAATAATTTTCACGAAGTGACCACTCAACTGGAGCAAGCATTGAGTGAGATTTCTTTTGAAAACCTTGACTTATCAGATGAAGTTAAAGAACAGGTTTAAACATTCTCTAGACATGCCTTTAATTTCCAGGATCTTTTGTTTTAAAAATATAACATGTTTTCAATCATCTTGTCTGATATGTCTTTGATTTTTCTTCTTCCAGGTTGAGCTTGTTCTTTCTCAGTTCAAAAGGGCCAAAGTGAAGGCAGATACACCTGACGATGACATATATGAGGATTTGTTATCCCTTTACAACAGTAGTGAGACTTCTATAGATCCAGCTTTGTTGAGGAGATTGGTAGACAAGTTACAACTAGCCGGAATAAATGATCTTACACAAGAATCTCTAGCTTTGCATGAGATGGTTACTTCTACAGGTGGGGATCCAGAAGAGACCATAGAGAAGATGTCAATGCTGTTAAAGAAGATTAAAGACTTTGTGCAGACTGAAAATGTCAACATTAATTCTTCCTCCGCCATAGAGAAGTCTTCAAGCTTAGGAGAGACATCCACAGAGGAGAGTGGAAAGACAACCCCAGTTATACCAGATGATTTCCGCTGTCCTATATCTCTGGAGCTTATGAATGACCCTGTCATTGTTTCAACTGGACAGGTTTGACAACCAATTCTATTGCTTTTTTATTTGCATACTTTTAAAGGGATAAGGTACATATTACCCTTCATGTGAAAGTATTTTTTGGTTAAAATGTATATTAGCCCCTGCAGGTGAAAATATACGTTTTGGCCCATAGCCGTTACTTTATTCTTATCATATTACAAAGCCTGACTTTTTTTCACCACTAGTAAGCTTTTTTTACATGAATATCAAATTAATCATGTGTGGAATCTTTCCTGTGAAACCAATATTTCATTCATAGAAACCTTAAAAAAGTACATAACTCAAATATAAGATTTATGTATTGTAGAGTTTCATTCACACAACATTTTATGCATCAATGACGTTTTTGTACACTACATAGGAAATTGTGTATTTTTTGTGATCTTTAGGCTGTCTTAGAATTTGAGTGTCAATCTTAATTTGTAGGCAATCATTATGTCTGTTAAGGGTATATTTGAGTCCATTGTTAAAGAAATATTTGCACCTTTTCCTTCTATCTATAAATTTGATGTTTTTGGTTATTTGGACTTGCTTCATTATGTTCCCCATTAAAACAGACTGTTTTCTCTTCAGAGACCGAAACAGTAGTGGTTCAGCCGTAGTTTTCCAGTTGCTTCCTTCTAACTGGTTATATTTTCTTGAAGTGTAGACCTATGAACGTTCATGCATTGAGAAATGGATAGAAGCAGGACACACCAGCTGCCCAAAGACACAACAGCCCCTAACTCACAACATCCTCACCCCCAACTACGTCTTGCGCAGTCTTATAACACAATGGTGCGAGTCAAACGGGATCGAACCGCCTAAACGACCTGGGACTTCCCGGTCCCGCCAAAATAAATCCTCCTCCTCGCCCGTTGAAGACTGCAAGATAGGAACTCTGATATCCAAACTCAGATCAGGCAACCCGGAAGACCAACGGACAGCCGCTGGCGAGATCCGTCTCCTCGCCAAACGAAACGCTGACAACCGTATAGCGATAGCAGAAGCCGGGGCTATACCATTGTTGGTCAACCTTTTATCCAAACCCGATTCCCGAACCCAAGAGCATGCAGTCACAGCCTTACTTAACCTCTCCATATGCGAAGACAACAAAGGAGTGATTATATCTGCAAATGCGGTCCCTGGCATCGTCTATGTCCTCAAGAAAGCAGGCATGGAGGCAAGAGAAAATGCGGCAGCCACTTTATTTAGTCTCTCTGTTGTGGATGAAAATAAGATCATAATTGGTGCTTCGGGAGCTATTCCTCCTCTAGTGGCTTTGTTAAATGAGGGTAGCCAAAGAGGGAAGAAAGATGCCGCCACTGCGCTCTTCAACCTGTGCATATATCAAGGCAACAAAGGGAAGGCGGTTCGAGCAGGGGTAGTGTCCATATTAATGCAATTGTTGACCGAACCACAAGGGAGTATGGTAGATGAGGCGTTAGCCATACTCGCTATATTAGCTAGTCATCCCGAAGGGAAGTTAGCCATTGGGAGCGCAAAAGCTATGCCGGTCTTAGTATCCTTCGTAGCAAGTGGGTCCCCTCGGAACAAAGAGAACGCAGCCGCGGTCTTGGGTCACTTATGCTCGGCTGACCAGAATGTGGTCATAGCTCAGGAACTGGGTGTTATGGAACCTTTGCTTGATTTAGCACAGAACGGAACGGAGAGAGGGCGTCGAAAGGCTGCCCAGTTGCTTGAGAAAATTAACAGGTATGTTGAACAACAGAAGCAGGCCAGTCAGGTGACCAAAGATCAAACAACTGATAACCAGACACAACCAGACACATCTGTGGATTGTTGATTCGAGTTTTTTTTGGTTTAGTGCGTGGTTGTTTTCAAAACATTTCGATAGGGTGTAGGTGGAAGATCACCTCATCTTTTATATATGTCTTACATATATTTGTTCTTTATCCTATCAAATGGGTCAAGATGCATGTATACATACAACATCCTTTGGCAAAACTAAGGCTGATTTGGTGAACAAGAACTGAAAAGGAAAACTCTGAATTCCCCTCTCCTTCACTTTTTAATGAAGGAGAATGTGTCATGTGTCAACCTTAATTTAACAGTAGCTCACTTATTTTACAAGAGAGAGATGGTGTTTTTAGACTTGAGTTCCATTCAGACTCTAATTTCTTTTGAGAAGGACAAGTAATCCCATATGGTGGTTTGGTTTGTATTCTAATGTTTGGTCTATATTTATCTGTCTCAACACTTACGAATTTTGCTACAAATTTTGTAGACTTCTTTTGGGATGTTGAATTGTTGAGTAAGAATGTAAGATAAGCAGTTTTCATTAGCTACAATTAAGTGCACTGCTTGTCTGCTTTAGCTTAGACTAAAAATGAGTCAAGTGGTTGTTTTTATTTAATAGAACAATGAAAACTATTATTTACCCGTCATTTTCAGATATAATTATGAGTAATTAAATTTTAGCAAATAATGCGCTTGAATAATTACATGTTCCCTTTCAAAAAAATAATAATAACATGTTCAACAAACCAAAAGTCAATTATATCATTATCAATTTTGCATAAACCTTTTAATGATTTATTTTCACTTTCTCGGAAAAGGCAATGCAACGTGTAAATTACACGGTGTAATAATGGCTACAAAATACGCTCTAGCGCAATACAATCGATGATAAACTATGTTTGATTTTGTACGGAATATGGTGTCTGTTGGTCCAAAATAGGACGCTCGTAGGCTTTTAGGAAAGCTACGTAAGAACACTCAAGCAGAAATCAGGAAAGTAATACGAGTAAGGAAGGTAGCTAGAGAGTTTGGTAGCCAGAAATAGCATCTAGAATTCGCCCCCTAATCTGAATTACAACGTGCCATTTATAGGCGTATACAAATCGTAACCGCTATCGATAATAATGACTAATTAATTACAACATTAACACAGAATTAAATACATAATTAATAGCGCATTGATTGCTTGACCGTTACTTTTCCTAGCTGGCAGGTCGGCCGGACTGGCAGGCTTCCCGCTGGGCTGGTAGGCAGGCTCCAGGTTGTGGACTTGGATCCAAGGGTCCAAGTTCGGGGCTTGGGCCGATTAGGCTCTGGGCCTAGTCCCATTACTCCATCACGAGTCCCCCACTCCCTTAGTCGAGTAGTAGACTCGACTAAGAGGGAGTAGTCCAAGTCAGCTGCCCTTCTCCGAGACTGGAAGATCTCTGCCCTTGTCCATGTTGGGGAGATGCCTCATTAAAAACCTTCATCAGGAAAAAACCCGATGGGAAAAAATTCTAATGAAGGGAAAAAGAGTACACCCGATGGCCCCAAGATGAAGCAAAGGGTGAAATCTTCAGCCTTTATTGCAATGATCACCATTAGCGAAGAGGATGGCCAGAACCGTTCTTCTCATCGGGCTCGGACTCATCAGGCTCGTCTTCGTTCAGTCGTACCTGCACATAAAAGCAACAAGTGTAAAATAGAGCATCTGGCCCGGTGCTGAACCATGGCTCAGTGAGTAAGTGAGTCAGACTCACTACCTGAAAAGAGTGACATCAAATTCCCAAGTTAGGTCTCAACCCAGTCTCCGAAAGGAAGATTGAATCCGCGAGTAAGTGACTCGGAGTCACCATTCGAACGGATAATCCAACCCCACAGAACTAAAGTATATCAGCCTTTTCGGGAAATGTGAATGTCAATTAAGTGAGAAAATTGCTCGGAAGAGCGTGGCTCTAGGCCCCTAACAAGAGTTTAACTCGGCACCCGAGGTTAGTAGTTCGAACCCGCAAGTGAAGACTTTTGAACGGGCGACACGTCCCCCGAGGTCGGAGTGTGATGCACTAGGAAGGGGTAAAAGCACGCAAAAACTCGTATGAAATCAAGAGTGTGCGGTATTAACATTTATATTGGAGCTTATTAATCGCCACACCCATATGACATGATCCGGTGGCACGAATGTGTGTGCTCGACCATTGTACGAGTGTGTGTGCTCGTCCGGTGTATGTGAGTGATTGGATTTCATAAGTCCATTTTTCAATGTTAAAATTACACACATTTGAAAAGAGTAAAAGCAATTATACCACTTAATTTATCTTTTCAAATGGCTCGATTTATGATTTTTGTTTCATATTTTTTATGCACTCCGTAACAAATATTGAAGATTTTTGTATACTTAGCTTTTTGAAAGACGAGACTGAAATCTTGTTGAAAATTGAAATCTGGTCCATTGAATAAATTGGCTCGCCCAAAGGTGGTCCGGTCAACTGTTTCCATTTGGCCCAACTCTTTTGCCTTTCACCCACCCCTGCTGTATACGGCCAACTAGAGCAACCTAATAGTTGACCATCTTACCAAGCCTTCCTCTTACAGCCGCCAGACATGGAGGCCGAGACAGTGAGCATTTGGTCATAAGGGACGCGCCGTCGAACCCGATGGTCCCCGCGTACGGACGTCACCGCCTAGTACAGCCGGGCGGTCGTCGTCGTTGGAGGTCACCAGAGAGCGTACTAGGGGCGTTGGGTCTGCCGATGTGAACATCGGTTCCGATGGGTTGCATAACTGCATTGTTACTTCCAGTAGCTTCTGGCCGCCATTAATGGCAGATATTTGAGGTTGAGCTCCAGCAATCGGAGTACAGGGCCATGGATCGAGGAGGTAACCGTGACCCAGGCTCCAATCGTCAGCTGTGAGGGTGACCAACACGGCTGCGGCGCGATCGGTGGAGAGGCAGGCACCGCCGGGACGGAGGTGGGTCGGTGTTGCTGGGCTGCGTTGCCAACCAGTACAGTTCCAAGTGCCATCCTCCATGTTTTCTAGGTCTTCGTGTGGACGCTGGTTGATGGCCTACACCCACATCCCCATTGCTTTACAAGACCAATTTTTTCATTCTTTGTTCAGATTTTGAATTTCAGATATGAAAAACTCACAGAAACCTTCAAACTTTCCATTTTTCCTGAAGTTTTCTGGTTATTTCCTACTAGAGTGATGTGAGAGACAACGAGAGACTCTCAATGAAAGCACCAATGTTGGTCCAAAATAGGACGCTCGTAGGCTTTTAGGAAAGCTACGTAAGAACACTCAAGCAGAAATCAGGAAAGTAATACGAGTAAGGAAGGTAGCTAGAGAGTTTGGTAGCCAGAAATAGCATCTAGAATTCGCCCCCTAATCTGAATTACAACGTGCCATTTATAGGCGTATACAAATCGTAACCGCTATCGATAATAATGACTAATTAATTACAACATTAACACAGAATTAAATACATAATTAATAGCGCATTGATTGCTTGACCGTTACTTTTCCTAGCTGGCAGGTCGGCCGGACTGGCAGGCTTCCCGCTGGGCTGGTAGGCAGGCTCCAGGTTGTGGACTTGGATCCAAGGGTCCAAGTTCGGGGCTTGGGCCGATTAGGCTCTGGGCCTAGTCCCATTACTCCATCAGTGTCTGTCTACAAGATAGATTTTGAAATTGTTTGTGTAAACAGATAAGTGTACATTATATGTGTAAAAAAGTGTGCACCCACAACATTTTGCACAATGAATGACCTAGTTAATAAAAGAATTACTCTTTTGAGAGCAAAAGAAATAAGGAGGGGAGTGGGGAATACTTTTTTCTTTGGTAGGGAAGAAACAACGAGAAATAAATGTTTGGGATATATAAGGAAGAGGCATGCATATATTAAGAAAGTGGACTAAATATTTATGCACATGCATTAAAAAGAAAAGAAAAACAAAAAAGGCGAAATAATGTGGTTCATATAAATATTCAAGTATGAATCAATTTAAACTATATAAATACTTTATCAAATATGGTGTAAGATAAACATGGTGGTAAATGTAAAAAGATTAATATATATGAGATAAATCAAGTAAAGTGAAATATGTAGTTTAATTTGTACTAGGATATATAAGAAAATATAGAATTTGCTTAGTTAATAAGGAGTTGCTAACTTGCTATGAAAGTTGCCAAACAATAGTTTCAAAAAAACCGTGGTCGTCTCCCTAGGTGATTAGGGTTGGAGTCCGGAGGTGCGCCGTTTCTGTGACGGCCGATTCTTCCTAGCAGTAGGGCACGTCGGTCTTGACGGTCCTTCGGCCGGGCTTTGTGTGGGTGATATTGACTTCTTCGCAGGGCACTTGATTTCGGCTTGGTGGATTAGAAAGCAGAGCATTGTTTTCGGTTGCTACTTTGGCTTGTTGTACGGACTCTTCTGTACCTCGAACGAACTGCGGCTAATAGTGAGATGGAAGATATTGCAAACAAGTATAAGCAGGAGATGACTATTGGGAATCAAGAGGAAGAACTAGTCTTTGACGAGGAGCCCATTGAGTTTGGCGTGGGTCAGACTTTGATCAACAATGGAGATTCAATTAGAGTGGTACAGACGGTACGACCTCCTCCCAAACCACCGCCATGGGGTGAACGAAGTGCTAGGGTCTGTGAAAATTATCCTTTTAGTTTTTGTTTTTTTTTTGTCATTTGGATTTTTGTTAACGTTTATGTTGTTAGGGTTGTCATTCTGTTTCGAAGCTTTGCCTGTTTTTATGTAGTTGGGAGTATATGGATCTATAGAACGAGGGGCAACTGTGTCAAGCCTGTTACATGATTAGCGATTCGTGTTACTCTTTCAGGGGTGGTTGTTTCTAAGGCTCATCATAGGGTTTATAGTTGTAGTTTTTGGAGGTTAGTTGGTGTCAGTTTTGATTTTCCTTCGATTGATGTAACGATCCTGAAGCTAATCTAGGATATTTTCCGTTCCCAAAAAAATTGTACTAGGATATTTTTAATTGAGCTTTTGTTTTTATTTATATTGAAATTCCAACTTTAATTAAAATAACTTCCTTAGACGGGGTATTTCTTTTTGGCAATTTTTATGGCACAATCGCTCAATTTTGACATTTTTCATTTGGTAGATACAAAAATGTTATAAATCATGTAATTAGCTCCTTGAAGTGGAAAAATGGAAAATATGTATAGTGTGACCAAAACATGTCATTCCGTTATAGGTAGTATGTACTCCGTATTTACTAACTAGTTAGTCGACCCTCATATTGCACTGATGACAAACAAAATTGAACTTGCTCGTAACACAATTTATAATATGTACGTGCTTTTTTATTATAAAAAAGACAAAAGGGTCAAATAGGCTCCCGAACTAATTTAAAAAATGCAATTCACCCCTTATATGGAAGGTTCTGTCCGTACATATCTAATGGAGTACTAATTAGCAGGGGCGGAGCCAGGACTCTGGGTCGGGTTGGGCCGGTACAAAGATTATTTTTGAAAAAAAAAACTACACGAAATTTTTTATACAAAAAAATTGGACACTTAAAATTTGACCGGGGTCAAGGTTGGCCCTCGCCTAGCTACGCCTATGCGTGTTCCATTGCAGAAAATGATCTTTCTGTTGTTGCAGTCAATGTTTGAAATTGCGCACTGTGGAGTTGAGGCGTTTTTTTCCCAAGACGTATTGCGTAAGCCTCAAAGCGCATTGAGGCGTAAGGCTAGGGCGTAAATTTTAATGCATGAGAAATTTTTATATAAAAATTTATAATCAATAAGAAATAAAAATTCCTGTAAAGTAACATACTTAATTACCAAACTAACAATAATGTCATAAAATTATGGAAATTTTAGTTGAAAATGGCATCATAGAAGTTCTTTAACCTAAAATTCTAAGTTTTTCATTTATGAATGGAAAAAGAATTGCTAATGGTAATATGAGTACATAATTCGATATATTAATCTAATCCAAATTAAAGAATATATACGATTATACTTGAAACAAAAATTCAAATGTTATGAATAAGAGAGAATTCCCTAAATAGGAATAAAAACGTTTTGAAATTCCAAAATAGGAGTATCATGTTTTTTATTCTTTGAATAGGAGTAATCTGTCAAGTTTGGAAGAAAATGACATGTTTAAAAGTCTTGTAATGTCAAACTTGGCAGAAATTTACTCCTATTCAGGGAATAAAAAACATGATACTCCTATTTTGGAATTTCAAAACGTTTTTACTCCTATTTAGGTCAATTTCTGATAAGTAAAACTTCACTAATAATAAAGAAAAGAATTGAATATAAATAATTAAAAACATTGCCAGAAACATAAAAAAAAAACATACGAGTAGTAAAATACGTGGCAACAACTAATTAATTTCAAGCCTAAACAAACATTAAACTAAAATGGAATCCACTCAAAAGGATATTGCCTGCAGGCTGCAGCGTATCAAAAAGCTTACAGATACGTGATGCGTCCAATGTCCGTGATGTCCGTGCCAGAATGGAATCCACCCTTGCTGTTTTGTTTCTTTTGTTAAGATGAGCATTGGACCGTTTTTTGAACTGGGCCAGAATGGATCTGCACTGGGCCACTATTTTTCTTGCACTGGACTAATTCTAAAAAAAATTTAAAAACTATATATATAATAAAAAAATATAAAAAATTACCCTGGGCCATGGCCCAGCCAGGCCACCCCCTCCCTCCGCCCCTGCTAATTAGGATGACTTATCTGTTAGGTTTATGCGCTAATTTTATTCTACCTACAAACTCTAGATACTGTAGTCCTTTAACGGAGAGAGCCAGGGGCGGAACCAGGGGGACTGGGGAGCAAGCCGGTGCGGCCGCCACTCCTTCGCCGGAGTTTTTCTAGTACTAGGATTAGGTATTTATCCTGCCGCCCCCATGAGCTTCATCTTCTTTATAGAGACGGAGGCCTGCGGTGCTGAGATGCAGCAAACCAGAGAGTCAACGAACTGCAGGGTTTTTCTTTTAATTAATTGAATCCGCCAAATGACGGCGTTTGGTTAAGTGCACAGTAAAAAATCAACGTCGTCGTTTTGGCCCAATCTGATATATACGTTTGCCCTTCCGCCTTCCCAATCCCCTCTGCCGGCTCTTCATCGTTCCTTCGGCTTTGTTTGCAAACACTGAAAAAAGCGCTTCCCAGCTTTTGGCTTAAAAAAATTAAAAAAAGTGTTTTCAAGTAGCAACTTCTACATAAATTAATACTTAAAAGTTAAAAGCTAGAATCTGCTTTTTACTTTTTCTATTACACAAAAATCACTTATTTTACCAAACACTACCAACTTTTAATTTTCAAAATAACTTTTTTCTCAAACACTACCAACTTTTGCTATTAATTACTTTTTCCTAAATCACTTTTAAAAAATAAAAAGCACTTGGGAGCAGGGATGGATTTAGGGGGGGGGGGGGGGGGGCGCGGGGGGGGCGACCGCCCCCCTTGGACATTCAATTTTTTTTACCATATATGTAATATTTTCATAAAACTTTCATAATTTAATTAGATTCGCCCCCCTTAGCTTTTAATTTTCAAAGTTAGTATATAGTCTTACATAATGTGATACTTAATTGGAGATTTGAAAGAATAAACATCTAAAATAATTTACATAACTTAAACAAATAAACAATAGAGTAACTCGTTATTTAAGATTTAGGATACTTATTATATAAGAATTCCTAGTTTTGTAATGTTTAATTATCTTTATTAGATAACAAGTACTGGATTTTGTAAAACATATATCAAACAATATTAAATACCAGACACATTAATTACACAATTTTTAGATCACGTGAAATGAATCCAAAATATAAATATTTATAGACATTAGATTACATAATTCATTTACTTCTTGGTTTCTGAAAATAATTTATTGCATGGATAATAAACTTTAAACTATTGTAATATTAAGAAAACTTCTCATGAGTCATGACTCACGAACACCCTCCTTGGTGGACAAAAATTACAATTCAATAACCGATTTATGAGGTTAAACAATGTAGAAGTTATTAAAAATGTATTGGTTGATGTCTTTGTCATCGTCTAAACTTAAAATGTATTAGATTTAAATGCCGTTCGGGATGTGCATGTATTAATGTCAATTTTTGAATAAAAATAGCCGCATAGCCCCACAGTAGCGAAAAAATTTCGCCCTGCTACACTAGGGGAAAAAAATTCACCCCGCTACAATAACGAAAAAAAATTCACCCCCTACACTAACGAAAAATTTCGCTCCCCTTGACTCAGAATCCTGGATCCGTCCCTGCATGGGAGTAGTGTTTGCAAACAAAGTTGAAGTGATACTTCCACAAACCACAGTCCCTCCCTTGTCTTAAGTCACCGTCAGTCCGTCTCGGTCCCGCAGAGTCACCGCCGGCCGTCTAGTTTAGCATCTACCTTGTTTCTCCGGTCCACACTCTGAAGTCTGAACTCCGTATTGGACTAGCGGCGAAGCCATTTGCCTACTTTGCCACTTTGGTAATTATTTTTAAAATTGAAATCTTTTTAAATTAGTTTAATGTCTTGGCGTTTTGAACAATTAGTTTAATTTCTTATTTGCTTCAATTACTTATTTACTTTAAAAGTGAATTTATTAATTGCTTTACACTTTACAGTTTAAATTCTTGTACACTTTTATTGATTATATACTTTAATTGCTTGAATTGATATAGAGTTGAAATTGTTTGTGCAATTTTTTTATTAATTACTTTCATAGTTTCATTGTTATACTTGCTTTAAATTTTAATTGATTAATTGCTTTAACTCTTTAAGAATTTAAAGTTGAAAACATTTTTTACTCGTTAGGTTACTCGTGTGATATATCTATTTTACAATTTGTAACACGAGGCGTTTGCTCTTCTAGATGGGATAACGAAGAAAGTAATAGGGAAAAACATAATCGTGTCGAATTTGATATATCCAAATGATGTTGTCTCTAATTCTAGATTCCGTAAACCAATCAATCAAAGATGACAATTCTTGTATTAGAGACCAAGTTCTGAGAGAATATTTAACAAGATGTCTGTGTAGATCAATGGGACATGTATATCCTAAGAAAGCATATGGTAAAGATAAAAAGAAGCTATCAAGTTTCTACCGCCTTGGTTTGAGCATATGCACACACGCCCTTACACAATTGTCTCCAATTGTTTCTTCTTCTAACAATTAATTAATTGTAATGTAATGTACCTTTTTCACAAATTTTATATTATGTAAACTTTAATAACAATTTATTCATCATCATCCTCATACCAGCTTCGAACACTCGACCTGCCTCAAGCATAATCTAAGTGCATCCAGCAACGCCAGATAGAAGCTGGTTTTAATAACAATTTATATTTTGTCATTTTATAATACTTTTAGTCTCCCCTTACTTTTTGTTTTGGTTCCACCTTTGGAGAGAGCCCAATAATAAGTTGATATTGAAAGCCCAATTGGTAAAGTCCATCCGTACATTGTACGTAGTGCATACATATTTGATTTATACTGCGTACAAACTACATCCAAATATATAACGATTCCTTTCACAGTTTCACCTCTACATTTTAGATTTGGAGCTCTTTATATAGTCATATAAATGATATGATCGTATTTCTTTGGTCTCCAAGTCTTAACTACCAAGTATAAAATCTTGTGTCTATTAGTACAAGTAGAGAAAATTACAACTCTCGCTCACTTTTTTGTCTGAAATAAAGCATAATCATATTTTCGTTTCAATCATGTTGTCTTTCTTTCTTTTTCATTCCTATAAAAGGTTGAATCCTCAATCCTAAAGACTTCCACGTCTTGACTCGACAAGACATATGAAAGGATGTAAATCATGCATGATAATTCAATCAGCCCAATGGTGGTGAGTCTTCATGCCCGTGCGCACTAGAGGTCTAGTCCGGGGGCATTTTCATTTGGAGTATTAATTACTCCTTTTGTGCTACTCAACATTGCAAATTTGCAATCACGTCGCAGAATTATTGCCTATTCAAATTAGTACATTTTAAAACTACATTAAGAGTTTCATGTAACCCAAAATCGAGTTTGATACAAACACTACGTTAGAAGTTACAAATTTAAAACTACTTTAAATGTTATGTATTGAAAAGTCTCATACCCTTGGCACAATCAACTTAACCGAGTTAAAACTAATTTCTTACAATAAATGTTTATCATATCCGAATTCAGTTTCGGGAAACGATAAAACTATATACTCCCTCCGCCCATTCAAAGGTTCTCACTTTCCATATTTTGATGTCTCACTTAAAGGTTCTCATTTTCTATTTTAAGAAACAATTAACACTCTTAAATAACAATTTAATCGTCAAATATTAAAAGTAATACATTTATAATATATACATAGTACTTATTATAATATATACATAGTACTTATAATATATACATAGTACTTATCAAAATTATTTCTATAAATATATTTGAATTAGAATATTTAATTATTATCTATATATTCATGCCATTTTGTCATGGGAGCCTTTGAACAGGACGGAGGTAGTACATAATTTCAGAATATGTGGATTTTAATTATTAATACTCATAACTAATTTGTATGTAATATGTTTTATAGGACAATTTTAACTTTATTGTCATTCAACAATTATAACTGCATTTGCATAAGGAAATTTAAAACGAGACCTAAAGAGTACTCATCAATAATATAGAACAAAATGAAGTCCAACTAATAATTAAATAGTAAAGATAAATTAAGAGTCTATTTGGTAACACCTTATTTTACATTTATGAGGCCAACTTTTTTAGCAAACACGTAGCTTTTGATTTTTCACGTTGAATGATGTAATAATAAAATAATTATGGTTAAAATTACTTTTGTACCTGAGTTGGTTGACATTGAAGAAGATTACTATTTTAGATTTATTTACATATATTTTTTTCGTTTTTTATTAATATATTTTAAATATGCTTTTTTACAATTTAACATACTCAACCAATTCAGTTGTTTCAAATCTCTTGTATCAATTTCAATGAATTAAGACAATTCAATCATTTTGAGTATTACCTAAGAAGTATTAATTAAAAGGGATATAGTCCATATAACTTTAGTTAATACAATGACATACTCTCTCCGTCCCCAAAAGGTGTGCCAAATTAACTTTTCTCAGTCAATGACAAACAACTTTGATTAATTTATTTGTAATACAAAAATATTTTGAATATAAAAATTATATTAAAATTTTCCTTATTCCAAATATTTTCAAAAAAGTATAAAATTTATATATAAATATACACAAATATAATAATTAAAATCATTATCCAAAGTTTGTCATCATTGACCAAGAAAAGTCAATACGAACCTTTTCGGGATGGAGGTAGTATATGATAGAAGAGTGAATACAATTTTTAAAAACAATTGCGCCCGTATGTACATAAAACACACCGCTTTTTTCAAAAAATTATTCACCCTAAGTAAACTTCATGAAAAATATATTCACAAAATTTTTTCAAAAAATTCCTTTCAGAGCACCTAAAATGAAGGCGGCTAGATGGTACTCCCGGTAGTCTGGACTGTTGAGAAAAGCTCTAAACACAACACTTGTCATATCCTATGCGTCTAGCTTTACGCACCGGGCAAGACCTATGTTGTAAAAACCGGACCGGAGAGTGACCCGGCCACATGACTGGGTCACGGGTCAATCCGGTCAACGCCGGAAAACCGGTCAATGATTATACGTCTATATAATAATAGTAAACATATAATTATATATAAAATTGTAATAAAAATTAGTTACTATTCGTAATAATCAACTAACAATACTACTTATTAAGCATTTAATACACTCTTATAATATTTCAATGTATATTTTGATCTTATAAAATTATATAATGATATTTTTATTTTTATCGTACATCTATATTATAATTTGGCATGATGTTCATTCTTAAATAAATATATAAATATATTACGCAGTTTTTCTTTTTAAGGTATTGAAATTGCAATTTTATTGGTATAAAAAATGCATTAAAAATAAAAAGGAAATTACTTTTTTTTGGTAAAAACACCCAAAAACTGGGTTTTACCGGGTTTTTCGGGTTTCTTGGGTCCGGGTCTTGACCGGGTTTTCCCGGGTCAGCCGAGTTTTTCCGGTTTTTGACCATTTCCGGGTTTTGAAAAAACCGAACCGGTTTTTTGTTCGGGTCACCGGGTTCTGGGTCAACCCGGCCGGATCGGGTCGGTTTTTTAAAGATAGGGCAAGACTTGAAATTAGTAAAGTTAATGAAATGGCCGATCAAATAATCAAATAATCAAATAAGATGAACTCTTTTAGAATATGGTGTAAACTATTCCATTCATTTCAACAATTTAATCCAAACAAAACATTTTGACCCATACTTTTGAGCTATTCACCCAAGTGTTTCAAATTGTTCCTAAATTTTAAAAGTTTGGAAGGCTAGCTTCTGAAAACTGAGGGTATTTTTGTTTGGACTGTAATTTGTTGGTCTAATCTGTTTAAATATGGTCTTTGTGTATTTTATAACTGTCCAAATCTGACCTAGTGTAATATGGTCTATTTAAAATCTGGGATCTGGGAAATTTAAAACGAGACCTAAAGAGTACTCATCAATAATAATCTGATCTGATCTGGGACTGAAAACAATCCGAAAGAAAATATTTGATTCTGATTTTGTTGCTTTTTAGAAAGATGCAGAAGCAAAATCAATTCCAAATCCCATAATCAATCAAAATGTTTACCGATAGGCGATAAGCCGATAACTAATGTAATCTGTAATGAAGATACCGGCCTTACGTTGTCTAATGCAAAATATCTACATGACAAATAAAACCTCGATATGTTACTCAAATAAATTGATTTTTATGGATCATTGTTGCCATATCATTGCCACATAAATAAACTTAAATCATTTCAAAACCTATTAAATTCCCCTCAACATTGATCTTCAGTTACTTAGATTTTTTATGTGATATGTTATAAGTAGGCGTATATATATGTCACTTTATTAAATGCATGACCTTATGTGATGATTTCATAATAATAGAACTCCTTATTTGGCCCTTTTCTCATCTCAAAATAATCTCACATAATAATCTTATCTTCTCTCTGATAATCTTAGTAAAGATCTTCCAAATAAACTCAACAACGAGGATGCCCAAAAGTAATATACCAATTTGTTCAAAACTATTTAAACAATTATATATGGAGTTTTTATGATTAAATAAAGGTTATTTCAGAAAATTGTGACATCTAAATGTGGTGACTATTATATTGTAGTAACTTTAGTCATAACAACTTAGAGGTCGTTCGGTAACAATAAAATTGGTTGAATCGACTTATTTTGCTGAAATTTATGAAGTGTTGGCTGAAATGGTTAGATTGGCTGATTCTACTGATTTATGAAAAATATATATTTAAAATATTTTTTATTAATAAAATAAAGAGAAAAATATATGAAAAATTGCCAAAACACCCTCTACAGTAACTTCAACCAATACTACTAGAAAAGTAACTTCAACCTTATTTTTCTTATTACACAATTTAGCGCGCAAAATTAAAAGTACGTGTTTGGTGAAAAAGTTGGCTGATAAGCCGAAAAAACAGGGTGACCAAACGGGCTCTTAATTATCTTTTTTACATTAAAGTGACCATGATATTACACTTATATTAACTTGAGACATTTGCAATTCTAGTCCCACAACTTTAGGTTGTTTTCATCATTAGTCCAGTAACTTTAGTTACTTGCAAGTTTGGTCTTATAACTAGTAAATCTTAACAACGATTCAAGGACATTTTCCGGAAAAGTACACTTTCCGGCAAAAATATGCCAGAAAAGAAGCCGCATGGATTGAATTTTACGTCAGGTGTACTTTTCCGGGGCGAAAGTCTTTGAATGACAAAAACTTATTAGTTACAGAATCAAATTTGCAAGTGACTAAAGTTACGAGACTAGTAACGAAAACAGTCAAAAGTTACAGGACTAAAATTGCAAATCTCCCTATTAACTTTAGGATGTTTATGGTTAGACTAGTTTCAGACTCAGGTGAAACTAGACAAGATCAGACCATACCTAGTCATACTAAACCAGATCAAACCGGACTAGATTAGACTCGAATTTGGTAATCGTAAAATACACATAAAACGGGCATCTACAAGACCAGACCAATTTAGATCCGACCGGACTTAGATAGAGCAACTAGACCACACCAGAAAATTACAGTCCAATTAAGAACATCCATAATCATATATTTGTAAATAAAGTTTTATTTGAGTAATACTTTTTAAAAAACTTTAAAACTATTTTTGTATTATAATTTAAGGTTATACTTTTCCAATAGTTAATTAAGGGACAAATTAAACTTAAAGTGAGCAAATTTTGAAATTAAGGAGGTTTTTAGTTGGACTTTCATCAGTCTTAGACCGATCAAACGCACAAGACTACACTTAAATGGATCAGATTAGAGTAGACTTCGATTGTTGTAGAATACACATTAAACAAACATGTACCTGGAGACTATAATAGACTTAAATAGATCAAACCAGACAAAAGTAGAAAGTTATACTCCAATTTCAAACATATGTAGCCATATAATATTTTAAATAATTTTTATTTCATTAATACTTTTGAATAAACCCTAGAACCATTTCCATGTTTTTTTACCATTTCGATGTTATAACTTAAAAATATTTTTTAAAATAGTTAATGGGGAAATTATACCCAAAGTTAGCAAAGTTGGATACTAATAAGGTGGTTTTTAATTGGACTATTATTAGTCCAGTCCTATCCTAGCTTAGAACGACCAGACAAGAATAAATTTAAAGAGACTATATCAGATCTAAACATATATAAAAAAAAGATCTAAACATATAAGACTAAATCAAGCAAGATTTTTATATACTACCTCTGTCCCGAAAAGAATTCTCACATTAACTTTTAATTTCTTGGTCAATGATGATTAATTTTGAACAATGATTTTAATTATTATATTTGTATATAATTTCTTATTTTTGTACTTTTATGAAAATATTTTGAATAATTAGGAACATTTTGATATAATTTTCATATTCAGAATAATTCTGCATGAAAAAATATCGTTGATCAAAGTTGATTGTCATTGTCGAGAAAAGTCAATTTGACCAACTTCTTTAAGACGATGGATTAGTAAAATACATATACACCAGAAGTTTGCCAGAGCATACTCTAGTTAGACGTGAATAGATCACACTTAAATGAATCATACTAGATTAAACTTAAACACATTAGACCAAATGAAATCTAACTAAAAGAATCAGTCCAAATACATAGACTTGACAATCTAGATATGAACACTAGAGGGGAAAGATAGTAAGAAATATACCTATAAACTTAGAATCTAGACATGCAAACATAACTTTTAAGTTCTAAATCTGAAGTTTATTTATTATTAAACAAAATATAATGAACAAAGTTAGGATACTTTCACTTTAATCGAATTTCAATTTCATATAAACTACTAGATTTAAACAAATGAGATTAGATCAAACTAGACTTAGATAATAAAATATACCATATCATATCTCTACAATATAATAAGGGTGAATGAAGGTTAGTCTGTTTTGGGTATAGATATTTTGTTGGTGGTATTGTGAGCTGTGTTGACTTGTACATTGTGCTTAGATGTTGGTATTCTTTGCAATTTGCCTACCTCCGTTATTACCCTTCCGTTAGTCATTCCCGCTGGCCCATATGTAGCCGCACGGGCTCATCTTTGGCCGCACACGCAGGGCCCTTATCTTGCTCCAGCTCCACTCGCACAGGTGCTCTTCGATCGTGCAGCCTTGCCTCATGGTCGGTCATCCCTTCGTCTTCCTCGCAGGTGAGTATTCATTTATCTCGCATTTATGAAATGATAACTCCCGCTTGTAACTGCAAATCGATCGTTCTCCTCTCCAGTGCGAGTTATGGAATTCCAATTGGCGCGGCCACCTTCCATCTTCTTTCCCATGGCCCTATAAATGCATCATATTCGCTTGGCAGACGATTTTCGCCACCTGCACACACCTTTCCGGTATGTCTTCTATCCATGCTTGAAATTGTTCTGCCTTTCTTTTCTGCCTCTACTTTGCAGTCCTTGGTAAATTTTTTGCAAATTGATTCCAATTTACAAAGATATAAAGCTCAATCATAAATAGGTAGCAGTGATAAAGTAGAGGGTTGTGCAGTCTTTTGAAAGTTTGGGACTAACTGGTGAAAACCAGGGCAGTGAATATTCTTCTTTGAGATATAACCCCACTATACGTATATAGAACTGGGTAAGAAAGACTGGCTTTTGTGGTAATCTCAAGCACCGTGCTCAATGTGGTGAGCACGGTTTGTTTGTACCAGGCTGGCTTTCTGCCTCTACTTTGCAGTCCTTAGTAAATTTTGGTTCTTTGTCTTCTACCCATATCTGAGGTACTTTGTAGTTTGTTTGTTGACTAGAATACCCAGTATAACTGCTTGTTATTGACTATAGTAAAATTTTACAGCTTTGGATATGGTTATACGTTGACAAAAAAGCCTCAAAAGATCCCAAAATCATCTATAACAATTTCAGAGGGGAAATAAATTGTGCTCCATATGTATGAGAACCTATTAAATTTAGCTCTTACTGTATCGTTGCGCGATACGCGAGTTGCATCAAGTAGGTATAGAACGAATGTAGTAAAATGCATGTTTGCAATAATTTTTTAATAGCGTCTATTGTTTAGAACCCAAAATACTACTCCGTATTAAAATTGATTGCAAAACTTAATAAGTTCACATGGATTTTCCATTGTTAAATCAAATGTATGCATAAATGTCACTTGTACGATTTCTTATGGGTAACCAATAAAAATCGACAAAAATCTGACTTCAATTGGTAATAATTTGAAGGAATAAAAACAAAAAGATTTCAGATGGAGAAGGAATGGTAGAAATTATCTCATTTGGGTTGTAATTTTATGAATGGCTCTACTATGTTTAAGATTGGTATGTCACCATAAATATATGGTGTGTGCCGGTATGTGCATTTCCTTATGATAAAAATTTGGCTATTTTCAAGTACTTATTTGAAAAATAGAAGTGGAGAGTTGATTTTATATCAATTCGAACATCATAAGTCAAATACGGAGTATAATGTAAACTTTTTTGAAGGTATTACATTTCAAATATAATAGGAGTATAAACTTTTTTGAAGGTATTACATTTTTGCTACTCTTCTACGTATACAATACGCACATTATTACATTGGATTTCGTGCTAAACAAAAGTAAATGAGACTTTCTCTGCCAACATTCTCACATTTCAGCCGGGGTTACATATCTATTACGGAGTATTTTTTTATTCAAATTTTTAAAATTGAATTTTCCGTCTTTATTTGAACCAGAGTTATAGAGCCCGTTTGGTAGAAGGAAAATCGGCTGGTTTGGCTGATTCTGCTGAAATTTCTGAAGTTCTGGCTGAAGTGGCTGCATTAGCTGATTCTGCTGATTTAAGAAAAAAATATTTTTAAAATATATTTTATTAATAAAATAAAGAAAAAATTATATGTAAAAATAGCTAAAATGGTCATCTACAGTAACTTCAGCCAATACAGCCAGAAAAGTAACTCCAACCTTACTTTTTCTGCTTATTACACAATTCAGCACGCTAAAGTAAAAATTACGTGTTTGGTGGAAAAGTTGGCTGATAAGCCTGATAAGCCGAAAAGGGGTGTTACCAAACGGCACCATAATTTCTCCATACATATACCTCCATCATCTCCATGCCGCTATAGTTATGGATACGAAGTAGGATTGATATTGCATTGTGTATCATTTCATGCGAAAATTTGATACCGTATGAAAATTGATGTCAAACTGTTACCAAAGACCTGCTTTAGAACATGGAAAACATTTTCATATGCCCGTGAAAGTGAAAACGTATGGGAAAAAAGTGGACCTTCAGGCTTAATTGTGTAATTGTTTATTTTTTGATCGGATAGCAGATATTAGCAGCTACCCTACCAAAACTTAGCAATCAAGACCAATCTTCTAATAAAAGGCGTAAGACGTGTCGAGACGGCACGACAAAGCTCAAGCCTTTGAAGCCTAGGCGAGTTTAGGCGAGGCGTAGGCGTGAAAAGACGTGTTGATTATTTCATCATAATTTTAATTTTCTTAACACTTATTATAATGTAAATTTAGCACTACTTCTGTTCCACTAACATTAAGAGGTGAAGATGTGGTAAACTTATTAAGAAAAGAGAATTTATATGATTGATATCGAATTTATAAAGTAATAATGATTTAGAATCACATAAACTTTACCAAATTTGGTAAGTAAGAATTTTAGTAGAACGAACTGAAAAGAAAATAAGAGACAATCTTAACGGAATGAGAGAATACTACATAATATTATGCGAAAAACACCATTATCTGAATTTCAAATAAAAGTAAATTTATAATGTTCTAAGAACACAATTTCCAATTGGATGTTTTTAATTGAATTGAAAATTTCTGGACTTACTTGGTCTATTCTCAACGTGTTTGGTCTGATCTTTCTTGCATCTGTTTATTTTATATGTATTTTGTCATTGTCAAAAATTAGTCTCACCTGATCTGTTTAAGTCTGGTATGATCTAATTGATAGAAATTGAGATGTGATAAAAATCAATCCAATTAAAACATCATTATTTTTCAAAAAATAGATTTAGAAAAATAGCCAGGTGATCAAGATGATAATAATACAAAGTCAAATTAATAATAATAAGGAGAATAAAAAGAATTACAATAATTTCAGTATGAAGTACAGAGTAATACTTAGTACTTTAGTAGCATAGTTTTTGGTTAATTTCATGTAGCTGGGATTTTATTCAAATGGCTTGTAAGTCGTAGAATGGTTTCTCCCCCTTTAGGCTTTATATTACTACGCTATGTGTTTCCCCGGAGGTGATGAAGAGTTCGTCCTTCCACTGCCTATATAAAATCCCTCTTGAGTTACAGACCTAAGGCTTGCCACTAAGGGTTCACCTATAGCGGGCCTCATCTGACGGACCTTTTGCTTTCCCTCATGACCGCCTTTTAGAACACTGATCAAGACACAAATTTTATGTGGAACAACATTTTTTTTTGTAACAGATCAGGGTGGTGAATTATATATTTATATCAAAGTACAATCAGGTATAACTTGTAATGAATTATGTCAAAGTACAATCAGGTATAACTTGCAACCATATGAGGCACAAACTGGACATAAATTTTAGTGAAAAGCATCATCAGAAGAGTTAGGGAATTAAACAACATTAGATTGCACAAATAGGACTTCCATGTTTCATAGGACTAAAAATGTATTTAGTAGACAAAATTACCCTTAATGATTTCTAATAACTAATTCTATTTACAATTACAAAAATAAAAAACAACCCTGATCGCATAGCTTTTGACGGAAAAACCACCCAACTGCCGCCGCCAGTAAGCAATCCGCCACCACCTAACTGCCGCCGCCAGAAAAAACAGCCACCACCCAACCGCCGCCTCCCTTTCCGGATCCGCCACCGCTGACCTTTCCGTTGTTGCTGCCGCTCTTTCCGGTTCCACCACTCCACCCACGTACAACCATCTCTGTCAGTGTTGTAGATGCAAATCTGCCATTTTGATACCTAAAAATCATGCTATATATTAGATTTGTCAAATATCAGATTTGCCATAAAAGTGGAATAAAATAAGATTTTTTCTGCCGTAATATTAACATAAGATTTGCCATAAAAGTGGAAGTATGTTGTGATTTATGTCAAAGTAACCATTTTCTGCCAAAAAGTTGGCAAAATATGAACCCAATACACAAAATTATAAAAACGAAACGAAGTTGACAACAATAAAAATAATTTTGTCATCTTTTATAAAAAAAAATTGAACATTATATTGGCAGTTTCTCTCATAATATTTGACATTTCGTTTCAAAGAAAACAATATTTTTCTACCGTAATGTCATATGCAAATCTGCCATATAGTTGGCAAAATTGTCAAATGGATGTCAAAATACACGTTTTCTTCCATATTATTACACTAGTTTAGCAACGCGCTATGCGCGTTCGTGTAAATGCCCAAGACCATTGTAGACCTATTAATTGATGAGGTTAGGTTGAGTAACACTTTTTGTATACATTGTTAGTTAGAAATTGATAAAGAAACTTGATGAATAAAATATTTGTAGCCCGAATTGTATGTTGGGAAATAAAGCAACCAAGATGATTATAATAACCATATCTTATAGCAACCAAGTTTTAATTGTCCCTTCTATACAACAACACACAGATAACATAAACCTCTATTAAATGCTCTTTGTATAGCCTGTATAGGAATATAAAACATATAATCTTGTTTTTGCTTTTTGGTCATGTTTCACACTTATATGGGCTAATTTCCTCAAATAATCTCGAGTGAGATATTATAGTATGTAGGTGTTCTCTCCTCTAGTAAAGCCGTAAAGGACGTATGGATTTAGATATTAGCATTTAGAAGGGGGTTATATATAAGAAATAGGGTACGATTTTAAGGAATCTGTGGTGCTTGCTAGCAACTTTGTTAGCGTAGTGGACTTTGTGGTCACATCCCTGGCACAAAGAAACATCATCTGTAACACAAAAGAAAGAGGCTTCCTCGTTGTTCCAGGCATCACATACACTGGATCTTCATTATCTGGTTAATTAAGATCAACTCCATTAATACCTTTCATCATATACTTATCTAACATAAACATGTCACTACTCTAACAAAGACATTTGCATAATCTACCAAGTTCTAGAGTTAAAATAAATGGAGCATATACATGAAATTGAAGTTGAGAAAAATTAAATCAATCCACTTGTTGAGATAGCCTATGTGGGATTCGAACTCACATCTTTCGTGCGGTTACACGATGCTCTTCCAATTGAGCTAATAGGCTATAAGAAAATCATATAACTTTCCATCTTAAAAAGTTATCACATAATGTTTAAAAGTTGATCATTTTGATCTATTGGTCATTTTACTTATCCAGGCTCTAAAGTTTCTAAAACTCATAAGTTGTTGGTTTTGATATGTAACATGTCATTTTTAAAAGCAAATAGAACTAGTATTATAAGAGGTCTTGTTTAAATCAAGTTGCTGCAAGTCCCTGCAACTTTTAATAAGATAAATTAGATTACAAGAACTTCTTATGAATATTAGGATTTCACATAATACTTCTACATGATATGTACATGCGTTATAACTTCATCTTGTTCAATTCAAAAACATGTCTCCAGAAGTAGACTGGACTGATACTAATATAACATAAATAATAACTTTTATAAAGTATATCATAACTTGTAAGTTAACCAATAGAAAATAATAATGTCATATACAATGTAGTCACTAATAAATGCACCAAAACTCGCACTTTCTCACTTTCATTAATAAATTAAATAATTTCTTTGTGTAGTTCCATAAAGTAATAAAGTAAAACTCCCAAGACCTCTAAAACAGTGAGTATAACTTGCAATCCAAAAAGTATAACTTGTAATCCAAAAAGTATGACTTGTAATCTAGGAAGCATAACTTTTAAATCAAAAGATAAACTTTTAGTAAAAATCCTATGTAACACCCCCAAATTTCCCACCCAAAAATACATTTGAATAATGATTTATTCAAAGTAACTAATGATTTATTCGAAAACATCAGAGTCTTGCAACAGAAAATTCAAAGGGAAACAGGGGCGTTACCGCCACACTCGGTTCTCACATAACCGAGTGCACAGGCTATCCACCACCAACAAATTAAAATTTTCCATAATTAACTGTTCAACTACAATTCTTTAAAATTAAGACTAAAATAAATTACTTAATCACTTTAGTCTATGTGTTCTAGCGGAAGCTCTCGAAATCAACTTCAATATGATCCTCAATTCCTGCACAAATAAAGTACAGAAAGAAAAACACAAAGAAACAAAAATTAGCTGGAAATGCTAAGTAAGGCCCACCCAACCCTGTAAAATAATCATGTTTGATACATATATATCATTTTGTGAAAACATTTGGGAGGAAACCTTATAAAACACTTTATACAAATTTCTCATCACAAATCACATGTAAAATAATATTATTCCAAATATAGGTACATATATTTAATCAAAACCAAAAGTATTACTTTGGAAATCCATAAATAATTTAATAACTTCAACCACCTCAATTTCAACCCAATCCAAAAAATATAACACACTCAAATAATCTAGTATAATATAATTCAATTCAACTCAATCAAGTCCAACAAAATAATCCAAATCACCTCAATTCCAATGAAATTCACCTCAAAGCCTCGAAACCAATTCATCTCAATACCAATGGAATCCAAGTCCAAATAAATCCCAATATAATCCAATCATTCAAACTCAATCAAATCCAATGGAAGCCGAACTCCTACCTTAAGTGTGCACACCCCCTAAAAGAGATTCCAAGCTCTCCGGGTAGTAAAAAGTCTGAGTAGTCGGGATTTTTCTACCGACTACTACAATTAAGCTGGGATGCTCCACTTTTGGGAGATCCCTGGTGGAATTAGACTTATAGCCATTACCACTCACCAAATCCACCTTTCTCCGAGTACTCACAAAAATCATAATCCAATCTCAATTTCAAGTATCATAACATCAATCAAATGGATATGAAATCCAAATTCCACAAAATTATTCACAATGAAATTATTAACTCCAACTCATCATACTCAAATATTACATAAATAGTCCAAAATATAGGATACTTCATGAATAGCTCAAATCTCAAATCTCAATCCAATAACAATTCATATGTACATTCAAATGCTCAAAATATCACTCAATATAAAAATACTCAAATCTCGAATATATATAATTCACAATCACAATTGATACGTAAAATCTCATTAACTATCATATACTCAAATGATCTCAAATAACTAGTCACAAATAAATTTATATGGGAAAAGCATGAAACTTGGTTGACATAGTACTTACCTCAATCGTGATATTCCTAACCGAAGCTTTAAACCTCAATCTTCACCAAAATAACCTTCTAAGAATATTTAAAATTCTAGAATTAATAATTGTTCTAGTCCTTTGAGAATTACTAATCAATTATGATTTAGATTCGTTCATTCATGAATAATCACTTATATTCATTTATTTGAATAGTAATTCATTAATCGGAAATAACCCCTTTGGTTCAATCTGTTTAATTATCTGACCCAACTGGAATGTCAAACGTTTGTTTTATTCCATCCAATTCGTTTTACTTTAATAGTTTAATCAGCCTATTTTTATAATTCTATAAAAATAATTAAATATAATTCATCTGCCGAATAATTCGATTCTCTGATTATTCCTCTTCTGTCAAATTTTCATGGTTACATATCCCTTTTTAGTATCCTTAAAATAATGTAGTTTTATTATTATTTCTGCCAGTTTTATATTACTAGTAATATACGGAGTATTTATTAACCAGTTCAATAGTTAATCCTTCTTGTTTGGTTAAAACCAAGCCCATCTTCATACTCCAGCTTAGACAACAGTTAATACTTCGCATAATTAAGACAAAACAACGTACGAAGTAATAGAGGCAAGATTACAGTACATGTATCGTGTCTGCAGCAACTCAACACTAGGCAAGACACGGCAGCGGTGGCTCGATGGCGATGTTTGGTGGCAGCGACCTCGTCCGACGTTATCAAATCAGTCCGGCGTACAGCTGTACTCCGGCGAAGAGATCGAGACACGATCCCTCAGCGTGAAAACCAGTCCGGTAATACTCCGACGGACTCCGGTGAACGATTTCTCCCTCGTTTCATGACCGTTTTCAGTGATTCTTTTGCCATTAGATTCCTCTCTCGAAGGCAAATGTTTTAGAAGTGTTTTTGACGCTCTATTTTTATGTTAACGAAGGGTTGAATTCTCGTATATAGATATATACGTGTATATGTATATATACACATTACTGAATTTTCTTGGTGTGCAGAATAGCTTAACTCCTCGTCCCTATTTATACTTGTCTGCTGAAGCTTATCGGTACTCCTACGCATGATTAGCCGAGTGTATGTCTAGTGGGATTGAGTATGGGCGGCCGACGTACTGTTGTGCAATAGAACACATGCAATTATTCATGCTGGTGTGATCGAAGTGTTGCTGCCATTATTATATTGCATTATTGTTTTGTACTCCGTAGTGCTACCTCCGTATATAAGTAAGTATTTTTATATATGTGAATGAATACTCGCTGGTTTTCTCTTGGCGGAGGAAAGAACACGTAGCTCGGTTGAAGTGTAGTAGTAGTTCGCAAGTCGCAAGACATGTCTAGAATCAGCCAAAGGTCTTAATTAGTTGTATGTATCCAGCCTCATCGATTAGCTTATGGCATAGGCATGTGCCTTGGTCATTCATTTTTGATGGCATGCATGTATATGGCCATTTAAATGCATTATTCTTATGTATGATAATTGATATGGTTATGAATAGATATCTAGCATATTATTGATATGTACGGAGTATGATATAGTTATTGGGTATGGCAGATAGGTATGTAGGCGTTAAATTTCCAAAGTACCAACTCTTTTAATATTGCTTCATACTCCGTATTATTTTAGAGTATTTGTGTACACGTATTATTATCTGATACACCTTTGAATTAAGATTGTTAGAATATCACTTTTATTAATGAAACATTTTTATCTAATTAAAGTTGTTACTGATGTTAAAATTTTATCTGATTCACTTATTTATTATAATATCTCTTATTTTATTTGACTAATAAAATTATTTATTTTATTTAAACTTTTGGGGTGTCACAATCTACCCTCCTTAAAAGATGCTTCGTCCCGAAGCATAAGTTAAAAAAATATCCATATGTACAAATAGCAGATATTACATCTTAGTTAATTCTTTTTGTTAAATTTATGGAGTGTCACATTCTACCCTCCTTAAAAGAATGCTTCGCCCGCGAAGTATTGAATTTATAGATTATTCATTCAAGACCAAAACGATACATAATCGTCAAACAGATTTACTAATATTGAAGATTAGAGATTTTATGTAATTTCGTCTTAGTATTTTCATATTCTTCCGTTGTGTTTAGCATTCTTTCCATGATGATTGAGTCCACGAGTTGGAGGGATTCCTTTCTTCCTTGAATGACACTCGAACACCCTATGTCCAAGCTTGTCACAATGAAAACATCGTACAAGTGTTCTGTCACAGTATTTCCCAGGGTGATCTTTTCCACACTTCGAGCAATAGAAGTGTGTCTTCTCGGTGTGGTTCTTCTTCTTACGTTTCTGGTCTTGGCCTTGGTTGTTGATCTTGTTACCAATGTGGGTCTCCCCTGGCTGATTTATAAGCTTGTGTCGTTTGCCTCCCCGTTTGCTTTCTTCTTCGGTCCCCTTCCTCGCTCTCTTGAGTGTTTTCTTCTGGAGTTGTTGCACTCGATAGTGCTTGCCAGCTTTGTTGTAGGCATCGTTCAACGTTTGACATTCTGAAACGCAAAGAGCTTTTTGTGTCTCGAAGTTCAGACCGCGTATAAACTTGTTAGTTTTCTCGATTTCATCGGGAACTAGCGTGGGAGCAAATCGTGCGAGATTCAAGAATTTAGCGTGATACTCTTGGACAGTCATGC
This sequence comes from Cuscuta epithymum, assembly GCA_945859915.1. Lineage (NCBI taxonomy): Eukaryota > Viridiplantae > Streptophyta > Magnoliopsida > Solanales > Convolvulaceae > Cuscuta > Cuscuta epithymum. The sequence goes on along the minus strand of CAMAPF010000150.1, from coordinate 1,506,665 downwards.
CTACTTGCTTCAGGTGTAAGAATTCTTCATACTTCTCAGCTCTCACGTGCTCTGGGTAGAATCTCTTTCGCATTTCCTCCTTGAACGTCTCCCAAGAAAAGTCGGGTTGTTGACGCAACGTTAGGGCAGTCGTGGCCCACCAATTGTCTGCTTCTTGACGTAGATAGTACGCAGCCGTATTAATTCGTTGATCTGTAGGGCAGTTTATAGCATCGAAGAGTTTGTCGAAAGTGCGAATCCAATCCTCAAGGATGAGAGGATCTTCTTGGCCTAAATAACACGGTGGATTGCGCTTCGCTACAAGTTTCGCTACATCATTGCGGTTTTTGAGACGTTGTTGGTGTTGGTTCTGAATTAACACACTCCCGATAGTCTGGATGAGTTGAACCACATTTTGAGCCAACTCCGCATTCGTCGGTGCGGCGATATTGTCTTCTATTTTGGTTCTCGTTGACTTCATTGTCTACTTGAAAGAATAATGTTTAGGACACGAAGTATATCAATGACATTCACAATTATACTACCTTCACTATTAATTCATTACTCACATAATTTGGTAAGTTCCTCTAAAAGTCCAAACTCATTCTCAACTGAGTCAATAGTGATATATCTCATATAAGTATAACTCAAACAATTCAAAGAACCACAAACTCCATCAAAATAGATTTCAAAATCTCACATCTCACCCGTATCCTAGGTTTTTTTTTCCTTGACTTGTTCTTTTTTTTTTTTTTAATAAGACTTATTATTCCTAAATTTCTTTTTCTTTTTGTATAAGAGCATTAAAAGATCGATATAAATTTTTTTTTCAAAGAAGAAAAAAAAACGTTTCTGGAAACTTTTTGAAAAATTTCAATCGATTTTAAAAGAGAGTCTTTTTGAAGATCGTAGTCACATAAGGAAAGTTTTGTTTGAAAATTCCCAATTTAAAAATCAAAGGCTCTGATACCAACTTGTAACACCCCCAAATTTCCCACCCAAAAATACATTTGAATAATGATTTATTCAAAGTAACTAATGATTTATTCGAAAACATCAGAGTCTTGCAACAGAAAATTCAAAGGGAAACAGGGGCGTTACCGCCACACTCGGTTCTCACATAACCGAGTGCACAGGCTATCCACCACCAACAAATTAAAATTTTCCATAATTAACTGTTCAACTACAATTCTTTAAAATTAAGACTAAAATAAATTACTTAATCACTTTAGTCTATGTGTTCTAGCGGAAGCTCTCGAAATCAACTTCAATATGATCCTCAATTCCTGCACAAATAAAGTACAGAAAGAAAAACACAAAGAAACAAAAATTAGCTGGAAATGCTAAGTAAGGCCCACCCAACCCTGTAAAATAATCATGTTTGATACATATATATCATTTTGTGAAAACATTTGGGAGGAAACCTTATAAAACACTTTATACAAATTTCTCATCACAAATCACATGTAAAATAATATTATTCCAAATATAGGTACATATATTTAATCAAAACCAAAAGTATTACTTTGGAAATCCATAAATAATTTAATAACTTCAACCACCTCAATTTCAACCCAATCCAAAAAATATAACACACTCAAATAATCTAGTATAATATAATTCAATTCAACTCAATCAAGTCCAACAAAATAATCCAAATCACCTCAATTCCAATGAAATTCACCTCAAAGCCTCGAAACCAATTCATCTCAATACCAATGGAATCCAAGTCCAAATAAATCCCAATATAATCCAATCATTCAAACTCAATCAAATCCAATGGAAGCCGAACTCCTACCTTAAGTGTGCACACCCCCTAAAAGAGATTCCAAGCTCTCCGGGTAGTAAAAAGTCTGAGTAGTCGGGATTTTTCTACCGACTACTACAATTAAGCTGGGATGCTCCACTTTTGGGAGATCCCTGGTGGAATTAGACTTATAGCCATTACCACTCACCAAATCCACCTTTCTCCGAGTACTCACAAAAATCATAATCCAATCTCAATTTCAAGTATCATAACATCAATCAAATGGATATGAAATCCAAATTCCACAAAATTATTCACAATGAAATTATTAACTCCAACTCATCATACTCAAATATTACATAAATAGTCCAAAATATAGGATACTTCATGAATAGCTCAAATCTCAAATCTCAATCCAATAACAATTCATATGTACATTCAAATGCTCAAAATATCACTCAATATAAAAATACTCAAATCTCGAATATATATAATTCACAATCACAATTGATACGTAAAATCTCATTAACTATCATATACTCAAATGATCTCAAATAACTAGTCACAAATAAATTTATATGGGAAAAGCATGAAACTTGGTTGACATAGTACTTACCTCAATCGTGATATTCCTAACCGAAGCTTTAAACCTCAATCTTCACCAAAATAACCTTCTAAGAATATTTAAAATTCTAGAATTAATAATTGTTCTAGTCCTTTGAGAATTACTAATCAATTATGATTTAGATTCGTTCATTCATGAATAATCACTTATATTCATTTATTTGAATAGTAATTCATTAATCGGAAATAACCCCTTTGGTTCAATCTGTTTAATTATCTGACCCAACTGGAATGTCAAACGTTTGTTTTATTCCATCCAATTCGTTTTACTTTAATAGTTTAATCAGCCTATTTTTATAATTCTATAAAAATAATTAAATATAATTCATCTGCCGAATAATTCGATTCTCTGATTATTCCTCTTCTGTCAAATTTTCATGGTTACATATCCCTTTTTAGTATCCTTAAAATAATGTAGTTTTATTATTATTTCTGCCAGTTTTATATTACTAGTAATATACGGAGTATTTATTAACCAGTTCAATAGTTAATCCTTCTTGTTTGGTTAAAACCAAGCCCATCTTCATACTCCAGCTTAGACAACAGTTAATACTTCGCATAATTAAGACAAAACAACGTACGAAGTAATAGAGGCAAGATTACAGTACATGTATCGTGTCTGCAGCAACTCAACACTAGGCAAGACACGGCAGCGGTGGCTCGATGGCGATGTTTGGTGGCAGCGACCTCGTCCGACGTTATCAAATCAGTCCGGCGTACAGCTGTACTCCGGCGAAGAGATCGAGACACGATCCCTCAGCGTGAAAACCGGTCCGGTAATACTCCGACGGACTCCGGTGAACGATTTCTCCCTCGTTTCATGACCGTTTTCAGTGATTCTTTTGCCATTAGATTCCTCTCTCGAAGGCAAATGTTTTAGAAGTGTTTTTGACGCTCTATTTTTATGTTAACGAAGGGTTGAATTCTCGTATATAGATATATACGTGTATATGTATATATACACATTACTGAATTTTCTTGGTGTGCAGAATAGCTTAACTCCTCATCCCTATTTATACTTGTCTGCTGAAGCTTATCGGTACTCCTACGCATGATTAGCCGAGTGTATGTCTAGTGGGATTGAGTATGGGCGGCCGACGTACTGTTGTGCAATAGAACACATGCAATTATTCATGCTGGTGTGATCGAAGTGTTGCTGCCATTATTATATTGCATTATTGTTTTGTACTCCGTAGTGCTACCTCCGTATATAAGTAAGTATTTTTATATATGTGAATGAATACTCGCTGGTTTTCTCTTGGCGGAGGAAAGAACACGTAGCTCGGTTGAAGTGTAGTAGTAGTTCGCAAGTCGCAAGACATGTCTAGAATCAGCCAAAGGTCTTAATTAGTTGTATGTATCCAGCCTCATCGATTAGCTTATGGCATAGGCATGTGCCTTGGTCATTCATTTTTGATGGCATGCATGTATATGGCCATTTAAATGCATTATTCTTATGTATGATAATTGATATGGTTATGAATAGATATCTAGCATATTATTGATATGTACGGAGTATGATATAGTTATTGGGTATGGCAGATAGGTATGTAGGCGTTAAATTTCCAAAGTACCAACTCTTTTAATATTGCTTCATACTCCGTATTATTTTAGAGTATTTGTGTACACGTATTATTATCTGATACACCTTTGAATTAAGATTGTTAGAATATCACTTTTATTAATGAAACATTTTTATCTAATTAAAGTTGTTACTGATGTTAAAATTTTATCTGATTCACTTATTTATTATAATATCTCTTATTTTATTTGACTAATAAAATTATTTATTTTATTTAAACTTTTGGGGTGTCACATCCTAAGACCGCAGATCTTATATGCCCATATTTAGCACCAATCTGATGTTCATTGGTTTGTTCAAATTTCTTCTCATTTCTAGAGGTGGGGAAAATCATATTTAGCAAACAAAAACCATAACTTCTACCTTAACAAAAACTAATAAATTACAAAGCTTTAAAATATTATTTATGCAACATAAATCAATTTAAGCCAAAATAAGCAACACAATCACGGAGTTATGAATCTATCATGTCGTAAGCGCAAATGACAATTCTTGACTACACTCATCAATATAACAACTAGTTAAGTAAGCTTAACTTCTAAAACAAAACATGTAACTTCTAAAACACAAACTATAACTTCTACCTTAACAAAAACTAATCAAATCCAAATCCTTAAACTATTTATGTAGCATAAATGAATTTAAACCAAAATATACAACACGATCACTGAGTTATGAATTTGTCGTATCGTAAGCGCAAGTGAATTTGGAAGTTCAGTTTTGATGTCGACTCCGTTCTAAGAGCAGTGAAGTTGACTTCGAGTGAAAAGCAGTTAGCTCAGGTAGCTTGAACTATAACTCTTCCGCCCACTAAGGGAAGAGGACTCACTTCAAGAGCGAGGTTTTCAATAATAATTCAAATGACTAAACTGGATATGAGTCATATTATTTCAAATTTGAAGACTCTTGTTAAAAGTAAAATCACTTGCAACCATTTAGGACACATCTCAGAACATTGTTAGTTGGGGAATAAAAAGGATGAGAGCAAACAGAGGGATATAACCTCAGTATAACCAAAGAGATAAATAGAAAAATATGAATAAAAGTACTGATAAGTACAATCACAAGACCAATTCGAAAAAAAACTGAAAATGTCCCCAGGAATGCTAGAAAAGCCAAAGAATCTTTAATATCACTCCATAGTTGAACCGCAATCTACTTGGGAAGTCAAAACGTTTCTATTATCCAGACCAAAAATCTTGCAAATTCTAAGTCACACGAGAAAAATAATATTAGCATATGAAAACACAAAAGTTTTGCATTGCTTCTCCTAAAAACTTATTAGAGCAGATAACTAATTCTTAATATTGGTATGAAGACTATTATTGGGTTCATGACTTCATATATATGATAGAACCAAAGCTCTTACTACCTATTTGGCATTGATAATTGGTTAATTGTTCTTATCGATAGAATACAGAGATTAATTAGAATAAGTAGTTTTCCAGGTACTTATTTGATTAAAATGGAATAAGTAGTCCATATTCAGGGATGCTAAGAAATTAGATACGAGTTCACACCAAATAAGATCATTGGCTCATGTTTGGTGAATCATTCTTGAACACCAACTCACCAAGTGATGTTATATACGTGGTATATCTGCACGGATGTGGCTTAGGAAGGTCTGGGAGTCTGGGACCAACTGATGTTATACACGTAGTATATCTCCAAGCATGTGGCTTAGGCAGGTCTGGGAGTCTGGGACTAAGTGATGTTATACACTCCTTGAATTACATGGAATTGTGATGAGAAGACAGAAACCATTTTAGTACTTAAGACTACTTAATACTACTTCTGTAAGTTCATTTAGTAGTATAACAGACTTCTAAGACTCTGTTTAGTACCTCAACTACTTGCAAACCCGCTAAACACAACTTTCTGTTTTCACCATGTTCGTGTGACCTATATTAACATGACATTCTTAAAGCCCACAATCATTTCAATCTAACCGTGTTCAAATCTCAGGATGTTTAAAAAACAGAAAAGAAAAGACTAAATATAATAAACTTAGAAATGTACATCCCTCACGAAACAAATCACATGGCTGCAACTTATGATTTCACCGCCTTTTTATCGAATATCTGTTGGCATATATTAATTTATGAGGATGGTGTCTATTTTTCCATTATTTGTGATTAAAAAATTAACATATTAATGTGTAACTTTTTAACTATAACTTCACGTCATAACTTTTTTAGGACTAATGCTCTTTGTCTTTTTGTTCCATCTAGAGCTGACTAGATTGCAAGCAATCTTGTGCAAGCATTGTTCCAACTAAAAGGTATGTCATTTTACTTGGAATTTTACTACTTTTACTTGAAATTATTGTAAATGCATAGCATGGGTGTTTGATTATAGGCAAAGTCAGCCATAGAGACCGCTTTTGTGTCTGGGTAGGCGGCGCCCAACGTTTGTATAGCGCATATTTTTGTTTGGGTAGGTGGCGCTCGGTTTTCAAGCATCTAAATTGATCTGCAGCTTTGATTGTTTATTTTTTAATCTTTACCGAAATAAAAACAGTCAATCCCACTTTATTTACTTTTTAAAAACAGAACTTCTCTAATAGTCTATAAGTTACAATTACATTAACTTAGCCATGCGTACAATTACCCTTATTAACAAATTCTTATTAATTGTCTATGAGTACACTACTTTGCTTGACAGTTTGCTATGTTGCTTTTTAATTTACTTTTAAATGGGCATTTGACATTTTTCTTGTTACTATTTGAATTTTTAGTTTTTGTGGTTACTTTTGGTGTTAATAAAGCGAGACTTTCATGGTTTGAGGTGTTTTAATGAAGTTATCATCTTTGGATAGAGGCCTTCTTGTAGAACTGGTACAAATACAATTTACCAAAGTTATATTGTTAACTGTTAAGTTCCGTGGCGCGCACGCCTCGCGTCTCGGGTAAATCAACGAAATCACCTCATGCCGCCCCATGCCTTTTAAAATTAAGAGTTGGTTAGATTGCATAATACCTGAGGCCATGTAGCTATAAGAGCCTGTAACCGAAGTCCAGTTGGATGTTTCAGCACTCAACAGTTTTCCCGTGCCAAAGTCTGAGAGGCTCAGCTCAACCCCTGCCTCAAGCAGTATGTTATATATGGTATACATACCCATCACTTTTTATATACATGTTGTACAATTACTCCTTTGAAGCCGTTGGAGTAATTCATCCTCCACGATTTCCTATGTCTTATCCTCTTAGGTTATTAGCACTTCATCTTACAGTTCGCGTACATTTGACGAGTTCTTCACCCAGTAAAGCATATCCTCATAGATTACCCCTAAAACCTGCAAAATGTTTGGCAGTCCAAACCATGGGGAACACGAAGCACATATGAGGTGAACAAAACAGCTCTCTCATTCGCCAAACCACATATCCTCTACAATACAACATCACTCTTTTGCCAAGCATTGGATCTACAGGGGATAGCTAGAAGTTTCATGATCTTTGATAGCACCCCCTCTCTCATGGCTTGATCTCTTGTGTGATATTTTAATCATGTTTCCCATTACCAATTTATATTTTTTACTTTACAATGTTGATTCCTCAAAATGTTCCGTTACCCTTTTGAACTTTCTACGTTATTATAAATTTGGTTTTACGGAAAACCAAATAAGATTCTCAAATGAATACCTGGAACCTCAAAAGGAATGGAACCTATGTATAAAAAAGTTTTTATACATACCCATCACGTTTTACATACATGTTATATAGTTACTCCTTTGAATCTTTTGGAGTAATTCATCCTCCACGATTCCCTGTGTCTTATCCTCTTAGGTTATTAGCACTTCATCTTCCAGTTCGTGTACATTTGAGGACTTCTTCACCCAGTAAAGCATATCCTCATAGATTACCCCTAAAACCTGCAAAATGTTTGGCAGTCCAAACCATGGGGAACTTTCTTGGAAAGACCCTAGAATAACTTCTCCGTTATACACTTATACTAGGTAATCCAAGAATAGATATAACTGTAGGTTTTTTGTAAACAATTTGGTACACAGATCAATATGCAATGTTTAACGTGTGGGGGAGGGGTATAATGTACACTGAGAGTATTATTAAGCATATGTCAATACTTTCCCAAGTTTCCTATCTCTGCATACTCTTAAACCCAGTGTATGCAACCGTCCTTGGAATGTCGTTTGTGTGTCTTACCTCTGTCAATATTCTGATTGCGTTCTCAAAGCCATGATAGTTTGTTGATGGGTTGTCGTTTCTGTCTGATCGGTTGACTTTTTTTGTTTAACGACTTGGCAAATAGAGAGGTGTGGTTTGTAAACTGTCCTAAACCCCCCTCTCCCAATGTTGTGTTTGTCATTAAGTTTTCTGTGGGTTCCAAGGTATTAGTAACCGTGATCTTCCCCTCTCTTTCCCATGTCAGATATTCAGAAGTCGGATGATACATCTCCTCCGATCCCCGATTCTCATCTCTTGTTCGCGCTTCTCCTTTCATCTTTTCAGAAGAAAGATAAATGCAGCTGCAATTCATAAAGCAGAAGGGATTCAACCGGAAAGCTTGTTTTAGACCAAAAGCGTATGACAAAATATGTCTTTGCCATTTATAGAAAAGAATGGAGCGCTAAAACCTTATACTACAAAGTACTTTTTGTGAAATCAAATGCATTAATTTAGTTTTCTCTGTTCATTATGATTGCTCCACATCTCAAGTGCTCTAAGATTAAAATATGAGTATTACCCATCAATCCAGGCCTCCTGAATTCTAATAAAATATGATTATTCCACGTTTTAGGTAAAAGAACTTTAGTACTACCGGGGTAGTATTTACAAGTAATAATTGACTATTTATTTTTCTAAATTCGAAATAATTAAAATATTAATCTACCCCGGTCGTGTTAGTATTCAAGGTCTTAACCTTAGCTGATCTAGACTGACGTGTCCAAACAAAGTTGTAATAGAGATGGATACCTCAAGAATTTATCATTTATCTTATCCCATTTCCCATGTGCCTTAAAATTAAACATTGGTTGTTCGCTTTATATTTTATAACGATATCATGTCTTTTTTTAGTAAACATAACTTACAGAGTTTCCTTATTCTTCCGCTCCTCCCTCCTAGCATTATAGAGTCACATGTTTGTTAGTACTCCGTACGTTTTTGTTTCCTTTCCTCTTTCTTTTCTTTTAATTTTGAATTTTTTGATTTACCAAACATTTTTATTGTTTTACTTTTAATAAAGAGGGTTTCTACAATAACATTGTTTAAGTTTTTTACTTTTAACAATTTAGTATAAATGTAGTGTTAGTCGTGTGTTATATGATTGTTTATTAGATTACAGGTTTGTATTATTATGATTAAAGATTTATCATAACAGTTTATTAAAAATTAGTATTAAATGTTTAGACATTAGTAATTCAGTATCTATTTGTTCTAATTTCTAAAAAATTAAAAAATTACTCTATTAGGAGAACTATTAATACTCAATGTCTTCGCCTCTTAAATTTATCTAACATTTTGAATTGATTAAAAGGTAACAATTTAACAATCTACCCTGAACCCTAAACTAAATCAAATGGTTTTTCATGTTTAAAAAATATTAAGTAAAAATAACTTTAAATAATACCAACTATCATTCATGAACCTCTAATAATACAAACTTCGAAAATGCCTGTGAATAATACCAACTATTTGAATGTAAAACAAAAACAAAATGAAGTCATTCTTTGACAAAAACATTGATCATTTAAAACATCAAAAGCTAATGACAACCCATCAAATAAATGATATTTGGAAGTGTATACACTTATTAGATATCTTGATACAGATTTTTGATGAGTTAAATGGTTGAATTTATAGTTAAAAAATGCTCTATATCACTTTTGGTTTATATTTAAATAGTTTGTGTTATTAAAACTTATTTTCGAAGTGCGTTTTATTCTAGGTTCACGGAAGATAGTTTATACTACTTAAAGTTATTTTCCCTACGAATAATAAAGAGGGTTTGTACAATATGATTCTTTAAGTTTTTACTTTTAACAATTTAGTATAAAAGAAATGTTAGTCGTGTGTTATTATGATTATATCTATGTATATATTATGATTAAAAGTCTATCATAACAGTTTATTAAAAATTACTATTAAATGTTCAGACATTAGTATTGACTATCTATTTCTTCTAATTTCACAAAAAAAAACATTTCTCTACCGGTGGATACCTCAACAATTATTCGAATGACATTGCAGTCTTTTTTTTTTTTATCTAAATCATAGCCATTTTGTTCATTTCCACGCTCCGAACATTATATTATACCCAGTTGACCCTCTCTGTATTTGGACCAAAAATTGACACGGATTGTTTACAAGGAAAATAAATTATGCTTTTGTTATAAGATTATAAGATTACATGTTCTTCTATTTCTGCCATGGTAATGAGGAGATGGTAAAAAAGGGCGTTACCTTGCTTCATACCTGCTCTAAATTTTTAACTCAGTAGTACTAAAGTTCTTTTACCTAATTTTTTTTGCCTCAAAATGTGTAAAGAAAAAATCCCAGGAAGAATATCATATTCTCTCCTACGTGTAGTTCCAAATCATTATTATTTTGGGATAATGACTAGATAAGTCTGAGCGAGACCATTGTGTGGCATGTATAATAGTAATAAACCTTTCTGGCATTTAAAATTAATTAAAAACCGTATGGAAAGAAAACTATGCAAATTGAGGTAAGTTTTTTAAAAAACGATCTGAATTTACAATACCAATGGGAAAATTTTACACATACTTTATGCATTTTGTTTTGGTACACTACTTTTGTGTGTATGTTGATGGGCATGTCTAAAGTGTGATTGAAGTCATAAATATGTAGTTTTTGGTGGTTAATATATAGCAAGCACAACACTGCGCTATAAACATGGAATTGCCCAACAATGACCCACCTGAATCCAGTGACGCGGCAAAAAATCGAAAAAGAAGGGAGCGATATGCGTCAAATGAAGAACGACGCGCTCAAATAAACTCACAGCGAAGAATTGCCTATGCAACAATGGACCCAGAAAAAAACGCAAAATGCTAGACGAGGCTAATAAAAAACGTAGGGCCGCATATCATACGTCTAAAGCCTTCTCCAACCAGCGTCTTCCCCTTGGTATGACGTTGAACGTATATTCAATCATAAAACTGTCCTATTCCTTCAAAAACCTGATTCGTTTTTCTTTTCCTTTCCTGAAATGTATGTACTAAGATAAACCACAGGCAGCACAAGCGGAAATATTTTCAGCGGACAGCAAGGTGGCGAACCTGCCTGGTGATGCAAGTGTCACACAATCCTTGATTCCCACATATAGCATGTCACTTCCCCCAGAACCTTCTCTGCTTAAACAATGTCTACCGTGCCACCATTGTGAGGCCGTGCACATTCAATATAAATCACCGGGATTTTGTTGCTCAGCTGGTCAAACTGTTTTGGTATCTAACAAGATTCCTCCAATCTTGAAACGATACTTCTATGATAATGACTCCGTTGCTCGCCAATTCAAGGCATGTGTACGCACTTACAACAACACGTTTGCCTTCACATCTCTAGGCGTACACAACTACGACAGAGATTTGGCACGCAGGAATAAGGGCATATACACATTCAAGGTACAGGGTCAAATGTATCACTTCATTAATGATTTGATACCTGACAGCGATCGACCTAAAAACCTGCAACTATATTTCTTTGATACGGATCACGAGGTCCAAAATAGAGTGGAAGGAGTAGAAAGGATGGATAGTAGCATCGTGAGGGACCTTATAACCGTTCTTGACAGCAACCCATATTCACAATTCTTTCGAAGTCTTAAAGATGTATCCAACTTAGAAAATTGTAACATTGTCATTAGATCCAACATAAAGGTGGATCAGCGAGTCTACAACATGCCAAGTGTGTCTCAGGTGGCAGCAATTTGGATTGAGGAATCAGATGCCGGGGGTGAGAGTCAACGAGACATACGCGTGTACGCAAAAAGTGGAAGATCACATTCAGTGCAATACTACTACGGCTGTTATGATCCGTTACAGTACCCACTCCTTTTTCTCTATGGCGAGAGCGGTTGGCACGCGGGAATACCAAAACTTCCCAAACAGGTCAGCCCACGCACCAAGTCACGACAACCGACCGTGCAACCAACGAGTGTGACCTCAATAGACATGTTGTTTGAGAGAGAAGCTCAAAATAATGTTGCTGCTAACAAAAGGGACAATGTGTCATGTCGAGAGTATTATGCATACCACTTCCAAGTACGTCACAAAGATGAGTCTATCATTCTCCACTCCGGCACTCTTCCAGCAATTTATTGTCGACATGTACATAAAAATAGAAACCCAAAGGTTGGATTACTTCAGAACCCAACAAAGAGACGTGCGAACAGAATGCCTCCAAAGGCTAATGGATAGCATAAGCGTTGGTGAAACAAAGGCATGCAATGTTGGGCAAAGAGTTATCCTACCTACATCTTTTATTGGGGGACCGCGTGACATGCGCAGAAGGTACATGGATGCTATGGCACTTGTACAACGGTATGGGAAACCAGACATTTTCCTCACCATTACGTGTAATCCAAACTGGCCGGAAATCAAGGAATTACTGAAGCATTCCGATGAAGCCCAGAACAGGCCAGATTTGATTGCACACGTGTTCCGTGCTAAAGTTGAAGAATTGAAAACAGAAATCATAAAGAAAAAAATATTTGGGGTTGTTGATGCATACACTTACGTGATTGAGTTTCAAAAACGCGGCCTTCCACATGCCCACTTTTTGGTTATATTGCGAAAGCAATATAAACGGAGGACGGGTGATGAAATTGATGCAATCATTAGTGCTGAAATTCCTGATCCACAGCGTAACAGTTACTTACACTCTTTGGTCGCCAAACATATGATGCACGGCCCTTGTGGAGAAATGAACCCCGAAAATCCATGCATGAACACCAAAGAGGGTGCACTACAGTGCAAAAGTAAATACCCAAGAGAATATTCTGATTCTACAAAAATGGGAGATAACGCATACCCTATCTACAGACGCCGTATGAACTCCATAGTTGTCAGTGCACGTAAACACAAATTAGACAATAGGTGGGTTGTACCCTACAGCCCATATCTATTAGCTAAATTTGATTGTCATATCAACGTGGAAGTTTGTGCGGGGATAAAGAGTGTGAAATATATATACAAATATATATACAAAGGCCATGATAGAATTGCTATTAACCTCTCCGCCGAAAATGACGCCAAAGTGGTTGATGAAATTGAGGAGTATCAAAAGGCACGTTGGGTATCACCCCCCGAGGCAGCATGGAGAATCTACAGCTTTCCTCTCTCGGAAATTAAACCGTCTGTTATCCCACTTGCCGGTGCACTTAGAAAATTATCAGTACATGAGATTTGACAAACGGCAAGACATAACGGAAATTGTAGAATCTGAGCAGAACTCTCAAACCATGCTGACTCAATTCTTTTCCATGAATCGCATCGATGAAACAGCCGCCAGGTTGAACCTCCTATACATCCACTTTCCCGAGTATTACGTGTGGTCAACCAGAGATAAAAAGTGGCACCCAAGGCAAAAACGGGAGGTTATAGGGTGGCTTGTGAGTGTGAATCCAACCGAAGGGGAGAGGTACTACTTGAAATTTTGTTGATGAATGTGAAATCACCGCAGTCATATGAGCATATAAAAACAATTGGGCAATACACTGCTGCCACGTTTAGAGAAGCCGCCGAGAAACTTGGGTTACTACAATGCAACCAAGACATCGAACACTGTCTTGAAGAAGCCACGTGTTGGCAAATGCCAACCACTTTTCGCAGGCTGTTTGCGACACTCTTGGCTTTTTGTGATGTTGCTAACCCAAAGTCGCTCTGGCTGCAGTTCAAGGCACACCTTTGCGAAGACCTGATCAGAACTTGTCCAGATATATCTCAGGCAGAACACAAATGCCTACGGTATTTGAATGACCTCCTCTTGTGCCTAGGGAAAAATATCAATGACCTAGCAATTGTTTCATATCATGTTGGGATTACAAAAGAGCAACGAGTTCAAAAAGAAATCCTGGCAGAGAGAGGTCTGTTGCTAACAGATTCTGATATTGTCGCGATTGCAAAAATGAACACCGGCCAGAGGTCCGCATTCGACACTATAATCAAGTGTGTTTACTCTGACAAAGGCGGGACATTCTTTGTCGATGGCCCGGGGGGCACCGACAAGACTTTCCTGTATAGGTGCCTTTTAGCAAAGGTCCGGTCGAATCGTGATATTTCCCTTAATTGCCACAGCAACTTCAGGAGTTGCTGCATCTCTATTGCCGGGCGGCCCAACAGCACATTCACGGTTCAAAATCCCAATTAATGTGGAAGACAAATTTGTTTGCAACATAGGAAAGCAAAGCGCAGAAGCATCATTAATACGTGATTGCAAACTAATCTTATGGGATGAGGCTACGATGGCAAATCGGAGAACTGTAGAGAATGTCGAGACGACTTTGCGGGATATCACAAATTGTGAAAAACTCTTTGGGGACAAGGTCGTGGTTTTTGGCGGGGATTTCCGGCAAACATTGCCTGTGATTAGATCCGGCAGAAAGAAAGATTTCATTGAAGCGAGCTTGGTCAATTCTCATGTCATATGGCCCTTCACTGAAAGGTTAGTCTTAACCGAAAACATGAGAGCGATATCTGATCCGGGCTTCAGTGATTACTTAATGAGATTAGGCAATGGAATTGAAACATATGTTTCCGACTCAACAATTGCTATTCCACATCATTTTCTCATTCCATACACCGGCGATGACGAGTCCTTGAATGCACTAATACACCATGTGTATCCTGATATGTCAAAGTTTTGTGACGACCCGTACCCATTGATGCGCCGGGGTATCCTTACCCCAAAAAATGAGTATGTCGAGAACTTGAATGGCATATTAATCCGTCGATTGCCCGGGGAAGAGCGGTGCTACGTTAGCTACGATGAGTTGCTCGATTCAAGCACATACATCGAATACGGTGAGGTCAATGAAGTTCCTAATTTCCAGAATGTTATTCTGGAAAGGAGTGGGAAATCAAAAAATTAGACGACATAATGTGATGAAATTTAGCTAACAGAATATAGCTTTGAAAAGGTGAATATTTTGTTATACACACAATGTTTGAACCGAGCACAATATGTTTTAGACAAGAGATCAGAGTCTTGCCGCAACCATCTGCCCTAAACCATTACCAATATTTTCCCTGTGATTTTAAAGTATTTTCTTGAATATCAAATGTTAAAGAAAGACCATGTGAAATGTCCATGGATTTATGGTTGATCACTATATAATCACTACCATTGTTTCTGCATGTGCTTTTAAAGTATTGTTTTTCATATCAATTGTTAAAAAAAAGCCATTATGAAATGTCCATGTTATGTTTTTGTGATTTTTAATGCTTAAAATATTTTCAGGGCATACGCATCTCAGCCATGGTATTTGACCATGACGTAGAGATGTATGATATGACTATGAAGCTCAATTCGTCTTATCACATCTCGAACGCTAATGTTCGCGTACCACAGAACTCCTACAAAGTGCCAGATATGAGGTATGGGTTCACATGGGTTCTCAATCGTAGAACAGCTATTCAACCATGTGAAAATGCAAATGAAGCTGAAGTTTTTGAGACTAAAAGGGTCTCCAGATTCAGTGACCTATATCAGCACATGAAGACTGGGCGGCACATATGTAAGCAACATTGCCTGTACACACAAATATCACACACTGACGTTAAACAAGCTGAAATATATATTACAACTTACAAGGTTAAAATTCCTTACTTTACGTATTATTAAAAAAATGTATACTGAAGTCTATTTATATCATTGTTAATATTGTAGCAATGGTTGTTGTTGTAATTGATAAACTTCCAAGAGAAACCCAGTCGACTTCAAATGGTGTCCGGTCTATTAAGGATTTCATTGTGGTTGATGAACTGTAAGTATGACCTATGATTAATCTTATTATATTGTTGAAGTTATTTGCAACATCATGCACTCATACAAATCCATCACAATTCCAACAGACTGAAACCGGTGCAATTCACACTTTGGGATGAGTTGGCACTAACTAATGGAGTTGAAATCTTTGAGGAACTAACTCAAAAAAAAGTATCCTATAGTGAGCCTAGAAGACATTAAGGCTACTGACTTCAAAGGTACTATTATAACCCTATAACGTATATTACATATTCGCACCAAGTACTAATTTTGCTCTTAATACATAGGGATATCTTTGACTTCAATGTCTCATTCAACATTCACTCTCAATTCCGATTTGCCTCGTGTTGCAGAATTGGAGAAATGGTAATGTCTACCTTCTGTAATTATATGGTAATCATATAAGGTCCTAAGTGTACTTTAATTTGGTGATTTTTATTGGTCATCATTATGGATCTCTTTATGAAAATTGTTCTAGGGAACCTAATCATGTTGAATATACATTAAATACAATATGGATGCTAATTACATAGTTTAATTTGTAGAATCTTCCTCTATTGATTCTTTTTACATACATAAGGCCCACTTCCATAGTCATTTCATTCTACATACTCATAACCATTCTTGGTTCAATGAGCTGCCGAACTATGATAATTTATTTACTTATGAATTTATATAATATTTTGGAGAAAAAACTAATAAGCTCATAAATTAGGACAGTGAATAAGTTATAGTCTCATGATTAGTATTCACTAATACCAAATTATTTTTCAATACAAAAATAATAATTTCTTTGACTAAATAAGCTAGGTCACACTGTTTTTTATCCAGTTTTGGTTCTTTCACAGATTTTGAGAACTTAGAGTTCTATTATCAGACAGCCTTAATGAAATATAAACACATTCTGTCTCACATGCAATGAAAGATAGAGGAATGTTTGTGTTTGATTCTTATTAGGAGAAGTGATTTAATTGAGAGATTATACGAAGTGATTAATAATAAAGTTAGTGATGTGAGAAAATAAAGTGATTTCAAGATAATATTACAAGTTAATGTTTCATGATAAATACATTTTTATGTAATACAAAAAGTGAATATGAGATGAAAAATGCTTCAAAAATATAAATAATTTAGCAAAAAGGTTTTGTTGTTAAACTCTTCGAATAAATTGTTGAGCGTGAATATGCACACCATTCTTTCCCCTTTTAACATTACGGGAATTTGTTGTATCTACATATATGCTTATAACATGTGACTGATTAAGATCAACCTACGTGTAGGGATATTGACCACAAGTCCACCCTCGATGCTGTGAAGGCTGGCCGCGAGTTCTTGGATGCTGGCTTCCACCTAGCAAATCCTGACAACGAAACAATCACCCCAATAGCTAAAGTCCCTGATATCATTCCTCAAGTATGTTGCTATTACATACTTTATTCCTCCCAATGCCTATATGACATGTTTTTTCTAATAACCATTTACACTATAAAAAACATTGACGACGTATGCAATAAATCACCCAAAAAAATTATGTAACCCATGATATAAATTACTTCAAATCCATTACATTACTATGGCTTATCCATTCTAATTTGTGTAATCCATAAACACTGACAGGGAAGGCCTATTTGGATCAAAGGCACAATCAATTTGGTTTTAGAAAACTATAGCCTCTGGTATGTTGCTTGTAGCCATTGTGCCAAATTAAAATACGCTGGTTGTGACGCAATATTTCACTGCATTAGTTGCGGTCAAGAAAATGCTTATGGCGTTCCAAGGCAAGTACGCCACTTGTATTACACCATACAACATAAGTGTACGTCATTTTCCTCAAAAAATCATATTATAACCTTCGCGCAGGGCCAAATTACATGTCACAATCGAAGATGAGACAGGATGTGTCAGTGGAATAATGTTTGGCTTGTGCGCTGAAAAGTTATTGCTTATGACAAGCAAGCAAGTCATGGAAATAGAATCACAGGTAACATCATCCACAATACCGCCCAATTAAATTATCGTTTAATGAAATCAAATATATTTGTTTTTTGAATTTATTTTTTTGCATTTGTTTACTATTGCCAAAAACATTAACTACATTGTAAAATTAATTAAAAATGTCACCCAAAGGTTTATTCGCCAACTCTATCCCATAGATTTTTTTAACAAAATCATCAAATGAAGCATAATCTCTTATGGAATTTGGGTCCTGTAGAAATATGAATAGTATACACATTGTCATTTGTCAAAAAGTCTAATTTTCTACTAGATTTAAATTCTATATGAAACCACTCATTGAAATTCTTTTGTACTTGGTAGGGGAAAAAAGCTTCATTCCCATACATAAACAAGCGCCTTGCTAAGGAAGAGTACATAGTCCAGTTGAGGTCTTCGCCAGACAATTGGAGCTCAAAAAACAACTATCCTCATACTTCAAAGACATCTTATATCATAACATCTTTGCACGAGTCTTCGTTGCACATAATAAAGATGGATAAAGCAAATGCTGCCGATCACACTGCACCCAGTGAAAGCACAAGCACTTCAAGTCCTCCAATGAAACACATCAAAACAGTGTGACGGAGAATACACAACCATCTAAACCATTCCACGACTCACCAAACTGTGTTATTACATTCGAATACTTTCATTTTTGCAGTACTATGTTCCATTTTGATTTTTGAATGTTATCGCTCCTGCAACCATAGACTTGTTTTACCATGATACACTACTAAGCTTGTTTCCATGATACAATATTATGTCTATTTCTTCTCATATTAATAAATTACACACTAATATGCAATCATGAAATTTTCATTATTCTATTTGGGAGTTCTATTTCAATGTAATTTCAAAAGGGAATGCATGTTGTACACATGACGTGCACTTTGTCGTGAGTGCACTAAAAAAAAATCGATACTAACACTTATACGTAGTATAGGTGAAGTAGAGTTCGTATCCACAGGGAAAGGAATAACTTTCTTTTTATATAAATAGTAAGTAAAGGGGGGTTTTGATTTTGAGTGTTTTAATCTAATTAAACACGAAGATGAACGAGTTATATGGGATTAAATTCAAGAATAAAAGGGACTTGGTCTTGCTACTTTCCACTTGTTGATATATTTTAGTCGATCATTGTTATATCTATAACTTATCCCCTCTCGAATACTCAATCGAGGAGTATATCCAATTCATCGAGGGTAGTTATTAACAACAACCGTTCATTAATAACCCTTACTATTAATCAAATATAGAACAACGTCGTATACCGATATAATGGTAGCATTTAACCTCTTTAACTCCTAGATGAAATCAATTGAGATTGATAACCTCAACACAACGGTTTCAGTTTAACCAACAAAATTAATCCCTCTTGAGTTTATTAACCACGACCGTGCATTAATAAACCGAAGTTACTTACTTGTGAAACCATCAACGTTTAACCATCGGTTCGTTGATCGTTTCTAGTAATAATCAATGTTGGAACGTTAACTAATCGTCACTTAGCCACCCTCCAACATCAATATAGAATGAGATTAAGGGAAGAATTAATAATCAAGAGGAGAAAGTAAGAAAATAACTCACAACTTTAATAATCAACAAGCTTCAAGAGAAAAACCAAGAAATGGAAGTTTAGCTCCTCATTTGGAGACTAAACATGCTAAAAGAAATATAGAGAAATGCTATTCTAAACTGAGCTTAAGAGTATATAGGAATTGGTGTCTCATTGTGAAGGAAAGAGGGTGTATTTATAGGCTTTTGGGATGGGACTTCGAGTACTCGATCGAGTATATACATAGTACCCGATCGAGTATGTGTGAAATGCCAGATTCGAGGTATACTCGATCGATTCAGCTTTAAAAATCAAAGGTGTACTCGATCGAGTATATATTCATACTCGGTCGAGTATGCGTAGAAAGTGATATTCGCGCCATACTCGACCGATTTCGGGTTTAAATTCAAAGGTATACTCGATCGAGTATGTCGGTCTACTCGATCGAGTATAGACATTGAATCGTGGTCAAAAATCTTCCCGGCATGTTCCTTTGTCTTCGGATCCGATTTGATTTGAAGTTTCAACCTTATACCCGATCGAGTATAGGTAATACTCGACCGAGTAAAGGTAAAAATCAGGATTTTTCCCTTTTGTCTTGTGATTTGCATCTTCTTTCCACTTTTGGGGTTCACCAACCATCCTTTGAGTGATAATGGACCTGTTTGAGCTCAGAATAATCCTAATCTAAACAATTTACAAGGATTTAACAAACTAAACTATTACACCAAAAGTGTGTAATTTCCGAAACATTAAACAACCAAAACTAGCTAAAAACATAAACATACACACGGAAATTACAAGTGTATCAACTCCCCCACACTCAGTTCTTTACTCGACCTCGAGTAAAACAGAAACATCCAAACAGTTTAAGAGTTTTCCAAGAGTTCCAACAATGTTACAAAATAACAACACAAAGACCACCAAGGATAAAATATGAGTTTTAATGCTCAAATTACAACTATCATCTTGGGTTTTATGGTCTTCTAGTGTTCATCTTCTCCTCCTCTTCTTTTTCTCTTCTTCTTCTTCTTCCTCCAAGAGATCAAATGAGTTCCTGCACACAGAAAAATATTTCTCTCATATCTCTCATTTTGCCTAGGAGTCTTTTCAGGTTTTCATCCTAGCATCTCTTTACATTTTCCATTCTCCCCACTCACTCATTGTTTTTTTTTGTAAGCCTCTTTTGCTTAGATTGCCCATTTTGTTGGGTTTTCAACCTAACTAGCATTTCTTTTCTTTTCTTTTTTATTTTATTATTATTATTATTATTTTTTTTTTTTAAAAGAAGTTCATGCATAGTAAAAGGTAGAAGATAAGATTACATACCCATGATGAGTCTCCTCCCCCACACTAAGTTCGAGCACTGTCCCTAGTGCCCGCCTTCTCCACCGTAGAAGCCGCCTCCAAATCCGCCTCCGAAGCTTCCGTCACCCATATGAGCATCCCCACCGTCATAACCTCCACCCCCGGAGCTAGATCCTCCAAAGTTACCCCATTGAGAGGGGTCATACCAAGAGGGGGGTGGGGGTGGCTGAGCCATAGTATGGAATTGGCCTTGTTGAGCCATGTAAGAGTACATAGGTCCATAGAACCTACGTTGGTCTTCTTCATAACGCCGGTTATCTTCTGTCCTTTGCTCTTCTAGCCTTAGAAATCCAGCCCGTTGTTCTTCCCTATATCGGCCAACTTCTTCGGTTACCTTGTTGAAACCATCAAGGAGTTGTCGGAAATAGTCGGGAGGTGGTTGAACTTGGGGTTGTTCTTCGGGAATGTGGTCATGTAAGGCTTCATGATGGTGGGCTTGAGGTTGTTCTTCGGGTTGATTTTGTGGTTGGTCTTCGGCTTGGGGTTCTTGAAAATGTGGTGGAATGGCATTTGGCAACAAGTAGTGGGGCATATCTCTGTTGTATAGTATTTTGGGGAGGTTTGGGTTGGGTAAGGTAAAGTGCCGGATGGGGGGTGGGTGTATATGCCAATTGTACACGTTATAGGAGTTGTCATACTCATGCATCGTGTGGGAGAAGGATATGCAATTTGCATTGCCTAAAAAGCTAATGTCCATCAAACAATATTCGGGTATAGGGGAGTTGTCCCTAAACCCAAACTTGGAGACCAAGTGCATTATCATCCCGCCCAAAACAATCTTTCCCTTAGCTACACTTTCCTTTTTAAGACGCTCCCACATCAAATTGCACAAATTAAATTCCGTGGTGCGTCGAAATAAAACCTGTGTCATTAAGCACACATCTCCTATCCTCGCATGATGATTGTTGGGGCGCCCAAGTATACAATTTGCCATGAATTTCAAAAATATACGAAGAATAGGGTGTTGGACATGGCTTATGTATAGTTGGGAGGAGCTAAATTGCAGCTCTCCCGTCATTCTCCTCCAAAGGGTATGACCATCCCCTGTTGTAACACTTGAGATTTAATATAAACGGATTAATAGTACTACTCATACCAACAGAGGTGCATCTCCTTTTAAGGGAGCTCATTACCTAAGAACTCCAAAGTTAAGCGTGCTTGCTCGGGAGTAGTCTTGGGATGGGTGACCCCCTGGGAAGTTTCTCAGGGCGCGCATGAGTGAGGACAAAGTGCGCGGTAAAGGCTCGTGGTGGTTTGTGGGGACAGTACTATTGGTCCGGAGTAACTACCTCGGGTCCGGTGGGACCGGGGTGTTACAGGTGGTATCAGAGAAACCCTGCGACAGTGTGCTGATCCGTTGGATATCGGGCAGACACTTAGCAGGGGAAAAGATTCTGTGGTTTGATTGAGATTGGTTTAAGGGCGCAACGAGGACGTTGCGATCCTAAGTGGGGGTGATTGTAACACTTGAGATTTAATATAAACGGATTAATAGTACTACTCATACCAACAGAGGTGCATCTCCTTTTAAGGGAGCTCATTACCTAAGAACTCCAAAGTTAAGCGTGCTTGCTCGGGAGTAGTCTTGGGATGGGTGACCCCCTGGGAAGTTTCTCAGGGCGCGCATGAGTGAGGACAAAGTGCGCGGTAAAGGTTCGTGGTGGTTTGTGGGGAAAGTACTATTGGTCCGGAGTAACTACCTCGGGTCCGGTGGGACCGGGGTGTTACACCTGTGCTGTCGGGGTTTTCTCTCATATGTGGGACCGGGATGCCGAAGTGTTCGGCGAACTCATGTTTCTTGATTGAGTAGTTTTGATTAAAAATACGAAACAAGAGTGTGTCGTCCCTAAAATCCTCCTCATTGGTCTCAAACCTAGCCGAACTCAAGAATTCATAAATAATTCTTTCGTTGGAGTTGTATTGCATACGGAAGATGCGTTCCATATCCAACTCACGAAAGAATTGCCTAGTACTCTTAAAAATACCCAAAGTACGGAGTGTTTCATGGCAAAGAAAACGAGATGGTTTAACTTGCCTTGCTATGGTAGATAGGAGTCTAGTTCGGTGTTCGGCGTCGGCGGGAATGATGTCCTCAAAACCTGGGATGGGTGCCAATGCGTTGGAGGTCTCTCCCCTATGCCTTCGTGGAGCCATTGTTGAAGGTTGGAGCTTGAAAATTCAGAAAAACCGAAATTGGGGTAGGGTTTCTGATTTTTGGTGATTTTTGGGGAAGACGAGATTTGTTGGTAGATATGTGTAAAGGGGAGTGAGGGGAGTATTTTGGTGGTAAAATGGAATGATTTGGTGAGGAATTGAGTGAGATATGGTAGTGAGAAGGTGTGAAAATGGAGTTTTGGGGGAGGGAGGTTCGAAGTTGGGGTGTATTTGGAGAAGATGAAGTGATTTTTTGGGTGTTTTGGAGTATAAATCGGGGGAGTACCCGATCGAGTATTTCACTATACCCGATCGGGTACTGGAGGCAGGGGGGTGCGGGTGTGGTTTCTCCAGGCATACTCGACCGAGTATATGTCCATACTCGATCGAGTGCTGGAGGCAGGCGTCTGATGAAGTTGGTTTTCCAGGCATACTCGACCGAGTATATGTCCATACTCGATCGAGTGCTGGAGACAGGCTCTTTTTGGGTTTGCCTTTTTGGACATACTCGACCGAGTATTAACTGATACTCGATCGAGTATGTCTCCAATACACTTTTTTTTTTGGTGTTTTTCTTTTCTTTTTTTTTTTTTTTTTGAACACACACACTCTACAAAATTTAATTAAAGTGAACATACCTTGCATGGGTTGCCTCCCAAGAAGCGCTTAGGTTGAAAGCCCTCAAAGAACGGTTTCAGTCTCTGTCCGTTCACTTTGAGCACTTTTCCCGTCTCCGGGTCTTCAATTTCCACCGCCCCGTGTGGATAGATTTTGACCACTTTGTATGGTCCGGTCCAACGGGATCTCAACTTCCCCGGGAATAGACGAAGGCGTGATTGAAAGAGGAGGACTTTGTCATCAAGTTTAAAGGTCTTCCTTATGATCATCTTATCATGCCAAGCCTTCGTCTTTCTTTTGTAGATCTCCGCGTTGTCATAAGAATCCAAACGGAGTTCTTCCAATTCTTGCAATTGGAGTTTTCTATGCAAACCGGCCTCGTCAAGATTGAGGTTGAATTCTTTAATCGCCCAATATGACTTGTGTTCAAGTTCTACGGGAAGATGAAAACCTTTCCCAAACACAAGTCTATAAGGGGACATACCGATTGGAGTTTTGTAGGCGGTTCGGTATGCCCATAGTGCATCATCAATGCGTATACTCCAATCCTTCCGATTTGGGTTCACTGTTTTCTGGAGTATAGACTTCAACTCCCTATTTGAGGTTTCCGCTTGGCCATTGGTTTGAGGGTGGTAAGCAGTGGAGATCTTGTGAGTCACACCATATTTCTTTAGTAGGGATCCCACAATTTTATTACAAAAATGTGTGCCTCGATCGCTTATTAAAATTCGAGGGACCCCGAACCTTGAAAATATGTGTGTTTTGAGGAAACTAGCCACCACCTTGGCATCATCAGTCTTTGTTGCCTTTGGCTCCACCCATTTGGAGACGTAATCTACCGCAAGTAGGATGTAGATGTTACCTTGAGAGTTTGGGAAAGGTCCCATGAAGTCAATACCCCATGCATCGAAAATCTCACAGAAAAGCATGGGGTTTTGTGGCATCTCGTTCCTCCTTGAAATGTTGCCCGCCCTTTGGCAATTGTCACAAGATTGACAAAAGCCATGTGCATCCCGGAATAGACTCGGCCACCAAAATCCACTTTCAAGTATCTTCATTGCCGTCCGTTTCGGGCCGAAATGCCCCCCACAAGCATAAGAATGGCAAAACTCTATAATGTGAGCTATCTCATATTCAGGGACACATCTTCGGATTATTTGATCCTTACAATGTTTCCATAAATATGGGTCATCCCACACATAGAGTCTTGAGTCCATTTTTAATTTTTCTTTTTGAGATTTTGAGAATTGTGGGGGAAATTTGCCGGAAACAAGAAAGTTTACAATGTTTGCGTACCATGGTTGTATGACTTTGATGGAGAAAAGAGTCTCGTCCGGAAATTCGCCTTTTATGAGATTGGTATGGAGACTTTCGATTTCTTTGCTTGGAACCAAGCGGCTTAAATGATCGGCCACTAAGTTCTCCGCTCCTTTCTTGTCTTTGATTTCTATGTCAAACTCACTCAATAGAAGGATCCATCGAATGAGTCTTGGTTTGGCTTCCTTCTTTGTCATAAGGAATCTGAGAGCGGCGTGGTCGGTGTACACAATAACTTTCGTTCCAAGAAGGTAGGAACGAAACTTCTCCAAAGCAAAGACCACCGCTAGCATTTCCTTCTCGGTGGTGGAGTAGTTCTTTTGAGCTTCATTGAGGGTTGATGAGGCATAGTAGATGACATGAGCAGCCCTTCCAACCTTTTGGCCTAAAACGGCCCCCACCGCATAGTCACTTGCGTCACACATTATCTCGAAAGGGAGAGACCAATCGGGAGCTTGTATGATGGGGGCGGTTACCAATCGTGCTTTCAAAGTGTCAAAGGCCTCTTTGCATTCATCATTGAGATCAAATTCAACCTCCTTTTGCAAAAGTTTGCATAGAGGAGATGAAATTTTTGAGAAGTCTTTGATGAATCTCCTATAGAAACCGGCGTGACCAAGGAAGGAGCGGATGTCCCGAACATTTGTTGGGTACGGGAGTGTTTGGATGACATCAATTTTTGCCTTGTCCACTTCGATGCCCTTTGAGGAGATCACATGCCCAAGAACAATCCCTTGTTCCACCATAAAGTGGCATTTTTCAGAATTTAGAACAAGGTTGGATTCAATACAACTTCTGAGCACAAGAGTGAGATGATAGAGGCAAGTGTCAAAAGAGTCCCCATGGATTGTGAAATTGTAACACCCTGGCCCTGCAGGACCCAAGGTAGTTACTCCGGACCAAGAGTACTGTCCTCACAAACCACCACTCGCCTTTACCGCACACTTTGTCCTCACTCATGCGCGCCCTGAGAAACTTCCCAGGGGGTCACCCATCCCAAGACTACTCCCGTGCAAGCACGCTTAACTTTGGAGTTCTTGGGTGATGAGCTCCCTTAAAAGGAGATGCACCTCTGTTGGTATGAGTAGTACTATCAATCCGTTTATATTAAATCTCAAGTGTTACAATCACCCCCACTTAGGATCGCAACGTCCTCGTTGCGCCCATAAACCAATCTCAAATCTCAATCAAATCCCAGAATTTCCCCCCGCTAAGTGCCCGCCCGATATCCAACAGGTCATCACACTGTCGCGGGGTTGCTCTGATACCACCTGTAACACCCTGGCCCTGCAGGACCCAAGGTAGTTACTCCGGACCAATAGTACTGTCCTCACAAACCACCACTCGCCTTTACCGCACACTTTGTCCTCACTCATGCGCGCCCTGAGAAACTTCCCAGGGGGTCACCCATCCCAAGACTACTCCCGTGCAAGCACGCTTAACTTTGGAGTTCTTGGGTGATGAGCTCCCTTAAAAGGAGATGCACCTCTGTTGGTATGAGTAGTACTATCAATCCGTTTATATTAAATCTCAAGTGTTACAGAAATCATCCATAAAAACCTCCATGAATACCTCCACAAATTCGGAGAAGATGCTCATCATACACCTTTGAAAGGTGCCCGGTGCGTTGCATAATCCAAAAGGCATTCGTCGGTAGGCAAACGTGCCAAATGGACATGTGAATGTTGTTTTCTCCTGGTCCTCCGGGGCTATTGGTATTTGGAAATATCCGGAGTAACCATCAAGAAAACAATAGAACTTGTGCCCCGCTAGCCTCTCTAGCATTTGGTCAATGAAGGGCAATGGGAAGAAGTCTTTTCGAGTTACCGAATTGAGCCTTCGGTAGTCAATGCAGACTCGCCACCCGTTTTGGACTCGGGTGGGCACCATCTCGCCATCTTTATTTTCAATGACCGTCACTCCGGTCTTCTTTGGCACTACTTGGGTTGGACTCACCCATTTGCTATCGGAAATGGGAAAGATGATTCCCATTTGGAGCAACTTGATCACCTCCTTTTTCACCACCTCCATCATGGGTGGGTTCAATCTTCTTTGCGGTTGCCTCACCGCTTTGGCCTCATCCTCGAGTAAGATCCGGTGCATGCATGTGGATGGGCTAATTCCTTTAATGTCGGCAATAGACCATCCAATGGCCAACTTGTACTCCTTGAGGACTGCAATCAATCTTTCCTCTTGTTCTTGGGCCAAGGCATTTGAGATAATCACCGGTAGAGTGTGATTTTCGCCCAAGAACACATGTTTCAAATTTTCAGGGAGTGGTTTCAATTCCACCTCCGGTGCCTGCAAAACAGATGGTAGCGGCTTTTCGCTTGGGATGGTTAGCGGGAGGGCTTTAGAGCCCGGTGACAAAAGTGGGAGTTGATTTAACTCCGCCACCATAACCTTCATGTTATTTGACATAGAGTATTCCAAAGTGAAATCCTCTACATCGTTCTCAATTGAGCTTAATATTTCATCTTTTCCCTCAATTTCGAATACATCTTGGACCCAAGTGTCACAAGTATCAATGGCAAAAAGAGAGTGATTATCGGTGGGATATTTCATGGAGTCATAGATATTAAATTCAACTTTCTCACCATCGAACTCCATGGTTAGTATTCCACTAAAGACATCAATTTTTGCTTTGGCCGCCGTTTTTAAAAAGGGTCTTCCTAGTAAAATAGGGACTGCATTTTTATCGTTCTCCATTTCGAGAACCTAAAAATCAGCGGGAAAAATTAAATTATCCACCATGACGAGTACATCCTCTACTACACCTTTCGGGTAAGCATTGGATCTATCGGCAAGTTGGATAACAACCCCCGTTTCATGTAAAGGGCCTAGTTCTAGGGACTTATATAGAGAATATGGGATGACATTGATTGATGCACCCAAATCTAACATAGCCCTCGAAAAACTAGAATTTCCAAGTTTACATGGTATAGTGAACATTCCCGGGTCACTATACTTTTTAGGCAATTTCTTTTGAAAAACGGCCGATACTCTTTCACTCACTTGGATTTTATGCTTTCCATTTAATTTGTGTTTCCGTTTAATTGTACAAAGCTCTTTTAAAAACTTTGCAAATCTAGGAACACCTTTAATCAAATTGAGAAGAGGGATATTTACCTCACATTTGCTGAAGGTCTCATAGATATCTTTGTCATTGTTGTATTTGCGGTTGTCCTTGAGAGCCTCCGGGAAAGGTGGTACCGGCTCGTATGAGTTGAGCGGTGGAAACTTTCTTTGAGGTGTGACTTCCTCCTCCTTCTCCTCTTCATTTTGAGGATTTGTGCTTGGCACCAAGATATCCTCCTCTTCTTCCCCAACATGGATCTTTGCTTTTGCTTTAGCCATAACCAACTCTTTGCCACTTCTCAAAGTGACCGCGTGAGCTTGTTGCCTTGGATTCGGCTCAGTTTGAGATGGGAGTTTTGCCGAATCCTTAGCTTCAAGCCTACTTACGGCATTTGAGATTTGACTCATTTGGTTTTCCAAATTGTGGATGCTTGATTTGGTTGTTTCTTGGAATTGGGTCACACTTTGTTGCATCGTAGCCATGTTCATGGCAAGTGATCGAATCATGTCTTCGGTGGACATGCTCGAGTTCGATGTTTGACCTTGTTGTTTATATTGTTGAGGGGGAGGGTTTGATTGTTGAGGAGGTTGAGAGTTTCCGTACCTTAAGTTGGGATGATCCCTCCACCCCGGATTGTAAGTGTTGTCGTGAGGATCATATCTTCTTTGACCTTGGAAACCCAAATCATTGACTTGCTCGGGGTTCTCCTCTTGTAATGTTGGGCAGGAATCGGTGGGATGCCCTTGTGTCGAGCATATGCCGCAGACCTTGACTTCTTGGGTTTTTGGATTCAAAAGAAAATCTTTGACCAAAGAAGTCAAGCCGGCCACTTGACTTTCCAATGAGTTGTTGGATTCCGCTGCCATAACTCTTTTTGATGGTGACCTCCCATTGTAGTGTCTTGAGTTTTCGGCTAATTCCGAAATGAGGTCTCTTGCTTGGGAAGGGGTTTTGTTGACAATACCCCCTCCGCATGCCGCATTCACCATGCGTCGGTCTTGATCGACAAGCCCATCATAGAAGTAGAGGATGAGATCTTGTTCCGAATACCCATGATATGGGCAACTAGCGCATAGTTTTTTAAAGCGCTCCCAATATTCGTACAAGGTCTCATCATCCGCTTGCTCAATGTTGCTGATTTGCTTTTTGAGACTTGAAGAGATAGATGCGGGATAATACCTGTCGAGGAAACTCTTTTTCATTTGAGCCCATGTGTTGATGCTACCCGAAGGAAGATAGAAATAAAAGCCAATCCTTCGCGGTGTCTTTTAAGGAGAAAGGGAAAGCCCTTAACTTGATTTGTTCCTCGGACACGCCATTGGGGCACATGCTCGTGCACACAATATGGAATTCCGAGAGGTGTTTGTTCGGATCTTCCCCCCGTAGGCCATGAAAAGAGGGAAGTAGATGAATGAGCCCAGATTTAAGCTCAAATGTGACCCCCGTATCAAGAGTTGGAAAAGTGATACATAGGGGTTGTTGATTTAGATTCGGAGCTGTGAGCTCCCTCAATGTTCTTGTTTCATGAGCCATAGTGATTGGCTCTTCGGTCTCGCTAGATTGAGAACTAGCACTTGATGATTCTCCCGAGTCGGAGTTTGAGAATTTGTTTTTCAACCGCTCGAGAGTTTGTTCTATTTCGGGGTTTGAGTGGTATGTGATTTCGTTCAGTGAACGATACTTTACCATATACTACAAAGCTCAGAAGAAATAGAAATCTTTATACTTGAACCATATTTTTTTCTTTCTTTTTCTTAAAATAAAGTAAAAAGAAAAATTAATTGCCTGTCCCCGGCAACGGCGCCAAATTTGACGTGCACTTTGTCGTGAGTGCACTAAAAAAAAATCGATACTAACACTTATACGTAGTATAGGTGAAGTAGAGTTCGTATCCACAGGGAAAGGAATAACTTTCTTTTTATATAAATAGTAAGTAAAGGGGGGTTTTGATTTTGAGTGTTTTAATCTAATTAAACACGAAGATGAACGAGTTATATGGGATTAAATTCAAGAATAAAAGGGACTTGGTCTTGCTACTTTCCACTTGTTGATATATTTTAGTCGATCATTGTTATATCTATAACTTATCCCCTCTCGAATACTCAATCGAGGAGTATATCCAATTCATCGAGGGTAGTTATTAACAACGACCGTTCATTAATAACCCTTACTATTAATCAAATATAGAACAACGTCGTATACCGATATAATGGTAGCATTTAACCTCTTTAACTCCTAGATGAAATCAATTGAGATTGATAACCTCAACACAACGGTTTCAGTTTAACCAACAAAATTAATCCCTCTTGAGTTTATTAACCACGACCGTGCATTAATAAACCGAAGTTACTTACTTGTGAAACCATCAACGTTTAACCATCGGTTCGTTGATCGTTTCTAGTAATAATCAATGTTGGAACGTTAACTAATCGTCACTTAGCCACCCTCCAACATCAATATAGAATGAGATTAAGGGAAGAATTAATAATCAAGAGGAGAAAGTAAGAAAATAACTCACAACTTTAATAATCAACAAGCTTCAAGAGCAAAACCAAGAAATGGAAGTTTAGCTCCTCATTTGGAGACTAAACATGCTAAAAGAAATATAGAGAAATGCTATTCTAAACTGAGCTTAAGAGTATATAGGAATTGGTGTCTCATTGTGAAGGAAAGAGGGTGTATTTATAGGCTTTTGGGATGGGACTTCGAGTACTCGATCGAGTATATACATAGTACCCGATCGAGTATGTGTGAAATGCCAGATTCGAGGTATACTCGATCGATTCAGCTTTAAAAATCAAAGGTG
This sequence comes from Cuscuta epithymum, assembly GCA_945859915.1. Taxonomy (NCBI): domain Eukaryota; kingdom Viridiplantae; phylum Streptophyta; class Magnoliopsida; order Solanales; family Convolvulaceae; genus Cuscuta; species Cuscuta epithymum. The sequence goes on along the minus strand of CAMAPF010000150.1, from coordinate 1,475,872 downwards.
TACTCGATCGAGTATATATTCATACTCGGTCGAGTATGCGTAGAAAGTGATATTCGCGCCATACTCGACCGATTTCGGGTTTAAATTCAAAGGTATACTCGATCGAGTATGTCGGTCTACTCGATCGAGTATAGACATTGAATCGTGGTCAAAAATCTTCCCGGCATGTTCCTTTGTCTTCGGATCCGATTTGATTTGAAGTTTCAACCTTATACCCGATCGAGTATAGGTAATACTCGACCGAGTAAAGGTAAAAATCAGGATTTTTCCCTTTTGTCTTGTGATTTGCACCTTCTTTCCACTTTTGGGGTTCACCAACCATCCTTTGAGTGATAATGGACCTGTTTGAGCTCAGAATAATCCTAATCTAAACAATTTACAAGGATTTAACAAACTAAACTATTACACCAAAAGTGTGTAATTTCCGAAACATTAAACAACCAAAACTAGCTAAAAACATAAACATACACACGGAAATTACAAGTGTATCAACACACACTGCCACACAAACATGATCATTTTCCCCTAGCCTATATCCCAAGCACCCTTTCTTACACATTGGCCATTATCCCTATTATAAAAACACATTGGGCACAATCTCCATCGCGCACCGCGCGTTGCGAAAACTAGTAATTAATCATACATTACTAGACCATAGTAGTTGAGATCAGACTACACCATCAAACTTGTAATGCACAATTTATACCGTGCGACCGGCGCACCATGAGGATGGTGTGCCCGGTCGCAAAACAACACAACATCGCGATCGTCCCCCCCCCCCCCCCCCACCACGTGCGTCTAAACCAGCAACTCTCTCCTCGCCCCCAGCCACCAGCCACCGGCATCTGGCCGCCCAACAATGGCCTTCACAGCCCCCAGCCCCTCTCCCATCCTTAGCCTGCAGAATTGTTGCCCAACACCCTCCCACACCCACAACCCCTATGCAGCCCCTGTAACTGCCACATCACACCACCACAATCCCCAGCTGCAGCACCCAGTTGCAGCTCCAGACCATGCATTGAAATTTAAATGAATATATAAATATTCATCCATTCATATATATATATATATATATATATATATATATGGTGTTACATCTCTGTAAAAACGTTTTACATTTCAGTAGCCTAAAGTTACATATCTCAAGTTACATCTAATTTGTTCCCCAAGTTACATTTCAATAAAAGCAGTTTACATTTCAACGAGTTACATACGAATGAGTGCAATTTACATTATAATTAACTTGAAGTTACATCTTGAATCACACGAGTTACATCTCATATAACCATGGGTGCATGGTGTTCACCATGCACCGGTTGCACGGTATACAAACTGCTTATAATGAGAACATATCAGACTTAAAGAGATGATACCTAATTAAAGAGATATCACACAAAATCAGGTGAAAACATTCTAAATTGTCGGTACATAACGACAAATCGGTATATAATACTGCTGAAATTTTAGGGCTTTAAAGCAGAATTCATGCAAACGACCAAACGTACTACTATACCACATAGTTTTGCCACGAAGAGTACTTAAATTACAACGAAAATCACATACAAATTAGGATAATTTTGAAAAAACCTTTTTATTTCAGTAATACTTTTGAAAAAACCTTAACCATTTCCATTTTAGAATACTTAAGGGGAAAATTAAACCCAAAGTTAGCAAATTTTGATACTCATACGGAGGTTTTTAATTGAACTACTATCAGTCCTACCCGACCAAGAATGATCAGACAAGAATAAATTTAAATAGGCTAGATTAGATTTATACATATCAAACTAAATCAAACGAGAGTTATATAACAGTAAAATACATATACACAAGTAGTTATATACCAGTCATATGCATATACACAAGAAATTCAGGACCACTAGTTAGATGTGAATAGATCGCACATACATTGACCAGACCAGATTAGATTTAAAAGGATTAGACCAAATCAAGCCCGACTAAAAAATCAGTCCAAATAAAAAACACGTTAACAATCTTGACATGAACTTAGCTTGCAAACATAACATTTTTTATATCTAAATCTGAAGTTTATTTATTTTTAAACAAAATATAATGGACAAATTAAATTAAGGATATTTTTACTTTAGACGGGTTTCAATTTAATACAGAGTACTAGATTTAAATAAATTAGATAAGTTAAGATCAAATTACACTTAAATAGTAAGTACTACGTAATAAAGTATATATATTTACATCATATCATATACTCTCTCTCCATCGAGAAAAGGTGTGCCAAATTGACATTTATTGGTCAATGACAATCAACTTTAAGCAATAATATTTTTAATACGAAATTATTTTGAATATGGACATTATATCAAAATGTTCCTTCTTCAAATTATTATCATAAAAGTATAAAATTTATAAATAATATACAAATATAATGATTAAAAACATTATCCAAAATTTGTCATCATTGATCAAGAAAAGTCAATATGACGAATCTTTTGAGATGAAGGTAGAAATATATCAAACTAACATATACTCCGTATATAGGATGTTTTAGCTTGGACTGTTTCAGTCCCAGACCAGACTAGACCAAATCAGATTAGACCATATTAGTCCAGATAAGACCGGACCAGACCGGACCAGATAAGACAGGACCAGATAAGATCAAACCAGATAAAAAAAATCGGCCCAAGTAAAAACATCTGTAGTAGTACATTATAAAAGGATCAGACTATAATGTAGGATGTTTTTACTTACACGACTTTCAGTCCCAGACCAGATCAAATCAGACTAGACTAGACCAAACCAGAAAATTTCAGTCCAACTAAAAACATCAATACTAGTACATTATAAAGAGATCAGAGTACACCATCAAACTTATAAAGAGAACGTATCACACTAAAAGAAATGATACCTAATTAAAGAGAGTATATACAAAATAAGGTGAAAACATTCTAAATAGTCAAAACAAAACGACAAGAAAGTCGGTACAAAATACTGCTCAAATTTTAGGGCTTCAAAGCAGAATTCATGCAAACGACCAAACGTCATACCACACAGTTTTTTACCACGAAGAGTACTTAAATAAATTACAACGAATTAAAATCACATACTAATATAGAGGAGTCTAGCAAATTATCAGAAATCGACGTACTGCAATTCTGTTGATGTTGAACGATGACTTATATATGCTGTTCGTCGATGATATATCTTTCGAATTATAATTTAAACCCTTCCATATATGCTACCTAGGGTTTGTAGAAGCTAGCTTTGAGATCACAGAAAATGGCTGGTGGACGAAGATGAAGATCGAACTGAAGAAGATCAGTTGAAATGGCTGGAAAGCCAGTATTGGTTATTCCCCATACTACCCAAAAACGGCCTTGTTGAATTGATATTATTCAACCCCTGACTTTCTTCCATTTTTCCCGATCCTTCAGCTTGAAAGGGGTCTAGATTTGTGGACGGAGCCGGCTCGAAGCCGGCTAAAGAATCCATAAACCTCCACGGCTCCCCATCTCCGGTGAATATGAAACTGTTGCTATTAACGTTACCAAAACCGCCATTTCCAATTGGGCTTACTAGTTGTGGGGTTTGGAAGCGGCTTCCCACACTCAAGCCGCCGCCGCCGCCGATGTTATCAACGTAATAGCTCAAGCCGGCTTGATGAAAAGCGTTAACTAGCGGTAGCTCATAGGTTGGCGGCTGAGAAATGTTGCCCGGAATACCAACGCTTCCAGAGCCAGTAGGACATGCTCCGCCGGCGGAAGAAGGGTTTCCGCCGCCGGTGGTGTCAACGACGTCACTTTCTTTCTCCGGGATGGCCGTGCCGCGCCCGGATCTTGATCCACCACCCTTACTCCTCTTGCTTCCCCGGCAGTTCCCGCCGACAGGAACATTTCTCATGGCGCCGCCTCTAGTCCAGTAGCGGCGGCAGGCCTTGCAGAAGTGCCTAGGCTGCATCAAGTTGTAGTTGTTGAAGTAACAAAATTTAGTGCTAGTTGAATCACACCGAGGGCACTTCAACCCGTTTTCGGGAATCGGAATTCGCGCTAGCCGGGCACGGTCCACCATGGAGGCAGGGCGGGTGGAGCCCTGCCTGCCACCTCCGGCCACCTGAGACGGCGGCGGTGGAGGTGGCAGGTGGGTCGATATCCGATGATTCTCAACTCCAGATTCTTGCTGATTGTAAGGCTTCTGTAATTAAAAGCCATTGATTTAAATGAAATCAAGAATAGAAAGTTGTGAAGCACATGCATCAATGAAGCTACATTTGAGAGAATAAACATGGATGGTGTATTTAATTTGTGTATGATTTCATAATTATTCTATAAATATTCACTAAGTTTACCCAATAAGAAATTAAAAATTTACGGACTACGGATCGGAACAGTATATATTTCAAGTATATTCAGCAAAAAAATTAAAGAGTTTATGTATAAAGATCTATAAAAAGCAATCCAAGTAGCTTAGGAATAAATATTTGAATTCCAATTTTAAAATCTTCTTTTTGGAGTTGGGATGAAAAAGATCTTTCTTAGACATGAAGGGAGAGAATTAAAGAGAAATGATTGAATTAATAAAGAACCTCAGCTAACTCACCTGGTGCAAATTTGATTGATCTAAATAGACAGGAAGAGAAGAGAAAACCATGATTGAATTTGTTCTTTCTATCCTTTCTTTCTTCGATGATCTCTTTACTCTTTGCTCTTTAGCTTTAATAAAGAGAGACGGATTGTTTTGGAAACATGTATGGTGGAGACTGGAGAAAGAAATGGTCTAGCAAAGAGAGGGGGCAGAGAGAATACTAAACTAGCAAAAAGAGAAAGGGAAAAAGAAGATGCAGGAAAGAAAATTAAAGCAGATGAGGCATTGAGGATCATATGATATGATACCCTAACTTTACTTAAATGTAACAATTTCTATCTTCCTTTCCTTTTTGTTTTATTAGAGGTTACGTTTCTGTCATGTTTACTCACTATAAAAAACAACCATTTTGGCTCGGACTTCGCAAGATTCTTAGACACAGACTGGCCAAAATTTATAAGGTATTCCGCACAGATTTGGCACGGATACGTTAAATTGATGCCAAATTTTGTGTCAATGTTGTTTCGTCACCAGCTATTCGACACAAATCTGTGCCAAAAATATGTTACGATCCGTGTCAAATTCAATCAATCCGTGCAATGTTCGTGCCAATATCATTGTTTTATTATAGTGATTGTTCCTTCCCCTCCTATTTTTGTCCCATTTTGATTACATTTTTCTTCCGCTCCATTAGTTTTGTCTCATATCATATTGAGTAAAATTTAGGTGGCTACCATTTATTCTTACTTTACTAACCTTTATTTCATTCTTTTTTGTCCTAATGTTAGTGGGACAGAGGTAATATAACTCTCAAATACTTTATGTCTACAAAACGTAGTCATATGGATTGACGCCATAGCACAACAACCACAACATCACCCCCAATGCGGCAAATTAAAGGCTTCCACCTAGGTTGGGGTAAGGAGTAACAAATGTACGCAGTCTTACCTCTGTACTAAGCATAAAAAGACTATTTCCAGATGACTCGTGATGAAAAGCGCGTCGAAAATTGTAAGAATGGATTGTTATTTCATAACAAAGAATCACATATAGTTTACGGACTTATTTCTCTTTATTTGATCATATTTCCAAGTTAGTCCATTACTCTCGTCTTAGTTAAGGACTAACACCAGATTCAAAATTAAAAAGCGTATGATTGCTAACTTTGGAGATCAGAAGAAAAAACAATGGATAGCATTGATAACGGATTTGTTACCTAAGAAAATAGTTAAAAGCTGTCGAGCAGAGACATATATAGAAAGTTGGCAAAATTTAATCGTGACATTAATTACAGTATACCGGAGTTCTTTTAATTTATAAGACTTAATTAGGGACTATATACCTTTTTTCTAATATAATTTGATCTGGTTACATCTAAATCATGTGATGTGAGTAGGGAATGAGCAAGGGGAGTGGGGTATTGTCGCCTACCAACATGCTTTTTCATCACCCATATATACATAACAAACAAGCACTACGTGTATGATATAGTGCTTTTTCCCCATCATCCCACTGAATTTGGTTAAGTTTCACTTGAAATAGAATCTAAAAGTAAAAATGTGTTACTACATTTTGTATGGAGAAGAGTAAAAGTAATATTTGTTACAATCTTGTTATGGATACTTTAAAAAAAATGATAGGTTGATTTCGAATTTGCAAAATATGAATGAGGTTGAACCACACAAATATGTCAAATGCATTTATGGCACATTTAAATTTATTTATTATGACAGGGTGATGATAATTAAGCATGAAAAAGATTCACCATTCTTGAGAATATCCTAGCTCTGAACGTTTAGTTGTAAACATGCTCTATCTTTTACTACGTATGTTCTAATATAGTCTAGTAAGGTGCTAAAACATCTTAAACCGGATATGCTATTAGGTTGATATAAAAGTTTGCGTCTACAATGCCCTTGGCTTTATTGCACTACACGTACACTAGTAAAAAATCTACTCCGGTAATAGTGTTGTACACTAGTAAAAACTATAAAATCTGCTCCTGTTATAGTGTTGTACGTAATTTTATTGAGAAAATTCGTTAAATAAAACTAAAACATAATCAAAATGTACAAATGATATTAACATTGTTTTCTCCCTAAAACATATATATGACACACTCATTTCTAACTGAGGAAATTTTATACCATACTTTCAAAGGATCAAGTTAATATATATGGAGTACTAGTATATCACACATATATTAGGAATAAAACATAATTAACTACTCATATTTGTACATTTCCCCATGTTTTAGTTATTCGGGGCAATTTCTTTCTTTAATTTTATTCTCTTACCAATTGATGTTTGCAATTGATAAATTTATGGAATGTATTATTTCTGTTGGATAATTTCACATCGTGAGCTTTTCTAGTGGGATTTCTGCCGGAAATAATACATGCCAATGAAAAAGTCCTTAATTGATAAATTGATTTATTATAATAGATGATCTGCAAGTAAATAAAAACTAGAATAATAATGGACACATCAAAAGTTATAGGGCTCAAGAATTGTATCTGAAAATATCTCTAGAATTAAGTGCAAATTAAATTATTTTCACTCATATCTAAAATATTGTGGGTTCAAAAATATATCTATAAATAAAGTAATTTTACATGTTAAAATTTTCAGAGTTGCATAAAATATTTAATTAACATAACATATGATGAGCATTATATATTACGGAGTATAAACTAATTATTGTTTTTTCCGTTGGTTAAAATTTCAAATTCGCATTAATTTTCTCTTAAAAGTATTGGACTGCCACGTAACGTTCGAAATTGACTAGTCAACAGAAGACTACAAAGAGGATATTATGATGAAGAAAATGATGTAAATGATTAGTGCGTTAGTAAAATTGGTGGGTTGTGACTCCTCATTTGCATAGCTAAAAAGCAAAGACGGCGGGCGGGCATGCATGCTACATATACGTAGTACTAGTATAATGCATGCTGGATGAAATCTGTCGTTATGTAGGATGTTTTCTTTTGGACTAAAATTTGCTGGTCTGGTCTGATCTGATCTGAACTGGTCTGGTCTTATAAATGTCTGGTCTCTGTGTATTTTGTAACTATGGAAGTCTGGTCGATCTGGTCTGGTCTGATCTGTTTAAGTCTGGTCTGGTTTGGTCTGAGACTGAAAACAGTCCAAAAGAAAACATCCCTAGAATATTAACCGAACGAATTATATGCATAGACCAATTTTGTGCGGCTAAGATCTGATTTTGTAACTTAAAAATTTGTATGATATGATATGCCGTTTCATAAGAAATTATAGCGCCTTTTCCCCTAGGTTTTCCATGAATTCCACATATCCGTAGTGATTTTGATCACGATTCTTGTGTTGCGTACTCACGACCGATGCTGGCATCTTAATGAGGAGAAGGAAGAGGAGGAGGGCATAGACATCGGGGAGTTGAGAATGAGTTACGTTGGAGGCTGAATCCAGGACATCCTAATCTTGCAATGTTGGGGTGACTTCTAACAAACAGACCAATGAAGTTTCCTTTCTTTCGAGAGACGATGGCGATATGAGTCGAGTAGGGTATGTTTTCACTATTCCATAGTTGGGAGGTGAGCGGTTTTCCATGCAAGTTTTATGATCACATTGATTTGGAATGGTTCTTTTAATGGGCACCATATGTTAATAATGCATAGACGAGTTAGCTTGAGGAATCATCCATAGTGGTTCCCATAACTCATGCAATGTTTTGCATTGTGTGCACATACACAATCTCCCTATCATTCTCATAATTGAGTAGGTTTCTGAGATGAATGGTAGGGCATTAGGCCATTTGTTAAGGTGGATAAGAATAACTTTGATGGAGTGGAAAGCTTTTCTTCGGGTTCATGTAAGATTTCATGTCTTACAATCACTGAAAAAGAACATGAAAATTCACTCAGGTGATGATTGGGTATGGGCGGAGTTCAAATATGAACATGTTTTATTGTTACGATTCATATATATGTGGTGGATCGGATGGGGAGGGTTTAGATTTTTTTTTTTACTGTGATGCAACTCTGTGAGGACGTTCGAAAAAAACTCATACAAAAAAACGAGGGGGTAGGACATGCCCTATGGATCTCCAATGTCATGAACCGGTGGTATTCATATATTAAATGCATGAAATATAGTGTGTACACTAGGGGTGGGATCGGGATGATCCCGATCCCGATTGCCCAAATCCTGATCCCGTCCCGATCCCAATTCAAACTACAAGATGATCCCGTATCCCGTCCCGATTAAGTCGGGATCCCGACATTAAAATCCCGACTAAGTCGGGATCCCGATCGGGAATCCCGCTTAATCCCGCTAAATCCCGACAATGAAGTATCAAACATAAAATTATGTAATTTCTTTAGTTAAACACTAACTTTGATATTTAGCGGTTTCAAAATTATTCTTTGTTCATTGTTATACCATATTTACCATCATCTACTTATAAAGTTTATTGTAATAATTATCCTCTCAAATTCACACCAGTACATACTTTTAGAATAATTTTTATTTGTAAGTTGTAACTTCAATTAATTAATAGTATAATTTTTTAATAAGCTATCAAGGGTTAGTGAAACTTACTTCAAACATTTTATAAAAATCACTAAAAGAAGTATGTGTAACGTATACTATTTAAAATTCAAAACTAAGTGGACTCATTGAGAAACTTTGTGACCAATGAATATAATGTATAAATCCATATTATGATTATTTACTAAAGAAAGAAATCTTAGTCTCGATCATAATTTTTTAAAGAGTTCATCAGAACCGCAAAATTTGTAATATTGTTGTGATTTAGATTGTCGGGATCAAGAATAATCTCTATTTAGTTCGGATCCCAGATATTCATTTTCGGACAAATGCCGAATAGTTTTAGAAGTTTGATATTGTAAGATACTCGTAGTAAAAGATTAATCTATGTAAGGAATAAGTAATTAAAAAAGATATGCAAATATTTAGATACATATTCATTTTTTTATAAATGTATATTCATTTTTTATGGATTCATATATAATTATATACATATATATATAATGTCGGGATGTCGGGATTTTCCTGATCCTGACATTTTTTTTTTAAAATCCCGGTCCCGTCCCGACTTAATCGGGATCGGGAAAAATTCCCGACTAGTCAGGATCGGGATTTTCGGGATCGGGAGTCGGGAGTTTTTTCCCAGCCCTAGTGTACACAATTAGAGATATACTTCATTTCATTTGAGCATTTGAAAAGGGATATTGCACATTATACCTAAACAAAGCTTAACGAAAGGTGACTAGCCATTATCTATATCATTAGTAGAAAACAGGCTTATAGTGACACTTTGTTAGTGACACTTTTTAATATAGTGTTGACGTGCACTTTGTCGTGGTGTGCACTCAAAATAATAATACAATACAACAATTATACGTTGTATAACGAAGTAAGGTTCGTATCCACAGGGAAAGGAATATTTCTCTTTCTAATTAACTAGTAACAAAAGGGGGGGTTTAGGTTTGAGTGATTTAATTTAATTAAATACGAAGATGAACGACTTATATGACTTTAATTAATGAGAAGGAGACTTGGTTTTGCTTTTATCCACTTAATGAAATGTTCGTCGATCCCGGTTATATCTTTAACTATCTTTCTCTCAAATACTCAATCAAGAAGTATATCCAATTCATCGAGGGTAGTTATTAATAACGAGACGCGTTCATTAATAAAACTTACTACCGAGTCAATATAGAACACGCGCCATATATTCACTCGATATTAGCAATAAAATCAAGATGAAAACGATTGAGATTGATAACCTCAACACAAGCGGTTTATTGGTTTAGTCAATATAATTAATTCCCCTTAGATTATTAACCATGAGACGCATGCATTAATAATCCAAGTTTACTACCGTGAAAGGATCGAATTAATAACAAGCGTATTAATCGACCGATTCTAGTATTAATTAATATATGCAACAAAACTAGTTGATCCTTTACGTAATGCTCATATGAAATAGGAATAGGAATTAATTAATATTCAAGGAAGAAGATTAAAGAAAATAACTCACAACTTACAATTCATTAAGCTTCAAAGTAGCAAAACCAAGATGGAAGAGTTTAGCTCCTCATTTGGAGACTAAACATGAAGAAAATATAAAGAAATAACTTGACCAAACTGAGCTTAGAAGTATATAGGAATTGGTGGTTTATTGTGGAGGAAATGAGGTGTATATATAGGCTTTTTAGGCTTGCAGGGTCGTGTACCCAATCGGGCTGTAAGGGCACTCAATCGGGTACTCGGTTGCTTCGCGGAAGTGTAAAAAACTGGGGTATACCCGATCGGGTATGGACACTCGATCGTGGTCAAAATCTCCCCTGCATGTTGCCTTGTTCCCGGGTTGATCCAATTTGATTTTTCAGCGACTTACCCGATCGAGTATAGGGCATACTCGACCAGGTACAATACCAAAAATCAGGATCTTCATTTCTTCTTGGAATTTTTGCACCTTCCTTCCACTTGTGATGTTCACCAATGGTCCCAGAGTGATCTTGGACCTGTTTGAGCTCAGAATAAACCTAATCTAAACAATTTACAAACATTTTACAAACTAAACTATTACACCAAAAGTGTGTAATTTCCAACGTAACAATCAACCTAAACTAATTAAAAGCACAAACATAAACATGGAAATAACATGAATGTCAACTCCCCCACACTTAGTTTCTTTACTCGACCTCGAGTAAAACCAAATGTTTACACAATGTTTATCACAAGATCATGAGTTCATAGATAGGATAAAATAAGAAACTATGACCACCAAGTATTGTAAATGAGTTTACAAAACAACATTTCCTTGGATTTAATGGTCTTCTATGCTCCTTCTTCTTTTTCTCCTCTTCTTTTCTTCTTCTTCTTCTTCTTCTTCTCCTCCAAAAGATAATGTCCTGCAAAAAACAATATTTTCTCTCATATCTCTCATTTTGCCTAGGAGCCTTTTCAGGTTTTCATCCTAGCATCTCTTTTCTTTTTCTTTCCTTACCACTCACTCATCATTTTTTTTGTAAGCCTTTGTTGCTTAGATTGCCCTTTTGGGTTTTCAACCTAACTATCATTTCATTTCTTCTTCTTTTTTTGTGTACAACTAATACAAGAAAATAATGCTTAGTACAAGGTAAAAACAAAGGGAGTGTACATACCAAGAGATGGATCACCTTCCTCCACACTTGAATCATGGCACTATCCCTAGTGCTCGCCTTCTCCACCATAATAGCCTCCTCCAAAGCCGCTTCCGTGCAAGTCATCACCACCTCCATCTCCCATGGTAGTGTCCCCGCCATCATAACCACCACCGCCGGAACTAGGGCCACCAAAATTACCCCAATCGGAGGGGTTATACCAAGAAGGTGCCGGTGGTGGTGAAGCCATAGATGCAAATCCACCAAGGTGGGACATGTATGAGTATGTGGGCCCATACATCCTCCGGTAGTCCTCTTCATACCTTTGCATGTCGGTCGCCCGTTGTTTCTCCAACCGTTGAAAAGCCACTCGTTGCTCCGCCCGGAAGTCATCAAATTGTCGGTCCCTTTCTTGTTGCTCCTCCCGGTAGTGGCCTATCTCTTCTTGAAGTTGGGAAAATTGTCCTCCCATCTTTGTGTAATCAAGGCTCATGGTTTGAAAACCGGCTAGGAGGGATTGTTGACCCGCCAAGAGTTGTTGGAAGAAGTCTTGTGGTGGCGGGTTTTGTGGAAGGTCGGGGATACCATGTGGGGCATGTTCATGTTTGGTCTGGAATCTTGTTTGGTCCATTTTAATCCTCCTTTTGGCATGGATCCGATCGGGTAAGTGATGATGACCGATCGGGGGTTTCCCCAGGCTTTGAAAACATGATTTTTCCCTTATTTTCTTTTGAGAATTTTCCCCCATTCTCCCAAAGTTGACATTCAAAATAAAAGAAAAGATAAAGAATGCGTACCTTATACTCCATTTCATTTGAGCATTTGAAAAGGGATATTGCACATTATACCTAAACAAAGCTTAACGAAAGGTGACTAGCCATTATCTATACCATTAGTAGAAAACAGGCTTATAGTGACACTTTGTTAGTGACACTTTTTAATATAGTGTTGACGTGCACTTTGTCGTGGTGTGCACTCAAAATAATAATACAATACAACAATTATACGTAGTATAACGAAGTAAGGTTCGTATCCACAGAAGTACTTTTATTGAAAAAACTGAAGTTGTAGTGTTTGATAAAAAAAATGGTTTTTATGGGAGTAGATTGTAAAAGTGCAAAATTGCCCTCCCATAATTAAATACTTATCTGGGTCTCTTTCGTCGCAGCATTCAGTTCCAAGTGATTTTAACATTCCTCTATTGTTCGGAATTGACGGGCGGTCGCAGTTGAACAAACCATAAATAAGAGATTCAATAGGCTTGGTCCAGAAACATCACCAGGTTGCAATATTGGATTTCGGTGGCTATTTGTTTGTTATTTGGTTATTATTTGAACCTTCAATTTGTATCCAATGTAATCCATAAGTCTAAACCTTCAATAGGCTTGGTCCAGAAACATCTCAGCTTAACTTCGAACTTCAAATGGCGCTGACATGTCGGAGAAGAGTATGGAACGAATGGATGTCAGGGCTATGGGACGTGATAATTTTAGGGTATTTTGGCTTTTTTTATAGATTTTGTTGCCACTATAATTATCCACAAAGTTTGAGTTATTTACAAATATACCTAGAAGCGCTTATAAGCTAGTATATTCCAGCTTTAAACGCCTAAAAAGACAAAAAGACCGCTATCAACTGCCGACCCTCGAATCAGACTCAGAGTTAATCACCTCATCAGAAGCAATATAACTCGCTAATCCATTAATGGGCGCAACTGAGCCAAAGACGATCACCACAGACTTCCTGTCACCCAAATCCAAGCTCATAGTCTTACACTACAACAAAATAACTAGCTGAAAATAAATAAATAAAACCAACATCATAAAAAACAAGCGCAACTAAAAAATAAAATCCATGCTCTGTCTTCCAGGAAAGAAATGCGAAACACCATCCCGAGCATGCAACTCCAACCATTTCTGCACTCCGTGGCAGCGGTTCAGGAGGAGGTCGGGCCAACAGTACCACATCTTCTTTCTAATCCTATTCCTTGTTGATAAAACTCCCCGTCATACCTGCACCTATCTTCGTACTTTGGTCTCCTTGTGTTGGTAGCAATCAAACAACCAACACTCAATTGAGCCAAGCCAACAAAACAATCCAAAATCCAATCAGACAGCTACTATACTTCCGTTGTAGAAGCCAAGAGCTCAGAGCAGCAACAAGGCGAAGGAAGCACTAAACGAAGCAACCAAGCCGCGTCTCCCCACGAGTACTTCTTCTCCGCGCTCTGGTCTCACACCCTACGAGCACCAACGTACCACGAGAGAAACAAAAACTATGGCCGTACTCCGACTAATGACTAAAACAAACGAAACAGCTCTAGCAGCCGAAACCCTAGAGAGAGAACTCACAACAATTCGACAGACCCGTTTGATTTAATATCGACAACATCAAATCATTCACTGCACGGATAGAAGATCCATGGCAATGCCACGAACGACCTGAAGCACCAGACGCACCAGATGCAAAGGACAAGGATTACGACAACCAGATGCAAAGAACAAGGATTATGACAACTGCATCAGGCGCTCACTTTGGGAAAGTGGAGGCCTCTTGCGGTGGCTAAAATTTCCTTAGACTATTTAAATCATCTCGATGCTCTTTAAAATAACACTTTTTTAATTAGAAGCTGGAATTAGTGTGAAACAAATTTTAAGTATTTACTTAAAATTGATCGCAAATAATAATATATGAGAATATCGGGTACAATCTCTAAATATGAATCCTCTGATTCTTCACTTGCAATTTGAAGTAATATAATTAAAGAATTTAATTTAAAATTAAATCTCTAATCCTTCAAATATTTGAACGTTCTTCGAATCTTCGTTCTTGAGATCTTCGAATCTTCGTTCTTCAAATCTTCAAATCTTCTTGAATAAAGAATTCAGATTGAAGGGTCTCCGGTTTTCAAGTGGCTTGATCTTCAACAAAAGGGCCATTTTATGGCTTGATCTTCTGTTTAAGGGCCTCCCGGGATATATGGCTTGATCTTCAATTGAATCTTGATTCAATTTTCATATGAATATCTTCAAATCTTCAATGATTCGTTCTTCATATCTTCGAATCTTCAAAGCTTCGTTCTTCAGATCTTCGAATCTTCGAGCTTCGTTCTTCAGATTTTCGAACGTTCTTCAATTATTGGCTTTGTTTGATCAAGAATAGATGAAAATCACAAAGGATTAATCATATATTCTTGACAAAAACGTGGCTTGAAATCTTCTTATGCTTCGGAATCCTTCATAGCCTTTCGGGAGTTCTTCAGAGCTTTGTTGCCGCGTTTCTTCGTCTGGAAGTTCTCCACCCTTTCTCTCAACTGAGACCCCTATTTATAGGTGTGGAGGATCTGAAAATATGCATTAGGGTTTGGGAAATTCGTCCATACCCCTTGGGTCCTAAGTAAAATGGGCTTCGGGCTCTATTTGCTCACATTTTAATAGCTAGAAAAATCAGCACTTGTTCGATATATCTAGACAACCTTTTTTAACAAGGTTTACAGCCATTTTCCATGCATATAGACATATTTCTTAACCAGATTCATTGCTCTCTTTATCAATTGGGTCAGGGCTCTTATATATTGAGCCAATATTTGATAATGGGCTCGAAATTAATAGGATCGGTCCATTCTTTTAAAGATTTAATTTATAATTAAATTAATTAGATATTTTTGTGATTCGAGTTAATTTAATCACTAAATTTCTTCTCAAATGGTCCATATCACTATTTTTTTTATATAAGGCTCAAAGAGCATCATGAGCGGCCCAGCAGAATTGATCATTGGCCCAATAGCATTCAAAGGAGGCCCAATAAAGTTGAAGTAGTCCAATATATTTCAAAGAGGCCCAATAGCATTTCAAAGATGTCCAATGACTATCACAAGTGGCCCAATATATTTTTTAATGTCCACAATTAGCAAACACATTTTTTAGCTTTTTTAATCTAAAAGCTTGGAAGTACTTATTTAAACTTATTAATAGTGTGTTATGATGGTTTACTAAGTTTTTCTAATATTACTATGGCATTGAAAAGGATCAGGCATGGGGGATAAAACAGTTCGTTGCAGGTTGTCTTTTTATTCAGGGATAGAAAGTAGTTACAATTTATCTATTTTATTGGTTAGCTTTTTATGTAAGTCAATTTTTATTGGTATCCAATAGAAATATTTTAGAACATAATCATTAATGTAAAAACATAGATATAAAGTATGAATATAAAGTCTAAATTAAACTTGTGTTTCATATTTATATTTTTTTTAGTTTTATATATATGTATTTTGTTTTTGTTTTTTTATTGTTTCTATTTTTTATTTTGGATTTATTACAATTTTGACAATGTTTAATAGTTTAGAGGCGAGGTGATTTGAACAACTGTGACTAGTTCAAGTACTTATTTGAACGTTTCATTTCCACGTCGTTAGTTTATCGGGTGACATGGCGGGTGACCAGGTGTTCACCCATAAAAACTGGAATTTAATCTATTTTTTGCCGGTTCAGGATGCCAATTGGACATTTTTTTAGTTCAAGACTGAATTGAGCAAATACAACCGCTACAAAGATCTATTTGACCCTTTAGTCAAAAAAATATAAAGATTATTTTGGGGAAGAGAGAATCTCTTAATGATTACGACATTCATTCAATGCAACGCACAAATGAAAATACTCGTAAGTGTTGATTTTGTCAAGCTACTATATACTCCCTTCGTCCCAATATAAAAGGCACATTTGCGTTTGGGGACTTTTTAAGGGTGAACACTGTTTGAACACTGTTTGACACTGTTTAGACACTATTTGGCACTATTTGGACACTGTTTGGCACTGTTTGACACTGTTTTGTTTGCCAAAAAGGGAAATGTGCTTTTTATATTGGGACGGACCGAAAAGGAAAGTGTGCCTTTTATGTTGGGACAGAGGGAGTATTAATCCTTAAAAAGTCGTGAAACATGGTGGTTGTAACTTGTAATATTGTATTTTCTCATTGTTATAGCCTCATTTAGGTAATTCACTCAAAAAATAATGAGGGGAACTGGGGAAGTCTCCCTCCAGCCCTTCATGTCTCCATCACTCAGCGGCCGCGGTGGCTAGAGAAACAACAGGAAAACAAAAGTGACCCATAAGCCGTCTACCTACATGCAAATGTGGAATCATACTTTCGATTTAATTTATTAAATCATGGGCCAATTGGGTCAAACTGAAAGCAGGTTTTAAACTGATACATTTGGGCTCACATATCACCAAGACTTACTTTTCTCGTTACTTTCATCGAAAGTTGAAAGAAGACCAATGGGCTTAATAGACTCTGGGCAGGTTTAATTTTGTGGAAATTACCCATATGGTTCACTTTTAGATCCGTGTATCATTTATGTCTCAATTGATTTTTCTTTTCATTTATATACTTTTATGTTTTCAATATTAGGTTTTTATTTCAATTCTAGACGGGATCCAAGACTTCCGTCAATACATACGTTTAAACCTCCCGCATGACTCATCTCAGACCCCGGCATCTCTAGTATCTAGAATCTAAATTCATGGAGTTCTTCGCACAGCAATCTTCCAAACTGTTCTCGTTGGACTGGATGATGCAACATTGGGAGAAATGGAGGTTGTATATAAGCTTTGACAGGTTGCGATTGGAACTTTGAGTTCACAGGATCGATCGATCCTTTATCGCAATAGTCATTTAGATCTAAATCAGAGTATCAATCGACTGAATTCGTGGCACTATCGCACACTCTAGATGACTCTGGAATTCATGGGAGGCGGAGGCATACTGTCGGTGATCTTAGGCAGGGGCTGCAATCCACGAGCGTTCATGGAGTTTCAATTACTAAAATCGTAGGTAACAACCAGTTCATCCCGGTCTTAAATGAAGCTAGAAACTGACAAGCTGTGTAGATCTTGATTTCTTGGCGATTTTCCCCTCGTTCCTTTCTATTGTGCAGGTACACTTCACACCCCTTGCGGCCTATTCTCAAGTAACTGATTCTACACCAGCTGATTCAATTGTATTTCATATTTTCATCCTATCAACCAAGAAATCTAGTTTATGTCTTTAGGAAAGCAGCAGGCTGGTGGTTACTTTGACCTTTCAATTTTCTCTCTTATGTAAGTTCTATTTTGGCCAACCCTCATTAAGAATGCTTTGAATCAGTTTATATTCCGAGGATGATTTGTAGTTTGATAGCTTTATTTTAAACTTCTGATAAATGGAAGGTTATACTATGATATTTTGAAAAGTAATTTACAGTATGAGTATTGACAGGATTTTGTATAGTCAATATGATATTTTGTAATTTACAGTATGAGTATTGACAGGATATAGTATGATAGCTTGTTTTGTTGTATGAATGCTTTGAAAACCAATTTCCAGATCCTAGAATATGCTCCACACTATGATCAATACTAGTGAATTTTAAGGTACGTAATATCAAAATGCACAACCATATAAGGAAAATGTATCTAAATGAATTGAAGTTTGAAGTGGAAGAACTTTTATCTATACATAAATGTCAAAAGGAAAATGTATTTGGCATACTTTACAGATGAAGAACCATGTAGCTACTCTCAGTTTACTTAATTAGGCAACTATATATGCTCCTCTCTGGTGGATCTGAAAAAAGGTCTATGCTAAGGAAATGTGCACCAATGTTTATGCTAATTATATAGCTTTCATTCGGTAAGATATTGTTAATCTTTGTGTACTTCCTTGACAAGAAACTTAGTAAACCAAAAAATTACCTTCCAAACAAACTTTTAGACAGGGGTTATGGATGAATAATGATGAGCTTTCCTTTATATTTTTAGGTTATCATTCCCAGTAAGCATGCTAAGCACTCATTTTGTCATTTCCTTTGTCCATTTTGCATTTGCTGCACATCTAAACATCATTCTAGAGTTCACTTTGTTCCTTAAATTCTTTTCAAATGTCCTCCCATTTTTATAAAGTAATATGCATTGTATTGTTTATGTATTGTATTGTTGGGTTATTTGGATCCTGGTAATAATTGATTCTGAAATTTTGTGATGGTGGGCTGTGTTCTCATTGCAGGCCTATCAAACCAAACGAAATACATGATGAAGAGGATGATAATAAGATTCCAAGGATCATCCACGAAAATGAAAACTAAGAGTCAAAGGGTAGAAGAAATTTTAGGACCAAAGCTAAATAATATGATAGATAAATGTAATAAATTAAAATATTAGATCACATTATGTATCTGTTGTGATATTGTTATATATTATATTTGTTTCCTTTTGTTGCATCGTACTTGTTGCTTTTTGTTGCATTGTGTTGTTAATTGTTGCATTGTGTTGCATGTTGTTTATTGCTGATTTTGTTTTTTGTTGTTTATTTATGTTTCTGTTTATCTTTGATGCATCTTTGGAATAAAAGTCATGTATACATATATACAAAAACACCTAAATTGATAATTTTTTATTTACAAAAACCAAACAAAATAGTCAAATTTATCAATTAAAAGAAACACATTGAAACAATATGCAACCAAAGAAACAATAAATGATTCCAATAATAGTAACTCAAAACTAAAATTTATATTTTCAAATAACTACTTTTAAAAATATAAAAATCGTATATTTTGGTTTTTAATTTATTTTTCTATTTTTTATATTTTTCACGCTTTTTAAGTTACTTTAATTTTATGATATTTTATAATTTAAAAATCTCATTTTCGGTTTTTTTTTTTTTTTACTTTTATAAAATTTGAATTCGAATTTTATGAATATTTTCAAATTTTACATATTTATTTGCAATTTTCAGAATGTTTTTAAATTCCAAAATTTGGACCTTTAATTTTTTTCACAATGTTTTTAGCATCTACATATATTCTACATTCATGAATCGTAATGTTTCGCATTTCCAATTTCGAGAATGTTTTTATGAATTATTTTATACTTTTTTATTTTTATTTTTTTGTAGATTTTTCTAATAATTTATATACTTTTTTATTTTGTTTCTCTGTAATAAATTTATATTTCTATTATTTAAAATTTTACGCATTTATTTACATTTTAAGACTATTTTAGAAAATTTACTATTCAGTTTTTTAACATACTCTCTATTCTGTTTACAACCTTTCCAAATTTTTATTTTGTAAATTTATATAAGTTTTTAATTTATTATTATTCAGTTTTAAAGTGTAGATTTTTTTAAAAAATTTAATTACATCTTTTCAATTTTGAATTTTTTTACATTTATTATATTTTAATTTAAATTTTTAGTTTTACTTTTTAGACTTTTATTACTTCTCATTGTTTTCATCATTTTAGTTTTTGATAATTTTAGCATTTTGGTTTCGTAGTTTGAATTAAAAACAAAAAATATATATAATTGGTGAACATTGCATATTTTTTCACTCCGTATTAATTAGTTTGTCAACATACGTGACCGGATTTGCATAATTGCATTAAGCTTCAAACGACCAGAGGTTCCAGATTTCTCGTATACGGCAGTAAATATACGCTACAGTGCTACCGCCCATTTGTGAAAACGGAAGTCCAGCAAGCCTATTTTTGAAAAGAATTCTAAAGAGTGATAAAAGTGATATTATTTATGCTTTTTGTTCTATTTGTGATAAATTCCCTTTAATTTTAGGGAAAAGGTACAAATATACCATGTAGTATGAGTGTGAGAACAGATATACTCATGTTGTATTTTCGGAACAAATATACCACTGAACTTTTAAAAAGGTGTAAAAATATCCCTCATGTTCTTATAAAGGGGAAAATTAATCCGTATTGACTTTAAATTAATAAAATAAATTTCAAAAAACACCAAATATAAATTATAAATTCGAAATTTAAAAAAAAAATTAAAAATGTGATAGTATCCAATTCTCCCTTTTATAGTTTTTATATCACAATTTAATATTGTTTGAGCATGAAATATTATTTCAAAATTTTACTATATGTTTAAGATTCTTACAAAAAGGTGCAACATATTTTTTGCAATGTAGAGAAAAATTAATTTTTTGCATTCTTTGCACTATAAAATTACATATTTTGAAATAATATTTTATACTTAAAATATTAAATTGTGATATAAAACAATAAAGGGAGAAATGGACACAATTACATTTTTAAAATTTTTATTTTTTAATTTTGATTTATTAATTTATTTTTGGTCTTTTTTGAAATTTATTTGATTAATGTAAAGTCAATAAGGATTAATTTGCTCCTTTATAAAAAATGAGGGATATTTTTACACCTTTTTAAAAATTCAGGGGTATATTTGTTCCGAAAAATAGAACAGAGGTATATTTGTTCCTCCACCTATACTACAGGGGTATATATGTACATTTTCCCTTAATTTTATGTCAAATTCGATTGTTGTTAACTTGTCATGTAATTAAATAAATAATGAGTTCTGTTTGGTGTATACTTTTATGTATACTTTTTGTACATTGTATGTATATGCATATATTTTTTTCAAAAAATAGAGAAATTGTGTAACAATTTGTCCATGTACACAAAAGAGTGAACACAAAGTGTACAAAAAATATACAAATAGAAATTTGGTAAATAATAATGCTCGAAGGTTGGCATTATCAGAAGAGAGTGATTTGAAGTACACATTTTTCGTTCATTTGTTTGTCGGCTAAAGGGTCAAATAGGTACATGAACTAACTTAAAGTGTTCAATTAGCCCCTTATATAGGAGGTTCTGCCCGGCCGTCGCCAATTGGGGCAGTTCCCTGTGGAATTTTTTGATGAAATTTTTCGAGCATCTTCTTCATTAAGTCTAGTTTACCCATACCAAATTTCAGCTAAAAATTCAATCGGTAAGGCAGTCAAATGATTTTCCGAAATGTACTGCGCTGTTTAACTGCGCAGTTATCTTCAAAACATCATTTGACTGCCTTCCCGGTTGAATTTTTAGCTGAAATTTGGTATGAGTAAACTAGACTTAATGAAGAAGATGCTCAAAAAATTTCATCAAAAAATTCCACCGGGAACCGCCCCAATTGGCGACGGCCGGGCAGAACCTCCTATATAAGGGGCTAATTGAACACTTTAAGTTAGTTCATGTACCTATATAAGGGCCTTTGTTTGTCTATGCCAACAATTCTTTTATTCTGAAAAACATTTCTCCATTTGAAAAACTGTTTCACTATTTCTCTAATTTTAACTTCTTGCGTGTGATTGGGTGTGCATGTTACATCAATTTTCGCGCAATCTTGGCTAATAAACTTTCTCCTCGCTCAGTTTTATAGGTTTTTCTACGATATGCTCCTGAATATAAAGGTTATTGTTGCTTTAATCCTCAATCTGTTCGAGAGTAATGGGTAGAGTTCGAGATCATGCTCTTTGATGGGGTGTTGGACCTCACTTTAGAGCTTGGGTCATACATATATGGAGCAGAGTGATTATATGCATTGTGTGGGTGGTTCTGTCTCGTGATTTGATCTGAAGTGTAGTAGATCATTGATAAGTTTGTATTTCGACACACATTTGATGTGTTTTAGGATCAGCTTTTGATGGTTTTCCTAGCTTTAAGGTGTTACAAGTCTCAATTTTAGATCAAGTTATGTTTACTAGGTGTTGGTTCGAGTTTTGTGTCATTTGGAGTCAAAATCAGGGAAATTGAGCCCGGAACCGGCGCTTGAGGAGCAATCGGGACGATTTGAGAAGCATTCGAGAGTGAATTGAGAGCTTTGGAGGTCACCGGGAGGTTTAAGATGAAGATTTGAAGATGAAAGAGCTCTAGGATTGGCGACGGGATCAAAAGAAGACGAATAGAGCTTGAAAACGACGATTAGGATGACCTTTTATCAATCGTTCAAGCATATCTTTTTGTAGAAACATCGAAAGAACACGATTCAAGTTCCATTTGAAAGCCAACTTCAATTTCTACAAATCATATGAAGACACCATTTCGAGAATCTGAGAGGCGAAAGGTGAAAACAGACTATGAAGCCGGATGATCACTGTTGAGATTTCAGAGTGAGACCTTCCACCATTTTATTCATATCTTTTGATTGGATGATTCATATCCCGTTTTGCAAAGTGTGGTGGATAGACGACTTCATTATCTACAACTTTCATGAAGGAAGTATTGTCAAATTTGGTCGAAAAAAGTCCAGGCACGGTCGTGCCTGGCAGATAGACACGTCGTGCCTGAAGAAGAAACATGTACCGGCCCGCTGCCTTCCACGCTCGGCCGAGCGTGAAAGGACGCTCGCCGAGTGTGGCCCCATTTTACGTGAAGTTGATCCGTACGCTCAGCACCATTCTCTCCGAGCGTGGGCGCCGAGCGTGCCCCCCAGAAGTCCTGATTTTGCCCGGATTTGTCTATTTTCTACAAATAAGGCCTCCATACTCCTATTTTGAGGTTACGAACATTACAGAGAGGCCTAGTGACGATTTTTTTTTTGCGTTTTTACGATTTTTACTCCAAGAACTTAGGATTATTTGTAAGTTCATTCTTTTTAATTTATGACAATTATTTCTATTCATCCCAATTTTGTTGATTCTTCAATTATGAATTGTGAGTAGTTTAATTAGGGATTTGGGGTTGATGAAGAGGCTGATCATGATGTATGGCTAGATTCTTGATGGGCTAATTGCATGAATGTCATTTAATTTGTGTTTGAATAATTTAACTGATGTCTCTTGTAACCTAGAACGCGCGCTAGGATTACAGTTGCTTGTAGAATAAGTTAAGAGATATCTAATTTATTCTAGGACACCTTCACACACACTTAATCGTTCGCTAAGAGATTAGTGACGATTAAGGGGCCGTAAGCTCGCTCGTCTTGGCAATAATTTGGGATCCTGTCGCATGGGAGATCAGCCTGGTCACCTAAATTATTGTACTCTACGCCGCGAGAGCGGTAAGAACTTAGTAATGATTAGCTAGGCTCAATTAAATAATTTTCTTGTAATTAGGCCTGATCTGCCAGAAATTTGATTACCCCGGAATCAATCCCTATTCCCTTCGTCGTTAATTAGAGAGAAAACCAAGCTTTTATTTAATCGTTCATTTGCATTAGTTTGATTTCAATTCAACCGACCATTCTCGCACGACGCATTTATTTTATTTATTTTAATCGCTGAATTTAGTTAATATTTGATTCCCTTTTGCCCGTCCCTGTGGAGACGATACTCGTACTTTCACCACTATATTACGATCTATTTTAAGTGCGAGAAAACTCACATCAATCATAGAAAGTTATAGAGAAATTTTGAAGAGATTAATATAAATAGATGTAAGACTCCTCATTCATATATGAGAGAGCCTCCTTGAGGGATGTAAGAGACGAGCCTCAAGGAGAGCTCTTGAGAGAGAGAGAGAGAGAGAGAGAGAGAGAGAGAGAGAGCTTCCTTGAGGGAGGAGAGTGAGGTAGTCTCATATACAAAGAGTGATGTATGTGAGCTACTCGTTTACTTGAGTCTTTGCATTACGAGTGAGTGAGTGAGTGTACAAGAGTCATTTGAGCTCGTGATCATGGAATAGATCGGGGGTCGTGTTTTCCACAACAGTGGTATTAGAGCCAAGGTTCTTAGAGGTAGAGTAACAGATAGAGTTTTAGATCATGCTCTCTGATGGGATGTTGGACCGCACTTTAGAGCTTGGATCATACATATATGGAGCAGAGTGATAAGATGCATTGTGTGGATGGTTCTCAGTCTACTCTCGTGATTTGATCTGTCAGGATTTAAATTAGTCGTCAAGTTCATTTTCATGAAAATCTTTTTCTTTTTCTCAGTTAGTGTCTTCCACACTCCCTGATGTGTTTGTTTTGCTGCCATTGTGAGGCCCTGGTTCTCGTGCTACCTTCCTCTTCTTCTTCGTATGAGTCACTAGTTTTCTCGCCAGCCACATTATGTCGTTATAGATATTCCTCACCGACAACCACACGGGATTCTATCCATTCATCATTGCTAGCTAGTCCTCACATGGTATCGTCCAAGGGGGACCCGATCATCCCTAGCCATATAGCCTCACTGGCGGCGTCACATTCTGCTTCTGCCGCAGATGAGACAAAATATCGTTCTGGTGGTTCTATCGAGCGGTATAAAGCTCAGCTTGTTGCTCGAGGTTTTAACCAGAATGTTTGTGTAGATTTTCTAAGACTTTTAGCCCTATTTTCAAATCCACCATTATTCATATAGTTCTTACTCTAGCTGCCTCGTTTGATTGGTATATTCGTTAGTTAGATGTTAAAAATGTTTTCCTTCGTGATTCTCTCCTTGAGGAAGTTTGTAGTGTCAACCTCCTTATTTTATACATCCTCATTTTCCTAACCATTTGTGTCATCTTAGAAAGGTCATTTATGCTCTTAAGCAAGCATCATGTGCTTGGTTCTATCGTTTCAGTAGTTATCGTCTTAGTCATGGTTATCAGTGTAGTCGGTCACGTAATTCTTTATTTATTTTCATCGTGACTTCCATGTTCTTTACCTTGTTCTCTATTTTGATGATATTATTGTTAGTGGTAATTCTCCCACCTTCATATGCCAATTTATTATGTTGCTTTGCTTATATTTCGCTATGAAGGGTCTATGGGGATCTCCATTTTAGAGTCTCTTTCTTTCTCAACATAAATCTGTCTGATTTATTAACGTGTTTCCACCTTCACACTCTTACGCCTAAACGCACACTTATCCCGATCTTCCACTGAAGTTGAATACAATGTCATTGCATACACGAATTAAGATACTCTCCATATTCGTTCCATTCTCTTTGAACCGGGAATTCCCCTTCGCACACTTGTTCAGTTGATATGTGATAATGTTTATGCATCTTATCTAGTCTCCAAATTCTATTCAACATGCTCACAACAAACATATCAATATTGATTCTCACTTTGTTGTGAAAGAGTTATCTATGAAGATCTTGTTATTTGTTATGTTCCTACTCAGCTACAAATGCCAGATATATTTACCAAAAGCTTATCATTTTTGAGTTTTTTTTTCCTTCGTAACAATCTGCGCGTTATCTCCCCTGTACAAATTGAGAGGATGTAATAATTTATGTTTTATGTATTATTTAGGTGTCATATTTTTGCTAGGAATCATTCTGTAACTTAGACACTTTATTCTTTATATACGGAGTATATGATATATGGGACTTGTTAGTCTGGTATGTGTGATCATTCTATGACTTTACTTTAACTTCAGCAAAAGCACAAGTAGGTCACACCAATTGACAAATTGCAATTAAGAACATGAATATTATTTCTCCCATCCACTTCTTTGCGTGTTTAGTTGAAAGCCCATCGCCATTCGGATCTACTATATATTTTATGTTGCTCACATATGCAATTTAGTACATATGCTAATTGCTGTCCATCTTGAAATGTATCAAAATAGAACATGGGTGGGTGTCTTAGTCTAATTATTATTGGTCTAACAAATCTGATTTTCTATAACGCCGAGCTGTTGAGTGAGACAACTTTTAGCTGAATCGCGTGATGACAGTGGCATTTCCTTGTTGTTTAGGAAAAAGTCCAAAAAGAAGGTACTAATAATCACACAGGCAGGAAGAGGTAACTCCTTCTCAAGTTACTATTTACCAAAGCCATCTTCTAATCTCTCTTTATAATACAAATGATGGGTTGTTAATAGTAATTGAGAAATTAAGGATGCTTTTATTTGGACTGTAATTTGCTGGTCTGGTCTGGTCTGGTAAGGTCTGATTTCTTTGTATTTTTATAACTATCCAAGTCTGGTCTGGTCTGGTCTGGACTGGTCTGGTCTGGGGCAAATTACAGTCCAAGTAAAAACATCCTAAGAATAGCAATCATAAACTCCCAAGATGGACAAGACGAGAAGACGACGATTCAGAGCCTGTTTGGTAGCCCAATTTTTCGGCCTATCAGGCTTATAATCAATTTTTTCACTAAACACACAATTTTTTTATTTCGCGCACTGAATTGCGTCATAATAAAAAAGTAAAATTAAAGTTATTTTTCTAATTATATTGGCTGAAGTTACTGTAGAGGACTATTTTAACTATTTTTACATATAATTTTTTCTTTATTATATTAATAAAATTTATTTTAAATTTAATTTTTTTAATAATTTAACAGAATCGACCAATTCAATCACTTCACACAGAATTTTATAAATTTCAACAGAATCAATCAATTCAATCGATTTTGATATTACCAAATAGGCTTTGTATATACTCATTTAAAAACACTTTGACTAGGTAAATATAAGAGGTCACTGCCTCACCGGTCATGGACTCATTAACGCATCCCGTCAATGTAGCTTACTATTCTAGTGCGTTGAAAATCAAATTGTTTGAATGCCGTCAATTATTGCTAACATTGACTATTTTTTACTCCGTATTAAACAATCATATTAAGTTCTCAGGGCTAATTATAAAAAATAACTATGGGCATAGTCGTTATCCCATAGCAGATTTGTAAATGATGCCATTGACTATTTATGAAGAAGATCCTAAATACGAAAGCATTTCAAATATGGGCGATTTTGCTAAAACATTAAAAATACGAGTTTTAGACTATAGTGGCTGAAAAATATCACAATAGTCTCTATAATGATCAACCCATTTTTTACCAAGCGTGTAACTAATTTTAATTTCACGCATTGTGTTGTAATAATCGAAAGAAATAATGTTGAAGATGGTGTAGAGGACCATTATTATTATTCTTTTTTTTATGTTTTCTTTATTTTATTACTTCAACATATTAAGCCAATTCAGCCGCATCCAATAGTTAAAATTTCATCAACTTCAATAGATTCAACCGATTGAATCAATTCCAATGCTACCAAACGGGCTTTGAATCTAAACACCACCATAATCACAAAAGTCATCATGAAATAGACACATTTTGTCTGATTACTTTAATTTTAGTCATTTGCAATGATTTGTTTAATGTTTATGGAGTGATTTTTAAGTAGAAGTAATTCATACTTTATTTATAATGAAAAATAATTAAAGACATGCGTCACAAAAAGCACTTCGCTCTAAAACGGGTAATAATGACTATGAGATCCAAAATGCAATAAATTAAATATGTGTACATACTCCCTCCGTTCCCAAAAGAAAGTCATAATTTGACTTCACAATTATTAAGAAAATAAATTGATTTTATTGTAGAGTACATTATTTAGACACTGTTTGACAATGTTTGGCACTATTTGGACATTGTTTGACACAGTTTGGCATTGACACTGTTTTGATGTGGATTTCTTTGCCAAATAAGGAAATAAGAGAAGTGTGGCTTTGTTTTTGAAACATCCAAGAAAAGGAATGTGTGACTTTGATTGCGCAACGGAAGGAAGGAGTATATAATATCCTCCGTATATAAATTATATTTATTGCGTGCTGAAGTTTGCATGATATTTGAGGTGTATTTGCTTTTTTCCACAAAATGCATGAAAATTGAAAGTCAAGTGTCCAAACACAAAATTCTTCGAGACTTTGGTCTCCGAATTTACACTAAACTCGGTTTTTAACCCTCTGAAGGAGCTTTTCAAAGTCAAAAGTTCAGTGTTGTTGAGCTGAAAAGGGGCCACCAAACAGCCCCTTATATACATAGTACAATAAATAATGAAATTTTGATGCTTTGAAAATACACTTGGAAACAAATCTAACATGACTAACAACAGCAGCTGGTTATTATTTTTCTTTCATCTATCATGACATATATGGTCTAATTTTTCAAACTTTTTTTCCTAATTTCAAACTTTGAGTCTTTGACCATACAAATAACAACCGAAAGCTAAGTATAGGACAAATTAAGTATGTCCCAAAACGAGGAGAGACACATTTCTAATACTGATATCAGTCATATAGCCTGACTCTACTTTCGGACAGTAGTAGTACTATATGTAGGCTAAAAAAAGTAAAAAAAAAAATATCCCTTTGTGAAAATTGTGAAATAGAAGCATAGAATATGTCAAAATATGATTAGTTTTTTGAAAATGTGGCCGAAATACTAAAGATATAACGACAAAAGAAGGGGCACATTATATAGACCAAGATAAGGACATTCACAACGATGATGATGAAATGTGGCAATGCGGCATCCTCACAAGTAGCTCCTAGTTTTTTAAAAAATGCACCCTTTTTCCAAGTCTCATCATGTAGGACCCCTTAGTGTTTATCTATGCATAGAATATTTTAGTGTTTAAATAGCTGGTCTTCCAACAAGCAACCATTGTTATTCACTTATTTGAGTGAAACTATTTTTTTCTTTAATGAAATACTCCCTCGGTTTCAAATTCTTTAACACACTTTTCTTTTTGGAAAAATTCAAAATAATAATCCCAACTATTGTTGGTCCGCTGAAAATAATCTCAACTATTGATTATTTTTGTATAATCCCAACTATATAGACTATCCGCCAATAATGGTCCATGACCATATATTACCTCTATAAAAAGTGAATTTTAAATAGAAATTAAGCGTAAAAATTAAAAGTTGAGATTATTTATAAGGATTTTTTGGTATATCTCATCTCATCCACTTTAGAAACTACAAGAATTTATTCATAGGGACCATTATTGGCGGAAGGTCCCTAAAGTTGGGATTATTCTGTAATAATCGATAGTTGGGATTATTATGAGCGGACCGCCAATAGTTGGGATTATTACTATCAATTTTTCCTTTCTTTTTTGCATCTTTCAAAATGAATGTTATAGTTCTTTATTTCCTTATTCGACATTATTTCCTTATTTGACATTATTTCCTTATTTGACAAACAAATTTATATCATATCAATACAATTCAAAACAGTGTCAAAACTCTACAGTATAATTTATCCCTCAATAAATTTTTTCCTTAATTTTTGTGAATTCAAAGTGTGTCAAACAAGTTGAAACGGAGGGTGCAGTAGTATATTTTAAATATAATTTTTTCATAATTTAGCAGAATCAGCCAATCCAATCACTTTATTTAAAACTTCATAAATTTCAACCTAATCAACTGATTCAACTAATTTGAGAGTGTTATCAAGCAAGCTCTAAATATAATTTCTCTATAATTTTTAGCTAATTTCATCAATTGAAGCTGAATTCGGCCAATCACTATTTCTCTAGAAAAGTAAATAAGTCATATTTTAATAATCAACATAATTAATACGGAGTACTAATTATCGTTTACTCTTTATAAGCAATCGTTAACGCTTTTCATTTATGAAGAGGTTGTACTATAGTCTCTTTCATAAGTTGAAGAGAACTCCAATCATTCAAAATTTCAAACTTAAAAATAATGGGAACTTTCATAACAGGAACGTAAGTCATAACTCAACAAATTGTTTAGATCAGAATCATTGAATTTCTCCGGTAAGTAAAAGACTCATCTATTCATAAATTTAAGCTCTTTTATTCCTTTTATCAAGGATGGGATGAATCATATGTTATGTTAGCCCATAAAGAGACATTCCTACTTCTACACATGACTATGTTTTACTTATATCCATCCCTATTTGCAGCAATTTCGTTTGAAATTTAGACAATGGCAAACCTGATATGGGTCATATGACCAAATTTCTCTTCAGAAACTAACATGATACATACTTACCAAACAATCAGTATCAATCTGTTTAAATCGAGAAAGAAGAACTAAAATCAAAAGAGAAGTAAACTCATCTAAAAAAAATCAAAAAGCAAAAAATAAAAGTCATCTAAGAATCCCTTTACCGTGTTAATCTATGGGGAGGAGAAATTGGTGGCAGCCAGATTTCTGGTCAAGGGGAAGATGCCAATGGAAGTACCTTTGAAGGGGCAGAATGGTAAAGTGGCAGTATCTGTTGAGGAATTGGCTCGCTTTCTTTGCTCTTGGCAAGAAAAGATACAAAAGACCCAACTTTCTGCTCATCACCAGCGCCAGTCATGGCTGGTGGATTGAATGAGAAATCTTCAAAAGAACAGCCTTTTTCCATCATCAGTCTGCGAATCAGCTTTTCTTCTGCATCTCTCAAAAACTTTAGCTTGGGAGGAGGAGATGATCTCAGCCTATGGATTTCTGCATCTGTTGATGATTCAAAGAGTGGGTTGTAAGAATCCAAATGCAGCAGAGATTTTGTTGGGGGTGAAGACATGGGGGTAAAAAGGTCACTCAAACTCTTGCTTCTTGATCTCCCATCCTGAGATTCCAAATCCTCATTAGTTTCTTCATTAATGGTGAAAAGGAATCTTGGAGGGCCACAGAGATTGTGAAGCCTCATCAGCTCTTCTTCCACACTCTCATCTTCTATCCCTTTCAGCAGTGAATCCTCCTTCTCATTCCCCATCTCCAGGTCCTTGTTTGGATGAATGGTGTTGGGGTTCACCTTTTGATCTCCTTCTGTTCTGCGAATTTTACAGCAAAAAAGGAAAGAAACCCCACTGGCGATTTTGGTTTCTAGATTGGTCACGCCACGTTTGGTTCTCTTCCTCCTCACATAAAACAGATAATAAATCTCTGCAACAATTCCTATCAGAATAACACAAACCAAACAGCTCAAACCGATTACAAGACCCCTAAAAGATGCCATCTTTGGCTGCTTGTGAGAACTTGCATTCAATTCAACATATTGCGATTTCACCCGGGCTGTACAAAAGTGAAATCGTCTTGAAAACTTGGTTGAACTGTGTGGAGAAGAAACAAAGAAACCCAGAAATTTTCGATTCGGAGCAGAAACCCAAAGGATGGAGGCAATAATCAGAACATAGGAATTATCATTACCACCTTGAACGCCGGAGACTACGGAGTATGATATGTATTGCCTTTTTAGAAAGAAAAAAAAAACCACCAACAAAGGAAAGGACAGGGGGCAATCAAATACCCTCTCACCCAAATAAACTGCCACTCCCCCACTTTCCTTAATGCGGTAATGGTTTAATTAGTTTCTTAATGTACTATTCCCTTCCGAATATATCCTAGAATGAAATTCTCATATTTTTACTTTTTGAAATAATGATAAATAAATAAGATGATAGCCGAAAATAAAGATAATAGACGAAAATATTGAGTACGTTTGGTAATATTGAAAGGTAGATTTTATGCCCCATAAAATGGTTCATACCTTTGCTTACATGGATCAATCAGAATGTTACAGTTCAATTATTTAGTCTAAATTAAAAATGATATACATATTTGGACCAATCAAGTGATTGATAGGTACGCTACTCCATTTTTCAAATAGGTACCGGAGTTCTCACCATATTAAAATTGATTGAATCGGCTGCTTCTATTGAAATTTATGAAATTGTAGTTTAAGTGGTTGGATTGGTTGATTCTGTTGATTTATGCAAAAATAAAAATATTTTTTATTCATAAAATAAAGAAAAACTATATGCTAAATAAAAAATAAAATGATCATGTACAGTAACTTTAAGCGATACAGCTAAAAAAGTAACTTTAAAGTGGAGTGAAAAAAGTAGAGTCACTAAACGAGCTCATAATTTAATGACTATCATAGTAACTTTATTGTACATGATTGTGTTTAGCTCTATCACTATAGTAATTGTGCATAGTAACTATAGTAATATTTTCATCAGCTACTTATATTTGGATAATATTTATGAAAAACTTTTGCTTTTTTTCTTGAATTGACATAAAATAAAGATATATTAGGAGAACCAACATACAAATTTACCTTATACTTCGTGTCTAAATATGTGTGTAATTTAAAATTGAGAATTTCTATACAAAACATAGGAAATGTTGATTTTTTACTTTGGTTTTTCATGAAGATCACAAATCTCTCGCACTAATTTAGTCACTCAAAAATCAACACAAACCCTTGACAGATATAAAATCTAGATTCGCAACGTCCTTCTATACATCAGGTATGTTTGACGCAACTTACCTGAAAAGATACTTTTATAGACTTTTTAGTAACGGTTAGCTTTTAATGACTGAAAGGATCTTAAAAGTAAAAGGTAATAGCTGTTTGGTAAAAAGGTGGCTGTTTGGTTTAGTTCTGTTTGGATAGAAGCTGTTGGGACTAATTAATGCTAAAAGTCATGGACTTTTTTCAGATGCTACACTCTGTAGCATCTCAAAAAAGATCTTTTTATTTTTTGAAAAGCTCTTAAAGTTGTCATACCAAATATACAATTAGGAACTTTTAGAGACTTTTTAAATAATACAAAAATTAGAAGGCATGGACTTATGCATGCCAAACATAGCCGATGTTTGGCATGGACTTATGCATGCCAAACATCACATATAAAAAGTCTCTCTTAATTAATTGATTCCATGTGATTTGTGGCGATAGCTCTCAATAGAACCTCCATTGGATTGGTCAACGCCATGTTTGACACAATGAGCTAGAGCTGGAAACTAATGTCTGAATTATGGGTTATTGTCTGAATCAGAGACTATTATCTGGAGCTGAACTTTAAAGTACTGGATCTGAATTGCTAGCTGATGGAGTAAATCTGTTTGGCAAAAAGAGCTGAAAAAGTGCCGGGATAATTTTGAAATTACATTAAAGGTCATATGATTTATTAATAGAATAAAATATTTATAATAATGATTTTTATATTTTTCAGTCTTTTAAAATTTTAGTGCATGCTCTGTACGTTTATATATGTATAGTATGTGTGTGTGTAAATTAATAATTTTACACTCCGTGCGATTATAATTTTATATTTTATATGAGATAAATTAAATTAATATTATGGAGTACTAAGAAAAGTTTGCCCATGAATAGCACAACTAACTTTCACTAATAAATGCAGAAAAAACAGTCTAGAAAATAGAAAAACTAAAATTGTGGATTATTAATTTACACTAACCTTATAGTGTGTGTCTATTCAAATGCTAATTTGGAAATTTTGGTTCGGTTGAGAATATCATATTATTGGGTTAAAATAGATAGTGGAATATATTGATAGAAGGTACACCCATACAGGGATAAATTAGGAATTCACAGATCGACTGAAAGGAAACGCTTGAATGATTAACGTTATGATTCAGTCCATATATTTCAAATTAAACAGTGTTTTTACTTGGACTGAAATTTGTTAGTCTAGTTTAGTCTGATCTGTTTAAGTCTGATTTGGTCTGGTTTGATCTGGTCTGATAAATGTTTGGTCAATGTGTATTTTATACCTATGAAAATCTGAACTGATCTGATCTGGTGGGACTGAGTGCATGTAAAAACATTCTAACTATGTTTTTCATAATTGCGAGTAACATTTAAAGGGTTAAATGTATTCAAATTTCTTATAGCACAATACCTTTCCACCCCTACCTAATTGCACAGTGACTATCGTTGAGCGACCGCACCCACGGCTAGTGACCTCCTTTACAATATTTCTACTTCGTATATAAAATTTTCAATAAATCGTTCAAAAAAGGTGCTAAAAACTGTTGTTTATGACAATCTCAAGAAAAGTTTCATCACTTAAAAATATAACCGCAACTTCAGCTCATACATCGTACACTCGAGTGTACAGGTACATTCATATTTTTGAAAATCTTTCTAATTTGTAATTGAAAAAGAAGGATTCAACATCCAGGGTCCAAGAAGCAAGAGGCCCAAATATGGCCGGACTCAGCCGATGTCAATGCAGCCATTAGAGCTACAAGCACACTGGAACGTGAAGCCAATGACGACTCACAATTGAACCTCATGCATACTCTTGTGTTCGTGTTAATTAGTTTGGACTCTTGCTTTCAATTTCAATGAAAGAGAATCCTTTTGACTAAATTTACCTCCTAAATCCTAATGTTTTTTGTTCTATTCCCTACTAGTTTTCTACTTCAACAACCCTTTCTAGACATGAGAGCAAAAATCACCATACTCAATCGTACAATTCTAATACTCAATAGCGGGGGTTTGATGTGGGCTCGCTGAAAATGTATTGATGTTCAACTAACAAAATTACAATTTTCATATTAATGCTCATTTTGTAGTTCATGTATGTTCATTTGGTACGAATGCTCATTAAATAATATCTATAATAAAGTTCTATGAACTTCAATAAGTGAATCTAATGTCATATGCAACTTTTAAATGATGCATGTATATGACATTTTAAAAATAAGCAAAATATAAGTACCAATTGAGCAAAAATAACTTACAAAATGAGTATTGCTATGAAAAATCATAATTTTTTTAGTTGAACTTCAAGACAGTTTTTATTGAGCATCAAACATCATATA
Organism: Cuscuta epithymum; assembly: GCA_945859915.1. NCBI lineage: Eukaryota > Viridiplantae > Streptophyta > Magnoliopsida > Solanales > Convolvulaceae > Cuscuta > Cuscuta epithymum. Next base: position 1,441,075 of record CAMAPF010000150.1, on the reverse strand, counting down.
TTCATATCCTCTATTGAGTATTGAAAACATGCAATTGAGTATCATGGTCTGTGCTCCCATATCTATAATCAACTCTTACATGAATCTAATCTAATTTACAATATGGTACTTTTAAAATATGCATTGATATAACATTTTAAGATGAACATAACATCAGTATAAAATGAGCATACATACTTACCAAATGAGCATAACATTAGTATACAATGAGCATACATTACTTACCATAACATCGTAAGCACTATACTCATAATTGACTTCTTTTAGTGCACATTTGCTTTATATATTACACTCACTTAAGTATACAATAAAACTCATTTACTTTTGAAATATGCATTGATATGACATTTTGAAAATGAGCATAAATGAGTATCAATTGAGCATGCATAACTTAAAAAATGAACATCGATATGAAAATCATAGTTTTTTTAGTTGAGCATCAAGGTATTCTCATTGAGCATTAAACCTCTTCTATTGAGTATTATAAATATGCAATTGAGTATCATGGTTTGTGATCTATTATTTATAATCAAATTCTACGTAAATCTTATATAATATGATACTTTTGAAGTATGAATTGATATAACATTTTAAAATGAGCTTAAGACTAGTACCAAATGCGCATACATAACTTATCAAATGAGCAATGATATGAAAATCATAAATTTTGTTAGTTCAGCTTCAATACATTTTCATTGAACATCAAACATATTCTATTGAGTATTAGAAGCATGCAATTGAGTATCATGATCTCTGCACCCATTCGAATCTAATATGATACTTTTGAAATATGCATTAATATGACATTTTAAAATGAGCATAAAACTAGCTACGGAAAAAAGAGAGGAAGAAGCTCAGCTCCCTCACTCACGTTCAGGGAAAGGGCGATGTGGAGCATGCATGCAACGGAAAAAAACGGAAGAGCCTCAGCTCATCTATTAATTACCCTCAAACTTTCTATTAATTGCAAAAAAAAAAACCAGGTGTACATGTACACCCGGGTGGGGTGTATCATATTATACTCATTGCACATAATATTCGAACCGTTAAGGAACAGTTATCTATAATAATTAAAATTTTATATATTTCTTATTAGTAAATGTATTGTAATGTATATTTACTTATTTATTTTTATATTACATTCACTATTTTAGTTTACTTATTTAAGTATTTTAAATTATTGAGTTCCAAAAAAATGTTTAAAATTATTATTCATTTTAACCGGTTCTCTTGGGCTTCTTAGGCCTCCTCTCATTAGGTCTAACTTTAGAGGGTCGGAAGGTCACTCACGACATATTAGGCAAAAACCCTAATTAATTTTTACTATTCTGTCTTCATTGTGGCTTCATCGACAACCAGCTCTCATTGGTAAGCTTCATTCGCTTTGTATTTTATTGTATGAATTTTTTTTGTCGACTAATTACGATGTTGATTGTAATGAATATCTTGTTTTGTTTTATTTACTAAAATTTCCAGTTTGTTATGTATTTATGATTTAAACTCAACTTTTGAGGTTTGAAATGATGTTCAACATTTTGTATTGTAATTTCAAACTTTGAATGTCTTTTTGGCACGAATTTAACTGTGATTTGTAAGAAAATTTCTAAAAACTAGGAACCGTTAAATGACAAGAACCGAACTGTTAAGAATGGTTTGATTCCTTATCGGTTCTATAAAATAATTTATAGGAACCGAACCATTTGTAAAATTTCATATTTTTAAACGGTTCCACATATTTTGCTTAGGAATCGAACCGGTCTCTGGCCTAGTTCAATTTCACTCCATATTACATTGTGAGTCAATATTTTTCTATATAGAAACAAAATTACTTTTATGTAGTCGTGTTGCTATACTTGTGTTGCTTAGGAATGGAACCAGTCTCAGGCCTAGTTCAATTTCACTCCATTTCACTCTGTTTTCTTCCCAAAAATAAATGGAGTGGTAAATGCAACACAAGTATATCCATTCAAAATACATTGTGGTAAATGCATCTTACAAACACAAATTAATGGAGTAGTAACTTAAGAAAAACCATTGCTCAAAATAAAACTCTAAAATATGACCAAGTATGATTTCTTCTAAAAAAAAAAGGATTAGAACCTTCTCTAAATAAGAGCGTACGACTTTTACTTTTGGGAAGAAAACAGAGTGATAATCTTATTTGAGAACATTTTCTTCTTGGTCTCATTATTATCGAGATAGTGGCCTACTGGCCTCACTTTTCACATCCACCATGCAATGCATGCCATTAATGATAGACAAAAAAAAACTCATGTTATACACTGAATTAGAAAGGAAGTGTTCCAGACTGAAAGAAAATATTCCAGATTCAAAAGGATGTGAATGTTTATTAAGACCCGGTGTTCCATCCGGCCTAAAAGGTCAACCTGATAGGAGGAGTAGCTCATGTCTTAATATAGCACTTTATTCCTTCACCAGTTTTCGGTGTTGGAATTTAACAATGTTACTGGTTGTCCTTAAGGACTGGGGTAGTAAAGTTCTAAAGAGAAGTTAGAGAGAGAAAGTATTGGATATAAAAAATAACATAGTAGCTGAGTGATGGAAAATTAATAAGGACTCTTATAAGGGAATCTTTGTCATTACAGTAGTCCCTCATTAAGTCCTGCCAGTTGGGTTTTAGTAGAAAAGTTTATAAGGACTTAATAAGGAAATGGGTCCTTATTATTTGTAACAAGTCAAACATAGCTGTTATACTAAATGTGATAGAGTATATGGGCCTGGACCCCATGACCCACATACTCAAGTCTACGATAACCAGAAGGACATCCACGTGGTCCCCTTCGGCCCAGTGGGGTCCGCATCGGCCAGGAACCAAACCGGCCCAGAAAGCACACCTGGACTTCCGGGGCCGCGTCGGCCCATGGACCGCATCGGCCATGGGACCGCATCGGCCAAAAGGCGCCGCATCGGCCAGACTTCGTCTTGGCAGAATACATCTCTCTACTTTATTCACTAAGTATTGTACACAGCCCATTAGTGGCCTTATTTCGCCCAAAAAAGGCATGATTATTGTAATGAGCCTCCTAAGCCCAAGGCTAGGGGCTCAAATCCACATTTTTACCTATAAATAGACCCCTTGGGGCTAGTTATAGGGAGTTGAGGAATATAATTACTCACTTTCTCTCTGTAGCTCTCACTTCTCTCTAGAATTAATACTCTATCAAAATGTATAAGGGATAACTAAGGAACAAATGAGAAATAAATTCACCCACCAACATCAACCGCCATCAATGTTTGGACAGCCTCAACTCAACCGGACATTACCATTTGGACAACTTTTTGGACTTACATACGCTCAAGCACAACAACAAACATTCTTGGATCAACCCTCGCAATTAGGGCTCGATGGTTATACACAACTGGCATCATCATAGCCTTTCTCAAAAGGGCTGACTAGCCCTCCGATCAAACGCCCTACAGTGCTGCCAACCCCCCGGTGCGACCAACTCAAGATGAGTCATCATGCTCGGACTGCGATGATGAACACTCGAGTGATGATTTCAACAAGGATTAGATCTAAACGATGATAGTTTGGTTTCATGTAACGTATTTGTAGTATTGAACGACATTTTAATAACTATTCAGTATGTTAGACATCGTTTATTATATAATATGGAGTATGTTTTAACTATGTGAATACATTTAGTTACTGTTTTTAATAGATTTTTCAATAATTTTGAATAAATAATGCATAAACAAATATGCAATAATGGAGTTTTAATTAAAATAATTACTCGACAGGTCCTTATACCATAAGGGAAGATCCCTCATTAGTTTCTTATTGTTGGTTGTGAATATAAAAGGAAGAATCCCTTAATAATCCTTTAGACTTGTTTGTTGCGTTTCTTGCATCTTATAGGAGAAAACGGTTGCTGTTAATCCCTTTAACTTATAAGGGATTTAATCCCTCATACCCTGTGGAAAAGGGAGCGTTTCTATGACGTTTCTATTAGTATATTTTCAATGGCGTAGTGAGGGTGATCTTTACATAGAAACAGGGCCGGCCCAGGGGGTGTGTATGGTGCCCGACCGCACAGGGCCCAAAAATATGGAAGGCCCAAAAAAATAAATTAATAGTAGTATTACTACTAGTCTACTACTCCGTATAAAGCTAGTCAGCCCAATAGCAAACAAAAAGGTGCGAGACGAGTGTAGCAATCTGCGAAAGAGGAAGCGCATAGGCCAAAGGGCATAACGAGTGACTGAGCAAGACGAGCACTGTGCCGACGACTCTCCGTCTCCAGGCTCTGCTCCAGCCTCCAGCCATCCTGATTTCTAAGTTGTTGCGGCGATTCGGACGCATCTAGGATGGCAGAATTCCACTATTCTAGGTAAAATTCGTAACTAATAGAGAGTAATGGTTCTTTATGAATTGATTTTGTGATCTGAGTTCAACAAAGTGATATTAATAGGTTCTTAGGCTGTTAAAATTGTTTTTGTTTCACTGTATAACTTTATACGTAAATACTTTTTTCTTGGATATATTACTGTTAGTTAATACTAGCCACTTCTATTTTGAAATAATTTTTTAATAAATTACTACTACTCCGTATTAACAATTTACCATTTCAATTGAAATAACATTTCTATTAACGATAAAAAAGAAAGGCCTGATTTTTGTTGTTGCACAGGCCCCTCGTTTTTTCTGGACCGGCCTTGCATAGAAATATCCAATGCTTAGAGAGAGAACCAGTACAAAGTAGCTAGTCTAATTAATAAGAGTTGGGCACTGTACGGAAGCATCTAGAGCATTTGTGCCGAAATGTTCAAAGTACACACATTTGTGTTGTGTGTCAAGCTCGGGTGCATGATGGTGCTTAGCTCAGGTGCACGAGTACAAAATAGCTAGTCTAATAAGAGTTGGACACGTGTACAGAAGCATCTAGAGCATTTGTGCCGAAATGTTCTAAGTGCAAACATTTGTGTTGTGTATCAAGCTCAGGTGCACGAAGGTGGATTTGTGGGAGGTGGGATGGGCCGGAGAAACACTATGGTGGATAAATCACAGACTTGAGCGTTTCAAACATATGATTAAGTTTTTGCACATTTGTTTGAAGGGCTTGTGTTGTTTGGAAGGTGAAGGTGTGCTAGTCAAAACGCTGGATTAAGACGTTGATGGAGCATGGAGGCTTCCCAAGGTTGGGTTCGATGGACAGACCTCAGCATATCAAACATGAAGTGATGTGATCATGTTTAGACCTAGATTTAAAACACATGATAAAGATACATAGTTATCGGGCTACACCATTTATCATAAGGCATAGGTCGACCATGGTCTAAAGTATGTCAAGAAGGAGGTCATAATCGCCGGAGCTTCACGACTCTTGAGAACGACATTTTCGCAAGTACTAATGTAAAAACCTTTGTATCACAAATAGAACTTTCAGTAGTATAAATGTGAGAGATCAAAGTTCGAATTAAAGAAGAATTTTCATACACTTTCTATCGATACAACACTTAACACTGTGTTTGGAGGCTAGATGATACAAAAACAGATTTTGATAACTAGGCCAAATCATAGCTTCTAGCGATGACTCCCAAAATTGAAGAGTCGTCTAAAAATAGGCTTTTATAAAATCACTAGTTTTAATACACGCGTTGCGCGACAAAACAGGTGCCCAATGTGGGTTTTATTGAAAATATGTATATTGAATGTTGATTTAATATAATTACTTTTAGTATTTGACTTTAATTTCAACTGTGTAATAGTATATTCTTTAAGGATACAATTGGAAGCCGTATATTGTTTTAGGGAATTTAAATGATTAGGATACCCTTGTAAGATTTTAAAGATTAAAGGTTATTTTCAAACATTCTATGCAAACCAAAAACACTTAGGCGTAGATTCAGTTACATAACGACAGTTTATTTACCGTTTCCTAAACAAGTAAACAAAAAATAAGAGCGTAGATTATTCAAAGAAGTCCAGTGGTGGGTATATCTTAAACCCACAACAATATCTACAGTAACTTTGACTCCTTGAACCAAAAAAGTTCATCACTTGGTCGATGGAAGAGAAAAAAGCTTGCTATTCAGTAACCCGAGAAATAGCTTGCTATTCCAGCACTCTCGAATCCAAGTTTGTTATGAAAAGAATACGCAAGAAAAAAGAGAGAGGGAGAGTGGGAGTGAGGTTTTTTAGTCAGCAAATTAACATAATCAATGGCGTTCATCAAGGGATGGAAGAGAGTATAACCAATGGCGTTCAAGGGATGGAAGAGAGTTGTTGTTACCTGGAGCAACTGGGCAAGATATTTGTGTCGAAAATCTAGGCATCTCTTAGCATTTCCCTCTAGCGAGGGTCCAAAACTGGCTAAACATTGGAACTGCAAAGGCCGATTGTTTTTAGAGTATCGAAATGTTACTATGTTATTGTTGGTTTTTGTTGTTGATGTGGTATCATGATCCTTGCCCGTTTAATACATACATCAGATGAGAGATTGCAAATACTCAAATTATTGATTTTGTTCATATTCCCAAGGCTAAAACACACATTAAAAATCACTTCGTTTTTATCCTTGCATTGACTGCCACTTTCCAGATTCTAGACATAGCCTGATTCTTTGAGAGAGAAAATTTGAACTAGCTCTATTATATTCCCACGCGTTATGAACCTGTTCGCCACTTTGTTCTCAACTCTTCTCACTTCCTGGGCGAGACAAAGCTACCTTCAGCAAGGAGCCTGCTTTTCTTATGCCCAGCTCATTGAAAACAATGTTCAGCTTGCATGTTTAGCATAGACACCACAATTATACATTTATCTTTGATTTATACCACTATTATTGTTCTTTGTATATTATTTGTAGATCTACTTTACCTAAATTAGAAGGTGACATGATATAGCTAAAGAATTGAAAAAGAACTACTTACAGATTCAAGTGTAGCAACCAACCAAGAAGTTTGACAACAATGGGAGCACACCTTATGATACATATTGGTTTAGAGATGTAAATATAAGTGTATCAAGCAACCTAGAACTACTTGATAATACTCATGTGCTGAAGTGCTTGTAGAGATGTAAATTTCATTTAAAAGAAACCAGGTTTATTTTCATTATAAAGTCATTAAAATATTGTCAAATAAGTCAATGAATTGATGGGAGGGGAGAATGTGAAAGCAGATAAAAACATATAAGATAGCTCAATTAGAGACTTGGAACAACATTTTAAAGCCTATGAGCAAGCAGTCAAACATGAGACATTCCTCCTCATTAAGGGCAAAAGTAAACATGCACTCATATTATGCAAATAGTTAATGATTTTGGGAACTTGAAAGTTATGATGTGCCTCCGAAATGGGAAATAAATATAGTTTAGATATCAAAAAGAAATTCATCGACATATCTTCGAGATAATGGTATGCAGCATATGGTTGATTATTGTGTAAGAAGTGAACAACTATGAGCTGCATTTTTTTTGCATGTGACCAATCATGCCCGAGTAAAAATGAAAGGAAGTTCTAAAAGCAACTTAAATTATTAGTATACATTCATCATAAGTTGTGACTTTTGAACTTATGTGAAATGACATTTATTCTAGTGAGTTTGTCATGAGAATTATATTTTTACAAGTACAAGCATACCAAAAGAGTACCCCTACAGTGAGTTTGCATGCCATTATAATAGCAAATCTAACACATAGCTTCTTCTTCTTTTAAATTATCTCGTTTAGATGAAAAACTAATTTTTTTTTTAGTTTGAAAAAAAATTCTACTACGGTATTTTTCTATTTTGTACTTCGTATATTTTCTTCTATCAATCATGGAAAAAAATTGTTAAACAGAGTCTGCCTTGGAACGCTTACTGTCAAAATCACATAGTCCAAGCCCTGTACTTTCGAAGCTTCCTAGCAGTAGCTAAAAATAAATGTTAACACCAGTAAGAGGCACGACCCAACAAATGCCTCAACACAAGGACGGAGCCAGGAACCGGTGTGAGTAGTGTCAATTTAACAAAGCACCATTTTTAAGCAGAATACTACTACATCCGTCCCACTATGTCTGAGATAATTCGGTTTACGATGTTTAACCGACGATAAAGAAAACTAATTCTTGTACGCACTCAAATTATTTTTGGAAAATAAAATTCACATATTTAGATACTACATAAAAAAAACTTTACAAAGTCGCAAAAACCAGAATCAAATTTGATAAAATTTTGATATATAAAATAAAGGGAAAATCACACTTTTAGTCCATGAAATAGTCACGAAAATGAAATGTTCAACCCATATTCCCAAGTTTGTAAATGTCATCCCTCAATTGTCCTAAATGCCCTAAATGCGGTCTATTTAGGGGTGAAATATACAATGTGGGCGAGAGTACATTTCACCCCTTAAAGGACCACATTTACAACAATTTGGACAATTGAGGGTGACATTTACAATATCAAATATACGGGTCCGACATTTCATTTTCGTGACTATTTCAGGAACTAAAAGTGCGATTTTCCCTAAAATAAAAGATTAAGAGTGATTTGTATTGACCAAGTGAATAGTGTCTGAGACAATCTTAGCGGGACGGAGGGAGTATTATATAATAATCTATAAACACATAAAGGCATAAAGCAAACATAGCAAATATTGTCATTCTTTGACAACTTTAACCAACTCCATAGCGTTAACAATATCTTGATCCTTTCTTTGTAAAGATTTTGACAACTCATTTGTTTATCAAGTGTAAGGTGAAAGCAAAATCAAAAGATTGGATCAATTGCAAGAGTTTTTGAGCTTCAACTCATTTTTCAGTTTTAAGTTGGTGTTCCAATTTTCAATTGTCTGACTTTCAATTGATTTAAGTTGGTGTTCCAATTTTTAAAAATTTTTACATTGCACCCATTTCTTTTTTTTTTTTTTTTTTTTTTTTTTTTTTTTTTTTTTTCGATAACATGTAAGTATATTAGAAATCGAAAAAATAGCATTTTACAATGCGTCATGTGTACAATCAAGGTGCATATCCCGACACCCGGGATACCACAAAATCAAACTCTCATTCTCACAAATCAGCATTTAGAACCCAAACAACCTTAGGAACTAAACGATCTAACACAAAAATTCTCAATAAAATATTAGGTATCCCTAACTTAACACCCAAAGAAAGCTCGGAACGGGGTAGTGAATTTTGAGTCAAAACAAACCTCCCCTTTTTTCTTAGTAACTCCCGGTAACCCCTCCAGACATTTGGCGGTGAATGTTAGGCCCTTTTTGTCCAAGTCATCCGTAAGTCGAAGAGAGGTATCCACTCTAAGCACACTAGCATGCACGAATCTAAATGGTTTAACAAACAACCTGAGCTTTCTTCCATTTATTACCTCACACTTGATGACAACATCATATTGTTGCAAGTCGCTCTCATCCGTTATCACTCTTTCAATATCTTCTATAGAAGCCTCAACATCCTCAACTGGCCTCTTTTCCTTACAAGAAATCCCCTTTTGCACAACTTTAGAAGCCCCTAAGTCAGTTTGCACTAGCTGGGCAGTTTGCACTGCTGCAGCAGTAACCGGCGTGGCTGAAATCGTCTCCTGGGCAGTCTGCTTAAGAGACCCGGTCGGGTCTAAAGAGCACCCGATCGGGTGTGAGGCCTGGATAGTAGCATTTTTGTGCAACCCGGTCGAGTTTAGTGGACACCCGGACGAGTTAGAGGCCTGGGCAGCAGTTGTAGACCCCTGAGAAACCTTCTGGCAGACAGTTTTATCCTCTTTCTCACCTTCCCCAACTCCATTCTTAGCAAACTTTTTACAAACAAACGGGTTATGCCCAAAATCTTTGCAATGAAAACAATAATTAGGAAAAAATTCATAGACCACCCTTTGATTGAATACCTTATGGGAAGGTAGTCGTATAGGGAACGCTAGCGGTGGTGGTTTTGAAACATCGACCTCAATTAGCACTCTAGCATAATCATTGTTGATCCTCTCTTGAGTGATTTTATCTGTGGTTATGGGAACCCCGACCATCGATGCCACCTCACTCATAGCTTCATCGTTCCATAACTTCATTGGTAATTTAGGGAATTTAACCCAAATGGGTACCTTTAGAAATTCCTCGTCTTCAAAAGAAAAATCTTCCGAGAGAACCTTGAGCATTAGGAGTTTCCCAAACACGGTGTAAGGTCCCTCATGTAGTACTTTCAATCTATCCTCTTCACTTTGAAATTTAAAGATGATCCAACCTTTATTATGGGACCTCACAAGGCATTTCACACCCCATGTAGCTTTCAAGTCATGCACTGCTTTGAGTCCAGGAAAATTTCCGGTGAAGTGACCAACTAGGCAAAAACCCCACATTTCAACCATAGAAGGTAAGATACGATCACCAAAATCCAAAGTATCTCCTTTAGGAGGGACATATTTGAGTTTAATGCCATGTCTCGGGTCCCGATTATCCTTAAACAAAGCGTTCCAAGGTTGGGTAGTTAGTGCCAACGGTTTTGTTATGCCTGCCACGCCCCCAGCATTACTTACTGCCCCAGCAGTAACTTCGGTTGCTATTTCAGCAATATGGCCGCCCCCAGTTAGCCCAGAAGTGCTGGTAATTCCATTGGGGTCCAAACCAGTCCCCAAAGCATTTTTTTTAGTCTCACAAACCTTCCCAGGAATAATATGCTGGACCTCATTCACTGCTCTAGCTCCTTTCTTAGTTACAGCAGTAGCAATTTCAATACCAGTAGTTACAGGTAAGTCTATCGCAGCAGGTTTGATTTTGTTCGCAGAGGCTACAGGTACCACAGGTTTACCAGCAGGTCCCTTCCCAGACGAATTCACTGTCAAGCTAAGTTCAGGGAACTCTTCATCTGTTCCATCAAGTACCTGAAACCTGGGGGAGGACCTGGTCAGTTTCGCATTTGAGGAGACGCCATTCACACTCTGTTCCTTCCTCACCATTATTACAGAAGCTGGAAGCAGAAATGAGACACAGACAAAGGTCGCGGATGAACAGTAGCCTCAACCCGTCCGGCCTTGAAAACACCCCCAACCTCCACAGTAGGTTTCGGACGCAACACCACAGGACAAACACCACAAACAGCCTTAAATCCAGATACAAACACCAGGTTGTAGAGAAATTCAAAAACGACATGAACAGTAAATCGATATTACAACGAACTCGTTTCTCGTATTTTCTTGGTCGAAATCCATATTCCTAAGCTCAAAATGAATCGAGATGAGGAATAAATGAAATTACGACTAGAACACAGCCAATTCCATCATTAAATCATTGAAAATCGATGGTAATCAGTAAATCTTTGTGCGCAAAAGAGCCCAGGCGGAAAACCTAGGGAGAGAAGCTCTCAACTTTTGCTTTTTTTTCGATCCATTTCTTTAATTAGTGGAGTGGTGTCAATTTATTATTTATGAAACATTACATACGCCTATGCAAAGAATTTTTATTCTTCAGTGGTGTCAATTTTAGAATTTTCAAAAATTTTATATACTTATGGGGGAAAAAATTCAGTGGTGTCAATTGACACCACACCTCCCTTGTTGACTCCGTCCCTGCCGGCTGAACATCGCCGATTAGCCATCGACCACCGGAAAAACAAACCCTAGACGTTGTGCGCTAGGAACCATCCGCCTTTAGTTGCTCTCATAGGAGCATGGTGTGATTCCCTTATGCGGCATAGGCTATACGAAGACCTCTAGAGAGAATGAGAAATCTTAATTGTTTGGCACTTCACATAGTGAAATAACTTCGTAGTTTTTGTTTTACAAAAGATAATTTAATTAATATTAAAAATTAAAAAGGATAACAAAAACAAAGTCATCAAAACTAGAGGTTACACCGGGATGAGACATAGAGCTGGAAAATCTCTTAGTAGCGAACAACTCGCAGACTCCACCAAAAGCACGGTTACATCTTCTACTAGAAATAGAAATAAAAGTAACTAAAGGCTTGTTTGCAATCACTTAAGAAAAGTGATTTTGGCTTTTTTTTAAGAAAAAAACACTTATTTTACCGAACACTACCAACTTTTACTTTCTCGGTTTTCGTGTAGAATCTACTTTTTACTTTTTTTATTACACAAAAAGCACTTATTTTATCAAACACTACCAACTTTTACTACTAATCACTTTTTCCCAAAAAGTGCTTTTATTTAAATACAAGTGATTGCAAACAAAGCCTAAAATGTCTTGAGATAAAGGAAAAAACTAGAATAAAGAGTCCCAGTTTTTCCGGCCACTGGGAAGGAATTCGCGATTTGACCTGCTCCCGCCAAAGGTGTTGATGGGAGTTCGCTTTCCTCCCATCCATCCCAATTGTCCAGAATCCCACATATCAAACAAAAACATCGAAGCCTTTCATACGGAAAATCTGCCCAAATCTAGTTGTCCTTTTCCTGTCGAACACTCAAACGCCTAGTTGAGGCATTATTATTTATATTAATTGTCACTCTTATACGCAGAACGGACCTCCATTTCCCTCCAAGAGTGCGTTTGTCAATTTGGACAAAGGTCCCTATATTATTTCCAGTTCCCCACAATGCTTTAGCTGAACCTAAACCCAAAAGTCTGCGTAAACTAAGGACACCTCAAGTGGTACGTCTATCAGTTCACCCTAACCCCCTTATGACCACTAAGTTTTGTTCAAAAGACCAAGGTTCTTTCTCTACAACGCGGCTAATGTCCCCTTCATGGTAAAACTAGAGCAGAAACTTTGAAGTGTCAATTTCTTCAATGATGACCCCTCTGGTTGACCTCCAAACCACAACCATGGTTGATGGTTTCACGGAATGAAATTGGGCGGATAGGTTTACTTTTTACTTTCGGGATCAAAGGGTTATGGAATGAAAATTGAAAACTAGACTTTCAAATAAAAAAAAAAGGCTCCAACGTCTAGGAATCGATCACGCAACGTCCGCTACACCAACTCCCTGACCCATGGGCAACCCCCTTCCTGAAGCGCTTCGTTTAATGATGGTACGGTGGACTCAATTTTAAACTTTATACATTTAATACATGTCATTAACTATAAAAAAAAATATTACTATCCTATATTCTTTAAAAGTTGCAACAGTTTGATTTTCACGTTTGCCAACACACAACTTTGATTATCATTGTATTTAATTACGTATTAGTAAACATTACAAAATTGAATATTTTGGAAATTTACATAAAAATAAATTTTAATAATATTTTATACATAATAGTTTGATTATATATATTATTAGAAAATCGTAGTTAAAGTAATGTATGTGAATAGTGCAAAAATTACAATGTTGCAACTTTTAAAGAACAGAGGAAGTATTAATCATTATAAATGTAAAAATGTCTTTTCGGTTCAAACCGATATCTTTGCTTATATATTAAAAGCCAACTATAGTCATCATGGTCCTTTTTTCATCCAATTTTAATGTTTTCCTCTGACATAAACATTGGAATTAACGTCATTCTTTGCCAGCCTCTTCAAATGTACACGCCTATTCGACATGCCTTTTATAGTGTTGTCATTCTTATCAAACTGCCAATTGCCACAAACAAAAAAATCAATGAACACTATTGCATTTTCTTCAAAACAAACAAGCTTGAATCTGTGGTTACCCATTTTCTTCTCCGGCTGCATGAACAAAAAGGTATTCCTATCACCTCAACCACTAAATTCATCATATTTCTAGGCATGTAACTCTCTTGATCTGCACCAATTACATTTAATATAATCTCATTGCCTTGACGATTCATCTACAACTTTAACGACACATACAAAAAGATCCGTATTTTTATTGAACTACGCTTATAGAATTAGTTAGCCTTATTACTCATTTTAGGGAAACACGTCTGCTTCAGTGCTTTGTATTTACTATTACTGTTCATATTATACTCCATGATCACATAGTTTTCCATCAGAAAGCTCCAAGGTCGTTTCTCAATACGATATACTCCATATGAGCCTCATGAAAGATACTGTCAGGACATATAGGCACTTTAGTTGTTACTTTTTGTAAATTTTGGGAGGGCCCTTACATTTGACAAAAAACCTATTACACAGTTTATAATTACCTCCCATTAATCTGTCATTGTCCACTTTTTTAGCAACCTTAGAGAATAATTGTTTTTCTAAAATGTCATTACAATTCTAATGCAAACAAAGGTGGAAAGTCATCTACATTTTTTTATCAAAACAGTTATAAGTATTGATAACTAAATTTTTGCCTATAGAGTTTCTGGAAAGTTACTTATTTATTGTTTCAATGTTATGTCTTCCAACAGGTTCTCGAGCCAGATTGTTGTATGAAACGTTCTTTCATAACATAAGCAGACATCGTCTAAATCGATTTCATGTTAAGACCAAAGAAAATCAAACAAATCCGCACCCAAGAACATTTGCTTTAACACAGTTTAATATGAACATCAGAGCTCATTCATAACTCATCATTTAGCGCTGTAAAAAACTAAAACTAGAAGATCTTAGAAAAGTCTAGGCAAGTATCTTGAATACTAACTATTTACAGAAAACATACATGTCATGTTAAACGATATTTAGAAGATTTAGTATTGCCTCAAATCTGTGCCAACGAAAATATGTTTTGGATAAACCGGCGGATTTTCCCATGTCCCAGAATCACGGGCTCCAATCTGACGCAGGTCCGTTATATATGGATCCTAAACACTATCGTCGTCTGGTTGGTAAACTTAATATATCTCACCCTCACTCGGCCAGACATCAGCTATTCTGTTCATATTCTTTCTATGTTTATGCAATAGCCCTCGTCAAGCTCATTGGGACGTTGTTATACGGGTGCTTCATTATCTCAAGGGTCACCCGCGATAGGGAATTAATTTTCGACGCAACTCCCCACTATCTGTTGTTGGGTACTGTGATTCAGATTGGGCCAGCTGTTCTAACACTTGGAGTTCTGTTACAGGTTATTTCGTGACACTGGGTGGTTCTCCAATTTCGTGGCGGACAAAGAAGCAAGTCACGGTCTCACGCTCTTCTGTTGAAGCTATGTATAGGTCCATGGCTACTCTTACTTGCGAACTTCTATGGCTAAAAGGTCTTTTCTCCTCCTTACAGATTCATATTGCCTCCAACCCAGTGTTTCATGAGAGTATCAAGCACATCGAGCTTGATTGTCATTTTATTCGCGATCATGTACGCTTCGGTGATATTGTTCCATCTTATAAATCTACGCATGAACAATTAGCGAATTTACTCACTACAGCTTTGGGAGCTACTCAATTTCATTATCTTCTTGGCAAGATGGGCATTCAAGACCCCATGTTCTATCTTGAATGGGGTGTTGATGTTCTATTCTTTTGCATGCATGGCATTAACCGCACACGTCCATGCCAATCTTTTCAATTTTATTGATTATTATTTAATTGGTATTTTATCACATCTATATATATATAAAAAGGGAACCGTGGGAGATAACTGTTCTCCCCTAAAACCTTTTTGTTGATACGTTGGCACATTTAGCACACGTGGCACATTCAGCAAAAGTATATAAAATTGGATAGACGTGCCCCTGTAGTGCATAATATGAGAATATGAAAATTTAATTGAACATAATTTCTAAGACTTTTTGTGCTGATCGGCAAATGCAGAGAATGGACACACGTGGCAATAGAAGCACCAGATGTGTGTACACGTGGAAATCTGAAATATTGTATGGTCTAAATTTTGATGATATTACATTTTTCATAGTACGTGGAGGTTGCATACGGGCATATGGCAGTTTCCACTCAACGATCAAAACGTGGACGTATGGATGGTTACATTCATTACAATAATTACCATTACCTGTAGAAAAATCGCATGCTTATTAGTCCATTATAAACATTCATTCACGGTGTTGGAGGGAATGTACTGCAATTACAATTGATTTTTTGAATGTTTACATTTATATATACCGTGTCTTCTGTTTTTGACTTGTGAAGATGTTAATCAATACGAGTAGAATCCAAGAGCTCTAAGAAAAATTCGGCAATCCAAGTAAGCCGGCCTGGTGCGTAACCATGGGACCAATACATTAAGTGCATTCTTCAAGAGGTACCTTATGTAGAATAATTCAATCACAAATTCACAATTCAATTCCAGAACAGCAAACTTAATTAATTGACAATAATCTAATCAGATTAAAGCCACGGTACGTTACAACCTTTTGTTTACCAATCTTTTGGTTTTTATATGTTACATTAATACACATTATTATCATTATTATACTTTTTATTGAAAAATAATAAATAATATATACAAAGTATTTTTATATATATGATGACATATTAAAATATTATAAATAATGTATCATATATATAAGTAATTCTTGGTGTAACCAAATTTGTACGCAAATTGTACACTGCATGCGTACACAAGCATGCGTTTTGGCAAAAAAAAATCATTTTTTTTTCAAACGAATTACCTGTGTACACATGCAATTAGAGGGCGTAGAATTTTTATACTAATTTGGTGTACACACCAAGAATTTTCAAATAAAAAAAAGTAATTGTCCTAGATGGGAGTAAAACATTAACAAAATTCTAAAATAGGAGTGGTTGTGATTTATTCCCTAAACAGGAGCTATTAGTTGACTTGTCCGTTTCATTTTGTCAATTATACCCTTTTTATAAATAACGGATCCGGAGTAGTAATTAATTTACTTTTTCTTTTGTCAGAACCATCTCCTTTTCTCGATCAGGCAACAACCGTAACCCCATGTCTTCTCTTTTCACGCAACACATCTCTCCCTTCTTTCTCATTCATCTCCCTTCTCTCATTCATCTCCCTCCTCCCCCATCTACTTGAGTTTAATTTTACTTTTTAGATCTAGCTTTTTTCCCCACTTCTCCATTTTCACCGGTTATACAATCTTGAATGGTGAATTTCTTCCCAATTCCGGCACCGGCGAGCGGCGGCAATCACATAGGTAAGTTTTTATCTTCTTCTCCTCTTTTTTCATTCTTCTTCTTCTTCTTCTTCTTCATATTCTTCTTCTCCTTCTCTTTTCTTTAATTTGCCCGGCGGTGGGGATGACCCTTTTGGTTTAGGTTGGGTGAAGTTAATTTCGCTGCTTGATTTCAGAAGGCAATTTTTTTTGCTTTAATTTCTTCTTTCTTTCCAGATCTATTTAATTCTAGATTTGTTTTTCCCGATTTTTTTATTGCTTTTTTTGTTCTCTTGCAATTTTGTTAAGCTTTTGTTGTTTTGATATTTAATTTATATTTTAAAATACACAATACGGAGTATAATTTTTTAGATTGGTTTTCAAACAATATTTTTATAATTTTTCAGTCTTCCGAATTGAATCAGAAATTGCAGTAATTGCTATTCTAATGTGATTTTTATTGTATTAAGATAAAAATATTGTTCCTTTTTTTAAGCAAAAAAATATTATTGCTTTGTGAAAACAATACTAAAAATGGCATTTTTCAATGTAAAAGTATTGTTTTGGCACATAGTGTCATTTTTTGCAACACTAACTCCTTGGCATAAAATGTCATATTTTTCATATAAAAATGTTATTATTCGCACATAATGACAATATTTGACACTTTTCATTATTTATAATGGCAATATTTGACACTTGCCCATACAATATTTATAAAGCCATTAAGATGTCCAACTGACAATGAATTTCTTATCTTTTAATATGAATGCCATCATTATGTCATTCAAGTTATCAAATGGCAATTTAAACCTTCCAGATCTGATGGTGATGATAGAGTTGGAAGAGGCGAGTGACCGGAGCGCCAATGACTGGCGGCAACTGAGATGGTGACGCCGGAGACTAGAGGCAATGGAGATTACTGGCGGAGGCAGCGGCGGAGATCCGGTGGTGGTGATGTCCGGCGACGACAGAGGCTGGAGGTGATCCTTTCTGGCGGCGGCATCAAGTTCAAGGGTGGTGGTGGCGTCAGATTTGTGGCTGGAAAGAACCGTCTATTGTACATGCTTTTATTTACTCCGTATTATTCTACTCCGTATTTTATAATGTACTCTGATCCGTAATAAATATGTAGGTTTCATTAAGGGTAATTTGGTCAGCTCATATATTTTTACTCCTATTCAATCCTACGAGATATAGGACTCCTATTTTTGAACTTTATCCATGTTTTACTCCCATTTAGAGAATTATCTCAATAAAAAACAGTAAGCCGTATGATATGATAGACGTAGTACTTCGTATAAGTGTATGACTGAACAAAACGAAAAGAAAAAATATAACAAATTAATATATCCAGTTAAAAACATTCACATGAAAAAACCATTCAAAATGAGCACTTTACATTGTGTTTAATTAAAATCTCCCATGGTAGCTGGGGTAACCTGAAACAAAGATAGCATCAAGAAAATAAGTTTTTAATGTTTAAGGTTTAGCAACTATAGTACATTATATATACGCACATGTAAGAGAATGAGGTTACATTCTCTATGTGTTTAATGCATTTGTCTTTGCATTCAAATTGATTTCTCGAAAATAAAAGAGGATATAGTATTCTTTTTTGTGATGCGAAATTGGGTCGGATTTTGTATGGCCAACTTTAATATATATGGGCAGTCCAGGTTTTCATTCCATACAAAAGATATGCTATGAAATACGTAGTAATTAATATCAAATTATCAATACATTTAGTATAAAAATAAATACTACCGTATTTATCTACTACGTATTACTGCGGGTATATATTATACGAAAAGTATATAATAAAAGTTTGTTGTAGTCATCCTTTTACGAATCTTTACAAATATATTTCTATTGAAATGCATTTAGTTTTATACGGAGTATGTATTCTAGCATAATAACATAAATACTCCGTATGTTAAATTTGCCTCATAGTCCAATGTCCTTAATTAGATCAAACATATATATTTTACATAATAGTTTAACAGGAGTATGTAATTACATAATAGTTTTATACGGAGTATGTATTCTAGCATAATAACATAAATACTCCGTATGTTAAATTTGCCTCATAGTCCAATGTCCTTAATTAGATCAAACATATATATTTTACATAATAGTTTAACAGGAGTATGTAATTACATAATGAATAAAATATAAAAAAAGTTTTGCCCCGTGCATCGCACGGGTACAGGCCATGTTTGGTAAATGGCGTTTCCGCAACTTTTTGGCGGATTTGACCGGGTTTGGCTTTTTTGACCGGTCAAAACGCTAAAATGAGGTGTTTGGCAGATGGCGGTTTTGAATAGCATTTTGGTTCGAAATGCCAAAAAGTAAAACGCTAGAAAGTGTAGCGTTTTGGGTTGGAGGATTCTAATTACGTACCTAATTCTCACTCCTACCCTTTCTTTCTTCAATTTCATAGGTCTTCCATGAACTAATCTCGCGACCTTTGACAGACCTGGCGTTTTCTTCTTCCGGCCATAAACTAATCTGCACAGCTACGTTATTTTATGCCACCCATTATAGAATCCTATTTCATCATTACATATACATATCACGACATATATAGATTCGTCTTTTCTTATGTATGTCGGCCATTATATATTCTTATTATACTTTAATTTAGTGCTTTCTTAATACTTCATTATGTGGGTTATTTGTGTATATATTTATATGCAAACCATTTGATGTGACGTTTTAGGCATATCTCAAGACTACTGTTGATCTAATATACGGAGTATTTTTTGTTTATTGTATCTGAATTTTTGAATACAAGGATGTGCTTATTACATGAATACATGGTGCTAATTATTGGTATTTGTTTATTATTTGTGTTAATTATTATTGTTCGTATTTGTTGTTATTTCTTATAACATCATATTAAACCACAAAGGAAGAAATATTAAAATATGGTAATGTCCTTTTTTGTCTTTTTATCTATTGACCGCTAAAAACAAACAGTTAATTTACCAAACATCTTTATTTAATTCGCCAAATTGATCCGCCGGTCAAACCCGCTAACTCAATCCGCTATTCAGAATCCGCTGACTCAATCCGCTAACCGCTAACCGCTAACCGCCGATTGCCAAACAAGCTCACAATACTAGTGTAAATAGTTGTTGTTAAAGCATTTGTCTCACACCGGAAACCTGTAAAAACAATTAAACACTATATAAGACAAATATAGTAAATAGTGTCTCACACCAGGTACAATACTAGTGTAAATAGTTGTTGTTAAAGCATTTGTCAATTCCGATTGTGATTTGACGGCTTCTATAGCACTCATGATTAATGGTAGCTTGTTAAGAGTTCGTTTGACCCGTTTATACACCCCGATATTGTCCAGCCCGGTTCAGGCTGAGGGGGCGTGTTAAAGCATTTGTCCCACACCGGAAAGTTATAAAAACAATTAAACACTATATAAGACTTAGGATGGAACCTCGGATCTTAAGAGTTGTTATCGGAGTAATAGGAGATAAACTCTCATACAGTTAGTACGTAGCGACTAACATTTGTTTAATCAATTGTATATAAACTGTTAGGATCGATTACTTGAATTGATGTTATCCAGATTGGTTTAATCAGAAGTTCCTGTCTCATCCAGATTGGTTTAAAACATGATGAGTTTTAATATTTAAAGAATTGTCATTTATTATATATATTGCATCGCATTTGTGAATACGTTTTTAATCGCAACATGTTAGAATTTTACACTATTCACATGTTTTACTTTGAATACGTTTTACATTATTATTTTATGAAAATTATTTTTAAAAAAAAATATTGTTCAATTCATCTCATTACAAATTTTCAAAATCTAATTTTTAAATATTTTTTTCTAAGACGGCCATTACATTTTATATATTTATGCAAAATCTAATTACAGTCAAAGACATATGTTGGCAAATGTAAAATATTGACCGTTGCAACTAAAAAAGAACGGAGGAAGTATTAGATTAGTATGTAGAAATTTTCTTAAAAAGACTCAATAACTCTCAACTTTTCATAGACCACAAGGTATGTTAATCATAAGTCCTCCAGTCCCTAAGATATGCCAATTATATGTTGATCTCTACTATTTCTAATGCTAAATATAATGACATCATATATTTATGCAATGTAAATGAGTACAAGTATTTGCTTGTTTGAACAAAACAAGCATCTAGTGTGTAAACATTCTCAAATACCAGCCTAAATGCCTAATAAAGCACGGAGTAATAGAGGTATGCCGACTAAAGTCAAGGGTAAATTTTATAAGACAGCAATTAGACCATGCATTACTTGGCGTAAAGTGTTGGGTAGTGAAACAATGTCACATTCAAAAGATGTGTGGCAGAGATATGCTGCATTGGATGTGTCAGCATGCTAGGAGTCGCGCCTAGGGTGGGAGTAGCACCTATTAAAGACAAGATGCGGGAGTCGCGCCTCCGGTGGTTTGGTCATGTGCGTAGACGATCAAGTGATGCACCTGTCAGGCGAGTTGAGATGTGTGGAGAAGAGAGACTATGTCATGGACCGCAGTGTAAAAAATCCGTGACTAACGGATTTAGTTCCAGATCTGGTCCGTGACTAATTGGGCGTGAGTAAATGTAGTCACTGCAATTTATCAGTGACTAAGTGTAGTCACGAACCAGATTGACTGAAATTGATTCAAGAAACCATATGACGGAGATCCGAATGTCGGATCTATCGTAGACATGCTACTATATCCAGAGTTAGAACGATAACCCATATTATTGCCCATGTGCGGAACTTGAGGAGTCTGCTCGGGGTACAATATGTACGGTCGAGGATGAGGCTGAGGCGAATAACCGGCGTTTAAGATCCGTTCCATCACTTCCAGTCGCTGCTCTAATGCCTGCTGCTACTCCTCCAATTCTCGCTGCATTTGAACGATGCGTGGATCCTCTCCCCGCCTCGATCAAGAAGATGAAGCTCCGTTGCCGCTGCGGTCGTACAAAATCTGTTGCCCCTCAGCCCCCATGCATGGAACCCGACCCTTGTACACCCCAGCTGCCTCAAGGATCGTATCATCTTCCACATCAGAATGGATCTCATCCTCCTGGGTCAAGCCTGATCCGCACGCTTTTTCTCAACATTTGTGTTGTACTTCGTCTACATGTACAAAAATTATTGACATGTTATTTATTTCGATTTGAAATGTTTCTAAACTATAAAATTGATGTTACTTACTTCGATTTCGGCAAGGCAGGGTGGCAGATCGGCTTCCGACTCATCGCCGTGCTTTGTACAACAATGCATGATGACCTTGAGGATCGAGACTTTCTTCTTCTCAGGCCACGCCTACATGGTTCAAAAAAAACTTAAAATTCATAAATAAATGTAGAAAATGAAGGGTCGTAATGATGTAAGGACTTACAAGAGTTTCTCTATGTTTACTCTGAGGTTTGCGACCCCCGTGCCATTGGGTTTCCAATGCCTTCTCGGATATCCAATTTTTCTTACCGGATTCGCTCCTTGCCAAGAAGTTTGGATTAGAAGACCAGTGGCAGACGAGCTTGACCCACACCTCAACCGAACACCATCTAGGTTGCACCCCACGCGCTCGGGCACGCCTAAAAGTGGGCCGAAGCCAGTTTGAAATCCTAGCATTATAGGCTCTAAGAATAGCGGGACCTTGTGTTTCAGTCCATCGAAACCGGCCCTTTATTAAAAAAAAACCGGATAAAATAATCATTTGTTATATATTAGGATACTACAATTACGCAGTGAACATTCATTTATTTTTACCTTGAACAGATTCCACTATAGTTCACGGACCTTGGGGTCAACATCCGTGTAGGTTGCCCAGTTTCCAAGAAAGTGTCCACCAATTATGATTTTGATTTGGTCCAGCACTTCTTCATCGCTTCAAAAAATAAATTTTATATTTTTATATCCGTTTTGGTTTAGATTATTTGACATTAAATAAAATTCTTTGGTATTAGGTAAAGTTAATAGTTCCTTACTTAGCAACCATGTGAGGTGTAACCCAAGCCGCCTTTTCATTGTTGCGTTTGTTTCGGTTAACGGCGCATAGTTCGGGCGGGTACGCGAGCTTGATTGTTCGTTGCTCGTCTAAAAATATATTAATTTATATATTTAAAATGTTAGTGGGAATATAATAGAAGATCAAAATTTTATTGAAAATGTGTATAACATATTAAACTATGTTTAAGTTTAATATGATGGGATGATATTTTTTTCAATTAATTTTTTTAACTTTGAAACAATACATTTTTGTATTAATTGCTCTTAAAGGTAACATGTTAAACTTTTTGGCAAATTTACATGAGGGGACATTATTTGTATAAATGTTTTATAAAAATCAATTTTGAATCATAAGGAAATGATAAATAATTAGGTTTAAAAAAACTGTTTCAAAAATCTTAATTGAAACTAATTGTAAAAACTATTTTTCTAAACCTAATTATTTATCATTTCCTTATGTTTCAAAATTGATTTTTATAAAACATCTAAACAAATAATGTCCCCTCATGTAACATGTAAACAAATAAAGTTTAACATCTAAGAGCAATCAATACAAAAATGTATTGTTTCAAAGTTAAAAAAAATAATTGAAAAAAATATTAATCTCATCATATTAAACTTAAACATAGTCTAATATGTTATACACATTTTCAATAAAATTTTGATCTTCTATTATATTCCCACTAACATTTTAAATATATAAATTAATATATTTTTAGACGAGCAATGAACAATCAACCTCGCGTACCCGCCCGAACTATGCGCCCTTAACCAAAACAGAGCGCAACAATGAAAAGGCGGTTTGGGTTACACCTCACATGGTTGCTAAGTAACTATGAACTTTACCTAATGCCAAAGAATTTTATTTAATGTCAAATAATCTACCAAAACAGATATAAAAAATATAAAATTTATTTTTTGAAACGATGAAGAAGTGCTGGACCAAATCAAAATCATAATTGGTGGACACTTTCTTGGAAACTGGACAAACTACACGGATGTTGACCCCATGGTCCGTGAACTATGGTGGAATCTGTTCAAGGTAAAAATAAATGAATGTTTCATGCGTAATTGTAGTACCCTAATATATAACAAATGATTATTATCCGGTTTTTTAAATAAAGGGCCGGTTTCGATGGACTGAAGCACAAGGCCCCGCTATTCTTAGAGCCTATAACGCTAGGATTTCAAACTGGCTTCGGTCCACTTTTAGGTGTGCCCGAGCGCGTGGGGTGCAACCTAGATGGTGTTCGGTTGAGGTGTGGGCCAACCTCGTCCACCACTGGTCTTTTAATCCAAACATCCAAACTTCTTGGCAAGGAGCGAATCCGGTAAGAAAAACCGGATGTCCGAGAAGACATTGGAAACCCAATAGCACGAGAGTCGTAAACCTCAGAGTAAACATAGAGAAACTCTTGTAAGTCCTTACATCATTACAACCCTTCATTTTCTACATTTATTTATGAATTTTAAGTTTTTTTTAACCATGTAGGCGGAACCTGAGAAAAAGAAAGTCTCAATCCTCAAGGTCATCAAGCATTGTTGGACAAAGCACGGCGATGAGTCGGAAGCCGATCTGCCACCCCGCCTTGCCAAAATCGAAGTAAGTAACATCAATTTTATATTTAGAAACATTTCAAATCGAAATAAATAACATGTCAATAATTTTTGTACATGTAGACGAAGTACAACACAAATGTTGAGAAAAAGCGTGCGGAATTAGGCTTGACCCAGGAGGATGAGATCGATTCTGATGTGGAAGATGATGCGATCGTTGAGGCAGCTAGGGTGTACAAGGGTCAGGTTCCGTGCATGGGGGGTGAAGGGCAACGGATTTTGTACGACCGCAGCGGCAACGGAGCTTCATCTTCTCGATCAAGGCGGGGAGAGGATCCACGCATCGCCCAAATGCAGCGAGAATTGGAGGAGGAGCAGTGGGCATTAGAGCAGCAGCAGAAGAAGGAGGAAGAAACAAGAGCCCGGCCGGAAGCGATGGAACGGATCTTAAACGTCGGATATCAGCCTCCGCCTCAGCCTCATCCTCGTCCGTACATATTGCACCCCGAGCAGACTCCTCAAGTTCCGCACATGGGCAATATGGGTTATCATTCTAACTCCGGATATAGTAGCATGTCTACGATGGATCCGACATTCAGGTCTCCGTCGTATGGTTTCTTGAATCAATTTCAGTCATCCAGGGACCCAGCCGTGGAGGCAACCAAGGAGGCAGTCGAGGAGGAACCCGACCCGAAGACCCGTGGAGCCCGAAGAGAATGATTATGATGATAATGATGCATATGATAAGGATAATCCTAGTTTTTATCATAATGGAGTCCGACGGCCGGACATGTACTAGTACATTTTTAAGTTTAACATTTCACATTACTTTTATAATTCAAGTTTGTAACAATATTTATTGTGTATGTGTGTATGAAATTTTTCTGGATAAATTTTTGAAATATTTTTAACAGCTATTTTTTTTAAAGAAAAATTAAAATAAGTTTTTAATTTTGTTTTTTAAAAAGTGGAAAAACTTTTTTAAAAAAAACAAAAATTTTAGTCACGGATCTGAGCAATGACTACTTTTTTAGTCCGGAATTCTTTTATAAATTTAAAATTTATTTTTTTAAAAAAAAAAGGGAATAGTCGCGTATTCATGATCGTGACTTGTACGAAATTTAAAAATTGGAACCGCGGGTTTTTGAAAATTTGAAAATTTGAAAACTTAGTCACGGATCTTTCCGTGACTAAGATAAAAAAAATTTAAAAAAACTTATTCACGGATCAGATCCGTGACTAACGTGACGGAGCAGCTATTCCGGTCAAGATTCAGTCACCGATCTGGTCCGTGACTACACTTAGTCACGGATAAATTGTAGTGACTACATTTAGTCACGCCCAATTAGTCACGGATTTAGTCACGGATCAGATCCGTGACTAAATCCGTTAGTCACAGATTTTTTACACTGCGGTCCGTGACTAAATTCGTTACTACAGCCCTATTTTTTTGTAGTGTCTCTCTCTCCCTCCCTTGCCTCTTCTCCACACATCTCAACTCGCCTGTCAGGTGCATCACTTGATCGTTTACGCACATGTCCAAACCACCGTAGGCGCGATTCCCGCATCTTGTCTTTAATAGGTGCTACTCCCACCCTATGTTTGATTGTTCCATTCCTCACGTGGTCCTTCCTAGTATGCTCACACATCCAACGCAGCATATCTCTGTCACACTCATCTTTTGAATGTGACATTGTTTCATCGCCCAACACTCTATGCCATACGGTAATGCAGGCAGGCCTAAATGCTGTCTTATAAAACTTACCCTTCAATCTAGTCGGCATACCTCTATCGCATAGAAATCCTGATGCACTCTTCCACTTCATCCACTCTGTTCCGATTCTATTACATACATCTCCATCTAACTCACCGTTCTTCTAAATTATGGAGCCAAAGTAACAGAACATATCGCTGACTGTATCTCCTTACCATCTAGAGTAATTCCGCTATTAACACTGTCTGGCACAAACTTGCACTCCATGTACTCTGTCTTTCTCCGACTTAGTCTGAAACCCTTGTTCTCCAAAGTTTCTCGCCATACTTCCAACTTTGCTTTAAAACCCGATTGCGTCTCCTCAATCAATACAATATCGTCGGCAAACATCATGCATCATGCCGAAGAAGGTGAATAGCCTCAGTTGTTGAGCAAACAGGAATAAAACCGAATAAATTCTCTGAAATTTTCGCTGTTCTTCGAAGTCTTTGCTCAATCACTCTCTCCCAAAGTTTGATGGTGTGACTCATAAGCTTAATCCCTCGATAATTACTAAAATCACTCTCTCAATCACTCGCTCCGAACAAAAATAATTACTAACTTTCAAAAAGAAGAAGAATTATCAAAACTAATAAAATATTTGAGTTTAGTACTTTTGAATGGGGCTTTTTATTGGTTTTGATAATACTTCTTCTTTTTGAAAGTTAGTAATAATATCAAAACTTGGAAGTGGTAAACTAATAGTATACTAATAGTTTGAACCAATATACCCTACCTATTCATTTACCACAATGCATGCGATTAGGCACAATTGCTTAGGCCACGTATTGCCAATCATATAAATATTAGTTACATTAGAGTTGAATTTAAAGATAACACTTTTGATTAAATTTTAAAGCCTTAAATTCGAATTTTGTGACTGTGTATCAATTACTCCGTTCTTTATTAGGCATTTAGGGTGGTATCTGGAATAAGGAGAATGTTTACACACTAGATGCATATTAAAATAATTAAACAGCCTAGCTTCTACGAAATAGTTTTTGATATCAATTAGGATTAAAAAAACATTGATTAGCAGATGAAAAACACGTTCGATTAGTAGTAATACTTTAATAGTGATGTAAATCTAGAAAAAAATAGTTTATGTGTAAAGTAGAAAGTCTTTTTACAATTATTATAATTGAATTGAGATAATAATATTTGTTTTGTTAACCAGACACGTGAACTTTAAGTTTTTACTAATGAATGAAAAAATACTTGTCATATTGTTCAAACAAGCAAATACTTGTACTCATTCACATTGCATAAATATATGGTGTCATTATATTTAGCATTAGAAATAGTAGAGATCAACATATAATTGACATATCTTAGGGACTGCAGGACATATGATTAACATACCTTGTGGTCTATGAAAAGCTGAGAGTTATCGAGTCTTTTTTAAAAAAAATCTACATACTAATCTAATACTTCCTCCGTTCTTTTTTAGTGGCAGGTAGTTATAAAATGTGTAATGGATTATGTATGTAGGCATCATCTAAGGGTCCTCCTAAAATTTACAAAAAGTAACAATTGAAGTGCCTATATGTCCTGGCAGAATCTTTCATGATGCACATATGGAGTACTACGTATATCGTATTGAGAAAAGACCTTGGAGCATTTTGATTGAAAACTATGTGATCATGGATATAAACTTAACAGTAATAGTACATACCAGAACAAGGGGATGTGTTTTTCTAAAATGAATAATAAGGCTAACTAATTCCGATTGAAACTTCTACAAGTGTGGTTCAATAAAAATACAAACTTTTTTGGGTGTTTTAAGGTTGTAGATGAATTGTAAGGGCAATGAAATTACACTAAATGTAATTGGTGCAAATCAAGGGAGCTACATGCCCAAAAGTAGGATGAGTTTAGTAGTTGAGGTGATAGGAATACCTTTCCCATCATGCAACCGAATAAGAAAATGGTTAGCAACAGATTAAAGTTTCTCTGTTTTGAAGAAAATGCAATAATGTCCATCCATGTTTGTTGGCACCAATTGGCAGATTGATAAGAATGGAACTCTGTAAAAGACAATGCGATAATGTTCATCAATGTTTGTTGGCCACAATTGGCAGTCATATAAGATGGATAAACTCTGTAATTGAACTTATAAATCCATTTTAAACCTTTTTTTTTTCAGGTCCCAATTTTAGAGTCCCAAATCTAACGGTTCAATTCGGTTTTTCCTCAAAGCGGATCTGTTGTTTTTGTTCGGTTTTAGTTTTTTCGGTCCAAATGCCGGCCCTAGAAATCAGACACCATTCAGCAAGCAAAACAGAGTATAAACCCTGCCCTCTTCGTAATAACCGCAACTAAAACAAAGTCGTTCGCAGAGAACGTAGAAATCCCTCGGCAGATAATACAGGGGACCGATATAAAAGAAGAAGAAAACCAACAAACAACGAAACGCAGACACTCAACAGTAAGGACGAGAGCTGAACCTTTCTCGAGCCGGTGAAGGAGACAAAACGACAACTCAGCCCTCCGTTGCTCGTTCCTCCTAATCGCATAGCCACCATAGTTCGTCGCTGTCCTCAGTCGCCGCGTGGAAAATCAGACCCTAAATTGCCAAAATGCAAAGAGATCCGTGCGCCGCTTTCTTCATAACCGCGGGCGCTCGTCCAAGCTCCTTCAGCGTCGGCTATGTGGAGGGTGAAACATCGCCGCCCCTAGTTTAGCGTTGAGTTTCAGCATGGTAGTTATTTATAGTAAAAATTAGACTAGTCTCATGTAAGCCAGTTCGTAAACGTGGTATCACACTCAAAACGACGTACTTTTGCACGATTTTTTAAAAAAAATCGCGTTTACAATACACACGTGTACAGTAATTGTTTTTTTTTGTCCCAGTGGTATGAATGATGTAACTTGCTTGTAAAGATACGTAATTCATGTTATTGATCAATGTAACTCAAGCATAAAAATATGTAACTGCAGGTCAATCCAAATGTAACTTGTCCAATATACAAAGTAGAAGAAATAAAACATTGATTTCAATGTAACAATGAAAAAAAGGTCTAATTATCCAATTAATTTACATAAATGATGAATATGTTTTATTTTTAATATAAGAGCTATAACAAATGATTTTTAATTAAAAACAATTTTGTTTAAACAGCAGAAGTTTATTTCATTGCGTAACTCGCACTATTTTGTGATGTAACTCCTCTTATGATAAATGTAAATCACGTGTAAACGAGATGTAACTTGTTCACAAAAGTTGAAATGTAACTTCGCCTAATATATACTCCGTATGTTTGAGATCAAAGGAAATATAAATTATTTTAATAAAAATGTAACTTAGGGAGAGAATTAAAAATATGTGTAAACGAAAAAAAAAGGATTCCCAATAGACCCCGTATCCCACTAGATCCGAAGACGGAGATGGAGTTTAAATCCCTCTTCCTTGTGTAACGCGGCCAAGCCCTGAGTTCAAATCCCTGTTCATTCCTCTGTGTCACGTGGCCAGGGCATTTGGATCAATCGGCAGCCTAATCGTTGGGAGGAGAGATACGCAGATCCAGATGATTCCATTGTAGAGCAGAGCAAATAGCAGAGCTTTTTCTTTAGGCTTGGTAGGGAACGACGACTCAACATGAATCAAGATCCACAACTTCCGACGCTTCTTCCTTGCTCCAGGTGTCTCCTTTGAATTCTCAGCCTTCTTTGTTGGTTGCAGGTCCAGTCATGGCCTCTGTTGAACTCCTCAAAATTGTTCAGGCGAAAGAGATGAAGGGGCGAAGGAGACGAAATGCGAAGGAGTAGAAGGAGATAAAAAAAAAGGATGGGGAACGGGATGGACGCACCTTCTAGCCTCTGTTTTTAATCCCAAAACGGCACCGTATTGGGATGGGCATACTGTGTGCACGGTATGTCGATCCCACGGTATAATTTGCGCATGTACACTATTTGTTATTACGTAGTAGTTATTTTAAATATAGCCACTCCAAAAGTTGGAAAAATTTATGTTTACTACACGGTTGAAATCCTATTTTTTGAATGTTGTACATCCATAAATACGGATGTTTTTATTTAAAATGTTTTCTTTTGGATTGAAATTTATCGGTCTAGTCTGGTCTGATCTGAAATGGTCCGGTATGGTCTGGTCTGGTAAACGTCTGGTATCTGTGTATTTTATAACTACGGAAGTCTGGTTTAGTCTGGTCTCGTCTATTTAAGTCTGATCTGGTCTGATCCGATCTGATAAAATGTCTGACCATTGTGTCTTTTATAACTATGGAGGTCATGTCTAGTCAGGTCTGTTTAAGTCTGATCAGGTATTTTAAGTCTGATCTGAAACTGAAAACAATTAAGAACATCCTAACCCGCTAGAATACCTTCTAATTGATATATAAATTTTAAATCTGTTTTACTAATTAATTTACATATTTAGAACAACATGTAGAATGGAGAAAAGAAATTCAAAATTTACTACAAAGTTGAAAGTAAATTGCTTTCAAAAACGTAAATTGCAATTTCATTTAGAACGAATGATTGAAATTCAAAATCTTCTAAAAACATTAGTCCAGTATAAGAAATTAAAAAAAATGCAAATATAATAATTTTTATATTTCAGTCACAAACAATAAAATACGGAAATTCAAAATTTTCTAAACACATTATTCCAGTATGTGAAACTAAAAACAAAAAAATTGTAAATTTTAAATTCAAAGCCTCAAACATTAATTAAAATCAGGAAAAATCATTTAGACAAGATGGAGCCGATCGTGTTGAACCGGGTCACAAATTTGTCCAAGACCTTTTTGGAAAGAATCGAGCCGGTCTGAACCGGGTCAAGCTTAACCGAGCAAGCTAAACCAGGACAGAATGAATCAGTCAAGCTGAACCGGGTCGGGTTGAACCGGATTGGGTTAAACCAGGTACGATTGAACCGCGTCAGGCCAAACCGGGACAAGCTGAACCTGATAGAGTAAAACAAGGTTGGGTTGAACAGGATCGAGTTGAGCCAGGTCGGGTTGAACTGTGTCAACCGGACCGAGTTCAACCGAGTCGAGTTGAACCCGGTTGAATCCAGTGCCCCGCGATTGGCTAAAATCTCCCAGCAAGTTACATAAAAAAGATTATACGTATGATAAAACAAATCTCCCAGCAGCAGAAACTTGAAATCTGCAAGAATGGTGGCCTATAGGGAGAAACATGAGAGAAGGAAAGAGCGAAAAGAGAAGAAGATAACTGTGAAAGAAATTATAATGTGTAAATGGTGTGTCAAAGAACATTTTTGCTATGGCGATGTACAAAGCCAATTGTGAATTACAATAATGTACTCCCTCCGGTTCACATTAATCTTTAATTTACACTTTGACTTCACATATATTAAGAAAATAAATTTGACTTTACTGTAGAGTGCACTATTTGACACTGTTTGACAGTGTTTTGCACTGTTTGGTGTAGATTTGTAAGACAAATAAAGAAGTGTAAAGTTTAATATGGTACCTCCAAAAAAGGAAAGTGTAAAGATTAATGTGAATGAGAGGTAGTAATAAATACGAACGAGATAAACTGTCTAATTTCTTGTTTCAAAAAAGGTCATGGCATTTTTTAGATCGGAACAGAAGAGTATTGATTCAGCAGGTCAGGGAGAATCACCATTCAAAGTTAATTACATGAGGAAGAAAAGGAAAGGAAGTGGACATTTTAATTATTACCCTCGCTGCCTCACTAGTGCAAATAATTACAAAAAAAATGGATGTACAGATACCGTAATTTACGGTTGAAAATAGGTTTATCAAAATTCAAAAGCTCTTAGCGCCTCTGTTAGTTTATTCGTGTATAATTCGCATATAATACACTCAAATGTATAATTCACGTAAAATACTCCCGCTTATGAATTTTTCAAAAAATTCGGAAAAGTTCGCGTACTTTAAGGATAAAATGTAAAATACACGTACCGTACGTATTGATACGTATTTTATTCCCGTATAATACTCTCGTTTATGAATTTTTCAGAAAATTCTGAAAACCTCACGTACTTTAAGTATAAATACACGTACTGTATGTATTGATACATATTTTATTCAAAAACACACACCATTAAACGGAAGCCTAATGTAGTGATACAACTAAAATGAAATGTTTAGATGCTCAATATTTTTTATATTGCTTAAAAATGTATGCCTTATGTGTTCGTTAATTGTGTAATAGTCATTACATTTAATAAATTAGGTTAATTAGCTTCTTAAATTCGTATTACATTTCGATATTACTATTGTACTACTACTGTATTACTTTTGTTCTCCACCCATATCAAGACTCCAAAGAGATCGAAAAATATTGTGGCAGCTCACCAAACTCACGGTCACAGTAATATCAACTATTCTCTAATGATATCTTTCTTCTACTCAAATAGGCAACGTCATTTTTATTACTTATTGTACTTATGTGTTCAAATCCGTATATATGAAAAAACTATTCCTTACATTTTAAATTATTGAAGAATGTGGTGCAAATGCTAAATAACTCTTTATTTCTATCATTAAATTAGTATATACGACACACATTATATGCCGTATTTTTAAATTGTGAAACGTTTAAAACACGTCTGTATCCTTATATATTTCACGAACGTATGAAACATATATTAAGCCGTATTTTATATAATTATATCGTATTATACACGAACGTACGTATTATTGTATTATTCACGAACCGTATATTACTCTTAGCGCATGCTACTCCATACATCTTATAACTACTTACTCCACTAATCTATCAGATAGGAAAGTAGCAAACCATTTCACTGTTTGAGTAATTTAACAGTTAAGTATCTCTCTGAGAAGTTGGTACACAACTAATGGAGGTTTTAATATTGGCTTGGCTAATATGAATGTCCGTTATTCTTAATTCATTGAAGGAATATGAGTATTTTGGTTTTTAAATAAACTGAGTACTTAGATCTTTTAAAGTAACGATTTACTCATATTGAAAGGTTATTGGTTATCCTTTGTAGCCAAGAGGTGTTATTTTTAGTTCTTATGTATTTATGTTCTTTTTTTCTTGATTCACGAGGTTATTGGTTATTTTTTGGAGCCATTTTCTTGAGATAATTTAAACATACTACAACGAAAGATTGATATGTTAGTATCTTTATTGGTTATTGGTTATGTATCAATTAGAGACGAATTATGTTATTGAGCATATCCATTGTTGTATTTTGTTATTCCTTTCAATTTTTTAGCATAAGACATGTTTCAATATGTTACATGCCTTTAATATCCTTGCAGACAAATACAATTGGGATTTGTCATTTGTTAAAAAGGAAAGTGTTTGTTACAAAACAGGATGGAGGCTAATATGATATTATGATGCATGTGAAGATGGTTGATTACCTAAAACAAAGTGACCCAGGATTGAAAAGAGATCAGTTTTTTTTTTTTTTTGAGATTTGCTTCACTGTTGGAAAAAAATACAGCTAACAACTGTCCATACTAGGCCTGCGAAATATTTAAAGGGATTAGTGTCATAAATTTATGTGTGCATACTTGGTTGTCTACTTAAGGGTAGGGCTTTAAATGCAAAATTTGGTTTGGTTTTGTTATAAAATGGGAATTTAATAAAATGCAAATGATTTTTGGTTATCTTTATAAACTCAACCTTATATCTGAATGTTAAATTGGAATAATCCAGATTTGGTTTTAGACTTTTAGTTTTCATATTTTCTCCGTCAATGCTCTTCTCTCCGTCAACGTAACGTCAGTACTATTTTCTTTTTGTTTTTATAATTATTTTCAAAACTGGAATACATTTCGGGTTAGTAGTTAATCCGTATTTCACCTACTCGCATCATTGATACAGATCCGATACCTAATTTTAATATTGATTAATGATTGCTGCATAACAATTTAATCACAAGTTTAAAGATAGAGAGTGAGGCACTAATCCTGATATTTGCAAAGAACATATACATTATAATAACCTTTTATCGTAGTTGCTGGAATTCAAACTCGAGACTTACTCATTGTAATCCCTATCTACCACTACCACTTGAGCTAGAGAGCCTATATAATACACCCGGGTGTACCTACATCCGGTCCAATTATTAAATATGATTGGTGGGCTCCCAGCAAATCGCGACCTCAGCTTAAAAAAAATTAAGAACCACAGCGGGATTCGATCCCGCAACCCGAAGTAGGATATTCGGCCTTTCAACCATCTCACTAACTTGTCTTGTTGAAATAATCGGTTCATTTATCTTACTTATCCTATATAGTTTCATACCGCGTATTATTATAGTAATTATAATATTAACTATTCTTTTGCTTTTGCTCATTATTACTATATTAAAAGACTAATTCATATTTTTGAAGTATTTATTTGATCTATGAATCATACTATTACTTTATATAAATATGTTTATAATTTTTTTATATAGTGTTAGTGAGATGAAAATCACGACTTCTGGAGAATGAGTAATAATGAACTTTTAGTGAGCACCAGACCTATTCTGTTGAGCATACTGAATACACAAATTGATATTTAAGCGTATTCGAGATTTTAAATGAGCTTTTAAATTTTTTCTATGCTCATTTCGTAAATTTTAAAATGAGCATTACACGAGACAACTTAAATGTCATATCCATGCATATTGGCGTAATGCTCATTTTGAACTTTTTGATACTCATTTCACGTTTTATATATTCACATTTAATATTTGAGCATCAAACATCCGCTATTGAGATGAAATTCATGGTTTCTAGTGAATGAGCAATAATAAACGTTTAATGAGCATCATATCCATTCTGTTGAGTATTAGGAGTCTAATATTGAGAATTGTGATCTCCACTTCATAACTTCTAATTCACTTTCTTTTTGTTATTTTTTCTTTTATAAAATCTTATTAAATTATATATATTTATAATCAACTCCTGTGAATTTCAATATGTGAATTAATGTAAAATAGTACTTTAAAAAATGCATCGATATGACATTTAGACAATGAGCATAAGATCTCTACCAGATGAGCATACGTAACATACAAAATGAGTATTAATGAATTTGTTAGTTGCTTTGTTATTTAAAATCAGCATAACAAAGGTATTAAATGGACATACATAACTTACTAAATGAGTTCAAGATAACGATTTTAATTGAGCATCACACATCCTCTATTGAGATGAAATTCACGGTTTCTGCTAAATGAGCATTAATGAACTTTTAATGAGCAACAGACCTATTATGTTGAGTATTGTTGAGCAGCATAAATTCTTCTTCATAACTGCTGTTTCACTTTCTTTTTCTTATTTTTTCTTTTATATAATTTTTTAAAATTATATCTATAATAGATTCCTATGAATTCAAATATACGAATCTAATTTAATATTAAACTTTTGGAATATGCATCAAGACATTTCATTGAGCATCAAACATCTGCTATTGAGATGAAAATCGTGATTTGTCTGGAATGAGCATTAATGCAAGTTTGGTGAGCATCATGCCTATTGTTTTGAGTAATAGGAGGCTAGGAGCCTAAAATGAGTATCGTGAAATCTGCTTCAAATTTTCTAATGTAATTTTTTTATTTGTTTAAAAAAGATTTCTGAAATTATGTCTATAATCGATTTCAATTTAAAACAATATGCGAATTTAATGTAGTATAATAATTTTAAAATATGCAATATTGATATGGAATTTTAAAATGAGCATACCATTACTACCAAATGAGCATACATAACTTACGAAATGAGTGTCAAAAAATTTAAAAACGCATTTTTGTGTGCTCATTCATTTTGGACGTTACACTCATTTGAATTTAACATAAAACTCATTTCTATTGTGCTCAATATGTCTTCAATATTCATTTGTGTATTGATATGACATTTTAAAATGAGCATAAAACGAATATTAAATGAGCATACGTAAATTACAAAATGAGATATAGCAAAACAAAACATTAATATCTAAAATATTTTATAATTGAATAAAGATTAAAAAAAATTAAGAAAAAGAAAGAAAAGAAGGAAAAACATAAAAGCAAGAAAAGAAGAACAAGAAAGACAAAAGAGAAAAACGTTCCCACACCAGTAGTCAATTGACCAACGCTGCACCGAGCAACAAACATCTCCGGAACCATGGGGGGCATTCGAGCAGAAAGAAGAAGCGCAGGCAAGAGGATGATACACCAACTTCTTCTTCTTCACCATCACAAACTTCATCAGAATCGTCTGACTCGGAAATCGATCGGCACAGACAGACGGAAACGGCGATGACCTAGGAGAAGGAATAGGGGCAGCGCAGCGGACAATGGACAGGGAGAAGTTCATAATAATTTCAAAAATACCCGGATGTACGGTGAGGACCATACATCCGGGTGTACCGTATAATTTGCCCTTGAGCTACGCCCCCGCTCCCGTACGTTTCTACTTTTTATGTCCCAAACATGATAGTGCACTTTTAATTTTGTGCTGTTGATCTAATCTTCTCGTTTCTCGTTAAAGTTAAAAAGAAACAAAAGATTGAAATTTTATGCACTTTTGATCTCAGACTCCACATAACCTTCACTTTTTGCAAGTGCGCCGTATTCTTAAAGCATACATCAATATTCGGTTTCTATGTTAGGTCCGGTGCAGCAGTAGTGCAGTACTCTTAGAGAAATTGCATTCGAATATTCGATATACTCCGTAATATATACTACGTACTCCGTATTCTCTAGCCCTATTCAATATTATCAACTTTAATTTGAGTATGATTGTGTGAAACAAATAAATGCTTCATTGGGATCAGGGTTTTAAATAGCGGTAGCGGCAACGGTAGCCGCAGCGGTAGCGGTCATCTCGGTAGGCCATTGCGGCCGCTACAATGCGTATATAGCAGTCGCAGCGGCGTGAAATATTTTCAAGTGCGCAAATTGTTTTGTTGAGTCAACATTTTTTTCGTCAACCGATATTAAAGTTAAATCATCCTTATTAATAATTAATTCGGTTTTAATATTTAAAATTTAGATATTTATTAATATTTGGTCCCATAATGTATGTGGATACATGTACATTTAATTTAGAGTTTCACTTCATGCACCATCATTAATGTATTTCACATCATGCACACATTAACATTTACACATTTACACATCAACTGGTTCGTGATGCACTATCGAAGGTGCCAGTAGCGGCCTGTAGCGGGCGGCGTAGCGGATTTTTCTGCGATTTGAAAATCACACCTTGATAGCGGCCCGTGGCGGTAGCGGTAGCTACGGCAACCACTATATAGCGGACTTGATAGGCCGATAGCCGTAGCAGCCGGCTATTTAAAACCATGGTTGAGATATGTAATTTCGTAGAGAAAAATAAGGAGAAACACAAATTCATTACTTTAAAAAGAAATTAATAAAAAAATTAGGCTAGTAGAAAGAAAAAATCACAAAATTCAATGAGACAGAGAGAGTAGATGGTCTATTTAATCATCAATTATGGATATATATTTTTCTGCACCTATTTCATGTGCCAGAAAGATGCAATTGGATGGTCTATTTGTCTCCGGTGGCTGGTGAAATCTTGACAATTTCTACACGTGATTCTTTGGGGGTGGCTGCCAAAACTAGAACAATTCAGAATTCATTTTCAATAGATGGTCAAGCCGAGATGAATATTTTATTTCCCATATTGATGACTAGAAACCTTGTTTTATCATCATTTTTTAGCAAGAAAAGTCGATCTACGAGTAGAATCTACATCTTTATGAGATTAACTATTGACAAAATTGCTATTAGTAAGACTAAATCATACAAAGTTTACAAAATTAAGACTTAGTTAAAGTTTTTTTCATCCGTATGCTCTATTGAGTTCTATTTTAGAAAACATAATTTTTAGTTTCCCCTTTTACCCTTCAATTTAGGTTGCGTATTAATGACCCATCTCTTTCGCAACAAGCAATCTCTTCCGCAGCGAGCAATCTTCCGCATCGACCAATCTCTTCCGCGGCGATCATTTCTTCTTCTTCTTCTTCTTTCGTTCTTCATCTTAATGCGAAGCCATCGTGCGGTGACCGACTTCAAATTTCGACTGGGCAGCGCCGGTGATTCCATTAATGGCTTTCACGTAGCTGTTAACAGTACTTATGGTGGCATTGGAACCATTGGTGTTTATTTACAGACCACAACTTTTGTTGCCCGCCCTGATCTCAAGCCGCTTCGTCTCTAGGTAATCACTTGCTTCATTCACGACTGTTACGATGTTATTCAATGAATATTTTAATTGTTTTATTCCAATCATTCATTGGTTCATAGGTAAGTTTTATCACTCAATTTATTTAAAAATTGATTACTACTTGATGTTTTCATGTATAAATGAATTTCGTTTATATATTCTGTATCAGTTTTGTCATCTTCTATTTTCAATTCTAATTTGGTCTTGAAAGTGCAAATCAAAGTGTTTCTCTTCTCTGTTTTTAATTTCCATTGTAGATTTCAATCTTTTCTACTTCAAATAGTTCTTTGATCCTCTTGTTTGTGTGATTATTGGTTAATCAGCATGTGCTCTTTTAACGAACAGTTGCAAGCTTCGTGGCTATAAATTCATCTTGTTTTCATAACTTATGTATACATTTAATGTGCTAATGTGTTTTGTTTCTGTTTTATTTGGTTTTGCATTTACCCTTTATTATTGTCCATGTCACTAAGCTATCATTTGCTTTTGTTCAGGCTTTTGAATTGTGAATCACACTTATTGTTGTTTTTTTGTTTTTATCATATTTAATGTTGATTTGGTTTTTTTATTGATCATATTCATCTAGTATTGCGTTTTATTGTCTCTTTCAATT
This sequence comes from Cuscuta epithymum, assembly GCA_945859915.1. Classification (NCBI taxonomy): domain Eukaryota; kingdom Viridiplantae; phylum Streptophyta; class Magnoliopsida; order Solanales; family Convolvulaceae; genus Cuscuta; species Cuscuta epithymum. The sequence continues at coordinate 1,402,144 of CAMAPF010000150.1, read as the reverse complement.
TATACTACGTATATAACTACAAATGTTGTAATCATGTTGATTATGCTTAAGGTTGATGGCACTTGGGACAACTCAAACTGTTTCTTTAACAAATGAAGCTTCAGGCTAATACTCCCTCTGTCCCTTATAACTTTGTCAACCTTCCTTTTTTGGATGTTCCACTAATTTTGCCACTTTCCCTTTTAAGTAAAGAGTTTGTGGTTCCAGTTAATTCTCTCTCTTCTGCACAAACCTCAACCACACAGTTTTTACTTTATTAATCCTCGTGTCAGTCAAACTTGGCAAAGTTATTAGGGACGGAGGGAGTAGTACTTAACGGCATCTGACTCCCGGCATTTGGTCTGGTCCCCCTCCTCAGGGTGCTATTTGGTATTTTGGTCATACTTAACGTGACATTGTATGTTCAGTATACCTCCTTGGTTTATGCATGCTGATCAGTCTAAACTTGCAAGTATACAAGTGCCGATATAGTAATAAAATACCGGTAAATACCGGGTCGATCCACAGGGAAATGGTTGGTATTATAAAGTTGAGTATTGAATGCAAAAGAATATAAATGATATAATTTTTCAGGAACTTTGCTCTTGAGATTGGGTTAAACAAGAATGAGAATTACTAAGGCAATCGGGATTCACCTAAATGCTTTAATAGTTATTTAATAATAGTTCTTTCCCAATAATTATGAATACGATGTCGCTAATATATTCTCAACTCCGGTAAAGGCAGCGAGAGTGTGGTTTTCGTTACGTGTAAGTCCCGTTACGACTTACATTAATCTACCGAAAACCCCGTTAAATATCAAGACATCACACCCGTATCATATAAGACCAGATATATTTCTATTCTCGGTACTATATATGTTCATAGTTTAGACTTCAACGTTAATTGCAAGCATAAACTAAATTTAACATAATTCTATGTTGTACACTTTAATCATAAACAATCAAAATATAAAAGGATAAATCACAATTTATTGGTTTAGAACTTTTATCAAACACCTAATGGCATAGAGGTTCATCCCTAGCCTTAGCTAAGAAATTAGCCTCTAATGCTCATATTAATCACAATACAATATTGAAATGTAATGGAACATGAAATTACAAAGGAAATAATACCTAAACACCAATGATTTCGGAGGTTGAAGTTTCCTCCTCAAGAACTTGAAGAAAAATAGCAAGAACAAAATATAAAAGCTAGGAATTAATCTATGGAATGGAATGTGTTCAAATGATGAATTGAGGACTTTATATAGGATAAAGAATAGCACCTTTTAGTCTATTTGAGCCCAACAATAAGGTATGGAAGCAATATTTGATCACACTTGAGGAAGATAAAGTTTTCCCATCAAAAATCCCCTTGCATGTTGGACTGTTTTGTGCAGAATCGGACCTACCCGACACCGGGTTCAGGCCTACCCGGCGCCGGTTCTTCATAGTGCGCTGGAAAATCTGAAATTTTGACATACCCGGCGCCGGTTATAAGGACTACCCGGCGCCGGGTAAGCTACTGGTTTGTGTACATGCAAAAATCAACAAACGGGCGCCGGTTTGGTGCAAATTCCGGCGCCGGTTTTGTCCTGGGATTTTGGGGATGTTCCGCTATGAATTTGGACTTGATTTCTTCATCAAAGTTGTAGATAATGAAGTATCCTATCCACCAAAACTTGAATGGCGTGATTTTATTCATCCAATCAAAAGATATGGATAAAACGCTGAGAGGTATGCATCCTGAAATCCCATCAGCAACATCTTACTTTATTGATCGATTGAGTCTTGTTCCTTTCATATTTTGGCCATGACGTCTTCATAACATTTGTACCTTATTGAGTTAACATTCACATGAAATTCGAATCGGGTGGTTTCGAGTTCTCTACAATACGTTACACTCGAATTATGGGCAGAACGTCATCCTCTTGGTCCAAAAACATGTTCATCACAATGTTTTATGCTCTAACTCTCGTTCTGAAGATATTTTCCCAATTTCTCTTCTTTTCTTCAACAATTACTTATAATAACTTATGTTAAACATAAGTAAATATAACGGCTATCAAATCCCCCCACACTTGAGCATTGATTGTCCTCAAGCAATTTCTTCACCTTTGGATGCCTTGGTTAGTTTCAACAAAAATATATGAACAAGAATAATTTTAATTTTAAGAGAGTTAAAAACTTATGTAAACTCTTTTATCATTCTCGGTCCAAAACCAAATTTCTATTAGACACACAAAACTGTCATTAGATTTAGAAAAATTATTTATACACTTGAGAGTAGATGAGTGGATTGTGACTAGGACTTTTTGGGTGTGTAGGATGTTTTTTTGGTGTATTTGACTTTCCAATATGGAAGTGGATCGGTTGAAATTCTTGAAAGAGACCATGAGTTTTTTTTGTTTGTAACTCATTTGAATTGGTTCTCAACAAGCATTTACTGAAAGTCATTTTGATCATCCCAATTTATTTGATGAGATATGGGGGTGGCTTATTTCCCAAAATGGTTCTTGAATATTTGAGATGTACTTAAACCATTTTTGGAAATAGAAGAAGATGGTGTTTCCTAGTCACAAGGTTTACTTTGGGAATGGTTTTCAAGAGTAAAAGTACTGTAATAAATCTAAAAAATGATAGTTTATGTGAATAATGAATACTTTCTCAACCAAATACCCATTAAAAAGAGAATTATCACAACTTTTACCTTCCTAAAAAAATTATTTTGCACACAAAATTTGTTTAACTAACCATGAGATGCACCCCCCCCCACACTTGAGATACATTGTCCTCAATGTACATTGGAGGATGCAATGGAGGATGAAATCTTCAATAGTGGAATGGGGGTTGTCTTATGAGAGTAGGAGATGCATGATATCTGAGCTGAGATCGATGATTTTCTTTTCTTTTTTTTGTTTTTGTTTTTTGTTTTTTGTTTCAATTATAAATAAATATGAATATGTATTTAACTAGACATATTTATTTATAATTGAATTTGTTGGGTTGCCTCCCAATTAGCGCTCAGTTTAACGTCATAGGCCGGACGCAACGTACCTCTCACATGTGATTGAGCTCCCGAAGACGTTTGATCAATGTTACCTTTGGGTTGAGCTCGTGCAGAGGCCATGGAGTTGTTGGTCTGTTCTTTTTGCTACCGGCGTGTGTTGGGGGTTCCTCGGGCCCAAATATTTGTACCTTCTTGATGTTCATGATTTGTTAACATATTTGTGCATGTGTTGGGGCTATCACATGCATTGTTGAATTTGTTAACAATACAAAGATTAAGGTATCTTACTTTGTTGATGCTTATTCACTTTCTATGGTTGTTTGTGATCCTTGTTTCCTGGATTTTTACTTGGCTCTGAAAAGAGTTCTCCCTGACTATGCTATGTTTACTTCGTGTGTTGAGTTGTTTACCGTACCCGCTTGCATAAATAATAATAATAATAATAATAATACATCTCCCGAATTTTCTGCAATTGATCTCAATCTCTGCCAGTTCTCCATACATGACTGATTAACCAAAAGACATGTCGGCCATGTTTATTTTAATTGATCTCAAAGTTTCTTCCATGGTTTTACTTGTGCACCAAAAAAAATTTTAAAAGACATACATTCTTCTTCCAGTGACGATTCAGAAGACAATTAATGATTTATATCAACAATTTTTAGCTTTGTCTTCTTCATGTCAAGCTTTGTCTTCCATCATACTCATATAGTTGCATGTAGTTTGTGTTGATGAAGAATGCATCTAGGCTCTTCATGGAGTGATGCTTTCTGGAAGTCATATGTTTCAGATTGGAAGGTACTACCTCCGTCCCACTAAGTTTGGGACAATTCGGTTTACGATGCCTGACCGATGATAAAGCAAACAGAGCCCTGTCCGCACTCAAATTATTTTTAGAAAAAAGAAATTATATATTCAGAAACTACATTAGAAGCATTACAAAGTCGCAAAAACCAGAATCAAATTTGATAAAAATTTGATATATAAAGTAAGAGATTAAGAGTGATTTGTGTTGACCAAGTGAATAGTGTCTGGGACAATCTTAGTGGGACGGAGGGAGTACATGTTTTGATTTACAAGTGACATGTGGTGTTCATTCTGCATTTTATATACTTCCTTTTATTTTAATGTCTTTTGTACTTATTTAAAGACAATTTAAGGACTATTTAGTGTCTATACTTATCTGATATTTTGTGTTCTTCTTTTCAGGTTTGATTCCGACCGTTCCTATTCTATTGATTTTAGACAATGTCATCATCAACAATCGACATCTGAAATTATTGCAGAATTTATAAAGTACCGATATGTAGATGCATCTAGAAAATCCTATGCTTGTAATAATATAGTGGTTGACATGAATAGAGATTATGGTGTGACGCTAAACAAGCTAAAGAAGACTCCTACTCATAGAGATAATTTATTTATTTTTTGTCTCACATCGGCATGTGGGAATTATTCATGTAGCAAAAATAGTTTCTCCACATGCACGCTGAACTTGGGTACTGTATTCAACACATTTTAGGCAATTTTAGATCTACTACTAGTTTGCCATGAAAGTTCAACTAGACAGTCAGGTCTACCACAAGATCCTCCTATTCGTAGTTATCTGTTGAAGTTCATCTGGAGAGTTTAGTTACCGACAATGTTGTTCACGGTGTAAGAAAGGTGGACACAATAAGAAGTATTGAAGGAATCATATCCCGATTCGTAGTTCTTAGTTTGATGAAATTCTATGGATTCATTTTTTTATTTCCTAGAATAACATTTAAGACTTTCACTTTTTCTTTCACTATTCTTAACTGCCATGGTTTGTTGGCATTGAAATGTATGTTAATTGTCATGGTTTTTAACATTTCAGTTGATGTACTTTTGGTTGTCATATATGCTTAAGTAGCAGACATATTCAAAATTAATGCCTACTTAGTGTGTATTTAATGACTATCTCGCTTGTTTAATTTATATACAATGTCTATATCAAATTGCACTTAGTAACTCACTTCTTCTTACTTAGCACATTAAATATGTTTCGTCTATGTGTCACCAAAATATTCGACTTAATATGAGTATGAAACAATTGGTGTCCCACATGTTTTCGTTGATAACCTTTAAGAACTCTATGTTCATATTTATGGAGTCTATATTATAATTTATACTAATTCTTGTACTTTACTTTAGTTATACTAATTTAATGTTCAAAAAAGGACATTGCATATTGATACGCTTGTAATTTCCGTGTGTATGTTTACGTTTTTAGTTAGTTTTAGTTGTTTAATAATTCGGAAATTACACACTTTTGGTGTAATAGTTATGTTTGTAAAATAGTTGTAATATGTTTAGATTAGGTTTATTCTGAGCTTAAACAGGTCCAAGATCAATCAAATGATCATTGGTGAAGGAAGGTGCAAGGGTACAAGACAAAAAGAAGGCTAAATCCTGATTTATGACCTGTACCCGGTCGAGTATACCATGTACTCGATTGGGTACCAACTTGACTTTCAATCAGATCAATCAGGAATCAAAGGGGCGTGCAGGGGAAGATTTGGCCACGATCAGTTGTCATACCCGATCGGGTATGTCTTTCATTTCCACTCTGAATTCGATCGAGTATGCCTCGAATTAACATTTCTACACATACCCGATCGGGTACCCTATGTGTACTCGATCGGGTACCCGAACTGCACTCCCAAAAAGCCTATAAATACACCCTCTTCCCTTCACAATTAAGAACCAATTCCTTATACTCTTAAGCTCAGTTTAGAATAGCATTTCTTTATATTTATCTAGTATGTTTAGTCTCCAAATGAGGAGCTAAACTTCCATTTCTTGGTGTTGCTCTTGAAGCTTGTTGATTATTAAAGTTGTGAGTTATTTTCCTAACTTCTTTCCTTGAATATTAATTCCTTTAAATACTATTTCTATATCAATGTTGGGGGGTGTTACTAAGATGACAATTAGTTAACATCTTGACATTAGTTATAGTGATGGTCCCTGATAGAGGTAAAAGTCTAGAGGGGAGGGGTGAATAGACTTTTAAAGCTTTTTCGGTTTTAAGAACTCTTCCCCTCTAGATGAGTTGATCTATAATCTTTTGGGAGATCAATAGATGCACAGCGGAAGTCTTTAACCTCTTGATTATCAGTATGAAACAACTCTCTAGTTCTGGTGATGTTTGGACTCTAAACAGTGAGCAGTTGGCTTTGCAGTTGACTGGTGGGCAGATCACTGCTGAGGCAACTGCTGGGTTGGCAGTTGACTGGAGGGCAGGGGACTGCTGAGGCAACTGCTGAGAAACAGGATGACTCTTGGATAGGCTTTTGGTTCTAACTATAATAGAGTTCAGAAAGACACATATGGATGGGCAGTGGGCTCAGCAGGTGGGTGAAGACCAGGGTCCTGCTGAGACACCTTTTGAGTTTTGATAACTTCTCGTGGAAAACAGTCTCAAGGAGAGTGAGTAATTAAGCAGTAGGATAAGCAGTAGGGTCGGTTAAGACTACTGCTTAGAATGCTGCTGGCAAACTACAATCCTTTTTGTGAGAAGTGTTTGGTGTGTGCTCTGTATGTAAGAAAGTAAACCAACACACGATGTATCCTGGTTCAGAGGTGGTGTAATCCTCCTACATCCAGTCCCACCCTATTTCAGATGGATTTCCACTAAAGTATTAAGCCCAATACACTTAGTGCCAATCTAGCCTTTACAACACTCAGGCCTAGATTGAAGGTTTTTCACGATGAGTATAACACCACTCAAAGTTACTCAGTCCTTAGACTTTTCTCAAATGATCCAGTGGGGATCAAGAGGTACTCTATCTATCTAACCACACTTTAGGATCCGAACAACTGTTCTCCTAAGTGTTTACAACCACTTGTGAAATGTTTCACGAAATTTCTGGCCACCAACTAAAATCTAAGCTCTAAAAATATAACAATGTATGATCTAGTCTAAGAGCTTAGTGAAGCATGAGTCAAAGCAAAGAGTGAAGTTGTGATCAAGCACTTTCTCCTTTGCTAGATATACTTTGTGATTATAGAATCTCTTTGCTTTGAACTCAATGACTTGGTTTTTGAACTCATGCCTATGCCTTTATTTATAGGCTTCTCCAGTAGATTAATCTCCTCCGTTGGTTAAGAGGGTTTAATCCTTGACGTTGAATCTTGGTTTCAGAGGATAACAACTTGTTACTTGTCTTCTTCTTTGGAGCTGGTTGATGATCAACTTGTACGTAGGATATGTTGGCCCATACCCTAGGTTTTATCTTCGCTGTTCACCTAGTCATTAGGTTTTTGGCATTGTCTTGCAACTACACTCGTGTAGTAAAGTGTGTGTGACCCAGCTTTATTTGTGTAATAAAATATGTGACTCAGGTTATTTTGTACCAAGCAAATTTTGTACTGGTAGGATCTTTAAAATATCCCATAAAGGTAAAGTGAAAATTACCTTATTGCATTTTGTTCTTTCCAGTACAACTTAATTGGTACAAAATATTACATTATTAATTTGTCACATTTTTTACTAGTTGATCTTTTTGACGTGACATGATTAATCTATGTATCACATAAAATTATAATGGTTGGATTTAAATATCCATGTAAGGTAAAGACTGTATTACCTTATTGCATTTTATTCTTTCCAGTATGTTTTCTTTGGTACATAGCTTTTACATTGGTGTTCATTGTCACTTTTAAATACTAATGCATGAATTAATTTAGACACAATATACTAGTGCACAGTATAGTGGCATCATCAAAATCATCACAGTTGGGTACTAACATATAGTAATAGTTATTCCTCCCTCTATGTTAATATTGGGGAGTGTTACTAAGATGACAATTAGTTAACATTTTGATATTAACTATAGTAGGATTCATCTTCTTTAATATTCTTCCTTGAGTATTAATTAATTCCTATTCATATTTCATATTAATATTTTGAACATTACTTAACAGATCAATTAGTTTTGTTTCACATATTAATTATTACTAGAAACGATCAATGAACCGATGGTTAATCGTTGATGGTTTCACAAGTAAGTAACTTCGGTTTATTAATGCACGGTCGTGGTTAATAAACTTAAGAGGGATTAATTTTGTTGGTTAAACCGAAACCGTTGTGTTGAGGTTATCAATCTCAATTGATTTCATCAAGGAGTTAAGAGATAAAATGCTACTATTAAGTCGGTATACGGCGTTGTTCTATACTTGACTAATAGTAAGGGTTATTAATGAACGGTCGTTGTTAATAACTACCCTCGATGAATTGGATATACTCCTCGATTGAGTATTCGAGAGGAGATAAGTTATAGATATAACAATGATCGACTAAAATATATCAACAAGTGGAAAGTAGCAATGCCAAGTCCTTTTATTCTTGAATTTAATCCCATATAAGTCGTTCATCTTCGGGTTTAATTTAATTAAATCACTCAATCAAAACCCCCCTTTACTTACTAGTTACATAAAAAGAGAATTATTCATTTCCCTGTGGATACGAACTCTACTTCACCTATACTACGTATAAGTGTTAGTATTGAATATTATTTTGACTCACCGTGACAAAGTGCAACGTCACATATCATCATATTTCCAAAGAACTTTATGAATAACACTAAAATAAGACTACATTTTCTACCCTTAACAGCTTCATATTTATATCACATGATGTGTAATATTCATATGCTTCATAAATAATACTAGTATATTTAGGCATTATTTCAACAATTGAATCTATATTAAATTTCATATTTGCTTTATAATTTTGTTTTAATTTTTATACTTACTTTAGCTGTAGGAGTTTAATGTTTACGCATATGTCATTAAGGATTGATTATTGCCTACTCATGCACTTTAAATATGAGTTGCATTTGAATCTCAAAATTTCCGCTTCCAAGTTCCGATCTGCAATACCACGAAGATAGAGAAACGTTCAGTTTCAGAAACTCACGGACTTCGTTGATTGATACGATGGAATTATCATCTTCGATCGCATATCCTAATGTCTACTCAAACCTATCACGGAAGAAGCGGAGGAAAACCTGCGATTCAGACCGGGATTAGATGCAGCCTACCTATGTGGATGGACTCCGGTGGAAGAGCCAGGCTGCCCAACAGATCTACTCGTCGAAGCTTGGGATGCTCTACGTCAAGTCCGTCAAAGAAATGAGATTGCATCTGCCGTGGTCGACAACCATACTATTCAGGAGACCGCTTATCGACACCTCATTGTCGCCGCCAAGGGAAGGACCAGATGAAGCAGATTGATTTGGAAGCTCGTAGCATTTGGAAGCTAATTGATGCTCTCTGTCAAGTTTGCTCCGAAGAAGAGTTACGTTCACCGCTGCAATTTCTTCCTGTGTCGATTAATTCATATAAAATTAAGGGTATAATAGTCAAAACATGTGCACTTATGTCCTAAGCCAGCTTAGAGTCCTAATTTTGGGAACTTGATATGTTTAAGTCCTATTTGTATAATTCTCCCTTAACTATTCTGTGATTTTATAGGATCATCCATTTCTATGTATCATCCCATCGTAATTTTGAGGTATGTATATAATTGTAGTTATTCTTGTTACTTCTGTCAATTATAATTAAATTGTATGCTTTCAAAAAAATTAAAATAAAGATGATTGTTTGTAACTCTTCTGTCCATAAATATTATGAGATGTTAATTTTGAATGATCTAAATTAGAACGAATTGGCAAAAAATGCTCAGAATGTCAATATTCCAGTAACCCACGTATAATCAATTGTCCTGCTTGGGTAGACAACATACCTACAATACACTTGAGTAGTGCAAGCCATTATAACATCATTTCTATATGTTTGTTGTTTGAACTAGCTTAAATATAATATTTCAATGATTCACATGAACAACATACGAATACGAGTTTGAACTCCTTTTCCATGTGGTCTATATCTACACAATTTCCATACAACGTAACCTTACGATCAACACTAGGGTCAAATGCCGATTGACTCCAAGTGCAGACCCAAAATTTATTGGGTTGTGCTAGGTGTACACGTTTTGATGTACATCTTTCGTACACTCGTCTGTCTCATTCACACATAATTGTTTGTCCATACACATCTCTACAGAGTCGTCTGTGGACAAATAATTTTGTGTGCGCGAGACAGACGAGTGTACGAAATGTGTACACCAAAATATGTACACCAAGCATTTTTCAAATTTATTATCATACAATCCGTATACTTTAATCGCATGATGTATACGCCTGCTTCTTTTTATTATAAATAATTAGATGGATGTGACTAGTGACTATAATTGTAACTTAATCATAGTTATTTATGTTCAGTTTTAAAATTTAAGTGAGCATGACACTATAATATAATGTACAGAGTAATAGTAGTAACTATTAGTCATACTTGTGTAAATAAGTTTTATTTAGTAATTTTTTTTAAAACTCTTTTTTGCATATCAATCTAAACCTATTATAGTATCTTCTTCAGTTAATGCCAACATCCTTGATTGGGATGCGACTTGAACATGTGACCTCCTATTTGGGAAAATCAACAGTGATGTCATCAGATCACAAGGTACTTGGCAAAACTCTTTTTATTATGTGTAATCTGTAAAATAATACTAGTAACTCATTTTTCATCGATTTAATTCTCTCGCATGATGGGATAATCTTTTATATTTAATTTCCAGTCTTATTTCGTAGTACCTTGGGCCATTTAAGGTAGGTACAACAGAAGGTAGTGCAGTTACCAATAAAAATGAGTTTATGTGGTTGATATTGAATTGATAAAATGATAATGATTCAAAACTATACAAATATTACCAAAGTTGATATGATACAACCTTAGTAGTACGGTCCAAAAAATGATGGGACAATCTCAACCGGATAAAGGGTATTATTTACGCCTATTGATAGTCATTCATACATAGCATTATTGCTCCTTATAGATAATATTATGATAGCTTTTGGAATTCACCACAATATATAGTCTATATTAAGAGAAAACTCCAGGGATGGGAAGGTTTTGCAGGGTGAGGCTATCTTACAGACATGAGCAAAGCATATGATCGGGTGGTGTGACTATTCCTAGAGGCATTGGTGAGTTAGTTAGGATTTACTGAAAAAATTGTGGCATTAATTATGGAAACAATTCACACAACCACCTACTTTATTCCTTTTGATGATCACAAATTGTGGCCTATTATACCAACCCGGAGACTTAGGCAAGGAGATCCTCTCTCGCCTTAATTACTTATTTATATTGGTTACGGAAAGATTGAGTGCGTGTTTGCGTATGGAAGAGGATGCGTGCAAATTACATGGGGTTGCAATTGCGCGTGGGGCTCCAAGAATATCTAATCTTCTATGAGTATTTAACAGTTTTCTTTTGTTCAAAGATACTCATAAGAGAGCTCGGTGGTTAAGGGAATACTTTTTTTTTTAAGAAAGGTAAGTATATTATAATCCAAAATAGCATTTACAATGCAACAAAATGAACTCAAAAGCTAACTAAATCAAAACAAGACTAGCTAACCAAAAGTACCAAACGGGACATGCCCCGCTTCAAATAACATCAAAGTAACAAACTTGGACAGGCCCAAAAGTGCCTGCCTAGTAACGAGTCAATCCCTCTCGTAAGGGGCTGTCCACCAAGCCAATTAAGGCCCATAGGCCAGCAAAACCTTATCCAAAGTACTCAAGAACCAGAGTTCTATCAAAACAAGGCCAAGGTCCGAACCATTTAAGGCCCATAACCTGTCTTGTGAAGTCCAGCAAAGCAGTTAAGGGAATACTTTATTACTATGAAAAGGCGTCAGGGCAGAAGATCAACTTAAACAAATCCACTCTTTTTTAGTGTTAATGTGCAGAATGATATACGAAAAGGCCTCTTGGATATGTTCGGGGTGGATCAGATAGAGAATGAAGCAAGATCAATGGGTTTGCCATCTCTAGTGGGAAGAAGTAAAGAAAAATCCTTGGCTTATATTAAGGAGAGAATCATTAAATGTCTCAATAGTTGGAATCACGTGTTTTTATGTAAAGCAGTGAGGGTGGTACTTCTTAATTAAATTTGTTATTCACTCAATGTCTAGTTATGATAGGCAAGTATTTTTTTTATTCCCGCTAGAGTTGTGTTAAGAAATTGAAAAAAATTATGAATGCTTTTTGGTGGGGCAGGTAAGGTGGGCGAGTTATTTGGTGGAAGGATTGGGCAGGGATTGATGTGCCAACAAAGAATTTGGCTATGATTAGTAAACATGCATGGAATTTTCTTGAGGAGGGCATATTATTTTCCTCGTGACTCTCTTTTAGATTCAAAGGTTAGACACAACCCATCTTATGTTCGTAGAAGTCTATGGGAAGCTAATGAGGAGGTAATAAATAAGGGGTATCATTGGCAGCTGGGGTGGCAAGTCCATCAAAGTCTGAAGCAACCATTGTCTTTTGAATTTAGAAAACTCGATATATGTTGGAATCATCTATCATCCCCGGGCTAGAGGATATAACAGTGGATGGCTTTCCAGATGCGGGGAGCATTGGGTTGATGATTGCTATATTGTCTGAATTTCTGAATGATAATGATTGGGATTTAGTGTTGTGATCAGGTGAACAATGTCGTTACACGGTTAAAAGTGCATATCATTTTCTAATGAAAAGCACAGCATATGGTTTGAGTCATAATTGGACTCATATGTGGAGTTTTCATATTCCAAAAGTGAAATCGTTTCTAGCGACTTTGCTGAGGGTATCTCCCAACGGTAAATAAATTATTGTTAAAAAGAGTTAATTAATCAGATTAGTGTGTTGTGTGTGCAGCGGAGAATAAATCAGATGAACGTTTTTTCAGAGATTGCGCAGTAGCGCATCAATTGTGGAGCTCGTCAACCATTAATCTGTCGGAAGGGACTGGACTCTCCTTTTGTTGATTTGGTAGAAAGATATTCAGCTGTAAACGGAAGGAGCTTTGCTGTATACTCTTGATTCAGTTGTGAAGTCTTTGGCGGTGCCGGAATGACAAATTATGAAAAGACAACCCTTTTACAATTGCCCAGATAAAATTCTTGGTTCAGCTTCTCTTGAAGGTTGGCGCTAAGCAACACCATCAGTAAAAGCGAATGAATCAGTAGCTCTAGATGCTTCGGAATGAGAAAGTTAGATACATGTAGAATTAATTCATGCGGTGCATGAATTATTGGGCTGGGATCGGTTGCTCGAGATAGTGCAAGAGTTTCTCAAGCAGGTGGTGCTATTCCTAGAAAAGGTTAATGTCTATCGAAAGAGGCAGAGGCTTTATTGATCAGAGAGACACTGAGTTGGATTGAGGAAGCAAGTTGAAATCACGATGACCTACAACTCAACTAGATGCTTTACAATTGGTAAAAGTGATCCAATCGGTCCCAACTGAGTCTTCTTTTGGGTTATTGATAAACGATATCAAGGAATTAATGACCAATTTTTCTAGTATTACATTCTTTCACGTGAAGCGGTCGGTGAATTGGGTGACTCATCATATGGCATGGACGGACATTTCTATAACTGATAGTTGTTTTGGCAAGATTTTCCTCCAAATTATATTTCTCTGTATTTAAATTCTAGTTTGATTAATAATTAGGATTCTTTTCAAAAAGAAGAAGTCATTCTTACTATCAGGGACGGATCTGCAGGGGGCAGGGGGCGGTGCCCCAACGTTGGCCGTGTCACGCCCCGGACCTACCGGACACGTCAACAACCCGCCGTACAGTACGAATAGTCAAGCGCAGTCCAACTCATCCATACTATACTAGGCGTCATGAATATCATTCACAATAGTACATCCATAAACAATCATAATGCAAAATATTTAATCAAGCAGCGGAAACGTTAATACAAATATCCATGCCACACGTGGCGAACACGGGCGTACAAGCCCCAATAAATATTCAAATAGTATCCATGAGCAATATTTAAAATGTTTTCAAAACAGGAACGGAAGAAGCACGAACCACGTCTCCTCCCTTGAATCTCCCCGAAGCAACGGCGGCGGTAGCAACCTTCAAGTCCTACCTGAAACTGTGAGGTGGCCTCCCCCGTGAAGGGGAGGTCAGTACTTGGAAGCATTTGACAAGTACAATGACAACTATACTAAGTATAATCAAAGTTTCAATTTCCAAGACCCTCACATAGGGTGATAATATAATATAGGTCATAACCCGTGGTTACCCTCTTTGAAAATATACTTACTTTATATATAAAGTCAAGTAGTCGGCCCGAAGACCCATGTTTTACTTTAAAAACGTTCAACCCTTTCCCCGTGACTTCAAGCCACGCCCATCTATATTAATTCACCATGCTAGAGGCTTCCTCTAGTCATGTTTTACCGTGCTAGAGGCTTACTCTAGTCACTAAATTCGGTGTTAGAGGCTTCCTCTAATCACCTTACATACTTTGTGCTGGAGGCTTCCTCCAGTCACATTACATTATGCTAGAGGCTTCCTCTAGTCATCCTACACGAATGCTGGAGGCTTCCTCCAGTCATTCTTCATCGTGCTAGAGGCTTCCTCTAGTCACGATACTAGTTCGTCCTACACGAATGCTGGAGGCTTCCTCCAGTCATTCTTCATCGTGCTAGAGGCTTCCTCTAGTCACGATACTAGCTCACTAGCAAATTCTATGCCTAGAGTTCCTCAATCTTGAGTAGCCAATGAGGCCTACTCCTAATGTAACTTAGTGGTTACCCATTCCTACCTTAAGGCATCTCATAAGACTACTTAAGGTGCATCCTTCACAATCCAAGTCCTTAGGATTTGTTCTATCACTTTTTATACAACATTCCCGATTAGTAAATTAAATACTAATCCATAAATCTTTAAACAGCCAAGCTCCTTAACTCATAGTTATAAGGCCCATCCCTATGGATTTTCTAATCCGTATACGTTTTAATCTCAATGTCAAAAATATCACTTTTATCCATTCATGATTTCTATACATGAAGTAAAAGTATATTTTATCACAAAATTCATGGTTTATACAATCATTATACCTTCACATTTATTATGCATCATCATACACAATTTCTCATAAATTTGTATGTTATGCATCTTCTATTCACAAACAATGATATTTTCATTTAGGCATTATTAATCATTAATAATCCATGAAAATCACATTTAATTACTTTAGGTAATCTTGTGAAATTAACCCAAAGATTATAAGCAATATAGTCAGCCATCCTCACCTTATGAAGTGCTGAAATAGTTTTCCTTGTTAAGCCCTTCGATCAATCCCCGTTCTAAACCGTTTGGAGATGAAAAATCTGGGCAGCAGACGAAAGCCGGGCGGCTTTCGTGAAAGGTGGGCGGCTTTCGTGGTCTGCAGCTACGAACAGCCTCCTATACTTGGCGGTTTCCGGCGATTTCAACTCCTATCGATTCCACGACTCTTCTAAGTTAAATACCACCACTTTATAACATTATTCTACACTTTTAAACGTGTAGAACTTCATGTTTAATCCACCATATGATTTATTAAAAATCATACAAGATAAAACTAGTTAAAGAAATACTAGTTGTGTTCTTACCTCAAGAACAACCCTCTCCTCCTTGGATTTTCTTTTGTGATGCTTCCTCCAAGCTTGGAACTTGTGAGAGTCCTTCCTTGAGCTCTCCTCCTCCTTGTGTTGGCCGAATGATTGCAAGGGTGGAAGAAGTATCCCAATGCAATCAATCCAAAAATAATATGGAGGATGGGGTCATGGGTGTATTTTCTTGTCCTTAGGAGACTTCCTCCTCTTTGAGTCCGCACAACCCACTTTCCCTTGTCCCCTCCAGCTCTCATTCAGCCCATTTGTACGTATAAAAATGTGGGGTGGCCCCCACTCATGTGGGAGGTCATCCCATTATGTCCCGGTGTGTACAACCGGCCCCGAAAGTTGTATTTCTCGGACTGTTTTAACTATATTTTATTTTATCGGACCAAATAAAATATATCACGCGTTCCTCATAATCATGGGCCTTTAGAGAAGATGTATGTTCCCCAACATTAATTTTGGAGTCCCCGAAATTCATTTCGGGCCGTTATCTGATAAATTATCAATACCGATAATTGGGCCTCGTTTGACCAACAGGTCAACTCCATGCCCTTTCCATGGCCCATCTAAATATTTGGGAGTCCATTTCCATTATTAGGGACCCGATAAATAATTTAATTAATCACGCATTAATTAAATATACCACTCCGTTACACGATTTTATTCGTTAGGAAATTCAATTACATATCAAATTTTGAATTCAAGTACATCCGGGTGCGGTGTCACAGGCCGTACGAGTTAGGTATAAGAATGGGGTTGGGGGCCATCAGGCCGGTCCATAGTTTCCCGCGACTTTGGTGACTTGATGAGCAACAATGTGAATTTTCTTGCACTTAAAATATGTAGTGGTAAAGGGTGTGAGTACGAGTATCGTCTCCACGGGGACGGAAAAGGGGAATTAAGTATTAATTAAACTCAGCGATAAAAAGAAATAAAATAAATGCAATGGTGCGAGAATGATTGGTTTGGAAAATTAAAATGCAACTAAACGAATAAAAATAGCTTGGTTCTTTCTAATTAACAATGAAGGGGACAAGGCGTATCTCTCATGCGACATATGCGACATGATCCTAATTAACAATGAAGGGGACACGACGTATCTCTCACGCATCATGATTAACTCCTTCATCAATCGCAAATCCCTAATGAAAACTACTCACAATTCATAATTGAAGAATCAACAGAATTGGCATGAAAAGAATTAATTGTCATTAATTAAAAAGATGGAACTTACAAATAATCATGGGTTCTTGAAGAACAAAGCGGAAAAGTACTCAAAATTTTGTCCTAGGGCTCTCTCTAAGATCCGTCCCCAAAAATAGAGGTTCACGGGCTGTATTTATAGAAAACAATCGAATCCGGCCAAATCGGGATTTGTGGGGCGTTTTCTAGTCGCACACGGTCGTCCACACACCGTGTGAACGACCGTGTGCGCGGACAAACCTTCCATCACGTGCGGGTGAACAGTCACTTCGAAAATGCACACGGCTCTGCACACGGTGTGTGAACGGCCGTGTGCACCAGAAAGAATGTTTAGAATGCACACGGCTCTGCACATGGTGTGTGGACGGCCGTGTGAGCGGCCAAATTCAATTTCTTCACTTTTCTTCCAAACAAATGGTCTTCAAGTCTTCCTTTGATCCCGTGGGTGATCTAAGAGCTCCTTTTATCTTCTGAACTTCATCTGTAATGCCCTATTAACCTCCAATGCTCTTAATCAACTCTCAATTGTCTCTCAAATCTCTTCGAACAATTCTCAAATGCCGATGTCGAGCTTAAATTCCCTGATTTTCACTCCAAACATACAAAACACAAACCAACGCCCTGTAAAATATGACTTGAGCTAATAAAGAGACTTGTGACACATTTTAGCTAGAAAAATTGTCAAAAGCCTATCTCAACACGCATCAATTGTGTGTCGAAATACGGACTTTTCAAGCACGCAGGTTTGAAGGAGGATGAAAGGGACGATCGTATGAGGGATACAGTTATTTTTTTAATTGGACGACGTTGTTTCGATGGCAAAAAAATACAAGGCCAATCGGGCTGACTGCCAAGGCCCAACAAGCAACCGCCAAAAGTCCCAAATGAGGCAAAAAGACCAAAGGAGCAGGTCGCATCAAGTATCCCACAATCTGCAGTCGCGCAACTTCCAGGTCACCCAGCAACTCGCAACGTGCAAACAAGAAACAACTAAGGAGCAGATCCATGTCACCACACTGGACTGTCAGGGCTCCTGCCTCTCAGAAGCCAGCTTGCGACCCCCCGTGGGTGTCCCGTCGTCTGCTCTTCCGACATGTTTTCCTATTTTTGCCTTCTTAATTAAAATAAATATTTGGTATTTCATTATTGAATTTTTACAATTCATAAATATGACATCTGAAAAATTTGTAGACATGTAGTGTAAAATAGTTAATGATTTATTGTGTATTATTGTATTATATTAAGTAATTGTACTGAACTATTATTGGTATTAAATTATGAATTTAATACCAGAAGATGGTTGAAGTTGGATTTGATACTCTTTCCACCTAGTTTACCGTCTGATTATGTTGGCACTAATTTTTCCTATTGACTTACGCAATAAAGTTGGAGATGACTGTCTTATTGATTGTGTGTCTATTACATAGAAAGAGATGTGTTTAGACGCATCGATAATGAGGTTAATGAGGTTATTGTCCAACATGTTCAGAACATGAGGATCCGTTGGTTAGATTTAACACCATTACATTAATGCTTTTGATTAAATTTCTTAGGTTTTATTGATGTGGTTTGTTAAGACAATGTTATTATTAATTTGATGGTTTACATTATGTGATCGTGTCATCATTAAATTATTTTGTAGTTCCGCCAATGCTTACTGATAATAATTAGCCCGATTAAAATTCAACAAGCAAGAAGTGGTAGTTTTAAAATCTGTATTTGCTAACTTATAATATTGACTATTAATTTATTTAATCATTTATTGATAAAATCATGATATTTCTAAATCATACTCCGTATATACTTAGTTGACTAGTACTTACGTAGTACTCTCAACGTCCCATTAAAATTTTCTCATTTTTTTCGGATCGCCCCATGAAGATGGTCTAATATCGAATTTGGTCAAGTTCGTGTATTTCTGAACCATTCTTGCTTTATCGTTTGAATATCAACCATATGAACAAGGGCGTACCAGGGGCACTGGACCAGACTGGACTGGTACAAAGAATATTTTTGAAAAAAAAATACACAAAATTTTTACAATAAAAATATATACTTTTTTTAAATTTGGGCTTGGCCAGGGACAGAGTTGGCCCCTCCCTAGCTACGCCCATGCATATGAACTTACTTTTTTTAATAATCACATCATTTCCTAATATTCCAATGTTAATGGGACAGAGTCACTGAGATAGTATAGGCTAGAGAACTAAACAAGATATGCCACTAGCCCACTAGCCAGTGAGATACAAGCGGAGCTCTATGAGCCCGTTTGGCAGGGCCGATCCTAACATATTTTTGGTCTGAGTCAAACTTTATAAAAGGGCCCTTAGATTTCATTAAAAATAAATACTACCGATTAAACATGAAAATTTTATTACATAGTCTAAAAAAGTAAATGTCAAACCGCCGATTTAAACACACATATCTTACAATTTATTACTACATATATATTACCTCCGATATGAGGTAAAGGTTCTCGTTCATATTCCCCGTCATTGTAAGTTATTTTGATATTTTACTTTATATATTCAAATTTTATCAATTACTTTGAAATTTTGACAAATAACTTACAAAAGTGAGATGGGTCACTTATTTGGCTTAAATAAAAAAATCAGTAATGCTAACAAAAGACTTGCTATTTGGCATATAGACACATGGGTCACAGGTCACTGCTTGAAGTTCTTAAGACATATACTCCGTATTTATACATGTAGTATACACATATATAATGGTGGCTAGCAATTTGTGGGCCCTAGTTTATTTCCAATTTTGTGGGGCCTGAGGCAATGGCCTCTTTGCCTCATACAAAGGTTCGGCCCTGCTGTTTGGTAGTACGAAAATCGACTGATTTGGCTGATTTTGCTGAAATTTATGAAGTTTAGGCTGAAGTGGCTGCATTGGCTGATTATGCTGATTTAAGAAGAAGAAAATTTTAAAATATATTTTATTAATAAAATAAAGAAAAAATTATATGTAAAAATAGCTAAAATGATCATCTACAGTAACTTCAGCCAATACAGCCAGAAAAGTAATTTTATTACGCAATTAAGCGTGCGAAAGAAAAATTACGTGTTTCGTGAAAAAGTTGGTTGATAAGTCTGATGAGCCAAAAAAACAGTGCTTCCAAACTGCTTCTGTATTCCGTCAAAAACACTAAAGACGTAGGGAGTGTTTGCAACTGCTTCTGCTTAAAAAAAAGCACTTTTGGAGATGTAATGAAAAGTGATTAGTAGTAAAAGTTGATAGTGTTTGAGAAAAAAGTGATTTTGAAAAGTAAAAGTTGGTAGTGTTTAGTAAAATAAGTGCTTTTTGTGTAATAGAAAAGGGAAAAGCACTTTTCACACGCAAGCCGAGAAAAAGTAAAAATTGGAATTGTTTGGTAAATAAGTGCTTTTTTAAGCCAAAAGCTGAGAAGTGCTTTTTTTAAGCTATTGCAAACACTCCGGTACTACTTCGTACTTTCTCCGTTCCTTTTTAATTGCAACAGTCAACTTTTCACGTTTGTCAACGCACAAGTTTGACCATTAATATCTTTCATTCCGTATTAGTAAAAAAATTTAAAAAAATCATATTTTGAAAATTTAGAATGAGAAGAATTTAACAATATTTTTAAAAAATTTAATTTATAATACATCAATTAATAAAATGTAGTCAAAGTAGAATATGTGAATAGTGCAAAAAGTCCAATGTTGCAACTAAAAGAGAACGGAGGTAGTATATAGGAATGGATTCCGCGTCATGTAGATTTTTGATTGTCCACGATTCCATATGTGATGATATGACTCCCTGGTCGAGTAAGACAATAATCAGGTCGGTCGTGGTGTTGCCGACTTGCCAATCTTGGGTCATGAATCATTCACACATTAAACTTGTGTTCTTGGGCCACATACAATAAGGGTCCGTTGAGAGTTTGGAGGGAGAGTAGACTTTACTCACTTTAGGAGTGTGAAAAATCAAACCGGAGCCCAGAAATCGACCTTATAAGTTACTATCTCCGTCCTACTAACAATGGGACAAGAGGGAGTGGCACGCAAATTAATAAAACGTGATTGATGTGCTTGTTATTGAATTGATAAAGTAAGAATAAAGTAACAATGATTTAGAGTCACACAAACTTTACCAAATTTGGTATGAGACAATCCTAGTGGGACGGACCCAAAAAGTAAAACAGGACAATCTTAGCGGGACGGAGGGAGTATATGATTATATCAAATAAAGAATGTGCCCGGTATGTCTTTTACTACGTATTTATTTATTTTTGGAATCCCCGAATGAAAATACCCGGATCGGATCCTAAAAACTGAGTTTATTAGCAGTCCTAAAATCTATAATTCGGCCCGTCCTGGTCAAAAGCTGACACAATTACCATTAATATAAAACTAATACGAAGTACTCCGTATAATATACTAATTTTATTTAGTATTATTATTGAAAAGCCTCTGTTATTTATTTGTATATATCTTAAACGCAAAATTAAAAAAAATATACGTAGTATTGTTTGAATTTGGGTTGTTGGTGGTTTTGGAGACTAATATATTTGTTATTATTTATAATTTTTATTTTGTTGTAAATGTATTAAAATAAGTTTTAAAATATAAAAGGATAAAGTGATGATTTCTCATCATGACTTTAACTGGCCCTATCAAAGCTGGGCTACAAAAAAACCCGAATATTTGTAAATGAATACAATGAGCGTTGTTCTGATCCCTAATTTTCATAACCCGAGATTTCACGGACAATTTACGAGGTGAGAAAAAACCCAATCCAGAGCGGATCAATCTCACCCCTATGAAAAACCTTACCAGACATGTTTTAATTTCTATCGAAAAAAACTATTACAGCATACATGTTTTCTATTTTGAAACATGTTTTCTATTTTGAAACATTATATATTAATATATACTCATCATGAGGAGTATGTCTAAAACAAATATTATTTACAAAGATGTAACCTCATAAGGATAATGACTACAGTAATTATTAATCACATTATAAGACTATATCATAGTAATTTTTAACCATATTTTACAAATAATTTTCAATTAACTACGTACTATGCAATAGTTTTGAAAAAAACTCTTCTATTTTACTTATGTAGACAACCTATTAAGAGTGTTTGGAATTGGTTATGTTTTTGCTTCTTTTTTTAAAGCAAAAATAGAATCATAATTAGTTTTTATCTCACCCACCTTCTACAAAAGTGCTTTCTAAGTGCAGTTTGGAGCACCTATGTAGAAGCACTTCTATACATTCATTCAAACACTCCATTATATGTTTCTATTTATGTGAAAAATTCTCTATATATGAATTAAAATATTTTGAAATTTCAAAATAGGATTGCCATATTTTTATTTCGTAAATAGAAGTAATTTATGTCAAGTTTGACATTAGCAGGTTTTGAACATTGTAGTTTATGTCAAGTTTTTTTTTCAAATTGACAAAAATTACTCCTATTTAGAAAATAAAGACATAAAAATCTTATTTTAAAATTTCAAAACATTTTTACTCCTATTTAGAGCAATTTCTGTTCTACTTTCTAAAAAAGTAGAGACAATTAAGTGCACTTTCAATCCCTCCTTTATTCTCTCTCTAAACGAGAACCTCTCTCTCTAGACAGCTATCTCCCCTAGGGTTAGAGGTTGTTTTTCTCCGCTTTCGTGTTCGACGAAGTGCGGCTTTCTTGTGCAGCTTTCGTCCGTCTTTCGTGAGACTCTCTTCTTTGGCAGACCGCAACGCCTATAAGCAGGTGGAGAGTTTCGAGTATGTCCATGGTTGAGATCAGAAGGTCATGGATGAAGCGTGGGGCTAAGGGCTAGAACAGATCTGGACCGGAGGCAAGGGGCGAAAGATGCTATAATACAATTGGACCGTCCCCCTCCTGAACCGCCGCCATGGAGTGCAGGAGAGTTTAGGGTTTGGAAGCAGTATATTAATTTTACTGTTTGCTTGCTGTTTTTTTTCATGATCAATCTATTTATTTTTATGTTGATTACTTTTATTGTTGTAAGATTCTTGCATTAGGATTGAGTGATGGGAGGCCTGCTTTAATCGTCGTTGGCTCATTTATGCTCATTATAGGATCAACGAGTTATATCGTTTTTTGGAGATGATTAACTCTCAATCTGGTTCGAGGGCTGACGGTTGCTTGCGATCCTTTTATTATTTTACCTTTTATCTGAATGTTGTGATTTGAATTTAAGTCATCTTTTATACGATAAAAAAAGAGTAGAGACAATGTTGTGATGCAGATATAATACCCCCAAGTAAAAATTGTACCGAATTAAACTTGTAGGAAACTAGGGACTAGGAAGCCTAGTTAGTTAAATACGGTACGGGAATTAAACGAGGTTTAATACGTACGCGTTTTATTCGGTAACATGAATGAAAAAACAGTCAAAAATTCGTTGAGAAAAACGTTGACTTTTAAAAAACGTGTAAATACGTATACGTGTATAATACGTTGTCTATTACAAAAATTCGGACGAAAAATACGGGTATTATTTTGAACATTTAAATGATATATTTCATAAAATAACATATATAGTAAAAAAGAAATAAAAGTATACACATATTCAAGTAGCAAATCTCATTACTACATACAAGAATAGTTCGTAATTGCATAAGTCGGTGACAAAAATAAAAACAGTAATTAAGTCCAAGACATAATTTTGAAAAATAATGTCAAAAAATCATTATCTTTATATGATTATCAAATAACACTCAAGTTAAACTCATCATTTTCATTAAGATGACAGATGACATATGACAAAAGTTGTGTGATTGCTACACTTATTATTGTTTGTGTAAACGTTTATGCTAAAAAACGGTAGGTTTAGAAAAATCTTAGTTTTGATATGCTAGCTTGAAAAAACATCACAAATCTTGGAGTATATTACTACGTAAGTTTTAGTATTTCAGGATGCTAGCTTTAGCCATCATGCAATTAATTTTAGTATTTAATAATTGCACTGTAACAATACAAAAACACGAGATCATGGAGAGGACGTTTTCATTTTTACTTTTACACTATTGTTGATCTTCTATGCATTTAGTGCATTCATTCAATTGGTCAATTCATTTTTACGTTTTTTTTAAAATACGGGAAAAATACGTTTTATACGGGAAGTATGAGTTTTTTTCCTTTTTAAACGGACCAACATTTCCCCCCTTTTTAAACGTGTTTTTTTTGTCAAAAAAAAAACGGTACGTGTTTAAAACGGAAAAAAGCTAAGGGGGTGTTTGGAACTAATTCTGCTTCTGCTTCTTTTTTAAAAGCAGAAGTAGAATCAGAATTAGTTTTCAGAAGCTGGTACCTCCCAGCTTCTAAAAAAACTGATTCTGAGAGTAAATCAGAGCTCCAGAAGT
This sequence comes from Cuscuta epithymum, assembly GCA_945859915.1. Classification (NCBI taxonomy): domain Eukaryota; kingdom Viridiplantae; phylum Streptophyta; class Magnoliopsida; order Solanales; family Convolvulaceae; genus Cuscuta; species Cuscuta epithymum. The sequence continues at coordinate 1,378,042 of CAMAPF010000150.1, read as the reverse complement.
GCTTCTGAAATTTCACCCAAACACTCCCGCTTCTGCTTCTGCTTCTGCTCCCTGAAAAAGCAGAATTAGTTTTGAGAATCATATCCAAACACCCCTAACTACGTTTTGCGTACAGGGCGAACTACCCTCACTATACTTCCCGATTAGGTTTTGCCGTTTTGGTCCTTCAAATTCAATCCCGTTCTCCTATAAAATCATTACCGCCGATACAATATTCTAGAGAACCTACCTAGTTAAGCAAATTAAACGATTACTCTTCTCCGCCGGAAATGGCAGCTCCGACCACCATACTCTCACTCTCTCTCCTTCTAACCCTCTGTTCCTTCTCTATAACCACCACCACTGCCCTCTTTCTCACTGTCGTCAACAACTGCCCCTACACCGTCTGGCCGGCAATCCTGCCGAACGGCGGCTACCCAGTTCTCGAGAGCGGCGGCTTCGCTCTCCCCACCTTCACTCACCGCTCCTTCAACGCACCTGACACCCACTGGGCCGGCCGAATCTGGGCTCGAACCGGCTGCTCAGACGCCGGCGGCCACTTCTCATGCGACACCGGGGACTGCGGCGGCCGGTTGGAGTGCAACGGCGCCGGCGGCGCCCTTCCGGCGACTCTCGTCCAGCTGGATCTCCACCACGGAAACAGTGACTTCTCCTCCTACTCTGTCAGCCTCGTCGACGGCTTCAACCTCCCCCTGACGGTCACCCCCCACGAAGGGAAAGGCAACTGTCCGGTGGTCGGCTGCCGGGCGAATCTCGTCGAGTCTTGCCCGCCGGAGCTTCACTTCCGGTCCCAGGGCGGTCACGGGCCGGTGGTGGCCTGCAAGAGTGGGTGCGAAGCGTTCAAGACGGACGAGCTCTGCTGCAGGAACCATTTCAACAGCCCGCAGACGTGCCGGCCGTCGAGCCACTCGGAGTTCTTCAAGAAGGCTTGCCCGGCGACGTACACGTACGCGCACGACGTGCCGTCGCTGACGCACGCGTGTTCGGCGCCGCGTGAGCTGAAAGTCATTTTCTGCCACCAGTAATTGAGCTTTAGGAAGCAGTTGATCGAATAATGGGAAAGGTTGTAGCTTATTATGTCTTTTCATAATCTAGCCGGCCGGTCGGTACCTGACTGTGATTTATCTGGCCGGTCCATCGTTCCCTGAATCTTTAATTTCAGTTTAGTAGCGGGTTAAGTGTCTTTTATGGTGTAATGACTTTGTCGAGCATATGTGTGCTGGATTGATAATAAAAAATACGTAGTAAAAATTAACCCCATATAGCATGTGTTTGGTAATCCTATTTCATTTTGCTGAAATTTATGAAGTTCTGACTATATAGAATGATTCTACTGATTTAAGAAAAATTTATTTTTAAAATATACTCCCTCCGCCCGAGGGAGAAGTTCCCGGGTTGACTTTCACACACATTCAGGAAATAAAGTTACTGAGAGGTAAATTTTACTGTTTGACACTATTTTGACACTGTTTGACATTATTTCGACACTGTTTGTACTGTTTTGCATTGTTTAGCATTGTTTTGATGTAGGATAACTTTCCATTTAGGGAAATGAGAACTTTTTGTTGGGACTGCCAAAAAAAGAAAGTGGGAACTTGTCCCTGGGACGGAGGTAGTATTACATATTTTATGGTAATTTCAGCCAATATAACCAGAAAAATAATTTCAACTTTACTTTTTACCAAACACCTAACTTTTTTATCAAGTTTATCAACCATCTTTTTACTAAACACTTAATTTTTGTTAGGGCTGGGACTTTGGAACCAAGAACCGGAGAACCGAATTGGACTGAACCGTTATGACCCGGTTCGGTTCGGTTCCAACATTTATTAGTTACTACCTCCGTTCTTAAATAAATGCAACACTTTGACTTTTACACTATTCACATGTTCTACTTTGACTACGTTTTATTTATTAATGTAATAATATAATTTTATGAAAAAAATATTGTTAAACTTGTCTCATTGTAAATTTTCATAATCTAATTTTTTTAATATTTTTTACTAATATAAAATCATTTATATTAATGGTCAAAAGTGTGTCTCGGCAAGTGTGAAATGTTGACCGTTGCATTTATTTAAGAACGGAGGAAGTATTTGTTAACGGTTCGGTTCCTATTTTTTATTAACGGTTCGGTTCTCGGTTTCTGGAGAAAATATGTACTAGGAACCGTTAAGGAACCGTTCTATATAATAATTAAAATTATATATATTTCTTACGAGTATATATATTTTATGTATATTTACTTATTTATTTTTATATTCCATTCCTTATTTTAGTTTAGTTATTCAACTATTTAAAACTATTATTCACTTCAACTGGTTCTCTTAGGCTTCTTAGGCCTCTCATTAGGTCCAAACTCGAGCGGGTCGGAACTCGGAAGGTCCAAACTATTTAAAACTATTATTCTCTTTAACTGGTTTAACATATTTGTTTTGTAATTTCAAATGTTGAATGTCTTTTTGACAAAAATTTAGTCGTGATTTGTAAGATTTTTTTCAAAGACTAGGAACCGTTAAATGACAAGAACCGAACCGTTAAGAACGGTTTGGTTCCTTATCGGTTCTATAAAATAATTTATAAGAACCGAACCGTTAGTAAAATTTCATATTTTCAAACGGTTCCACATATTTTGCCTAGGACCGAACCGGTCCCAGGCCTAATTTTTGTTAGTGTTGTGGCTGCATTGGCTGAAGTACCGTATATTATCATTTTAACTATTTTTTTTTATATAATTTTTTCTTTATTTTATTATTAAAAAGTATCTTAAAAATAAATATTTAATAAATAAGCAGAATCAGTCATTCCGGCTACTTCAACCAAAACTTCATAAAAGTCTGCAGAATTAGCAAATTCAACCAATTTTGATGTTATGAAGCAGACTCATAGTGTCATGGTAACTTAAGTTTAAAAATCGAACATGTCAATAGTCGCATAACTCGCATTTAGTCCTTTGATTTCGCCCATAGTGTTATCAAAGTTACTATGATTTTATTACTACTTTAGTCACTAGTCGCAATTTTTTTAATGATCTTTATTTTAGTCATAAATATGTAATTATTTCACGTTTGTACTTTTTTTCGGAAATTAAAAAATTGAATTTTTCGTATTTGAAGAAAAAGATACTCCCTCCGTCCCGCTAAGATTGTCTCATTTTACCTTTTCGGGAAGTCCCACTAAGATTGTCCCATAGCAAATTTGGTAAAGTTTGTGTAGCTCTAAATCATTCTTACTTTATTCTTACTTTATCAATTCAATATCAATCACACAAACCCACTTTTCTTAATAATCGTGTCACTTTCTCTTGTCTCAATCTTAGTGGGACGGAGGTAGTAGTTGATAAGTCGAAAATCAGAGTTATGAAAGAGACTTTATTATTCCTCCAAAAATAAATAATGGAGGATAAGTGACAACTATTCTTTCTATTCCCACATAATTGTCCCATTGTTCATTTTTGGATGTTCTCCTACTAATTCATTCTTACTTACTCTCACTTTATCAACTTATATCAATCATATAATTCTACCTTTTAATCCCGTAAAGGTTTACTTTATTTATCTTACTTTAGCATTTACTCGGTAATATGTGTACTTACATTTTACGGTGTAGGTTAATTCATCCTCTACAATTTATTACTAGCATTTCGTTTTCCGTAAGTTTAATTTTTTTTTTTTTTGCAATTTTTTCCCGTAAATTTTAAGAATTGAGCAATGCAAATGATTTTTTATACAGTAATTAATAAAAGAAGAGATAAAGTGATAAACGAGAACCGCACGCGAGACTACGAAAGCAGGCGCGCAAATGACTTTTTTGAGTTTAGAGCTGTTTGGAGTGGCAGAGTACCAACAAAAAGCTGCGGGGTCACGAGTAATAGGCCAACAAGGAATCTCTGCCCACTGGACAGTGGACAGTCCATGCTTTTGGACTTCGGAAGTTGGGAGTACTACCTCTAATCCTAAGGTTTGAAAAAAAAAGGCGATATCATTATTAATAAAAGTAAATTTATGTGGTTGGTATTGAATTGATAAAATAAGAATAAAGTAAAAATGATTTAGAACCATACAAACATTATCAAATAAGGTATGAGACAATCTTAGTGAAACAGACCGAAAAAGTAAAACGGGACAATCATAGCGGGACGGAGGGAGTATATGGGAAATTCCGAAATTCTCTAAATGATAGGAATAAAAGTAGTTCTGAAATTTCGTCTAAAAAATGAAATTCTAAAATAAGATCATATCTTCATATTTATATTCTTTAAATATAAGTAATTTTTGTCAAGTTTGATATTATCAAGGTTTAAACATGACAGATTTTTTCAAATAGGAGTACAGCCATATGAGGGGGGCAGCTGCCCCTAAAAAACAACCACTAGCTTCTTATAATTCATTAAGAAAAATCTCATCCCATATAAATGCCCCAATAAAAATAAATAAATGCCCCCAATTAAAAACATAAATGCCTCCTAATCCGTAGTCCAATAAGCTCAAATAGCCCCATGCCCAATTTCGGAACTAAAAAACTTTTCAGAATTTTTTTAATCGTGAAGGCTATAGATCCCTAAAATTAGAGCAATTCAGCTGACCACAAGCTGGAGTAGTTCTCTCGCTAGAGCCTGGTTTGAAGAAAAGTGAAGAACGAGTGTAGGTTTCTCTCAAAACCCATTAAGTACTCCGTATTAATTAACTATTTCACTATTGTATAATGTGTATTTACGTAATTTGTTTGTTGTTTAAACCTGATGTGTAAAATTTATTCGAATTTATAAAAAATGATAGGGGGTGTATTGTATTAAGAATTAGTGGTAAAATTTTAAAATCCATGTGTACTTTATTACGAGTATTTTCGATTGAAATAATTACATATTTATGACTAAAATGAATTGAAGATTGTTTACAAAAATTTGATTAGTGAGTTGAGTAGTAATGAAATCATAGTAATTTATGTTTGAATTTTAAACTTGAGTTATTATGACACTACATTGTAGTAACTAATAATCATATTTGATATTTGTGTAAATAAGTTTTACTTTAGTAAAAAACCCTCATCGATTTGGATATATTTTATTGTCTTTTTGTTTTGTACTGCCTTTATGTATATGTCACCTTACTCTTCCCTAGGCATGGAGCCGGGTCGGTCCTGGGCCCAGGTCCGGCCGGTCCAGGTTCTAAATAATTGATGCCTGGTACCGATCCGGTTTGGTTCCGGTCTGGGTCCAAACAGTACGGTCCCAAGTCAGTACCCACTCTCTAATTAAAAAATAAAAAATATATCCATAGGGACCGGAACTGAGCCCGGGACCGGCCGGTCCCGTCCCAAAAAATCAAGCCCGAGTCTGTCCCGTTTCTACGTTGGTATCGGAAAACCGGTCCCGGGCCAGTCGTAACACTACTGGTCTCGGATCGGTCTTGGGTCGGGCAAACCGGACCCGGTCCATCCCTACTCTGCCCCCAATAGCTTTGAGTCCTGGATCCGCCACTGCTAAGTGCAATATACTACTCCCTATAGTTTTGTACGATGAAACTCAATAATTCTGGTTTCATAAATTATACACTAACAATTCTTAATGATGGTGTTCATAAAAATAATCTGGACTAGCAATAGTTTATTTAGAAAAAGTTTGGGAGATTTTTTTTACATTAAAGAATAATTTGGAACGAAAAAAAGTGAGCACCATATGTATGTGGAGTTAAATATTACCTCGAGTACATATTTATGTGGAGTTAAATATGTGGAACTACTCAATACGTTACATACGCTACAACAAACACGGAGTTAGTCACGGATTTAGTCACGGACTCTAGTATAAAAAATCTGTGACTAACTCTGCTAGTCACGGACTTTTTCCGTGACTAAATCCGTGACTGTTTGGGCGTGACTAAATCTAGTCACAGCCATTTTTCCGTGACTAAGCGTAGTCACGGACCTTATCCGTGACTAATTTGTGACCGGAATAACCACACCGGCGACTTAGTCACGGCCTCTTAGTCACGGACCAATCCGTGACTACTTTTTCAAATTTCAAATGTGACCGCCAGTTTAAATTTTCAAAATTTTAAATTTAGTCACGGACGAGATCCGTGACTACTTTTTTTAAAAAAAAAACATTTTTAAATTTTTAAAATAATTTTAAAAAAACCGGTCTAGAATTTAGTCACGGCTTAGATCCGTGACTAAATTTTTTTATTTAAAAAAAACATATTTTGTGTTAAAAAAATTAAATTTATTTTTCAAATTTTCTTAAGAAAAATTTATTTTTAAAAAATCATTGTAGAATAAAAGTAATAAACAGACTACTAGAACACACATTTCATCCATAAACAGACTGAAATAAAAGTAATAATAAACATAATACAAATGTAGTAAATAAACAATGTTCAATTAAAAATGTATATCGTTTACAAGCTCCTCCGACTACCATTATGATAATATCTAGAATCGTCGTATAGATAATCTTCTTCGGTCTCATCTTCTCGGTTGCTTCCACCTTGGCCTTCTCGGTTGCCATCGCGACTGCCCCCTCCGCGACTGCCTCCTCCTTGACTGCATCCTCCTTCAAAATTTTAAATTTAGTCACGGACGAGATCCGTGACTACTTTTTTAAAAAAAAAAACATTTTTAAATTTTTAAAATAATTTTAAAAAAACCGGTCTAGAATTTAGTCACGGCTTAGATCCGTGACTAAATTTTTTTATTTTAAAAAAAAACATTTTTTGTTTTAAAAAAAAATTAAATTTATTTTTCAAATTTTCTTTAGAAAAATTTATTTTTAAAAAATCATTGTAGAATAAAAGTAATAAACAGTCTACTAGAACACACATTTCATCCATAAACAGATTGAAATAAAAGTAATAATAAACATAATACAAATATAGTAAATAAACAATGTTCAATTAAAAATGTATATCGTTTACAAGCTCCTCCGACTACTATGATAATATCTAGAATCATCGTATAGATAATCTTCTTCGGTCTCATCTTCTCGGTTGCTTCCACCTTGGCCTTCTCGGTTGCCACCGCGACTGCCCCCTCCGCGACTGCCACCTCCGCGACTGCCTCCTCCTTGGCTGCCTCCAGATGTTTGAAACAGGTTATGAAAATTGATATCCTGAAAAGAACCATATGAAGGCAACCCGGAAGCAGAGTTGGAACGGAAATAACCGCCCATCTACGGAACTTGAGGAGTCTGCTCGGGGTGCAGTATATACGGCTGAGGCTGAGGATGAGGCTGATTCCGAATTCCGGCGCTGAGGATCCGTTCCATCGCTTCCAGCCGGGCTCTTGTTTCTTCGTCCTTTTTGCGTTGCTCCTCCAACTCCCGCTGCAATTGAGCGATACGTGGATCCTCTCCGCGCCTTGATCGAGAAGATGAAGCGCCGCTGCGGTCGTACAAAATCCGTTGCCCCTCGGCCCCCATGTACGGAACCCGGCCTTTGTACACCCCAGCTGCCTCAACGATGACTCCATCTTCCACATCAGAATCAATCTCATTCCGCCTAATTCCGCCTGCTTCTTCTCAACATTTGTGTTATACTTCGTCTACATGTACAAAAATTGTTAATTTAATGTTACTCAATTCGATTTTGAATGGTACTAAGTAACAAAATAGATGTTACTTACTTCGATTTCAGCGAGGCGGGGTGGCAGATCGGCATCGGACTCATCGACGTGCTTCGTCCAGCAGTGCTTAATGACCTTGAGAATTGAGACCTTCTTCTTCTCAGGCCCCGCCTACATAGTTCGAAAAAAAGGCTTAAGATCCATAAATAAATGTAAAAATGAAGGGTTGTAATGGTATAAGGTTTTTTGAATAAGACTTACAAGATCTTCTTTATGTTTACTCTGAGGTTTGCGGCCCCCGTGCCATTGGGTTTCTAAGGCCTTCTCGGACATCCGGTTTTTCTTACCGGATTCACTTCTTGCCAAGAAGTTCGGATCAGAAGACCAGTGACAGACGAGGTTACCCCACACCTCATCCGAACACCATCCAGGCTTTACCCCGCTCGCTCGGGCACGCCTAAAAGTAGGACGAAGCCAGTTTGAAATCCTAGCGTTATACACTTTAAGAATAGCGGGACCTTGGGCTTCAGTCCATCGAAACCGGGCCTTTATAAAAAACAAATAAATTAATTTATCTTTTATCAAATGTTACGTTAATAGAATTACGCAGAGAAAATTCATTTTTTTTTACCTTGAACAGGTTCCGCCAAAGTTCACGAACCTTGGGGTCAACTTTCGTATATGTTGCCCAGTTCCCAAGAAAGTGTCCTCCAATTATCAGTTTGATTTGGTCCAACACATCTTGATCGCTTCAAGAAATTAATAATATTTATTTATAAAAGTTTTGATTACATTACGTAAAAATTGAAAAAAATTATTTGACGTTAGATAAAATTCATAGTTACATACTTTGCAACCATGTGAGGCGTCACCCAAAGCGCATTTTCATTGTTGCGCTCAGCTTCAGTTAAGGGCACATAGTTTGGGCGGGCACGCGAGGTCGATTGTTCATCGCTCATCTAAAATATATTATTTTATATTTTTAACTGTGAGTGTGATTTATAAATTTATCAATTGAAAATGTGTATATCATATTAAATGTGTGTAAATTTAATATGAGCGTGGTAATTTTATAAATAAAATTTTTTATAACTCTAAAATAAATTGTTCTTAAAGGTAACATGTTAAACTTTTAGGCAAGTTTACATGATGGAACATAATTTATTTTGAAAATTTAAATATATGTGTTTTTTTTGACTTTTTTTAAGGATGTTAATAAATTCATTTTATTGCATTTGTCGTACTATTTTTTAACTTTTTATATTTATAAAAACAGTTTTTTATAAACAGTTTTACAAAAAATTGTTTTATAAAACAGTTTTATATAAAAACAGATTTGTATAAACTGTTTTTATACAAAAAAGTTTTATATAAAAACGGTTTTATTTATAAAAATTTTTATAAAAAACAGTTTTATAAATTATAAAAACTGTTTTATAAAAACAGTATAATATTTAAAATACCAGTCTAATAAATTATAAAAACAGTTTCATAGGAAAAACACTTTATAAATTGTTTTATTGTTTTATAAATTATAAAATACCAGTGTTATATTTTTTATGTCAATTTTAATAATAAAAAAATATTTATTAGTACACCTCATTTTTAGTAAACTTCATAAAACCGGTTAATTAAACTGTTTATTAATCACTTTTTATTAAAATCTGTTTTTATTAAACTGTTTTTTATTAAATTGTTTTTTATCAAACTGTTTTTTATTAAATTGATTTTTATCAAACTGTTTTTTTTAATTAAACTGTTTTTTATTAAACAGTTTAATAAAAAACAGTATATTATTAAACTGTTTTTTATAATCTATATTTTATTTCGGAAAACAGTTTTTAATGTCTAAATAAAAATTTTATAATTAACATGTCAAATTTTTTTGGAAGTTTGACATGAGGGGGTATTTTTTAAATAATTCGGAAATAATAAATTTGATTGATGATAAAATAATAATAATCCTAACAATGTCTAAATAATTCATGCATAAGTCCAAAATTAAATCATGCATTTGATTGAAAAAACATGCATGTTGTTTAACCTAAAATTAAATCATATTTAGGCATGCATATTAAACTTATACACAAAAAATCAAATTGAATCAAACTATATCTAAAGCATGTGTATTAGAAATCAAACAAAAAAAGAAAAAATAAATTTTATCAACTTTGAGCATGCAAATTAATATTGTAATTCGAAATTAAAACAAAACTAATAAAAGGGAGAGATTAATATTGAGCATGCAAATTAATATTGTAATGTGAAATTAATATTACAATATTACAAAATTAATATTGTAATGCGAACATAATAATAACATGCATTTGTGTGTATAAACGTAAAAACATATACACATATAATCATATTAAATGTATATACACATAAATATGTAATTGTAGAATAAATCATTAGGGCATTCAATTTTCAATAATGCATAGGAGCATATAAACATGCATTTGAGTACATAAACATGCATTTGTGAGTAAAAAATTAATTGAGAAAACATAACCTTGATGTGGAGAGAGAGGTGCGAAAAAAGAGGAGTGGTGGACGACGGCAGTGGGCGGCGGCAACCGGCGGCGGACAACGGCAGTGCACGGAGGATGGCGGTGTAACACCCCGGCCCCGTGAGACCCAAGGTAGTTACTTCAGACCTCTAGTACTGTCCCCACAAACCACCACAAGTCTTTACCGCACACTTTGTCCTCACTCATGCGCGCCCTGAGAAACTTCCCAAGGGGTCACCCATCCCAAGACTACTCCCGTGCGAGCACGCTTAACTTTTGAATTCTTGGGTAATGAGCTCCCTTAAAAGGAGATGCACCTCTGTTGGTATGAGTAGTACTATTAATCCATTTATATTAAATCTCAAGTGTTACAATCACCCCCACTTAGGATCGCAACGTCCTCGTTGCGCCCTTGAACCAATCTCAAATCTCAATCAAATCCCAGAATCTTCCCCCGCTAAGTGCCCGCCCGATATCCAACGGGTCATCACACTGTCGCGGGGTTGCTCTGATACCACCTGTAACACCCCGGCCCCGTGGGACCTAAGGTAGTTACTTCAGACCTCTAGTACTGTCCCCACAAACCACCACAAGCCTTTACCGCACACTTTGTCCTCACTCATGCGCGCACTGAGAAACTTCCCAGGGGGTCACCCATCCCAAGACTACTCCCGTGAGAGCACGCTTAACTTTGGAGTTCTTGGGTAATGAGCTCCCTTAAAAGGAGATGCACCTCTGTTGGTATGAGTAGTACTATTAATCCATTTATATTAAATCTCAAGTAGTACTCAAATTCATGGACCTAATGAACCGTGTATTCCGACCTTATCTTGATACATTTGTGGTGGTATTCATCGATGATATTCTTGTGTATTCAAAAACCCCGGAGGATCACGAGAAACACTTGAGACTCACGTTACAAACTTTGAGAGAGAACCAGTTGTATGCCAAACTCTCAAAGTGTGACTTCTGGCAGGATCGGGTAGCGTTCTTGGGTCACATCATCATCCAAGAAGGCGTATCCGTAGATCCATCGAAGATTGAAGCGGTGGTTGAATGGCGTGCACCTACCTCGGTCACAGAGGTAAGAAGTTTCTTGGGATTAGCCGGTTACTATAGAAGATTTGTTAAAGATTTCTCCAAGATAGCAAGACCGCTAACCCACCTGACAAAGAAAACAACCAAGTTCCAATGGAATGAAGATTGTGAAGCAGCATTCTAGGAGTTGAAGAAAAGACTCACAACTGCGCCGGTCTTGACACTACCGTCAGGGACGGAGGGATTCGATATCTATAGTGATGCATCCAAGAAGGGGTTGGGGTGTGTGCTAATGCAAAACCGAAAAGTGGTGGCTTATGCATCTAGACAATTGAAGGCGCATGAAGTCAACTATCCTACTCATGACTTGGAGTTAGCTGCAGTAGTATTTGCTTTGAAAATCTGGCGACATTACCTATACGGAGCACATTGTAAGATATACACTGACCACAAAAGCTTGAAGTACATATTCACTCAAAAAGAGCTTAACATGAGGCAAAGAAGATGGCTCGAGCTTATCAATGATTACGATCTAGAAATCCAATACCACGAGGGAAAAGCTAACGTGGTGGCGGATGCTTTGAGCCGGAAATCTGAGCACTCATGCCGAGCAACGTGGATATTACCAGAAGAACTATTTCGGGACTTCCAAAGATTGAGCTTGGAAGTAAAGCAATATGGTGAAGTAGATTGTGAAATACAGTTATGTACTATGACTGTTACACCATCTATCTTCGAGGAAATCAAGAACGGACAACCAGGAGATGTAAAGCTCGAAAGAATCAAGGAAGGAATGAAAGATGGCGTCAACGGACCATTTAAGATTCATGAAGATGGGAGCATCCGATACAAGGGAATGTGGTGTGTTCCACTGAAGTGTGCAGATATTAAAAAACAAATCATGGAGGAGGGACACAACACGCCCTACTCGGTACATCCCGGGGGAGACAAACTATACAAAGACATCAAAAAGAACTTTTGGTGGCCGGGAATGAAGAAAGAAGTAGCCGAATTTGTATCCCGATGTTTGAACTGCCAAAAAGTCAAAGCGGAGAGATGCAAACCCAAGGGACTCGTGCAACCCTTGGAAGTACCAACATGGAAATGGGATTCAATCTCGATGGACTTTGTCGGGGGTTTACCTTTAACAAAGTCCGGGAAAGATAAAATTTGGGTGGTAGTGGATAGATTGACAAAAACTGCAAGGTTCATTCCTATGAATGAAACCTGGAGCATGGAGAAACTGGCGAAAGCCTGTGTCAAACACGTGGTCAAACACCACGGAGTACCTCAATACATCGTATCAGACCGAGATTCATGATTCTTATCCCAATTTTGGAAAGAATTACAAACGGCTATGGGAACAAAATTGAAGTTAAGTACTGCTTTCCATCCAACCACGGACGGACAGACTGAAAGAACAATCCAAACATTAGAAGACATGTTGAGGGCATGTGTCCTTGATTTGAAAGGATCATGGGATGATCACCTAGACTTGATAGAGTTTTCGTACAATAACAGTTACCATGCTAGCATCAGAATGGCCCCATACGAAGCTCTATGCGGTCAAAAGTGTAGGAGTCCCTTATGTTGGGGTGACATGGTCGATCAGGTGGTTCTAGGACCACAATACTTGCAAGATACTATTGAGAAAATCAAAGCTATCCAAGAAAGGATGAAGGGGTGTAATGAGGTTCTGCCCAAGACCGACAGAAATCATATGCCGATCTTGGGAGGAAACCAGCTGAATTCGAACTAGGGGAGAAAGTTCTACTCAAAGTCTCTCCTACAAGGGGTGTAATGAGGTTCGGGAAGAAAGGGAAACTAAGCCCGAGATTCATCGGACCCTATGACATCCTAGAGAAGGTGGGAAAAGTGGCATATCGATTAGCTCTACCCACGGAGTTGGATAAGGTAACAACCGATTTAAAAACAAATACTTTTCAACGATTAGAATTCATCCTTAACATACAAACTTGTGCTAGGTACATAACGTCTTTCACGTATCACAATTAAAGAAGTACGTTCGAGATGAGTCACATATCATCAATCCTGAGGTAAGAGACCCTAAACTTAACATGAACCAAAGTAAATTGGAAATAATATAAGTTAACCCTTATATTATTAGGTGATTGAACTGGATGAGGCGTTATCCTATGAAGAAAAACCCGTAGAGATCCTTGATACTAAAACCAGAGAGACGAGGAAGAAGACAGTTAAGATGGTAAAAGTACTTTGGTCAAACCATTTGACCGAGAATGCAACATGGGAGACAGAAGAGGATATGCGTAAACAGTATCCTGAACTGTTCAACTAAGGTAAATATTGGGTTACGAGGACGTAACCTTTCTTTTAGGGGGGCAGGTTGTAATATCTTATAAACCTGTAATACTTCATCTTCATACTCAATTCTTGTCTTAGTTTATGCTTCGAGGACGAAGCATTCTTTAAGGAGGGTAAAATGTGATACCTTGAAAATTTGAAATAAAAATAAATAAACAAATCAGATAAGTTATATCTGATAAATCAAATGAAAGTAATATCAAAGTATATTTTTATTATACTTGGTGTATAAAAATATACGCACACTACATGCAATAGAATTAAACACTTATGTGGCATCAGAAAAATAAAATAAAATAAAAATAAAAATAAACCAGATAAAATATATCTGTCAGAGTAAATGGAAATAAATAAAATAATTACAAGTAACTTTATAAACATTAATGAAATAAAAGAAATATAATACAAATGAATAAACTGTAAGTATATATAAGTAATATACTATATATAACTATATATATATATATATATATATATATATATATATATAGTACGTACATGCATTTTTTTTTTTTGAGCCTGGAGTGGGGGCCAGGACGTACATGCATATATATATATATATATATATATATACAGTGGCGGAGGTACTGGGGGGTCAAGGGGGTCCACTGACCCCACTGGAATTTCAGAAAAAATTAAAAAAAAAAAAAATTTTTTAATTAAAAACAGCGTCGTTTTGAATGAAGGGTTAATACACAGACCTAGTTGCCCGTCTGCGGTCTGCCTGAAGTTTGTAAACCCACATACCGCTGAATCCGCCCTGTAGCTTAATCTGCATCGCCCATAGCTGTCTTCTACGCTCTCCGCAAAGGCGCCAGAGCCGCAGCCCGCAGGCCCGCAGACGCACAGACTGCAGTGTTCTTTTCCAACCCTCTTCAGGCTTTTGTTTTGTCTTCAAGGCTTCATCTAATTGATTAATTGTGCTCCGTCACTGCTTGCAGAGTTGCAGAGTTGCAGAGTTGCAGGTTAGTTTCTATTCTTCTAAAGTTCTAATTAAAATAATTGATGATTTCATTGATTTGTAGAGATGTAGTGTTACAAGTTAGCTTGAAGTGGTATTAATTTCATACTCTGTAATCCGTATCTCTTCTTGCATAATAATTTGGGTATAGCCCTAATAGCCGTATAGTAATTGGGTGATTGAGTATTTGAGTTTATTAGCATTAAATGTCACTATGCAGTTTGTGTTGTGCTATGTATTTGGGCATTTGAGTTTATTATTTCTATCATTACTTTGCTAAATTAAATAATGTTAAATGATTAAGTATATGAATGAATTTGTGTTGTCACTGTATTATAGATTATTGCAATTTGTGATTTTGTATTTTCAGTTATCACATAGCTATGAGTGAAAACAGCTCCCACAAAAGAAAAGATAGAGCCGAAGAGGTATTATCAAATCAAGATAATCCAATCATATCGAGGGTTCGTCAAGTTATTGAAAATAATATGGAGGAACTAGAGAGGGATCCGGCTAAAAGGAAGAGTATTTGTGATTATGATGTAAATGCAAGGGATATTGTGCGAAGACGTTATCTACAAATGGGGCCATTTCAACCTCAAAACTACAAGTTTCCTACTAGAGTGATTTCTGGGGCTAATAGAAGATTTAATCCTCTTTGGTTTAAAGAGTTTAGCAATTGGCTTGAATATAGTATATCGGAGGATTCTACTTACTGTTTGTTTTGCTACCTTTTTAAAGATGGAAGTCATGGACACCAAGGTGGCGGGGAGGCTTTTGTTACGGAAGGGTTTGATAACTGGAAAAAAGGGGTTGAGAGGTTGCGAGGACACATAGGGAAGCCAGATAGTGTTCATGACAGGTGTGCTCAAAGTTGTCGAAATCTAATGAACCAAAAGCAACACATTGAAGTGAGTATGGAAAAACAATCTGACAAAATGAAGAAAGAGTACCTCGTGCGTTTAAGTGCATCCATTGACTGTATACGGTTTCTTTTGAGACAAGGTTTGCCTTTGCGTGGACATGATGAGTGCCATGAATCAAATAATCGAGGTAACTTTCTTGAACTCTTAAAATTCCTTGCTGATCATAATGAAGATGTTTCAAAAGTAGTGATGCAAAATGCACCTGGAAATAACCAGTTGACCTCACCTCCTATCCAAAAAGATATTCTTAATGCAATTTCAAAGGAGACAACAAATCTTATCCTTAAGGAAGTTGGAGATGAATACTTTGGAATATTAGTTGATGAGTCTAGAGACATATCAGTCAAAGAGCAGATGATTGTTTTCATTCGATATGTGAATGCAAACGGGTGTATTATTGAGCGTCTTCTTGGAATTACTCATGTAAGTGATACTACTTCTTTGTCACTAAAGGCGGCCATAGTAGATCTCTTAACACGACATGGATTAAGTATTTCAAGAATACGAGGCCAAGGTTACGACGGAGCAAGCAACATGCGAGGTCAGTTCAATGGCCTAAAGACTTTAATTTTGAATGAGAACCCAAGTGCTTTCTATGTTCACTGTTTTGCTCATCAATTACAATTAGCACTTGTGGGTGTTGCAAAAGAAAATGAAGACGTGTCAATATTTTTCTTATTTGTCTCACAACTATGCAATATTGTGTGTGCTTCGTGCAAACGTAGAGACAAATTGCGAGATAAACAAATACAGCGTTTGGTGGAATCCATATCTATGGAAATAATTGAAACAGGTTCTGGTTTAAATCAAGAAGCAACCTTGAAACGCCCTGGGGATACACGTTGGGGTTCTCATTATGGTGCACTTGTTAGCATTATCAACTTGTTCTCTATTGTTGTTGAAGTTCTTGAAGAGGTAAGACAAGATGCTAGTGATGCAAGACATAAAACAGAAGCATTGGTAACTCTTAACCATATTGAGTGCTTTGATTTTATCTTTCTGTTGCACCTAATGAAGAACATTTTAGGCATTACCAATGAATTGTCACAGGCATTGCAAAAAAAGATCAAAACATAGTCAATGCAATGAGGCTTGTTAACATCTCAAAACAACGATTACAAGAGATGCGAAGTAGTGGTTGGGAAACTTTGTTAGATGAGGTGTCAATGTTTTGTAACCAACATGAGATAGATATCCCTAACATGGATGATGTTTATGTAGCTCCAGGAAGGTCACGCCGTAACCTTCAAGAAACGAAAAATCTTCATAGATATCGTTTTGAAAGATTTTATATGGTCTTGGATCGTCAATACGAGGAGTTGAATGATCGTTTCAATGAGAAAAACACAGAGTTACTTCTTTGTGTAGCATGTTTTGATCCGAGGAACTCATTTGCTGCATTCAATAAAGAAAAGTTAATTCGACTTGCGAATTTTTATCCGAATAATTTTTCTGAGATTGAAGTGGAAATGTTGGATAATCAGCTTCAGACCTATATTATCGATGTGAGATCCGATGTCGACTTCTCTGATTTGGTTGGTATTGATGAGCTAGCTAAAAAATTGGTAGAGACTAGGAGACATGTGGACTACACTTTGGTGTTTTTGCTTTTAAAGTTGGTTTTGATTTTACCGGTTGCGACGGCAAGTGTAGAAAGAGCGTTTTCTGCAATGAAGATAATTAAAACCTCATTGCGAAATCGTATGGGCGATGATATGTTAAGTGATTGCTTAGTGCCGTATTTTGAAAAGGACCTCTTTGACAGTGTGCCGAATGAGAAGATTTTACAACGATTTCAGAATATGAGAGAACGTCGACAAGTACTACCACGCACTACGGCATAATGATGATGTACGTCTGCTTACTCTTGTTTATATTTCTTCCAAACTTCTTTTTATGGAACTTCTTTGTATTCGAATTATTTTGTGTTTTTAAATATATTATGCCTTTAATTCTTGACCCCGCTCGAACAAATTCCTGGCTCCGCCACTGTATATATATATATATATATATATATATATATATATATATATATATATATATATATATATATATATATATATATATATATATATATATATATATATATATATATATATATATACTACAACAAAAACACACACATATAAACACCCACATATTAATACATATTTTGATAAGAAAATAATAACAAAGATCTTGACATATTCACATGCTAGGTAACAACTTCATGACTTCACACCTACCATATAATGTGTATACATTGAATTATGAATAAGTATGTATTTTATCAAAGTAATTCACAATAATTCACACAACTCGCCGAAAATATACACATATATATATATTTACGTAAGAAATTGCCTATAAGCAAGAGAGGAGGGTCGTGAGAGGTCTAGGAATACTTCCCAATAAATTCAGACCGATTCGTAGTCACCGGAGTTTCTTAGAAGTCGCCGGAGTTGCAAGCCGTGGAAACGGGTCTTCAGAAAAGACACGATTTTGCCGTAGATAGGGGTGGCGGAGCTTCTCCTCGACGTGAGGATCATTTTTCAACTTAAATCGTCGAAATCCGTTACCTGTAAGTAAAGTTATCGCTCGCCGGAGTTTTCGGGATTCCGGTCGCCGGAATCGCGACCTGGAGAAGAGCTGGGAAGGAGACAACCCAGTCTTCTTGGGCCGGGTCGCGAATTTGGGCCGGTTCGGCCCGTTTTCAATAAAAAACTAAAAATAAAATAGTAAATGAAATAAATAAAATCTGGAAAAATATAAATTAAATACCTGGTATAAAAATACATATTCGGACCAAGAATAATTAAAAAATAATATTTGTAGCTATTTTTAATTGATTTAATTGTAATTGGGCCAAGTTGTACACATTTAGTAAATAATTAACTAAATGACGAAAATAATTATGAAATAAATATGGGAGCAAGCTAGATTAAATATATGACTAACTAGGACATTTGGGACCATTTATAATTAATAAAATTATAATTAGCATATTTAATTGTAATTAAACCGTTTATAGATATATGAAATTAAGTGAATAAATAAAGGAAATAATTCTAAAATAAATATCTGGACAACCTAGGTCAAGTATAGACCCAAACTATAGTTATGGATGATTAGAAATTTATAAAAGTGATGATTAAGTTATTTAATTTAATTGAGCCATATAAACTAGTTAAGTAATTAAATAAGGAAATTTTGATATTAATGGTGAAATAAATAAATCACTAAGATTGAAAATAATGTTCTGGACTTAAAATGATGTTTGTAATAAAATAAGGAAAAGAAAATAAAGTTGGGTTATCTAGTATAAATGAATGACTATATTTGGACTTAATAAATAAATTATTGAATTAGTTGACTAATTAAATTAGCGTGATTAAATTAATAATTATTATCCTTGATTATTAGTGATTTGGACTCCATATAAATTATTAAACTATTTGAACTCATAAAAATTAGTTGATGAATATAAACAAATTAATTAAGTAATGTGTACTTAATAAGTTAGTTAATTGACTTCATTGGACTAGTTTCACTGTACTAAATCAATTAGTTTAATGGATAAATTAGTTAATTTATAGACTTGATAACATTTCTGGACTTTATATTAAAAATAGAAAATTAAAACGAGATTAGAATTTGATTATTGAACTTCATTGAATTAGATTAACGTATTTAGCTATATTGATATAATTAAACTTATTTATTTGATTTAGTTAGTTCAATTAAATTAGTGAGTCAAATAAATAAAACTGGAGGATTGGATAAATTAATTTAATTGGGTTAGTTAGTATAAATAAACTATTGAACTAATTAAAGTTGTTATTGAGATTAGATTATCATTAATGATTATTATTTCGAATTATTGCCTAAGTCAAGTTATTATTAAAAGGGTTATTAAATAAATTATATAAATTATGTAAACTGAATTCTGAACTGAAATTGATTATTTAAATTCGAAATAATGAAATTATTATGTAGTTAATATAATTGGACTAGTAAACTATTTAACCAAACAAATTAAGAAAAACCGAATTGGGTTATTATAATTAAAGAAAATAATGAGAATGAACTGGAAATAAACAGTTAGTAAGATTTATTAATTTAATATTTATATTTAAAGAAGGAATTATGAGGTTAAAGTAATTAAAGGTTGGATATAAAAGAAATAACGAAATAATAGAATAGTTATTAATTTAGAATTTTGATCAATATTAGAAGGAGAATTCAAGTGAAGATCAAGCTAGAGATTTTATTAAGAAGATTATCGCAATTTAAGGTAAGTTCTATGTCAACCAAAATGTTTTGCCTCGTACTTATATGTATGCAATATTTGCACTATGTGAATTATTTATGAATTGGAAATTATATGTTTGACATGGATCGAATATTTTGACTATATGAATATTGGTGGATTATTACCTTTTATGGATGATTAAATGTATATTCTTTTTATTAAAGAATATTGGTGGATTTATATTTATTACAAAGGATATTTTTGAGAAAATGTGACAAGAATGATTTGGGGAAAACTTAAAGTTTTCATAATATATATTCTTACGTCTCGAGAGAAACACGAGGCGTGGGTGGTTAGGGCTACTACTACTTTTGGTGAAATTTATTTGGGTCGGTAACCAGTCCGGCAATGACATACTCCGGTAGACATCCCGGGCTTTTATTTGAGGATCAAAGATCCTTTGGTGGTCGTAGTAGTAGTTACCTAATTTATCCTTGGACAATGTCCCTTGTGAGTAGGTGGTAGAAAACATCCCGCCTACTTGGGTTTCTTACTACTCGGAGGGCTTAGAATCCCTTTTAGAGGGTGTGCACACTTAAGGTAGAAATTCAGCTTCCAATTGGTGGTCGGTGGGAGCCGGAATTCCGGGATGAGTCGTATATAACAACGACTCATTGGGCTCGAGGAATCTTGAGTTTCGCCCACTCTTAAAAGAATCTAAAGTATTACTTTTGGAGGAATTGAAGGATGATCTTATCTATTGTGGAAATTATTTTATGACATTAAACCATTTTGGAAATATGAGAGACTACTTTTCGATATATATACATATATAAAAACCTATTTTCCAAATTATATTATTTTACGGGTTCGGGTGGAATCTTACTTAGCTCTAAAGCTAATTTTTGTCTCTTTTCTCCTTTTCTCTTTGCTCTATTGTACAGATGATTATGATTATGAAGATTGATGTACTTGCTGCCCGAGTGTTCCGCTAGTTGCACACGTTTGATTAATTATTGTTGTTTAAAATTGTAATCCATAAACTTGTTTTAAGTTTTATCCGATGGCTACTTGAATTTATGGTGGATAGCCTGTGCACTCAATCATGTATAGGTTGAGTGTGGCGGTGACACACCTGTTTTTCCATTAAAGACTTCCGTTGTACTCTAAATATGTTTTATAATAAAGATGTTTTCATTTCAAAATGTTATTTTATTTTGGTGGAAAAAATGGGGGTGTTACAGGCGGCGGCGCTGCACTCAGAACGGCGGCGGCGGTGGAGACCGGCGTTGTTGGAAGTGGCGGTGGCTCGGTAACGGCGGTGGCGCGGTGGCGGCGGTGGTCCGTGGAAGAGTCGACGAGAGAGTAGGGAGGTGAAGAGAGAGTATTAGGGTTGGAGGCGTATGGAATGAAAAATTCGCTAAGTGTTGATTTTATATATCGGTGTAGTCACGGACGTAGTCACGGATAAATCCGTGATTAATCCGTTCGTATTCAACGCAATCAGTCCGCGGCAGACGAGGTGTCAGAGCCGCATTTGACCGGTTTAGTCACGGTCTTATCCGTGACTAAAACCGTGACTAAATTCAAAATTTGAATTAGTCACGGTCTTAGTCACGGATAAGACCGTGACTATACCGGCGGCCCTGATACCTCGCCGGCTGCCTGTCTGACAGATTAGTCACGGATAATGCCGTGACTAAGACCGTGACAACTTAAATTTTTTCAGTATAAATCATCCTTCTCCGGCCCAAGAAAGAATGGTGTGGAAAAAAGATGTCTAATAGAGATCCAATTGACTGGGATTCCATGTGTAGAGGTATGAAACGACTTAAGCTAATTACAGAGCTTATGGAGCCGAAAACCGTTGAAGCATACGAGAGAATCAAGGAGTTGATGTCTAGACCCCTTGAAAGTTTTGGCGATTATAAAGATGAGGAATCCGACTCATTCGGCAAGTCAAGAGCAAAAAACTTGTGTCGGATGCTTCAACGTGCACAAGAATGTTCGGAGTATATGGACCCGATCAACGAAGAAGCTCGAAGGAAAATTCACGAGTTGTGGGCTAGGCCTCTTGAAAGTTTCCGGTTGAGGAATGAATAATGTTAGTTAGGTTAATGTGATAAATAAATTGTGTGTTTTGTACTCATCTTTGAAATTTGATAAATAAATCTGTGTTAGTTGTTTATTAATATCTAAATTTATTATAATATTCATATTAGTAAAAGTAAATTACTTTTTTTTTTTAATTTTCGAATTTTGTTAATTTAATATACTTAGAATTATTAAAATTAATTTTCAAATTTCGAATTATAAAAAAATTATTAAAATTAATTTTGGAATCAATTATTAAAATTAATTTTTGAATTTTCGAATTTTTTGAATTGAAAATAAATATTTTTTGTTTTGAATTTTTAAAGTTTTGTTACATGGATATAATATGGAGTAATTTTAAATTTCGTATTGTGGAAATTTTAATTTTTAAACTTCAAATTGTTAAAAATTATATTTTGAATTTATAATATGGATATAACAAACTTGTTGTTGTTGAATTATTATGGAGTAATTTTTTGTTCATAAATAATAATGATGAAGAAAAAAAAAATCAAATATTGTTGGAGTAATATAATGACGAAGAAAAGAGCACAAATATTAGAAGTCAATAAAATTGAAATTACAACACAATTATTCGCTATCAGAATCGTCATTTTCTACATATACAGTATCTTCTTCTGTATCTGCACCGTCTATCCATTCACCTTCTTCATGATATTGAGCGTTTTGTTGTGCTACATACATTTCTTCAATTTCGCGCTCAGATGGAATGGTTAGGTCCGGAAGGTGCGTTTCTGGCATGACTTCAACACGTCCGCCATTTGGATCACTTAATTGGACGTTATAGTTGACCGTCTCAACAATAGGCGGAGGTTGGAAAAATTGTTGCTGAAAAGCATCTAGATCAACGTCCTTGTGTTGAGTTTGTGATTTAATTTTGTTCGAACGGACAGGACATGCACACACCCAAGGATTCTGTGTCCGCCTTGTTGAAGGATATTCTGCATAATAAATCTACGCTGCTTGTTGGGCGAGTATGAAAGGCTCATTTTTCGGGTACACACGAGAGTGGTTGACGTCAATCATATTATACTTCGGATTTTTGTGCACGCCACATGTGGGATCGACCCATGTGCAGCGGAACAGAACGCATGTCAATTTTTGCGCACCAGAAGGCATCTCAAGTTCCAGAATCTCCTGCAGGACACCAAAAAAATTGGTTTCCGAGTTATCATAACCGATGGTCGGGACACATAACCCGTTGTTCGTTGTTGGTCGGCCCTGTCCGTAATCGGCTGTGTGATATGTGTAACCGTTTATCACATATTGCCGCCACACTTTGGCACTGACACCTGGGCCCCACGCTAATGATACTAACAAAGGGTCGACAATCCCACGACTATTGATCTGTAAATATAAACATGATAATAACATTAGGTAAATATTGAAAAAACTTACTTAATAATATATATAATTAATGTGTGTATATATATACCTGATACTTGTACCAATTTACAAAATCAGAGTCCACCAATGCATCAATTTCATTCTCAGGAAAGGCTGATAAAGAAGCTCGGAATTCACTGTGAAGTCAAAAATAAAAAAACTATAAATTAACTACAAATTTAATTGATAAGTATTACAATTATAACTACAAATTTAACTTACTGATAAAACGGTGAGATTTCTGGACAATTCATGAGGATATAAGTATGTGCAATTTGCAATTCCCCACCCAGGATGTATCGTTGTGTCGCAGCACCTTTACCTCTGCCTGGGTAATTGAAGATGGAAACTACATTTTCATATAAATCCTCGCCAATGTCATCGTTCCGGGCAGGTCTCTTCCTTCCAGTGATGACGTCACGCTCGAAGAAAAAAGACGAGAACGTTGAGATTTCTTGTTGAAGATACGCTTGACAAATTGAAGCCTCAACGTGTGCCTTGTTGGTCACTTTCTTTTTCAGCTCTCCTAGAAATCTGCAATAATGCAATATAACAACGGTACACATGTTAACGTTTATTGTGAAATAAATATTCTTTTTTTAAATGAAATTGTGACTAACCTTTCAAATCTGTACATCCAGCGATAGAAGACGGGCCCAGCAGTCAAAACCTCATACGGAAGATGTATTATAAGATGTTCCATTGTATCGAAAAACGATGGAGGCATTATTTTTTCCAGATTACACATCAGAATCTTACTATATACAAACAGCTGTGGAATTCCAGCCAAATTTCCCGCCCAAACACCAAGTCTCTGACTGGGCCGGGTTTGAAAAAACGGGTTTGGATCCATTGATTAAAAATAGTACATGCTGCGCATTGGGCATTAAATGTAAAGTCATACAGAATATCAATTTGCTTGAACCAAGGGCACGCGTGAAAAGTGAATTTAATAGATCGTACATTGGCATTTATTGTAGGTTGTACTTTTGTTTAAACAATGGCCTCAATGAGTGTGTTATACAGAACACGCTACTTTAACAGGGTGTATATGAGGATACAACGAATGTATTTATTGTTCTAGCATAGTGTCTTTTCAAAACATTTTCAGCATTGAATGCAAAACCAGTATGCTTTTTAAAAAGCAAGTGTAATTCGGCCAAATTCAAATTTGTGAGGCCAATCCGCAGGGTTATTCTTATAAAAAGATTTTGCATTAAATGATGTGTACCATATCTTCTTGAGCAGCCCAAAATATTAAAAGAGATCTTCAAGTACATTGGCATTAATGGTAAGCAATAATGAGATTAATTTCAAACTCAAGTGTTACTTCATGCTCTTTGCCTAGCGGGTAATCCAAAGCCTCTTCACAAAGACACAGCACAAGCTTCAGTATAAATAGACCAACTTGGTCAGTCCATTCGCCATCCCACCATCACACAGTCTCTCACACATATATCTCAATATCTCAATGGCAGGCAGAAAATCAAGGAAGGTATTCATTCCTCAAGGAGATTGACCACACCAAAACCACATGGACTATTAAGGTTAAGATGGTAAGGGCTTTTGAAATGCCAGCACAGTTCCATGGAGGACAAAGGTTAGAGATGGTACGTGTTCATGGATTCACTGGTAGTATTACACCATTATTTTTACATTGCATTTAAATATTTCATGTTGTTTTAGAAAAATGTCTTTGTTTGTTGCAGGGTACAAAATTCATGGTCTAATAAAGAGGCCACAACTATGGAAGTTCAAGTCAATGACAAGAGAAAATACTGTTTATGCCACAAGGAATTTCTTGGATAAAATATTATAGGGGTCTCAAAAGATTATTAGAAAACAAAGCAATGTAGTCTAAATTTTTGTATAATGAAATGTTGTGCTCCTCTGAAAATTTATATGCGTGTGCAAATATGTTAAATGAATTTTGAAAATATGGACTATTGCATGTCTAATTAATATAGCGTCTGTAGAATACAATTTAAAACTAAGTGAACATGTGAGAAATTCTAAAACTAAGTGAATATGTGAGAAACAAAATACTATGTGAAGCATGCATTCTATAAACACAAAGAACATGTGAGATGCAATCAAATCAATTAGGGTTCATCAGACAACAGAGTGTTATATGACAACTACATATAAAAAAAATATTAGTTTATTTCTTTTAATGTTAGTTGAACACATTGTGTAGTTGTCAACTTAATTTCTTTAAATATTTCTGTAAATATTCAAAATCAAAATGTTTTAATAATATCATATAGAAACATTGCATTTGCTAACTATAGTATAATATATATTACAATATAATACGGTTTAGTTTAATTATACAGTATAAAAAGTAGTATAAAACAGTCTTATAATATAGATTCACATGCATATCCATTTAGTAACGTAAATGTTAAAGTATATATATTAGTTTATATTATCGATAGAGCTTTACCATAGATTCTATTTATAGTATATGTTGTACACGCATGCATAGTACATATAGTGTATAAATCATACGGAGTAGTATATGGTATAGTGTATTGTCAGGATTTTATAAAGATTATACTCCATATATAACATATAACAAAACTCGATTTATGTGATGTATGTTGATCAATTAAAAACAAGTTAGACAATTCAGAAAATTAGGCTACACCGGAAATTGGCTTCAAAAGGCCAACTTCATGTACGACAATTTATGCCTTAAATCTCATTATTTATGTATTTGTCCCTTCATGCAAATGATTTGTTTTTACCGACAAAAAATTCAAAAAACAAATATCATGTTCATCGGTCACCAACCATCTGATATTTCGACATATCTAGGATACAAATTGGTAATTATTTATCCTCAAACGATACACAAAACAAAAGACTTACAGATATAGATCTTAGTAAACCATTTAAAATCTTTTTGTCAAAAAACTCATAAGTACATTTTGCTCAAACAAATTAACACAACGCTCGGCCAAATGAAGAGCACATGTACGGTTGGAAATCCAAGAAATATTTGAGGATGAAATTAAGGAGTGATAGATACCAAACAACGCTTGCGATGCAGTCGCTACTCATTTCGATTTGGTCGGAACATAGGCGGGTTTCACAGATGACCGGTGCTAAACATCACGTTTAAGCATCCGACTAACCTTCGCAGACAGCCGGAAAAAGGAGCAGACGGAGTAGATGGAAGAGTATGCGGAAGGTTTGGGAGACCACTGGTATAAGCTTATAACCGATGGTCAAACGGTATAATAAGGTGTGAGAGAGACATTATATACTACGGGGGTTGGGCGGTTAGGTTTACAAGTTTAATACGGTGTACTCCGTATTTGGGCTGCAGGTGGGTTAGGTTCGTTTGGGGATTATTAGGTGTTCGGCCTGCAGGTAGTGGGTTGGGTATGTTTGGGGATTATTATTTTAGTTAATAGTGTGGTTGGTGAATAAATGGTTGGGTTTGGACTGCAGGTAGTTGTTTAATATTCTTTTATTCTTTCATTTATTCTTTCATTTATTCATTTCTTAAATTAATACTCCGTATTTCATAATATTTCTTAATGATTTTTAATTATTTAATTCTTACAATTATTTATTACTTCTAATACAAATATAACACTTTTGAGTGTGACAAGGTTCGTTTTATTACATTTTTGGATTTATCCAGTTTTAAATATGTATCGAAATTGAATTTATATGTTTATAATTTATATGTCTATATGTTTGTTTATATTTTATATGTTTAAATATGTATATATTTATATATATGTATATATGTATATATTATTTAAATACAATGTCTGTGTTTTTTGTATATATATTAAACTATCAAATCAAAAAATGTTCTCTTTTATAATATTTACATTTTCCCTTCTACGACAATATTTTTATTTCTCTTAACTATGGACACTTATCATATTACTTACTATTTTATTCTGAATTTAATTATTTATGTGTTTTTGTAATAAATTCTTATCCACACATTGATAAATTTTCATCCGCGCATCGCACGGGTGATAATCTAGTGGGAACAGACTCTTGTAGTCTCCGAAGGGATGCCGCATCCAAAACGCTGGAACATATCGATTGAAACAACAAACTGATTTCAGTAATGCAGGACCATACGTGTTCAGGAAGCATCTCTTTTAATGCAATTGGTAGAAGTCTTTGCATTATTACATGAGCATCGTGAGTTTTCATGCTCGCCGTCGTGGTAAGTTTGTTCATGTCTACGCATCTAGACAAGTTGGAGCAGTAGCCATCTGGAAACTTCTGAGACGCAAGCCATTGTAATATTGCTGCCTTTTGTGGTTCTGTGACCTGGTAGACTGCTTTTGGAACTTCCTTGCCCTGATATTATATATCAACAGAAAGTTCGGGTCTATCACACCAAATAGTCATATCTTTCCTAGCTGCAAGACCGTCTTTAGTTTTGCCTTTCAAATCCATCACCGTGTTAAATATATTGTCAAAGACGTTCTTCTCAGTGTGCATGACATCTAAATTGTGACGGATGAGAAGGTCTTTCCAATAAGGCAACTCCCAGAATATGCTCCTCTTTGTCCACTTATGGGTGTCACAATACCCATATGGCTCTTGGTTTGGCTCTTCCATAGTCGTAGGAAAACGTTGAACCCGGTTATAAATTTCTTCACCGGTCAATCTCAGGGGTGGGCTCTCTCGTACCGCTCTGCCTCTAATGAAAGACTTCTTGTCCTTTCGATATCGGTGCCTTTCCGGGAGAAACTTGCGGTGACAATCAAAGTAACTTCCTTTTTTGCTGTAACTGAGCCAGTTGGCACCTGATTTCTCCATGCATATCGGACATCCCATCAAACCGTGTGTGCTCCATCCCGAAAGCATGCCATAGGCAGGGAAGTCGCTAATGGTCCAAATGATGGCAGCTTTCATGATAAACATTTTATCTGATGAAACATCATAAGTTGGTGTCCCAACGGCCCACAGTTCTTTCATCTCCTCGATAAGGGGTTGGAGATAAATGTCTATCTTTCGCCCAGGATCCTTGGAACCCGGACAAATTAAAGACAAAAAGATGAAATGACTTTTCATGCACATGTTGGGAGGGAGATTGTAAGGAGTTAACATGAACGGCCAACATGAATAGTTCTTCCCAAACCTGCCAAAAGGAGCAAATCCATCTTAGCACAATCCCAGCCGCACATTTCGTGGCTCCATAGCAAACTGAGGATGGATACGGTCAAAGTGTCTCCAGGCTTCACAGTCCGAAGGGTGAGCCATCATACCCTCGTTGGTTTCGTGCTCAACATGTCATGTCATGTGTTTCGCAATAGCAGTCGAAGCGTACATCCTCTGTAGTCGAGGAGCTATTGGGAGGTAATACAGTTTAGACAGTGCAGACCTATGTCGTGGTTTCTTTTTACCTTGACGAACAGGTTTGTATCTGTCTCCACCACAGAACTTGCAGAACTCAAGTGCCTCATCCTCCTTCCAGAACAACATACATCCTTCCGGGCACACATCAATTTCAACACAAGGTAACCCCAACTTAGACATTAACTGCTTCATGTGGTAATATGAATCGGGAAGGGTATGATCTCGCGGTAGCATCCCTCCTACTGACTGCAAGACTCTATTCATGCAAGTTTCAGGGAGACTGTATTCGGCTTTTATGTTCATGGACCCAGTAACGGCGGATAGCTGAGAGTATCCCTCACAATCAGCATACAGAGGTTGGTCGGCAGCTTTTAGAACATCCTGAAATCTCTCAGCCAAACCTTCATCCACATAAGGTTGATAAAATGTCGGATTTTCATCCGCATCTGGTTGATACGAGGTTGAGGCTTCAGGGGGGTCGTTAGGTGGTTGTGGGGGGTTGAACTGAGACATCGGTACACCGCATGCGTCATATACCATTTGTTGGTCCCACCTCATTTCAGCACGGTCTCCCCACGCACTCATCTCTGGAGGGACGTAACGAGACGAACCTACCGTTTGTGGTATAACAGATGGATCCAAAGGTTTGCCGTGAGAAGTCCAATTATAATAATTGGGAACAAAACCGACCGCGTACAAATCATACCCAACTTCGTGTGGGTCTTTAAATTTGAGATTTTTACACTTTGAACATGGACATCTTATTTTATCACCACTCATATAAGCCGGATGTTCAAGTGCAAATTCAATAAATTCCCCGACTCCCTCGAGAAAATTTGATTGCATTCCGTACAATACCGCATCTTTATCATACATCCAACTTCTATTTTGTTTATACATTATGCCTGAATATTATAATAAAAAATTATATGAAATGCAATGCACACAATTTTAAGTAATTTATTTCACTAAATAATCAACTAATTTTCACTAAATTAAATGAAATGCACACAATTCACAACAATAATGCACAAAATATAAGTAATTACCTAATACTTAAATTTAACTAATATTATAAAAAATTTAAGTAATTTATTAACACTACATTTAAATTAAACATACGTTTAACTAAATTTAACTAATTCATTTAGTTAAATTTAACTAAATTTAACTAGTTCATTCCGTCCCCTTTGAATGCATCACTACGTTTAAACCTACGTTTAGCTAACTAATTTAACATAATTAACACATCACTAGCTACGTTTAAACCTACGTTTAGCTAACGAATTTTAATTAAATTATTTTTGTAAACCTACATTTAAACCTACACTAAATTATTACGTTAATGACATTTAATCTTATTAGTACTACACAATTAACAATTCACTAAATTAAATAATATGACCAAATTAAACCCAATAATTTGAACATGTATATAAAGTCATTTGAATTAATAAATAATACACAATTACAATAACAATTCACAATACACTTAATTAACACATTACTAACGTACGTTTAACTAACTAATTTCACTTAACATAAACATCATTACGTTTAAAACTACGTTTAGCTAACTAATTTTAATTAAATTATTTTATAAACCTAACAGTTTAACTAATTTTATGACATTACTACGCTTACAGTTGAATATGTTGTTAATTAATTAACAACCTCACTAATTTAATAGTTTTAATAATTTAAATTGAACCAACTAATTCTAAATAAAAATAATAATTCAAATAATATACCTTAACTGCATAAACGGGGAAAATGATAGAAGACAGACTACATCCTTCGATCTTTCAAACAGATACTGTATATACTGGGAATGAATTGGTGTGGTTCTGTTGAATGAGCTGCTCCTGCATATATAAAAAATTTAGTCACGGACTTAGTCACAGATTTGTCCGTCACTAAGCAAAACCGTGTCCATTACGCGTCCAATCCGTGTTAATGACGTGTAAATGACGTGTTAATCAAAGTAGTCACGGAAATAGTCACGGACATGGTCGTGACTAAATTTATCCGTACATAATACTGTTGCAAATTAATTTGTGGGAGATGGAAAATTAAATTTTAATCATAGTCACGGATTTAGTCACGGATGTGGTCGTGACTAAGTCGCCGGAGTAAAACAAGCCAGGCCGGAAAATCAAACGGGCCAATCGGAGGATGTTAGTCACGGACCAAATCCGTGACTAAGTGTAGTCACGGCCATAGTCACGGTAAAATCCGTGACTAATTTTTTTTTTTTAATTTCCGTGACTAGTCCGTGACTAGCCTAGTCACGGACCAAATCCGTGACTACGGTCCGTGACTAAACGCGTGTTTTTTTGTAGTGATACGTATGTATGTGGAGTTAAATATTACCTCGAGCACGTATATTATACAACCGGCTGTACGGTGAGCACCGTACAGCCGTCCCAATAACATGTCCAAGGGAAAAATAGCAAAATAATTCGGTGCCATTTTTGTAATTAATGTGAAAATCGAGATTTCCGCTAAATGAGCATTAGTGTACTCTTAATGAGCAATAGTCCAATTTTAATGAGTATTAAGTGTCCAATAATGGGCACCGTGTTATTACAAGAAAGTTGATATCACAACTAATAAATGGTGGCATTTTCGTAATTTCAATGAAAATCGCGGTTTTCGTTAGATGAACATTAATACTTGATAAGTGTCCTAGATACCAACTGAGTCCCAAGTGAGGTAAAAGTCTAGATGAGGGTGAATATACTTTTAAATCTTTTTGTTTTTCAGCTCATTTTCCTCTAACAGAATCTGTTCCAATATCTTTTGGGAGATATTGAAACATGCAACAGAAGTCTTGACCTCAAGAGGGTGACACTTTATAGAAACAAATGTTATGATTTTTTTAGTTGTGAGAGAGATGGATGTACCATTGTACAAGCGTATTTGCCAGAAACAGATTATCCAAGGAGCAGATTGCCGAATTTGAAGGAGATGGCTGCCAGACAGTTTGGAGCTGACTGCCAAAATCTCCAGGAGCAGGCTACTGAAATTAGGTTCTGCTTCAATTAGTTAAGGTATAACAAGGAACTATACTCTAACACATTGATAGGCTTTGGAACTAGTCTTAACACATATGTATGAAGGATTTAGACCTATGGTGATAGATCACTTTTGAAGAGTAGATAACAATGAGTTGACTCACAGTGAACTGGGAAGGTTCACTGGAAAGTTTTAGTGAGCAATATGTTTGTTGTGAAGTTGTGAATGATAGTGAGTACTGAATTTATTTTAGGAGCAGAATATAAAATGTGACACAAGATATATCCTGGTTCAGAGGTGGTGTAATCCTCCTACATTCAGTCTCAACCTATTTCAGATGGATTTCCACTAAATGAATATCTCATTACATTTAGTGCCCCAATCTACCCTTGGCGGCCCTGGCGTAGATTGTGAGGTTTTTCACGAGGAACTTAAACACTGTTCCAAGCTATTCAGTCCTCCCAAGGTTTTTCACTAATGACATTGATTTGCCAAAAGCTACTCATGTCCTTGACCTTTCTCACATTTTGGATTTGATCACAAAGCCATCAGAATGTCTAACACTAGTCTAGAATACATCGGTGTATGTCTAAACTACCAACTAATCTAAGTTCTATAGATTTGTATGAATTGTAGCTAGTCTAAGAGCATTAGACGAGTAGGGTGGTAGCCAAAGTGTAGAAGGAAAATCAGCTGGCTGGATTTGATCGTGTAGAGGTTGATTTCCTTCTATCTACTTGTCTCCTCTTTTTTTACCACACTTGGTATTCCCGCACTCCTTCTGTATTTATAGACTTGATCATTGCATCTCCACCGTTGGCTGAGGAAATGAATCTTGACCGTAGCTTGATCTACTTGCTTTGTTCCACTTGACTAAGGCAGCATGGTTGGTCTTTGTCACGTAGTGACACGGATCAAAGTTCTTCATCTCAACTTGTTTACACATTTCAATGCAAGATAAAAGATGAATTATCTTCATTCTTCTTACGCGTAGAAACTAGTATAAAGCAGAGTGATATTTCAACGCTTCCTTACAAAATCACGAACACTTGCTTTTAGTAAAATAGATTTATAAGAAATGTATAATGTGTTTAAAAATTTCTTATCAATTTACTTTTCATCAAATTGTTATTTTGACTGCAAGTTGGTCGTTTGTCTAAGTGTTTTTGTGCTATGAGAGGAGAGAATTGGATTTCAAATGCCTTGACTAGATTTTCGGATTTCAGCTGGCTGCCAAGAAAATCAGCTAGCTGCCAAAATCTGAGTTTTTCAGTAGGCTTCCTTTTCAAATGAGAGAAGTTTTTCAGCTGGCTTACCAGTTAACTCTTTTTCGTACCTTTTCTTTTTTATTGTATTCTTTTTGTTTTATGGTACATTTCTTCTCTTTTTAGTACTCTTTGCTTTTTATGAGTACTTTACCACTAAATATGGAGCACATTACAAATAAACAAAGTAGAACTAAAGTAGTAGACTAGTCTAATGCAGGGATAATTAAAAGGGGTGACATCATCAAAACTATTACTTTATCATCAAAATCTAGGGGACCTAACATATTCTCCCTTTTTTATGATGCCAAAAACTAGAATCAAAAACACTTTCAAAAGTAGCAAAAATACATTTAAAGCCCTAAGTGTTTGACTCTATTTTCCCCTTTTTTGGTAGCAACAAACATCTATTATTGGTGTTGTTTCTTTGAAGATTCTCCAGGGAGGATGCTGACTGCATGTCTTTTTCTTCGTCTCTCATATGCTACCATGAGGTTATGGAGTTTTGGTCTGGTAGGCTTTGTTGATTGTCTCCATTGAGAGTGAAATCTCAAGGTTTTGTGTACTTATCAATGGAACCATCGGGTTTTATTTTCTGTTTAAAAATCCACTTGGATTCCAAAGGTTAACATCCCGGAGGATGATCAACAAATTCCCACGTGTGATTTTGTAGGATAGAATCCACCTCACTTTTGATGGTTTCTTTCCACTAGGACCTTTGGTAGACGTTACGGCTTCCGTATAAGTCCGTGGCTCATTTTCTACCAAACATGTTAGAAAATCCGGTTCATTTTCTACCATACATGTTAGAATATCCGAGTCAAATTCTACCGAGTATGTAAGGAAATCCGGTCTGAAGGATTTTTCAGCTCTAGCACGTTTGCTACGTCGGGATTCAGCTTCTTCTCCGGATCCCTCGCTAGTATTTCCCATAGCTACGTCAAATGTACATTTTGACGTGCTTGGTCCTTCGATGGACTTGCATGGAAATACGTCTTCAAAGCAGGTTACTGCACACCCATCCCAATAAGCAGGTTCTCGAACCCTAGAGTTTTTCAACCGACAGACATTTTGGAGCGTTATGTTCGGTACCGGATAATATCCCCCCTTGGCCTATTATGCACCTTTATTTTATTCGGGCCAAATCACGGGCCCAACATCTTTTAAATTTAGACCACTCTTTCCTTATTTAATTGGTCTTCTGACCCATCTGTAATCTTATCTTAACTCAGTTTTAATATATCTGGTAAATGTTACCCGACATTTACCACTCCTCATGGAGATCTTTCGGGCGCAAAAAAAACGGCTTCTAAGAATGATGCATTCCTTGATTCAATTATTGTGTTTTTATGTACATCCGGATTATTCGAATCGTACACTAAAAACCAATAAGCACTACTATTTTGTGCATATCCAATAAAAATACAATCCACCGTTTTTGGATGTATTTTTATTTTCTTTGTTTTTGGTACAAGCACCTTAGCAAGACACCCCACACTTTCAAATATTGATATGAAGGCCTTCTACCTTTCCACAACGTGTACGGAGTTTTATCATATTTTTTCCGGGAACCTTATTTAAAAGGTAATTGATTGATAAGACTGATTCGACCCACATATTTTGTGGCAGGCCCGAACTTACTAGCATCGCATTCATCATATCTTTCAATGTGTGATTCTTTTGTTGAGCAACACCATTTGATTGAGGTGAATAGGGTGCGGTACGTTCGTGTATTTTACCCGCATAGCGCAAAAGTCACATATTGGTGCTTCATACTCACCACCTCGATCACTTCTAACCGTTTTAATCCGTCGATTAAGTTGGTTTTCCACTTCATTCTTATAAACAATGAATTTATCGATTGCTTCGTGTTTATTTTTCAATAAATAAACATAGCTATAGCGAGTGCTATCATCGATAAAAGTAATAAAATATTTATTATCGCCACGTGTTTGTATTGATTTAAAATCACAAACATCACTATGAATTAATTCTAGTGGTTCCGTTTTTCTTTCAACCGATTTGAAAGACGTTTTTGTTAGTTTTGCCTCTACACAAACTTCACATTTGTGGTTCACATCAATTGTGAATTTAGGAATGTGTTCCATGTTAATTAATCTACGTATAGAATTAAAATTAACATGTCCTATTCTACCATGCCACACATTGGAAGACTCAAGCAAGTAAGCAGAAGGGATTTTATTATTATTATTATTATTATTATTATTAATCGTCATTACATTGAGCTTAAACAGCCCGTCACATGTATACCCCTTGCCCACATACATTCCCGACTTAGACAAAACTAGTTTGTCCGACTCAAACACCATGCTAAAGCCATACTTGTTCAACAACGAACTCGAGATCAGGTTTTTGCTTATCTCCGGGACGAACAACACTTGGTTGAGAGTCAGCTCTTTGCCCGAAGTCATCTTCAAGACCACCTTGCTCTTGCCTTCCACCTCAAAGTGAGCAGAATTTCCCATCCACACCTTCTCACCGTTTGATGGGTCAAAGGTCGTGAATAGCTCCCGGTTAGAGCAAATATGTCGGGTAGCACCGGTGTCCACGAACCACTCCTTGGAATTGGATCCAACGAGGTTGACCTCCGTCACCACGGCCGCAAGGATTATGTCTTCATCCTTTTTCCCACCTTGCACCAAGTTGACTTGAGAGTCTGTCTTCTTTCTTGGTTCCTTGCAATCCGAGGACTTGTGTCTGTTCTTGTTGCAATTGAAGCATTTTCCATTAAACTTCGGTTTGGAAACGCCTCCCTTGGGACCGAGCTTGCTCTTCCCATTATTTTTGTTCTTGGAGCATGCTCCACCACATTGGCCTTGGCGCCGCTAATGATTGATGTTGGTCCCGTTTAAGATGGTAATCAGTCTAGAGGGGGGGTGAATAGACTGGTTAGGTTTTCAATTTTTTTTTTCTAAGTCCAAAATGACTTATCAGAGAGGGTCGGATTCTGGTGACAGAGAAGGTCGAGTTCTGATGACAGAACTGGCCTTGGCAGCGGATTAAGTTCTGTTCGGGTAGCCTCAAAAATACTAAGGCAAGTGCCTTTCTGATAACTCTGAAAACAAGATCTGCTGAACACAGATTCCAAGTCTTAGAGTTATACAGTTAGTCCTAAGTGCAGTAAAGTAAATGACACCGGATATTTTATAGTGGTTCAAGGAACAACGTGTTCCTCTAGTCCACTGTTCCACTAGCTTTGAGGTAAACGGTTACAAAGCTTAGTCCCTAGCACTTTAAGAAGTTCTCCACGCCTTCTTCAAGTCTAGTTGTCACCCGGGATGCAGTCCTGCTTCCTGATGACTGGTCCTTTCACTCAGCTTCCCGGAAGTATCACCACTTCACTACTGCAGTTACTTGGACGCCCTTCTTTGCAGAAGTTGTTCTGAAAACAGAGTTTTCTCCAACTTGCTTCGTTACAGAGGATATGTAGTTGAAGTACTTGAAGGTTGAAGAACAGGATGAACTTTGCTCTTGTTGGGGTTGAGAGATTTTGTGAGTTTGAATCTTCCCAACGTAAGCTTTTTCTTGTGAATGATTATGGAGTTTAGATCTCAAGAATGCTTGTAGTATAATGAGAGCAAAAGTTGTAGCAAAGTTATCTGGTTGTTCTTCATCGAGTATCTTTTATACTGAGGTTGTCTGCCCGTTGGAGGAGGAGACAACTCCATTGAATGCGTGTAGCACCGTCCCCAAATGTATTTACTTTTAAGTGAATATTGTATGTTAACCTTATGGAATGGTTGACGAAATTTCGATGTTATGAATTTTTATTATTATTTTGCGTGAATAGTAAATTCGCACGTGGGGCCCGCACCGGGAGCGGGGGCCGCCTGATATTCCCGAGACCGTATATTTTATTCATCTTGGTCAATATAGCATTTATATAGTGGTGGATAAATTATTTTGTCCAAAGAAATAATATAGAGTTGACCGGTTGATCAAAAAGGCCAAAATACCAGTACTGGTAATTTAACAGATAACAGCCCGAAACGAATTTCGGAGGCTTATAAATTAAAGTTGGGGAATGTATATTCATCATAAGAGTCATAATGATGGAGAACACATAATATATTTTATTTGACCCGATAAAACAAAATATAATTTAAACAGTCCGAAAATACAACTTTCAGGACTGATTGTACACTTCTGGACAAAAAGGGTTGACCTCCCACATGGGTGGGGGGCAACCCACGAATTTGGCAGCCAAAGGGGGCTGACTTGTGTCACACATGGGCTGATAGCTCTTGAGGGGATGGGAGGAACACCTTTGACATCCAAAGGGACCCCCTCACCCATCTTTCCTAAAGAAACAAAAGAGAAGCACACACCCCTCTTCCCTTCCCCATTATTTCGACCAAGAGCACCAAGAGAGAGAGATAACCTCTGCAAACTCATCCTCCATATCCAAGAACTGAGCTCAAGAAGAAGTGGTCCAAAGAGGGTGAATTAAGAAGAAAAAGCTAGGAAAAAGGTGTGAGAATTTAGGTAACGATCTTACCATAACTTTTCCTTTATTTTTCCCCTACCATATGAGATATATATCATATGAAGAACCTTGAGGATTGTTCTACATGACTTAAGTGTAGAATGATGGGTTGGAAGGTGGTTCTATGTCCAAAAAACGGACTTAGAAGCCAAAACGACCGATTCACCGGAAAATGACCTTTTAGAGGTTATTTGTATTGATTAAGGTTTTATGTTGTTAAAACCTTGTTAGGAACTTGATTAAAGTATTTTTGAGCTTCGCCGGAGTTTCGCCGAAGTTGGTCAAAGTTTGCCGGAGTTGGTCAAAGTTAGTCAAAGTTCAACCGGGAAGCGTAGAACACGCTTAAGCTCACTTAAGGTGAGGATGACCGACTATATTGCTTATAATCTTTGGGTTAATTTCATAAGATTTCCTAAATGAATATATAATGTGATTTGCATGGATTATTAATGGTTAATAATGCCTAATGAAATTACTATTGATTATAAGTATAGTTTGCATAATACACAAATTTATTGAATAAATTGTGTATGTCTAAATGTTATGAATATGATGGCATGATAGTATCAACCATAAATCCCATTTGTGATAAGTATACTTTTATTTCATGGGAAGAAGCCATGAAGGAATAAAATTGATATTTTGATATTGAGGCCAAATTACATATTGAATGAAGAATTACATTGAAATGAGTAAATAACTAGTATTGAAATATTAGTTGGAATTGTAGTTGAATAATGGATGAATGGATCCCAAGAAATTGAATTGTAAAGAATCGGTGATTATTGAGCTGGGCTCTAGACCGATGTAGATAACGGTGATTATTGAGCTGGGCTCTAGACCGTAGTAGTTATCGGTGATTATTGAGCTGGGCTCTAGACCGATGTAGATAACGGTGATTATTGAGCTGGGCTCTAGACCGTAGTAGTTATCGGTGATTATTGAGCTGGGCTCTAGACCGATGTAGATGACGGTGATTATTGAGCTGGGCTCTAGACCGTAGTAGGTAACGGTGATTATTGAGCTGGGCTCTAGACCGTGATAAGTAATGATGAATTGACACTAAACAAATAAAGTTAACCACGATACAATAACACCCTAGATTGAGGGTCTTGGAAATTGAAACTTTGATTATACTTAGTATAGTTGTCATTGTACTTGTCAAATGCTTCCAAGTACTGACCTCCCCTTCACGGGGGAGGCCACCTCACAGTTTCAGGTAGAACTTGAAGGTTGCTACCAGTACCCTTGCTCCGGGAGAATTCAGGAGAAGAAGACGTGGTTCGTGCTTCCTCCGTTCCTGTTTTAAAAACAATTATGTTAATGCTCATGGATATTATATTTTCTTGAATAATTATTTGGGGGCTTGTATGCCCATATTTGCCAAAGTGTGGCACGGACACTTGTATTAAATGCTTCCGCTGTTTTAATTGAATATTTTACATTATGATTGTTTATGGATGTACTATGTGTGAATGATATTCCAGACGTCTTGTATAGTATGGATATGTTGGACTGCGGTTGACTATTCGTACTGTACGGCGGGTTGTTGACGTGTCCGGATAGGTCCGGGGCGTGACAATGCGCGAACTGTGGATTTGACCGGTTGGACCCGCAGTTTTGGCAGGTTTCTATTTTAGTCAAGTATCTTCCAAAAATCTCAGTCTAATCATCAGTAATAACTCCACAGCCTATCAGACTCATTTATTGTGCATTTAAGAGCTTTCCTTTCATGCACAATCTTCTAGCCGTTAGATTCACAGTCATTGGAAGTTGCCTTGAAATTCTTCTAAGTGTTAGTCGGAGTCTGATCGAGCTCTTCTGATATGTTGGATTCTGATGACTTCCTGATAAGTAGTTCTGATGGAGCTTGAAGTCGAGTTCTGGTGTAGGAACTCTGATGCTTTCTTGATGAGCAGCTCTGATGCAGTTCAGATGTTGAGTTCTGATGAAGCTTTACACCAAACTCTGATGATTCTCTGACGAGCAACTCTTATGACTCCCTGAGAGCAACTCTGAAGGCAGTTCTCATAGAGCAGCTCTGATCAGATCCAAAAGAGAGCAACTCTGATCGTCGACTACACTAATACTTACAGCTGAAAAATTCTAATACATAGGATCTAAGTGGGGGTACTCTAAAATTCTAATCTAATTGTCCTAGCATCATCAAAATCTAATTACATTTATTCCTTACAATTGAGAGTTTCCCATCGTCTTCCGGTTACCCTCTTCAATTCGCAGACGGAGGATCAATTGTTCCAAGTTCATTTCCTTTCACTTATGATTAAGGTAGTTTTTGAAATCCTTCCAAGCCGGCGGCAATAAATGGATAATCGACGCCACTTGGAAAGACTCGTTAACCGTCATTCCTTCACCTCGAATTTCGTTGAAGATCATTTGCATTTCTTGAACTTGACTCAAGACCGTCTTCGAATCCACCATTTTAAAATCAAAGAGTTGACCAACAACAAATTTCTTTGCGCCGACATCCTCACTCTTATACTTGTGGTCCAAAGCATTTCATATCTCCTTAGCCGTAGCTAATTTGCTATACACGTCATACAAAGCATCATGCAGCCCGTTCAACACATAGTTTCGGCGAAGGAAATCAGAATGCTTTCATGCTTCAACCGCGTTGAAAGATTGCGCATCCACCTCACCCCGGTTAAAGCTGGACCGTCCTCAGTCAGGAACCTTGTCAAGCCGAGAGTAGTGAGATAAAAGAGCATCTTTTGTTGCCGCCTCTTGAAGTTTAACCCATTGAATTTCTCGGGGTTCTCCACAGAGTTGCTCGACATGGTCACCATAGGGATTACCCTTTAGTTGGCCAAAGCAGATACTCCGCGTTGTGAACTTGCGTTCACCGGAGCTCCGCTTTCAGGTTGTGTGTCGTTCACCGGCACATTCTGTCCAACACCAATATTATTTTCTTGAGAAATCATTTTTTCGTTTTTCTTACATTTCCGAAAACACAGAAAAAATTAAGTTCGTTCACAACAGTGGCAAACTACGTTTTAGATTGTTTACCGCAGTACAACCATCACAGAATACGTTTTAAGTTTGTTGGATGTGTTTCGAAAAACAAAGAAAATTAATTAATAAAAATTAAATAAATAAAATGACTAAACAAAACAACAGAAAGAGGATGAAGCAGAAATAGTCAAAGCTCGTGCTACGCACGATTTCCTTAAAACGTATTAGTTGCCTCCCGAGGTGCTAGGAGCGTTACAACGATCGTTTTCCAGGATGCGATGACTACGAGCTATTCGTTGAGCACTCAACCAAATAGTTTCAGCGAACGAGAACAACAGTATGAACACTAAGGAAGTTTGCAGAATGCTGGGTGTGTTTTTAGCTAAAGAGAATGTGCAATTCATGTATGAAATTGTGTGATTTTGCAAAGCATCTGCTAGCCTTTTATAGGCGTGGATTCGTTGGTGCTAGCCTTTTTCGGTTAACCACACTAATCAGTTAACCACAAAACCACGAAAAAGAAAATGGTAAATTCTTAAAAGGGAAAACTGTCAAATAGGTCCTCGAACTTTCATAAAAAGGTCAATTAAGTCTAGTTTGGGGCAGTTCCCGGTGGAATTTTTTGATGAAATTTTTTGAGCATCTTATTCACCAAGTCTAGTTTACTCATACCAAATTTCAGCTAAAATTTAATCGGGAACACATTCAAATTAATTCTTGAAGATAACTGCGCATTTTTGCGTTCTCGAATTAAATTGAATGCGCTCCCGATTAAATTTTTAGCTGAAATTTGGTATGAGTAAACTAGACTTGATGAATAAGATGCTCAAAAAAATTCATCAAAAAATTCCACCGAGAACCACCCCAAATCGCGACGACCGGACAAAGTCTTCTATAGAAGGCCGGACTTAATTGACTTTTTTATGAAAGTTCGAGGACCTATTTGACAGTTTTCCCTATTATTAAAGTGATTTTTTAAGTGATTTTAGAGAAAGTGATTATGATAAAAAAAAAGTTAAAGTAGGAGTGTTTGATAAAAAGGTGATTGCAAATGTAATATTTTGCTGAAGTACAAAAATACCCTTGTGCTTATTCCATTAAATAACAAAATACTCCATTTATTTCTTTACACCCACCAAACAATATACTCCATTTATTTCGTTACCCCCACACAACAATATACAAACTCATTACACCCGATCCTTCCTCCTTTCAAATTGAAGTTCGGATCTCAGGAAGAAAGCCTTGGACGACAAAACAAGCCAATCTCCGGTATGCATGGACCGGTCCCGGCCCGGTCCTGGGCGGGCTTTTAGGGTTTGGCTACGGGCCTGGGATTCCACCGGGTTCGGCGGCCGGTCCCTGGGCTTGTTCAATTTTTTTTGCTTTTCTAATCAACCTCCGACCCCCCCCCCCCCCCCCCCGCACCCCCAAACCCCCTCAAAAGACCCGGCCCAACCCGGGAAAAACAAAAAAACATTGAAAAAAAGGCCCTAACCCTCTCCTTCGATTGGCACCCAACTTGACAAATAGAGTTTGTGACGGTAAACCAATAATAATCACATGAAATCCATGAAAGCCAGTTGCTAGGGTGTAGGTCTCGCAATTCCATCTTACCCCGGAGGATTAAATTGTTTTTAAGTTAATGCAAACACTCCTTAAGTATCAACAATTAAGTGATTGTGACATTACATGCATAGAGATTGTTATTGGATTCTATTACTATTATGGGGGTTAAAGAATCAAGAACACTAAATTAAATTTTCATTTGCCGGAAATTAAAATCTATACCGTACCCCCTCAATTTAAATTTCCACTCACACTTCCAATTGCAAGTCACGTTTCCCCTCATTGATTCACACTATGATACAAAACTGCGAGTGTGAGTTCGATGATATTCACCCTCCCTCCTTTTATGTGGTATGGAAATTCTTTTTTTCAAAGTTATTGCAATATTTCGAAGTGGCAGACAACATTGTTTTATGGGCAAATAACGTAATAATACTAGTACATTTTTTGCAGAATGTAAAGAGCGAGTAACCACCAAATAAAAACACACGAATATAATGTTGTTAGGCCATGTTGCCGGTCGGTCGTGAAAACCTAAAAGGTTATTTAGGCTCCTTAACGTGGCTCCCCATCCTGACGACGTTTCCATCGATATCTCGTACGTACCCCACTCTTTGCCCCCACTTTTTATCCGCGGGAGGAGTCACCGGCACCGCCCCATTCTCCACCGCTCTCTGATAAGACCACCACCATCATAATCATATTTAATTCTTCAGAGTATTATAATTAAGTAATTAATAATAGCAGTATACTACACTAACAATGCAGCAAAACCAACCAATTAAGCTACGTACGTACCTTGTAGGCAGCATCCACGTCAACATAATCGAAGCAAAGCTCAATTGCCTGCCTCTCACCGGCGGAATCCGGAGTCTGGACCTGCCCGGTTAGATCATCGGTCTCGCGTTGATGCATCGGCGTGAACGCTATCGTCGTCGATCCGCTCTCTAGCTCTGCCCATCTGGAGACATGCATATATAAGTCACATCCAAATGCAAAATATAATACCGGTATAATTATTGATGCTAATTTTATCATTACACAATTAACTGAATTAAGTTATTGTGCACGGATTTTTTCCTACCCTCCACACGTTATATAATTTTTTATAGACAAAATTTGTTACCATTATATTTTGGATCTCCATACCCTGCCAAATTTATATATACGGAGTATCTCTTTAAGACGAGGCTTAAAAAAATCCGACCAAATTCATATGCCTCTGTACAATTAGACTTAAATAAACTAGACCAGACAATTACATAGTACATATTCATTAAGCATAAAATGTAGTAGTATGATAAATTAATTAATGATCGACAGGAACTGATGAAATGCAGTTTCAAGCGGATCACTTCAAATATTGATAAAAGAACTATATTTTGTATGTAAGGATATGTATAATACGAGTACTATAATTGTGGTGAAATGAAATTACTTGAGGTTGTGATCCAAACGACGAACGTTGTAGCAGAAAGCCTTAGCGTAAAAATCAACCGATTTGGTAACATCTTTTGCGTACACAACTGTATACGCAAACGCTGGACCGCCCAAGCTCGACGCCATATATATTTCCGATCGATCCCTCGATCTCTTCAATAATAGATTAAACCCGATCTAGCTCTATATAACTGCAATTAATTATTCTTAAATTTTATTTTCTACTCTAGCTCGATATGATTGATCTATTGATCTATTTAATTTCGGACGCACTCCTCGATTTCGCTAGCTCCTAATTCCTGTTGAAACTATACATGCATTTGTAGACGATAGATCAGATATATAAATATATATATCCAAGGGATCAAGGATTCGATTGATAATTTGATATAAATAAAATGTATGGTGACACTTGGCTTGGAGAGTAACGAGTGTCTACACGTGTACAACATGCAGCCTTGTGAATGAGTTTACTTGCTTCTACGTGTCTCATCCTCCATTTTTTGAATCCATGGGAATACTCAAACAACATTAAAGTGGATTGAAGATTGAAGTTGTTTTGATCTCACACGTACTAGCTAGACCAAAATAGTATCATCAAATCAAATTAAACAAATAAGATCAAATATTCTTAATTAGCCAAGGACCGGACCGTCTTAATTAACCCAGGACAAGGACCAGACGGACTCGGGTCCAGTGGCGTATCCAGGAAATTTAGCGAATGGGGTAAA
The DNA here is from genome assembly GCA_945859915.1 of Cuscuta epithymum. Taxonomy (NCBI): domain Eukaryota; kingdom Viridiplantae; phylum Streptophyta; class Magnoliopsida; order Solanales; family Convolvulaceae; genus Cuscuta; species Cuscuta epithymum. Next base: position 1,334,126 of record CAMAPF010000150.1, on the reverse strand, counting down.
CTTGACTACAATTTAGTCTCATATTTCACTAATAACAAATCACATTATTAATATTGTTTGATTAAATTTAGTTTATAATATCTAGGTAGTATATACAAGTACAAGTATGAATAAAATGTACAGGTTTGATTAATTTATATACTACGTATGTTTGTTTTAACTTGTATGAGTTATAAAATAAAGTAAGTTGACTTATTTAGCCTAAACACCTAATTACTAAGATGTTTACCTAAATTACCTAATTACCTAAACATACCGGAATATAAGTTAAACATAACAAAATTTAGTGGATTTTTTAGCCTTTCATTCTTTTAATATTAAAGAAAACACTTTTAGTCCTATTTTAGAATTTTTTTCTACATTTAACTCTTATTTCGAGCAATATTTTTGTAAAAATTTGGACATATATAGGGGTTGGATTGGAGTTGAGTGGGGGTAGCTGCCCCCACTGTCCCCATAGTGGATACGCCACTGCTCGGGTCCATTCCTAAGTGTGACTCTTGGGCACAATTTCATAATTTCATTTTTAGTTTTTAATTATAAACATAATACCCAGTATAGAATAATAAGCGTTACATTACATTTTTTTTGGACAAAGCGTTACATTACATAGGGAATAATAAAGCTAATAAATTAGTTTTTAGGAAAACTAAATAGTCATACATTAGAAAAAATAGTCATGTATTGACTTTTTTTTCAACAATATTCATGTACTATTACATTAATATAGGTAAAATAATAAAGTGAACATAACCTGTGTTAATATTATACTCCCTCCGTCCCTGAATTATCTTCAAACTTTCCTTTTCTGTCCGTCCCAAAATTATCTCATCTTTCCCCTTTTAGCAAAGAATTTGTGGTTCACAATCATTCTTACACATTCTTACACATTTCTCTCTACTTTGCACAACTCTTCACCACACAAATCTCACTATCTTAATAAATGTGCCCAGCCGAAATGGGAGAAAGATTAGGGACGGAGGGAGTACGATCTTCCGTTTTTTTAGTAGCAGCATTGAAAATTTTGCACTTTCTACATACTCTATTTTAACTGTTTTTATTTATTAATGAAAAATATTATTTAATTTCATCTCATTACAATTTTTCATAATCCGATTTTTAAATATTTTTAAATATTTTTACTAATAGAGAATTAAATATAAAATAATCAAAATTATGTGTTTACAAAGGTGAAAATGAGGTTATTTTTTATTTATGTGTCTCGTTCACAGAAAAAAAGGACATGCTTTTGTGTATGAAAATTGTCTGTTTTATCTTTGAACGGCATTTTCAAACAAAAATAATAGTTTCTCACATGAGTAATATAAGGACTAGTATAAGGGTGCCTACAAAAAAAACATTTTTCTGTTGAAAAGTGAATTAAGGGGTTTGACATATCTTAAAGCGGCCAAGTCTTTGACGAGTTCGTGAAATTTCCGGTAACTACACAATCAATGCCGTACCTACCCCACCACCAAAGTTGTTATACCATCTTCGCCCCTGTATTTGTCTTTCCGGCGAATCCAAATATTCTTCTGTCTTTTCTTTGCCGAAAACGAAAGCCACACCCGCCTGCACAAAAGCTGGGCATTGAGCGACCTACACTTTTACTCATTTTTCTCTGTTGGAATTCTATCCCGCTACTCTGACTCTTGTCCGGAACGAGTTTAGTTTCCCGATCCAGGTATAATCTCCTCGCATTAGCTTCCTCCGTTTTTAAAAGGCGAACACTTTTAATCCCACAATTTAAAAGTTCAGTGGTATTACAAACAGTTAAACTTGGAAGATGGAATCATGTTTCAATGTTGAAACTCAAAAACTCATTCAACTATTTTATAATATACGGAGTAGTGTAATTGTGTAATGATCTATGTGGCATGGGATGGAATAAAATAGTGATTTCTTAGCACAATTTTTGCCCTTTTTCTCTTTCTCACATTTTCTGCAATTAGCATCATAGCATGTTTAGCTTCAGCATGCTTTTCTGTCAATAGAATCATGTAATTCCTTTGGAAAGCTCAATACTGAGTGAGGAATGAGTCCAATGCAGTCATCCATGTTTCCTCACAACTTTAAATGCTTGCTCTCCTCACAACTTATTCCAAATTATCTACGTCAAGAGTGTAAGTTGGTGCAATCACTGATTTATGAAAGGGTCCTTTAAGCAGTGCTCTAAAATGGGTTAGGGAGCCAAAGGCCCCTAGGCAGAACACTGGGTCCTAGAACCTAATTATACTTAGCCAGTGTTTGGTCGGGTCCAAACTGACTTTAAAACAACAATTTTAAAGCCATAATAGAGGCAAGACGCACATGTTCAATGATTTTAACAATCGAAGCTATTCAGTAAAGCCTCTTTTCCCAGGCTCCTTCATGCCAAACCACATCTAGTTCTTATCAGTTATCACACATTTGAACAATTTGTTGACAATCGTGTAAATGCTGAATCTGAATGCGATAACTGATCGTACTATCTTACTTTTGTGCTTTTGCCTGATGCAGTTCCATTGAAACTAAGCTACATATTTTGCTCAGTTTTTTTGTTGTAATAATTAAACACACATGCTATCCTATTACAAATACTTGTCTCATTTATGTATGAATCTGGGTGCTTCTCATAGGGTCTTCAACTACCCAACCCAAGCAACAGTGGACCTGACTTTGCCTCCTTATGATCTAAATTTTCCTCATCTTTGAAGTGACTGCTATATAAACACCCCACAAACTCTGCATGGAAAATTCAGTCTCTAATCCGTTGTCAATAGGAAATTCTGGTACAAACTGTGCCATGATCAGTAACAAACATTCAAAAAGACATGCCATCTCTTCCGGTTCAAAATATTTTGCACGTCAATCTTCAGGCAGGATATCTTTGTTTGGTGGTGGGAAATTGAGAAAGGGATCTGGTTGTCAGATAGCACTATTCTTATTGAAAGTTGCTGCTTTGGAGAGTGTAAGAAGGATCTCAAAGTCAAGATGTCCCCCAGTGTGGTCTAGCCTCCAGGCTTTACAAGTCATCTGTTATCCTCCATTTAAATGGATCCAGAAGTGGGCTCCCTTTGGAATGCTGGTTAAAGGCATGCAGGTTGGTGGAAACTCAAAGTTGTAATCTTTCTTTCTTTGTTTGGAATAGAATTAACATTCAACTATTCCTAATCTCTACAGTTCCTATATATCGTGAAGTCATAGACTGTATCAGCCCATTGCTAAAGTTGGGAAAAAATGATGACTAATTGTATCTTGTTATCTCCTCATATTTGATTATCATTCTTCTTATGTTTTTTATTATCTAGAAAATCATTAGCTCTGCTGTTATCTTCATCTCGACATCTGATAGTTATGGCCTTCATTTTGGGATAGATGTTATCCCGACCACTACTGGTGCTATCTATTGCCACAGCTTTCTCTGATAATCCAGAATGTAGTAATTCCACTACAGAAAGTAATGAAGTTGATCACGGTAATGATGATTCCTATGGTGTTTGCGAAATTCAGCCAGAGTTATCCTCTATTCAGCCTTTGGCCTCTGCAAGGTACACCACTAATTTATGACGCGTATGCCATAGCAGCAACCATTGATACTTATTGCTTGACAAACATATTGAAGTTCTCTCTTTTTTCAAATATCTTACATCTATCATCGATAAGCATATTATTTATGCATTTACATTGTTGTTGTAGGGATGTACTACATCTAAAACTCCATTTTTTATTTACCACATCTAAAACTCCATGTTTTATTTCAGCCAAAACCCCTCCTTTACCTTTCTTTGTGCAGTGCTGAGGATGATCTTCCTGTACTGCCTGCCAGTTGGCTATCTCAGCTGCATAAAGAGCTGGAAGAGCAGGGAATTACTTTGAGAGATAGGTTATTCTTGATCGAATAAACATTTTTGCAATGCCTTGTTAATGTTCATGCCGTTCAAATTCATGTTTCTTGTTCTTTTACTTGATAATTTCTTGTTCTTGACTGTCCACACAAGCCCTCTGATAGAACACAGGTAGCAATCCAAGTAAAACAGTAAGAATTCTGCATAAATCTAGCTAGAACAGATCGAAAGACTTTATTATAAAACTGAACTGGTTGTTGTGCTGAATGCCTATCACCCTCCCATCGGATTCCTATTATCATTCATTATTTAATTACATTGGCGCATATATCATTATTACATGTTTGGGACAGTTAGATGTATATCTAGATTAATAATGAAATACTGATGAGCTGTTTGGTTGGACGAAATGATTACACGAGGAATGAAATTTAATATCTGTGGGATAAAATTATAAGAATATATTGGAATCAGCTATGGATCTCTAATGCTATAGTTAGATTAATTGGAATGAAATTACTCTTTGGTTTACTTCGGAATAATCTGGGATAAATAAATAATCTTTTACGCATTATTTAAAAATATATTCCCAGCTTACTGAACAACCACCAAATGAAAGATGCAATAAGGGTAGATGGAGATGAAATTAATAGAAATGTTTCACAAAGTTGAATCAAATTGTAGATGGAAAAGGTTAAATGGTTGAAAATGGGACGAAATATAATCTATAATACTGAAAGGTAGTACTGGACTTCATATGAAAGGAGGGGACATATAAGTACTAAGGAATATGAAACGAAGTAGATTAAGCTAAGAGCAACTATGACTAGCCTTTCATTTATTCTATCCAGTACTTTTCCATTTCGAAATTCTCATCTAGCATGCAGACATGAATCTTAGTTGGATACTTGGGCGGTAAATCAAATTTCAGATCTTTTACTTACCATATATATGAAATGACATGCAAAACATAACCTTAATTTCACCATCTCATAATGGCTTCTCTTCTTACATCTGAGCCTGACATGCTAATGTCTGTGCAGAATTAGTGAAGAAGACATCCATAGATTTTATATTGCTGCAGACGGCGACTTTTCACGACTACTTTCATCTATAAAGAAAACTATCCAATGGAGAGAGACTTATATAATTCTTTCTTGTCAAGAACTTGAGATGTGGTCCAGTCTGGTATTTTGGCATGGATTTGATGTGAAGCAGAAGCCTCTCCTGATAGTACGGCTTGGTTTAGCTTGCGGTAGCTTGCCATTTCGTGATCGGCAACGCTTTGGTCAAGCAATTGGTATGGGGTTCTGTCATAAGTCTTAACCTGTTGCTCTCTAGTAACCTTTTACTACTTTTCCTTGCATGCTCTGTTCTTGGGAAGCAAATATTTTTCTTTAACAACTCACATCACAGTACCCCTCTTACTTTTCTCAATCTTTAGGGTACGCGTGGAACATGGAATATAATAAGGAAAGAAAAGGGGGAGGGAAATAAAAATAGATACAAACTCTATGTATTTTAGCTAATTGTTCAGCCCATTTTATTCATTTATTAGTACACCGTATTATATTATTAATTACTCCCTCCGTCCCTAAATAAACTTCCAACTTTTCTTTTCCGTCTGTCCCAATTAAAACTTCCACTTTCCCTTTTTGGTAAAGAATTTGTGGTTCGCAACATTTCTTACATTGTCAATGTAAAGAAATTATTATTCATTTACATTTATCAATGTAAATCCGGATTCTAAATAATTTTAAACATTTGTTCAACCCCATTTTATTCATTTATTTCTATTACATAAAGAGTAGGAAATCTAAACATATGCAAAGAATAATAGTAATATTTCATTTTTCTTAGCATTTTCCATGACAAATTCAAACATAAGAGATCAATTTTTGCATTTCTCCCTTTTCCTAGCATCTTATGAGATCGGAGATTCCCTTAAGGATCCATTCCTCCACCCTTCAGCTTTTAATGGTGGTTTGGAATGTTGAAGCATCACACTTTTCCATGGGATTTGACTCAAATATAAACTTTTGTGGGATTTCACTCAAATTTGTTGGAAGCCACCCATTTGGATTTCACAATTTTAGAGTATGTTTGGATCTCTAAACATACTAGGGAGACGAAAACGAATACTAGAGAGTTATTTTTTGTGTTTAGTTTTACCGCATATAATTCAAAGGAAATGGAATACGATGAATGATTTTAAAATTTTGACACATCAAAATTCTGTCTTTATATACTCCCTCTGTATTTTAAAGTTTGCTACACTCTTTTTTTTTTGTATTTAAAAGTTTGCTACACTGTCCCTTTTTGGTAAGTTTTTCTTTTAAAAATACCTAATTACCCTTACCTTTTCTCCTTTTTATCTTCTACGTAGTATTTCATACTTTTCCATCCTCTCTCCTACTTTTTCTACACTATTCATTACCCCTATTATTTCACTCTTAAATGGTGTGCCCAAACTTATTGTAGAGAACTTTCAAATACGGAGGGACTATTAGAAATGAACAAATAAGATGAGTACCAACAAATTTAGAATAAATTGATTGAATTTGAACCAATGTTTTATCCCCTTCTACATTTTCTTTCATTACCAATTTCCTCTACAGACGTCTGCTAATTTTATTTCTCCAGTCCGGGTTCCAAACGTGAAAACCATTTCTCCAAGGTTGTGAAAAATAGTTGAGAGTTACTCCATTACTTTAGTATGTGGTGGTAAGCTATCGTTTCTTTAGCTCTAGAAGCAATTCTTCTTCTGAGTATTCATACTCCACCTGTTATGCTCAATCGATTGATCGATTTTCTGCATCTGAAGTATCTCAGGTGTATCACGGGATCATGCATCTAGTGAACAGAGACAATCCTCAAATAACTGTCTTGGTTGACTGTGAAGGCTTGTCCCCTTTCAGACTTCCTATGCAGATGCTAAAAACCTGTTCTACTCTTCTGCAAACCCACTTCCCCAACTCCCTGGGAAGCTTATTTGTTATAAGGCTTCCATCTATTGTTCGAGTGTTTGCACAAACTTTCCTGCAGGTGAGCTTTCATTTTTGTTTCTGGTCTGGTTGTACTTTAGGGTCCCTTTGGGAGTTGGGACTAGGGCAAAAACGAAGCTGGGCTCAAACTAAGAAATTCGATATTTGTTCACATTCGTTTTATTAATATATCATCATCATCACCCCAGTGCCGCAAAGGCGCCCACCTACGGTGGGGTTAGGGGGTCGGATGTACGCAGTCTTACCCCTGCACTAGAGCACAGAGAGACTGTTTCCGGCTCTCTGTTTCCGGATGATCCATAGTGTTTTATTTATGTACTAATAAAAAGTAAATGTAAAAAAGTAAGTACTTAGGTGTATTCACTATTCATTCTCCTTGGCATTTTCCAAAGTAGATCCAATAATAAGAAAATATTCCAACTTTTCTTAGGATTTGTTTTCACTATTCATTCTCCATACCTTTTTTCCTCATTTTTGGCCATTCTGTAACAGGTTTTAAAACCCACCACTAGGCAAAAACTGAGATTTTTAGGGGAGACTTATCAGAAGGTTCTTCTCTCTGAGTGTACAGAGAAACTCCCATCATATCTTGGTGGGTCCTGCAAATGCTCAAGATGTGACATTGGCAGCGTGCATGTCGAAGATGAGGATGACAGCGAAACTAGGGATACGTCTGATTCCGATACGAACAATGAAGAGGAGGATATCCCATCATCTCTTTTAGGCGACAGGATAGACAATGTATCATATGATCATCAGGTGCTCAGAATGACTATGCTGGGTTTTCTTATATTTGGAGTACTCTTATATCTTTTTAATTATTATTATTATTATTATTATATTTCTGGAACCTACAGTCCAGAAAGCAGCCCTGTTGTACCTCTTTGAGGTAAATGTTGAATATAGATATTTAGTTCCTTTGGATTATAAGTGTGGACTGACGGACGACTGGCATTGTAAGGCCTTCAATTTGTGTGAAATGAAGCCTATCTTGAGAGTCAGAGTATTTGTTATGCTTATTTTATACGTAGTACAACATTTTGACGCAAAAGGATTATAGGACTGGTCACGGATGAGTTATGGCCTTCTTCCAATTTTGGACTGGCCGGATTGCACTTTTACAGTACTTGTCATCAAGTATTATTGCCAAAGAACTTTACCAATGCTAATTAAAGAAATTTACAGGTTTTAAAGAACACCATTGGTATTTACTGAGAATTTTTTGGTCAGCTCATGAGTACTGTAGCTTTTTATTATTAGAATGACCTGCAATATTCTTAGAAGTATTTTTTTAAATTAATTAAGGCTGTTTCCCTTATGTATATTGGCTTCAATATTCCATTATTCCTAAGGGGAGAGTGAAAACCTATTATTTCGATCATATTGTTCATAAAATTGACAACAAACTTGCTTGTTGGAAACATCATTACCTTTCGGTTGGGATAAAAATATAGAGTGACCTTCATTAATAATGTTTTTTGTTACTATATCTCTTTACCACATTGGCTATTTCCAGAATCTCTGTTGCAACTATTAATCTGATTGAAATTAAATACTCTCACTTTCTTTGGATAGAGCACGAGATAATAATAAAAATCATTTGTAGATCTTGGAATAGATGTTGCTATCATGTTATTGAAAAAGGGTTTCAGAAATCTTATTGAAACTTTGGTGAAAGATTAGCCAGAGTAAGATCCTTTGGTCCAATTAGATGACCTCTTTCCAGAGTACTTTAAGATCTATTAAGGAGGTTTTTGAGTCTCAAACTCTCCTGTATATTAATATAATCTTAACTCGTCTTTCTGGTATTCCAACTGGTGCTATGTTGGTCCTCTCTCCCAAGTGATTGATACTATTTCGGGTACCTTAGATATATTTTATTACGTATTAAAGAGTGTCTTTCCTGAGGGTAAGCTTGTTAAATTTCACTCAGGTGTTGTCCAATCATTTCATTGATGTTATAACCGCTACATGTGTTGCCTGTTATTAGATACCTGACCTATTATTTTGAAAATCTAGTGATAATGGCCTTTTTAGTTTGAGCAGCATGGGGGGGGTCAGTGATGAGGGGTTTGTTGATGTAAGACGGTTGTGGGGCAGTCATGTTCTCTCCCATTTGAGGCATGGTTTGCTTGGAACCTCTGGCCTTTCTCATTGGTTCTGAAGGGAGATCTTTTAATAGTTGCATTAATGAACGCTCGGACTGATAGCTTTGCTCAAAAACCACTAGCAATATCTAGAGACAAGAACTGATAGCTTATAGAGGAGGGTGTATTGCATTAGTGAATGCTCGAACTGTTACTTCGGCCTAATGACGGTCTATTTATATTAGTCATAAATGTTGAGCACATTAAATATATGTACACATCTAAGCTAATTTATGGAGCTAGGCTCCGAAGTGAGGCAGAATCGCACTCATGGCTGGAGGAGATGGAACCGAGGGTTTAGTCTTGGCTTCCCGAAGGGTCACATGCGGCCATGAAGAGCAGCGCCTTTTTGGAACGATTTTGGCAGTGGTGTACTCGATGTATCGGCTGTGTGGAGACCCGGCCGAGGGGTATTTGGTTGCTTTCTAGGCTTTGACAATCTATTGGGCCTGTTCTGGAATGGTGTATGTGGGCAGGGGGTCCATGGTCATATATTCAATAAAAAAAAGAATTTATGATAGAAATATACTAGATGGGGTATATTCCAATATACGTCGGGTTACCAACATTCGCGGATAAACGATCTCCAGAAATCATCAAGTCTTACTTTGGGGCTTGGAAGCCTGGGCCCTCCTGTGGTTGATAATCCTCCAGAGGGCCCGTGACCAGTGTGAGCAAGTATGAGAAGTGCTTCTTTGTTCGGGTCCTTCTCGTGAAGTAGGTGAGGAAGTGTGTGACCAACTAGCGCTTCACGGAGTCAAAGCCCGCACTATAATCGAGCTTGAGGTTAACTAGTGACTCACAGAGTCAAAGAACTAAACAAAACATTATTGGAATTTTATGAATCTGAGACCCGAAAGATACACGAATTATCAATCCGGACCCAAAGATACATGAATTTTATCAATTCAGATCCTATATCGATACATTTCACCTTTCAGGTCCCGGATAGATAGTTTGTGTATCTCTCAGGTCATGGATTGATAAAATTCCAACATTATTACTTCACATAAACAATCTGGAGCCACTATCCTCTTTAATAAATACATTGCCCCCGAGCTGGATTACGCAGAGCCAATGTCCTCGGGGAAGATCGTGGACTTGGTAACTTTCAGCACTCAAGTTCTGCATAACGGTTGTAATTACGTCATCTGCGTGACAGATGTCCGGGGCTGACGTCATCGAGACGATTATACACATAAGATTCTAGGCTTATACGTGTAGCTTCGTTCAATACAAATGGAATCAAACCAATTTGGTTCACTACTAGTTAGCCATTTGTCCACATTCTCTTACCAATCTATCTTTACACGTGCCATTGTATTATTAGGCTGGGAGATTTTACTCGTTCACCAAGTATTTTCTTTTACACTATAAATATCACATCCAACTGGTGGAAAGTGATCATCATTCCTGCGCACAAGCTTATTGTTACTCTGCCAGATTTTCTACTCAATCTACAGTCTACACTTAACACTTTCCGGTTTCTCCTTCTCGATTTCCTGCTATCCCCACGCAAGAGATGCCATCAATACTATATCTTGTATATCATGTGTGTGATATTTCAATGATGAGCAGAGTTTTTTCCTAGATCTTGATAAATGTGAGCTGTTATGGGACCCACACATTGCGAAAATCATGTTCTCGCTGTCTTAACCGAAGCCGATAATACTATAATGATATCGTACTTATAATAATTGATAAAAAACTTATTGAACTGTAGTTAGCATCTAGGTGAATCTCGGTGCCTTGATCATTTATCATTTTGAATATGATAAATTGTTTACTTATGCACTTCACATAACTTATGTACTTTAATTCTCAAAATCCGAATTTACAAAACGGCGTTTCTCTTCGGATCAGCCTAGTATTTTACCAGTATTTAATTATACATAAAAAATTTTGGTGTGCACACTTCATAGTTGCATACACTTTTACACTCGTCTGTGAAAATCATTTCCCGTGTGTCACAAACAAAGCAAAGATGTTTTGTTTATCACAAATAAAACATATTTGCCTAACTATGACAAACAAAAGAAGTATTCTCAAACGAGTGTAAAAGTGTGTACAACAATAGAGTGCGTATAAAAGGCTTTGTCATTATACAATCAGCACTTGCATACATGCAAATTAAACCGACCAATTACCGACCACATAAAATTATGGGGAAAAAATACGGAGTATTAGGTTGAGAAGCGATTGTGCCGCTAAAAAGGCAAATTTTCATTAATACTCTCTCTGTCCTTATAACTTTGACATTTTTTCTTTTTGGGTTGTCCCAAAAATTTTGCCACTTTCCATTTTAATCAATGAATTTGTGGTTCCTATTATTTCTCTTTCCTCTGCATAAAACTCAACCACACAATTTTTACTTTATTATTTCTCGTGTCAGTCAAACATGACAAAGTATTGAGGGACGGAGGGAGTATTACTAAATTAAAATAAAAAATGTTTTATTTTAAAATTTTCTAAAAGTGACATATTGAGTGATTACTTGTTAGTGACCCACCATCTATTATCTATTTATACTTTGAAATACACAATAGCAAGTCATATTTATATCTAAATAACACAACTAGTCATATTTTCCCCGATATAATTAGTCTTAGTCAATCACAATCGTATATTTTCACTTTATTCTCACTTTCTTAAACTCCGACTCAAGACAAATCGGGAAGAATATTATGAGACGGAGAAATACATGCCATTTTTTGTGAGATTTACCTTAATAGGACTAAAACATGGCATTTTCCCCAAAATATGATCAATTAGTTTAAACATTCTTTAACAAGACTTTTTATTTATGAATGAACCAAAATACCCTCATTGCTGCCCCCTGGACTGCATGCCGCCGACCACTTGCTGCTGCCGCCTTTGAAAAAAAATCTAGATTTTTTTTTTTCTGGTTGTCCAACATTCTTGCCGCCGCCGCCACAGCTGTCGTGCTACCGCCACCAGCAACCTTGGTTATGCAAAAAAAAACCAAGGGGCAATTATTTAGGTTAATTAATTAATTAAATAGAATTAGGGGTAAACAAACTTGATCTTATTTAGGGAAAAGCATACATGTGATCCTATGTTGGATAATTTTCTCATTTTTTAAAACAAAAGGTAACCTACAAAACCAAAAACAAACTAAGGTCGAGCGCCATCGTATAGTACCAATGTTTTACCCTAGCGAGAGCTGAGGGTGTGAGTTATTCGATGTCTTCGTGCGGCGCGGGTCGATCGACGCTCCTTTGGCGTCGGGGTGCGAGGCTTAGACGACCGAGGCAGCAAAGTGATGGAGGACAAGCAGATGACGAGCACAGAGATGACCGAGACCATGAGGACGAGCAGGTGGGTAATCTCGCCGCTAAATATGAAGGTATGGGAATTGGGAGAATTGAGGATGAACTACTGATTGAAGACGAAGAGGAGGGGGAAGCGGCGACCGGGGCAGTGAAGACGGAGGAGTTTCCGGTTGTTGGGACGATTCTCACGGACGAAGTCATTCGATTTCCGTTCTTCAGGGATTTCATGGCTGATTTATGGCGTCCGGACAAAGGAATCTCAATACTAGAGATTGGCGAACAGAGGTATCTATTTAAAATTTTCCACTCTGTTGATATGAATCGTGTTCTAGATAATGGACCCTGACTGTTTGATCAGAATTTGATTGTGTTAAAAGCGATTAAACCGGGTGATATATATCCCACTTAAGGTGTCGCTAGATGAGTTGAGATCTGGGTACATGTTCATAATGTGCCGTATAGTTTTGAAAATTTGGGAACAACGAGAAGGATTGCGAATCATCTGGGTGAAATTGTCACTTGGGATGATAAACAATTTAATAAAAAGAGGGAAACCTATATGCGTGTGAGAGTCTGAATGAACGTGAGTAAAACTTTAAAGATCGAGACCACTCTAAGAAAGAGTAAGGGAGAAGGGTACTGGGTAGATTTTAAATATGAGAAGCTCCCAAGTTTCTGCTTTTGTTGTGGAATTATTGGACACGCTGAGAAATTATGTCCTCTTTGTATGAAAATTAAAAGAGGGGCAAGCTTTGACTAGGCCATTTGGGCCGTGGCTAAGAGCGAGTGGACGGAGATCAAAGCCTAACATGGGTAGTAAATGGTTGATTTCGGAGGGGAGCTCATCAGGAGGTGGCAAGGACACAACACGTATGGTGAGGTCAGTGCAGGACACGGACCCGGATGAGACAGGAGAGAGCACTCAAGCTAAAATGGGGAATGCTATGAGTTCAGGTGAGACACAAGAAGTAGAGGGACCAGGAGAGCTGAAGAGAAGACACAGTTGGGAGGATGAGGCCAGGGGGAGCTGCAAAGAATGCTATGGTGCTGGACTTCCCCAAAAACGCGGTTGGGGTGGGCGCTAGTCTCCAGCCCCGCGGCCCCCGCCAGATGATCTGATGTTGGTTTCGGTTTTACTAGCTGAAAAACTTATTTACTATTTTTGTTTTGCTTTGTTTATTTCCCACGTTTTTTTTGTTGTGCTGTGTTTTTTCAGCAAAAAAACTTGTGAAACTAAAACAGAGGATGAACGAATTATATGACTTCTACAGAGGTAATTAATTCAAAGTCTGGTCATTGAGCGAACGATAGACAGGAAACTTGTTGTCACTTTGTAAACTGCTTTGGTCCGTTTGATTATGATAAATTAAGCGAGTTTGGTTTTAAAAAAACTAAGGTTGAGCGCCCAAATTTCTACTTCAGTCCCAAAATTTAGCGCCATGCAAGTACGAAGTATATCTGACAATAGTCAATGGGTGGATTCTATTCGTCGATTCACTAACAATCAACCACTCACGTACATCTTTGGTTTACTCCCGGATCGCAATCAGTGACCGTCGATCACCCACTTGAAACGGACGATCAAGATTAGATCCCCGGCGAATTTTCAAACAACAACCTCCTGGAGTCTCAATGTACGAAGTATAAATAACGCCAACCAACCCCATTTTCAACATCTCAGCCCTAAATCGTTTACAACAATCGACTCAATAATCATACCCTATCGTCTTCTTCATCCAATATCTCTGTGCAAAAATGTCTGGCCGCGGAAAGGGAGGCAAAGGTTTGGGCAAGGGAGGCGCCAAGCGCCACAGGAAGGTTCTCCGAGACAACATCCAGGGCATCACGAAGCCGGCCATCCGCCGCCTTGCCCGCAGAGGCGGCGTGAAGCGGATCTCCGGTCTGATCTATGAGGAGACCAGAGGCGTCCTCAAGATCTTCCTAGAGAATGTGATTAGAGATGCGGTGACCTACACCGAGCACGCTAGGAGGAAGACTGTGACGGCGATGGATGTCGTGTACGCGCTGAAGAGGCAGGGAAGGACTCTCTATGGGTTCGGTGGATAGAGATTTACTGAACATTGCTAGACGATTCTTCGTTGGGGATTTGGTCTATTTCTCTGTTTGGTTGTATTTTACTTTTTGGTGAACTTAGAACGTGTTGATTTTGTAAGTTCTAACCGGAATTCGGAATTAGATGTGCAGTTGTTTCTGCAATTTTTTGCTTTAGTCCTTCCGTTATTCAGTGATGCCATTTGCAGTAAAGCTTGTTTTTGCCTACTCCAGTTTCATGCTTATGATTTATCAACTAACTTCAGTAAATTAAGAAATTCTTCAAATTCAGTTGATTTAAGCTGAACTAAGTGTTACTGAACCGACTAGGGTTATTAGACCTTTAGCTATTATTTACCTTTTAAAATCTATACCTCCAAATACTGGATTTGGATTTGTTGTGTTAATTGTGTTACCTCCAATTCTAATTTACCTTTCACATGTGATTTTTCTTGATATTAGGTTAAACGTTGTGATATTCATTTATCCTATTTCATTGCTTGTCTTAGTACATCACTCCAAACAATTCTACAATAACTTTTTAACTTAAAAGGTACTGCTATATTATTCATAAAGAACTCTAATTGCGGCGAAAATACAGAGTATGTTTTTCACATTCTAGCGACAATATAGTTAAATCTAATAAAAGTAATGCCTTAATCTGATGGATAAGAAGTTTGAAATCTGTCTTCGATGGATGTTGGCTTCCAAGTTTAAAATATGTGACAGACCTCCACAGTATTCATTTTCTACTTGGGGTGCAATATTCAGTATATAGACCTTGAATGACACAAATATTTAAGATTGAACCAGTCAAAATTAAGGTTGCAGCAAGTTCTCTAGATGCATTACACTCAATATGGGTAGAGCTGGGCATATCATTTTTGAGTTGGAATTTTCCCGGTTTCGGTTCGGAACGGGTTGGAAGAATTTAATACCAAACAAAAACCATATGGAGTACTATTTTTCGGTTTGATTCCGTTCGGTTTAGTTCGGGTTTGGATTTGTTAATTTTTAATAATATGTGAAGGTTTTTATGAGTTTCTTTAGTTCGGTTCGGTTTTGTTCAGTTTTTATTTGTTTCTGTTCGGTTCAGTTTAATACAGTTTGAAAGAAATAGTACTCTGTACTAAACTCAAACTAAATTGCACACGATCAGTTTCGGTTTAGCTTGGTTTGGTACGGTTTGGTTAAACCAAACCATTATGCCCACCCTTATATATGGGGTGTTTGTAAGTGATATACTTCTACTTTTTTTTTTAAGCAGAAGCAGAATAAAAGTTAGTTTCCAAAAGCTGCCTCCCATAGCTTCTAGAAGTACATTAGAGGACCAGAAGTAATTCTGCACTTCGCTCAAACACTCCAACTTCTCTGTTTGCTCCTTGGAAGAGCAAAAATAGTTTTAGGAATCTGATCCAAACACCCCTATACAAAGATACTATGATTGAAAATCAAATAGATTATTTCACATCCAAGAAAATTTCATTATCGAAACATTAAATGAAATCTTATAAATAATATGTGTATAAATATTAATCAAAATAGTACAAAGATGTTTTTACTTGCACTGAAATTTGCTTATCTAATATCGTTTGGTCTAAATTAGTCTGATCTGATAAATGTTAGATCTCTGTGTATTTTGTTAACTATCCAAGTCTTTATGGTCTGATCTGAGCTGGTCTGGTCTGATCTACGATTGAAAACCGTTCAAATAAAAACTTCCTAAGAAATGCATAGGTACAATGTTATTTTATATGTATGATTAATCTCAAATCTGAAATACTTAAGGATAGAGGATGAATACGAATGTTTTTTTACTCGAACTGAATTTTGCTGGTCTTGTTTGATCTGTTTAAGTTTGATATGGACTCGTCTGGTTTGAATTAGTTTGGTTTGCTCTGGTAAATTTATGGTCTTTGTGTATTTTATAACTGTGGAAATCTGATCTAATATGTTTAAGTCTGGTTTGATCTGAGACTGAAAATAGTCCAAGTAAAAACAGTCTAACCTTTGGACCTGTTTGGCAATCGGAGTTTAGCGATTAATGCTTAGCGTTTAGTAAATTGTGTTAGCGGATAGTTAATATTGAATTTTATTTGGAGAATAAATTTGACGGGTTGTGAAATGAAATTTGATAAATTAGATACGTAATATTAAGTATTAGCAGTTGGTAGATAAAAATCACATAAGGACATTAGTACTCTCTCCGTCCCTTAAAACTTTGTCATCTTTCCTTTTCGGGACATCCCAAAAAACTTTATTATTTTCCCTTTTAATCAATATTTTGTGGTTTCTGTTATTTCGCTCTCTTCTGCACAAACCTCAACCACACAATTTTTACTTTATTATTCTCCGTGCTGGTCAACTTTGACAAAGTTTTAAGGGACGGAGGTAGTATATTTTAGTACTGGTCAAGTGATTCCTATTTTAGCTCTTACATCTAACATTTTCATTAATTCTCAAAGAAATCTGATGCTTAATTTGTTCAACGGTTCAACCGGATGAAGCAAAATTATTGGAAAGCTTAATCAATTTTTATGCACCTTTTAAAATTTCAGAATGTATGATTTGCTATATATTGGTATCAATCTAAATAAATTTGAAGGATCCGAACATCATCTTTACACCAGGGAAAGGGGGCAAATAAAGCCACATACTAACCAAAAAAGGTCAAATAAGTCCTTATATAGGAGGCTCTGTCTGGTCATCGCCATTTAGGGCAGTTTCCGGTGAAATTTTTAGATGAAATTTTTTGAGCATCTTATTCATTAAGTGTAGTTTACGCATACCAAATTTCATCTAAAACTTCAATTGGGATTAAAAGCGCAGTTATCTTCAGTAATTCATTTGAATGTCTTCCCGATTGAATTGTTAGCTGAAATTTGGTATGAGTAAACTAGACTTAATGAATAAGATGTTCAAAAAATTTCATAAAAAATTCAATTGAGAACCTCCCCAAATGGCGATGGCCGGACAGAACCTCCTGTATAAAAGCTTATTTGACCTTTTTTTATTAGTACGTGAGCTTATTTGCCCCTTTTATCTTACACATAAATACATAAATACAAATGTAATATCTATTTATATGCGGTGAATCATTTTAAGTCTTGTACAACACCAGAACAATGTGTAATATCTATACTCTATTTTGAGTTTTCTAGAATAGAACAGTGGGAAGCTAAATAAAGGAAAAAAGGATAACAAATACGTAAATACTATAAACATTTTTGCCTCAAGTGTTGTATTCCCTCCATAACTTTAAAATCTTCTCACTTTCTTTTTTCGGCCGTAACAAAAAAATCTTCTTATTTCTAAATCTTCTCATCATACCCTCAATAATTATGAATATAATACACTATTACAATTACTTTTTTTGGATTTATCCTACGTTCTATCACCTTATTCTACTATCTTCCTATCATACCCTCAATAATTCATATTCTCTTTCACTATTCTTAATCTACCTACTTTTCAAATGAGAAGATTTTAAAGTTAGGAGGGAGTATTTGATTATCTATACTCGTTATTATAGATTTTCTATATTTTCTAGACTTTCAATTATTATACTACTCGTACAGTCGTACGTATTATCTAAAAAGGTATTACAGAGTACATTTTAAGGGAATCAGCCAATCAGGTCGTGCAATGCACGGGTCAATAGATTGGTAAGAATTAATCTTGGCTGTTTGATATTCTTGTCTGTGGTTATATGAGTTTTATAAATCATTTTTTTGGGGAAAATTGTCAAATACTCCGTAAGTCTTTGTACCATTGTAAAAAAGTTAATTAGGTTGAATCAATTAAGTCCATCAAGTCTTAAAAAACAATCAAAGTGACCGGTTGATATTCGGTCACCTGTTAGACCGACGTGGCAATCCACATGTTTTTTTTCATTTCCTTTTTATTTTCCCTGTTTCTGTTTTCTCTTTCTTTCTTCCTGCCACACAACTTCTTCCCTGTGTTCTTCACTTCTTCCCCTCTGCGCATCACTTCACTTCTTCGTCTCTTTTTTGTTTCATTCTTCTTCTATTTCTTCCTAGTAAAGAACAAGCTCTGAAACCCACAACTACCTCAGATGGAGCCGCCGGACAGACGCCACCCGCGTCGCCGGTTGCCGGAGTGCGGTCGTGCGCGAGTCGTCGCCCACACATCTTCAATCTGCCACCCATCGCCCACAGCCTCGCACCCTAACCACCTGTCGCCGCCCTCAATTTCCCCACCCACCATCTGCCCAGGGGCGGATGCATAGCTTGACTAAGGGGGCAGCTGCCCCCAATAAACTCCAATAATAGGAAAAATTGGAGTCTCTATAATTGCCCCCAATAAAAAAATTAAATGCCCCCAATCCCCTACTCCTCCCAATTCTTGGCAGCCCAAAGTAAAAGATTATGTTCCGTATGCTTCAGTCCAATGCCCTCTAAAATAATATTGTATCGTAGATTCGTAGACGTATACTTAATTGATAGTTGATACTTCAGCTTTTGTAAGTAAAGAGAATTTTATGCATTTTCAGCCCATAAAGGGCTGAATTTTTTCAAATGCAGTCATTAATTATATAAGTAGTCCTATTTGGATAATTGGCTGAACTCAGCTGAAGTTTAAATAATTGACCTGATTACAAACGTTAGTGAGGCAAGCGTTTCCATTCAGCCTCTCGCTAAAAAACCTTCAATGCCCAATTTATCCCTATCTCTGCGTAAAACATGTCATTTCAACCTTGGCATCCAAAACTCGAGAAAACATTTGCCGCTTCTCTCCATAGGCAGCGCTGGGGACTTTGGATACCACACCAGCAGAACTGACAACGGAATTTCAAAGGAATTAATCATCTTCCTCAAGCTTTATCACATATTCACCTCTGAGACTCATGTCTTTACTGATCCGAATTCTTCAGAGTTCAGACGATAATCTCATTCTTGATGTCGTGAGTGCCCCTTTTTGCAAATGATTTGATCAATAAATAATTTTAAATATATCTTTAACTTAGCTAGTTGCCACAACTGTTGAGAGACACTTTTGTGTTATGAAAATAGTGAAGACTAATTTACTTAATAGAATCGGTGATCAGTTTCTTAGCGATTGTCTTAAGGAGTGTTTGGAGTTGTTTAAAAAAAACGCTTTTCAGCTTTTGGCTTAAAAAAAGTTGAAAAGAGTGTTTTCAAATGAAAGCTTATGCTTAAATTAATCACTTAAAAGCTAAAAGCTGGAAGCAGGTAGAAGAGTGCTTTAAACTGCTTCTCACTCTTTCTATTACACAAAAGTGTTGTGTAGTAGTTAATTCTGCATCATTTGTATTGTTGGGCTTTTGTACTTTGCAGCCCATGTAATAAGTGGACTTAGATCCATATACAAGTTTGTTATGATGTAAAGACGGATATAATGTTTTGGTTGATGAATAACAGAAGTTAGTTGCCTCATTGATATATGTCTCTTCTACGTTCGTTCAGTTTTAGCTCCAAGAAGTGGTATCAGAGCTTCAAGATCGGCCTGTGTAAAAATGGCGAACGGAAACTTGCTCGGGAATTTACCGATGCTGGACAGCAAGAATCTAGATGGTTATGATCGCTGGTGTATCAAGATGAAGACAATCTTTGGTTATCAGGAAGTTCTAGATGTAGTTATAAATGGCTGCCCAGAAATTCCTGCGAATGCAACTGAAGCACAACGGGCTCAGAATAGAGACCTGAAGAAGAAGGATTACAAGGCTCTATTCTACATTCAGCAGTGTATTGATGACGCAAATTTTGAGAAGATATTTGGCGTAAAGAGTGCAAAGGAAGCCTGGGATACTCTGGCACGAAGCTACGCTGGGGTAGAGAAATTGAAGACGGTGCGTCTTCAAACTCTAAGAAGACAGTATGAGTTGATTCAGATGGAGAAAAATGAATCCGTTGCTGCGTATTTCACTCGCGTGCAGACTTTGATCAACAATATGAAGACCTGTGGAGAAAGTTTCACAGATAAGGCGTTCGCTGAAAAGATTCTCAGAACCCTAAATTGCAAGTTTGATTTTCTAGCCAGTGCGATTGAGGAGACACGAAATCTTGATGAGATCAAGATTGAGGAGTTACAAGGTTCTCTTGAACTCTATGAACAACGAGCCAAGGAACGTGAATCTCGTGAATCCACTCAGGCTGCTGCTGATCAAGTTTTGCTTACCCAGTCCACAAACCGGAAAGATGAGAAGGAAAAGGGCTCCCGAGGCAGAGGTCGTGGCAGAGGGAGAACCACTCTGCGTGGTGGACGAGATAGAGGCAGAGATTTCAATAACAGTAGATTTGAACAAGGTGAACCCTCTTACAAAAGAGGTGGTGGACGAGGAAGAGGAAATCCTTGGAGAGGAACTCGTGGAAGAGGTACGAATGATAGGCAGTATCATGATAAAAGTGGCATTCAATGTTATAACTGTGAAAAGTTTGGTCATTATGCAAATGAATGTTGGTGGAAACCACATCAGTCTGATAGAGAGCAGGAAGCACATGTTGCTAAGAAGGAAGAATCTGATGAAGATAATGTATTACTAATGGTAACAACTGACTCTAAGTCTCAGGAAAAATCACTTGATTTCTGGTACTTAGACTCAGGATGTTCCAATCACATGAGTTGTAGAAGAGAATGGTTTGCAGAATTGGATGAGAATGTCAAAAACAAGATCACATGTGCAAATATGACCACAATCATGGCAGAAGGCAAGGGTAAGGTGCAGATTAAGAGGAAGGATGGGAGAGTATCAATGATTTCAGATGTTCTCTATGTTCCAAATCTTGGGCATAACCTGTTAAGCTTGGGCCAATTGACTGAGAAGAATTTTGAGATCAAATTGAAGGATAAATCTATGGCAATCTACAGCCCTGAGGGTCACTTGATACTCAAAGCACCACTGATGAAGAATAGGACATTTCAGGTCAATATTACTCCAGTTCAGAGAGTATGTCTATCTACTGTGGTTACAGATGATAACTGGCTTTGGCATCTCAGAATGGGACATCTGAACTTTAAAAGCTTGGCTCAGCTCTCAAGTCAAGGAATGGTGAAAGGGCTCCCTTCAATTGCAGTAACCAGTCAGATATGTGATGGATGTATGGTGGGAAAGCAAGCTAGAAATCCATTTAAAACCTGGCTTCCTTCCAAAACAAGTGATATTTTGGAGATGGTGTACTCAGACGTTTGTGGCCCATTTGAAGTACCATCCCTTGGAGGTAATAAATATTTCATCTCATTTATTGATGATTTCAGTAAAAAGATGTGGGTGTACTTGTTGGGAAGGAAGTTGGAAGTGTTTGATATCTTTGTGAAATTCAAAAAATCTGGTTGAAAAGCAGACTGGAAAGTACTTAAAAATACTAAGGACAGATGGTGGGGGAGAATATGTTAATGATGACTTTGCTAGGTTTTGTAGAGAGCAGGGTATTATGCATGAGATTACTCCTCCATACACCCCACAGCATAACGGAATAGCAGAAAGGCGTAATAGATCAGTGTTGAATATGGCTAGAAGTATGTTAAAAACAAAGAACCTTCCACACAGTTTTTGGGGTGAGGCTGTTGCTACTGCAGTATATATATTGAATATGTGTCCCACAAAGAGATTAAAGAATGTAACACCTGAAGAAATGTGGTCTGGGAGGAAACCTAGTGTGAAGCATTTGAAGATTTTTGGATCTATTTGCTACAGACACATACTTGATGAAAAGAGAAGGAAGTTGGGCGATAAAAGTGAGAAAATGATTCTGGTTGGCTATCATACTACTGGTGGTTATAAACTTTATGATCCAAGTAGTAAAAGGACTGTAGTTAGCAGGGATGTTATTGTTGATGAGGCTGCTCAGTGGAATTGGGAGACAACTGATCTAAGACAGACTGGGAATTATTGTTCATTAAGAGAGAGGTTGGCTACACTAGGAAGTGAGTCAGATCCAGCTCAAGAACTGGAAGTTGAGTATAATACTGATAATGATCAATACATGGATGTTAGACCAACCAGGAACAGGAAGAGATCAGTAAGGTTGAATGATTTTGAAATACTCAGAGATGATGCAATTGATGATGATGGAGATCTAGTACACTTTGCACTATTTGTTGATGTGGAGCCTGTAACTGTGGAAGAGGCCTGTCAGGATCCAAAGTGGAAAGCACCAATGGTAGAAGAACTAGAGGCAATAAAGAAAAACAAAACCTGGGAACTCTGCATACTTCCTGCTCATAAAAAACCCATTACAGTCAAATGGGTATTTAAGACAAAACTGAAACCAGATGGGACAGTAGCTAAACACAAAGCAAGGTTAGTTGCAAAAGGTTTTTTGCAGAAAGAAGGGGTTGATTATAAAGAAGTGTATGCTCCTGTAGCAAGGATTGAAACAATCAGGACAATAGTGGCATATGCAAATCTGAAAGGCTGGAGTTTGCAACAAATGGATGTAAAGTCTGCATTCTTGAATGGGCCATTGGAAGAGGAGGTTTATGTTACACAACCACCTGGTTTTGTAATAAAAGGTGAAAAAGGTAAAGTGTTTAGACTAAATAAAGCTCTATACGGACTCAAGCAAGCCCCTAGGGCTTGGAATAGAAGGATAGACAGTTTCTTTGACAAGCAAGGTTTTCTGAAATGTAAAGTTGAACATGGAGTTTACTCTAAACACTTGACAGATGGTTCACTCATTGTATGCCTATATGTGGATGATCTATTAGTGACTGGTGATAATGAAGTACTGGTGGAGGCATTCAAGGAAGAAATGAAATCAGAATTTGAAATGAGTGACCTGGGAAAGTTATCATACTTTCTTGGTGTTGAATTTTCTTATACAGAAAAGGGCATTATGTTTCATCAGAGAAGGTATGCATTGGATATTCTTAGAAGGTTTAGAATGGAAAATTGCAACCCAGCCACTACACCAGCTGAGTCAAATTTGAAACTTGCAAAGAATGCAGATGAAAAGGAGGTTGATTCAACACTCTAAGCAGATAATTGGTAGTTTGAGATTTTTGTGTCACAGCAGGCCTGATTTAAGCTATAGTGTAGGCCTTCTGAGTAGATTCATGGAGAGACCAAAAATATCTCATTTTAATGCAGTTAAAAGGGTGTTGAGATATGTCAGAGGCACTACAGATTTTGGTATTCTATTACCAAGTATTAATCAGCTGAAAGGTGATGTTCTGTTAGGATATTCTGACTCAGATTGGAATAGAGACATTGATGAGAGGAAAAGCACATATGGGTATGTTTTCATAGTGGCTCAAGCTCCAGTTTCATGGTGTTCTAAGAATAGTGATTCTGTATCACTCTCTACCTCTGAAGCAGAATATATTTCAGCTTGTCATGCTTCATGTCAAGGTCTGTGGCTGAGATCACTCTTACATGAAGTGAAGCTAAGGGACTTAACACCAGTTGATCTAATGATAGACAACAAATCTGCAATCAATTTAGCCAAAAATCCTGTGGCACATGGGAAGAGTAAGCACATAGATACTAAGTATCATTTCTTGAGGGAGAATGTTAGCAATGGAAAGATCAAGGTGTGCTATTGTAGAACTGAAGTTCAACTTGCAGATATTCTTACAAAATCACTTGGTCCACAGAGGTTTATAGAACTGAGAAAGTTGTTGAATATATACTCAGTTTCATTATTAGAGGGAGCATAGTATATTTGTTGTTTGATCTTGTTGTTATACAGAATTAAGGGAGCATGTTGTGTAGTAGTTAATTCTGCATCATTTGTATTGTTGGGCTTTTGTACTTTGCAACCCATGTAATAAGTGGACTTAGATCCATATACAAGTTTGTTATGATGTAAAGACGGATATAATGTTTTGGTTGATGAATAACAGAAGTTAGTTGCCTCATTGATATATGTCTCTTCTACGTTCGTTCAGTTTTAGCTCCAAGAAAAAGTACTTATTTTACCAACACTACCAACTTTTACTTTTTCAGAATCATTTTTTTCTCAAACATTACCAACTTTTACTATTAATCACTTTTCCCAAAATCACTTTAAAAAATCATTTTTTTAAAGTTGAAGCAATTGCAAACACTTCCTTATTTACTTTGTATAAAGAGATCTATTTGAAACCATCACAAATGAAACTATAATAGATCTCTTTCAAAAGATGAAAACTCGAAGAAAATCAATTGTATTTCAATTTTAGTGGTTTTTGGTATTGTAATATACTTTATTTAATTAGGAAATTCTTATGTACTCCCTCCGTCCCCTTAAGTTTGTCCCGTTTTACCTTTTTCGTCCGTCCCACTAAGTTTGTCTCATACCATATTTGGTAACATTTGAGTGGTTAGAATTCATTCTTACTTTATTTATACTTTATCAATTCAATACCAACCACACAATTCCACTTTTTCTTAAAAACCACACCACACCCCTCCGTCCCAAACTTAGGGGGACGGAGGGAGTACTTTATTACGGAGTATAATTTTTGGCTATTCAGATATATTGTATGGTGTGTTTTTCTTTATGAACGCTGCCTTTGCATGCTCTACGGGTCTGCCCCAATAGTTCCGTTTTCTGGAACCGCCACTGCATCTGCTGCCGCTCGTCGCCCAGAACAACTATCCCAACGGCTGCCAGTCTGTCTCAAATATCTTCCCAAACCGCCGCCTGCTTCCCGTTGGCCACACATTCTTCAACTTCCGTTTCCCACGCCTATCCATAGAAAGAAAACTGGGAAGGAAGAAAGATAAAGAAAATGGAAAAGATAAATTTGGGGCAAGACGGAAAAACAGGGGGGAGAAAGTGAACGGGAAAAAATGAAAGGAAAACGAAGGGCCTGGTCAATTTGAAGAAAGAAATACTAAAAGAAAAGGAAAAAAATAAAATTTATTGCCACATAGGTATCCATGTCAGAATTGACCGACAGTTTCTTTACTCAACCCGGTAAATAGCAAAATTGATTGTTTTTTAAGACTTGGCGGACTTAATTGATTCACAAAAAAGTACGAGGATCTAATTGACTTTTTGACAATAGTATAGGGATCTATTTGGCAGTTTTCCTTTTTTTTCACGTAACAATCACTTATTCCTTTCTATGAATTATATATAGGCTCGAGATTTTATTACTTGAACCGTTTTCAGCCCTAGATCAGACTAGACTTAAACATATCAGATCAGACTTAAACAGAATAGATTAAATTATACTTTCATTGTTAAAAAAACACAGAGACCATATATTTACCAGACCAGAACAGAGCAATTCAAACCAGACCAATTCAAACTAGATCTTACTAGACCAGACTTTAAAAAAACCAGGCCAGACCAACAAATTTCAGTCCAAATAAAAAGAACCTCAATCCACATTATTACCTCAACCAACAGACCAGACCAGGCAGATCCTAGGGGAAATTCGATGGCAGTGTGGGACTCAGTGGTACCGACAGACGACAGGATAGGGAGTGGCTGCAGGATGTTAGTAAGAAAAAATGGAGATGGAACGAGAGAGGTAAACTGGGGCGGTGTAGAACCTATGAACTTAAATGGAAAAGTACTTTCAATAAATCTAACTCGGGAATGCCCTTTATATCCAGATGCATACCCAAGAAAAAAACAATGAACAAAATGAGGAGACAATTTGTTTGAGGAAGATGCATAAATATTAGGAAAACATGAACATTCAAACACGTGCAACATAGAGTAATTAGAAGATTTGTGAAAAATTTTTTCATAAGGAGACAAGTCACAAAGTAGAGGTGAAAGTAAACGAATAACAATATATGTAGCGGCGAAAACAACGTCAACCCAAAAACGACTGGGAATAGAGGCTTCAATAAGCAGTCCTAATGAGTTCTAAAAGATAAGGATGCTTTCGTTCAACAACCCTACATGGGAGGTACCTGAATGGAACCATCAACAATGCCAAAAGGACATTGAGAGACCAAGAATGGTTCAAATTGAATGCACTAGGTGAGGTAGTCTTATACCGCTTTGAGTCAGACGATGAGAATCTGTGTGACCGTAGTGATATGTGTAACCGACTGAGTGACCTGGAAAAGATCGAGCCAAAGAAATGACATGCTTGCAGTATAGAGGGGGGATTTGTCGGAGAGGACTACATGTGAGCCGACTGCCACGGGAACCGCAGTGAAAAAAGTGAGTAGGGCTATGCCGTGGAGAACATAGGCGGCGCAGGAAGGTCAAAAGCAGCGTCGACGAAGCGGGGGTAGACGAGGGTGAACTAGTGGCACCTGAAACCGATGCAACAGAGACGGGGTAGAGGAAGATTGCTTCATCATCGCGCTCGTGGAAGATGTGGCATCTGGCGTCGTCATTACGAAGGCTGCATTAAAAGTATCATGACGGTGGCTGTAACACCCCGGCCCCACCGGACCCGAGGTAGTTACTCCGGACCAATAGTACTGTCCCCACAAACCACCACGAGCCTTTACCGCGCACTTTGTCCTCACTCATGCGCGCCCTGAGAAACTTCCCAGGGGGTCACCCATCCCAAGACTACTCCCGTGCAAGCACGCTTAACTTGGGAGTTCTTGGGTGATGAGCTCCCTTAAAAGGAGATGCACCTCTGTTGGTATGAGTAGTACTATTAATCCGTTTATATTAAATCTCAAGTGTTACAATCACCCCCACTTAGGATCGCAACGTCCTCGTTGCGCCCATAAATCAATCTCAAATCTCAATCAAATCCTAGAATCTTCCCCCGCTAAGTGTCTGCCCGATATCCAACGGGTCAACACACTGTCGCAGGGTTGCTCTGATACCACCTGTAACACCCCGGCCCCACCGGACCCGAGGTAGTTACTCCGGACCAATAGTACTGTCCCCACAAACCACCACGAGCCTTTACCGCGCACTTTGTCCTCACTCATGCGCGCCCTGAGAAACTTCCCAGGGGGTCACCCATCCCAAGACTACTCCCGTGCAAGCACGCTTAACTTGGGAGTTCTTGGGTGATGAGCTCCCTTAAAAGGAGATGCACCTCTGTTGGTATGAGTAGTACTATTAATCCGTTTATATTAAATCTCAAGTGTTACAGTGGCTGTAACGTGAGGAGGAAGAGAACCGATCTTTTTTTAGGTCTGGTCTCTTGATACAATGTGATATACGGAACATGTTACCTTAATGAGAGTTCTGACAAATACTACAACAACAACAACAACCAAACCTTAGTCCCAACAGATATTGAGGTCGACTAACATGAATCGATACATGATATCACCACCAAAAGGAAAAGAAATAAAATAAAGATAGAAAAGATAAGCTATTATAAAAAAGATAATATAAAAAGGGTAGAGATTAATATACCTAAAAATGATAAAATAAAAGGGATAAAATAATGTATATATATATAATGATAAAAGGATAAAAAACAAGAAGAAGAAAAAAAAATGAGGGGAAATAATAATACGAGATCACTCCTCCACACAATACCCCTACTGTGATCTCTCCAAAGCCATAGCAATTCTGACAAATATATATTTATAATAGAGAGTAGCTGCCAAAACAGATAGACTATTCAAATTAACGATTCAATTGATTGAACCAATTTTAGTGATCCCAAACTAGATCTAAATGAGTTGTTTAATTGATTTTATTTGATTGTTTTTTGCATTAAGAAGTTGGGTTTAGATCTGTAAAAAAGTAGTGGTAATTACCCGTTTGGGCCAGTTTTAAAGGCTACATTTCGTTTATAGCCCAAGTTAATTTTTCTTTCATATACTACCTCCGTTCTCTTTTAATTGCAACATTGGACTTTTTGCACTATTCACATATTCTACTTTGACTATATTTTATTAATTAATGTAGCATATATTAATTTTTTTTAAACATATTGTTAAATTCTTCTCAATCTAAATTTTCAAAATATGAATTTTTTATATTTTTTACTAATACGGAATGAGAGATATTAATGGTCAAAGTTGTGCGTTGGCAAACGTGAAATGTTGACTGTTGCAATTAAAAAGGAACGGAGGAAGTATAAACTTTCTTCTTTTCACTAACAACTTTTTTATTTCAAAAATAATCTCTCGCCCAGCAAGTCGTCTCCCGTATCTTCTTAGCAAACGAAAAACAGAGTTCGTTACATCAACTTCATGAATCTCCCGTATCTCCCACGCAAAATCTCAAACAGAAAGTTCTTCTTCTTCTTCTAGGAAATAGGTATGTAAATCTGACCCGGCCTCACCGAGTTCATTAGATCAACTTCATATATATCCTTTTTCTGCTTAAATTTCTGTTCGCCTTTCTCTCCATCATTTTCTGTTAATCATATCCCTTTTCAATTCATACTTTTCCGTTCAACAATCCCTGATTTGTTCGTGTTCTAGCTGATTTGGTAACCTTAATTTTTTATTTTATTTTATGCACCTATAGTATTGCTTTGTCTAATCGATCCTTTTCTGTTGTGTTTAGCGATTCATAACGTGTTTGAATTTTTAGGGTTTCTGCATCGATACTTGACTTGTTCAAATTAGAAAAATTACTATTTTTCTCACATCTTAGTGATTTGAAGCATATGTATTATGCTTCGTCCATTTGGTTTACTCGCTATCTAGTTATTATCACTAGATCCTTTGCGAGTGCTTAATTTGTTTGGTTTACTTTAATTTACTTATTTTGCAATATACGGAGGAATTGAATGTGAATCTGCTATGGAATGCCTGCAGACAACTTGCTCCTTCAGCACTGGATGCTTACCCTGTCGGTCACAATTTTCTCTCCTCTTTCCCTTAAGTCATGAATATAATATTTAATATAGAATTTTTTCGTTTTGCAGCTAGCATGAAAATATCTCAATTTGTGTATCATACAGTTTAGGCTCAATTTTACTTTTGTTTCAGGAATCAGGATCATAAGTAAGTGGATTGCTAACTAATTCATGATCTATTTTATTTTCATGAGCCTGTGATGCATGTCCTTGCTAAGAGTTTATTTACATATTCTGAGTTATGTTTCTTTATACAAACAAATGGGTTTGTCACATTTTGATTTTTATTTTTCATCCTTCTAATCTAGTTTCAATTTTGTAGAGGCATGGGCAACTTTCCTTTTCATACTGCCCCAGTATATACCATAGTCATGCTTTCCAAGATGTGTAGTAATTAAGAAATCATTTCCTTAATGGCCTGAATTCCCCTCTCTTAGTTCTTTTCAAAAGAAGCACGTGCACCTCCAAGCAGCCTCACAAAATGTAAGACATAATTTGCAATCATAGGCTTGAACACATTCAGCTCAAAATGGCCATTTGATCCCTGCACTATGAGGCCCATGTGATTTCCCATAACCTGGGCAAAGACCATTGTGAGAGCCTCAGACTGTGCAGGATTCCCAGTAGGAAATGTGTAGTTGGAAGACTATGATCTATTCACATGATCATTTGGGTGTACACATTTTGCACCTAGTTTATGATCAAGAAGTTCACCTGCTCTGTTTGCTATAACCTCAATAGCATTCATGCTACTTAGTGTACCACTCCCAGTCTGCTAGATCACAAAAGGAAAATGATCATTTAGTTTTTCCTCAGCAACTTCTTGGGAAGCTTGCATTATTTGCCTTCCCTATGGATGGTTCCAAGATATATAATTATATACGAGATAACTAGATCAATTTCTCAGTTCCCTACATAAAAACTTTATGCTCATCAATGCTGCCACTAAAGTAGAGACATATTCTCTTGTTGTGCAGGAATACATTGGGATGGTTTAATTTGCATTGGACAGAAAGAATGTGGAAAAGTCTTGGGGCTTGTATGACTGATTTGGAATTGTTATTTGGTCACGAGCGAAGAAGATGTCTATTTTTTATTCAAGGTTGTTTTATTACTAATAGATTTTGAACATGTACCCAACATCTGTCCTAGGTTCTAACTCAAGGTATGGAAGCTTTACTTCAGAGCTTTCATCCTATATTTGGAGAAACAGCAAATGCAGAGTTGATAGTGGCTAAAGATAAGTTCAGAGTCACATAATATACTTGATACATGTAATATATTGAAGTAAAAGATTGAACTAAGTATTTGTTGTGATATTTGATAAGTTGTTTTTGTTTCTTTTTGTTGTATTGTATGTGTTTCTTATTGTTGCATTGTGTTGCACATTGTTGCAATGTGTTGATTATTGTTGCATGGTGTTTCTTATTGATGTTTTATTATTGATTTTTGTTTTTTAATGTTTATTTATATTTTATTTATGTTTGCTCCTTTCTTGAAATAAAACTAGCTAAATAGATTTATACACAAACAGCTAAAATGATAAATTTGGATTTATGAATATAAACCAACCACATGATACATAATGAAACAATAAAAAACAAAAAAAATCAGAGTTATCAACAAAAAGAAACAATAGGCAACAAAAAGAAACAAGAGAAACCAAAAAAATGATAATATTTTGTATTTTATTTTTTTTTATTTTCATGTATAATTTTCTTTTACATTTAATTTTTTATTTTACACATTTTTTTAATGCTTTTAAGTTTAATTAAATTTTCTACTTTTTAATTTTTTTTAAAAGATTTTTGTATCTATATTTTATTTTATACCATTTAATTCCTTAACTTTTTTCAAATATTTATATACATGCATACAAAATTTAATTTTTTTTAATTTGTATATATTTCAGTTTCTAAATAATAAGTGATTCATAAAAGTTTCAATTGCCTTTTATAATTTTTAATATTTTCAAAAACATTTTTCTATAATTTTTTACTCGTTTTTAAGATTATATATTTTAGAGTTTAATTTAATTTTTTCATTCCGTGAGAAAGTTTTTCTTTTTTTTTCCTTTTTCTTTACCATTTATATATTTCTTTTTTTTTGTTTTATTAATTTTATAAAAACTTCAGTTATTTATATTTTTATTGTTTTTTACGTACATTTTATACAAGTTATAAAGGGTATATAAAGTCTTCTAAACAACAACAGTACAACTTTTCCACTTTTTAGTTTAGTGTAGATCATTCTCATTTTTGCTTTTGAGTTTTGTATTTCCAATTTTATATATGTTTCTTAACGTTTTTCAGTTTTTTTTTTATATTTAAATTCCGTTTTTTAAAATTTAACATAGATGTTTTCAACTTAGATATTTTTTTATACATTATTTGTTTTTTTTATTTTATTACCTTTTTATTTTTTTGTTTTTTCATATTTTTTTAATAGTTTTATTATTTTCTAATTACCTTCATCTTTTTTTACATTTTGCTATTTTTTTTTTGATTAATTTTTTTCTATTTAAAAACATGAATTGAGCAATTCTTGAAGTTTGTATAAATTTAACAAAGAGGTGTAAAATGAGTAGCGTAGTGCCTGCGGCCCTGCTAACGTTTCTTTGAATATAGATTCCAGGAGGCTTGTTCTATGTACATGGTCTATTTTTGAAAAGAAAATTTTAGCTAGTCTATTTTTGAAAAGAACTTTGGAAAGTGAAAAAAGTGATATTACTTTCACCTTTTAGCCTATTTGTGAAAAAATCCCAAAAAAGTATGGTTTAAATAAAACAAAACAAAAATTGGCCTCCAAAACTAAAAACAAGCTAAAATTTGAGCGCCCAAAATTTAGCGCCATGTGTCTCTAAATATTCAATATGTGTATTCTATCCGTCGATTAGCTAAATCAACCACTCACGTACAGCCTCTGCTTTACTCTCGGATCGCAAATAAGAACCGTCAATCAACCACTTGAAACGAACGATCAAGATTACATCCCCGACATATTCCTTCCTGGAGCCTTGATGTGTATAAATACCGCTAAGCAACCCCGTCTCAAATGTCCAAGCCGAAATCGTTCACAATTATAGATTCAGTAATCAAACTCAATCGTCTTCTTCATTCAATTTCTCTGTGTAAAAATGTCTGGCCGCGGAAAGGGAGGAAAGGGTTTGGGAAAGGGAGGAGCCAAGCGTCATAGGAAGGTTCTCCGAGACAACATCCAGGGCATCACGAAGCCGGCCATTCGCCGCCTGGCTCGCAGAGGTGGCGTGAAGCGGATCTCCGGTCTGATCTATGAGGAGACCAGAGGCGTTCTTAAGATCTTTCTAGAGAATGTGATCAGAGATGCGGTGACCTACACCGAGCACGCTAGGAGGAAGACTGTGACGGCGATGGATGTTGTTTATGCGCTGAAGAGGCAGGGAAGAACCTTGTACGGGTTCGGTGGATAGACGAGTTCTGATTATTTCTCGATGCTTCTAAATTTGGGATTTCATCTTTTGAATAGCTCGTACTACTATTGTTATCGCTGTTTCTGGGAACTTAGAACATGTGTAATGCTAACAACTTCAGTAATATAAGCAAGATGTTGATTTTGTCAGTTCAATTTGATTGCAGTGTGATGTTGTTGCGACTTGTGAGATTTGGATGTGAAGTCCTTTCTGCTATTTCATCGCTTTAGTTGTTCCTTTTTCCATGATGCGATTTTCACTGACATTAGGCTGTGAAACGATAAATTTAGGGCATTTAATAAAAATAAATCGACACCTGCTGTTTCATTTGAACTCCATTTGTAGAGAGTTTTTTTTTTTTTTTTTTAATTTTCATTGGCTCCCTGCGCATAATTTTGATCAACAGAAAGGTTCCCTTGGATTTTTTTATTACAAATCCTACTTAGCTTCAAAGGCAGTGACAGCCATGGATGCTAGGAATCATCCACCTGAAGTTTTAGAACTTCCACATGAAGTCTAAGGCTGGATTTTCCTGAGCTGCTCCAGTTGACAATTTGATCGCGTGTAATGACAATCTGGGATTTCATCTTTTACTCTTTTAGCTCGTAAGTTATCACTGTTTTTTGTTCACCTTAGATCCTATGTAATGCCAACAACTTGAGTAATCTAAGTAAGATGTTGATTTTCTCAGTTCAAATCCATTCCAGTGTGATGGTGTTGTGAGAATTGGATGTGAAGTTCTTTTTTCTGTTTCATCGCTTGAGTTGTTCCTTTTTCTATGATGTGATTTTCATTGATATTAGGTTATCAATC
The DNA here is from genome assembly GCA_945859915.1 of Cuscuta epithymum. NCBI lineage: Eukaryota > Viridiplantae > Streptophyta > Magnoliopsida > Solanales > Convolvulaceae > Cuscuta > Cuscuta epithymum. The sequence goes on along the minus strand of CAMAPF010000150.1, from coordinate 1,300,877 downwards.
TTTTAACAGAACATTGGCACTGCGCCTCGAGTTTCATTTGAACTGCTATTTGTTGATGTTAGACCAGGTCAAACTAGACTTTTATAAACCAGACCAGAAAATTTCAGTTCAAATGAAAACATCCTTATTTTCATTGTGTCCTTGCACCTAATTTTGCTCAACAAAAAAGTTCCCTTTGACTTGTGATTACAAATCCTACTTAGCTTTAAAGGCAGTGACAGCCATGGCTGCTATGAATTGTCAACCTGTAGTTTTGAAGGCTCTTCCTGAGCTGTTCCAGTTGACAATTTGAGTTTTTTTTCCCTAATGAAGTCTATAGTGATCATGTCTCTCTGTAGGTAGAGAAGCTCTCGTGATGATTTGCAAAGTCGGCCATTTGTAACCCCTATACAGTATACGCGCTTGAGAATAAACTGAGAACTGTAACCAGAACACCCATTTAGGGTTCTGGGTCCTCCGATGGAGGGGTACTAGAGATGTTAGTTTTCCACACTACAACAAAGATATAAATAATTGTATGTTTTTTTTGCATTTAATTATTTTACTAATATAATACTTAGAAGTTGAACACATGTATGATGATTTTAGGAAGGTGCAATAACAATCGAGTAAAAAACTAATGAATTGAGCAAGAGACTCAAATGACTCGTGCTTCATTCTTTAGTTTGTCAATAAGCTCATCCACAGATGAGAGTATAACTCCAGCTTTCCTCTTGGGAGGCTCATTAACTTGCACGATCTCTATATCACTTTTTATCTCCACATTCAACTCCTGAAGTGTAATCTTCTTTATTGGCTTTGACTTTGCTTTCATTATGTTAGGGAGTGTCGCATATCTCGGTTGGTTCAACCTCAAGTCAGTGCTGTAGAAAAGAAAGCATAAATTAACCAGTGATCAGAAGAACCATATGCATCAAAACAGATACTAGCCATGCACCAAAAGTGAAAATGACCTACTCCGTATTAGTGTATTACATATAGGAAAGAACTGAAATATTTTCAAATTCAAATATTAAACTGAGATAACATTACTGTTCAATGCAACCAAATGTTTCAGGATGATAAAAGCTTTTGTAGAAGCTAAGACAGCAGGATGGACAGGAATAAATTTTAGTGAAGGGGGTCGTACGTGATTACTGCAGGTAGGTCCAAACACAATGTTTCAATCCCACCATCAACCTCTCTCTCTACAGTTACCGTCTGTTTTTCTTGTTCCACAACGACCTGTTGATAATATAGTTAGAAACCAATGAATTAAGAGAAGAATGGGAATATGAAAAATAATGGATTTTAATTACAAATGAAACAGAAACAAACCAGCAGCACAATGAAGCGATTTAGAGCTTCAAGCGGCAATAGAGAATCTAATATGATGCATTCAGAAGTAACAAGATGATACAGAGAGGACATTAAAAGCCCAAAAGGAACATTGGAAAGGAGTGTCCTTAGCGTGTGCCTTCATTAGGAAAAACTAGATGAGACGAGATGCTAACCTTTGAAGCAAAGGTTCCTTGCGGCCACTGAAGAAGTCCTGCAACCATTTGACCAGTCTGATTGCAATCATCATCAATTGCCTACCAATGAAACATGAAGTGATTTATAGGTGAAGGCTAAAGTAGGTGTCTGCATCTTATCTGAACCGAGAAAGGCTTAATTGTAGAATCTAAAACCAAGCAGACTACTACTGAAACATGAAGGTTTATTACTTATTTGATCGGACCTTACTCCTCCAAACAATCCTATAACTCGAGGGTAGATAGATGAATCAAACTGACTATAAACATGCTACTTAAAAATATGAGTCGCCAAATAAAAATCAAACCAAAATCTGGTCAGTCCTGATACTGTATCTAGTTGGGCCTAGCTGACGCTAAAAAATGACAAGGTTTTGGAGTTTCCCTTGTCCTCTCAAGAACCCTATCACATTGTTCCTTTTCCCTTTAGCCCTTGTTTGGTGGGAATGTTTTGGAGGCAAGGATGGAAAGTATAGTGGTGTGTGTTTTGTTAAGTTTGAGGTAGAAGGGTGGTAGTGAACCCTCATCTCACCTCACCCCAGATTTGGGCTATTTACACAAGGAATTTTCACCCCATAATTACTCTCAACTCTCAAGCCTAATATACACTTGCAATGCATAATTTGATATCTAAACCAATGAAACAAAAATCCAAACCCTATATTCTGATTTCTGGAATACACCAATGAAATAGCATACCAAGAAAGGAACATAAACAATAAAGCAGAGCAAGGATAAAAAGCACAGGAGGTGAAGAAAAGGGAAGAACGACCTGTTTGCCAAGGAGAAGAAGTCCAGGCTTCTCCAAGTCAACAAGAGCTTTCAGAATTTTTGCAATCGAAAGAGGGTAAAGAGTCCTGGGTTCTTCAACGTGAATCGCCCGGTCCGCACCCATGGCTAACCCGGTTCGCAAAGTCTCTACTGACTGAGTCGGGCCAACAGTCACTGCCACCACCTCCGTAGCCAGACCCGCCTCTTTAATTCGGAGCGCTTCTTCCAGAGCAATTTCGCAGAATGGGTTCATCGACATCTTCACATTGCTGGTCTCTACACCACTCTTAGGGAAATAAAAGTATCAATTGAATCAAGAACAAAGGAATCGCAAATACATACACTAAAAATCAGATTTTTGAGTATCCTGCAACCACAACTACTATGTCCACAGGAACCTGCGATTACCTTATCCGGTTTAACCCGTATCTTGACGGCATAGTCAATGACCCGTTTGATGGCTACCATGACCTTCATGTTCACCGTGATTGTTACAGAAATGAAAAAGATGTGGGTGGGTGCAGCTAAGAGGCGGCTGATATGGGTTTTGCTTCAATAAGCATAGCAATTAGCAAAGAAAAGATTAAGCAGCCATTTGGCAGAGATCATTTACCATCTTCTTACACACCTTCCAAAAAAAGGAGATGTAAATTGGGCTATAACCTATAACTATAATCTGACAGATAGAGAGTGAGATCATGTCCCGATACTTACAGAGGCCGCCCTCTACTGAGTGACCACTCATAACAGTTGTCGGGAGTCTGAATTCTCCATACAATTACGGAGTATTGTCTAATGAAAAATAAACTCAGTATATTGTTGTTGTTCACAATGAGTATTTAATGTATAAGGGCATCACCCTTATTTGAAGATTAATGAGATGGCATGTTAGATTATTTCAAAGATTAACATTGAAGGAAATAGATTTTTTAGGGGAATTATTTAAATAGAAATTCCGGTATCAAGATTCAAATCTTGGATTATTATAGATTATAGTGAAAATGCATTTAATGCATGTCATAAAAAAGCTAACTATATGAACTTCATTGTTAATGAATAATTTAAAGCTTTGAGATTAATCAGAATTTAATGTCGTAAGAATTACATCACAATTAGGTGTACTCGAAAAACTCTTTATTTGAATATTATGAATGAAGATACTCTAAATGACCATAAATGACCCAAACGCACGGTTACGAAATGAGGCAAATATATACGGTTTGCAGAATGATTTGTGTGCTTACAATATATTGTATATCTCTCTCTAAAGCCTACAATTAGGTGTACTCGAAAAACTCTTCATTTGAATATTATGAATGAAGATACTCTAAATGACCATAAATGACCCAAACGCACGGTTACGAAATGAGGCAAATATATACGGTTTGCAGAATGATTTGTGTGCTTACAATATATTGTATATCTCTCTCTAAAGCCTATTATAATACCTAAACAAGATAATATTAACATTCTATTTTGTCTAACAGTATCAACATCATTGTTGATCTCTCAAATTTGTCATTCATCTATTCATCAAATCACACTTGATCATTTTCATTAAAAACAGGTTGTATTATGAAATGGAAGGAAATAAGTAGAAGATTGTGAAAAGAGTGATTATTTTAAGCATACTCAAGATTATGAAAAGAGTGATTATTTTAAGTATACTCTTGATAGAGACATAAAGTTATTAATGGTGTTTTAATTAAATGGGAGAAGACTCCTCTTTATAGGAGAAAGTGTGAGCTCAATCAAATTAGAAGATGATTATGAGCGACACAATTATTACTTCGAAATCATGATTATGATTTCCAAGTTATCTAGATGATAATGATAATTATAAGTTCGTTATCTAAATGAACTAAAAAGGCAAGTAACACTCTTTCGTGAGAACCACTTTTTTGGCAAAATATTCAAAAGTATCACCGGTACAAAATTGGCATTGATATCATATGTTAGGATCACAAGTCTCAATTTGTCCCTTTTGATAATTAAGTGAACACAAAAAATTGGTGAAAAGTTATTTTGATAAAGTTTCGCCATCCAAAAAACTCAATATCAAATTGATAAAAAAGGTTGTTTGAGTCATGCCAATATGCCATGCAGTGTAAATAGGTAATTTTGTGTTTATTTCTATAAAAAAAACTCGACTAATTACAAAAAGTTATCTAATACGGAGTACTACCTTCATCCTAAAAAGTAAAAACTTTGTTATTTTGTAAAATTTTAACCATGATTTTGTTTAGTACAATATAATGGAAATTATAAATTTTATATTTCTATAAAAGTACTTTTAACAAAGAAGATTTTTATATTATTTTTATATTATAAATGTTTTCCATTAAAAATATATAATTGGTCAAAATTTTGAAAATGACAATATTATATTATAGAAATGAATGAAATGAAATTCTATCATTTTAATAAGTATTACTAATGCATTGAGCCTGAATCAGCTTTGCGCTCGGCAAAACAAGTGTAGAAAGAGTGTGATATTGGGACACAAGAATCATGAGAAGCCACAACAATCAATAGTGATGAAATTGAATCTGGGTAGCCTAGACCCGAAAAATGGAAGAAGTTTAACCACCTTGGGAAAATGAGTAAAATAGATTGAACGTGATAGAGCCAAAGACAGGGGCGGAGCCAAGATCTAGAATCCGTGGTGTCAATTTATAAAAGAGGGAAAACTGTCAAATAGGTCCTCGAACTTTCATAAAAAGGTCAATTAAGTCCTTCTATAGGAGGTTCTGTCCGGCCGTCGCGATTTGGGATAGTTCCCGGTAGAATTTTTTGATGAATTTTTTTGAGCATCTTATTCACCAAGTCTAGTTTATTCATACCAAATTTTAGCTAAAAAATCAATCGGGAACACATTCAAATCAATTCTTGAATATAACTACGCATTTTTGCGTTCTCGAATTAATTTGAATGCGCTCCCGATTAAATTTTTAGTTGAAATTTGGTATGATTAAACTAGGCTTGATGAATAAGATGTTCAAAAAAATTCATCAAAAAAATCCACCGGGAACCGCCCCAAATCGCGACGACCGGACAAAGTCTCCTATAGAAGGACTTAATTGACTTTTTTATGAAAGTTCGAGGACCTAGTTGACAGTTTTCCCTATAAAAGATTATACGGAGTATATGCTTATACATAGAATTTTTATTTTTCAGTGATGTCAAAATACGGAGTATTATATACCCACATATGGGGAAAAAAATAAGTGGTGTCAATTGACACCACACCTCAAAGGGTGGCTCTGCCACTGGCCAAAGACCTATTTGCAATTGGCCTGATCATAGAACAGGTCAATTTTCATGCAATAAAACAGTAGCAGAGTGCAATCCAAGCATTAGCCTAGTTTTCCCTGCCATTGAGTATACATAATTACATATTGTTGTAATTATAATTATAATAAAACATATTTGCATGTTTTCTACTTAAACTCCCTATAACATATCCTCATTCTTCAAGTTTGGGGCTGTTAGATTACCCTACGGATCAAAACCTTTGTGTTACATTTCCGCCAATAATAACCATCTTTTTAAAACTGCAAATGACATTAAGATATGTCTCGTTACACAACTTTAAATTCTTAACTTCATAGAAGTTGATTTTCCTTAAGATTTTTGCTTGATTGCTAAATGTGTAAACTGATTTGAATGAGGTAAAAGACATGATCAAACGTCTGACAATTTTTCTATTTGTGTTGACAATGTCCTCGTTTGGAAATTGGGTTGTCAGCTAACTTTTTATTTTGGGGATAATCAAGTTGTTAATGCATGAAAACATGAGAGAATAAGGGACTATTTATTAACAGAGATATTTTCCTGTTTTCTACTTCTGTTTTTCGTTCTCTAGTTTTATGTTTTTATTTTTCAGTTTTTCTATCTCCAATTTTCTGTTTCTATTTTTTAGTTTTCCATTTTCAAATTTGAAAACATGTTCATCAATTTTTTCACCCAGTTCTGTGATCATCCGAGGACACATTTACTTCACGGGTTACTAAATGGTGCTTATTAAGACCCGCGTTAATATGTGGGGTCGATCACCTCGTACGTGTACCCATACCCCTAACCCTTACCCTGCCCCTATACCTCGTACCTCCACCCTACACCCTATACCCAATTCCACACCCTTGACCCCTATCCCTACCCTTATCACGATCTTACACTCTACCCATACTCTTTTACAACCCTTCATACCCACCCACACCTACTCGTAGGGGTCGGGGTGGGGTAACGGGTCGGGGGGTGGGGTGGTAAGGTCTAGGGGTAAGGGGTTGGGTGGGGGTAGTGGGGGGGTTAGGGTCGTGGTTAGGGGTAAGGGTGGGGGTAGTGGGTGGGTTAGGGTTGTGGCAGAGGTAAGGGAAGGGTAGGATGGCCGGTGGGGGTAGGATGGTAGTAGGGTGGGGGTACGAGGGTGGGGGTAGGATGGAGGTAGGGTGGGGCCGATGTAGGGGGCATGTGGTAAGGGGTAAGGTAGGGGTAAGGGGTAATATACGAGGAGTGGGGGTAGGGTGGGTCGGGGTGGGGTTGAGGTGGTAGGGGGGTGGCGGTAGGGTAGGGTGGATCGGGGTGGGGCCAAGGTAGAGGCATGTGGTAGGGGGTGGGGTAGGGTCATTGTAGGGAAAAGGGGTACGCGGGGTGGGGGTAGGGTGAGTAGGGTAGGGGTAAGGTACGAGAATGGAGGTACCGGAATGGAATCGACATCGGAACGAGACCAGACCCACCACTAGGTGTAAGTATGCAAATTCGTTGTAGTGACACTGTAGCATTTGAGTTTTCCAAATTTGGAAAACTAGTAAAAGTCACTTCTCCAAATCATTAAGGAAAAGAGAAACATGTCTCATTTTTTCCGTTTTGGAAAACGATTTGGTAAACACGTTTTTCTGTTTTCCTTTCTCCAGTTTTCCATCAATTTTTTTTTGTAAACACGTTTCCTGTTTTCTGTTTTCCAGTTTTCCAGTTATCTGGAAAACTGGAAAATATTTCTGTTAGTAAACAGGCCCTAAAATTCCAAAAATGGCTTCCTCGTCTCCTTAGATAATTGAAGATAGTGACAAACGGAAAAACTACAGGAATGAAAGAAATTGGGAGTTGCTGGTGATAGACGCTCCTTTGAGAAGAAAACCTTTTGCTCTTCTTTTAAACACACAGCTAAACTACTAATTCCGCAATAATTGTACCATTTTTGGGTTTTCGTTTTTATTTTCTATTATTGACTTGATTAATGTCGTGTAGTTTTGTTGTGGTTGAGTAACGATTTGATAGTAAAGATTTGATAATTATATTTATGTCATTATATGTCTTTTTACACTCTAACAACTATTTTAAACAGTTGATTTTACCAAACAGTTGCTCACAACAAGCTTACATAACCGGTTAATAAAAACAACTAACACAATCAGCTATTTTCAAACCGCTATTATAACCATCTAAAGCTAAAAGCTAACAACCGATTGTCAAACAAGGCCAATAACCTGAATCAATCAAAACAAATATTTTCCAAATAAGATGAACAAAGAAGTATAGTAAAGAGACCTCAGAAAATTATAGGGATTATTTGACTTTACATCTGTCTTTTTGAACTTTGCACCCCATTTGCAAAATATTTTGACTCTGCACCTCACTCCACTTAAAAATCCTTTGAATTTGCATCTCATTCATAAATTTATTTTCACAAGATGATATGTGATGAGATGCAAAGTCCATTATCATCCAGAAAGTGAGTTGCAAAGTCAAATTCCACCAAAATTATACCATACTTCATGAAAAGTGAAAGTAACTGATTTTAATACATTAAAATAAACAGATCCTAATATATCTTGAATTTTGAAAAGATAATGATATTTCAGAAATTAAATTAAATTATTACTAGTACGGAGTATTATTTTTGTGTATTAGGCCTACATTTTTAGGTCCGGTATGTTTCCTTTTTGTTCCTACCTCTAGTGCTGCCGTTATTATTTACTCCTTAAAGTCCTTAGTACTACCTAAATTAGGAAATGGCCAGATAGAGAGAAGAATTCTAGCCCCTTACAAATCACCTATTTCCGTGTAAAAAAAGAGCTGTCTCAGAGTAGTGTTATCCTGTTAAAGAAAACATTACTTGGTTATTATGGAGAGGCCACACTTCCTGAGTTCCCCGCAAAAGCCATCGCTTTTCGCTTCTTCATTCTTTCCACACGCTCTAGAAGAACGCCTCCATCTTACCCTCAACCAGCTTGGATTCATCCCATAATTTCTCGATATTTCCTACCAGATTAGGCAGAGTTGAGGTCAATGCCGTCCGACGACGCCGTAGTGATTCAGAAAGGGAACCGAACCGGAGATCCGTACATGATAACGGTCAATTGTCCAGATAAGACCGGCCTTGGTTGCGATATCTGTCGAACCCTTCTCGAATTCGGGCTCTACGTTAGAAAAGGAGGTAATCCTAGCTTTTTATTCTGTTTTTTCTTATAATTTTATCTGTTTTATCAACCTACTCCTGTAAATGGTTAAGCTTTAGGTTTTATAAACTGCTTTTCTTGTTTTATATTGTATTCACTGCAATTCTTGTTCCTGCTGAATGATTCGAATTTAAAAATTTACCAATACATCTTTGCTGGGATTCATGTGTAGCTTATTCTTGTTCATATATTTGTGTTGATGACCTAATTTATTATTTTGCACCAAAGTGAGCTGCTGAATGCATCAAGTTTTGTTCTGTTCTTTCGTGACAGTGGTTAATACTAAAAAGTTTATCACTAACTTCATGATTTTTATTGGAATCAGATTTTTCAACTGATGGGATATGGTGCTATGTAGTTTTATGGGTTGCTCCTCAATCTTACGCACCTATTGTGAGGTGGGCTAATTTGAAGGAACGCCTTCTTTCTATCTGTCCAACATGTTCCTCATTACTTTACTTATATCCGACATCTCCATCCGCTCCTGCATCCTCCATATACCTATTGACATTTTGTTGTCTTGATCGGAGAGGATTATTGCACGGTATTGAAGAGCTCCCTTTCTTCAAACATGTTTTTGTTGATTTACATTGTAATCTGATATTGTTTTTGAAATATGATAGATGTTACCAGATTTCTTTGTGAACTTGAGCTGTCCATCGAAAGAGTCAAAGTGACAACAACACCGGATGGCCGTGTGCTGGATCTTTTCTTCATAAAAGATAACTTGTAAGAATTACTTGTTCTCTCTCTCTCTGTAGCTTTATAAGAGAGGCCTAGGATTTTAATGTATATCTATCCAGCTAAATATTTAACAAGTTGGTTCTTTAATACTTCCTGTCCCCATATTGTTACCCACTTTCGCTTGGAATGCATATTAAGAAAAAGAAAGTTGTGTGTTTAAGATTTATTTCGAATAAAGAGAAACAGTATGAACTATACGATTCTTTCCATAGAAGGAAGCCAATGAAATTTTGGGTTGGAGAAAAAGGAAGTGTAAAGATAACTTTGAAACTAAGCAAGTTTACAATTAGTACTTCCTACCTACCTAGCCCCTAAAAAGAAAAATAACGTTTGAAAAATGTACAACTTTTTGGTTTTGCTAAAGTTCATCTATCATTAATCACGAGGAATGATATATTAATATGGTATTTCTCTGATTGAGTGAGAGTATGCCTTTGGAGAGAGCGAAGTAGAGGGAGAATATACGTGTGGAGGATTGCTTCCACTTTATGCTTGTTTAGCTCCGATTTTATATGTTGATTCATGTTAACCGACACCAAACTCTTTCAGGACTAAGGCTTGGATGTTACATTGGTTTGACTAAATTTATCATATATAACTTGTTTGTGAATCATTTTAGGGTAATTGAAGTAGTTTGTTTAGCAAACACGACACTTCTTTTGTAGGGAGACAAAAAAGGGTACTGGACAAGATCTTTTTTTGGGGGGATTGTGGGGGTCCACAATTAATATAGTTTCTGTATTCAAGAACTAAAAAAGCTTTTTTATTTCTATTAAAACTTAGGTGACACCCCAAGTTTGCATCAAAATTGAATTTTGCGTTCCATGCTTAAAAATTCTTTTGAGTTTTCACCCCCCCAAGTTTATGATTTATACTAAGGACCAGTAATAATTTTTGAAAGGCCAGATATGCCTTCATTTATCACTACTATCAAACAGGGAAAAATGACTTTTGCATCCCATATTGACATTAAATTGGACTTTGCACTATGCTTTTGTATTGTCCTTCAGACCTTAACAGAAAACGCATAATGGTGAGGCATGACCTTTGAACTCAAAGATTTTAGAACACTAAACATGGTGCAAAGTCCAGTTTTGATGTTAAAGCTTCCTGTCTCAACTATCAAGCTAAGTTATCTAATCGCCGAGTACTCACCGAGTACACGCTACTACTCATGGTAGGATGATCTACTAATTAGTACTCTAATTCGCACTATTCCATTTTCCCGAGTAACTTGCCCAAGTACTTGGCAATTTCCTCTACATGGTGACAAGGTTGACTCTCGCCGAGTTACTTGGCAGCCAATATTGTTTTTTGGGGGGGTTAAATCTGAAAATTTTAAACTAAATTGGGATTTTATGGAATTTATGAATAATTAGTAGGTATTTTAAAATTTGGATAGATAAGAATACAAATCCAGTCTAGGTTTGGGAATTGGGGACAAAGAGGGTGAAGAAGAAAATGATGACCTTGAACCCAATCAAGATTAGTTTCAGTCAAAACTCAAAAGTTTAGATTCAAGTATGATTACGCGATTGAATTTCTTAGAAGTTAGAGTGTTTATGATTATTGGGATTTGTTACTATGTCATTATTAGGATCGTTATTATTTCATTTATATTTAAGATTTATAAGACTAATATATCAATAGAACTTTGGGGCATCTATGTAAGTATGTTTTAAAATTTAATTAATACAGGGCTGAGTAATCACAAAGTAGTCCTGAGTAATTGGTCTTAATTATTGAAATTATTAAATTCCTGTACGATTGTTAATGTGACACCACTCACTTCAAAGCTGAAGTACATGCTAGGTATTAAGGTGTGTGCTCAAATTTATTTTTATGTTGGCTTTCAGGGAGCTCTTAAACATAAAAGGAAAACAAGAGGAAATATGTGAGAGGTTGTGTGGTGTTGTAGGGGAATCATGCATTAGCTGTGAGCTCAAGTTAGCTGGTCAAGAGTTTGAAAATTATCAGTACATCTCTGCCCTCTCCCCTTCAGATGCAGAGAAGTTGTTTCAATGTGAATTATCAGAAAAGGAAACTCGCTACTCACAAGCACGCACCCCAGATGTGGTGAAAACTAGTGTGGTGGTAGATAATTCCTTGAGTCCTGGTCACACATTGCTTCAGATTAGTTGCATTGATCATAAGGGATTTCTCTATGACATCATGCGAACACTGAAGGACTGTTATATTCAGGTCATAATCTATCCTTGCTATTCTTGTATTGAAATGGAGCTCACTTTGTACACCTTTTTATTGTTTATCAGCCTTATGAAATACTCCCTCTGTCCCAAATTTTAATTGTCGTGCTTTCTTTTTGGGTTGTCCCAAAATAAGCATTACATTTCCTTTTTTGGAAAGAAATGTGTGATCTACATCATCATTTCATTTTATTATACTCAATTCGATCACAACTTTTACTTTTTCAACTACTTTATTAATAATTGTGCCAAACCAAAGTAGGACATGTAAAATGGGACGGAGAGTATATTCAGCATGCTGGATCTGTTTGAAAGGAACAAGTAGTATTGAAGTTCCTTTGCGGCTTAAATGGGTGAAACTAAAGTAGAAAATGCCATTTTTACCCTCATTCTTAGATATACTTCTCTAGTTCTCTTAATTTTCTAAGAAATATAGTCTGAGTACTTTTTTTTTTAAGATAAAATCATAAATTTATTCATTTGATTCACAGCATGACCAAATTGCACAGAATCAGCCATTAATAAGGGCTTTACCAAGATTATCCTTTTGATTCACAACTTCACCAAATTAATTCTGGGTATTCTTGCTGTTCAGATAGCATATGGCCGTTCATCTGAAGCCAATAAGGGCCAGCGAGAACTAGACCTGTTTATCCAACAGAAGGATGGGAAGAAAATTGTGGACGCTCAGAAACAAGCTGCTCTATGTTCGCGCTTGAAGGTGGAATTGCTTCACCCTTTACCTGTGATTATATCAAACCGTGGACCAGATACTGAACTTCTTGTAGCCAATCCAGTGGAGCTGTCAGGAAGGGGGAGACCCCGTGTTTTCTATGACGTCACTTATTCCCTAAAGACCCTTGGGATCTGCATCTTCTCAGTAAGGCCTTTGGTTCATTGACATTAGTTTTGTTAGCAGCCATTAGTTTTTCGTATGAAAATATTTTCTTATTCCTATCCATTTTGCAAAGGAAAACAATTTCCTCGAAACATTTAGGGTCCGTTTGGAACCTAGAAAATATCAGGAAAATATAATTGGGAGGAAAATTAAAAGGAAATAAAATGGGGGTAACAAAGAATAGAATCCAGCCTGATGAATTTATTTTAGATTATTTCAAACTCAGTTTTAGTTATTTATATTATTTATGTGAAGACTAAGAAATCTAAATATACGAAGAAAGCATAATTTTTTTTTATTTTGTGTTGCATTTTCCGTGAGCTGAATATACTCATAGACTTTTGTGGAAAATGACATCTTAGTTTGGGAATAGGAAGGCCATCTTCTTGAGACTGTTTTATGTTTTAAATTGTGTGGGTTAATATTATGTTATGCATAGAACAATACTTCGTATATTATGGAAAGACATGTTCCACCAAAAACATTTCTTCAGACGATTTTCCTAGAAACAAATATAGCCTTTAAGGACTGCAAATTGTTACTGTATTTGATTTAAGGAAATGTGTTCTGTTTTGGTCATATTTAGGCAAAATTGTCTTCTTTCTTCGTGAACTGAAGTTAATGTGGGAACCATAACCATACTCCCTGTGATTTTTACAGGCAGAAATCGGCAGGCATTCAACATTAGACCGCGAATGGGAAGTTTACAAGTTCCTCTTGGATGAAAATTGTGATTTTGACTTGTCAACCGTGGTGTGTAGAAATACTATTGTAGATAGGGTTAGAAGAACATTGATGGGCTGGTGAGATTTTAATTCTGCTTGTTTATCTTCTCCCATGTACACTATACGGCAACAACCTATACCAGTTTGTATGTGTTTTTAAGGGGGTGAAACCTGTTTTTAAGGGGGTGAAACCCAGCTCGGTTGTACAGTGTATCGAAATCTTTTCATGTACTATCTTGTAACGAGTGATTTTTGCTGGTTTAGTTGTCTTAAGCATAGAGTTTGCAATAATGCATCGCCGAGAGGCTCAAAGGTTTCAAAGGGGTCATGCTTCTTGTTTATATGCGACCAATTTTATGGGTTTCACAAATTTCAATATATTCTCCAAAAACCTGACAATCCAATGGGTTATGGGTTTATATTCTCAAAACCGCAACATATTGTCTTGAGAATGAATACTAGACAAGTAGGAGTGGTCTAAAGGTGAATCAAGTTCTGGACTTGAGATCTTCATTTGGGATATTTTGGGTGAAGTTAGCAAGAAGGTGAATGTTGGGAGGCTTTTCGCTAATAATCCACTAATCCCAAAATTAGCACAGGGAAAACAATAAGTATAGGCGTTATGATGATTCGTCTCATCTCAAATAGCGGAGTTAGATTCTTGCTTTGAACATGATATTGTTTGATCAAGCAATGACGATTCTTTGGAAATTGGAGAGGTATGATGGAATTTGGGAGCACACGAAAGGAGTCAGTTAAGGACAATTTCTATGATGGAATTTGGGAGCACACGAAAGGAATCAGTTAAGAACAATTTCTATGATGGAATTTGGGAGCACACGAAAGGAGTCAGTTAAGAACAATTTCTAGTGAATTCATTTGTCACTCAAATTGTCACTCAGAGATAAAACATTATCTCTGAGTTCGTCGAAGCTCGGAGATAATCTCCTGAAATCGGATCACTTATTGTTTTGGAAACTATCATCATAAGACTTGACATGTTAATAATGTTTTAATTCAATGATATGTGAGTTTTATGTATATTACCACCAGTGTAATATATTACTCATATTGTGGTCATAAAATAAGAAGTATTTTTTCTTCATTTTAAGCTCTTATTGGAAAGTGATTACAAAAAGGAAAACATATTAAACAATGACTTAATGAAAATTAGTTTAAAAGGTGATGTGATTTTGTATTTTATCAAATATATGAGATATACGGAGTATATCAATAAAACTCACATAACAATGTCTTGACCTCCACTAGTTTGAAAAGAAAATAAAAGTGTTTAACATAAACACACCAGAATGAACTATAAAGAACCTTAAAATTAATGGTGAGATGGTGCTTTAAAAATCATGCATCACTAAAAAAGCGTGTATATGTAAAATTCTCCGTAAATAACAAACAACTCAGACAAGGATAACAAAAAAAATAATATACTCCTTCCATCTCATAAAATTCTTCTCACTTACTTTTTGGACCTCCCACAACAATCTTTTAATTTCCCATTTTGGAAAGTTTCGTGTGTCTATCATTCATATATTTTTTTCTTATAAAACCGATATCACATAATTTCACTTTATTCTCACATAATTTCACTTTATTCTCACTTTCAATCAGAAAACAATTTTATACGACACAGAGTAACAATTTAAAAGGAAATTGTTCTAAATAAGAGTAAAACTTAAACAAACAAGATGCACAAATAAGAATAATTATGTTTTATTTTTAAAATATGACTTATTTATTTCTATGAAAAAAATAGGAGTGAATGAGTCATACTTTATAAAATAGATAATCCTATTTTTTCATTTTATCTATGTATTATCTAATCTAAATACGTATAATGTGTAGCATATTTAATAAGAAAATAGTAAATATCTTTTCTAGTATTGTTGTCTAGTAGTTCAAATATTATTAATTATGGTGAGTGACAATAAGCACAATAACGCTAGCAAATATTACTCGTACAACAGTGAAATTAACAATGTAATGTTTTAAGTTATAAATTTATAAATTATAATAATGATATTAATAAATCTAGTAAAAAACAACAATGATACTAATTTTATCATATACGAGTACGTAGTACTAAGGTTTGGATCTGATTCTTAAAACTGCTTCTACTCCTTCAAAGCAAAAACAGAAGTTGGAGTGTTTGGGTGAAAGTACAAAAGTGATTCTCGTGCTCTAATTTACTCCTAGAATCAGTTTTTTTAGAAGCTAGGGGAGACCAGCTTCTGAAAACTGATTCTCATTTTGCTTCTGCTTTAAAAAAGAAGCAGAAGCATAATCAGTTCCAAACACCCCTAAGTCCAACATAGTAGGCTCTACGTCAGCAAAGTGGCAAAACTCCTGTATAGAAGAACTTTACCTTAAAAAGTTAAGACCTCAAATTTTCAGTGCAAGGCATTTGAAGAATGTGGTTTGAACTTGGAACTAACACAGTACGACACTTCACGTAAAATGTTAATTGGTACACAAACAAAGCTCTGAGAAAAGTAGAAGCTGCACCCAAACTGCACATCTTGCACCTCACGAATTTGTTCATCTTGAAGACTTGTACAGTTGCAAAGAATCTATCATCCTGTTTCAAAAACTATTCTGTCCCAAACAATCAAAAGCAACTAATCTTTCATGTAATTTGCCAAAAGGAAAAAAGTCACAACGGCAAAAATGAAGACGTCTATAGATTATCTGAATCTATCAAGTCCACCTAACTTCACCAAATAGAAAGCAACAATGTGTGACAAAACTCAATCCCCACATACACACATCAAGAGGTATAAGTCCCACTTGCTTTAAGTACTTCCTAATAATAGTACCAAGAGCTGAACGATGCTAAAAATGTATAAAGATACATGGCTTCTTCATCATGCATACTCACAACTCACAACAAGTGTAGAGAAGAGATATGTTGAAAGCAGACACATTCAATTTGTCTGCATTGCTTCAGAATGATACTTTGCTAAATCTTCATCAAGATCTTCAGCAGATACCTTTTTGTCTCCGCGGTCTCTTCCTCTCCCTCGCCCACCTTGAAATCCACGCCCCCTTCCCCTACCTCCACGCGGTCTTCCAAACCCTCCACTCCTTCCTTGCCCACTGTTTATGTAGTCAACAAAATAAAATAAGAATACATCAGAAAGGCAGAGATACCAACATTCACCAGTCATAGTCAACATTCATAACTGCGTATAGAAGTGCAGGGGAAGACAAGAAAGAGTATGTGGGGTGGGGGATAAAAGAAAGGGTATCAACAACAGTTCATCCAAACGATTGCAAGTTATCTGAATGTGATGACATGCATCATTACTCATGCTAAAGAGTAAATAGTCTTCCTTGTCTTATAAGTGATTGATTAACCTTACAGTGGAAAGGCGTGCTAAAATCCCGTTTTTTGCACAATCTCTATGCTAAGATATAACGGTTACACCCAGTACCAACGGTTTCCAAAGGCGCTTGAGGCTTGTGCCTCTAGTTTTCTGAGGCGGAGTACAGCGAAAGCCTTGTTTTTCTAAAACATTCTTATCTCTCGCGACATTTGGGCTGATTTTCTTTTAAGCCACAGGACTGCAGCTCTGAAGCTTGGACTTCTTAGATATTTTTAGTTTTTTCCTCCTAAATACTAAAACTGTAAAACACACCCAGCCCTAGTGTTCCCGAGCCCCCTAGTACTCAGAAGTCAGATCCTTCCTCTGACAGTAAACACGAGCAGTTTCCCAACAGCATTAATCAATCTTTCTCCCTCTTCACCAATAGTCTTCCAACGGTAAGAAAATCGATCAGGTATTCGGCTTAATATCTCACCGCTTATCATTCTTTCTCTATTTTCATAATCTGTTTTTTGAGTTCATATTCTATTTTGTGTTTCAAGCATATGGTTTACAAAGGCACTTACAGGGCAGGCTTTGATGAGTGCCTCAAGGTGAGGCGTACAGAAAAGGTATCGAGGCTTAGGTTTTTTCCCGGACAAGAGGCTTACGCCTCAAAAGTCCACACAGCGCCTTGAGGCGCGCCTTGAGGCCTTTTAAGGCTATTTTCCTTTCTTTCTATCTACTAAATGTGGTTGTAACTAAAAATAATTTCGGTGTATTTCATTCTAAAAAACGCCCAAAGAAGTCTTGTTTCATTTAAAATATTCATTTAAACCCTAACATATACTTTCTATTTAGCACTCTAGTCATTAAAATATTTTCATAATTCTGTACAAAGACGTTTTCATACTCCTGCACAAAGAAGTTGACAACTTCTTACAACCGCAAAAAAAGTAAAAAACTTTCTTTCTTCCATGTAACTTCTCTTCTCTCTTCTTCTCATCCTCCTCTTCTTCATCTCCTCTCCTTTATTTCTTCTCATTCTCCTGTTCTTCTCCTTCACTTATTGAGTTGTTGGTCATGTTTTCCTAGAACTGGTCAAATCTCTTTACAGTGATTATGGAAGGGATGAAGGTGATAAGGGTATAAGATATGATGAATCTTCCAAAGAGCCTACCTGTCATGATGATTAAGCTTTGAGATTTTTAAATTGTCATATGTGTGATGTGTGTGTTTGTGTGTTTGAATTCACATTCCGAACTATCATGTTCGATGATGTGATCATATGTGTGTTTGAGACTTTTTCGACTTATATTATCAAATATTTAGTTGGTTATTACTAGTTTAACTACTTAAAGTTTTATTTGTTGGTATATTTTGAGGCTTACACCTCAATATATGGATAGAGGTTAAACATTCATACTCATATTTAACATTTTAACTATTGCATTGAGTGCTTATGAACTTCCTTTGCAGTAATATATTGTGTTCCTTTCTGATTCAAATAAAGCAAGATTAATCTAATATATCTTGGTTTAATTTCCTAGTTTCCTCAACTCAGGCCTAACCTATTCTCCTCAACTCAAACCAATTGTTTTTTGTTTTTTTGCAGAGCAGCCGATCTGGTTCTAAAAAAGGATCCTGCTGGGAATCATGGACTAAAGTCAAGTTGCCCGAGGGCAAGAGCGGTAATGTATACTTGAAATGCAGGTATTGAATAAGGTCTTCACAGACGGAGTGAAGAGATTAAAGTACGATCTTGAGAGAATACATAAAATGTGGTTCCATGCACCAAAATTCCATCTTGTAATTTTTTTTCAAAACTGTGTAGTTTTTATAAGATGAACTAGTATTAGGAATTATCTAGGTTACTCAATTTCTTTTACCATTACTTTACACTTAAAATGAGGCTTATGCCTCATTACACCTCACAGCAAGCGTTAACCGTCTCGGGACCGACGGTTAAATAATGGTTATTCGCTAAAAATTTTGAGTCTGCTGCACTCCTTAAGGGAAAGCACTTGGTAAAATTGGTTTTGGTTAAATAAATAGATCCAATCATTCTTATTCTTCACATTATTTTATTGATCTCATTTTCATTTTCATTTACCCCAGTGCCGCAAAGGCTCCCACCTACGGTGGGGTAAGGGGGGATCGGATGTACGCAGTCTTACCCCTGTAGTCTTACCCCTGTACTAAAGCACAAAGAGACTGTTTCCGGATGACCCATAGTGAAAATCGCGACCAAAATTGCATAGACTGTCTATTGCTTCATAACAAATAAGCGCAGACAGTTTAGTGAGCCATTTTGCTCTATTCCATCATATTCTCAAGAAAAAAAATGAATCTTTGGCTCCATTGCAAATGATGGAAATTCACATTATTTTACTCATACGCAGAATAATCCCATTAATGTACAGAAATGTGACTTTTATTTATATTTGGTTACCCAAAAAATGAAACATATATACCAATCACTCATTTCTAACTGTCAACATAAAACTGCCATTCATTCATTTGACTATATGTTTCACATGCTCATAACAATTTTCCAATGATTAAAAACCAGTTTTCAATTAAAACACAGAGATATTCTATTGAAGCAATTGTAGGTTAGTCAATATGAAACACTAAAACAACAGTGATATTGAAGGATCGATAGCCAAAAGATGATTTACAGAAACGTATGCAGGATAAATATACCTAGGGAGAATTCCGGTGGGATTTCCGAAAGAAGGAAAGACAGGCGGGGCAGGAGTCACAATGTTTGTGCCAACAATCTCAATCTTCATTGGTTTTCCATCAAGCTGAACATTGTGATATCTTTTGATAGCTGCTAATGCATCTTGTCGGCGGGAGAAAACAACATCTGCTGTTCCCTAGAGAAATTGATTTTTTCCTTAACCCCAAAGAAGAATATGTGCAGGAGTAGCCAGAAAACCGAATTCTTCCCTAGCATATATATGTACCTTTGATCTCCCACTTCTGTCATAATGGATTCCATAGCGCTTCATATCTCCAACATCTGAAAATAGTTCCTGCATTACACCACATCATCAATTTATTAGATAAGGGATGAAATTTAAGGAATGTTTGCAATAGCTTAAAAAAAGCACTTCTTGGCTTTTGGTTTAAAAAAATTAACATTAGTGTTTTCAAGTGACAACTTCTACTTAAAAAAACGTTTCTTGGCTTTTGTGTGAAAAGTGCTTTTTACTTTTTCTATTACACAAAAAAGCACTAATTTTACCAAACACTACCAACTTTTACTTTTCAAAATCACTTTTTTCTCAAACACTATCAACTTTTACTACTAATCACTTTTTCCAAAATCACTTCAAAAAGTGTTTTTTTAAGCAAAAGCTTTTGCAAGCGCTCACATAACAATAAATGAAAGTTCAAGAAAAGTAAATAAACCATTGTATAGAAACTGGAAAGGCATAGAAAGCAAAGTAAACTAGTTTACAGTCCAGAGGAGCTCAGCTATAGTGTTTCAGCTTAACAAAATATACTTGATGAACAATAGTACAATACTAACTACATATTGTGCTGGTATATATAGACACACAAGAACTGCAATTACACGCATATTGAATTATGTACTTGACTCTTATTAGATCCCATGCCTTCTCCTAACTCCTATTAACAACCCCCTCCTACATGAGTGATTGACTTTCTGATTAAAAATACGCATATATTTGGGAAAGTTGGATGCAGAAGAAAACCTTAAGATCTTCGTTAGACACGCCATATTCCAGATTAGAGATAAAGAGCTTCGTGCCAGTCTCTATGGAGGAAGCTCGACCACCTCCGACGATCTGTCCGGGAAACGCCGTAGGCTGGTCAGCGGAAAACATGTCATGATTCCAAGCTGCGTTCGGTGCCTGAGCAGCAATCAATGGGAACAACTAAGCAGATTTAAATCAAAAGCAACCTCCACGTAGTTAATTGGAGAACAGTATCAGTGCACAAATCTAGAAAAGTTGACACCTTGGCAGTTTCATAAGGTGCGTGCCGGTTAGAGGAGCGGTTGGGGATCCGTCGATCTGGTCCAGCTCCACGACCTCTTCTACTTCCTCCGGAACCCCTGTTCTTCTTGATGAGATCGTCGAGGCTCATACTCAAGGACGCTTCTGCCATTTTAGATCGAGGGAAGGGAGGACGCGATGAAACTAGGGTTCCGGACTTCCACACCTCACAGAAATAAGAACGAAAGAATTAAAGATGGACCGGCGGAACAGATAGACCTATAGAAGATATTCAAAACATTGAGCCGTCGTATTGTGTAAATATAAATTAATATAACCAAGTAAAACAACAAAATACCACAAGAAGGTGTCGTGGTGTAGTTGGTTATCACGTCAGTCTAACACACTGAAGGTCTCCGGTTCGAACCCGGGCGACGCCATTTATTTTTGCCTATCTTTGACTTGTCTTAATCTCGAAAACATTGGCTGCTCAAAAGAGAAAATTTACAAAAAAGAAGGGCCCAACCGGGTTCGAACCGGTGACCTCTTGATCTGCAGTCAAATGCTCTACCACTGAGCTATGGACCCTTGTTGTTTAAGACTTCCCATGAATTACTTATATTATGAATCGGTGAAGTTAATATTATAAACTATACCCCGTAATTGCTTTTTTTGTTAATTATTTATATAACTTAAATTAAATAACCAGATTGAAATTTCATTTTTATAATTATTAGGATAGTAAATTTTCTCTTACTGGTCCACATTTCATATGTGAAGTCACTAGTTAACACATCACATATATGATGTATCCTCATTTACTACTTTAACTTATTGAATATTATATTCTCTCTTTTTTTGCAAATGGGAACTCACGAAGTCCTAGATTGAACATACATAATGACTACTATTTAAAAGTAAAATGAACAACTTTAATATATGATAAACATGTTAGAGAAGATTAAGTAAAAATATAGATGAATAACTGAATAAGAATACAACAACAAAAAAAGAAATATTGGAATTTCGAAACAAGTAAACAGCCGTCAAGAAAGTTATACTAGTAACAAATAACTACATATGCTAGCTTAGTATGTACTCAACTAGTATAACTTATAAGGATTTGCATCAATTTTGAGAAATCTGTTGATTTAGTCCCGTAACTTATAGTTATACCCGATATTGGTTCTGTAACTTTATTAACTTGCAGATTACATCCCGTAACTAATAAGTTGGTGCAATCTTGGTCCTTCTCTGCCGAAACTTACCAATTTCGCCGGAAAAAGACACATCATCTGCCACATGGTATATTATTTGGAACTCATTTGCTGACTCAATGTTGGCCCTTAGCTAGAGTTAAAAAATTATTTCTTCTTGGTTGCAGCAGAAGCATTTTGAATGAAGTTTAAAGCTTTCTAGATTCATGTTTTAAGAATAAAGCATTTGAAATGTTACATCATCTTCACTTCTCACATCTTTAACATGAGAAAGACTAGGAGCAAAAACACTAGCCCCACAACATCTATGAGGAGCCTTTTATTTTTAGTCTTCAACTTTACAACCTCTTCCTCTTTTGAATTGAGTCTTCTAACCAATCCGGAATTATCATCGTTCAACGATGGCACATAGGTGGGTCCGCCCATTCAAAAAATCTGCAACCTTCTGTCTGTATCATAACAAGATGAAGCTTAACTTACTTTTTACTGCTTTGAACACAAAAATACATTATCAAATGCCCCCAACAAATAGAAGATGGTAATTTTATTAGCAGAACCTAGCTTAAAATATAAAATACATTTTAATTTTCAAACAGATTTATTATTCAAATGCTATTCTTAAATTTCTAGTTTATTTAGTAAAAAAAGAAACAAACAATGTAAATTGAAAAGCTGAACTTCTTACTCTGCTTCTAGCGCACACACGAAACCTCCTTCCAGGATCTTTATCAGTCCAAAAGTTAGAAGAGAAACCTTTTTTACCACAATCACACTCCATAAACTTTTGTCTGATCGAGAGCCGTTACTAGCAGATTTGAAGAATAACTCACTCTCTCGACCCCTTTTGCTGATCCGATAATAGGCTTGGTATGGTTGTGCACGCACTCAGCGAAGAGCTTTCGTACTCTGGTTTTTTAACTCCAGCTAAGGGCCAATATTGAGTCAGCAAATGAGTTCCAAATAAATACCATGTGGCAGATGATGTGTCTTTTTCCGGCGAAATTGATAAGTTCCGGCAGAGAAGGACCAAAATTGGACCAACTTATTAGTTACGGGATGTAAATTGCAAGTTTATAAAGTTACAGGACCAATATCGGATATAGCTATAAGTTATGGGACTGAATCAACAAATTTCCCCATCAATTTTTTTGTAAATTATATAGCTACGTGTTTTCCATAGGATTTGCATCTACGTGTTTTTGTAAATCATACCCTCAAATCATTATAATTAAACACTTATGTCACTCAAATCTCAAACCAGCAACCTAATGAAATACTCCTTCCCTTAGATCTTCTCACTTTCCTTTTTCGTCCGTAATTAAAAAATCTTCTCATTTCTAAATCTTCTCATTATACCCTCAATAATTTTGAAAATACTACACTATTACAACCATTTTTTTGGATTTATCCTTACTTCCATCACACTATTCCACTATCTTCCCATCATACTCTCAATAATTTATATCCTCTTTCACTATTTTGGGTTAATCTACCTACTTTTCAAATGCGAAGATTTTAAAGTTACGAAGGGAGTAAAAATTGTGAGTGAACAAAACTACTCTCTACAATTGCAAGTAGGACGAATGAAAGGAGATTGAAAAATAAGGATGTTTTTACTTGGATCGGAATTTTCTTGTCTGGTCTGGTCTAGTTTCTGTGTATTTTATAACTGTCCAAGTCCAGTTGGTCTGGTCTGATCAGGTCTAGTCTGGTCTGGTCTGGGGTTCAAAGCAGTCCAAGTAAAAACATCATAATACTACATTCGTTCTTTTTTAGTTGTAACATTGGTGAGTACTAAGTTTTGCATTGTTCGCATATTCTACTTTGATTACATTTTATTTATCAATGTATTATAAATTAATTTTTTTAAAAAAATTGTTAAATTCCTCTCATTCTAACTTTTAAAATATGAATTTTATATTTTTTTACTAATAAGAAGTGACAGATATTAATGGTCAAACTTGTGTTTTGTCAAACGCGAAAGGTGCATTGGTATAACTAAAAGAGGGCGGAGTAAGTGTTAATCTAAAAACGTGTGAGTTTAAAGAAAAATGTTTGGTGTACACATTTTTGTACATTCGTCTGTCTCACGCGGACAGAGTTGTCTGTTCATAGACAGTTTTATATAGTTGTTTGTGGACAGACAATTCTGTGTGCGTTAGACAGACAAGTATACAAAAGATGTACACAAAAATGTGAGAATTAACAACACATTAAGTGGGTTTGTTAGTAAATCGTCCCAATTGAACACACCATTTTGTAATATGATGATGACGATGATAAATTGCAACTTTCATTACCCAACTGGTATATTCTAGTATTCTACTCTATCGCTTCAAAAATACACTACCATTAGTGCAAGTTCTTCAATGAAATTAATGGGAAATCTTTGTTCAGTTTGAATATCACCAATTTTTTATTTTAAATTATTGTACGTATGTACGTGTCATCCATCTTAATTTCTCAAATATGTACTTCCCAAGATCGATATAGTAAAATGTTATTCTATGTTAGGAAGTTGCTAGATCAATCACCAAAAATTAAAATTCCCATAATAAAATCTCACAACTCCGTCATTTTTGCAAGAATTAAGGAGTGTTTGAGTTTGCTTAAAAAAAGCGCTTTTCATATTTTGGCTTAAAAAAAGTTGAAAAGAGTGTTTTCAAATGACAGCTTCTGCTTAAATTAATCACTTAAAAGCTAAAAGCTGGAAGCAGGTAGAAGGGTGCTTTAAACTGCTTCTCACTTTTTCTATTACACAAAAAGTACTTATTTTACCAAACACTACCAACTTTTACTTTTCCAGAATCACTTTTTTCTCAAACACTACCAACTTTTACTATTAATCACTTTTCCCAAAATCACTTTAAAAAATCACTTTTTTAAAGTTGAAGCAATTGCAAACACTCCCTTAATATCAAAGAAATACGTACTCCGTAGTATTTATTGTGGATTTGGATCCTCTGCCGCACGGCAGAGGTGCCTTGCGCAATCCAATGGGCAACAACCTCTGTTCTAAAAATCGTTCTAGGCGTTCGACTAGTCTCCGCCTAGGCGCTAGGCGGTGGTCGGGCGTTTTGATTTTCGTCTAGGCGCTCCGACTAATTGGTTTGCCGTCTAGGTGAATTAGTCGGCCGCCTATGGCGCCTAATTGCCCGCCCAGAGCGCCTAATCGGCCGCCTAGGCCGTCTAGATTCGCCGAACATTACTTTACTTTTCAATTTTAATTTTCTAAGCAATACAAGTACTTTAACTTTAGCTATGGATATAAAGAAATGAAGTTGTAAATTGAGATAAAGACTATATATGTTTGTATATACACCTAAATTTTATTATTATTTATAATTATAACATAATGAAGTTAAGTGTTTAGTTATCATATATTACATATGATTAAAAGTGATAATTCTATCATTCATGTTTGTTAATGTATGTGTATATATAGCTGAATGGATGCGAGGTTACCGTGTCTAGCTAAGGTCTCGGGTTCAAAACCCGCTAGGCACATAGGGGCTTGAAACTCAATGGGCTGAGTTTCAGTCCTGATTACTCCAGGGCCCCCAGACCCCCCTCCCCCCAGTCGCCCCGGAGTAAAAAAAAATTATATGTGTATATGTGTATTTTATTCACACAAGAATACAATATTACTTATTATATTTATGCAAAATATAGATAAAAATGCAATTTCTATGTTCCGACTAGTTCCCGACTAAGCGCCCGCCTAGCCGTCTAGGCGCTAGGCGCTGGGCTGACGCCCGACTAGCGTCTAGCGCCTTTTAGAACATTGTCAACAACAATAAGGGAGGAGAATTTGGGGAGGGGAAGCTTAGATCATGCGGCTGTAATTGGACAGACATCCTACTTGGCGGTAAACCAAGGAGAGAATCGTGACCCATTTACTGTATAACTCAACAAAACTATAAGGGTGCAGAGTCTACACGATCTTTTATATTTTTAACGTGAATTTACTCTTAAGTCTCAACAATTAACCTAGCCATTTGTATCAATCACATACATTGATGCCAGCGGCGGAACCAGGGGGAGCGAGCCGGTGCTGGCGCCTCCCCTTCGCCGGACGAACCTAGGTATACATATATAATATTTCCGTCAGCGCCCCTGAACTCCTGAAGGCTGAAGCATCTTCTTGTTCGGCAACCCTGCGTCTCGGCGACTCCTAACTGCGAAAGGAAGCCATGTGTTTTTTATTTCATTTAGCTATACGGCGCCGTTTTGCGATAAATAAAAAGGAAAGTCTAAACGACATCGTCGGATTTACTTAATTGGTCAGCGGCCCAACCCAAAAATCGAAGGGGCAGAAGTTAATCGCTAAATCTGCCGTGTTGTGTTATTGCTGTGTTTAAGTACTACTGTTTAGTTTCCTTTTATAATTTTATTAGTTTTTACTCTTTTACAGTTTAACTATTGATTTTATGTAATTCATTAATTTTATGATTGTGTATTTGTGTATAAATAAATCAATGTATAATTGGCTAAATCACTAAACGTCCAATGACTAATGTGAATTTGTGCAATTTTGTAATCAATAATATCTTTTAATACAAAATTGGCCAGTTTCACTTTTCTTGGTCAATGGTGGTCAAATGTAATCAATAATATCTTTTAATACAAAATTGTTCAAAATATGGAAAGTATGTGAACATATTCTTTAATAAAAAGTCTTTCACAAAATATAAAATTTATAAATTACACATAAATATAATATATAAAATTATTGTCTAAACTATAACACTTTTGACTAAGAGAAGTCAAATTGGTCAATATATTTGGGACGGATGGCGTAATATTTTTCTAGTTATTATTTTGAGGTTTTATACGGAGTACATTTTTCAGCACCCCCTCGAAAAAAGTTCTGGTTCCGCCGCTGATTGATGCATTCGTCAAAATTTAAGGCAAAACATAATATGTATGAAGCATACTCAAGAGTATCCAACTATGAGTCAAGTACCAATTATAATTTATATAAAACTTCACAAAATGAACATAATGATCGAGATAGAGGAGGCAAATCATAGAATTTAGGTAGAACGAATAAAATCGGTAGCTCAGTTGGTCGAGTGGTG
The DNA here is from genome assembly GCA_945859915.1 of Cuscuta epithymum. Taxonomy (NCBI): domain Eukaryota; kingdom Viridiplantae; phylum Streptophyta; class Magnoliopsida; order Solanales; family Convolvulaceae; genus Cuscuta; species Cuscuta epithymum. The sequence goes on along the minus strand of CAMAPF010000150.1, from coordinate 1,273,971 downwards.
GGAGATTTGGAACAATAACCAATGTTCGAATCCCCACAGCGACCGGATGAAGGTCACAGAACCTGAAATAAGGTTAAGCCTCTAGTGCGCACGGGTGTATGAGCCTACTGCCACTTTGCTGACTGAGTCACCATGATTTACATGCTCCCATTGGGGAATCAACATTTTGGAACAATAGGTTGAACGAATAAAAGGTTGCAATAATTCCAACTTAAGAATTGTAAAATTATCGAGCTCCATATTAAAATTCAACCTAACGTTTAAATATACGGATTACAAAGTAGTGTGAATATGCGTGCAGAACATCATAAGAAAAAATGAGTGTGTTTTTCGAGTGTTGTAAGTTGTAACCGTTAAAACTTGCTTGCTTCACTTCATACATACTGTTCTTATGTTCTTTCTTGGTCAAATTCATTCAGAGTAATGCACCAATGTTCCAATAACTATGTTGTAACCGTTTTTCAAGATAATCCAAGAAAAATAAATTTGTAGAGGAAGCGGGAAAAATGGCAGAACATCTTAGGACCAATTATTCAGTTAACCATCACTTTCGATTTCCCAGAAACCTAAGCTGCGGATCATGAATGCAGAAGTGGACACAAGAAGACCAGCAAAGACGATCGGCACGACGAAATCCCAATCGGACGTCTTCATCATGTGAATCGGCAAGCAAAACTTCTCTGACGGGACATCCAGAGGCACCTTGAGGAATCCCGCTCCGCAAGGAGATGAAGGGGAAGGAGAGACGACTGACATGTAAGCAAGCTGGGCCAGAGAAGAAGCGGTTCCGACGGTGATGAGCAGAAGAAGGGACCAGACTGTGGCATATAGCAATAGCGGCCATGTCGTGGAGAATAGCCTCATGACAGTGGGATGAAGCAATGTTAGAGACATTGGTTTGAATGAATGAATCTAATTCATATGTTGTGTGGAGCTATTATTATGCTGTTGGGTAGTTATAGAATGAGATGGGTGAGGGAAGTTGGGGGAACAAAAGAAGAGGGAATGTGTAACTGCTTCTCAATTACCGTATAAACTCATCATATATTTTGGCCAATGATTAAATATATGTTCCAAAATTTCATGCACATTTTCATGTTTTTTGTATGTTCTGTACTTCTGTAAAGTTCAATTCAAAACAAGTTGGAAGAAATCAATTTGCTCTAAAGGCTCGTGTTCATTTGAATTTATTTTGTTCAACTTATCAAATATGTCAAACCACGCAAATAAACAAACAAATGGGAATTGATACTTTAGGAGTAATAATCCCATCATTTGTAGTATTGTAGTAAGAAAATAACATGTCTAGATTTAAATTTTAACAACCAAAAAAACAGTATCAATTTGTAAAGAGTCTTCATTCCCCAACCAAGTTTTTGAAGGATTTTTTTAGGATATAAAGGATGGTTTTACTTGGATTGATTTCAAGCCCACACCACATCAAATCAAACTAGATCAGACCATATCAGATCAAATCAAACTAGATCAAAGCAATTCAGACCAAATCAGACCAAAAAAATTCACCTAAAAACATCCTAACTAGTAACTCCATGAAATTTAAAAGATTTACGGAGTATAAGGAATCTATCAAATTATATGGAATTTTATCGGATTCCGAAGGCCAATGGTTGCTTTCTTTTCTGCTTTCTGCAACGGATGTGCACATTAAGATTCCATATTTCAATACTGAGAGTCTGAGACTGGATCTTACTATCCAAGCTTCCAAACCCTAGCTTCCCAGACACCATTTGCTACTTCACAAAGCTCATCCCTCATCTCTTTTCGACATCTTTAAGAGCCAACTAAGCTAGAAAACAGACCAGCGACTCTGCTGTTGCGGTGGTGGTAGAGTTAGAACACCCAAAGCTCCAATTCGGACCTCCACCGTTTAGCCGGTTGGGGAAGTTCAAGCATGCTGGTTGTCGGGGATGATGTCAGAGCTCAGGTGAGCAAGAAAAGGTTTGGACTCAGCTAGGTATCTTGAATTTAAAAAATCCTTCAAAATCCAGGTCGGGGACACCCCTAATCAAATGCAGAAATTTCAAAATCCTAAAAACATTTTAAACACTTAGGAGTATGTGTAAATCTAATAGCTGTGATCTCATTTTACTCTTATCCCTCTGCGCGCCTTCTTTCAAACAGCAATTTCTACATTAGGTCCTATAATTCATCTCTGTCTCCGCTCTCTAACATCTCAGGAAAACAAGTGCATTCAACCATCTTACCCTTTAAAATTAATGGCCATTTCACACTTAAACATTTGACATTCCATTTCAATATGTATCATATGGTTTACGGTTTACCAGAAAGACTATACCATCGTTTAAAGATAGTTCAGTTCCAGATTACTGGTTTTCGTTGCTATTTACTATATATATGCGTTTTTGGTATACAAAGACGATGTTTTTTCAGAGTAGTAAATCGGAAGAGCGACAATTAAGATGCCAAACAGAGTTGAGAAGACAAACTACTTCGATTCATAGATCTAAGAAACAGTATAGTTACATGATACCAAAGCAAATAGTTCTATCAGACCTATTAGCACAATTTCAATCTCAAATCACAAGAGAAACAGGGGAAATCTAGATCAAATCACAACAAATTTAAGAGCTCGTGAACTTAGTCACTGCCTTAGTTCCCTCAGACACGGCGTGCTTGGCCAATTCACCGGGAAGAACAAGCCTCACAGCCGTCTGGATCTCCCTGGAGGTGATCGTCGGCTTCTTATTGTAACGAGCAAGTCTGGACGACTCCTGAGCGAGCTTCTCGAAGATGTCGTTGATGAAACTGTTCATGATCCCCATCGCCTTGCTGGAGATTCCGATGTCTGGATGAACTTGCTTCAGAACCTTGAAGATGTAGATCTTGTAGGTCTCGACGCTCTTTTTGTTCCTCTTCTTCTTCTTGTCGCCGGCAGCAGCGGCGCCCTCCTTGGGAAGCTTCTTCCCCGCCTTCGGCTTCTTCTCCGCCTGAGTCTTCTCAGCGACGGAGGCCTTCTTCTCCTCCGCTGGTTTATCGGCGGCGACCTTCTTCTCCGCTGGCTTTTTGTCGGCCTTGGGCGCCATTGGAATTTCTAGTAAGAGTTTAGGTTTGGAGAAAGAAGGGAAAGTGTTTAAAATGCTAAAGTGATGAATTGCGATGAAAATTTTGATACGCGTGCTTTCCCTTTTATAGATGTCCAATTATGGGTGCTCATTCGAGGAATTGAAATGACGCGGATCGATGAGGTGGACTCATACGGGGCGTCGATAAATGATGGGATTTACTTTTAAATCGACGGCTTGGAAATACCACCTTATGGATGGTGTTGGTGTGAGGGACACGTGGTGGTCCGCTATTGGAGACGTAGTGTAGTACGCGGATCATTGACTGGTTTTCAGCTTCGGCGCGCTCATTGGCGCTAACGTAATTTTTTGAAATTTCGTTTTCATTCATACAAAATTTCAACTCGAGTTCGAAGGTATGTTGAGGAAAGCTGGAAAAGGATTCGGTAATACGTAGTATCTATTAATATCTAAAGGAGCAGTTTTTTAGTGAATAGTGTTCCCACCCAAAAATGTCAACATCAAATTTCATTGTAATTTTTCATCCAAAATAAATGTCATGTAAAGGGGATGGTGCGCATGGAATTTCTGTGAATTTAGGAGTGCTCCAATTGGTTTACAAAAAGTAGATCACTGTTCACATGAAAAGAAATGACATAGATTGATTTTTCCTATTGGTTAAAAAGGATTTGACACTGTTCATTGTGGCTCTAATTGGTTCAAAAAGGAGGTGATGCACATGGCTCTAATTGGTTGTGTTCCTATTGGTTAAATAAGGAGGTGCACTGTTCCCTCCATAGTGTTGAGTCTGTTTTAATTGGTAGTTTTGGAGGTGTGCACAGTGATATAGATGAGATGCCCATGCTATTTACACCTATAAAAGCAAGACTAAGGTGCTGTTCTGTTCGTCTTATTCTTATTACTTATTGCTTATTCTTATTTTATTCAGATCAGATCAGATCAGATCAGAAAAATTCAGATCAGATCAGATCAGATCAGAAAAATTCAGATCAGATCAGATCAGATCAGAAAGATTCAGATCAGATCAGATCAGATCAGAAAGATTCAGATCAGATCAGAAAGATTCAGATCAGATCAGACCAGATCAGAAACATTCAGATCAGATCAGAAACATTCAGATCAGATCAGATCAGAAAAGTTCAAACATGATTTATCATTTTTATTATTATATTAAATATTAATTATTATTATTAATATTGTTATTACTCTTATGATTATTATTATATAATTATTATTAATAATATTAATAATAATATGATATAAAAAAGATATTAATAATAGTTATAATATTTTAATATAATAATAGTAATATAAATGCAATTGTTAAGAAGACTATTATTATTATTATTACAATATTATAATAATAATAATATGATTAATATTATTATAATATTATATTATAATTATATGTAATTATAATATTAATTACAATTATAATTCTTATAATTATAAGTATAATCAATTGTAATTATTATAATTATATCTATAATTAATTATAAATATAATTGTAATTAATGATAATTATAATAATTATAATTATAATTACAATCATAATTATAATTATGATTATAATTATAATTATAATATAATATTATAATAATATATTACTAATTATAATAATAATCATATTATTATTATATTATTGTAATAATAATATTATTATATTATTGTAATAATAATATTAATATAATAATATCGTTATATAAATATTAATTGTATTTATATTACTATTATTAAATTATAATATTATAATTAATGTTAATATAATTATAATTATTATTAATTATAATTATAATAATTATAATTATACTTATAATTATATTATAATTATAATTTATGATTATAATTATTATTTTTATTATAATTATTAATATTATTATTATTATTACTATTGTAATTATTTTACGGAGTAATTATAATAATATTGATAACTATAGTTACAATTATAGAGATAAATATTGTAATTATAATTACAATTATAATTATAATTTATTTAAATTATATTTGTAATTGCAATTATAATAATTATAATTATAATTATAATTATAAATTATAATTATAATATAATTATAAGTATAATTATAATTATTATAATTATAATTAATAATAATTATAATTATATTAACATTAATTATAATTATAATTATAATTATAATCATAGAAATATTCGAATCAGATCAGATCAGAAAGATTCAGATCAGATCAGAAGGATTCAGATCAGATCAGAAACATTCAGATCAGATCAGACCAGATCAGAAACATTCAGATCAGATCAGAAAGATTCAGATCAGATCAGATCAGATCAGAAAGATTCAGATCAGATCAGATCAGATCAGACAGATTCAGATCAGATCAGATCAGATCAGAAAAATTCAGATCAGATCAGATCAGAACTTAAAAAATTCAGATCAGAAACATTCAGATCAGGCGAAGAGAACAGCTTCTAATGCAGTGCAAATCTCACATTCATTCGCATCAACAAGAGAAATAAGAGGGAAACAAAAAGGCATTTGTGGGAACGGATGGGAAATATGGCTTAGGCTACTTGGGCATAGTTGGGGAGATCCCCATCACTGACTTTCATCATCAAATTCAATGAAATCCCAGAGTTAGGTTGAGGAAAACTGATCCAAGATGGGTCTCCAGTTGTCCGACCGTCAAAGCCGAATGTCGTTCCTCTTGCGTCAGCGCGTGGCGGCCACAGCAGCACATTAGCAGACTTCTCACGGACGCCTCTTCTCAGTGCAGTAGCAGACTTCAACATTTATATCTAGAATATGACAATAGCACGCTGAGTTTATAAATTCTCAACTGTAATAGTGTATGAGTAAAGTAAATGCACAAATTTTACTTTCCAAAAATGATAGAGCTCACATAAAATTTCCAAGTTCACTATAGAATTAATTATACACAAGTTCTTTTGTTCATACACACATGCACACATTTACGCACAAACAAACATTACAGAGTAATATTAAAGTTAAAATGGCCGCAAGAATATCTGAAGCTACAATTGTACATAATTTTTTTGTAATAGATCATTACAAGTTAAAATGGCTTAAAAAATAATAAGCTATGAGCAAAATACACAAGTGCTTCCTCTATGAAAATAGAAAGTGTAAGAAATAAAGTTGAGAAATTTGCATTTCTGTGCAAAATAAATTACTCTGTATTACAATGTGCTTTACTAATGAGAAATTCTCTGCTGAAACTTTTATGAAAAAGTAAATGCATGACATGTAATTTTAAGAGTGGTGGTTAATAACAATTTTGTATTTCAATTCCATATTTAACCGGTTGGATGAAGTACATAATTTATTTGATGAAGAACAAATTTGTGATCAATGACAAATTTGTGATCAGTGACGAGAAACAGATTGAAGTCAAACTAAATGAACAATATTAAGTGAGGCAATAGAATTTTATACAATATCTATATATAGAACATGTACACACTGAGATAAGTTGTGGGGTATTCAAATAATACTTTGTTCATTATACAGAAGCAAACTGAGTCCTTTTGTCGAACAATGAACAACAAGAACGAACACATGAAAGGTGGCATGCAATTAACTATTATCAAATTACACATTTGTTATTATTTAACATTATTTATGTGTTCTATTCATATGCAAACTATATTATTGAAATGTGTATGTGTTATACTTTATGGTTCTCAAGACACACACATATATATACCCACACAGTTCAAACTCGCAGTTTTTTTATAACTTGCTGCATGTAATTTTAATTTTGGTTTATTTTCTTTATTTGACTTTTGAAATCTATAAGATTTAACATGTATTACCCAGACTGTAGAAAAATTAAACTCCAATATCTTGATGTGAAGATTTGGCAGCCTATACAAATTGTTCAATTGCCTTGGTCAAGGTCTAAAAATGTAAAATATCATGTAAGTGTACAAAAATGGGTAAAGATCTTAAACCGTTCTTATGATATATGCAAAAGATATATCTATAACTGAAGTGTAGGTATAAAAAATAAAATTTTACCATATGCTTTGCCAGATCTGTAGAAATTGATAAGCAACACCGATTAGTAATCAAATCTTTCTTGCGGACTGTCATGTGGAATCAAATCTCGGGGTAGAGCTGCAGAAGAAGGTGAAAGATTAGTCAAATTCAAATTCGAATTTGCAGATCTACAAACTACGAACTACATGAGAATGAGTCTGTGTTTGCGATGCTTTTGTAATTGGGAAGGCGAAGGATGCTTAGGAAGCAAGTCGAAGAGAGTAAGAGAGAAAACGAAGACAGAGAGAGGCGGCGGAAAGAGAAAGGGTGTTGGCCGCAAGAGAAGGGTCAGATGAAGTCTTTGTGGGGGAGGAGAAAGAGATGGAACTCTAGATCCTTCTCGGACTCTCGGTGCTAAATGTTTGATACGTTGCATAATCGCATGACTCAATTCTAATTGGTGGGACTGTTGGATAGATTATTAGATTCGATTCTAATTAGCCAATAAAGAGGTGGGAACAGTAATCCAGATTTGGGATATCTTTTGCCGACGTAGTTTGAAGGAAAAGGCATTTTTAAAGCTCTAGCTAGCTAGGAAAAAATAAACAAAGAAATATCTAAAGCATATCTCACACGGCCATGCTCAATGGATGCCCTCATGCCCATACAAATTTTGTCTATAAAAGCAGGCTCTAGCGTATGAATTCCTCACTAAAACCTTAAAGCTAATGCAGCTGCCATAAGAAGACTACTTGATCAATGAAAGCCAGAGAAATTAAGGTGCTCAGAGAGCCTGCTAATGAGTGTTTATCTGATTTGCTCGAAATTATATTTCATTCTGAAGAGGTTCCAAACATTTAAAATTATCACTTAATGTTTGGAAATCCCTAACTTTCCCTTAACTTTAAAAGAACATTCTTTTGTGTTCCATTTGTAGCATTACAAGTGCAAGATATTATCAATGAGAAGACAAGGATAGGTACATTTTTAATTTCTAATTTCACAACTATAATTCATGTTAATATTGTTTTATTATCTCACTAATCCGTTTTGAAGGCATGTGTAAAGGGGTCAATCATATTTCATTTATGTTCTTGAAAAATAAATTCAAAATTGCAATTTCAGAGTAAAATTTTTGTAATAATTTGTCCTAACACACATGTATCTAAACTATCCAAAAAGATGCTACTTTTCTTTTAGCAGGGCGGACCGTAGTACAGACCCAGGGGGGCGGTCGCCCCCCAACAACAAAATGTTTTAGTGTGTATATATAATAAAAAATAATTTTCACCCTCTCAAAAAATATTTTGTTTAAGTTACAGCCCTCCCAAGACAAACTTCCTGGTCCGCCCCTGTCTATTAGTGACTTCGATCGTTTTTGTAGTTTTAGATATCATTAATAGATAGATGGATAGAAAGATGCAATTTTATTAGCATAAAAAATTTGGGGATTGAAGATTCCGTTTCTGAGACGTACCTTCGAACTCAGTTGCTGGGCCTCTTCTCCTAATTCTAACCTATATCTATTTATTAGGAATAAACTTCAGGAAAATGGATTACAAACAAACTTAATTTACAAACCAGGATCACAAATTGACCAATTAAGAGATACTACGTACATATTAATGAAGTACAAAATTCCAAAAAAAAAGGAGGCTCACCATCCTGCATATGGCAAAGGTTTTTTACAAATTAGCAAATTATTATTTTTGATCCAGCAATAGAGGGATGAAGTAAATTGCAGAAAATTATTCGTTTTACAATCCAAAACAAGTAAATTGAAGTAAATTATTGTTTATTCATTCCTAAATTTATCTTTTATTACATTGATTTTAAAAAAGAACAAGTGGGTCAAATTTGTTATACATTTAAGCTGGTGTGCTGAGAAAATTTATGTTTCACCAGGCTTGGAGCATTCCTGATATGTACAAGATGGCAAATATTTGGGGGAAAGAGAGGCGGCAAAGCAGGTCTCTTACTACCTTGCACAAGATGGCAAATATTTGGTGGAAAAGTAGATTATTTATATAAACTAATTCACAAAACTTATACGGAGTATAAAGATCCAAATACTGAGTATACCTATTTCAAATCTCCAACCAGTTTGCCTGGAGACAAAATCCTTAGAGAATTGCAGTAACTTGGATTGGACTTTGAAGTTGGATACTGTGCTTCCTATGAAATAGCATCATTAAATAAGAAATGGTAATTCTTTACTGCAGCAAATAACTGTAAGGCACCCTTTGAAGTGTAAATTATACATACGGAGTAGTATCAGTAATATATAAATAAAGAAATGGTTTGAGAAAAAGTGTGAATAAAACGCAAGTAAAATGAATTCTTTTACCCTCTAAAGTCAGATCTGTAAAAAAAGATACTAAAGATTCCACCCGGAGGAATAGCGATTGCAGATTTAAGCCAAGCACTTGATGAGCGTCTGTGTCGGCACTATGAGAGATGGTGGCGAGATACAAGCTTATAGAGGGAGAAAAGGGATGGCAGAAGGGTGGGGGTTTATTTTGTTTGGTAGCAGAAGAAAGGACTGTGAAAGGGGGCGGAAGATACTATACTGGAGATGAGCGGAGGGGAGAGGAAGAATCTGGAATGGGAAGGAAAAAGAAATGGGGAGCCAACGGAGGTCAATAGACTGAGGGAGTGTTTGTAATTGCTTCAACTTTAAAAAAGTGATTTTTTAAAGTGATTTTGGGAAAAGTGATTAATAGTAAAAGTTGGTAGTGTTTGAGAAAAAAGTGATTCTGGAAAAGTGATTCTGAAAAAAGTGTTTGGTAAAATAAGTACTTTTTGTATAATAGAAAAAGTGAGAAGCAGTTTAAAGCACCCTTCTACCTGCTTCCAGCTTTTAGATTTTAAGTGATTAATTTAAGCAGAAGCTGTCATTTGAAAACACTCTTTTCAACTTTTTTTAAGTCAAAAGCTGAAAAACGCTTTTTTTAAGCAAACCCAGACACTCTTTTAGGTCTGTTTGCAATAGCTTCTACTTTAAAAAATGATTTTTTTTAATGAAACGGGGAGAAGTGATTAAATAAAAGTTGATAGTGTTTGAGAAAAAAGTGATTTTGAAAAGTAAAAGTGGGTAGTGTTTGGTAAAATAAGTGCTTTTTGTGTAATAGAAAAAGTAAAAGTACTTTTGATGTGGAAGCCGAGAAAAATAAAAGTTGTAGTGTTTGGGAAAATAAGTGCTTTTTACAAGAAAAAAGTTGAGAAGTGCTTTTTTAAAAGCAGTTGCAAACCAACCCTTAAACTTGAATTGGACATTCGTAAAAAATACTCCCTCTGTTCTTTATTATCTGTCTCGCATTCCATTTTGGGACGTTTTTTATTATTTGTCTCTCTTTCTATTTTAGGAAAGTTTTTGATAAAATACCCCCACTTTTTTTACTTTTATCTCTCTTACTTTTTACAAACTACTTTCTCTTTCCTACTTTATCATAACTTTACTCTACTTAATATACTCTCTTTCCTACTTTATCATCACTTTATCACCACTTTACTCTTTTTTATATACTCTCTTTCCTACTTTATCATTTACCTTACACATTCTACATTTACCCTACTATTTTTCTATTAAAATCCGTGCCCAAGGTTAGCGGGACAGATAATAAAGAACGGAGGGAGTACGTAACTGTGTATTATAAATCTGGAATGTGGAATGCGTTGATTTTCTTTTGTCAAAACCAAAACTAAAGGGGCAAAGGTCGATTTTGATGGAAAATCCCTGTTCTTTTTTAGTAGTACTCCGTATATTACTCCGTATTGTTTAGTCCCATGTCTCTTGAATATAGTTGCACTCTTTTGGTTTATGGAAACCTTCTTATTCATCTTTACAATTTGACTTCAGAAATATTAGAGAAATAAATTTGATTTTACTGTATATTAAGTAAATAAATTTGACTTTAATATAGATTACACTATTTGGAACGGTGTGGATTTGTAAGTCAAAAAAGAGGTTGAAGCACATTATAAATAGAACCGAAAAACTCCAAATCTATGAAACACATATCTCTCACACATACAACTTCGTTGTTTTGTCTCTTTCCGGCTAAAAAAATTAGATAGCTTATTTGTTTATTTAGTTCTTAAATAAAAGTTTTATACTCCGTATGTGAGATATCATTCGACTGAATTTATATTTATATAAATAAAAATACAAAATTAAATACAATTTAATTTATATTTAATTAAATTGTATTATGTTGTGTGTTATGTTGGGTGAAGACTGCACTATTATATATTTTGAATTATGTAGAATGTTTCACCTGTTTTTGTATATAAACTTTGTGTTCACATCCACGGTAGGTTGTGATTGTTTTGGTAGAATTTTTGTACTACATCGCACCGGCATATGGTTTGGTGGTAAATGGTGGTAGAGATTGAAGATTTCCAGTGGAGTGTCATCGATGAAGGTGCGACGCACTCCAACTCATGTGACCGTTGGATTGGCATTGATATATATTTACTGACTGATGTAAATGCTAAACCTTTTTAGAACTAGATTTTTTCCCAAATTGTTTTCAAATTGATTAAAGAAATAACTCGGCAATTAATGTCTCCATGTTAGTTCTCAAACATTCCTTAATACCCTCAAATGTTAGCTTGCTTTTCTGTTCCGGATGAGATAATTCCAAACCATGCCTTTTTTATGTCATGATTGTTGATTTGTTGTTGGTAAAACACGTTTTTAATCATGATCAACTGTACATGGGTGTGTCAATAGGAACCAATTGTCGAGCGTAAAAAAACGCATTGCAAACGAAGTCATAGGAACAAACATTTTTTCGCAAATTCATATTTAAGTATTGTTTAATAATGTCATAACACACTTTCACATATTTGCACATCCCCTGATTTGCCAATTTAGCCGAGCAATTCGTGTAACAAATGCAATTCGTATAAATGCATAGTCACCATATTTCTTGAGATATTTATACTTAGACTTATTTCAGTCTCAAATCAAACCAAACTTAAACAAACTAAACCAGACCTTACTTGGATATCTATTCTAATATAAAAGCAAGAGAATTTTAAGGAACAACGTTCCCGCTTAGAAATGTCAACATCAATGCTTTATTATTTTATTTAGTCAAAATAAATACAAAGGAATTATTATTGTATAAAGCTTGATGAATTATTTTGGTAAGCTCCATGGGTCGATATTGATCTATACAATACAAATAGTAATGAAAAGTTCAATAATTGACAATCTACAACACCAAAATTGAATATTGAACATAAGTTACATGAAAAAAGTAACTACTATAGTCACTTCATTTAGGAGGTTACGTTTCATAAACAATCTTTATTTTAGTCATAATTATGTAATTATTTCAAAAAATGCAAAAAATACCTAAATCCGTCTTCTACAATATTAGAAGGAGCTATTTGAACATTTTCTCATAAATTTGTTCTTTGTATTTAACTATAGTTTAAGAATGACATAACACACTTTCACATATTTGCACCCCCAATTTGCATGTTTACCAAGGCAATTCATCTGAATATGCAATTCTTATAAATGTAAGGTCACCCTCTTACTTAGTCATAAATGTAAGGTCACACAATTCGTATTACTAAATTTGCCTTACATTAATATATATATATATATATATATATATATATATATATATCGTGAAAATGAAAAAATCTTTTTCACAATCATTTGTGCATAGCGCGAGTGATTTTTTTTATTACTGCCGGCACTGGGGTGATGATGATGATGATTACAATATTTTATGAAATCTATTTTAAAAGTTTTATTACGTACACAACACAAATAATTATAATTTAAACATTTCTGTATCAGGGGAACAGATTAACAAGCAAGATGGTGGTGACAAGATGTTTTCATGGCAAGTCATCCGCGCATATACTCATATAGTGTGTCATTGTAAATGATATAAATGATACTAAATTTGTAATGTAAAGACAATTTCTATTTCATTTTCCTTTCATTTAGAGAAAGTGCAATTTTTCTAAAGAAGAATGAAGTTAAATAATTTTGGGATTGAATTTTGTTTTGGTGAATTTAGATTAAAAAAATTGAAAGATGTAAAAAAGTATTTCAACCGTAGTAACTATGCTTAACATGTCACATTTTCATAAACAACCTTTATTTTAATCATATTTATGTAACCATTTTAAAAATTTATATACATATATACCTAAAAAAATATGTATAAATACTTATTTGAAGATTTTCTCATAAATTTATATTTAAGTATAGTTTAGGAAAGACATAACACATTTTCACATATCTGCACACCCCCCTGATTTGCCAGGTTACATCAGCAATTCGTCTAAATAATGCAATTCGTATAGATAAAGACATAACACATTTTTACATATCTGCACAACCCCCTGATTTGCCAGGTTACATAAGCAATTCGTCTAAATAATGCAATTCGTACAGATAAAGACATAGCACATTTTCACATATTTGCACACCCCCTGATTTGCAAGGTTACATCATCAATTCGTCTAAATAATGCAATTCGTATAGATAAAGACATAACACATTTTCACATATCTGCACACCCCCCTGATTTGCCAGGTTACAACAGCAATTCGTCTAAATAATGCAATTCGTATAGATGTAATGCCACCATATTGTTTAGTAATTATAAAAATGTATACCTTCAGTTAACATATATAGACCTTTGATTTGAAAATAAAAAAAATCTTTGTAAAAAATTTACTTGAATGAAGGATTTGAATAAGGGAAAATTTTCGAATATGAGTAAATAAGTTTGAGAATTCCAAAATAAGATTGTCATGTTTTTTATGGCCAAAATAGGCGTAATTAATGTCAAACTTGAAAAATATTGTCATGCTTAAGGTCCAATCTTGGAATACATAAAACTTTTTTTGTTCTATTTAGTGTAATTTCCCTTTTAACAAGGGTTAATGCTAGACAGAATGTACAAAGAAGTGTTTCATAAAATTCGCCATGAAATATAATTTATTTTCATTAGTATTTTGTGGGCTATAAAATATAATGTACTACTCTGTAATCATTAGTAAATTGTATTTTTTATGTTTCATTTACGTCAAGTTTTATTATTGTATGGAGTATAATTCTAAACAAGTCAATTAAAATTACAAGTTTGTTTATTTTTTTAATTAAAATGTTGGCTAATGTTAATTATACCCGCGAAATTTCACCAACCGTGCTTCGCACGGGTATTGATGAAGAAGAAGGAACCACTGACAAGACTCGAAATGTTGTATTCCAAAAGTGTTCAACAATATTTAGGGTTACATGAAATGTATATTTACAATGTTATGGTAGTATTTGTTGGATGTTTTTGATCTTTTAAGTAATGCTTAGTGCTCTCTTTTTTAACTATAATATATATTATAATATATATTATAAGTGTGTTTTGTTTATTGTTTGACGTTATATCAATATTCCATGGAGATAAATGCTCTCATCAATTGATAGTATAATTTGAATTAGTGAGCACAAATAAATTTGAAGGAAAATTCTCTGACCGTGCATCGCACGGGTGAGTTTACTAGTTTGAAAAACACAATACAAAATACTTCATATATTGCAAAATGGTCTTTGAGGTTAAAAATCCCTGGTTATAAAGTTTAAGGTTAAAATTAAAAAAAACAATATACATGGATACATCCTTCATTTTCAATGGTTTCTTATTTAACCCATTTTCAATAGTTGCTTCATTTAACTTTTTTAATGCGCGGCTAAATTTTATTTAGAGCCCGTTTGGTAGCTCGAAAATCGGTTGATTTGGCTGATTTTGTTGAAAATTATGAAGTTCTTGTTGAAGTCATTGGCTGATTCTGTTGATTTAAGAAAAAATTATTTTTAAAATATATTTTACTAATAAAATAAAGAAAAAATTATAAGTAAAAATGGCTAAAATGGTCATCTACAGTAACTTCACCCAATACAACCAGAAAAGTAACTTCAGCCTTACAATTCAGCGCGCGAAAGCAAAAAGTTACATGTTTGGTGAAAAAAATGATAAACCTGATAAGCCGAAAAACAGCGTTGTCAAACGGTCTCTTATTGTTGTACATAGTATTCAAAAACTTTATACTAAAAATAGTATAAATTTTTTATCCAAAATGGAGTTTCAAAGTGCGATGTTTTTAAATTTTTACTAATAATCAATTGGTTTATTTTTTTGAAAGAAATAAATTAATTATATAATGAAATAATTTCAAATATATAACCAAAAAAAAGGAATTGAGCGACCTCAACTAGATGGGTTCAAAACACATACCCATTTTTAAAATAAACTTGTAAAATGTACTCTGTGGGATATATGCGACAAACTTAGTTGAGCACCCTCAACTTGATGAGGATTGAGAGGTGAGAGGTTGGTTGCACAACCCCTACTATATATACATGATGGTGATGAAATTCAATTGGTTGCATGACCACGCGATGTTGGGGATGATTGAAACTTTAAAACCAGACCAAATGTGCAAGTGATCTAGGTTAGTGAGAACATGATAAGGACGAGGTATTTCAAGGTGTCATGTATGGTAGAGACTCGAGGTCGAATGAAAGAACTCAAGTCATCATGGCCGGAAAGAACTCTTCAATGCAGTGACATACTAGACCAATAGCCTCTTGCTAGCTCGCAATCCCACAACAAGTGGTGAATGGTTTCCTCCTCTTCATTGCGAATCGGGCATAAAGTGTCATGTCTTATATTTTGGCGTGCTCTCTCCATATTTGTGAGGATTTTTTTTCAAACCAACCAACAAATAACCGTACTCTTTTTCCGAGGCCCTGACTTTCCAAATCCAATTCATACTTTCATCGGGATTATGGTGGACTAGCAATGACTAAGTAGAGGAACATAAAACTTTCCAGGCCATTTCCAAATGATGGAGTTTTCAAGTTTCGTGTTGATAGGAATTGGAATAGCTCGAACCATCTCAACGACATCCCCATCAAGCACTAGCTCGAGTTCCGAGTACATTGGTCACTAATAAAATCAACCACTTTAGTATTGTGGAGATCTAGAGAGGTTCCTCTCCCACCCAACAACTAGACCAGCAGCATATCACCTTACCATTGCCAATCTTCCAGCGGATACCATTATGGAGTATTTCCCTGGACGTGATGATGTTACGCCAAATGTGGGATGTTGTTTGCTGGAGTTTAACTCGCCAAAAAGTGCCTTTGTTGAGGTGTTTATGAGTTAGGGTCGTGACCCAAAGTTTTGGTTTCTTTTTTAGGAGTTCCCAGCCAAAATTCGCTATAAGTGGTAAATTCATGTCCTTAGCGTTATGCAGCCCCAATCCCTCATCACTTTTGGGTTTGCAATCTTCATCCCAAGCAACTAGGTGGACTTTCTTTGTGATGTCGTCATCCCCCCATAGGAAATTCCTATTGATTCGGTCAATCTCGGAACATGTGCTGACCGGTAAGGGAATGTTTTGCATAGCGTGTTGGGGGGTTATTGAGGTGGCAGATTGAACTAGAGTTCGACGTCCTGCAATAGTAAGACACTTTTATTTCCAACTTCCCAATTCTTATTCATGTTGTCTAAGATGTAGCTGCAGTGAGATTTTGATTTGCATTTTCGGAGAAGATGATTACCCAAGTTTTTTCCCAATTCCTCTGTGACGCCGACACCTTTGTTAGTAATATACGGCACGTGAATGATACAATAATCCGTACCTTCATGTATAATATGACACACTTTTATAAAATACGGCTAAATATCCGTTATATACGTTCACAACAAGAATACAGACAAGTACACGTATTAAACATTTAATAATATAACAATACGGCATATAATATCTGTCTATATATACACGCTAAGTTCACTAAATTATTGATAGAAAGAAATGATTAGTTAACATCTCAACAATTTTCAATGATTTAAGATACAATTTTCCCTACAAAAGAAATACATTATATTCTTAGATTTATCATGTAACAGCTAAATTACTAGTGCAAATTTTAAATAAAATGATACTAACTTTAAATTTTCTATGAAAATGGGACCATGTAAAACTATATCCAAATTAAAGAAGGAACAAGCTTGCACAACAATAAACGAAATAATCGTGAAAGAACAACATCAAATACCAAAGTCTAAAATTTAACGTAAATAAACTTCAAAGTCTCTATAGAGCTCACATAAAATTTCCAAGTTCACTATAGAATTAATTATACACAAGTTCTTTTGTTCATACACACATGCACACATTTACGCACAAACAAACATTACAGAGTAATATTAAAGTTAAAATGGCCGCAAGAATATCTGAAGCTACAATTGTACATAATTTTTTTGTAATAGATCATTACAAGTTAAAATGGCTTAAAAAATAATAAGCTATGAGCAAAATACACAAGTGCTTCCTCTATGAAAATAGAAAGTGTAAGAAATAAAGTTGAGAAATTTGCATTTCTGTGCAAAATAAATTACTCTGTATTACAATGTGCTTTACTAATGAGAAATTCTCTGCTGAAACTTTTATGAAAAAGTAAATGCATGACATGTAATTTTAAGAGTGGTGGTTAATAACAATTTTGTATTTCAATTCCATATTTAACCGGTTGGATGAAGTACATAATTTATTTGATGAAGAACAAATTTGTGATCAATGACAAATTTGTGATCAGTGACGAGAAACAGATTGAAGTCAAACTAAATGAACAATATTAAGTGAGGCAATAGAATTTTATACAATATCTATATATAGAACATGTACACACTGAGATAAGTTGTGGGGTATTCAAATAATACTTTGTTCATTATACAGAAGCAAACTGAGTCCTTTTGTCGAACAATGAACAACAAGAACGAACACATGAAAGGTGGCATGCAATTAACTATTATCAAATTACACATTTGTTATTATTTAACATTATTTATGTGTTCTATTCATATGCAAACTATATTATTGAAATGTGTATGTGTTATACTTTATGGTTCTCAAGACACACACATATATATACCCACACAGTTCAAACTCGCAGTTTTTTTATAACTTGCTGCATGTAATTTTAATTTTGGTTTATTTTCTTTATTTGACTTTTGAAATCTATAAGATTTAACATGTATTACCCAGACTGTAGAAAAATTAAACTCCAATATCTTGATGTGAAGATTTGGCAGCCTATACAAATTGTTCAATTGCCTTGGTCAAGGTCTAAAAATGTAAAATATCATGTAAGTGTACAAAAATGGGTAAAGATCTTAAACCGTTCTTATGATATATGCAAAAGATATATCTATAACTGAAGTGTAGGTATAAAAAATAAAATTTTACCATATGCTTTGCCAGATCTGTAGAAATTGATAAGCAACACCGATTAGTAATCAAATCTTTCTTGCGGACTGTCATGTGGAATCAAATCTCGGGGTAGAGCTGCAGAAGAAGGTGAAAGATTAGTCAAATTCAAATTCGAATTTGCAGATCTACAAACTACGAACTACATGAGAATGAGTCTGTGTTTGCGATGCTTTTGTAATTGGGAAGGCGAAGGATGCTTAGGAAGCAAGTCGAAGAGAGTAAGAGAGAAAACGAAGACAGAGAGAGGCGGCGGAAAGAGAAAGGGTGTTGGCCGCAAGAGAAGGGTCAGATGAAGTCTTTGTGGGGGAGGAGAAAGAGATGGAACTCTAGATCCTTCTCGGACTCTCGGTGCTAAATGTTTGATACGTTGCATAATCGCATGACTCAATTCTAATTGGTGGGACTGTTGGATAGATTATTAGATTCGATTCTAATTAGCCAATAAAGAGGTGGGAACAGTAATCCAGATTTGGGATATCTTTTGCCGACGTAGTTTGAAGGAAAAGGCATTTTTAAAGCTCTAGCTAGCTAGGAAAAAATAAACAAAGAAATATCTAAAGCATATCTCACACGGCCATGCTCAATGGATGCCCTCATGCCCATACAAATTTTGTCTATAAAAGCAGGCTCTAGCGTATGAATTCCTCACTAAAACCTTAAAGCTAATGCAGCTGCCATAAGAAGACTACTTGATCAATGAAAGCCAGAGAAATTAAGGTGCTCAGAGAGCCTGCTAATGAGTGTTTATCTGATTTGCTCGAAATTATATTTCATTCTGAAGAGGTTCCAAACATTTAAAATTATCACTTAATGTTTGGAAATCCCTAACTTTCCCTTAACTTTAAAAGAACATTCTTTTGTGTTCCATTTGTAGCATTACAAGTGCAAGATATTATCAATGAGAAGACAAGGATAGGTACATTTTTAATTTCTAATTTCACAACTATAATTCATGTTAATATTGTTTTATTATCTCACTAATCCGTTTTGAAGGCATGTGTAAAGGGGTCAATCATATTTCATTTATGTTCTTGAAAAATAAATTCAAAATTGCAATTTCAGAGTAAAATTTTTGTAATAATTTGTCCTAACACACATGTATCTAAACTATCCAAAAAGATGCTACTTTTCTTTTAGCAGGGCGGACCGTAGTACAGACCCAGGGGGGCGGTCGCCCCCCAACAACAAAATGTTTTAGTGTGTATATATAATAAAAAATAATTTTCACCCTCTCAAAAAATATTTTGTTTAAGTTACAGCCCTCCCAAGACAAACTTCCTGGTCCGCCCCTGTCTATTAGTGACTTCGATCGTTTTTGTAGTTTTAGATATCATTAATAGATAGATGGATAGAAAGATGCAATTTTATTAGCATAAAAAATTTGGGGATTGAAGATTCCGTTTCTGAGACGTACCTTCGAACTCAGTTGCTGGGCCTCTTCTCCTAATTCTAACCTATATCTATTTATTAGGAATAAACTTCAGGAAAATGGATTACAAACAAACTTAATTTACAAACCAGGATCACAAATTGACCAATTAAGAGATACTACGTACATATTAATGAAGTACAAAATTCCAAAAAAAAAGGAGGCTCACCATCCTGCATATGGCAAAGGTTTTTTACAAATTAGCAAATTATTATTTTTGATCCAGCAATAGAGGGATGAAGTAAATTGCAGAAAATTATTCGTTTTACAATCCAAAACAAGTAAATTGAAGTAAATTATTGTTTATTCATTCCTAAATTTATCTTTTATTACATTGATTTTAAAAAAGAACAAGTGGGTCAAATTTGTTATACATTTAAGCTGGTGTGCTGAGAAAATTTATGTTTCACCAGGCTTGGAGCATTCCTGATATGTACAAGATGGCAAATATTTGGGGGAAAGAGAGGCGGCAAAGCAGGTCTCTTACTACCTTGCACAAGATGGCAAATATTTGGTGGAAAAGTAGATTATTTATATAAACTAATTCACAAAACTTATACGGAGTATAAAGATCCAAATACTGAGTATACCTATTTCAAATCTCCAACCAGTTTGCCTGGAGACAAAATCCTTAGAGAATTGCAGTAACTTGGATTGGACTTTGAAGTTGGATACTGTGCTTCCTATGAAATAGCATCATTAAATAAGAAATGGTAATTCTTTACTGCAGCAAATAACTGTAAGGCACCCTTTGAAGTGTAAATTATACATACGGAGTAGTATCAGTAATATATAAATAAAGAAATGGTTTGAGAAAAAGTGTGAATAAAACGCAAGTAAAATGAATTCTTTTACCCTCTAAAGTCAGATCTGTAAAAAAAGATACTAAAGATTCCACCCGGAGGAATAGCGATTGCAGATTTAAGCCAAGCACTTGATGAGCGTCTGTGTCGGCACTATGAGAGATGGTGGCGAGATACAAGCTTATAGAGGGAGAAAAGGGATGGCAGAAGGGTGGGGGTTTATTTTGTTTGGTAGCAGAAGAAAGGACTGTGAAAGGGGGCGGAAGATACTATACTGGAGATGAGCGGAGGGGAGAGGAAGAATCTGGAATGGGAAGGAAAAAGAAATGGGGAGCCAACGGAGGTCAATAGACTGAGGGAGTGTTTGTAATTGCTTCAACTTTAAAAAAGTGATTTTTTAAAGTGATTTTGGGAAAAGTGATTAATAGTAAAAGTTGGTAGTGTTTGAGAAAAAAGTGATTCTGGAAAAGTGATTCTGAAAAAAGTGTTTGGTAAAATAAGTACTTTTTGTATAATAGAAAAAGTGAGAAGCAGTTTAAAGCACCCTTCTACCTGCTTCCAGCTTTTAGATTTTAAGTGATTAATTTAAGCAGAAGCTGTCATTTGAAAACACTCTTTTCAACTTTTTTTAAGTCAAAAGCTGAAAAACGCTTTTTTTAAGCAAACCCAGACACTCTTTTAGGTCTGTTTGCAATAGCTTCTACTTTAAAAAATGATTTTTTTTAATGAAACGGGGAGAAGTGATTAAATAAAAGTTGATAGTGTTTGAGAAAAAAGTGATTTTGAAAAGTAAAAGTGGGTAGTGTTTGGTAAAATAAGTGCTTTTTGTGTAATAGAAAAAGTAAAAGTACTTTTGATGTGGAAGCCGAGAAAAATAAAAGTTGTAGTGTTTGGGAAAATAAGTGCTTTTTACAAGAAAAAAGTTGAGAAGTGCTTTTTTAAAAGCAGTTGCAAACCAACCCTTAAACTTGAATTGGACATTCGTAAAAAATACTCCCTCTGTTCTTTATTATCTGTCTCGCATTCCATTTTGGGACGTTTTTTATTATTTGTCTCTCTTTCTATTTTAGGAAAGTTTTTGATAAAATACCCCCACTTTTTTTACTTTTATCTCTCTTACTTTTTACAAACTACTTTCTCTTTCCTACTTTATCATAACTTTACTCTACTTAATATACTCTCTTTCCTACTTTATCATCACTTTATCACCACTTTACTCTTTTTTATATACTCTCTTTCCTACTTTATCATTTACCTTACACATTCTACATTTACCCTACTATTTTTCTATTAAAATCCGTGCCCAAGGTTAGCGGGACAGATAATAAAGAACGGAGGGAGTACGTAACTGTGTATTATAAATCTGGAATGTGGAATGCGTTGATTTTCTTTTGTCAAAACCAAAACTAAAGGGGCAAAGGTCGATTTTGATGGAAAATCCCTGTTCTTTTTTAGTAGTACTCCGTATATTACTCCGTATTGTTTAGTCCCATGTCTCTTGAATATAGTTGCACTCTTTTGGTTTATGGAAACCTTCTTATTCATCTTTACAATTTGACTTCAGAAATATTAGAGAAATAAATTTGATTTTACTGTATATTAAGTAAATAAATTTGACTTTAATATAGATTACACTATTTGGAACGGTGTGGATTTGTAAGTCAAAAAAGAGGTTGAAGCACATTATAAATAGAACCGAAAAACTCCAAATCTATGAAACACATATCTCTCACACATACAACTTCGTTGTTTTGTCTCTTTCCGGCTAAAAAAATTAGATAGCTTATTTGTTTATTTAGTTCTTAAATAAAAGTTTTATACTCCGTATGTGAGATATCATTCGACTGAATTTATATTTATATAAATAAAAATACAAAATTAAATACAATTTAATTTATATTTAATTAAATTGTATTATGTTGTGTGTTATGTTGGGTGAAGACTGCACTATTATATATTTTGAATTATGTAGAATGTTTCACCTGTTTTTGTATATAAACTTTGTGTTCACATCCACGGTAGGTTGTGATTGTTTTGGTAGAATTTTTGTACTACATCGCACCGGCATATGGTTTGGTGGTAAATGGTGGTAGAGATTGAAGATTTCCAGTGGAGTGTCATCGATGAAGGTGCGACGCACTCCAACTCATGTGACCGTTGGATTGGCATTGATATATATTTACTGACTGATGTAAATGCTAAACCTTTTTAGAACTAGATTTTTTCCCAAATTGTTTTCAAATTGATTAAAGAAATAACTCGGCAATTAATGTCTCCATGTTAGTTCTCAAACATTCCTTAATACCCTCAAATGTTAGCTTGCTTTTCTGTTCCGGATGAGATAATTCCAAACCATGCCTTTTTTATGTCATGATTGTTGATTTGTTGTTGGTAAAACACGTTTTTAATCATGATCAACTGTACATGGGTGTGTCAATAGGAACCAATTGTCGAGCGTAAAAAAACGCATTGCAAACGAAGTCATAGGAACAAACATTTTTTCGCAAATTCATATTTAAGTATTGTTTAATAATGTCATAACACACTTTCACATATTTGCACATCCCCTGATTTGCCAATTTAGCCGAGCAATTCGTGTAACAAATGCAATTCGTATAAATGCATAGTCACCATATTTCTTGAGATATTTATACTTAGACTTATTTCAGTCTCAAATCAAACCAAACTTAAACAAACTAAACCAGACCTTACTTGGATATCTATTCTAATATAAAAGCAAGAGAATTTTAAGGAACAACGTTCCCGCTTAGAAATGTCAACATCAATGCTTTATTATTTTATTTAGTCAAAATAAATACAAAGGAATTATTATTGTATAAAGCTTGATGAATTATTTTGGTAAGCTCCATGGGTCGATATTGATCTATACAATACAAATAGTAATGAAAAGTTCAATAATTGACAATCTACAACACCAAAATTGAATATTGAACATAAGTTACATGAAAAAAGTAACTACTATAGTCACTTCATTTAGGAGGTTACGTTTCATAAACAATCTTTATTTTAGTCATAATTATGTAATTATTTCAAAAAATGCAAAAAATACCTAAATCCGTCTTCTACAATATTAGAAGGAGCTATTTGAACATTTTCTCATAAATTTGTTCTTTGTATTTAACTATAGTTTAAGAATGACATAACACACTTTCACATATTTGCACCCCCAATTTGCATGTTTACCAAGGCAATTCATCTGAATATGCAATTCTTATAAATGTAAGGTCACCCTCTTACTTAGTCATAAATGTAAGGTCACACAATTCGTATTACTAAATTTGCCTTACATTAATATATATATATATATATATATATATATATATATATATATCGTGAAAATGAAAAAATCTTTTTCACAATCATTTGTGCATAGCGCGAGTGATTTTTTTTATTACTGCCGGCACTGGGGTGATGATGATGATGATTACAATATTTTATGAAATCTATTTTAAAAGTTTTATTACGTACACAACACAAATAATTATAATTTAAACATTTCTGTATCAGGGGAACAGATTAACAAGCAAGATGGTGGTGACAAGATGTTTTCATGGCAAGTCATCCGCGCATATACTCATATAGTGTGTCATTGTAAATGATATAAATGATACTAAATTTGTAATGTAAAGACAATTTCTATTTCATTTTCCTTTCATTTAGAGAAAGTGCAATTTTTCTAAAGAAGAATGAAGTTAAATAATTTTGGGATTGAATTTTGTTTTGGTGAATTTAGATTAAAAAAATTGAAAGATGTAAAAAAGTATTTCAACCGTAGTAACTATGCTTAACATGTCACATTTTCATAAACAACCTTTATTTTAATCATATTTATGTAACCATTTTAAAAATTTATATACATATATACCTAAAAAAATATGTATAAATACTTATTTGAAGATTTTCTCATAAATTTATATTTAAGTATAGTTTAGGAAAGACATAACACATTTTCACATATCTGCACACCCCCCTGATTTGCCAGGTTACATCAGCAATTCGTCTAAATAATGCAATTCGTATAGATAAAGACATAACACATTTTTACATATCTGCACAACCCCCTGATTTGCCAGGTTACATAAGCAATTCGTCTAAATAATGCAATTCGTACAGATAAAGACATAGCACATTTTCACATATTTGCACACCCCCTGATTTGCAAGGTTACATCATCAATTCGTCTAAATAATGCAATTCGTATAGATAAAGACATAACACATTTTCACATATCTGCACACCCCCCTGATTTGCCAGGTTACAACAGCAATTCGTCTAAATAATGCAATTCGTATAGATGTAATGCCACCATATTGTTTAGTAATTATAAAAATGTATACCTTCAGTTAACATATATAGACCTTTGATTTGAAAATAAAAAAAATCTTTGTAAAAAATTTACTTGAATGAAGGATTTGAATAAGGGAAAATTTTCGAATATGAGTAAATAAGTTTGAGAATTCCAAAATAAGATTGTCATGTTTTTTATGGCCAAAATAGGCGTAATTAATGTCAAACTTGAAAAATATTGTCATGCTTAAGGTCCAATCTTGGAATACATAAAACTTTTTTTGTTCTATTTAGTGTAATTTCCCTTTTAACAAGGGTTAATGCTAGACAGAATGTACAAAGAAGTGTTTCATAAAATTCGCCATGAAATATAATTTATTTTCATTAGTATTTTGTGGGCTATAAAATATAATGTACTACTCTGTAATCATTAGTAAATTGTATTTTTTATGTTTCATTTACGTCAAGTTTTATTATTGTATGGAGTATAATTCTAAACAAGTCAATTAAAATTACAAGTTTGTTTATTTTTTTAATTAAAATGTTGGCTAATGTTAATTATACCCGCGAAATTTCACCAACCGTGCTTCGCACGGGTATTGATGAAGAAGAAGGAACCACTGACAAGACTCGAAATGTTGTATTCCAAAAGTGTTCAACAATATTTAGGGTTACATGAAATGTATATTTACAATGTTATGGTAGTATTTGTTGGATGTTTTTGATCTTTTAAGTAATGCTTAGTGCTCTCTTTTTTAACTATAATATATATTATAATATATATTATAAGTGTGTTTTGTTTATTGTTTGACGTTATATCAATATTCCATGGAGATAAATGCTCTCATCAATTGATAGTATAATTTGAATTAGTGAGCACAAATAAATTTGAAGGAAAATTCTCTGACCGTGCATCGCACGGGTGAGTTTACTAGTTTGAAAAACACAATACAAAATACTTCATATATTGCAAAATGGTCTTTGAGGTTAAAAATCCCTGGTTATAAAGTTTAAGGTTAAAATTAAAAAAAACAATATACATGGATACATCCTTCATTTTCAATGGTTTCTTATTTAACCCATTTTCAATAGTTGCTTCATTTAACTTTTTTAATGCGCGGCTAAATTTTATTTAGAGCCCGTTTGGTAGCTCGAAAATCGGTTGATTTGGCTGATTTTGTTGAAAATTATGAAGTTCTTGTTGAAGTCATTGGCTGATTCTGTTGATTTAAGAAAAAATTATTTTTAAAATATATTTTACTAATAAAATAAAGAAAAAATTATAAGTAAAAATGGCTAAAATGGTCATCTACAGTAACTTCACCCAATACAACCAGAAAAGTAACTTCAGCCTTACAATTCAGCGCGCGAAAGCAAAAAGTTACATGTTTGGTGAAAAAAATGATAAACCTGATAAGCCGAAAAACAGCGTTGTCAAACGGTCTCTTATTGTTGTACATAGTATTCAAAAACTTTATACTAAAAATAGTATAAATTTTTTATCCAAAATGGAGTTTCAAAGTGCGATGTTTTTAAATTTTTACTAATAATCAATTGGTTTATTTTTTTGAAAGAAATAAATTAATTATATAATGAAATAATTTCAAATATATAACCAAAAAAAAGGAATTGAGCGACCTCAACTAGATGGGTTCAAAACACATACCCATTTTTAAAATAAACTTGTAAAATGTACTCTGTGGGATATATGCGACAAACTTAGTTGAGCACCCTCAACTTGATGAGGATTGAGAGGTGAGAGGTTGGTTGCACAACCCCTACTATATATACATGATGGTGATGAAATTCAATTGGTTGCATGACCACGCGATGTTGGGGATGATTGAAACTTTAAAACCAGACCAAATGTGCAAGTGATCTAGGTTAGTGAGAACATGATAAGGACGAGGTATTTCAAGGTGTCATGTATGGTAGAGACTCGAGGTCGAATGAAAGAACTCAAGTCATCATGGCCGGAAAGAACTCTTCAATGCAGTGACATACTAGACCAATAGCCTCTTGCTAGCTCGCAATCCCACAACAAGTGGTGAATGGTTTCCTCCTCTTCATTGCGAATCGGGCATAAAGTGTCATGTCTTATATTTTGGCGTGCTCTCTCCATATTTGTGAGGATTTTTTTTCAAACCAACCAACAAATAACCGTACTCTTTTTCCGAGGCCCTGACTTTCCAAATCCAATTCATACTTTCATCGGGATTATGGTGGACTAGCAATGACTAAGTAGAGGAACATAAAACTTTCCAGGCCATTTCCAAATGATGGAGTTTTCAAGTTTCGTGTTGATAGGAATTGGAATAGCTCGAACCATCTCAACGACATCCCCATCAAGCACTAGCTCGAGTTCCGAGTACATTGGTCACTAATAAAATCAACCACTTTAGTATTGTGGAGATCTAGAGAGGTTCCTCTCCCACCCAACAACTAGACCAGCAGCATATCACCTTACCATTGCCAATCTTCCAGCGGATACCATTATGGAGTATTTCCCTGGACGTGATGATGTTACGCCAAATGTGGGATGTTGTTTGCTGGAGTTTAACTCGCCAAAAAGTGCCTTTGTTGAGGTGTTTATGAGTTAGGGTCGTGACCCAAAGTTTTGGTTTCTTTTTTAGGAGTTCCCAGCCAAAATTCGCTATAAGTGGTAAATTCATGTCCTTAGCGTTATGCAGCCCCAATCCCTCATCACTTTTGGGTTTGCAATCTTCATCCCAAGCAACTAGGTGGACTTTCTTTGTGATGTCGTCATCCCCCCATAGGAAATTCCTATTGATTCGGTCAATCTCGGAACATGTGCTGACCGGTAAGGGAATGTTTTGCATAGCGTGTTGGGGGGTTATTGAGGTGGCAGATTGAACTAGAGTTCGACGTCCTGCAATAGTAAGACACTTTTATTTCCAACTTCCCAATTCTTATTCATGTTGTCTAAGATGTAGCTGCAGTGAGATTTTGATTTGCATTTTCGGAGAAGATGATTACCCAAGTTTTTTCCCAATTCCTCTGTGACGCCGACACCTTTGTTAGTAATATACGGCACGTGAATGATACAATAATCCGTACCTTCATGTATAATATGACACACTTTTATAAAATACGGCTAAATATCCGTTATATACGTTCACAACAAGAATACAGACAAGTACACGTATTAAACATTTAATAATATAACAATACGGCATATAATATCTGTCTATATATACACGCTAAGTTCACTAAATTATTGATAGAAAGAAATGATTAGTTAACATCTCAACAATTTTCAATGATTTAAGATACAATTTTCCCTACAAAAGAAATACATTATATTCTTAGATTTATCATGTAACAGCTAAATTACTAGTGCAAATTTTAAATAAAATGATACTAACTTTAAATTTTCTATGAAAATGGGACCATGTAAAACTATATCCAAATTAAAGAAGGAACAAGCTTGCACAACAATAAACGAAATAATCGTGAAAGAACAACATCAAATACCAAAGTCTAAAATTTAACGTAAATAAACTTCAAAGTCTCTATAGAGTCTCAAATATCAAAAGTAAAAATCTTCAAACCCCTATGTATCATCAACATAAGTCACACAGACTTCAGAAAAGGATGAGGCTAAATTAATGAGACTAACATTGTAGTATCATCAAATGAACTCCTTGAAGTCTGAAGCGATCCATTCTCATCCACAAATTGGGAGCATGTTTCAACTTCTTCTCCATAATCAGGCCACTCCATGAGCTTGCTTAAATCAACCGGGTCAGCATCTCTAAACATTTTCCCTCATTTTTTTGCAGCATCATTGTATTCATTCTTTACAATAATGCCTAGCTTGTCTGGAGTGAGCCGATTACATTTCTTTGTCGGGGTAGCTTCAAATGAGCACCAATTATGTTCACATGATGATGAATTGCATGGTTGACTCAGTATATGAATTGTATATTTCTTTAGTGTTGGCACATAATCATCACAGAACTCTCACCATATTCTTTAAAGACTGTTTTTAAAGATACAACCAATTTACAAAATAAAAACAACAACTTACAAGGATGACATGTCTTCACCAAGTTATGTGTTGTTGCAATGAGTAATGAGGAATGCTTCAAAATATAGTCACAGTATTGCTTTGTGAATAAATCCTTCTCCACCGGCTTGAGAGTGTTCTCAAATGAGAACATACCTTCTTTCATCTACATCGTTTGCTTAGAGACGGGACTAGTCATGTACAATGGATCGAGAGATGCGGCAAATGCATGAATGAGTGGATGGTATTAACTTTTCTCCTCACCTCAAATAAAGTCAACATATGCACATATTTATCTCTATCGTTTTTAGACATTTCCTGAAGCCTAGTCTTAGTCAATTTCATTGCTTGATTGTTAGGGATTATTTTATTGTGTCCAATTGCATTAGTTATCTTTGTATTTGTGTATTTAATTTAGCTACTGGGCCTTGTATTTATTTAGCCCATTTAGCATTTGTTTTGTATCTGTTTATTTAATAATAGGAAAGTGGTATCTCACTTTCTTGCAAGTCATCACAATCTTCCGTACGGTGCTGGGATATCAACGCACATGCGTATGTATTCCACACTGATTTGAGTCGATGACAATCCTGGTTAAGCTGTATTCTGCGTCCATACATTCAAGAGAACCTCATCATATATCAATGTCTCCTTCTGAGATGGGTGATATTGCTTTTTTGCCTACAGGGATGCACAGCCCCACACCATTGAACTTTCATTGATCGCGTTGTGTTTAGTAACTCTGCTCCTAAATGTTTAGATTTTTTTAGGGCACAGACACACTTATAGTCAGTTGCTGGTCTTAATAACAATGCGAGAACTTCCATAGGCTCATCTATTATAGATGTTGTTCAAGGATTGGAAGAAAGTCCTGACGTTGCAACATCTATATCGCCAACGTGTTCAGGCCATCCTCCGGAGTTCATCTCTAGGGCGATGATAACGGGTAGCCTTCACAACCCCTGGGCCTACATTTTCTATTTTGATCCATGTGATCGTGCAACAACGATCGTAATGACATCTACTTTAGATGCTTCGTGACGATTGGTCAGAAGCCTTGCTCTAAGCCCTCATTAATCCTCAATCATTATAAGCAAGCCACACATCGATGTTAATCATTGATGATGTGTCAACAGAACACTAAGGTGTCCTTGGCTCTTTACCGCTTGTTTCCGCATTTTTGTTTTGTTTTTTCTTTTGTTTTTCAGCATAATAAACATGACGCCCCGATGAATCAGATCGTCACGAGGGGGAGAATGGTCCACATGCAGTGAAACTCAACTCATCATTATCGGACACATCTCTCCATCGTCAATAACAAACGTCTTCCTCCACGTCAGAACTTGTATTTCTTGATTACATCATTAAGCCGGCAGAGTCTTCCTTCCCGCGGAAACCAGTATGTGGGAAACTCACGAATTGATACAATAAGCAACATGTTGAAAGCAGGGCCAAACACAAAGAAAATGATAAGTCTCCATTGCTCAATCATGTCTACTCTACTCTTTAAATCATTAACAGATTCACCATATGAGTTGAGTGTTCTCGCCAGAAACATCTCAAAGAGTTTGAGCTCCAATTCATAATCTCTGAATTCAGGCTTGGATAAATATGTTTCCACGTGCATCACGTCCTACCAAATCCGCTCCATACAATTTGTCAGCATAAACTGCAAATCCATCTACCAATTTTGTTATGCCACAAACGAGAACTCCTCAGGATCCTTCAAAGTCATAGAGACTACATTCTGGAGGAGACTTGAGTCGGATAATCTGAAACTGAACACAAAGCCCATGCGCGCCTGGAACTCCAACTAAAGGCTCCAAGGCTTGTAAGCACTCACTCGCTTGAGACCAAAAGACACTGTTTTGGATTAATCTAGTCACAACTCTATAGCTTCTCGTGACTGGCTATAAGGTAAACCCCTCCATTTAGAAGAGGCCACAAGAAATCTCAATTCATTCTCAAGTGTGACTTCAGATTGCACAACAAGAAAATTGGAAGTAAACCTAATAGCACAAGGCCTTTTTTATTCCCTTCCATTTGTAACTTTTCTCATCGGACAGCGACAATAGTGTGTCGGTACATGTATGCTTGAATGGATTTTGCATCATCAACAACACTTTTCATCAAAGGGATATGTTCATAGAAGTCTTTCAAAAGCAATTGGATTTTATGTGCAACACACCTAGTGTTATACACGGCGGTGTATTTTGTATACACATATTTCCAGCAGATACACAATTTGAACCATTATCACCAATGAACTGTTCTACATATTGATGCCCAACCATATCACTAACCTTAGAAGTTAAGTGACTTAGAAAAAAGACCTGATTTCTTATCTTTTGAAATTTCAACAAATTGTAAAACACTGAAACTTTGGGACAATATGCAATAAAGATAATGGAACATCATCCTTTCATATCACTCCAAGTATCAGAAATGATGAAACAGCCAGTGTCTTCTCAAGACTTCTTAACAATTTCAACATATTCATTAGCACTTTTTTGTGCTCTAGGAATAAATTTAGTCCTTAAAGTTGAGTAGCTAGGCAATTTATATGCAGGGCCATACTCGCCAATGCCTTTTAGAAGACTGATGAATGACTTTTGTTGCACAACATTGAAAGAAATATTATTTTGAATGAAAAATGTAGCAACCAAGTCATCTAACTCAGTCTTGTCAAGCTTCTTTACCATTTTGGGCACAATACTTTGATACAACGAGGACTGAGAAGACATGCCTCCCATAGTATTTAATGAGGGAGAAGGAACCCCACAAGTACCATCACTTTTTATGCATGTATCACTTGAATCCACTCTCATCCTTTGGGAAGAATTTTGGCTAACGGGTTGACACACTTGATATTGTATCTCTGAAGAAACTTGTGTGCAAATATCAATATCATTGACTTTTAATCCAGACAAATGAGACTTGCGTCTAGTTAGACCACCAGAAAAAACTCGTTGGCAATGCTTGCATTCGAAATTTCCATGCATATCCTCATCATGTATCCGGAACGGATCCTTCTTTCTAACCATGATTCTATTAACAAAAAAGAACATAAGACAATGCAAATTTATTTTTGAGGGCCATATATGATAAATGTATGATGGAAAAGTTTAAATTCTCAAATAATAAATTCTTAAAATTGTAATAATATTTATAAGAATATTAACAGACCCACTTTTCGATAAAATAAAAAATAATCACAATAAAGATTAAAACAGAACGCTCCAATTAGTGATTTATGAAAACATCTTAAAAAACTTATAAGAAAAACAACAAACCTATATTGACAAAAATAAATGTATGATGATAAAGTTAATCTTCCCTCACAATCTATGTTCTAGAACTCGTTAGACGCTAGTCCTCCGGTTGAGGGGCACCCAGCGCCCGTGCACCGACTAGGCGCCGAGTCACCAACTAGGCGTAGAGTCATCGACTAGGCCGATTTTTTAGCTGACTAGGTCGATTAGTCCTCCATAGTTAGTGCTAATTAATCAGACTGATTAGGCCAGTTTTTAGAACAATTCTCACAATGTTTAAATTATTACTAGTGTTTCAAATTAGGTATTTCAAAACAATAGTAAATGTTCTATTCAATCACGTACAGCGGCGGAGCTATATAGGTTCAAAGATTTGAAAAAAAATAAGCTAGTATGCATGTATAAATTTAATTTAATTATTTATTGCCTTTTCAAATTTTAATTATAGAAAATAAATGAACACCCATAATTAGGAACATAGATCCGCCACTGATCACGTAAATAAAGTTAAATTAGTTTACTTTAGTAAAAACAATTGACATCAAACATTAAAAAAAGAAAAAGTAAATTTGTTGATAAAAGTTAACTAGAAAAGTATACGAGACTAATGAGAGAAAAGAATTGTATGTAACATTTGATTTAAAAAAACAATATTAATGACATTATGAAAGTTGAAACGTCATATTTGAAAGAGAATATTACCCGAAATAGGACTAAAAAAGTTTGAAAATTCCAAAATAGGACTTCCATGTTTTTATTACTAAAATAGGACTAATTACTGTCATGTTTTGGCAGTACCAGACTTCAAGCATTGGCAGTATTTTCCAAACTTTGCAGTAATTACTCCTATTTTGGGAATAAAAAACATGACAGTCCTATTTTAGAATTTTCAAACTGTTTTAGTCCTATTTCGGGAACTTTCCCTATTTGAAATACTTAATAGTCATTATGGAGATGGGTCAAGGGTGAATTAATCAATGATACAGTAATTATGTGACAATTCAAGTACTGCATAGAATGGAATTATTAAAGAATACTCCGTAGCTGATAAGTGAATAACCTTCGAGCTTGCTGTCGTCTGCTACTATGTTAGTCTGATATGCTGCTACTTAGAGCTTGTCGCTGTCTAGTGATTTGGTCTGCGTGCAACATGTGAATGTGAATAGTGAACACCTTAGGCACTTTATTGGACAATTGTACCACAATCCACATTATTATTATTGGTTGGAGCCTTACCGCAGGGGCCGAGCTTGGGAGTTGGGACAACGGTATATAGGATTTTAGCCATTTAGGATTTAGTAGGACTTTTTTTAATTAAAATACGTATAAATACAATTTATACTAGTATTATACATTTTACCATTAAAACACACATATTAAAATACTTAAACGGGTAATTTATACATGGATTATACATTAAAGTGTATTATACGTGTATTATACGTGAATTAACTAACAAAGGCCGATACCACATTTCTCTTTGATGCCTTGTGTGGTTTCTCTATTAACGTTTGGTGAGACAAAGAATTTGGATTTATCTTTATTTACTTCCATCCCCGAGCTCTTTCCAAAGACTCACATCACCTCAATAGTCACCTCCAACTGATTCATGGTTGCTTTGCCGAATAACACAAGATGTAACACCGTCCCCAAATGTATTTACTTTTAAGTGAATAATGTATTGAACCTTATGGAATGGTTAATGAATATACGAAGTCGTGAATTTTTATTAATTCTTTTGCGTGAATAGTAAATTCGCACGTGGGGCCCACACCGAGAGCGGGGGCCGCCCGATATTCCCGAGATCATATATTTTGTTCATCTTGATTTAGATAATATTCACATGGTGGTGGGTACTTCATTTGAACCATGGAAAGGTCCAGAGTTGACCGATTGGTCAAAAGAAACCCAAATATCGGTATTGGTAATTTAACCGATAAAAGCCCGAAATCGAATTTCGGAGACTTATAAATTAAAGTTGGGGAATGTATATTCATTCTAGATGTCATGATGACTAAGAACACATAATATATTTTATTTGGCCCGATAAAATAAAATATATTTAAAACAGTCCGAAAAATACAACTTTCGTGACCAATTGTACACTTCTGGACAAAAAGGGTTGACCTCCCACATGGGTGGGGGCCAACCCACGAATTTAGCCACATTTTTTCAAGCCTTGGGCGGCTGAATTGAGAAGGGAAGGATGGGGGATGTTGGGTTGATTGGAAAAGGATCAAAGAGACATGAGGTGGGCCTTCCACCCACACTCATTGGTCTATTGAGACAAAAAGGACCATGTACCACCTTCCTCCCTCATTTTTCGGCCAGCACTCATCCACCAAGACCAAGGAAGCTCTCAACCCTCCTTCTCCATTGTTGAAGGGAGCTCAACAAGGAAGAATCTCAAGAAAAGGAATTAAGGTGCTAAAAGGGTGAAAAATTAAGGTAATAACCTTATCACAACTTTTTCTCTATTTTTCTTCCACCATATGAGATATATATCATATGAAGAACTGTTAGAATTGTTCTACATGATTTAAGTGTGGAATAATGGGTTGGAAGGTGGTTCTATGTCCAAAAACGGACTTAGAAGCCAAAACGGCCGGTTTGCTGGGAAATAACCTTTTGGAGGTTATTTGTATTGTTTAAGGTTCTATGATGTTAAAACCTTGTTAGGAACTTGATTTAAAGTATTTTTGAGCTTCGCTGGAGTTTCGCCGGAGTTGGTCAAAGTTCGCCGGAGTTGGTCAAAGTTCGCCGGAATTAGTCAAAGTTCAATCGGGGAGCGTAGAACGCGCTTAAGCTCACTTAAGGTGAGGATGACCGACTATATTGTTTATAATTATTGGGTTAATTTCATAAGATTACCTAAACGAATTGAATGTGTTTGGCATGGTTTATTAATGATTAAAAATGCCTAAATGAAATTATTATTGTTTATAAGTAAAAATGCATAATATACAAATTTATGAATAAATTGTGTATGATTATGTGTTATGAATAAAATGGCATGATAGCTGTATTAACCATGAATTTCATTGTGATAAATATACTTTTACCTCATGTAAAGAAGTCATGGAAGGATAAAAGTGATATTTTGATATTAGAGCCAAATTATACTTGAATGTAGAATTAAATTGAAACATACGAACTATTAGGAATTTGCATTGGTTATATTAAGGTTAAACGACTAGTAAAGAAATACTAGTGGGAAATGTTAGTTCAATGGTTCTTTGGAGCTAATCCCAAGATATTGAATTGTGGTGGGTACGCCCTAAGTAACCTTAAAAGATATTTGTAAGGTGGACTTTATGAATTCAAGTTACATTAGGAGTAGGCCTTAAGGGTTACTCAAAATGGATGGAACCTAGACTAAGAAGTTGCTTAGGGATTAGATGACGTGACTATGAGCCGAGCTCTAGCACGTGGTAGTATGACTATGAGCCGAGCTCTAGCAAAAATGTAGTATGACTATGAGACGAGCTCTAACAAAAATGTAGTATGACTATGAGCCGAATTCTAGCAAAATGTAGTATGACTATGAGCCGAGCTCTAGCAAAATGTAGTGTGACTATGAGCCGAGCTTTAGCACAAATTTGTATGACTATGAGCCGAGCTCTAGCATGAAGGGACGTGAATTAATTATAAAATAATAACATCCTAGATTGAGGGTCTTGGAAATTGAAACTTTGATTATACTTAGTATAGTTGTCATTGTACTTGTCAAATGCTTCCAAGTACTGACCTCCCCTTCACGGGGGAGGCCACCTCACAGTTTCAGGTAGAACTTGAAGGTTGCTACCATCGCCGTTGCTTCGGGAGGATTTAAGGAGAGGAGACGTGGTTCGTGCTTCCTCCGTTCCTATTTTACAAACATTTTAATTAATGCTCATGAATATTATTTTTAAGTATTTATTTGGGGCTTGTATGCCCATGTTTGCCAAAGTGTGGCATGAACACTTGTATCAAATGTTTCCGCTGCTTTAATGAATATTTTACATTATGTTTGTTTATTGATGTACTATGTGTGAACAATATTCTAGACGCTTTGTATAGTATGGATGTGTTGGACTACGGTTGACTATTCGTACTGTACGGCGGATTGTTGACGTGTCCGGGTAGGTCCGGAGCGTGACACAAGATCACCGACAAAGAATAGGTTGGAGATTCATGTGCCTCTTCTGCAAATTTTGATAGGTTTCCACTTGTTGCTTTTCATCTCCATAGCAATGAAGTGAGACAGTATTTCCATGGCGAGGACAAAGAGATAACGTGCCAAAGGGTCTCCCCGGGGGAGTCCCCCTTTTGGGAGAAAACCTTGTAACACTTCTCCATTCCATAGATTGTTAATTTCTGTGTCTCACAACTCACAAGGATTGTAGGACCAAGTCAATAAAGCTCAGAGTAAATCCAAAATAGGTCAAAGTATCTTCCATAAAACCCCATGAAACGCTATCACAAGACTTCTTCAAGTCAGGTTTCAAGATCATGCATTCGACTTATCCCTCCATATGTTCCAATGTATGGATAATCTCTTGCGTGAGTACAATGAAGAACTCTCTTATGTGGACATTTATGATACTCTGATCCTCCTCCCATGTGCCATCTATCTTGATCATGCGGTTACGATTTTGCTTAACCATGACAGATTTGTGGTAGAAAGTAGTGTTTCAATCTCCAATTTTTTTTATCGAAACGCCTCTTGATTTCTGATGCCAAAGAATTTCTTTCTCATTGAGTATTTGGTTGTATTTTGTAACGAGATCATATTCGAGAATGGACTCCTGGTTCAAGTTGTTGAAGTTTAGAGATTTTTGAATTCCAGGATTCCCCCCCGAAGGTGTCGTTTCTGCCTAAAGATGTTTCCCGTAGCACTCTTGCTCCAAGTTGAGCTTTCCTCTACCGGTCTGAAAGTTACAGCCACTACCGAGTTTTCACAATCTTTCCAAATTATATAAAAAACTTTTCCATGCTTTGCATGGGACATCGAAACTGCCTCAAACGTATGATGTGTGGATGTATGTGTAGGGGGGTTACCGGTGCATGTGTTAAAGAGCATCAGGTGGTGGTTTGAGTGCAGGTGTGGATGGACCGATGACTTTGTTACCATGGGTTCACTAGGGCATGCTTAATTAAAATGAATGATTAGCTGAAACAGGAGTTAGAAAAAATGATCTCAAGAATTTAAGTCAATATTATCTTTGTCCTACAAATTCTTCTCACTCACTATTTTGAGATTTCTAAAAATCTTCCGATCCCTCTTTATAGACAGATTTATGTGGCTAACATCCTTTATTTTTATTTTTTACTCATTTATGATAACCATACATTTTCAGTTTATTCCAACGTTTTGGTAAGCGTGTCAAGTCCAATTGATAAGAATTTTTGGAAAAGAGAGAGTAAGTAATATGA
This sequence comes from Cuscuta epithymum, assembly GCA_945859915.1. Lineage (NCBI taxonomy): Eukaryota > Viridiplantae > Streptophyta > Magnoliopsida > Solanales > Convolvulaceae > Cuscuta > Cuscuta epithymum. The sequence goes on along the minus strand of CAMAPF010000150.1, from coordinate 1,236,365 downwards.
ACGTGGGAGTTTAATTTAAATAATGTTTTATGAACTCGACATGCAAACAAATATGTAAAATGAAAGCATCACTTGGCTAAGAGATTCCATTTCCAATATCCTATTTGATAACGGTCTTGCACCAAATTGAGCCGAAGAATTCATTTCTATATTACATGATATTGCTTTCTTTGGCGACTTCTTCCACATCATTGAGAAGGGTGGTGAGCTTTTGTTTATTACTAAGGGAAGGAATCGATTAGGGATTAATCTCTTTTTGTCAACGATGATAAACTTACTTAGTTTGTCGAAAGAAGTTGAAGTCAAACAACTGCCTCTGTACTTGAACACGGTCCAATTAGGGGTGCAAACGAGCCGAGCCGAGCCCGAGTTTATGTAGGCTCGGGCTCGAGCTCGAATTGTGTTGTATTGGCTCGAACGAGCTTAAAAAACCCGGCTTCGAGCTTGGCTCGCAAATATTGATTCGGCTCGATTTGGCTCGACTCGGCTCGGTTCGGCTAGATAATTTTGGTTTGTTCAAAAGTTACAAGTTCGATTAGCTCGAAAGTTCGTGTTCGAACTCGAGCTCAAGTATGAAACAATCTTTAAATATTTGTGCTTAACATTTGCAAATTGCAATTTACATGCCCAATAACTAAACCTTACGGGAAAATAAACAAAATACAATTCTAACTTGAAGTCTCCACCCAATTGTACTTCTAATATAAATCAAAAGGGGTCAACCCATTAAGAAATAGTGGATGAAACTTTGATTATTTTTGTTAAATTACTTTATAATTAATAATATCTCCCGGTCCTCATATACATTTATGAATCAGTATTATATATATATATATATTAATTTATAAAAAAAACTAATTTATATTATATATTACATATACTAATATATACTTCGTATTATATATTAATTTGTACTGTATTACATATATTAATTAAATACACACACATATAACTAGGCTCGCGAGCTAGCGAGCCTAAAATCAGTAGGCTCGTTTATGGCTCGACTGCTTAACGAGCCGGGTCGAGCTCAAGTTTGACCGATCTCGATCCGAGCTTTGACCGAGCGGCTCACGAGCGGCTCGGCTCATTTGCACCCCTAGGTCCAATAAAAAATACAAATATGAGTAAGATCTTGTCATCTTAGATAGAGGTCTCCCTCCTAATGAACTTTCTATTTCTAGAACCCTATTACAACGTGATGTTGAACAGTTTGACCTTTGTGACCAAACTATGGTGTTGAGTTCTGATGGAGTATATTGCCCAGGGACCCCCGGCCCACAGACTCTTACTTCTCCTACACCGGCCATCAAGCCCAATGTGCGCACAAAGCCCTAACATGGCGGCCCAAGTATGAAGAAGCCCGCATAGTGGCCGCATTACACATCTAGGTGCCTTCGGCCCTATTACCGAGGGCTCCAAATTCCACGGGGCAGCTAGATTTGAGCATCCAAAGCTACTGGGAGAAAAGGACAGAAAATAGAAGCCTTCGGTTCCTAGACGCCCTCGACACATAGGTAGCCTTCGGCTACACAAAGCCTTCGGCCACAAAGGAGCCTTTAGCTACAGCACACTCAACGAAGATTCCTTTTAGAGACAGGCAACCACCGCATTTAATGCGGCATCACGTCCAACCACCGCATTTAATGCGGTGCACATGAAATTGTCGGTGCCACCCCGATTGAGGTGACCCTCGGTCGTTAGATTAGTGACACGTGTACGCGCTTAGCATTTATGGTTGCTATAAATAGCAGCTCTTTTCCCCTTGTAAACGATCTCACATCCCAACATCTCGAGTTCACTTAATATATTTGACTTTCTCTCTCTCTCTCTCTCTTACTTGCTTGCTCTGACCTCTCTAGGTTATTCCCCGCAATAACCCCTCGGATAAGCTACCCCCCGGGTACACTATCCATCAAGTTCTATTGAGGATTTTGAAATTGACTCCTCGTTAACACATATTAAGAATTTCTTTCAAATCACTATGACTCAAGGGGTGGGCTCACTTTCTCAATTTTTAATCAAAGAGTTTGGAAGAATTACTATTTCTTCTTTCTGTAAACACGTTGATGAATAGAGAGCACTACTGATTGTACACCCACATAAACTCTAAGGAACGTTTCTTCAGGTAGGCGATATGAGGGACCTGTTGAAAAAGGGAAAGCTACTAGGTGTACAATTCCAGAGATCACTTGCCCAATGGATGCTTATACAAATTCTTAGCCCTCTGAAGTTTTTGATTGTGAGGAAACTTATAGTGATTCATTCTTTTCACATCCAGGGAATGAATACCTTGGTCATGCATAAAAAAAATGAGAAGATAATTCATATCTTGACAGTATAAAACCTAGGGAACTATGATGGAAATCAAGAAACGTGTCACAAAGCTTTGTTGGTCACAAGAGAAAAATGCTTACCTATAGAGAATTTGAACACTAATATCAGAATGTACATGAAGAGTAAGCGACAATCACATCATATGAAGACCAGACCCCAAACTCATGGGGAACCTTGACGAGATGGTTGAATATTGAGGGAGTTTCTATTGAACTGTGGATTGGATTATTTACTTTCTCGTTATTTTTCTTTATTTCTTTATAGTGACTAACTCCACCGCTTTCACGACCTCTTACCCTAGAAACCCAACTTTGGCTTGGCCCTACGGGTTAGTATACACCGCTTGGCCCTACCACCTGAAGGGTTTTTTGAGGGAGCATAGTCCCACTGGTGCTAATGAGACTCGAAATTGAGACCTCTCCTATGCAAGGATAACCTCACAACCAGCTAGGCTGGAAGTGATGGTTAAAACTAATGTATGGGTAAACTTTTTATAGTGACTAGCTCCACCGCTTTCACGGCCCCTTACCCCAGAAATCCAACTTTGGCTTGGCCCTACGGGTTAGTATACACCGCTTGGCCCTACCACCTGAAGGGTTTTTTGAGGGAGCATAGTTCCACTGGTGCTAATGAGACTCGAAATTGAGACCTCTCCTATGCAAGGATAACCTCACAACCAGCTAGGCTGGAAGTGATGGTTAAAACTAAGGTATGGGTAAACTTTTTATAGTGACTAGCTCCACCGCTTTCACGGCCCCTTACCCCAGAAACCCAACTTTGACTTGGCCTTATGGGTTAATATACACCGCTTGGCCCTACCACTTGAAGGGTTTTTCCCTCTTTTTTTCTCTTTCTTCTTCGATCTGGTGCGCTCCTCTTCTGCGTCTGCAACCCATCCATCTCCTCGCCCATCTCCTTCGTCTGCAACTACAGATCTATGGAGGTGGCAACGTCGTCTATGGATGCTGGAGTGGTTGGAGGTCATCCGATGGAAGAGGTGGAGACCGTGGACGTAGAAGCTGGAAGTTGTGGGTATGGTGGTCAGGGGCTCAGGGCGACGACTATGGATGTTGGCGCGGTTGGAGGCCGTCGCTTCAATGGAGGTGGAGGGGAAGGCCACAGAGGTGGTGGCCGGAGGCGTTGTGTACGGAGGAAGGGGCGATTGAGGTGAGGTGGAGAGGACTGGGCAGAGGAGTTTGTTCCTGTGGGAGTGGCGGAGTAGTCGGATTTATGGCGGAGACTCGGAGAGCATGTGACAGCCAGATTGGGGGAGGAGAAGGGGACTGCCGGGACTGCCGAACTGGGTGAGGAGTGGACCAAGAAGAAAGAAGGAAGAGAGAAGAGAGAGACAGAAAGGAAAAAAGAAAAAGGCAAAAGAAAAGCAAAAAAAGTTGGAAAAAAATAAAAAATGCCAGCTCGGATGTCCAATAGGCATTTAATTGGGTAACCTGTTGATTACATATTAAAAAGCTGAATTGATTGTTTTTTGACAGTTTACGGACTTAATTAACCCAGGAAAAAGTACATGGACTCAATTGACTTTTTGTTAAAAGCGTGTCATCTTATGGACAATTTTCCGCATTTTTCCCTTTTATTTTTGTTTTTGTTTCACAAATGTTTAATTGTGGTTTTCGGATGGATTCATCAATTAGAGCATCTCCAATGGGAGGGTGCATTGCATATGATGTGGCATAGGAGAGAGATAGAGATAGAATAAATATTGGGATGAAGTGGTGTGTAGGGAAAAATGAAAAAGAGGAGAGAGATAGAGGTAAAAATGGACCAAGGTCTATGACAAGGTCCATATATGGACCTTACACGGGATTCGAGGAGGAAAAGTTGATGAAAAGTGGGTTAAAAGTGATATAAAAAAATGAAAATGAAAATAAATTGGGAAATATGTGGGTCCTACACATAAAATTTGTGAGATAAAAAATGGGACCCATGTGTAAGGGTGTGTAAGAGACCACACCCTTGCATTGGAGATGCTCTTATAATCCGACAGTCGTACCTGCCAACTAGGAAATGATCATTGAACAAATTTTAAAAATTTAAGAGAATGCGCTGTAAAGGGAATATGCGACTGTTGTTTGTATTTCGTACTCCAATTAAACGCACGCAATGCATGGTTGTTTTTCGCTGTGAGCGCGTGAGAACAGCAAACATACCACGGTGCTAACGTGCGCTATGGCAGGTATCAGCGCACGTTATAATAGAGAGTTAAAAACAAACCCAGAAGATGGAGGAGTGGGGGAAAGTGCGCACCATAGTCATCGCCACACGAGGAACAGATCACGCTCTGTGTCTTCTTTCCGGTAAATCCCCATCTCTCTCTCTGCAAACTGAGAATTAAACAGTTTTCTCTCTCTCTCTCTGTATCTATAGGTGTATATCGTCGTTGCTTTTCTGTGTACTCCGTATTTATTTAGAGGCGTCCGTTTGGTAGGCATTTGGTTATCTACAGAAAGGATTTCAGACCTTTTTTGGGTGAGATTTGTAATTGATCGGTCTCTCAATGGCCGCACCCACCGGTAGAGCGAGAGCGGACTACGATTACCTCATAAAGCTCCTCCTCATCGGCGACAGCGGTTAGTCCCATTTCCTATCTGTTTGTTCCAATGCGATGGAATCTGCTCCACTTTTTGTTTGGTTTAACTCAGAAAATAGGTGGGACCTGTTGACTAGCAATGCAATCGTTGAGATCTAAACTTTAGGTTGAGATCGTTATTTTCTGCTTTTTTGAATGTCTTGCTGTGCCTATCATTGACTGTGATTCAATACCGGTTGTCTATTACATTTTGTCACACGAGTTTCTTTTTGGTGAATTGGGCTAGGCTAGATTCCCAGACTTAAAATTCCATCCTAATATTTCTGACAGGAGTTGTCTGACTTAATACTGCCTTCATTTTAATATCGTTATGCTTTAGAGAAGCTGTGATGCCATTAATGTGCTTCCTTGGCGATTAACCCGAGCTTCATGGCACATAACAATATACATACTACACACATCTTAGACACCCTGTACCCTCCCATTAGTCGGGGGACTGAGGGACGGGGACTGATGGATAATGTTTGCAAGCTTCTTTATAAAGACTACCCTTATGCTTCTCCTTAACTATTTTGTCTATGACTTTAGGTGGAAGCTGTAGATCCACAACTACCTATGCATTCCCCTTTCTTATGTACTTGCTTTATTGAACATTCTCATCATTTTATCTTACACTGACCCCGAGTGAGCAATTTCTAAGTAGCAGTCATTAATAAGGTAAGACGGGAAAGTAATCACTTTCACGGAATTCAAAAGATGAAAAGCGTTTTTGACCGTTTTTGTGCCCACTGTGAGGGAAGAAAGTTAATAGGCTATATGGAATTGGTATCTTAGAGGGAAATTGAATCTGCATGGGAAAGGGGAGGGATCGATGGTGAAATTTGATTCCACCCATGTAATACTTTCTTTTGGAAGGCAATAAGAAGAACACTTAACGCCCCCTCAATGTAAAAAAATAACGTTTATTGACTTTATTCTCCTTTACCGTCATATTATATTTTTTTTTGTTTTTTATTCTTTGCAATTTTGGTTATTTTTGAAACATTTACTCATTCTTATTTTTTTTAGATAGATGTGAATTAGCCACTTCTAAATATAAGGTGAGACTCCTTTTGTGGTACATGTTGTCTAAATGACCCAATCTTCCAGGACATTTCACATTCAAGAGCTGATGAGCTCTTGTATCAGGCTGCTCTCTTTGTCTGAATAGTGCTTATGGAGAAACTTCCTCAAGTCACTTGGCTAGTTTATTTTACTGTTAGGCATACATCTTGAGGCACACACAACATGAAGTCTACGTGGTTTTGCCTCCTAATATACCGCAAAACAGACCGTCTTGTCATGCAAAAGCTTTTCTTTCTTTCGCATAGTTCGACAATGCAAAAAGTGCTTTTAATAAAATATTTAGGATGTTATTTTAGGTATGTTCATAAAAACAGAGGTTAGCCAACCAAGAAGTCAAGAACTAGATTTAGATATTTGTTCTCGAGACAACAGCCTTCTTTTGCTCTCCACTTGGCAGCTTTCTTCTCTATGGTTCTAATTGACAAGTTTCGTTTTCTCTACCCCATAGTTCCCTTCACTACATTTCCTTGGAATGTTTTTATCTACAGCTCTACTTAAGAACAATGACTACTCTACTTGACAAAAGCTTTTAGAAGTTGCAACCAATTACGAAGTACTATTTTGCTTGACTCCTTGTCTTCCTTCTGTGCTGAAGAATTGATTTTAATATCTGATACATTGATTATTTTAAATTTTTAATCACCTATTAACTCATGTTTATCATTCAATGATAGTTGTTATTATGAGTTACTAAATACTGTTTGGTTTGTTTTTGCGTGACTTTCGCCTACCTTAATGAATTATAACAATATACTATTAGCAATATGTACTTTACACTTTTGGTTTATGTCATGATTCCCTCGAAGATTACGCCTCATGAGGCTAAGCAAAGCACATTGACATATGTTTTAGCCTTAAAACATTATATGTGACTGTGTTTGCTGCAAGCTGCATTTTATTCTAATGTTTTGTAAGACATTAACTTGACATGAACTATGCAGGTGTGGGCAAGAGTTGCCTACTCTTGCGTTTCTCTGATGGTTCCTTCACCACAAGTTTTATCACTACCATAGGGTGAGTTTTTCTTTGGAGGAAATGGTTGGTGCATGTTTATCATATAGTGGAGAAATGCTATTGATTATAAGTATATGTGATATGTTTAATTTTTATAATGCAAGGATTGACTTTAAAATACGAACCATTGAGCTTGATGGAAAGCGCATCAAACTTCAAATATGGGATACTGCTGGTCAAGAACGGTTTAGAACTATCACTACCGGTAAATTTCAAAAGGATAAACATGAACTAGTGGAATAGGCTTTTGCTGAATCTGGAAATTTATAGAATTACTTTTGGATCTTAATCCATTGGATAAGTGACCACTATTTTCTACTTATGATAGAAACATGGATAATCACAGTGATTGGGAAATCAAAATTTCAATTTTATCATTTCAGTTTACCCATGTATGGAATATTGGGATTAGTCTTCAAAATAAACTTATCATATCTCCATTCACTCAAAAAGGTTCCCCGGTTCAAAACAGATTTTTCTCCCAAAAAACGTTAGGTTTTAATGTCAACTTTCATGGAAACATGGATAATCACAGTGATTGGGAAATCAAAATTTCAATTTTATCATTTCAGTTTACCCATGTATGGAATATGGGATTAGTCTTCAAAATAAACTTATCATATACTCCATTCTCTAAAAAAGGTTTCCCGGTTCAAACAGATTTTTCTCCCAAAAAAAGTTAGGTTTTAATGTCAACTTTCATATTTAAGTACATTCCTATAACCGCTAGTAATAGAACGTTTTTAAACAACTTAGCCATTGACTGTTCAAGAAAAGCTGTGAGTGTCTGTAGGATAGTGTACACAATGTGACAACGGAGACCGGAGAGTGGCTGAGTTAAAACAATAAATAAAAAATGTAAAGGTATAAGGGACCATTCATAATATAAAAGCCTGTGCTTTAGCTGAGTTGACTAAAAAGAAATATTGCACCCTACTAGCCAAGCCATCCTTTTCTTACCTTTGTCATTCCTTTAATGTGCACCCTAATTTCTGTTTTATGTTTGTGCTAATGTTTCCTTCCAGCATACTACCGTGGTGCCATGGGTATTTTGCTGGTTTATGATGTTACAGATGAATCGTCTTTTAACAGTAAGTTTTTTTTCCTAATTTTGTTATGCCGCTCGCGTGACAGACTGTGTATGCTATGGTCTGCACTTACCAGTTACCATTTGTATCTCTCTCTGTCTTTTTCCTATCGGATTTTGATTTATTTTCAGATATTAGGAACTGGATCCGAAATATTGAGCAACATGCCTCCGACAACGTAAACAAAATACTTGTAGGAAACAAAGCTGACATGGATGAAAGCAAAAGGGTATATACGTTTTAATACATAAAGTTCCTTTTGGGTTTGTTACTTTTTCTTCTGCTTTGAAACCCATGTTCTTTACTGTATGGATTAAGGAAGCAAAGATAAGAATCAAGAAGAATAAAATCTGTAAGAATTGTGAGGAAAGGTTATGATGAATTGATGCAGACGACTTTGTCACAATGGCTTTTTGCATCAATTTATATTTTTCTATTATTTTAAGAAAATAGTTGACAAAGTAAACTTCTTGAAACCAATCCCAACATACTTGGGTTAAGGTGCATAATATGATGATACACTCTGTAAAAGAAACTGATAAAAGGAAAAATCCTTTTTCTATTTCTTCATTATAACAATTTTAGCAAGGTGATTTGGATTAGATGGTTGAATTTGCTGATTTTATTTCAAAGTAAATGTTCGGTAAAATCCGTTTGAGCCAAATAAATGAGTCAAAGGTCACCTGTTCTGATTTGTCTGCTCATAACCAGATTAAGCCGATTTATGTCCCCAGACATGGCCTCAGCATGTTTCTTACACCTCACCACACATCGCTGAATCTAATTCTACTTTATACTCTGTACAGGCTGTTCCTACATCCAAAGGCCAAGCACTTGCCGATGAGTATGGTATTAAGTTTTTCGAAACTGTAAGCATATATCCAAAGCACTAATAAGAACTTTTGTTTTTACTTTGTGTTTTTTTCTTAGAGGTATTTTCACTTTTCCTGTAGAGTGCTAAAACAAATCTTAATGTGGAACAAGTATTCACTTCAATAGCAATGGACATAAAGAAAAGGCTTTCAGACACAGACTCAAAGGCGGAGGTAAATAAGCTAATCCCGTTTGTGCGACGGTGCTGTTATGTTCTAAAGTTGTTTGCGTGCGTAATAAGAATTTATTTGGCTTCAGTATGTTTTTTTTAAATTCTGCAAATGCAACATTTTTGGATCCAAATTAAGTATATGGATGATTTGCAGCCTTCCACAATCAAGATAAACCAATCCGAATCAGGATCTACCTCTGGCCAACCTGCACAACAATCTGCTTGCTGTGGTTCATAAGGCGGCCAAGTTGAATGAGAAGTATCACCTGTTTTAACCGTGATTATATATACTCATTGCCATAAGAACAATGAATCATCTGGAGTAGGACTAGCTCTGATGACTAATATATTGGGAGCTTTGTATTTTCTTTATATTAGTTTGTTGATTAGAATCTTGTGTGGAAGATAGATCTTTTGCTTATTTGAGACTCATTTCTGTTGTGCATGTCCACATGGATAATGGATTATGCACAATTGATTGATAGGGCACAATTTGTATTCTAAAAATTCAACCATGTTTGAGTGTTACTTGGCCACTACAGTTTAACCAGAAACTTCCCTTACATAATCATATATAGCCCACTGACATGGCCTTTAATTGGCGTTTGGACCACTTGTAGTATTACCTAAAAGAATTATAATCGTTTTTTTGAAAGGTAATGTGAGATTATGAGAGCTTAAATAACTTTAAGTCAGAATACTCATGTTATCTGTCTTTCTTTTTACGTGAACATAGCTTTTAATAACATTGTTAATATGGAGTAATAGAGAAATCACTCATCAGGCCGGCTGACGAGCTGCCCCGTCCGGCCGAGCCCGTTTGGGCACCTTCCTGGTGGAATTTTTTGATGAATTTTTTTGAGCATGTTCCGCATCAAGTCTAGTTTGTCCATACCAAATTTCAGCTCAAAATTCGATCGGGAAGGTCGTCAAATGATTTTTGCAAGTTAACTGGTCCGGACTCCGGAATATGTATTTTCCGGACCAGTTAACTTGGAAAAATCATTTGACAACCTTCCCGATCGAATTTTGAGCTGAAATTTGGTATGGACAAACTAGACTTGATGAGGAACATGCTCAAAAAATTTCATCAAAAAATTCCACCGGGAAGGTGCCCAAACGGGCTCGGCCGGACGGGGCAGCCCATCAGGCCGGCCTGATGAGAAGAGCTCTCTGGAGTAATAATGTTAATGTTATCGGAAACATGAGTTATATTATTGTGTACCTCTCTGACTTAATATTAAAGAGAAAAGGTTTGAAAATTCCAAAATAGAATTGTCATGTTTTTATTCTCAATATAGGACTAATTACTGTCTTGTTTTGGCAGTACCAGACTTCAAACATGACAGTATTTTCTAAACTTGGCAATAATTACTCCTATTTTGGGAATAAAAAACATGGCAGTCATATTTTGGAATTTTCAAACTGTTTTAGTCCTATTTCGGGAACTTTCCCAATATTAAATTGTATATCTGCCAAATAAGAGAATCTTTAATGCTACATTGTTAACATGGAACAAATTGGGACACATGGCAATCAATAAATGGAATAGTCTTCCATGTCATTTACAAGTGATATAAACAATCTTTCGAATCCAAATTCCAAAATTATTGTCCAATGCATAATGTTCACACCCATTGTGATGTTTACGTGCAATGAACCTGTTTTTTAAAAAAATTAATAAAAATCAACAAAAAAAATTCAGCTGCACGTGAAACAAACCCACTACTTGCTGCATGTGTATATCGTGGGCTCGTGCCTCGTGGTGTTAGTTTGGAGCGCGTAGGATTTGGCATTGGCAGCAGAATTTCCCTGATTTTTCTACACTTTGCGTGCTTCTCCAACGAAATTGGTTGAGTTAGCGATGTCAACTACGCTGTTATTTATAAACAGTCAGGGCAACACTGTTGACACTAATTTTTGACACATCACCATTACGTGATTCCAGATTTGATATTCTGATCCATTGGAGACGTGAATTTCAGATACATTGTTAACATTGATGAATCGGCTATCTTTATTAATGTTAAAGGATACCCATTGGTGATGCTCTAAGCATTATACGTATTTATTTATTCAAGGGTCAAATAGGTACATGAGTTAACTTAAAGTGTTCAATTAGCCCCTTATATAGGAGGTTCTGCCCGGCCGTCGCCAATTGGGGCGGTTCCCGGTGGAATTTTTTGATGAAATTTTTTGAGCATCTTCTTCATTAAGTCTAGTTTACCCATATCAAATTTCAGCTAAAAATTAAATCGGGAAGGCAGTCAAATGATTTTCCGAAATGTATTGCGCTGTTTAACTGCGCAGTTATCTTCAAAACATCATTTGACTGCCTTTCCGGTTGAATTTTTAGCTGAAATTTGGTATGAGTAAACTAGACTTAATGAAGAAGACACTCAAAAAATTTCATCAAAAAAATCCACCGGAAATCGCCCCAATTGGCAATGGCCGGGCAGAACCTCCTATATAAGGGGCTAATTGAACACTTTAAGTTAGTTCATGTACCTATTTGACCCTTTAGCCTTTATTCAAGTATCTGAATCTCTTTAAATAACCCGCTCCAAGTTTAAATTTAATAGCGAGGATTCACCTTGCGGATTTTTTTCATGTCACACCATCTCGTTTTACAATGCATATATTCTTTGGGATACCCATCTTCACCACACTAATATTCTCAATAAAATATTTAATCCTGCACATAACCTTTAAAAACAATCACTCAAAATAATAGGACCATCCCCCCTTTTTATACAGTTTTTATGAAAGCCTAAAATCAAGAAAACGTGAGATAGAAAAAAGGAGAAACAAAAAGGTAAAAAGCTTAGCAGGCAGACTAAAGAGGACAAATAGAAGAGGGAATGCACTATGGACCTGGGGATGGACACAACCTAGTTTGGTTCTTCCCGCAGCTCCAGATCTAATTCTAGGCGGCCCAGCCCTTTCTATATATTTACTTAGAATCCCTACTTCTCTACCCTAATATGACTGTTATAGGTACTTGGACCAATTCTTGTACTGGAAATAAAAAACAAAAAGAAACATAATTTGAATTGGAACCCATTAAACCGTAACCCTAAGAACATCTGGTTCAGTTTTGATTACACCATTTCCAGTTCAATTCCAAAACTGCCAGTCCCTATTAGCACTTTTGCATGTACTAGTATATACAAAATGAGATAACAAGTCCATCATGATGTGTCTTCTAATTTCAAAATTGCCACAAAAAATGGAAATGTGTTCTGTACACAATAGAAACATCTGACCTTACAAGCAACACTGACCCCCCTCCCTCCCCAAAAGTACCAGTTACAAATTCAGTTCTTCCTTTCCATAGATCCGCCGAAGTTCACGAGTAGCAGCTTGGTATGATTCTGAAATGAAAAATAAAAAGTATTCATCGAGTTTAAGTGGCATCCTGGTGGTTATGTAAGCTTAAGGCCTGTTTAGGACAGCATATGAGGAGCAAGTGCTTTCTCACTGGAGCAATTAAACTGCTTCTTAAATGAGAATTAAAAACACTTTGTTTTTAAAAAAAATCATTTCCAAATTCATTTCAAACGCTTCTCTGGAGTACAAGAGCACTTCTTCCTTGAAAAAAAGTCCTGCCAACTTCACTCTAAATGTGCATGTGTGTTTGGGGATAGGAATGGGGCATTAAGTGTTAACCTTTCCATATTTTGAAAGCTTTTTGGTTGATAGGGGAGCCAGTAACAGACTGAATAGCAACAAACAGCTCACTCTCTCTTGTGCTTCTTAGCTCCTGGACAATCTGATAAATGGTCTTACCATTCTCAAAGTATATGTGATTATTTGGGTGCTTTGTCTTGCAACCAGCATGACGTTCAAACTCATAAGCATTCAGTGCCTTTCCAAAGAATGAAAATGGTGAAGATCATAATGGAGTTCGAAAAGAAAGAGAACATTACAACTGGACAATGAAAAGCTTTTACCTTAGAATAGTTACATGTTTGGCAGCCACATAGATATCCAGAACCTTTTATAACCCCAGGCAGCTCCTTAATCACATTGACAGAAGGTTCCCAATAAGTAAAAGACCAATAAAGGTGACAGAATGCAAATTGCATTACCCAGGACCCTTGAGGTTTCTGAAAATTCCACTGCCCATGCAGATTTTCTGCAATCAACCCCTTTAACACTAAAAGGTTATAGTCTTATAGAATATAATGACATTAACAAGAAAAGTGGACCTTAAGATTGAATTCATCCAATTTGTTCTTTTAAATGCCATTTTATAGGCTAAACTCTTCAAAGATCTCTTTAAAGAAGAATCTCCAAGGAAAACTTTAAGGGAATTTGCTACGAAAAACGTGATTCCTACCAATATCATTATGTCCTATATCCTTCAACGTTATTTGTGGAAAATCTGACTGGTCAATGATCTTATTTATAATTTAAATTTTTAAAAACCATGAAGGCTGAAGGCAATGGGAATTTGGCCAAACCTCGAGGAAGTAAATGTAATTTACCCACTAATTATGGTACCTCTCTAGAAACGGAAACATATTTCACAGGCACCCCATCAAGCATCCCTGTTGACATCAAACTTCTAACATTTGATGGAAAGCTGTTTGGGGCTTCTTTCTTAGCAGGTTTTTCATCTGACTTTGTCTTCGGAATGGATTTAGTAACTTGAGCCTGGCAAACAATTGTTGTGTTCAAATTTGATCTATCTAAATCCTTGTCGACTTCAACTGGAGATGTTTGAACGGTGGATTGATTATAAAAATATTCATAGCTGCTAATTGGTCTTCCCAGGGCATCAATATCAGCATCCTCTTGATATCCACTGAATGGAGAGTTGTTATTACTGTCATCTACTTGCTTACCATAACCTTGTTCCATTGATATGTAAGCTTCTTCAGATCTCTCATTGTACACCTCCTGATGATTCATGGGAAAACCGATGTTTTGTTCCTTGACCTGATTAACTTTTACTTTTCTAACTCCACCGTAATTAATGCATGACTCAGGTTCTTCGATATTGTAAGACATTGACAAACCAACAAACGAATCATTCCCAAGCTCTTCACCGATCACCTTTTCCCTCAAGTTTCTTTCACCTAAACATACTGACCCTTCCATTTGTTCTGATCCGAAAAGCCGACCTACGAATTGGTTTGGAATGGACTGAAAAGTAGACAAGTTATCCCAAGATAGAGAACTTGAATCTGGCTTGCTGACTGAGGAAGCTTCAATGGCTTGTTTTTTGTTAGAAATTAGTTCTTGTTCAGTTGTTTCTGCTAACCACTGGTGGGCCCGCTTTGGTCCAAGTGTGGATGATCCATCAAAGACTGTCTCATCATCTGACACATGCCCAATCCCTTTTGGGATCCAAAATTCTTTCCCATGGAAAGACTATAGACATTATAAATACAAGTACCCCAGTCGGTAATTTTAACTTATGAAAGTTCAGATTAACATAAAATATATTGCATTCAGAAATTTGAAACTTGACAGAAAAGGAACACTGGTTAAAATGATGCTTATAACATTATCCTAAAAGGGTCACCCTCCATACATTTTTTTGTCCCTAAAAAATTTCATTTGATCAAACGAAGATAATTTGGTATACAATCCAGCCATGATTTATGAAAGTTGTACCTTGGCAAAATAAAAAAAGTTGTAGATTTGTCAAACATGACGATCTTTGGGGTAAGGAAATATATGAACAACAGAAATAGATTTTTTATGGGTTTTCACTCTTCAGCCACAAGACCCCACACTACACCACGGAAGTAGAAACAATGGCACTTTGAATGATCAACATTTCCCTTTATCTATCACTAACAGTTAATGACATTTCTGATTCCCAACACTATAACCTTCTATATGCATCAGTAAACAGATGCAAGGAAAGAACATCCACATTCCCACCACTAGTTTGTGAGGTAGAGGTTTAGAAGAGCATAGTATAAGGAATAACTGAAGTAAAAAAAGAATCACTACCATAGAAAGCAAAATGATTACAAAAAAGAAGAGTTCATGTAGAAATAGTTTGATCAAAGTAACAAGAGATATGATCAACAATTGTCCGATAAGACAATCAAAGTAAGACGATACACAAAGTTTGTCCAGCTTTACTCATTCAGTCCAAGGCTTGCTCTAAACATTACCTCACCCTCACACTATTACACATTACATGCATAACCAAACTAATATTTGAGGAAAATTCCAGCAAACAAGCGCATTTCCAGTTTCCCGCAAAGGGAAATAGATTAATACACGTTTAGAAATCAAATTTGAACTTTTGAACAAGTATAACAAGCAACAGCTTACCATTTTGCCGTTCCCACACTTCCACTTCAATCGATCAGTTCAATAGCCTCCATGGACAACCAGAACACTCCTGTTTTCCGATCCCAATAAAAAAAGGAGCACAAAAATTGAATATCCCATTGAGCACGAACTATTTTACATTTCACAAACAGCAAAAAAAAGATCTTAACAGTTTAGACTGAAAAACTCAAGAGCCCTAACCTTAACATTGAAGGAAAAAAGAGATCGCGCGTTTGAATCTGTTGCAGCGGATGCGTGAAATAAACGGATGAACTTGCCGGAAAAAAAGGCGGGCAACTGCGGTAGTTGTAATTACAGAGTGACCGTTTTGTGGTGGAGAAGAGAATTGTTACGGTGGCTGAAGAGCACTGGATCTTTGCTCGCAAATGAACTGTACGGTTTTAAAGGAAACTTCTTCGATGGATTATTACTGTTACGATTATATCCTTGACGTACACGTGTCTGATTGCAAGTTTATCTCTGCCGTTTATTTTCCTTTGCCCAAGCTCTTTCAGTTTTTCCCATGAAGGGCACGTTTGGTAGGCCGTGTTTGGGAATTGGAAGTTGAAATACTTTAACTAATAAGTGCACTTGAAATGAAACTTATTTGAGAAAATGGAAACTAATAATCCAATCTCTTAGCGATCTTCTTACAATGTTTCCACATTTTCGTTATTCATGAATAATTCAACCTTTGCACCTCATCTTCAACTTCCAGTCCGTGACCGTTCGATGACATGCTATTCCAAGTTATTTTCCTATCTTTGCAAACCATTATACCATAAATCTCACCTTTCACAAAGATAATATTTTGCAAAGATAAGAAAATAACTTGGAATAACAGGTCATTAACCGGTTAAGGACCAGCGAATGAAGATGGGGTGCAAAGGTTGAATTATTCTTGAATAACGAAAAAGTGGGACTATCGTAAGAAGACTGCTAAAAGATTGGATTATTAGTTTCCATTTTCTCAACTTATTTTTTAAAAGTATGGTTAATAGAAGTAGTTATTATTGTATAAATTGATACCGTAGTAGTAGTTAAAGTGTAAATTGAACAAAGTCACGGCTAACTTATGACTATGATCACTAGTTCACTATTACGTTTAGAATGTCACATTTTTTTGATCGCCTTTTTTCATATCATAAATTTCAGGATCATTACATCAGTCAAAGGAAAAACAAAATCGTCACTAACTAAATTCCAACAACTACGACTGTAAACCCTATGATCAGACTTAGAGACGGTCACCCCTGAAAGAGCAACGCGAATCGCTAACCATGTAGCGGGCTTCACATAGCCATCCATGTTCCCATAGATCCAAACATACTCAATGACAAAAAAAGGCTGAAATCCCAAACAAACTTACAAACCTAACAACATAGACGATAACAAGAATCCAGATGACAAAAAAATAATAACTAATAACAAAAGTTTCACGGACTCTATCACATCGTACAACCCACGACGGTGGTTCCGGAGGAGGCCGTATACTTGGTACCATTCGAATTGACCCACCGTTGTCAATCATCATCTGATCTGCTCGAAAGCCGCGCAATTCTCCTCGTCCAGCTCTCTTAGCAAATCCCCCGCTAGCGGTCATCTTCATCGCTGCCATGCCCTTGCTACCCAAACTCATTCTTCCTCCTAAAAAAAGAGAACCAATCGGATTTGCCCACTACACACCAACAATCCTGTTCGGAATACGAGCGTTTGGAAGACAAAAATCCGGCGAAATTGCAAAGCAGCGCAAAACTGTTCGAAAAAGCAGCCTCGCGTCGGCCAAAACTTCCAAGACCTAGGAAGGTTTTTGAAGAGATTGTACGCCAACCGAAGAAAAGTAGCCGGCTGGCCGAAGCCACCGTAGCCCACGACCTGAGGAGATCGCCGCCGGAGAAAGAGCTAGGCGTTGCGTGAGGCAACCCTAGAGAGACAAAATGTCACATTTTTTAAAACAACAATTTTTAATTTTATTTTTTGGAAAAAAATAACATTTTTTATTCAATAACTATGCTTATGATGTCACTACTATACTTAGTATATTTTTCTAATAAAATACACAAAGATTGAATGTAATAAAAGCTTAAAGTGCTTAAATTCAATCTGACTTATCGATCATGGGTATCAACCTTAACTTGTTTTGAACCCTAGCTATATGACTTCGGTTCCATTTGATAACCCAATTTTCAGTTTGTCGACCATGGGTATTAAGCGCTGTTTTTTTTTTTTAATTTGCGTACGCAATCATGTAATAATAAAATATAAGTAGTTTTAGTTATTTTCTTGATTGAATTTACTAAAGTGGCCGAAGCCAATTTACCTTTCTTCCATACAATTGTTTTCTTATTTTTATTTGTAATACATATTTTGAATGCACTTTTCAGTTTTCATATTTCACGAATTCAATCAATAAAATCAGTTGGTTTCATAATTACCAACCGACTCTAATTCTTACTATTAAGTGTCCAAACTACTACTCATTCTGTGTCAAAATGATTTGCAAAACCAATTTTTCATGATCAGTTTCACTTTATCGATCTACTTATCTAACCCACCCGTAATTTTTTTATAATGTAATTTTGTTTCGTGACTTTATGGAACTTCAATGCACTTTTCAAATATGTAAATTTTACTAACCAAACCTGATTTAAATATTCACAAGGATGATTTAACTTTATCGCTGCTCAACCTTAAAATACGCAAATGACAATTCAGTTCGGGGATAGAGGAAGTACTCCCTCCGTCCCAATTTGTAAGATACATTACGGTTTACGATGTTTGACTGACGATAAAGCAAATTGATCCCTGTCAACACTCAAATTAGTTCTAGAAAATAAAATTACATATTCAGAAACTACATTAAAACCGCTACAAAACCTGCAAAAAATAATTCAAATTTCATAAACTTTTGATATATAAAATAAAAGATTAAGAGTGATTTGTGTTGACCAAGTGAATAGTAAATGTATCATACAATTTGGGACTGAGGGAGTACTATATAATGAGACACGAGTTGGAAGTATAAACGGAATGATTATTGATCTATTCAAAAAGGGGAGTAGAAGTTGATAAAATCTATTTGAGTCTTTGAGAGCATTTATTTTTCGATTAAAATCCTAATATACAAATAGCCTATACTAAAAACATTAATGATTAGTTTGAGAGAAATAGTCTTAAAATCATTTGAGATTATGCAACTAGATCAATGAATCAAGCAGCCTTACAAATATATCACTCAACTGATATATAGGCAAAGAAGGCTCAAGTCACTCCATGGTTTCTTTTCAATGTGTTGATCGTGGTACTTTTGAGATCACACGGTACATTTACATAATCGCCAATAGTTAGAGTGAACCATCTTTTCTTAGTTTTATACTTTTATTAGGCCAACTCCATTTATAGCTCTAACAGTTTTACGGAGTATAAAGAATTGATGTAAAAGGTAATTTTTTCGCTACATCTCATACTTAGAGCTGTACGGAAATAATAACGTTGGACGTAATAATTTTGTAATATTTTGTAATATTCTTTCCTTTGTAACCGTAGTATGTGTAGTTTATTTCTTTCCTTAGTTTAGCATACGGTTACACTAGTCTCTTTATTTCCCTTTATTTTCCTTTATTTCCTTCCTTTTTGGTTCTTACGTGTAAAGTGTATAAGTTACAGCATGTTTGCAATACAGAGTTAAGGAAATTCATTCAAACATTATTTTCTTCCCGTCGGATTCTTCATGGTATCAGAGCCAGGTGCCTAAAACCAAACCGTAATTCTCTTCTTCTTGCAAACCCAACACCATGACTGGATCTCAGACGAACACGGAGAACAATTCTGGGATGAAAGAATACCGACGGAAAGTGAATGACCCGTCCTCTCCCTATTACCTTCCCAATTCAGATTTTCCAGGCGTCAATATCTGTGGCGTGGTGTTGAAAGGGGATTCAAACTACCGGGAATGGGCGACGGCAATGAGAAATGCATTCCGGGCAAAAAGAAAGCTCGGGTTTCTTGACGGGACGATCTCACTTCCTGAAGACAACGATGATGCGGAGGACTGGCTTAGCGTAAATTCGATGCTGGTGGGCTGGCTGATGAGCTCCGTTGACCCTTCTGTACGCAGCACAATTGCCTATGTTGACTCGGTACACGAGATGTGGGAAGATCTCAAAGCCCGATTTGAAGTAGCCGATGCCATGCGTTACCATGAGATAAAGGAGGCACTGCAGAATTGCCGCCAGGGAAGCTCGTCGGTGACCGACTATTTCGGAAAACTGAAATCTCTCTGGGATGATCTCTCTGGTTACCGGAAGATACCTTCCTGTAAATGTGGAGGGTGTACCTGCGACCTGGAAAAGGAGTTCCTTGCTGCCGTGGAAGCTGAGAAAGTCCATGATTTCTTACTGGGTCTCAATGGAGCTACTTATGGAACACTGCGTTCCAATATTTTAAGCATGACAGAACTGCCAAGTCTCAGCCGGGCATACCAAATGATGATTCAAGAAGAGAGGCATAAGCATATGACACGTGTGCAAGACGCAAGGGAGGATGCCACAGCATTTGCTGTGCAAACTGACGGTCGATGGAACACAGGGATTTCATCTCGTGGCAAGGGGAAAGAGAAAATGATTTGCTCATATTGCAAAAAAGAGGGGCATGAGAAGAACCAGTGTTTCAAATTAACTGGAGAATATCCTGATTGGTGGTTTGCAAACAAGGGAGGACGAGGACGCGGGAAGAGTCCAGGACCCGGTCGTGGACGAGGGGAAAGTAGTGCTTCAGCTAATGCTGTTTTGACCAATGCAACTGAAGGCAGAGATGGTGGACTGGATCGAGAGAAGCTGCCAACAATAACAAATGAACAATGGGAGACTTTTCTTGCCTTTGTTAACAAAACGAAAAATGATCCAGGTGACAAAGTAGAGAAATTGTCAGGTATGAACATCAATAATAATTGGTTACTTGACACCGGAGCTTCATATCATATGACTGGAAACAAAACTTGTTTGATTGACTTATGTGTCATTAATTCGTCCCCGGTAACTCTCCCTAACGGTGATATGACCTTAGCAACCCATGTTGGACGTGTCAAATTGGGACCGGGAATTGTCTTGAGTGGTGTACTTTTTGTACCGAAACTTACGTGTAGTTTGATTTCGGTTGGACGTCTTATTGATGATATTTCATGTCATGTCATTTTTTCTGACAAGTTTTGCGTGATACAGGACCTCACTTTGAAGACGCTGATTGGAGCGGGTGAACGTCGGGGTGGGGTCTACTATCTGTGTGGTGTCGGACGTGCTCAAGCCTTTCATATGGGTAGTAAGGATGATTTTGATCTGTGGCATCAACGGATGGGACACCCGTCAACAAAGGTGGTTCGCATGCTTCCAGTTTCTGTCAAGCATTCCAGTTTTTATAATTCTTTGAATAAAGTTTGTGATGTTTGCCTTAAAGCAAAACAAACACGTGCTGTTTTTCCTACTAGTTTGAATCGTGCAGTGAATAAATTTGATTTAATTCATTGTGATGTGTGGGGGCCATACCGAGAGCCAAGTACATGTGGTTCTTATTATTTTTTGACAATTGTGGATGACTACTCTAGAGCTGTTTGGGTTCATTTGATGACAGAAAAAAGTGAGGTGGCACGAATTCTAGAACGGTTTTTTGCTATGGTTCAAAATCAATTTAATAAAACCGTAAAAATTGTGCGGGCTGATAATGGGACAGAATTTCAACCATTGCGGCATTATTTTTCCAAAAATGGAATTTTATTTCAAACGTCTTGTGTGGGGACACCCCAACAAAACGGACGTGTTGAAAGAAAACACCGCCATATTTTGAATGTAGCATGAGCACTTCGTTTTCAGGCTCATTTACCGGTCCGATTTTGGGGAGAATGTGTGTTGACGGCGTGCTATTTGATTAATCGTACCCCGTCTCTACTTAATGATGGCAAAACTCCATATGAATTATTGTATGAATCTGTCCCGTCTTATGAACATATTCGTACTTTTGGTTGCTTGTGCTATGTTGTGTCCAAAGACAGAGATAAATTCGGGGAACGTGCACGCCCGTGTGTATTTTTGGGATATTCATACACACAACGTGGTTGGAAGGTAATGGATTTATCTTCCCACAAACATTTTGTCTCCAGGGATATTCAATTTTTGGAGCACATATTTCCTTTCTTCCACCAGTATCATGACCAAACTTCACGGCCTGAAGGTTCTAGTATAGATTTCCTACGTTTTGCCACATTGCATGATGAAGAGGAGCTTCCACATACGCCCATGCAAGCCATGCAACCTTCGGCCAGCTCCTCTCCTATTTCCTTGGAAGGATTGACGGTTGTGGGAGAGCCGATTTTGACCAATTCAAACTCTGAATTGGACGTGTCAAACACCAACCAGGAGGTCTCCAATTCAGCGCCCGAAATTGTGATATCCAATTCAGATTCGTCTAGTGCTTCATCCTCTCCTTCAACGGTCCCAGATTCTTCACCTGGACGTGGTCGACGTAAAAAATTTCCTTCTACCAGACTTAGAGATTTTTTGCAAACACACGCCACACAAGTAGACTCACCCGACCTCCCTTCTCCTTCGGCGGCTTCAGGTAGTTCTTATCCCATTTCTTGTTATGTAAATTATGACAAATTCTCGGACATGCATAAAATGTTTCTTGCAGCTATTTCTCATGAGAAGGAACCCACTTCATATAGAGAAGCTGTTCGGGATCCCCGTTGGCGGCAGGCTATGGATCATGAGATTGATGCCCTTGAAAAAAATGGAACTTGGTCGCTGGTCGATTTACCTCCTCATAAACGGCCTATTCATTGTAAGTGGGTATACAAAATCAAGTACCATAGCTCCGGTTCAATTGAACGATTCAAAGCACGTCTTGTTGTTTGCGGCAATCGTCAAATTGAAGGGATAGATTATCATGAGACATTTGCACCAGTTGCCAAAATGACAACTGTTCGTGTTCTTCTTGTTGTTGCTGCATCTAAACGGTGGGATCTTCATCAGATGGACGTGGATAATGCGTTTCTTCACGGTTCCCTTGATGAAGAGGTTTATATGTATCCTCCGCCAGGCTTTTCTCCCGCTGCCCCTAAGCAAGTTTGTAAACTTCACCGTTCTTTATACGGTCTCCGACAGGCCCCGCGGTGTTGGTTTACAAAATTGAGTGCCTCTCTTATCAAATATGGCTTTCAGCGTTCTTATGCTGATTATTCTCTTTTTACTATGACTCGTGACGGGCATATTTTGTGTGTCCTTGTATATGTGGATGATCTACTTATTGCAGGGTCAAACCCAAATCATATAGCACATCTAAAAAATTATCTTGCTCGATGCTTTCCAATTAAAGATCTGGGACGTCTAAAATATTTTTTGGGTATTGAGGTTGCCCGTAATGCTACGGGAATATTTCTTTGCCAACGCAAATACACTCTTGACATTCTTGCCGAACTTGGTCTTTCTGGTGCTCGTCCCTCTCCTTTTCCCATGGAGCAAAATCAAAAATTGGCTCTTTCTTCCAGCCCGTATTTTTCTAATCCTGATCAATACCGGCGTTTAATCGGCAAGTTAATTTATTTAACGTTGACTCGTCCGGAGCTGAGTTACTCTGTTCATGTCCTTGCTCAGTTTATGCAGCAACCACGATTGGATCATTGGGATGCCGCCATCCGAGTACTACGTTATCTGAAGGGTAATCCTGGTCAAGGAATTTTTCTCGCTGCCCAATCTGATTTTTCCTTACGTGGGTTTTGTGATTCTGATTGGGCGGCTTGTCCGTTGAGCCGGCGTTCTTTGACCGGATATGTTGTACTTTTTGGTGCTTCACCTATTTCTGGGAAAACAAAGAAACAACCCACTGTCTCTCGTTCCTCTGCTGAAGCCGAATATCGCTCTTTAGCTACTTTGGGATGTGAACTTCTATGGCTTCGCAGTCTGCTACGTTCCTTTGGGATTTCTTTGTCTACACCTATGAAGGTTTTCTGTGACAACAAGGCGGCATTACACATTGCTTCGAATCCTGTTTTCCATGAGCGGACAAAACACATTGAAATAGACTGTCACTTTGTTCGTGATCTTCTTCAAAATGGTTCTATTTCGACCCATCATGTTTCTTCTGCCCTCCAGCTTGCGGATATTTTTACCAAACCTTTGGGTGCACAACAATTTTCTTTTCTCATGCACAAGTTGGGCGTCCTAAACCCCTCCGCTCCAACTTGAGGGGGGGTGTACGGAAATAATAACGTTGGACGTAATAATTTTGTAATATTTTGTAATATTCTTTCCTTTGTAACCGTAGTATGTGTAGTTTATTTCTTTCCTTAGTTTAGCATACGGTTACACTAGTCTCTTTATTTCCCTTTATTTCCTTCCTTTTTGGTTCTTACGTGTAAAGTGTATAAGTTACAGCATGTTTTCAATACAGAGTTAAGGAAATTCATTCAAACATTATTTTCTTCCCGTCGGATTCTTCAAGAGCATCTTCAATGCTAAAACTTTAACGGTGCATACGTGGCATGAGAAATAACTAATTAAAAAATAATATATAGAATATCTTTCTCCTTATTTGAAGGATCTTACATCATTTTGGTAATTTTTTCTTCACAATGTCAAGCACAATGTCTAGATGTAGAAGTTGACATTGCAGACACAAACTTACCAAAAACACATAAGGCCGTGGAAAGAAGGAGAGAGAAATGTCATAAAATCAATATTTTGTGTCTATATCTCTCATGCCACATGTGCACCGTGCACATTGTAGCATTGGAGATGCTCTTATAAGTTTGATACCTACGATTTTCTTTGATACAAAACCAAATAAATATTACTCCGTTTCTATTCTCCCCAAAAATCAAAATTTTGTTTTAAATATCCTTTTTAAACCCGAGGTCTATGATTTTTTTCCATAGTTTGTACTCCATCTGTCCCATTTTATTAAACATCTTTACTATTAACTTGGTCTACACAAATTACTCTTAATCTCTTACTTTATATATCAAAGTTTTATGAAATTTGAATTATTTTTTACAGGTTTTGTAGCGATTTTAATGTAGTTTCTGAATATTTGAGTGCAGACAGGGATCTGTTTGCTTTATCGCTGGTCAAACATCGTAAACCGAAAAATATCTTATAATTCGGGACGGAGGGAATACTTTATAGTGAGGGCGGATTTAAAAAAAAAATCATCCTGCGGGGGGCCTTAAACAAAAAGAGATTTCATATATACGGAGTATATATATGTGTGTGTATATATGTATCTAGGGAGCTACGACCCCTGGATCTCTATTACGGTCTGCCCCTATTCGTAGTTGATAAACTCTTTTCAAAGAGACGCTTCTTTTTGCCCTTGTCAATCTTCAAACTATTTTGTGACATTATAGGAATTCTCAATTCATATTGGGGGTGTTTGGTTGATAGTGGATCAACCAACTTTTGACTGGTTTGACCATGTTTTGGCTTTTTGACCAATCCATGAGCTAATAAGTGTGTTTGGTAAAACAGCCTTTTCAATTGGCTTTTTATGTCAAACAGCGTTTAGGTTCGGCCGTTCTGTTTATTTTACATTATTCCCTGTCTGTCCATTTCTTTCTCTCCCATAAGAATACTCCGCATCTCTCGGCCTCCCTTCTCTTTTTTACACTCAAAGAGATTAAAATAATTCTTAAGTAAAATGACTGTGCTTCTTTTTGGACTAGCTAAGTTGTTTCACTTGGATATATGTACTTCCTATTGTTTAATACGTACTCCGTGATTGATTTCATATCCACCGTGTATATTCAATTATTTCTAAACACAGAGAGTGACATGTGGTTATTCTTAGAAATTTTATTAACAAGACAGGTTAAATACAATAATTACTAGCCAGTCTCTTACAAGTACTATTAGATATATTTTATTAGTAATCATCCGGTCGGACCTTCATGACCGGAACCGCCGTCCGGACGGCGGCATTTGGATCTCCTTTCGATGGAATATTTTGATGAAATTTTTTGGGCATATATTTCGTCAAGTTTATTTTATCCACAAAAAATTAGCTAAGAATTCAATTGGGAAGGCACTCAAATAATTTTTGAAAGATAACTGCGCCAAAATATACATATAAAACAAAGTTATCTTCCAAAAAATATTTGACTGTCTTCCTGATTCAAATTTTTAGCTTAATTTTTTTACACCCCCAATACATTTCATAAAAAAATTCCATTGGGAAGGGGTCCAAACTTTGCTGTCCGGACGGAGGTTCCAGTCCAGAATTTCGGAACTGAACTTTTCTCTATTTTATTTTATTTAAAGAAATATATATATGGTGATTTTTTGTGTAAAAAGTAATTATATGTAAAAATATAATGGGCTACGTAAAAGCATTATACGTAGTAATAACTATAATTATATTTAAAAAGTATAATATGCCATGCAAACTGTTGGTCCAAAATAGGACGCTCGTAGGCTTTTAGGAAAGCTACGTAAGAACACTCAAACAGAAATCAGGAAAGTAATACGAGTAAGGAAAGTAGCTAGAGAGTTTGGTAGCCAGAAATAGCATATCCATTATCTGAATCGAACTTGCCTTTTATAGGCGATTACAAATGGTAACTGCCACAAATACTAATGGCTAATTAATTATAACATTAATAAGGAATTAAATATATAATAAATGACGCATTAATTGTCAGCAGTTACGCATCCTGGCTGGTTGGCGGGTCGGCCTGGCTGGAGGGTCGGACGCTTGAGCATCCTGGGCGGTAGGCTTCTGTCGGACTGGAAAGCAAGCTCCTAGCTAGGCCGGAAGGCAGGCTTCCGGTTGGGCTGGTAGGCAGGCAATCTTGGGCTTCCGCTCAGTTGGACTTGCGCTCTTTGACGGGTTTGATCAGTTGGGCCGGCCTGAGATCCGGATTGCCGGGTCCATCGGTTGGGCCTGCTGATCCACGTTTGGGGCCTGGGCCGATTAGGCATTGGGCCTAGTCCGATAATCCCATCACGAGTCCCCCACTCCGTTAGTCGAGTAGTAGACTCGGCTAATGGGGAGTAGTCCAAGTCAGCTGCCAATTTAAAAATGTTCACATACCAGGGAGTAATAATTGTGGATTCCGTCAATC
This sequence comes from Cuscuta epithymum, assembly GCA_945859915.1. Lineage (NCBI taxonomy): Eukaryota > Viridiplantae > Streptophyta > Magnoliopsida > Solanales > Convolvulaceae > Cuscuta > Cuscuta epithymum. The sequence continues at coordinate 1,209,804 of CAMAPF010000150.1, read as the reverse complement.
CCACAACTTATGGAAATTTTCCAATTTTTTTAAAAAAAGGCTCCAAATTAAATCATTCAGCATCCTAGAACTCCAGCAGTCAGCTTTCTTCCAGACTTCAGGATCCAGGTCAGCTTCCGAATATTCCTGAAATTTATTAATAATTATTTTCGGACCTCAATTTTTTTCCCTTTTTTTCTCTCTCTTCTTTTTTTTTTCCTTTTCTTTCCTTCTTTTTTCTTTCCTTTTCTTTTCTTTCCTTTCTTTTTCTTTCCTTTCTTTTGGTCTCCTGCGTCGTCTTCCTCGCGTCGTCCCAGCGCCGCAGTCAACCCGCTGAATGGGTTGACCGCCGTTCTTCTCCCGGCGGCTCCACTGGGCCGGCCCCTGCCGTGCCAGGCGGCCGTCTGCGCTAAGAACCAGTTGCCGACGTCACCCCTGGAGTCCGGCAGAGCTGGCCGACCGGCTTGGACTCCCATGTTGGCCGGTGCAATGTGCAGGGGCTGTCAAACACCCCACTCCCGGCCGGCGTCTCCCAGGGAACTGGCGGCCAGGCGACTAGGCGGCTCCCCAGGTCAGACGAGGCTACCTCCCTCCCAGGCAGCCGGGTGGTCCGGATAACTGCCGTCGCGCGCTCCTGCTGCCGGCTATCGACCGCGATGCCCGGCGGCCGTCCTGTGTTGATCTCTGGCGGCCGGCGTTTGATTCCCTGGAACACTCGGACCCTACTGCCGGCGGCCGGGTCTTGAGGCAAGCTAGCCTCCACCTTGTGATTGACTCTACCGTGGCCGTGCGATGTTGGTGGGGACCGGCAGCCACTATTCTGCCGGTGGGCTTTGCTCAGGAAGTTATCGGGCAGCCGGGTCTTGAGGCAAGCTAGCCTCCACCTTGTGACTGACTCTACCGTGGCCGCGCGATGTTGGTGGGGACCGGCGGCCACTATTCTGCCGGTGGGCTTTGCTCAGGAAGCTATCCCCGTGCTAACCGGTATCACCCTCTTTCTAGGCGATCAAGGTTGGCGCTCCCTTGTTGACGCAATACACGTTGATGGGCAGGCTTGACACCTCGCATATGTGAATTAATAATTTTTTTTTGTTTCGCTTTGTTTTGACGTGCAGGTGCATTTTATCGTGTCTGACCATGCAAAACGGCGGGCACTCTTCTCGTGAGAGTACTGGTCAACACTCCCATTCAACGATGCAAGTTGACGTTCAGCCCCTCTCCAAGTCAGACTCGGGGCTGCCGGCCATCATTGAAGGAAAGCAGGGGGCGGCCATGAAACCCATACGGGTTAGCCACGGCCCCAGACCACGTATGCATGCAGGAAAAGCTATAGAACATCAGGTCGAAGCTCCAGCCAGATAGATTGCTACTTTTGAGGGTCAGCAACTGAGCGTTCCACGCATAGCACGAGCACAACATGTGGACGTGTCATATTCTGATGATGATTCTGGTGCTCGGGAGGACCCGAATCTTTGGTGGGGCCTCGATAATAGCGGGATAGCGAACCTCCCCCCTCATATCCAAGTTGAGGACCTTGCCGTTGCATACAGCCTGATCGGTGCCAATTGTTCATTGAGAACTCCGGAGGCTACTGAGGTACTGAGTGATCCCCCCGTCCATTACTTTGGGGTCCATATCCGCTCTCTGGAGCTAGGGATGGTTGTGCCTCTGCATCCTTTCCTGGTTCGATTTCTTCACTTCTTGGGTGTGGCACCGGGCCAACTGGCCCCGGCGGCTCATATGTTCGTCGCAGCTTTTGTTCGGCGCGCCTCCAGCTTTTTTGCCTCAGTTTCCCAGAGGCCGGTGAGCAAGCTATTCCGGCCGGGTTACCCTGACTCAGGTAGCCGATGGAAGAAGAGGTGGATCTGGGTGTCCGACCCCACCCTTCAATCACCCCCGTTTCAGTGGGGTGAGCGGCTCCGGAAGTGTGACCGAGTCGCCCTTTCTCCTGACCTCAAGTCATCCATCGAGATGTTATCCGCAGGCGGTCCCCGCTCCATCAGCTCATACTTAGGTGATTGTCACTCCCTCAGTCTAGGTTTGGCTATTTTGTATTTCACCTTTCTTATCCTTACATTTTCCTTCCGCAGAGGTGCCAGATAGGCCTGAGAAACACATCATTGGTGCCGAATCCGATGACGATGATGAAGAAGCCCAGCCATTCACCGCTCGTGTGGCTCCTACGGCTGATAACCGCTTTCGCGGCGTTGTAGTAAAACGGAGTCTAACCTTTCGGTTTTTCCCCGAGTATCGTGTCTCTCGAGGAATGGCGGAGGAGCTTCTTGATTTCAAGTCCAGTCACAGGTTATCACAAATTATTGGAAGCTTTCCGAATTAAAACTTTTGATTGATTTTCTAAACTACTTTTTGGAAAAGAAAGTAAATTAAATTGTGCAAATACTAATGATGGCTCAAAAATAGACTAAAGGAAAAAATATAATATTAAACTTAAATGGATTGATGCAAATAAGGGCAATGAATTGAGTAATTAGAAATGGATATATTCTTGGACCTAATAATTAGGGAAATTAAAACTAAAAGTGGACTAATAATTTCTTTCCTCATAGACAAGAATAGAAACTATTTTCATTAATTTATCCTATTTCTAGGTGTCATTAATGTGTTCAAAATGGTTGGCTTGAATTAAATTCTAACCTCATAGACAAGGTAGAAATAATTCTCCAATATTTTAATTAATAAAAATAGCCAAATTCATTAACTAGTTAAACTCATTATTTAAGCAATTGAATTTATCTCTCATAAACAAGATGTAAATCCCTTTCATTAAATTATCCTATTTCTAGGCCTTATTAATGTGCTCGAATATGGTTGGCTTAAATTATTTTCTAATCTCATAGACAAGTTAGAGATAATTTTCTAAGAATTTAATTAATGAATATGGCTAACAATTATTAATTACTATTTCATCATTTCAAACAACTAGTCCCCATTATTAATTTTAATCCCTAATTTTTTGGTCACAAGTCAATCCATATTCCTTTAGTCAATTCATGCCCAAAACAAATTTAGCTAATAAAGATCATTTTAACAACTAACAATATAATGAATATATTCAACATTAACAAGGAATTAAACATGGATGATAGCAAACATTAAACAAAAATTATATTATTGCACAATAAACTTGTAGGAACTAAAATATAACTTTCTGGAATTTTTCACAAATTTTTGAACCTAAAATCCAATTTTTAACAACTAATTGATAACTTTCCCAATTTTAACTAGAAAATGCAAAAAGCAACTAAAAATATGCTAACTTCGTTATAAATTTTATTTTAGCTACTGGGAGGTATATAACTGTGAATAAACTGTAATCAGGTCCGAACTAATTTTTTTTCCTTTTTTAGTATTTATTTTGATTTAAGCAATAATATAAGGTGATTACCGAAATTAATAAAAAATACTCTAAATTCGTACCAAATTTTATATTAACTACTAGTAATGATATTTAAGTTAACTAAACTGTAAATAGGGCCGAACTCATTTTTTTCTTTTTTTTTCTAGTATTTATTCTAAATTATGAACTAATATCAAATAATTACCAAAATTAATTAAAAATTACTTCTGGTTCGTGAAAAATTAATTTCTTCAGATAAATAACTACCTTGAGGCTAGTGAACAACTATATAATTAATTGGAATGAATTCAACAACAATAACTATTTTATTTAATTTTTAGAAGGAAATGCGAAATACTTGAAAAATAATCTGGAAATTTTCGAAGCACAGATAGAAAAACCTAAGTACACATTCAGATTCTACTCATTGAAAGGATGAAAATACATATAAAGAACTCACAATTTGGAGCTAAAATGAGAAAGATATGAAAGTTTGAAGTTGAAGGTGCAACAATGGTGGAAATCCGAGCTTTGAGGAGGAAGAAGACGCCCTTTTTGATCTGATTTGGGCTTGAAATTGGTGTGTTTGAGATGGGGAAAAAGCCTGCTATTTATAGCAGAAATTTCACCGAAGGCACCCAAGCAGGCGGCCGCCTTCCGTCGGCATCTGTCCGCCTTCCGTAGGCGGCCACAGAGGGCGGCCGCCTTCCATCAAAACTGGCCGCCTGCCGTCTTTTCGCTGTCAGATCGGATCGCGGCGGATCCCGGCCGCCGCAGGCGGTCCAGCAGGCGGCCGCCTGCCGTTCCTGTCTGGCCGCCTGCCGTCAAATCCCACCGGCCGGCGGTTGTTTCGTCGTCTTCTGCCGCAGGCGGTCACCGTAGGCGGCCGCCTTCTGCCTGGTGTCGGCAGCCTTCGGTCTTTTCCTGGTTCCGAGTCCAAGCGTAGGTTGACTTTTGATTTATCCGAAGGCGGCCAACCAGGCGGCCAGATTGGGGGCCTTTTTGGGTGCCTTCTGATAAATTTGTCTGGCAGATGCAGCTTTTCCTGCTCTTCAACTTTGTCTTCTGAATCACCTTGATATAATGTTTGCTTCTTCCGGTATGAATTCATTTGTCACTCAAATTGACTCATTTTGTGCTCAATTGACCCGAAATTCCGGCAAACCTATTATGAACGTGGTTTTCACCTAATTTCATGAAACTTGAACAAAAATATATAAAATGTGCCTTGTTTTTCTATTTTTCAATCCAGAATCGCTTAAATTTGATAAGAAAAATAAGTACATAAATGGACTTATCAACGGCCACCAAGGAAAAAGAGCATGGATCTCCCCCAAACCGTGTAGCACAGGTTCCGAGGAGGGTGAGGGTTACCTTTGGGCCTCAGCCAGCCGCACCAGCGAAGAAGAAGCAGAAGAGGAATATTGTCGACTTACTGGTCGAATTGGATGAGTCTGATGACGAGGAGGTGGAGCCTCACGTAGCCACTGCTCCTGTGTCCCCCCAGGCCGCTGCGGGGAAAGGGCACGGAGCCCCCTCGGGCCGAGAGAGGCATGTTTTGGAGGGGGCGACTGTCACCCCAGAATTCCAATCTGCCGGGCAGGCGCATGAAGATGTTGGTGAAAATATGGCTGAGCGGGTTGGCTGCGACACTCAGCACACAATTGCTTACACCTTCCCCTCTTCGGGTGCCTCGATCATGCATGAGGGCTTCCCGGTCGTGGATTATGCTTCGACGGTCTTACCGCCGGGTGACCTCGCACGTATGACCTCCCAGGGGTTTCAGCCTCTCATGGAGGGTTCTATTCGGACCCATGTTGAGGTGAGTGGTCGATTACGTCTCCGGCATACTCCGTTCTATTCCTCGATCCCATCACATTTTGTTTGCTTTGTTTTGCAGGGACTTGCTAAGACCATTGGGGCACTTTGGGCAGCTAACCATTCTCAAGCGAGGCTTCAGCGTGAGGTTGATGAAGTTAGAGCCGCCCTACAGGCTAGGGAGAAAGCTCTCTCCGAGTTGCAGCTCTCGCATGCGAGAGAGTGTGAAGAAGTGGCCAAACAAGCGGCCAAGAAAGCGATTCTCGAGTTCAAGGCCTCCGATGAGTTCCAGAAAACCATATCTGACAGGGTGGAAGCGAAGGAATCTGTCTTAGTGAATAAGTGGCTGAACACCGACGAGGGGGAGTACTGGCATGCTCGTGAAGTTCTGCACGCTTTTCAGAGTGGCAAGTACTTGACGCAGCGTAAATTGTATGATCAGTTGGAGGGTCTCGGCCCTGACTTCCATCCATCCACGTTAGGCCTGCCTGCTCGCATGAAGAAACCTGAGGCAGCAATAGCCCTCCTGCCCCCCGGAGTCTACCGCCAGGAGGAGGAGTCCGATAACTCGAACGAATGGTGCTGGTTCTTTCCACGACCTTCGGAGGACATGGCCCCCCTTGCATCTGGCCAGCTGGAGGGAGCTCAAGAGTCCGGCCAAGACTTGGTTTCTGTACTAGATGAGATTCCCGAGGTCGATGGCGATGGGCATGTCCTTCCATGACTTTGTATTTTGCATCTTTCTTGTCTTCCACTTGTACACGTCGTGTTTGGACTGGATGTTTTATTTTGAACACATGTGTTTCTTTTCCTATACTTTGCATTGCGAATACTTAAGCAATTTTATTCGGGGATCCGGCTTCTCTATCTTCCCGGGGAGCGATTAGGCTGGCGTGGCCAAGCCTATCCGCGCCCCCTGGTCATATAGAAGTGATCTGTTCGCAACAAGTATGCGACTTGTTCGGCTAGCGAGGTCGGACATTGAACATTCGAGGAGGACACTTAGGTCGGCACCCCGATATTCATGACCTGGGGCCAGTCCTACTGTCACTTTGACCCGTCCAGTTCGCCCGGACTTGGGGAATAATCTGGTTACTCCCGCGGGGTTAGCCAAACAACAGGGGCGGACCCTGCATGATCCACCAGAACGGACCCGCACCGCCAACTCGGAGATGGCGAGAGTGCGAGCTGCTTGGCCAGCGATGTCGGGTTGCGAGCACTCAAAGGGGGGACCCAGAGGTCGGCACCTTGGGTGCTCCCGACCCGGGGATCGGCCCTACTATCGCCTCGACCGTCGCGGTTAGCTCTTTACTTTAGAAAATTGCTTGGATTCTTGAAAATCGATGGGCCATTTTTAGTTCAAGAGCCTGACCGAGGTCGGCCAAACACCGAGGGGGGGCATAGTATCTTTTTTTTTTTTTTTTTTTTTTTTTTTTTTTTTTTTTGCCGCCGCCGCCCTTAATTGCTAAGTGAGGTCGGACCTCTTTTGAATACAAAATATCGCTAGCAAAGTATATTGAATTCATAATGTGGGCGGACCACATGAAGAATTACAAATTGTAATCCTGTGCCCAGAGCACAGGAGTTCATAAAGAAAAGGTGACACTTCAGTTCTCTACTGATAAAACTTCATCAGGTGCTCGGCGTTCCAGACACGGTCTACCAGCCGGCCTGTTGTCGTCTTCAATTTGTATGTCCCGGGTCCGACCACAGCATCAATCACGTATGGGCCTTCCCACTTGATGGAAAGTTTGCCTCCCTCCGCTGGCTTGCTGGCCTTCCTACGCCTCAAGACGTAGTCGCCAACGTCAAAACTCCGGGGCTGGGCTCGGCTGTCCTGGTACGCCTTGACTTGGCGTCGATAGTTTTCTGCTTTGACGAAGGCCCGGTCCCTCCTTTCCTCAATGAGGTGGAGCTCGGCTCGGAGCCTCTCCTCATTGCTAGCTGGTTCGAACTCTTCCATTCGTCGGCTGGGGACTACGGCCTCGAACGGTGCCCTTGCCTCAAAGCCATAACACAAGGCGAAGGGGGTCTCTCCGGTTGCCTTCCTTGGGGTTGTTCTGAAGGTCCAGAGTATATTGTTCAACTCTTCCACCCAGGCAGTCCCGAGGGCCTCCAACTTCTTTTGCAACCCATCGACGATCGTCCGGTTGGTGTTCTCCACATGTCCATTTGCCTGAGGGTAGCAAACCGCAACCCGGCTGGATTCTACGCCCCACTCTGCGCAGAACTGCCGAAAGGCTTCGCAGTCAAACTGCCTTCCGTTGTCGGAGATTATTTGGAGGGGAACTCCGAACCGGCAAAAAATACTCTTCCATATGAATTTCTTACACTGGAGATGTGTGATGCTGGCGAGCGGCTCAGCCTCGACCCACTTCGTGAAGTAGTCCACCGCGACGATTACAAACTTCCGGTTTCCCGACCCGGTTGGCAAGGGACCGATGACGTGCACTTTGTCGTGATGTGCACTCAAAATAATAATACAATACAACAATTATACGTAGTATAATGGAGTAAGGTTCGTATCCACAGGGAAAGGAATACTTTTCTTTTTATAGAACTAGTAACAAAATGGGGGGTTTTAGTTCGATTTGGTTTAATAAATTAAACACGAAGATGAACGAGTTATGTGGTTTAATTAATAAGAAGGAGACTTGGCTTTGCTTTTATCCACTTAATGAAATGTTCGTCGATCCCGGTTATATCTTTAACTATCTTCCTCTCGAATACTCAATCGAGGAGTATATCCAGTTCATCGAGGGTAGTTATTAATAACGAGAAGCGTTCATTAATAAAACTTACTATCGAGTCAATATAGAACAAGCGCCGTGTATTAACTTGATAGTAGCAATAAACTTAAGATGAAACGATTGAGATTGATAACCTCAACACAAGCGGTTTATTGGTTTAATCAATATAATTAATTCCCCTTAGATTATTAACCATGAGATGCATGCATTAATAATCTAAGTTTACTACCATGAAAGGACCGAATTAATAACAAGCGTATTAATCGACCGATTCTAGTATTAATTAATATATGAAACAAAACTAGTTGATCCTTTAAGTAATGTTCAAAATATTAATATGAAATATGAATAGGAGTTAATTAATACTCAAGAAAAAATATTAAAGAAGATGAATCCTACTATAGTTAATATCAAGATGTTAACTAATTGTCATCTTAGTAACACTCCCCAATATTAACGTAGAGGAAGAAATAATTATTACTATAACTAATGTCAAGATGTTAACTAATTGTCATCTTAGTAACACTCCCCAACATTAATATAGAAATAGTATTTAAAGGAAGAATTAATATTCAAGGAAGAAGATTAAAGAGAATAACTCACAACTTACAAATTCATTAAGCTTCAAAGTAGCAAAACCAAGATGGAAGAGTTTAGCTCCTCATTTGGAGACTAAACATGCTAAAAGAAATATAAAGAAATGCTATTCTAAACTGAGCTTAAGAGTATAAAGGAATTGGTGTCTATTGTGATGGAAAGGGGGTGTATTTATAGGCTTTTTTGGGAGTGCAGCTCGGGTACTCGATCGAGTATATAAAGATACTCGGTCGAGTATGTGTAGAAATGCAAATTCGAGGTATACTCGATCGATTTCAGGTTTAAAATTAAAGGCATACTCGATCGAGTATGTATATATACTCGATCGAGTATGAGTAGAAACTTGAATTTCGACCCATACTCGACCGAATTCAGAGTATAATTTATAGTCATACCCGATCGAGTATGTCGGTGTACTCGATCGAGTATCGACACTCGATCGTGGTCAAAATCTTCCCTGCATGTTCCTTTGTTTTCAGATCCGATCCGATTTGAAATCTCAACAAGATACTCGATCGAGTATATGCTATACTCGATCGAGTATAGGTCAAAAATCAGGATTTTGCCTTCTTTTTGTCTTGTACTCTTGCACCTTCCTTCACCAATGATCATTGGATTGATCTTGGACCTGTTTAAACTCAGAATGGACCTAATCTAAACATATTACAACTATTTTACAAACATGACTATTACACCAAAAGTGTGTAATTTCCGAAATATTAAACAATTAAAACTAGCTAAAAACATAAACATACACACGGAAATTACAAGTGTATCAACCGACCAGGTCGACGCCCCATCTCGTGAATGGGAGGGCGGTGCTGATCGGTGTGTACATCGTCGCTGGCCGACCGGGGCTCTTCTGGAACTTCTGACATGTCTCACACCTCCTCGCATAATCGGCACAGTCTCGCATTATCGTCGGCCAGAAGTAACCCTGGAGAACAACCTTCCTGGCAATTGTGCATGCCCCCTGGTGTGCGGAGCACACACCCCCATGGAGTTCGGAGACGATCATGTCCGCTTCATGCGGGCGCAAACACTTTAGCAACGTCCCATTGTAGGACCTCTTGTATAGCTTCCCGTCCAAGACGACGTAGCCCGGAGCTCGTCGGCGGACTAGCTTTGCTTCATCCTCTCTATCAGGCAGCGTCCCATCGGCTATGTAACGTAGGAGGTCATCCACCCAACACCAGGCGGCCGGTTGTAGGGGGAGGACGTTGACGGACGGTGAGGCTGCTATGCTTGAAGTTGTCATCTCCTCAATGCGTGCAATTCTCGAAATGTGTTCGGGCAACCCCTGGGATAGCTTCGAGAGGAGATCAGCGTCCGAGTTTTGGTTTCTCGGGACGCAAACCAACTCTGCCTGCTTGAAGAGCCCGAGCAATTCCCGGACCGCATCTCGGTACTTCGTCATCCTTTCTTCCTTCGCTTCGAATTCACCCTTAACCTGGGAAACGACCAACCGAGAGTCACATTTGACCGTTATCCATTCTGCCCCCATGGCGGCCACTAGCCGCAGTCCGGACAATAGGGCCTCGTACTCCACCTCATTGTTGGAGACTTTGAAAAGATAACGGTAGGCATAGTAGGCCCGGAATCCCTCAGGGGAGATGAGGACGATTCCGCCCCCACATCCCTTTACTCCGGCCGACCCGTCTGTTGCTAAGGTCCACCACTGCTCATTACTCTCCTGTTGTTTCTCTGTCACCTCTCGGGCTGTGCACTCCACGATGAAAGGCCAAAGCTTGGCCCTTGATGGACGTCCGAGGCTGGAAGTCGACCTCGTACTGACTGAGGAGCATTGACCACTTCACCACTGGCGCTGTGCCAGGCGCCCTGAGAGCCGCACCTAGAGGTTGTTCTGATAGGATTCGGATTGGATGCGCCTGGAAATAGTGTGTCAACTTCTTTGCGGTGATGTAAGCAGCATAGATCGTCTTCTCGAGCGGGGTGTACCGGAGCTCGGCATTCTGGAGGGTTTTGCTTACATAATACACAGGACGTTGAACGCCTTCCTCCTCGCGAACCAGCACGGAGCTGATCGCGCCTTGGGAAACCCCAAGGTATAGGATCAACGTCTCCCCCCTTTCCGGTTTGCTGAGCAGAGGCTCGGAAAGAAGGTATTTCTTCAAGTCTTCGAAGGCTCGCTGGCACTCATCAGTCCAGACGAAACCATTTTGCTTCTTTAGGACCTGGAAGAAAGGTAATGATTTCTCAGCGGACTTTGACATGAAGCGCCCGAGGGCTGCTAGCCGACCGGTGAGAATCTGGACTTCTTTCACTGATCTCGGGGGCTCCATGTCAAGTATCGCCCTCACCTTCTCGGGATTTGGCTCAATCCCTCTTCGTGTGACCATGTATCCCAGGAACTTGCCTCCCTGGACAGCAAAGGTACACTTCTTTGGGTTCAGGCGCAGTCGCACTGCCTTCATGATCCCGAAAATCTCTGCCAAGTCATCCGCGTGGTCGGCCGCCCGGGTGCGCTTGACGATCATATCGTCGACGTATGCTTCCATGTTCCTTCCGAGCACCTTCCGGAATACTTTGGCCACCATCCTCGTGTACGTTGCCCCAGAATTCTTTAGCCCGAAGGCCATGACAAGATAGCAAAAAATTCCCTCCGGGGTAACGAACGAGGTCTTCTCCGCGTCATCCTCTTGCATAAAAATCTGGTGGTATCCTCGAAAGGCGTCCATGAAGCTAAGGAGCTCACACCCGGCCGTCCCATCAACTAGTTGGTCGATGTTAGGTAACGGGAATGGATCCATTGGACACGCCTTGTTGAGGTCGGTGTAGTCGACGCACATCCTCCAGGTCGGTGGCTTCGGGGCCAGGACCACGTTCGCCAGCCACACCGGGTATAGGACTTCCCGAATGTGTCCGATACTCAGGAGCATGCTGACCTCCTTCTTCACGAATTCCTTCCTCTCGATGGAGAGATGTCTTCTCTTCTGCTGCACGGGTTTCACCGATGGGTCGACCGCCAACCGGTGGACAGCGATGCTTCGGTCGAGGCCGGGCATGTCCTCCGGCCCCCACGCAAAGACAACGCTGAAGAGGATCAAGACTCGAATGATTTTTTCCCTCAAGCCGGCCGGGAGGCCGGTTCCAATCTTGACCTTCCGTTCTGGCTTCTCAGGGTCAACCTGAATTTCCTCCACTTCCGAGGTGGGTTCAGCACGGAGCTGGCCCTCCTCATACTTCATGGCCTTGTTGTTGATAGTATGGACTCTCAAGTCCTTCTGGCCGATTTGTTTGCAAGCTTTTAGGTAGCAGCTCCTAGCCATCCGCTGGTCTCCCCTAGCAACTCCGACACCATTCGGAGTGGGGAACTTCATGCACAGGTGCTCCTGGGATATCACACACCTCAGGTCCTCCAGGGCCGGCCTCCCCATGATGATCTTATGCGGACAAGTTAGGCGTACGACTATGAATTCGACGTTTAACTTAGACACGCAGGGCTCGGAGCCCACCACCACAGGGAGGACTATGCTACCTTCCGACTCAATGGAGTCCCCGGTGAAGCCTGAGAGCGGGGTCCTCACCGGGATCAAGTCCTTCCTGTCCAAGCCGAGCCCCTGGAAGGTATCATAGTACATGATGTTAACGGAGCTCCCATTATCTACCAGGACTCGGTGGACGATGGTGTTGTTGATCTCGATCTTGATCATCAAGGCATCCCTGTGCGGTGGCGGCATCGACGGCAAATCTGCATCGGTGAAGAGGATGGGATCCCTCTTCACCCTCTTATCGGCAGGAACTCTGGTTATTTCCCCAACGTACAAGGCTCGGGCCCATTGTTTCCGCTCTCCCGAGGTATCCCCTCCTTGGGGTCCCCCGAAGATGTATGAACATCGATGGTGTTTACGGGAGCCATCCCCTAGGTCGGCCTCATCATCCTCGGAAAGGGCGCCAAGCTCCCGCTTCTTGGCGGGTTGCTTCTCCTTTGATGTGGTAGCTTGGTCGGACCGCTGCCACGTCAGGCTCCTCTTCTGCGGAATGTTTCCTGGTTTGCCAACAAATTGGCCCAGGTACCCTTTTTGGATGAGTTCTTCAATTTGCCGTCGGAGAATGACGCAATCATCTGTATCATGCCCTGCTCTCCGGTGGAATCGACAATATTGGTCGAGGTTGCGCTTGGCTGTCACCACATCACACTCCTCCGGAAAGTCAACTAAGCCTTGCTCCTCCACGTAGTCGAAGACGGCCCCGATCGGTTGAGAAAGTGGAGTCAATTGTTTGACGGGCAGGAGCGGTCCGCTCGGGACGTCTGCCCTGCCCTTGCCTTTGCTCTGGTTACCTTTGTACTTGTTTTTGCTGCCAGCCTTGCCGTCAGCTTTCTCGGCACCAGAACCAGCTTCCTTCTTCTTTTCCTCCTTTGCGCCTTCTTCCTCATCTCTTCTCCTCTGCACGGCGTCTTCCGCCTCGGCCTGGCGATCAGCGCGGCCGAGCGCCTCCTCGTACGAGGCAGGGGGACTTCTAACGAAATCTTTGTAAAGCTCGCTAGACCGGATAGAGTTTGTGAGCATTGCCACCCCAGTCCTGTCATCAAGGCCCTGAACCTTGACTGACTCGGCCCTCCACCTCGCTAAGAAGGCGGACAATGATTCCTTCTTCCCCTGTTTTAGGCCGAACAGGTGGCTGAAGTTCTTTTTGACGTCTCGAGAGCTAGCGAACCTCAAGAGAAAGCGTTGAGCCAGGTCACGAAAGTTCATAATACTCCCGTCGGGTAGAGAATCATACCATTCACGAGCTGGGCCATCCAAGGTGGCAGAGAAACCGCGACACCGGATGGCGTCCTCGTACCCCATCATCACCATGTAGGAAAGGTATCGCGACACATGATGTTGGGGGTCAGAAATGCCCTTGTATGTTTCGATGGTGCAAGGCTTGTAGCCCCTTGGCAACGGCGCATCCATGACCGCCCGGGTGAAAGGTTCGGGTATCCGGAGGTCGGCCGTGTAGGGCTCCCCCCCGACGACCCTTCTCCTCAACTCGTCAAGGCGTTGTCGTAGATCTTCCACCTCGGCCGGCGGTGGGTTCCCTCGGACAGCCCTAGCACAGGGCTGGGCATGTCCAGCAGCACCTCCAAGTCGCCTGTGTGCATGAGGTCGGGTCCCCACGTTTTTCCTTTCCATGGAGCCAGTCCGGCTGCTCGCTCGGTGAGAGTGGCGAGAGGACTCGCCTCCTTCCATCTGCATTGAGCGCCCCAGCTGGGCGCCCCTCCCCGCCTGCTGATGGGGTCGGCTAAGCTGCTGGGAGACTTCTTCCCTCCTGTTTTGGTCGGATCCAGAACGTCGCTCGTCACGCCGCCTGGAGGACACCTCCACATCTGCCGGCGTCTGTTGACGGGCAGGCTCATCCACGTTTCCGCCAGACACCATCTGCTGGAAACCTTGAGCCAAGGCCCCCAGAACCCGAGTCGCCTCCTGTAGGGCTTCCACCCCGGCATTGAGTCGAACCGGGTCCATGCGCGGAGCATGACGTCGGCCTCCCCCCCGCCGGCTGCGGACCGAGCGCTCACCTTGGGTGTGGTTGAGCGTCGCCCTCAGGTCGCCGTGGCCTGACAATCGGTTCCGAAGGTCGCCTAGGGGCGCCGCCCTCCTGCCCTGTCCATGGTTGTCGAGGGCACGCTGGCGGCCTGACCCGGTGGATTCCTCAGTGTGGACTGAGACATGGTTACGTCGGGACGAGATTCCGGCCATCTTTCTGTGCGATTCCTGCTCAAGTGATTGTGAGAGACAATAGAGGCTCTCAATGAAAGCACCAATGTTGGTCCAAAATAGGACGCTCGTAGGCTTTTAGGAAAGCTACGTAAGAACACTCAAGCAGAAATCAGGAAAGTAATACGAGTAAGGAAAGTAGCTAGAGAGTTTGGTAGCCAGAAATAGCATATCCATTATCTGAATCGAACTTGCCTTTTATAGGCGATTACAAATGGTAACTGCCACAAATACTAATGGCTAATTAATTATAACATTAATAAGGAATTAAATATATAATAAATGACGCATTAATTGTCAGCAGTTACGCATCCTGGCTGGTTGGCGGGTCGGCCTGGCTGGAGGGTCGGACGCTTGAGCATCCTGGGCGGTAGGCTTCTGTCGGACTGGAAAGCAAGCTCCTAGCTAGGCCGGAAGGCAGGCTTCCGGTTGGGCTGGTAGGCAGGCAATCTTGGGCTTCCGCTCAGTTGGACTTGCGCTCTTTGACGGGTTTGATCAGTTGGGCCGGCCTGAGATCCGGATTGCCGGGTCCATCGGTTGGGCCTGCTGATCCACGTTTGGGGCCTGGGCCGATTAGGCATTGGGCCTAGTCCGATAATCCCATCACAAACAAAAAAAGATATTTATGTCCTTAATCGTCATTTTGAAAATTATCAGCTAACCCTAAACAACTATTTAACCAAACATCATTTTACAAACCGCTAATACTATCCGTTAACCAAAACAACCAACTAAATCAGTCGTCATCTATCAGCTTACACAAACGACCCAACAGCTAGCAGCCAACAACTAATTGACAAACACCCCATTAGTCATGAGCACTTTTCAATCTCGTGTGGTTTCTATATAAAGCCAACCATCTAAAAAACAACGTTTTAATTTGGTGTCCCCACAATTAAGATCAAAGAAATACGAAATCCGAGAACCTTCAAACCGAGATATTTTTCATGAATTAAAACAATGATGAAAAAGTGCATATGAAAAACAACAAAGGGAGAAGGATCAAAAGAGACACTAAGGTTATTCACTAATCTCAAATTGAACACTTAACTTTTAACTGGACCAAATTAATACATTATCCACTTATTTTGATAACATTTGGCCACCCACTCACACTTCAATTTAACGGTGCTCCAAGATTAACGCCTCTTTAATACATCTCTAACGTGCCTACTCTGATCTCACATCCCCTTTTCTCTGCACCTGAACCCCATCTTCTTCCTTTTGGTTTCTGTCCATCAATGCTTATGTTAAATTCCCCACTAGTGAAGCTTCTTTTCAACTCCCTTCATCCCAAACGTGAGACAAGATCATTAATACACCAAATACGAAAAAAATAGAAGATGACCAATTTCACGAAGAAACATTGACCAATTTCTTGATTTCCTTCGTTGTGCTTATTCTTATGGTTGCTCTATCTTTACTTCAGTCTTGGTTGAAAAACAGTTTATCGAGTCTGTTGAAATTCAGGGTAAGCTTGATAAGAAAATTTTGGGTCCACCACACAAGGCTCGCTCAGTTCATAATGACGGAATTCTCCCCTGCCACCTAGGATTTCAGAGAAGTTCTTCGCCTCCGGCGGCTTTGACGGGCAACGGTCACGCACAATCCACCTAAAGCAAATAAGTTTCTTCACCTCGATATTGAAATTATGCCACAGGAAGTAACGTAATTGAACAGAGCTTCAAAACCCACTGCTCCATATCCACTAGCGACGGAAGGGTGTTTTCGATCTATTAGTGTGGTATGTGAGCCCGACTTGAGATTCGATTCATATTCCTAAAATGACAAAGCCGGTGACTAGGTTTTTGATTTTTTCTTTGGGGGGGGGGGGGGGGGGGGTACAAGGGCTTTGAATTATGAAATGAACGACAATGGAGATATCAGATATGATTGGATTGGATAGCTATTGCAGTAACTTCTAGCCTGGATTTCTATGTATTTGGTTTGTAGCTTTAAATTGGAAAAGATGAATGATTTTTAATGTTGGAATGGTCCGTTAAAGTAAATGTTAGTGAGTGGCTAAATATAGCTTTAATAAGTTATTTATGTGTTTATTTGCTCCAGTAGAAAGTTTAGTGTCCAATTTGAACTTTGTAAATAACCTTAGTGTCTTTTTTGAGCCTTCTCCCAAAACAACAAATGAAGAAATGGTACATCAATAGTCGTTGGGGGAAAGATGACCAATAACTCATGGATTTGGATCCTTTGCCATAAGGCAGAGTGCCTTGCGGCATCTGATGGCAGGGAGAGGACGAGGATGACCTCGAGATCGGGAAATGAGTAGAACCCAAAATTTTTAACCATCGAATTTCCGATCGAACGGTACGGAAGAGCCGGGCACCCTATCTTGCTTTAAAGCAAGATAGAGGCCCCGGATCCATAACTCATATCTTGACAGTTGGTGATTGAGTTTATTGGGTTGATGTTTCAAACTCAATCCTGTACAAATAGCTCAACAAGGGCTGAGAGAGCCTGTTGGGTTGCAGTCTCTAGGGGTGGGCAAAAATACCGAACCGGCATGGTACCGAACCGAACCGAACCGATATGGTACCGGACCGAAAAACGGGGTTTGAAACGGATCTCAATTTTTTTGTCCCGAACCGAACCGTACCGATTCTAAACAATGCCATGACCGGTTCTCATAAAATGAGAACCGAAACCGGACCGAATCGGATCGAAGTATGATTAATTATTTAAATTTACATTTCTACCATTATTTTGACTAGTGCTTTTACATTTTCACCGTCTTTGCTAGTTCATAGGAAGCCTGGAATCGGACCGATGTATGGTTTAATCATTTAAATTTGTACTACTATATCTGAAGTTTTTTAATTATGTAATACTACCTTCGTCCCAAATTGATTTGCAAAATTAACTCTTTTTGTCAAACAAATTCATTTTATTCACTTAACTAGAATGTCAATTTTTAATTATATTTAATTTGGAGCTTGCAACTTTGAAGAAATTTCAATGTAGTTTCTGAATATGTTTATTTTAATTATTACAAATTGAATTAATTATCAATGAAGAGAATTTAACTCTAACATTGGTTGACGAAAAAATATTGACTTTGCATGTCAATTTGGGATGAAATGAGTATGAAAATTGATAAATTGTGTAGATTTTTGGAGGACGACTAAACTTTAATTGTCTCAACACTTGGAAAAAGTGACATTGTTTGGTATTGGTATGACATGGTACCGTCCCGTTTCAAAATGAAACTGTACCGAACGGGTTTAGGTCTAAGACCGAACCGAACCGAACCGTTTGAATAGTAACGGTACGGGTACGGGTTCGGCCAAATATTGGACTGGACCGGACCGCGCCCACCCCCTAACAATCTCATCTCAATCTCTCCACGGGTAACTCAATGTTTGCAGAGTCTATAAGGTTGAGGTCTCATGTCCAATCTTTGCACGGGTAACTCAACGATTGCGGAGTGTATGTGTGGAACGCCCAAGTGGGCAATTTCATCTTTTGGATTGAGAAAGATTGAAGGGCATTTTTTCCAAATTTAGAAAGGGCAAAAATTGTCCAAAACTTCAACAAACTATAAATTAGTTCAAAAAAGTGTAAGAGGAAGTGGGGAGGTAATTGGTAACACCCGATTTTTTTCAACTCTCTCCCAAATAGATGAAACAGGTGTGAACTCCCATCCCAGAACACTTCCATTGTTAAAGCTCTCAACACTCCATCGATACACAACACTATACTCTGTAAAATCAAGATTCAAGAAAGACTCGATTTTTAACTCTTTTAGCAAAAAGTTCCCTTCTTCAAAGAATTCCATCTTTCTGAACATCTTTTTTGAAATTCAAATTGAAGCAGGGGATTTGAATTTCCAAACCATCTTCTTGTTTTTAGTTTTTACTTACATTGATCAAAAGAAAAAAGTTAGAGTACCAATAGTAGATTAGCTACAAAGAAATCTAAGAAAGAATATGGCTTGAAGACTACTCTGTATTCATAAAATCTACTCTAGAAAACCTAATAATCCAAGAAGTTAGAACCATTTAGGGTGGCGCCGCCGCCGCAACCGCTGCATCTGAGGCTCTGGCTAGCCTATGCTCATTCTGGAGTGGAGTCAGATTCAAATCCCAAGGACCCACCACCGCTCCTGACGGAGACGCCTCCTCCTCCTCCTGCTTCTTCACCACAACCGCCACCGCCGCTGATGATGACCCGCCGTCGCCATTACATCCGGCAGCGGCGAGGACTAACTGCTGCTGCTTGGCGCGGTGTTTGCTCATATGTCCGCCCAAAGATTGGCCTTTATCGAATTCCAACCCGCAAATAGAGCACTTGTGCAGTTTCTTGGAACGATTATCCTCGCCGGCGCCGGAAACCCTAGGTTTCTTGTGGCTGGCCCTGTGGCCGCCGAGCGCCTGGAAGGTGCGGAACTGTCTCCGGCAAGTCTTGCACTCGAAACCACGGCCGCCGGAAAGTAGCGGAATCCGATTGTCGTCCATGCGAGAAAGAAGCACCAGGCAGTTGGCCATCGCCATGCCCTCCACCGTCTCCCCGTCCGCCGCCTTACCCTCTCTCCAGGAGCTGCTGCTGGCGGCGGTGCTTTTCTTGAGCTCCACCATTGTTTATTGTTATAATTTCGATAACAATTCCAATAATTCCTAATTAGGAGCTAGTCAAGAGTGATTTAGCAGGGTACTGGGTGATCTGATCTATATATGGGCACCCTTAAATTTCGAATGGAAATATATATGTTACTTAAATATTTATTTAAGGAGGGAATTTGAGTTCGATCGGAAATAGACTTCACTATAATTAAAAGTTGAGCGATAATGGGAGTGTTTGGGTGAGTATAAATATGCTGTATACGCTATTCCTTGCGGACGAAGGAAATCGCGGTGGAATCAAACGGACGCGTTTTTGGCAATATCAACCGCCTATTTAAGTACAGTTCATAACCTTCTCCTGTTTTGACACTTGGTCATATATATTTCCTTGTATATTCTCTTTCTCATACTTTCTACTTTCTAGTGTCTACTAGTTTGAGCAATACTAAAAGCAAAGTTCTCTTGATAGGAATGAAAATTCCAAAACACATTTGTGATGCTCTATTTTCTAAATATAAGTTATAATTGTCAAATTTGGAAAATCCTGTGGTACTGCATAAACATGACAATAATTACTCTTATTTATGAGAATACAAACATCATAATCCTATTTTATAATATATAAACGTTTTTAGTCCTATTTAGGGTAATTCTCATACTAAAATTTTTCATTCAACTAAAAACCTGTTTGTCGTGCGCTGAATTGTGCAATAATAAGAAAAAATAAAGTTGATGTTTTTTTCTTTGATGATTTTCAACAACGTTAGGAGGCGGGCCCCTCGTTGTTTAGGGCGGGCCTCGAGTATGTGCAGCCAACACATTCGCACAAGGCCCGTTATTTTGAAGGCCCAAAAAACATTAGTAGTATTATTGTACTGCTGCAGCCCAAACCCAAAGAAGAGAAATAACTCCAAAAGTGAAGAACGGTTGGGTGTTCCATTTGGTTTTCCATTTACTGTAATTATAATTTTTTGTTTTCCCCGCACGGGTAGCTTAGTTGATTGAGTGATGAAAAATTTGAAACAATAATCAATATTTGAAACTCGCAACGGCCGTGTGAGCTTATAACTCATGCATGGTGGACTGAATCTATGGTGCACACGGGTATAAAACCTACCGTTATTGAGACAACTTAATCACCATGTGACTTACTTTTCTACAATTTTGTGTGGTGAAGTGTGGGCACGCCTGACGTCTCTGATGGGCGATTCCAGCTTTTGGAACAACAATAATTTTTTCTTGGTAAAAATGCAATCTTGATTGAATTTCATATCTGCTATGCTTAATTTCGGCTTTAAAAAAATGGATGATACCTCATCGCTGAGGGCCCCCAACACCGACTGGACGGCACGATGAGAGGATGTAAATTGGACTATAATCACAATATGACAGATAGAGAGTGGGGTTCCGTCTCCGGTACTTGCAGAGGCTTTATGCATTTTTAACATAGTAACCTCTCATCGCAGTTGCCGGGATTTGAACCCGGGACCTAATCCTTGGGACTCCCTCTTTACCAGTTGAGCTACGCCCGCCCGTTAATTTCGGCTTTCAAATTGCTACGAATATGGGTTTTGTGTGAACTCATTTACTGAAATAGTGAGATCTTGATTTCCCTTCTTTATCTCCTTCCCTGTGTAAACCTGGGTAAAAGAACCGAGTGAGTAATTCAAGCGATTGAAGTGAGTCAAGCAACATGCGAAAAAACCGAGTAGCCGACCTAGGGAGCGACGGCGGACGGACTCACGGCCCTCAGCGGCGGCTCAACGGCCTCAGCCGACAACGGACAACCCCTCACTGTCTCAGACTCTCAGCTCTTCTGCCTGCTCTACCGTTTTGCGCCTCCGTGGATTGCGGCTGGCCTCCCTTTTAATTGCTAATTACTTGATTAGCAATAATCAAGTAACTTCAATTCATGGTTTCACTCAAAATCTAAATTGTATTTCAATTTAAAATTTGTAAACATGTGAACGTTTAGAGCATCTCCAATGGTAAAATGTGCACGGTGCACACGTGGCATGAGAAATAGCCACATAAATATTAATAAATAAATTCTTTCTCTCCTTATTTGAATGATTTTATACAGTTTTGGTAAGTTTTTCTCTACAATGTCAAGGAGACCGTCTAGATGTTGACATTGTTGTTGACATTGCAGGGAAAAACTTACCAAAATTGTATAAAATCATTCAAATAAGGAGAGAAATAATTTATTTGCTAATATTTATGTGGCTATCACTCATGCCACATGTGCACCGTGCACATTATAGCATTGGAGATGGGATTTCAATAACAGGTAGACGGTAACAACTTTGTCTCAGGAGATCTTGATAAATTTGTTAGGAAAGAAACCAGGAAGCCGAAGAGGTGAACAACAACATGATAAAATTATGTTAGAACCCTTTACCTCTCAAATCGTTTGATTCTGTTGAAATTTATGAAATTCTGGATGAAGTGACTGTATTGACTGATTCTGCTGAATTGTGAAAAAAATAAATTGAAAATATATTTTATTAATAAGTTAAATAAAAAATTATATGTAAAAATACCTAAAATGGTCCTTTACAGTAACTTCAGCCAAAACAGCAAGAAAAGTAACTTCAACCTTACTTTTTCTTATTATTACACATTTCAACGCGCGAAATCAAAAGTTACTGATAACAAGTTGACTGATAAGTCTGATAAACCGAAGAACAGTGTTACCAAAGAGACTCTTAAAATAGCAGGGTTAACACAAATTACTTGTGTTGGAAATTGAAAGAAAGGTGTTAAAATATGGTAGATTCTACAGTACCCCATTTTTTAAATGGGTACTGGAGTTGTCAACTTAAAATATTTGTGGGATGTCCCACAAGGCCACAATGGAAAGATATAAAACAATAAAACAGTGTATAAGGCTTTGAATTCTTCCTCTTATCAGGTTGACTTTTTACTATGGAACCCTGAGTCTTAACATGGTATCAGAGTCAATTCCGATTGTGGTTTGACTGCTTGTTTAGCACCCATGATTACAGGTAGCTTGTTAAAGGTCGGTTTGGCCCATTTATACACCCTGAGATAGTCTAGCCTAGTTCAGTGTTGTGTAGCGGAAATTAAAAATAAAATCAACGGGGTAAACCGTTGCCCAGATAATCAACGATAAAAAATACCGTTGCCCAGAGCCAAAAGGCTAAAACCAATTTTATTCCAAGATAACAAGAATGAACCGTGGCGAGGGTATAAATAGCCTTCTACAAGAAACCCTAATCAAGCCCAAATTAATTAAATCCTAATTAGGCTCATACTAACTCTACTAAGTACTCTACTAATAATAGGCCCAAACCAAAACATAACATTAACTTAATAATAATAATAAATAAACTATGATGACAGCCCTAACCCGGCCCACGGAAGTGGGCCTAAGATTGGTCCCGCCCCATGCTTTTCACGCTCTCTATCAATCCATCCTCCTTCAAAATAACCTTGTCCTCAAGGTTGAAATCTCGCAGATCGGGGACTGAAATTTCGAGACATAGAATAGACTGGAAAATAACCTTCCTCTCTTTCTAGAACCCTTTCCTAGCCAGTTATTTCATAGTACTCCCCAGTCATGCTGTTGGATGTCCTACTCTTCATCCTCCTCAGCTATCATTACCCACAGTTGCTTAAAGGGACATTCGTGCCCTGATGTAAATGGTTTCTTACACCTAAAGCATAATTCTTTCGCCCTAAATTTTGCTAACTCCTTTGGCGCAAGACGAGTGAACTGAGAGTGTGTCATAGGCCCCCCGAACAGCCCTGACTTTGTCCCCGGAGGCTGTCCACTATCTTTCGCAAAGCTGCCCCCTGAACCTTGTAAACTACCACCACTGGCAGTCAACGGAGGACCCGTGTTTGCCATTAAAAAGCTGCTGGAACGTACCCCTGAAGAATTATAATTCGGGCTGCCACTTCCTCCACTTTGGACGGACAGATTATGCTCCACATCGCGAGCTAATTCCATAGCCGTCTCCAGGTTTTCTGAACGAAGTAATCACAATGAGCTTTGGATTGTTTCCTTAAGGCCACTCATGCAATAGCCCAAATAATGATCGTCAAACAATCCGGTTACTTGGCTAGCCACTTGTACAAACAAGGTGTTGTAATCTTCCATGAACCCAATTTGTTTGACGCCAGACAGCCGTTCAAATCTGTTTCCCCGATATCGGGAATCAAATCTAGCCACCAGGGCCTGCTTGAAGTCTTCCAAGGACATGCCGGGTTTGCGCCCTTTCAACCAAGTCACCCAATACAAGGCAACCCCTTCCATAGCCACCGAAGCCGCTGCAACTTTTCTGTACGGTAGGGTTTCATTGAGTTCAAACTGTTGCTCAGCTCACGCCAACCACCCAATGGGGTCTTCGCCATCAAACGAGGGAAGCAGGGTGGATGCCGCGCTGCGCAGATTGCCAGCGACGAAGGTCACCGGTACACCATGAACGGAGAAGTCGCTTTAGGGGCTCGCGGTCGGAACCTTCTCCGGCGGGGCCATGGATTTCGCGATCACCGCCAACGAAGCCGCGATTTCCGTGAGCTGGACTCCGTGCTCTTCCAGCATCAGTCCCTGCGCATCCAGCTTAGGTTTAATTAGGGTTTATTCGGTCTCTAGTTCTGTCAAATGATCGTTGTGCGTTTTCGTCATCTTGGCGGGACGGGATCCGGCAGGTCGGACCAATTGTTGTGTAATGGAAAAATAAAATCAACGGGGTAAACTGTTGCTCAGATAATCAACGATAAAAAATACCGTTGCCCAGAGCCAAAAGGCTAAAACCAATTTTATTCCATGATAACAAGAATGAATCCTGGCGAGGGGCATATATAGCCTTCTACAAGAAACCCTAATCAAGACCAAATTAATTAAATCCTAATTAGGCCCATACTAACTCTACTAAGTACTCTACTAATAGTTGGCCCAAACCAAAACATAACATTAACCTAATAATAATAAATAAACTATGATGACAACCCTAACCCGGCCCACGGAAGTGGGCCCAAGCCTTGTCCCACCCCATGCTCTTCCCGCTCTCTATCATTCGGGCTGATGAGGGAGCGTGTTAAAGTATCTGTCCCACACAGAAAGCTATAAAACAATTGAACATTGTGTAAGACTTTTGGCTACTTCACCTATCAGGTTGATCTTTTAGGATGAAACTCCGTATCTTAATAAAAGGCCCATTTTTTTATTACATAGGGTTCCCGGCCCATTTTCTTAGGATCTACCCTGCATGTGATAACGGAATTGAAACACGTGACCTACTTTATTAAGAAATAATGAAACACATGTCCTTATATGTAAATAGGTCTTACCACATGTACATTATCCGTATTTTCCCTATGATAAATTATGGAACATGAGACTATGAGACAAGTTCAAGAAAATTGTGTTAAATAATTATATATTTATGACTAAGGTATGTATTATTTACAAGAATGTGACTAGTGATTATTGTAATAACTCGATAATAGTAATTTATGTTCAACTTTTAAACTTAAGAAACTATGATACTATATTGTAGTAACTATTAATCATATTAGCGTAAATAAGTTTGACTTTAGTAACATTTTTTTATCAAACAATTTTTTTTTAAAACCTCAAAATTTATAGGAGTAAAAACTTATGAAATTCTAAAATAATAGAACTATTCTTTTATTCTTTAAATGTGAGTAATTCATGTTTCTAAAATAATCTCAATATTGATAGTATACTATCATATTCAAAATCAAGTAATGTCAAATTATGATAGTAAATTTTCAAGGTGACAATAATGTACTTCTATATTGAGTGAGAAAACATAGGTTGTTTTT
Organism: Cuscuta epithymum; assembly: GCA_945859915.1. Lineage (NCBI taxonomy): Eukaryota > Viridiplantae > Streptophyta > Magnoliopsida > Solanales > Convolvulaceae > Cuscuta > Cuscuta epithymum. The sequence goes on along the minus strand of CAMAPF010000150.1, from coordinate 1,185,182 downwards.
TAAGTTGACTAGTTTCACTTCCACACTAGACTAGACCAGATCAGACCAAACTAGATATAAATAGACTAGTTCAGATCACATTAGATCATACTTAGACAGTTATAATTTATAAACTACACATAGAATAAACATTTACAAGACCTGATCAAGACAAACCCGACACGACCAAATCTAATTAAATCAAACCAGATCATACCAAAAAATTAGAGTGCAATTAAAAACACCCATAAAATTTCTATTTTGGAATTGTACATTACTTTTGTTCGTACTTCTGAATTTTCCCCAACTATGCTTTTTATTAATTTGATGAATTAAAACACACAAAAGTGAAAGTTAGGGAAAACACAGAAATAGTAGTAAAACAATATAAAATTCTAAAGTAGTAGTACCATATCCCCCTTAAATAAATAGAAGTAACTTAATGATATTCTAAAATTACTGCCGTATTTAGACATTGTCAAACTATAATATGATAACATTAATATTATAATCAGTATGCAATATTTACTCGTACTTAAAGAATAAAAAAACGGTGATCCTATTTTGAAATTCCACACCACTATTACTTTTACTCTTATTTAGGTTTTTTAAAGAAGTAATTACGAGTATTATATAGTTTGTGATGCCTGATGAGAGGGATGATTAGAGGTGTTAACAAAACAATTTTGGCTCAGACTCGATTTCAGTTTAGATGGCCTCACTATCAGAGGCTCAATTGACAAAAAAAATGTTGCCTCGATTAGTATGAAAGTCAGAGCTTGCTTTCTTGGTATTTTCATTAAGGAATATAGTTACTTCGTATATCAAAATACTGGCCTGTTTCTTTTGTGTATTAAAGGATTTGTGAATACCCTGGTGCCAGTAAAAAAAAATATAATTATCCCCCATATGACTAAAACACTTTCACTTTCCCAATCTAAGACCAAACTAGTTTTTTTTCTCAAAATATTACCTTAATTTGTATTATTTAATTAAAATTCGTAATTAATAAATAATTAAATTATTTCTATGGACAAATATACCCTTTATGTTATATCTATAAAACCCTAAGCTCCTACCCTTTTTCTCCAACCCTAGCAACTAGACGCAAAAGATCTCTGGCTTCCTGCGCTCCCCGCACGCCTTGCTGCAGCCGGCTCACTGTCCGCCGCCGTCCAATAGCATGGCCGCCGCCACCAGTCCATCTACTCGCAGGTTTCACGGCCACCGTCCACCGACCACCAGTCCATCTCTAGTTCCACGCTTGTTCGCCGCCGTCGCCGCCAACCGATCACGCCAGTACACCACCACCATCACTACACCTGCGCGCCGCTGTCGTCCCGATCCATGGGCGCCGCCTCCATCCCAATTCATGCTCGTCAACATCGTCCCAAGCCCTGAGCGTCGCCGTCCTCGTCGCCGTCCAACCGCACGATTGCACTCGATCCAAATCACTGCCGCTCAGCCGCGCCCCTCTGCCGCTCCTACAACTCAGATTCTTCAGTCAAGGCGGCCAAGGTTGATGGCGAACCGAGGTTGAAGACGAACCTGGGTTGAAGACGATGAAATAAGTGTGCAATGAATAATTTATATTTAATGTCATGAACATCACAAGAAGCGCAATGAGTTATGACAAAACGTGCAATGATATGGCAAGAAGCGCAATAATGTAAAAAGTGCAATGACATGAAAAGAAGTGCATTAAAAATGACATGAAAAAATATCTATAAATTCATAGCATCATTTGTAATATTTAACCAAATGTAAGAACTAAAGTTATGAAATCTAAAAAACGCTAAATTCATTTTATGTAATGTTATGTCGTGCAGTGAATACCGCCATAAAGTGCAATAAATGTAGTGCAATAACGCCTTCATGAAGTGCAATATTTATACCCGGACGAAATTAGTGTAAAATGCATATTTTTTAAAAAAGGGTATTTTTGTCCTTCCACAATTTAATATAACGAAAAATTCTTTTTTTTTTCGATTTTTGGTCATATTTCGAGAAAAAAACATAATTAGTCACATTTCGAGAAACTCACTTTGTTTTAGTCATATCCCGGGAATTTTTCCTAAAAAAAAAATGAAAAGATGAACGATTTGATTAGTGAAATAGATATAAAAAGACGCAGGTGATTGAGGTCCTGTGTTAAACTTATTTGTGGCATTAGGTGAAATCTAGCTAGGTTCCCAAATTGGAGTGTTACGATATTGTAAATTTGGAATTTTAACAACTTTCACATGCCTTTTAGGCTTCAGACTTTTAGCAATATTACATTGCTAAACACAATTGACACAAGAATTTAACACAATTGACATTTTTGTGCACTCCCTTGCTAACGGAAGCGTATATAGTATAGCCGGATGTACGGTGAGAACCGTACAGCAGGTGACATTTTTGTAATTTACATGAAATCCGCGTCTTGTAATAAATGAGCATTACAACACATCTAGTGAGCATGATATATATTCTGTTGAACATTAGAAGCATAACAATGAGGATCTCTGCTTCATCTCTTCGGACTTACTTTCTTTTCCTTATTTTTTTCTTTATAAAAACTTATTAAATTATATCTATAATCAACTCTTATGAACTTCAATATGCGAATTCAATGCGATGTGATACTTTTGAAATATGCATTGTTATGTCATTTTACAAATGAGCATAACATGAATACCCGTTGAACATACATAACTTATAAAATGAGAATTGATATGAAAATCATAAGTACTTTTAATTGAACATCAAGACATTTTCATTGAACATCAACTTGAAATTATAAGCACCAATGATTTTCATTATGCGATTGTGATAGGCATCGAGTCGGTTCTTTTGAGTATTTGGAGTCTAACAATGAGCACCAGTGATTTCTGATTCACATCTTCTAATTCAATTTTTGTTTTTTGTTTTTTCATTTTTAACAAATTCTTAAATTATGTTTATAATAAATTTCAATTAATTTCAATATGTGAATCTTATGTAGTATGATGCGTTTGAAATGTGAAACATTTTAAAATGAACATAGAGCAGTACTGAATGAGCATACATGACTTACAAAATGAGTATAAAAAATTCAAAAGTTCATTTATGTATACTCATTTATTTTGGACGTTATACTCATTTGAGTTTAACAAAAAACTCATTTCATAAAGCTCATTTGTGCAACCTTTTAAAATGAGCATAAAGTGATTCTGAATGAGCATACATAACTTACAAAATGAGTATAAAAAATTTCAAAAACTCATTTATGTATGCTCATTCATTTTGGGCGCGACACTCATCTGACTTTGTCTTCGGAATGGATTTAGTAACTTGAGCCTGGCAAACAATTGTTGTGTTCAAATTTGATCTATCTAAATCCTTGTCGACTTCAACTGGAGATGTTTGAACGGTGGATTGATTATAAAAATATTCATAGCTGCTAATTGGTCTTCCCAGGGCATCAATATCAGCATCCTCTTGATATCCACTGAATGGAGAGTTGTTATTACTGTCATCTACTTGCTTACCATAACCTTGTTCCATTGATATGTAAGCTTCTTCAGATCTCTCATTGTACACCTCCTGATGATTCATGGGAAAACCGATGTTTTGTTCCTTGACCTGATTAACTTTTACTTTTCTAACTCCACCGTAATTAATGCATGACTCAGGTTCTTCGATATTGTAAGACATTGACAAACCAACAAACGAATCATTCCCAAGCTCTTCACCGATCACCTTTTCCCTCAAGTTTCTTTCACCTAAACATACTGACCCTTCCATTTGTTCTGATCCGAAAAGCCGACCTACGAATTGGTTTGGAATGGACTGAAAAGTAGACAAGTTATCCCAAGATAGAGAACTTGAATCTGGCTTGCTGACTGAGGAAGCTTCAATGGCTTGTTTTTTGTTAGAAATTAGTTCTTGTTCAGTTGTTTCTGCTAACCACTGGTGGGCCCGCTTTGGTCCAAGTGTGGATGATCCATCAAAGACTGTCTCATCATCTGACACATGCCCAATCCCTTTTGGGATCCAAAATTCTTTCCCATGGAAAGACTATAGACATTATAAATACAAGTACCCCAGTCGGTAATTTTAACTTATGAAAGTTCAGATTAACATAAAATATATTGCATTCAGAAATTTGAAACTTGACAGAAAAGGAACACTGGTTAAAATGATGCTTATAACATTATCCTAAAAGGGTCACCCTCCATACATTTTTTTGTCCCTAAAAAATTTCATTTGATCAAACGAAGATAATTTGGTATACAATCCAGCCATGATTTATGAAAGTTGTACCTTGGCAAAATAAAAAAAGTTGTAGATTTGTCAAACATGACGATCTTTGGGGTAAGGAAATATATGAACAACAGAAATAGATTTTTTATGGGTTTTCACTCTTCAGCCACAAGACCCCACACTACACCACGGAAGTAGAAACAATGGCACTTTGAATGATCAACATTTCCCTTTATCTATCACTAACAGTTAATGACATTTCTGATTCCCAACACTATAACCTTCTATATGCATCAGTAAACAGATGCAAGGAAAGAACATCCACATTCCCACCACTAGTTTGTGAGGTAGAGGTTTAGAAGAGCATAGTATAAGGAATAACTGAAGTAAAAAAAGAATCACTACCATAGAAAGCAAAATGATTACAAAAAAGAAGAGTTCATGTAGAAATAGTTTGATCAAAGTAACAAGAGATATGATCAACAATTGTCCGATAAGACAATCAAAGTAAGACGATACACAAAGTTTGTCCAGCTTTACTCATTCAGTCCAAGGCTTGCTCTAAACATTACCTCACCCTCACACTATTACACATTACATGCATAACCAAACTAATATTTGAGGAAAATTCCAGCAAACAAGCGCATTTCCAGTTTCCCGCAAAGGGAAATAGATTAATACACGTTTAGAAATCAAATTTGAACTTTTGAACAAGTATAACAAGCAACAGCTTACCATTTTGCCGTTCCCACACTTCCACTTCAATCGATCAGTTCAATAGCCTCCATGGACAACCAGAACACTCCTGTTTTCCGATCCCAATAAAAAAAGGAGCACAAAAATTGAATATCCCATTGAGCACGAACTATTTTACATTTCACAAACAGCAAAAAAAAGATCTTAACAGTTTAGACTGAAAAACTCAAGAGCCCTAACCTTAACATTGAAGGAAAAAAGAGATCGCGCGTTTGAATCTGTTGCAGCGGATGCGTGAAATAAACGGATGAACTTGCCGGAAAAAAAGGCGGGCAACTGCGGTAGTTGTAATTACAGAGTGACCGTTTTGTGGTGGAGAAGAGAATTGTTACGGTGGCTGAAGAGCACTGGATCTTTGCTCGCAAATGAACTGTACGGTTTTAAAGGAAACTTCTTCGATGGATTATTACTGTTACGATTATATCCTTGACGTACACGTGTCTGATTGCAAGTTTATCTCTGCCGTTTATTTTCCTTTGCCCAAGCTCTTTCAGTTTTTCCCATGAAGGGCACGTTTGGTAGGCCGTGTTTGGGAATTGGAAGTTGAAATACTTTAACTAATAAGTGCACTTGAAATGAAACTTATTTGAGAAAATGGAAACTAATAATCCAATCTCTTAGCGATCTTCTTACAATGTTTCCACATTTTCGTTATTCATGAATAATTCAACCTTTGCACCTCATCTTCAACTTCCAGTCCGTGACCGTTCGATGACATGCTATTCCAAGTTATTTTCCTATCTTTGCAAACCATTATACCATAAATCTCACCTTTCACAAAGATAATATTTTGCAAAGATAAGAAAATAACTTGGAATAACAGGTCATTAACCGGTTAAGGACCAGCGAATGAAGATGGGGTGCAAAGGTTGAATTATTCTTGAATAACGAAAAAGTGGGACTATCGTAAGAAGACTGCTAAAAGATTGGATTATTAGTTTCCATTTTCTCAACTTATTTTTTAAAAGTATGGTTAATAGAAGTAGTTATTATTGTATAAATTGATACCGTAGTAGTAGTTAAAGTGTAAATTGAACAAAGTCACGGCTAACTTATGACTATGATCACTAGTTCACTATTACGTTTAGAATGTCACATTTTTTTGATCGCCTTTTTTCATATCATAAATTTCAGGATCATTACATCAGTCAAAGGAAAAACAAAATCGTCACTAACTAAATTCCAACAACTACGACTGTAAACCCTATGATCAGACTTAGAGACGGTCACCCCTGAAAGAGCAACGCGAATCGCTAACCATGTAGCGGGCTTCACATAGCCATCCATGTTCCCATAGATCCAAACATACTCAATGACAAAAAAAGGCTGAAATCCCAAACAAACTTACAAACCTAACAACATAGACGATAACAAGAATCCAGATGACAAAAAAATAATAACTAATAACAAAAGTTTCACGGACTCTATCACATCGTACAACCCACGACGGTGGTTCCGGAGGAGGCCGTATACTTGGTACCATTCGAATTGACCCACCGTTGTCAATCATCATCTGATCTGCTCGAAAGCCGCGCAATTCTCCTCGTCCAGCTCTCTTAGCAAATCCCCCGCTAGCGGTCATCTTCATCGCTGCCATGCCCTTGCTACCCAAACTCATTCTTCCTCCTAAAAAAAGAGAACCAATCGGATTTGCCCACTACACACCAACAATCCTGTTCGGAATACGAGCGTTTGGAAGACAAAAATCCGGCGAAATTGCAAAGCAGCGCAAAACTGTTCGAAAAAGCAGCCTCGCGTCGGCCAAAACTTCCAAGACCTAGGAAGGTTTTTGAAGAGATTGTACGCCAACCGAAGAAAAGTAGCCGGCTGGCCGAAGCCACCGTAGCCCACGACCTGAGGAGATCGCCGCCGGAGAAAGAGCTAGGCGTTGCGTGAGGCAACCCTAGAGAGACAAAATGTCACATTTTTTAAAACAACAATTTTTAATTTTATTTTTTGGAAAAAAATAACATTTTTTATTCAATAACTATGCTTATGATGTCACTACTATACTTAGTATATTTTTCTAATAAAATACACAAAGATTGAATGTAATAAAAGCTTAAAGTGCTTAAATTCAATCTGACTTATCGATCATGGGTATCAACCTTAACTTGTTTTGAACCCTAGCTATATGACTTCGGTTCCATTTGATAACCCAATTTTCAGTTTGTCGACCATGGGTATTAAGCGCTGTTTTTTTTTTTTAATTTGCGTACGCAATCATGTAATAATAAAATATAAGTAGTTTTAGTTATTTTCTTGATTGAATTTACTAAAGTGGCCGAAGCCAATTTACCTTTCTTCCATACAATTGTTTTCTTATTTTTATTTGTAATACATATTTTGAATGCACTTTTCAGTTTTCATATTTCACGAATTCAATCAATAAAATCAGTTGGTTTCATAATTACCAACCGACTCTAATTCTTACTATTAAGTGTCCAAACTACTACTCATTCTGTGTCAAAATGATTTGCAAAACCAATTTTTCATGATCAGTTTCACTTTATCGATCTACTTATCTAACCCACCCGTAATTTTTTTATAATGTAATTTTGTTTCGTGACTTTATGGAACTTCAATGCACTTTTCAAATATGTAAATTTTACTAACCAAACCTGATTTAAATATTCACAAGGATGATTTAACTTTATCGCTGCTCAACCTTAAAATACGCAAATGACAATTCAGTTCGGGGATAGAGGAAGTACTCCCTCCGTCCCAATTTGTAAGATACATTACGGTTTACGATGTTTGACTGACGATAAAGCAAATTGATCCCTGTCAACACTCAAATTAGTTCTAGAAAATAAAATTACATATTCAGAAACTACATTAAAACCGCTACAAAACCTGCAAAAAATAATTCAAATTTCATAAACTTTTGATATATAAAATAAAAGATTAAGAGTGATTTGTGTTGACCAAGTGAATAGTAAATGTATCATACAATTTGGGACTGAGGGAGTACTATATAATGAGACACGAGTTGGAAGTATAAACGGAATGATTATTGATCTATTCAAAAAGGGGAGTAGAAGTTGATAAAATCTATTTGAGTCTTTGAGAGCATTTATTTTTCGATTAAAATCCTAATATACAAATAGCCTATACTAAAAACATTAATGATTAGTTTGAGAGAAATAGTCTTAAAATCATTTGAGATTATGCAACTAGATCAATGAATCAAGCAGCCTTACAAATATATCACTCAACTGATATATAGGCAAAGAAGGCTCAAGTCACTCCATGGTTTCTTTTCAATGTGTTGATCGTGGTACTTTTGAGATCACACGGTACATTTACATAATCGCCAATAGTTAGAGTGAACCATCTTTTCTTAGTTTTATACTTTTATTAGGCCAACTCCATTTATAGCTCTAACAGTTTTACGGAGTATAAAGAATTGATGTAAAAGGTAATTTTTTCGCTACATCTCATACTTAGAGCTGTACGGAAATAATAACGTTGGACGTAATAATTTTGTAATATTTTGTAATATTCTTTCCTTTGTAACCGTAGTATGTGTAGTTTATTTCTTTCCTTAGTTTAGCATACGGTTACACTAGTCTCTTTATTTCCCTTTATTTTCCTTTATTTCCTTCCTTTTTGGTTCTTACGTGTAAAGTGTATAAGTTACAGCATGTTTGCAATACAGAGTTAAGGAAATTCATTCAAACATTATTTTCTTCCCGTCGGATTCTTCATGGTATCAGAGCCAGGTGCCTAAAACCAAACCGTAATTCTCTTCTTCTTGCAAACCCAACACCATGACTGGATCTCAGACGAACACGGAGAACAATTCTGGGATGAAAGAATACCGACGGAAAGTGAATGACCCGTCCTCTCCCTATTACCTTCCCAATTCAGATTTTCCAGGCGTCAATATCTGTGGCGTGGTGTTGAAAGGGGATTCAAACTACCGGGAATGGGCGACGGCAATGAGAAATGCATTCCGGGCAAAAAGAAAGCTCGGGTTTCTTGACGGGACGATCTCACTTCCTGAAGACAACGATGATGCGGAGGACTGGCTTAGCGTAAATTCGATGCTGGTGGGCTGGCTGATGAGCTCCGTTGACCCTTCTGTACGCAGCACAATTGCCTATGTTGACTCGGTACACGAGATGTGGGAAGATCTCAAAGCCCGATTTGAAGTAGCCGATGCCATGCGTTACCATGAGATAAAGGAGGCACTGCAGAATTGCCGCCAGGGAAGCTCGTCGGTGACCGACTATTTCGGAAAACTGAAATCTCTCTGGGATGATCTCTCTGGTTACCGGAAGATACCTTCCTGTAAATGTGGAGGGTGTACCTGCGACCTGGAAAAGGAGTTCCTTGCTGCCGTGGAAGCTGAGAAAGTCCATGATTTCTTACTGGGTCTCAATGGAGCTACTTATGGAACACTGCGTTCCAATATTTTAAGCATGACAGAACTGCCAAGTCTCAGCCGGGCATACCAAATGATGATTCAAGAAGAGAGGCATAAGCATATGACACGTGTGCAAGACGCAAGGGAGGATGCCACAGCATTTGCTGTGCAAACTGACGGTCGATGGAACACAGGGATTTCATCTCGTGGCAAGGGGAAAGAGAAAATGATTTGCTCATATTGCAAAAAAGAGGGGCATGAGAAGAACCAGTGTTTCAAATTAACTGGAGAATATCCTGATTGGTGGTTTGCAAACAAGGGAGGACGAGGACGCGGGAAGAGTCCAGGACCCGGTCGTGGACGAGGGGAAAGTAGTGCTTCAGCTAATGCTGTTTTGACCAATGCAACTGAAGGCAGAGATGGTGGACTGGATCGAGAGAAGCTGCCAACAATAACAAATGAACAATGGGAGACTTTTCTTGCCTTTGTTAACAAAACGAAAAATGATCCAGGTGACAAAGTAGAGAAATTGTCAGGTATGAACATCAATAATAATTGGTTACTTGACACCGGAGCTTCATATCATATGACTGGAAACAAAACTTGTTTGATTGACTTATGTGTCATTAATTCGTCCCCGGTAACTCTCCCTAACGGTGATATGACCTTAGCAACCCATGTTGGACGTGTCAAATTGGGACCGGGAATTGTCTTGAGTGGTGTACTTTTTGTACCGAAACTTACGTGTAGTTTGATTTCGGTTGGACGTCTTATTGATGATATTTCATGTCATGTCATTTTTTCTGACAAGTTTTGCGTGATACAGGACCTCACTTTGAAGACGCTGATTGGAGCGGGTGAACGTCGGGGTGGGGTCTACTATCTGTGTGGTGTCGGACGTGCTCAAGCCTTTCATATGGGTAGTAAGGATGATTTTGATCTGTGGCATCAACGGATGGGACACCCGTCAACAAAGGTGGTTCGCATGCTTCCAGTTTCTGTCAAGCATTCCAGTTTTTATAATTCTTTGAATAAAGTTTGTGATGTTTGCCTTAAAGCAAAACAAACACGTGCTGTTTTTCCTACTAGTTTGAATCGTGCAGTGAATAAATTTGATTTAATTCATTGTGATGTGTGGGGGCCATACCGAGAGCCAAGTACATGTGGTTCTTATTATTTTTTGACAATTGTGGATGACTACTCTAGAGCTGTTTGGGTTCATTTGATGACAGAAAAAAGTGAGGTGGCACGAATTCTAGAACGGTTTTTTGCTATGGTTCAAAATCAATTTAATAAAACCGTAAAAATTGTGCGGGCTGATAATGGGACAGAATTTCAACCATTGCGGCATTATTTTTCCAAAAATGGAATTTTATTTCAAACGTCTTGTGTGGGGACACCCCAACAAAACGGACGTGTTGAAAGAAAACACCGCCATATTTTGAATGTAGCATGAGCACTTCGTTTTCAGGCTCATTTACCGGTCCGATTTTGGGGAGAATGTGTGTTGACGGCGTGCTATTTGATTAATCGTACCCCGTCTCTACTTAATGATGGCAAAACTCCATATGAATTATTGTATGAATCTGTCCCGTCTTATGAACATATTCGTACTTTTGGTTGCTTGTGCTATGTTGTGTCCAAAGACAGAGATAAATTCGGGGAACGTGCACGCCCGTGTGTATTTTTGGGATATTCATACACACAACGTGGTTGGAAGGTAATGGATTTATCTTCCCACAAACATTTTGTCTCCAGGGATATTCAATTTTTGGAGCACATATTTCCTTTCTTCCACCAGTATCATGACCAAACTTCACGGCCTGAAGGTTCTAGTATAGATTTCCTACGTTTTGCCACATTGCATGATGAAGAGGAGCTTCCACATACGCCCATGCAAGCCATGCAACCTTCGGCCAGCTCCTCTCCTATTTCCTTGGAAGGATTGACGGTTGTGGGAGAGCCGATTTTGACCAATTCAAACTCTGAATTGGACGTGTCAAACACCAACCAGGAGGTCTCCAATTCAGCGCCCGAAATTGTGATATCCAATTCAGATTCGTCTAGTGCTTCATCCTCTCCTTCAACGGTCCCAGATTCTTCACCTGGACGTGGTCGACGTAAAAAATTTCCTTCTACCAGACTTAGAGATTTTTTGCAAACACACGCCACACAAGTAGACTCACCCGACCTCCCTTCTCCTTCGGCGGCTTCAGGTAGTTCTTATCCCATTTCTTGTTATGTAAATTATGACAAATTCTCGGACATGCATAAAATGTTTCTTGCAGCTATTTCTCATGAGAAGGAACCCACTTCATATAGAGAAGCTGTTCGGGATCCCCGTTGGCGGCAGGCTATGGATCATGAGATTGATGCCCTTGAAAAAAATGGAACTTGGTCGCTGGTCGATTTACCTCCTCATAAACGGCCTATTCATTGTAAGTGGGTATACAAAATCAAGTACCATAGCTCCGGTTCAATTGAACGATTCAAAGCACGTCTTGTTGTTTGCGGCAATCGTCAAATTGAAGGGATAGATTATCATGAGACATTTGCACCAGTTGCCAAAATGACAACTGTTCGTGTTCTTCTTGTTGTTGCTGCATCTAAACGGTGGGATCTTCATCAGATGGACGTGGATAATGCGTTTCTTCACGGTTCCCTTGATGAAGAGGTTTATATGTATCCTCCGCCAGGCTTTTCTCCCGCTGCCCCTAAGCAAGTTTGTAAACTTCACCGTTCTTTATACGGTCTCCGACAGGCCCCGCGGTGTTGGTTTACAAAATTGAGTGCCTCTCTTATCAAATATGGCTTTCAGCGTTCTTATGCTGATTATTCTCTTTTTACTATGACTCGTGACGGGCATATTTTGTGTGTCCTTGTATATGTGGATGATCTACTTATTGCAGGGTCAAACCCAAATCATATAGCACATCTAAAAAATTATCTTGCTCGATGCTTTCCAATTAAAGATCTGGGACGTCTAAAATATTTTTTGGGTATTGAGGTTGCCCGTAATGCTACGGGAATATTTCTTTGCCAACGCAAATACACTCTTGACATTCTTGCCGAACTTGGTCTTTCTGGTGCTCGTCCCTCTCCTTTTCCCATGGAGCAAAATCAAAAATTGGCTCTTTCTTCCAGCCCGTATTTTTCTAATCCTGATCAATACCGGCGTTTAATCGGCAAGTTAATTTATTTAACGTTGACTCGTCCGGAGCTGAGTTACTCTGTTCATGTCCTTGCTCAGTTTATGCAGCAACCACGATTGGATCATTGGGATGCCGCCATCCGAGTACTACGTTATCTGAAGGGTAATCCTGGTCAAGGAATTTTTCTCGCTGCCCAATCTGATTTTTCCTTACGTGGGTTTTGTGATTCTGATTGGGCGGCTTGTCCGTTGAGCCGGCGTTCTTTGACCGGATATGTTGTACTTTTTGGTGCTTCACCTATTTCTGGGAAAACAAAGAAACAACCCACTGTCTCTCGTTCCTCTGCTGAAGCCGAATATCGCTCTTTAGCTACTTTGGGATGTGAACTTCTATGGCTTCGCAGTCTGCTACGTTCCTTTGGGATTTCTTTGTCTACACCTATGAAGGTTTTCTGTGACAACAAGGCGGCATTACACATTGCTTCGAATCCTGTTTTCCATGAGCGGACAAAACACATTGAAATAGACTGTCACTTTGTTCGTGATCTTCTTCAAAATGGTTCTATTTCGACCCATCATGTTTCTTCTGCCCTCCAGCTTGCGGATATTTTTACCAAACCTTTGGGTGCACAACAATTTTCTTTTCTCATGCACAAGTTGGGCGTCCTAAACCCCTCCGCTCCAACTTGAGGGGGGGTGTACGGAAATAATAACGTTGGACGTAATAATTTTGTAATATTTTGTAATATTCTTTCCTTTGTAACCGTAGTATGTGTAGTTTATTTCTTTCCTTAGTTTAGCATACGGTTACACTAGTCTCTTTATTTCCCTTTATTTCCTTCCTTTTTGGTTCTTACGTGTAAAGTGTATAAGTTACAGCATGTTTTCAATACAGAGTTAAGGAAATTCATTCAAACATTATTTTCTTCCCGTCGGATTCTTCAAGAGCATCTTCAATGCTAAAACTTTAACGGTGCATACGTGGCATGAGAAATAACTAATTAAAAAATAATATATAGAATATCTTTCTCCTTATTTGAAGGATCTTACATCATTTTGGTAATTTTTTCTTCACAATGTCAAGCACAATGTCTAGATGTAGAAGTTGACATTGCAGACACAAACTTACCAAAAACACATAAGGCCGTGGAAAGAAGGAGAGAGAAATGTCATAAAATCAATATTTTGTGTCTATATCTCTCATGCCACATGTGCACCGTGCACATTGTAGCATTGGAGATGCTCTTATAAGTTTGATACCTACGATTTTCTTTGATACAAAACCAAATAAATATTACTCCGTTTCTATTCTCCCCAAAAATCAAAATTTTGTTTTAAATATCCTTTTTAAACCCGAGGTCTATGATTTTTTTCCATAGTTTGTACTCCATCTGTCCCATTTTATTAAACATCTTTACTATTAACTTGGTCTACACAAATTACTCTTAATCTCTTACTTTATATATCAAAGTTTTATGAAATTTGAATTATTTTTTACAGGTTTTGTAGCGATTTTAATGTAGTTTCTGAATATTTGAGTGCAGACAGGGATCTGTTTGCTTTATCGCTGGTCAAACATCGTAAACCGAAAAATATCTTATAATTCGGGACGGAGGGAATACTTTATAGTGAGGGCGGATTTAAAAAAAAAATCATCCTGCGGGGGGCCTTAAACAAAAAGAGATTTCATATATACGGAGTATATATATGTGTGTGTATATATGTATCTAGGGAGCTACGACCCCTGGATCTCTATTACGGTCTGCCCCTATTCGTAGTTGATAAACTCTTTTCAAAGAGACGCTTCTTTTTGCCCTTGTCAATCTTCAAACTATTTTGTGACATTATAGGAATTCTCAATTCATATTGGGGGTGTTTGGTTGATAGTGGATCAACCAACTTTTGACTGGTTTGACCATGTTTTGGCTTTTTGACCAATCCATGAGCTAATAAGTGTGTTTGGTAAAACAGCCTTTTCAATTGGCTTTTTATGTCAAACAGCGTTTAGGTTCGGCCGTTCTGTTTATTTTACATTATTCCCTGTCTGTCCATTTCTTTCTCTCCCATAAGAATACTCCGCATCTCTCGGCCTCCCTTCTCTTTTTTACACTCAAAGAGATTAAAATAATTCTTAAGTAAAATGACTGTGCTTCTTTTTGGACTAGCTAAGTTGTTTCACTTGGATATATGTACTTCCTATTGTTTAATACGTACTCCGTGATTGATTTCATATCCACCGTGTATATTCAATTATTTCTAAACACAGAGAGTGACATGTGGTTATTCTTAGAAATTTTATTAACAAGACAGGTTAAATACAATAATTACTAGCCAGTCTCTTACAAGTACTATTAGATATATTTTATTAGTAATCATCCGGTCGGACCTTCATGACCGGAACCGCCGTCCGGACGGCGGCATTTGGATCTCCTTTCGATGGAATATTTTGATGAAATTTTTTGGGCATATATTTCGTCAAGTTTATTTTATCCACAAAAAATTAGCTAAGAATTCAATTGGGAAGGCACTCAAATAATTTTTGAAAGATAACTGCGCCAAAATATACATATAAAACAAAGTTATCTTCCAAAAAATATTTGACTGTCTTCCTGATTCAAATTTTTAGCTTAATTTTTTTACACCCCCAATACATTTCATAAAAAAATTCCATTGGGAAGGGGTCCAAACTTTGCTGTCCGGACGGAGGTTCCAGTCCAGAATTTCGGAACTGAACTTTTCTCTATTTTATTTTATTTAAAGAAATATATATATGGTGATTTTTTGTGTAAAAAGTAATTATATGTAAAAATATAATGGGCTACGTAAAAGCATTATACGTAGTAATAACTATAATTATATTTAAAAAGTATAATATGCCATGCAAACTGTTGGTCCAAAATAGGACGCTCGTAGGCTTTTAGGAAAGCTACGTAAGAACACTCAAACAGAAATCAGGAAAGTAATACGAGTAAGGAAAGTAGCTAGAGAGTTTGGTAGCCAGAAATAGCATATCCATTATCTGAATCGAACTTGCCTTTTATAGGCGATTACAAATGGTAACTGCCACAAATACTAATGGCTAATTAATTATAACATTAATAAGGAATTAAATATATAATAAATGACGCATTAATTGTCAGCAGTTACGCATCCTGGCTGGTTGGCGGGTCGGCCTGGCTGGAGGGTCGGACGCTTGAGCATCCTGGGCGGTAGGCTTCTGTCGGACTGGAAAGCAAGCTCCTAGCTAGGCCGGAAGGCAGGCTTCCGGTTGGGCTGGTAGGCAGGCAATCTTGGGCTTCCGCTCAGTTGGACTTGCGCTCTTTGACGGGTTTGATCAGTTGGGCCGGCCTGAGATCCGGATTGCCGGGTCCATCGGTTGGGCCTGCTGATCCACGTTTGGGGCCTGGGCCGATTAGGCATTGGGCCTAGTCCGATAATCCCATCACGAGTCCCCCACTCCGTTAGTCGAGTAGTAGACTCGGCTAATGGGGAGTAGTCCAAGTCAGCTGCCAATTTAAAAATGTTCACATACCAGGGAGTAATAATTGTGGATTCCGTCAATCCCACAACTTATGGAAATTTTCCAATTTTTTTAAAAAAAGGCTCCAAATTAAATCATTCAGCATCCTAGAACTCCAGCAGTCAGCTTTCTTCCAGACTTCAGGATCCAGGTCAGCTTCCGAATATTCCTGAAATTTATTAATAATTATTTTCGGACCTCAATTTTTTTCCCTTTTTTTCTCTCTCTTCTTTTTTTTTTCCTTTTCTTTCCTTCTTTTTTCTTTCCTTTTCTTTTCTTTCCTTTCTTTTTCTTTCCTTTCTTTTGGTCTCCTGCGTCGTCTTCCTCGCGTCGTCCCAGCGCCGCAGTCAACCCGCTGAATGGGTTGACCGCCGTTCTTCTCCCGGCGGCTCCACTGGGCCGGCCCCTGCCGTGCCAGGCGGCCGTCTGCGCTAAGAACCAGTTGCCGACGTCACCCCTGGAGTCCGGCAGAGCTGGCCGACCGGCTTGGACTCCCATGTTGGCCGGTGCAATGTGCAGGGGCTGTCAAACACCCCACTCCCGGCCGGCGTCTCCCAGGGAACTGGCGGCCAGGCGACTAGGCGGCTCCCCAGGTCAGACGAGGCTACCTCCCTCCCAGGCAGCCGGGTGGTCCGGATAACTGCCGTCGCGCGCTCCTGCTGCCGGCTATCGACCGCGATGCCCGGCGGCCGTCCTGTGTTGATCTCTGGCGGCCGGCGTTTGATTCCCTGGAACACTCGGACCCTACTGCCGGCGGCCGGGTCTTGAGGCAAGCTAGCCTCCACCTTGTGATTGACTCTACCGTGGCCGTGCGATGTTGGTGGGGACCGGCAGCCACTATTCTGCCGGTGGGCTTTGCTCAGGAAGTTATCGGGCAGCCGGGTCTTGAGGCAAGCTAGCCTCCACCTTGTGACTGACTCTACCGTGGCCGCGCGATGTTGGTGGGGACCGGCGGCCACTATTCTGCCGGTGGGCTTTGCTCAGGAAGCTATCCCCGTGCTAACCGGTATCACCCTCTTTCTAGGCGATCAAGGTTGGCGCTCCCTTGTTGACGCAATACACGTTGATGGGCAGGCTTGACACCTCGCATATGTGAATTAATAATTTTTTTTTGTTTCGCTTTGTTTTGACGTGCAGGTGCATTTTATCGTGTCTGACCATGCAAAACGGCGGGCACTCTTCTCGTGAGAGTACTGGTCAACACTCCCATTCAACGATGCAAGTTGACGTTCAGCCCCTCTCCAAGTCAGACTCGGGGCTGCCGGCCATCATTGAAGGAAAGCAGGGGGCGGCCATGAAACCCATACGGGTTAGCCACGGCCCCAGACCACGTATGCATGCAGGAAAAGCTATAGAACATCAGGTCGAAGCTCCAGCCAGATAGATTGCTACTTTTGAGGGTCAGCAACTGAGCGTTCCACGCATAGCACGAGCACAACATGTGGACGTGTCATATTCTGATGATGATTCTGGTGCTCGGGAGGACCCGAATCTTTGGTGGGGCCTCGATAATAGCGGGATAGCGAACCTCCCCCCTCATATCCAAGTTGAGGACCTTGCCGTTGCATACAGCCTGATCGGTGCCAATTGTTCATTGAGAACTCCGGAGGCTACTGAGGTACTGAGTGATCCCCCCGTCCATTACTTTGGGGTCCATATCCGCTCTCTGGAGCTAGGGATGGTTGTGCCTCTGCATCCTTTCCTGGTTCGATTTCTTCACTTCTTGGGTGTGGCACCGGGCCAACTGGCCCCGGCGGCTCATATGTTCGTCGCAGCTTTTGTTCGGCGCGCCTCCAGCTTTTTTGCCTCAGTTTCCCAGAGGCCGGTGAGCAAGCTATTCCGGCCGGGTTACCCTGACTCAGGTAGCCGATGGAAGAAGAGGTGGATCTGGGTGTCCGACCCCACCCTTCAATCACCCCCGTTTCAGTGGGGTGAGCGGCTCCGGAAGTGTGACCGAGTCGCCCTTTCTCCTGACCTCAAGTCATCCATCGAGATGTTATCCGCAGGCGGTCCCCGCTCCATCAGCTCATACTTAGGTGATTGTCACTCCCTCAGTCTAGGTTTGGCTATTTTGTATTTCACCTTTCTTATCCTTACATTTTCCTTCCGCAGAGGTGCCAGATAGGCCTGAGAAACACATCATTGGTGCCGAATCCGATGACGATGATGAAGAAGCCCAGCCATTCACCGCTCGT
Source organism: Cuscuta epithymum (assembly GCA_945859915.1). Classification (NCBI taxonomy): domain Eukaryota; kingdom Viridiplantae; phylum Streptophyta; class Magnoliopsida; order Solanales; family Convolvulaceae; genus Cuscuta; species Cuscuta epithymum. Next base: position 1,166,982 of record CAMAPF010000150.1, on the reverse strand, counting down.
GTGGCTCCTACGGCTGATAACCGCTTTCGCGGCGTTGTAGTAAAACGGAGTCTAACCTTTCGGTTTTTCCCCGAGTATCGTGTCTCTCGAGGAATGGCGGAGGAGCTTCTTGATTTCAAGTCCAGTCACAGGTTATCGCAAATTATTGGAAGCTTTCCGAATTAAAACTTTTGATTGATTTTCTAAACTACTTTTTGGAAAAGAAAGTAAATTAAATTGTGCAAATACTAATGATGGCTCAAAAATAGACTAAAGGAAAAAATATAATATTAAACTTAAATGGATTGATGCAAATAAGGGCAATGAATTGAGTAATTAGAAATGGATATATTCTTGGACCTAATAATTAGGGAAATTAAAACTAAAAGTGGACTAATAATTTCTTTCCTCATAGACAAGAATAGAAACTATTTTCATTAATTTATCCTATTTCTAGGTGTCATTAATGTGTTCAAAATGGTTGGCTTGAATTAAATTCTAACCTCATAGACAAGGTAGAAATAATTCTCCAATATTTTAATTAATAAAAATAGCCAAATTCATTAACTAGTTAAACTCATTATTTAAGCAATTGAATTTATCTCTCATAAACAAGATGTAAATCCCTTTCATTAAATTATCCTATTTCTAGGCCTTATTAATGTGCTCGAATATGGTTGGCTTAAATTATTTTCTAATCTCATAGACAAGTTAGAGATAATTTTCTAAGAATTTAATTAATGAATATGGCTAACAATTATTAATTACTATTTCATCATTTCAAACAACTAGTCCCCATTATTAATTTTAATCCCTAATTTTTTGGTCACAAGTCAATCCATATTCCTTTAGTCAATTCATGCCCAAAACAAATTTAGCTAATAAAGATCATTTTAACAACTAACAATATAATGAATATATTCAACATTAACAAGGAATTAAACATGGATGATAGCAAACATTAAACAAAAATTATATTATTGCACAATAAACTTGTAGGAACTAAAATATAACTTTCTGGAATTTTTCACAAATTTTTGAACCTAAAATCCAATTTTTAACAACTAATTGATAACTTTCCCAATTTTAACTAGAAAATGCAAAAAGCAACTAAAAATATGCTAACTTCGTTATAAATTTTATTTTAGCTACTGGGAGGTATATAACTGTGAATAAACTGTAATCAGGTCCGAACTAATTTTTTTTCCTTTTTTAGTATTTATTTTGATTTAAGCAATAATATAAGGTGATTACCGAAATTAATAAAAAATACTCTAAATTCGTACCAAATTTTATATTAACTACTAGTAATGATATTTAAGTTAACTAAACTGTAAATAGGGCCGAACTCATTTTTTTCTTTTTTTTTCTAGTATTTATTCTAAATTATGAACTAATATCAAATAATTACCAAAATTAATTAAAAATTACTTCTGGTTCGTGAAAAATTAATTTCTTCAGATAAATAACTACCTTGAGGCTAGTGAACAACTATATAATTAATTGGAATGAATTCAACAACAATAACTATTTTATTTAATTTTTAGAAGGAAATGCGAAATACTTGAAAAATAATCTGGAAATTTTCGAAGCACAGATAGAAAAACCTAAGTACACATTCAGATTCTACTCATTGAAAGGATGAAAATACATATAAAGAACTCACAATTTGGAGCTAAAATGAGAAAGATATGAAAGTTTGAAGTTGAAGGTGCAACAATGGTGGAAATCCGAGCTTTGAGGAGGAAGAAGACGCCCTTTTTGATCTGATTTGGGCTTGAAATTGGTGTGTTTGAGATGGGGAAAAAGCCTGCTATTTATAGCAGAAATTTCACCGAAGGCACCCAAGCAGGCGGCCGCCTTCCGTCGGCATCTGTCCGCCTTCCGTAGGCGGCCACAGAGGGCGGCCGCCTTCCATCAAAACTGGCCGCCTGCCGTCTTTTCGCTGTCAGATCGGATCGCGGCGGATCCCGGCCGCCGCAGGCGGTCCAGCAGGCGGCCGCCTGCCGTTCCTGTCTGGCCGCCTGCCGTCAAATCCCACCGGCCGGCGGTTGTTTCGTCGTCTTCTGCCGCAGGCGGTCACCGTAGGCGGCCGCCTTCTGCCTGGTGTCGGCAGCCTTCGGTCTTTTCCTGGTTCCGAGTCCAAGCGTAGGTTGACTTTTGATTTATCCGAAGGCGGCCAACCAGGCGGCCAGATTGGGGGCCTTTTTGGGTGCCTTCTGATAAATTTGTCTGGCAGATGCAGCTTTTCCTGCTCTTCAACTTTGTCTTCTGAATCACCTTGATATAATGTTTGCTTCTTCCGGTATGAATTCATTTGTCACTCAAATTGACTCATTTTGTGCTCAATTGACCCGAAATTCCGGCAAACCTATTATGAACGTGGTTTTCACCTAATTTCATGAAACTTGAACAAAAATATATAAAATGTGCCTTGTTTTTCTATTTTTCAATCCAGAATCGCTTAAATTTGATAAGAAAAATAAGTACATAAATGGACTTATCAACGGCCACCAAGGAAAAAGAGCATGGATCTCCCCCAAACCGTGTAGCACAGGTTCCGAGGAGGGTGAGGGTTACCTTTGGGCCTCAGCCAGCCGCACCAGCGAAGAAGAAGCAGAAGAGGAATATTGTCGACTTACTGGTCGAATTGGATGAGTCTGATGACGAGGAGGTGGAGCCTCACGTAGCCACTGCTCCTGTGTCCCCCCAGGCCGCTGCGGGGAAAGGGCACGGAGCCCCCTCGGGCCGAGAGAGGCATGTTTTGGAGGGGGCGACTGTCACCCCAGAATTCCAATCTGCCGGGCAGGCGCATGAAGATGTTGGTGAAAATATGGCTGAGCGGGTTGGCTGCGACACTCAGCACACAATTGCTTACACCTTCCCCTCTTCGGGTGCCTCGATCATGCATGAGGGCTTCCCGGTCGTGGATTATGCTTCGACGGTCTTACCGCCGGGTGACCTCGCACGTATGACCTCCCAGGGGTTTCAGCCTCTCATGGAGGGTTCTATTCGGACCCATGTTGAGGTGAGTGGTCGATTACGTCTCCGGCATACTCCGTTCTATTCCTCGATCCCATCACATTTTGTTTGCTTTGTTTTGCAGGGACTTGCTAAGACCATTGGGGCACTTTGGGCAGCTAACCATTCTCAAGCGAGGCTTCAGCGTGAGGTTGATGAAGTTAGAGCCGCCCTACAGGCTAGGGAGAAAGCTCTCTCCGAGTTGCAGCTCTCGCATGCGAGAGAGTGTGAAGAAGTGGCCAAACAAGCGGCCAAGAAAGCGATTCTCGAGTTCAAGGCCTCCGATGAGTTCCAGAAAACCATATCTGACAGGGTGGAAGCGAAGGAATCTGTCTTAGTGAATAAGTGGCTGAACACCGACGAGGGGGAGTACTGGCATGCTCGTGAAGTTCTGCACGCTTTTCAGAGTGGCAAGTACTTGACGCAGCGTAAATTGTATGATCAGTTGGAGGGTCTCGGCCCTGACTTCCATCCATCCACGTTAGGCCTGCCTGCTCGCATGAAGAAACCTGAGGCAGCAATAGCCCTCCTGCCCCCCGGAGTCTACCGCCAGGAGGAGGAGTCCGATAACTCGAACGAATGGTGCTGGTTCTTTCCACGACCTTCGGAGGACATGGCCCCCCTTGCATCTGGCCAGCTGGAGGGAGCTCAAGAGTCCGGCCAAGACTTGGTTTCTGTACTAGATGAGATTCCCGAGGTCGATGGCGATGGGCATGTCCTTCCATGACTTTGTATTTTGCATCTTTCTTGTCTTCCACTTGTACACGTCGTGTTTGGACTGGATGTTTTATTTTGAACACATGTGTTTCTTTTCCTATACTTTGCATTGCGAATACTTAAGCAATTTTATTCGGGGATCCGGCTTCTCTATCTTCCCGGGGAGCGATTAGGCTGGCGTGGCCAAGCCTATCCGCGCCCCCTGGTCATATAGAAGTGATCTGTTCGCAACAAGTATGCGACTTGTTCGGCTAGCGAGGTCGGACATTGAACATTCGAGGAGGACACTTAGGTCGGCACCCCGATATTCATGACCTGGGGCCAGTCCTACTGTCACTTTGACCCGTCCAGTTCGCCCGGACTTGGGGAATAATCTGGTTACTCCCGCGGGGTTAGCCAAACAACAGGGGCGGACCCTGCATGATCCACCAGAACGGACCCGCACCGCCAACTCGGAGATGGCGAGAGTGCGAGCTGCTTGGCCAGCGATGTCGGGTTGCGAGCACTCAAAGGGGGGACCCAGAGGTCGGCACCTTGGGTGCTCCCGACCCGGGGATCGGCCCTACTATCGCCTCGACCGTCGCGGTTAGCTCTTTACTTTAGAAAATTGCTTGGATTCTTGAAAATCGATGGGCCATTTTTAGTTCAAGAGCCTGACCGAGGTCGGCCAAACACCGAGGGGGGGCATAGTATCTTTTTTTTTTTTTTTTTTTTTTTTTTTTTTTTTTTTTGCCGCCGCCGCCCTTAATTGCTAAGTGAGGTCGGACCTCTTTTGAATACAAAATATCGCTAGCAAAGTATATTGAATTCATAATGTGGGCGGACCACATGAAGAATTACAAATTGTAATCCTGTGCCCAGAGCACAGGAGTTCATAAAGAAAAGGTGACACTTCAGTTCTCTACTGATAAAACTTCATCAGGTGCTCGGCGTTCCAGACACGGTCTACCAGCCGGCCTGTTGTCGTCTTCAATTTGTATGTCCCGGGTCCGACCACAGCATCAATCACGTATGGGCCTTCCCACTTGATGGAAAGTTTGCCTCCCTCCGCTGGCTTGCTGGCCTTCCTACGCCTCAAGACGTAGTCGCCAACGTCAAAACTCCGGGGCTGGGCTCGGCTGTCCTGGTACGCCTTGACTTGGCGTCGATAGTTTTCTGCTTTGACGAAGGCCCGGTCCCTCCTTTCCTCAATGAGGTGGAGCTCGGCTCGGAGCCTCTCCTCATTGCTAGCTGGTTCGAACTCTTCCATTCGTCGGCTGGGGACTACGGCCTCGAACGGTGCCCTTGCCTCAAAGCCATAACACAAGGCGAAGGGGGTCTCTCCGGTTGCCTTCCTTGGGGTTGTTCTGAAGGTCCAGAGTATATTGTTCAACTCTTCCACCCAGGCAGTCCCGAGGGCCTCCAACTTCTTTTGCAACCCATCGACGATCGTCCGGTTGGTGTTCTCCACATGTCCATTTGCCTGAGGGTAGCAAACCGCAACCCGGCTGGATTCTACGCCCCACTCTGCGCAGAACTGCCGAAAGGCTTCGCAGTCAAACTGCCTTCCGTTGTCGGAGATTATTTGGAGGGGAACTCCGAACCGGCAAAAAATACTCTTCCATATGAATTTCTTACACTGGAGATGTGTGATGCTGGCGAGCGGCTCAGCCTCGACCCACTTCGTGAAGTAGTCCACCGCGACGATTACAAACTTCCGGTTTCCCGACCCGGTTGGCAAGGGACCGATGACGTGCACTTTGTCGTGATGTGCACTCAAAATAATAATACAATACAACAATTATACGTAGTATAATGGAGTAAGGTTCGTATCCACAGGGAAAGGAATACTTTTCTTTTTATAGAACTAGTAACAAAATGGGGGGTTTTAGTTCGATTTGGTTTAATAAATTAAACACGAAGATGAACGAGTTATGTGGTTTAATTAATAAGAAGGAGACTTGGCTTTGCTTTTATCCACTTAATGAAATGTTCGTCGATCCCGGTTATATCTTTAACTATCTTCCTCTCGAATACTCAATCGAGGAGTATATCCAGTTCATCGAGGGTAGTTATTAATAACGAGAAGCGTTCATTAATAAAACTTACTATCGAGTCAATATAGAACAAGCGCCGTGTATTAACTTGATAGTAGCAATAAACTTAAGATGAAACGATTGAGATTGATAACCTCAACACAAGCGGTTTATTGGTTTAATCAATATAATTAATTCCCCTTAGATTATTAACCATGAGATGCATGCATTAATAATCTAAGTTTACTACCATGAAAGGACCGAATTAATAACAAGCGTATTAATCGACCGATTCTAGTATTAATTAATATATGAAACAAAACTAGTTGATCCTTTAAGTAATGTTCAAAATATTAATATGAAATATGAATAGGAGTTAATTAATACTCAAGAAAAAATATTAAAGAAGATGAATCCTACTATAGTTAATATCAAGATGTTAACTAATTGTCATCTTAGTAACACTCCCCAATATTAACGTAGAGGAAGAAATAATTATTACTATAACTAATGTCAAGATGTTAACTAATTGTCATCTTAGTAACACTCCCCAACATTAATATAGAAATAGTATTTAAAGGAAGAATTAATATTCAAGGAAGAAGATTAAAGAGAATAACTCACAACTTACAAATTCATTAAGCTTCAAAGTAGCAAAACCAAGATGGAAGAGTTTAGCTCCTCATTTGGAGACTAAACATGCTAAAAGAAATATAAAGAAATGCTATTCTAAACTGAGCTTAAGAGTATAAAGGAATTGGTGTCTATTGTGATGGAAAGGGGGTGTATTTATAGGCTTTTTTGGGAGTGCAGCTCGGGTACTCGATCGAGTATATAAAGATACTCGGTCGAGTATGTGTAGAAATGCAAATTCGAGGTATACTCGATCGATTTCAGGTTTAAAATTAAAGGCATACTCGATCGAGTATGTATATATACTCGATCGAGTATGAGTAGAAACTTGAATTTCGACCCATACTCGACCGAATTCAGAGTATAATTTATAGTCATACCCGATCGAGTATGTCGGTGTACTCGATCGAGTATCGACACTCGATCGTGGTCAAAATCTTCCCTGCATGTTCCTTTGTTTTCAGATCCGATCCGATTTGAAATCTCAACAAGATACTCGATCGAGTATATGCTATACTCGATCGAGTATAGGTCAAAAATCAGGATTTTGCCTTCTTTTTGTCTTGTACTCTTGCACCTTCCTTCACCAATGATCATTGGATTGATCTTGGACCTGTTTAAACTCAGAATGGACCTAATCTAAACATATTACAACTATTTTACAAACATGACTATTACACCAAAAGTGTGTAATTTCCGAAATATTAAACAATTAAAACTAGCTAAAAACATAAACATACACACGGAAATTACAAGTGTATCAACCGACCAGGTCGACGCCCCATCTCGTGAATGGGAGGGCGGTGCTGATCGGTGTGTACATCGTCGCTGGCCGACCGGGGCTCTTCTGGAACTTCTGACATGTCTCACACCTCCTCGCATAATCGGCACAGTCTCGCATTATCGTCGGCCAGAAGTAACCCTGGAGAACAACCTTCCTGGCAATTGTGCATGCCCCCTGGTGTGCGGAGCACACACCCCCATGGAGTTCGGAGACGATCATGTCCGCTTCATGCGGGCGCAAACACTTTAGCAACGTCCCATTGTAGGACCTCTTGTATAGCTTCCCGTCCAAGACGACGTAGCCCGGAGCTCGTCGGCGGACTAGCTTTGCTTCATCCTCTCTATCAGGCAGCGTCCCATCGGCTATGTAACGTAGGAGGTCATCCACCCAACACCAGGCGGCCGGTTGTAGGGGGAGGACGTTGACGGACGGTGAGGCTGCTATGCTTGAAGTTGTCATCTCCTCAATGCGTGCAATTCTCGAAATGTGTTCGGGCAACCCCTGGGATAGCTTCGAGAGGAGATCAGCGTCCGAGTTTTGGTTTCTCGGGACGCAAACCAACTCTGCCTGCTTGAAGAGCCCGAGCAATTCCCGGACCGCATCTCGGTACTTCGTCATCCTTTCTTCCTTCGCTTCGAATTCACCCTTAACCTGGGAAACGACCAACCGAGAGTCACATTTGACCGTTATCCATTCTGCCCCCATGGCGGCCACTAGCCGCAGTCCGGACAATAGGGCCTCGTACTCCACCTCATTGTTGGAGACTTTGAAAAGATAACGGTAGGCATAGTAGGCCCGGAATCCCTCAGGGGAGATGAGGACGATTCCGCCCCCACATCCCTTTACTCCGGCCGACCCGTCTGTTGCTAAGGTCCACCACTGCTCATTACTCTCCTGTTGTTTCTCTGTCACCTCTCGGGCTGTGCACTCCACGATGAAAGGCCAAAGCTTGGCCCTTGATGGACGTCCGAGGCTGGAAGTCGACCTCGTACTGACTGAGGAGCATTGACCACTTCACCACTGGCGCTGTGCCAGGCGCCCTGAGAGCCGCACCTAGAGGTTGTTCTGATAGGATTCGGATTGGATGCGCCTGGAAATAGTGTGTCAACTTCTTTGCGGTGATGTAAGCAGCATAGATCGTCTTCTCGAGCGGGGTGTACCGGAGCTCGGCATTCTGGAGGGTTTTGCTTACATAATACACAGGACGTTGAACGCCTTCCTCCTCGCGAACCAGCACGGAGCTGATCGCGCCTTGGGAAACCCCAAGGTATAGGATCAACGTCTCCCCCCTTTCCGGTTTGCTGAGCAGAGGCTCGGAAAGAAGGTATTTCTTCAAGTCTTCGAAGGCTCGCTGGCACTCATCAGTCCAGACGAAACCATTTTGCTTCTTTAGGACCTGGAAGAAAGGTAATGATTTCTCAGCGGACTTTGACATGAAGCGCCCGAGGGCTGCTAGCCGACCGGTGAGAATCTGGACTTCTTTCACTGATCTCGGGGGCTCCATGTCAAGTATCGCCCTCACCTTCTCGGGATTTGGCTCAATCCCTCTTCGTGTGACCATGTATCCCAGGAACTTGCCTCCCTGGACAGCAAAGGTACACTTCTTTGGGTTCAGGCGCAGTCGCACTGCCTTCATGATCCCGAAAATCTCTGCCAAGTCATCCGCGTGGTCGGCCGCCCGGGTGCGCTTGACGATCATATCGTCGACGTATGCTTCCATGTTCCTTCCGAGCACCTTCCGGAATACTTTGGCCACCATCCTCGTGTACGTTGCCCCAGAATTCTTTAGCCCGAAGGCCATGACAAGATAGCAAAAAATTCCCTCCGGGGTAACGAACGAGGTCTTCTCCGCGTCATCCTCTTGCATAAAAATCTGGTGGTATCCTCGAAAGGCGTCCATGAAGCTAAGGAGCTCACACCCGGCCGTCCCATCAACTAGTTGGTCGATGTTAGGTAACGGGAATGGATCCATTGGACACGCCTTGTTGAGGTCGGTGTAGTCGACGCACATCCTCCAGGTCGGTGGCTTCGGGGCCAGGACCACGTTCGCCAGCCACACCGGGTATAGGACTTCCCGAATGTGTCCGATACTCAGGAGCATGCTGACCTCCTTCTTCACGAATTCCTTCCTCTCGATGGAGAGATGTCTTCTCTTCTGCTGCACGGGTTTCACCGATGGGTCGACCGCCAACCGGTGGACAGCGATGCTTCGGTCGAGGCCGGGCATGTCCTCCGGCCCCCACGCAAAGACAACGCTGAAGAGGATCAAGACTCGAATGATTTTTTCCCTCAAGCCGGCCGGGAGGCCGGTTCCAATCTTGACCTTCCGTTCTGGCTTCTCAGGGTCAACCTGAATTTCCTCCACTTCCGAGGTGGGTTCAGCACGGAGCTGGCCCTCCTCATACTTCATGGCCTTGTTGTTGATAGTATGGACTCTCAAGTCCTTCTGGCCGATTTGTTTGCAAGCTTTTAGGTAGCAGCTCCTAGCCATCCGCTGGTCTCCCCTAGCAACTCCGACACCATTCGGAGTGGGGAACTTCATGCACAGGTGCTCCTGGGATATCACACACCTCAGGTCCTCCAGGGCCGGCCTCCCCATGATGATCTTATGCGGACAAGTTAGGCGTACGACTATGAATTCGACGTTTAACTTAGACACGCAGGGCTCGGAGCCCACCACCACAGGGAGGACTATGCTACCTTCCGACTCAATGGAGTCCCCGGTGAAGCCTGAGAGCGGGGTCCTCACCGGGATCAAGTCCTTCCTGTCCAAGCCGAGCCCCTGGAAGGTATCATAGTACATGATGTTAACGGAGCTCCCATTATCTACCAGGACTCGGTGGACGATGGTGTTGTTGATCTCGATCTTGATCATCAAGGCATCCCTGTGCGGTGGCGGCATCGACGGCAAATCTGCATCGGTGAAGAGGATGGGATCCCTCTTCACCCTCTTATCGGCAGGAACTCTGGTTATTTCCCCAACGTACAAGGCTCGGGCCCATTGTTTCCGCTCTCCCGAGGTATCCCCTCCTTGGGGTCCCCCGAAGATGTATGAACATCGATGGTGTTTACGGGAGCCATCCCCTAGGTCGGCCTCATCATCCTCGGAAAGGGCGCCAAGCTCCCGCTTCTTGGCGGGTTGCTTCTCCTTTGATGTGGTAGCTTGGTCGGACCGCTGCCACGTCAGGCTCCTCTTCTGCGGAATGTTTCCTGGTTTGCCAACAAATTGGCCCAGGTACCCTTTTTGGATGAGTTCTTCAATTTGCCGTCGGAGAATGACGCAATCATCTGTATCATGCCCTGCTCTCCGGTGGAATCGACAATATTGGTCGAGGTTGCGCTTGGCTGTCACCACATCACACTCCTCCGGAAAGTCAACTAAGCCTTGCTCCTCCACGTAGTCGAAGACGGCCCCGATCGGTTGAGAAAGTGGAGTCAATTGTTTGACGGGCAGGAGCGGTCCGCTCGGGACGTCTGCCCTGCCCTTGCCTTTGCTCTGGTTACCTTTGTACTTGTTTTTGCTGCCAGCCTTGCCGTCAGCTTTCTCGGCACCAGAACCAGCTTCCTTCTTCTTTTCCTCCTTTGCGCCTTCTTCCTCATCTCTTCTCCTCTGCACGGCGTCTTCCGCCTCGGCCTGGCGATCAGCGCGGCCGAGCGCCTCCTCGTACGAGGCAGGGGGACTTCTAACGAAATCTTTGTAAAGCTCGCTAGACCGGATAGAGTTTGTGAGCATTGCCACCCCAGTCCTGTCATCAAGGCCCTGAACCTTGACTGACTCGGCCCTCCACCTCGCTAAGAAGGCGGACAATGATTCCTTCTTCCCCTGTTTTAGGCCGAACAGGTGGCTGAAGTTCTTTTTGACGTCTCGAGAGCTAGCGAACCTCAAGAGAAAGCGTTGAGCCAGGTCACGAAAGTTCATAATACTCCCGTCGGGTAGAGAATCATACCATTCACGAGCTGGGCCATCCAAGGTGGCAGAGAAACCGCGACACCGGATGGCGTCCTCGTACCCCATCATCACCATGTAGGAAAGGTATCGCGACACATGATGTTGGGGGTCAGAAATGCCCTTGTATGTTTCGATGGTGCAAGGCTTGTAGCCCCTTGGCAACGGCGCATCCATGACCGCCCGGGTGAAAGGTTCGGGTATCCGGAGGTCGGCCGTGTAGGGCTCCCCCCCGACGACCCTTCTCCTCAACTCGTCAAGGCGTTGTCGTAGATCTTCCACCTCGGCCGGCGGTGGGTTCCCTCGGACAGCCCTAGCACAGGGCTGGGCATGTCCAGCAGCACCTCCAAGTCGCCTGTGTGCATGAGGTCGGGTCCCCACGTTTTTCCTTTCCATGGAGCCAGTCCGGCTGCTCGCTCGGTGAGAGTGGCGAGAGGACTCGCCTCCTTCCATCTGCATTGAGCGCCCCAGCTGGGCGCCCCTCCCCGCCTGCTGATGGGGTCGGCTAAGCTGCTGGGAGACTTCTTCCCTCCTGTTTTGGTCGGATCCAGAACGTCGCTCGTCACGCCGCCTGGAGGACACCTCCACATCTGCCGGCGTCTGTTGACGGGCAGGCTCATCCACGTTTCCGCCAGACACCATCTGCTGGAAACCTTGAGCCAAGGCCCCCAGAACCCGAGTCGCCTCCTGTAGGGCTTCCACCCCGGCATTGAGTCGAACCGGGTCCATGCGCGGAGCATGACGTCGGCCTCCCCCCCGCCGGCTGCGGACCGAGCGCTCACCTTGGGTGTGGTTGAGCGTCGCCCTCAGGTCGCCGTGGCCTGACAATCGGTTCCGAAGGTCGCCTAGGGGCGCCGCCCTCCTGCCCTGTCCATGGTTGTCGAGGGCACGCTGGCGGCCTGACCCGGTGGATTCCTCAGTGTGGACTGAGACATGGTTACGTCGGGACGAGATTCCGGCCATCTTTCTGTGCGATTCCTGCTCAAGTGATTGTGAGAGACAATAGAGGCTCTCAATGAAAGCACCAATGTTGGTCCAAAATAGGACGCTCGTAGGCTTTTAGGAAAGCTACGTAAGAACACTCAAGCAGAAATCAGGAAAGTAATACGAGTAAGGAAAGTAGCTAGAGAGTTTGGTAGCCAGAAATAGCATATCCATTATCTGAATCGAACTTGCCTTTTATAGGCGATTACAAATGGTAACTGCCACAAATACTAATGGCTAATTAATTATAACATTAATAAGGAATTAAATATATAATAAATGACGCATTAATTGTCAGCAGTTACGCATCCTGGCTAGTTGGCGGGTCGGCCTGGCTGGAGGGTCGGACGCTTGAGCATCCTGGGCGGTAGGCTTCTGTCGGACTGGAAAGCAAGCTCCTAGCTAGGCCGGAAGGCAGGCTTCCGGTTGGGCTGGTAGGCAGGCAATCTTGGGCTTCCGCTCAGTTGGACTTGCGCTCTTTGACGGGTTTGATCAGTTGGGCCGGCCTGAGATCCGGATTGCCGGGTCCATCGGTTGGGCCTGCTGATCCACGTTTGGGGCCTGGGCCGATTAGGCATTGGGCCTAGTCCGATAATCCCATCACAAACAAAAAAAGATATTTATGTCCTTAATCGTCATTTTGAAAATTATCAGCTAACCCTAAACAACTATTTAACCAAACATCATTTTACAAACCGCTAATACTATCCGTTAACCAAAACAACCAACTAAATCAGTCGTCATCTATCAGCTTACACAAACGACCCAACAGCTAGCAGCCAACAACTAATTGACAAACACCCCATTAGTCATGAGCACTTTTCAATCTCGTGTGGTTTCTATATAAAGCCAACCATCTAAAAAACAACGTTTTAATTTGGTGTCCCCACAATTAAGATCAAAGAAATACGAAATCCGAGAACCTTCAAACCGAGATATTTTTCATGAATTAAAACAATGATGAAAAAGTGCATATGAAAAACAACAAAGGGAGAAGGATCAAAAGAGACACTAAGGTTATTCACTAATCTCAAATTGAACACTTAACTTTTAACTGGACCAAATTAATACATTATCCACTTATTTTGATAACATTTGGCCACCCACTCACACTTCAATTTAACGGTGCTCCAAGATTAACGCCTCTTTAATACATCTCTAACGTGCCTACTCTGATCTCACATCCCCTTTTCTCTGCACCTGAACCCCATCTTCTTCCTTTTGGTTTCTGTCCATCAATGCTTATGTTAAATTCCCCACTAGTGAAGCTTCTTTTCAACTCCCTTCATCCCAAACGTGAGACAAGATCATTAATACACCAAATACGAAAAAAATAGAAGATGACCAATTTCACGAAGAAACATTGACCAATTTCTTGATTTCCTTCGTTGTGCTTATTCTTATGGTTGCTCTATCTTTACTTCAGTCTTGGTTGAAAAACAGTTTATCGAGTCTGTTGAAATTCAGGGTAAGCTTGATAAGAAAATTTTGGGTCCACCACACAAGGCTCGCTCAGTTCATAATGACGGAATTCTCCCCTGCCACCTAGGATTTCAGAGAAGTTCTTCGCCTCCGGCGGCTTTGACGGGCAACGGTCACGCACAATCCACCTAAAGCAAATAAGTTTCTTCACCTCGATATTGAAATTATGCCACAGGAAGTAACGTAATTGAACAGAGCTTCAAAACCCACTGCTCCATATCCACTAGCGACGGAAGGGTGTTTTCGATCTATTAGTGTGGTATGTGAGCCCGACTTGAGATTCGATTCATATTCCTAAAATGACAAAGCCGGTGACTAGGTTTTTGATTTTTTCTTTGGGGGGGGGGGGGGGGGGGGGGGTACAAGGGCTTTGAATTATGAAATGAACGACAATGGAGATATCAGATATGATTGGATTGGATAGCTATTGCAGTAACTTCTAGCCTGGATTTCTATGTATTTGGTTTGTAGCTTTAAATTGGAAAAGATGAATGATTTTTAATGTTGGAATGGTCCGTTAAAGTAAATGTTAGTGAGTGGCTAAATATAGCTTTAATAAGTTATTTATGTGTTTATTTGCTCCAGTAGAAAGTTTAGTGTCCAATTTGAACTTTGTAAATAACCTTAGTGTCTTTTTTGAGCCTTCTCCCAAAACAACAAATGAAGAAATGGTACATCAATAGTCGTTGGGGGAAAGATGACCAATAACTCATGGATTTGGATCCTTTGCCATAAGGCAGAGTGCCTTGCGGCATCTGATGGCAGGGAGAGGACGAGGATGACCTCGAGATCGGGAAATGAGTAGAACCCAAAATTTTTAACCATCGAATTTCCGATCGAACGGTACGGAAGAGCCGGGCACCCTATCTTGCTTTAAAGCAAGATAGAGGCCCCGGATCCATAACTCATATCTTGACAGTTGGTGATTGAGTTTATTGGGTTGATGTTTCAAACTCAATCCTGTACAAATAGCTCAACAAGGGCTGAGAGAGCCTGTTGGGTTGCAGTCTCTAGGGGTGGGCAAAAATACCGAACCGGCATGGTACCGAACCGAACCGAACCGATATGGTACCGGACCGAAAAACGGGGTTTGAAACGGATCTCAATTTTTTTGTCCCGAACCGAACCGTACCGATTCTAAACAATGCCATGACCGGTTCTCATAAAATGAGAACCGAAACCGGACCGAATCGGATCGAAGTATGATTAATTATTTAAATTTACATTTCTACCATTATTTTGACTAGTGCTTTTACATTTTCACCGTCTTTGCTAGTTCATAGGAAGCCTGGAATCGGACCGATGTATGGTTTAATCATTTAAATTTGTACTACTATATCTGAAGTTTTTTAATTATGTAATACTACCTTCGTCCCAAATTGATTTGCAAAATTAACTCTTTTTGTCAAACAAATTCATTTTATTCACTTAACTAGAATGTCAATTTTTAATTATATTTAATTTGGAGCTTGCAACTTTGAAGAAATTTCAATGTAGTTTCTGAATATGTTTATTTTAATTATTACAAATTGAATTAATTATCAATGAAGAGAATTTAACTCTAACATTGGTTGACGAAAAAATATTGACTTTGCATGTCAATTTGGGATGAAATGAGTATGAAAATTGATAAATTGTGTAGATTTTTGGAGGACGACTAAACTTTAATTGTCTCAACACTTGGAAAAAGTGACATTGTTTGGTATTGGTATGACATGGTACCGTCCCGTTTCAAAATGAAACTGTACCGAACGGGTTTAGGTCTAAGACCGAACCGAACCGAACCGTTTGAATAGTAACGGTACGGGTACGGGTTCGGCCAAATATTGGACTGGACCGGACCGCGCCCACCCCCTAACAATCTCATCTCAATCTCTCCACGGGTAACTCAATGTTTGCAGAGTCTATAAGGTTGAGGTCTCATGTCCAATCTTTGCACGGGTAACTCAACGATTGCGGAGTGTATGTGTGGAACGCCCAAGTGGGCAATTTCATCTTTTGGATTGAGAAAGATTGAAGGGCATTTTTTCCAAATTTAGAAAGGGCAAAAATTGTCCAAAACTTCAACAAACTATAAATTAGTTCAAAAAAGTGTAAGAGGAAGTGGGGAGGTAATTGGTAACACCCGATTTTTTTCAACTCTCTCCCAAATAGATGAAACAGGTGTGAACTCCCATCCCAGAACACTTCCATTGTTAAAGCTCTCAACACTCCATCGATACACAACACTATACTCTGTAAAATCAAGATTCAAGAAAGACTCGATTTTTAACTCTTTTAGCAAAAAGTTCCCTTCTTCAAAGAATTCCATCTTTCTGAACATCTTTTTTGAAATTCAAATTGAAGCAGGGGATTTGAATTTCCAAACCATCTTCTTGTTTTTAGTTTTTACTTACATTGATCAAAAGAAAAAAGTTAGAGTACCAATAGTAGATTAGCTACAAAGAAATCTAAGAAAGAATATGGCTTGAAGACTACTCTGTATTCATAAAATCTACTCTAGAAAACCTAATAATCCAAGAAGTTAGAACCATTTAGGGTGGCGCCGCCGCCGCAACCGCTGCATCTGAGGCTCTGGCTAGCCTATGCTCATTCTGGAGTGGAGTCAGATTCAAATCCCAAGGACCCACCACCGCTCCTGACGGAGACGCCTCCTCCTCCTCCTGCTTCTTCACCACAACCGCCACCGCCGCTGATGATGACCCGCCGTCGCCATTACATCCGGCAGCGGCGAGGACTAACTGCTGCTGCTTGGCGCGGTGTTTGCTCATATGTCCGCCCAAAGATTGGCCTTTATCGAATTCCAACCCGCAAATAGAGCACTTGTGCAGTTTCTTGGAACGATTATCCTCGCCGGCGCCGGAAACCCTAGGTTTCTTGTGGCTGGCCCTGTGGCCGCCGAGCGCCTGGAAGGTGCGGAACTGTCTCCGGCAAGTCTTGCACTCGAAACCACGGCCGCCGGAAAGTAGCGGAATCCGATTGTCGTCCATGCGAGAAAGAAGCACCAGGCAGTTGGCCATCGCCATGCCCTCCACCGTCTCCCCGTCCGCCGCCTTACCCTCTCTCCAGGAGCTGCTGCTGGCGGCGGTGCTTTTCTTGAGCTCCACCATTGTTTATTGTTATAATTTCGATAACAATTCCAATAATTCCTAATTAGGAGCTAGTCAAGAGTGATTTAGCAGGGTACTGGGTGATCTGATCTATATATGGGCACCCTTAAATTTCGAATGGAAATATATATGTTACTTAAATATTTATTTAAGGAGGGAATTTGAGTTCGATCGGAAATAGACTTCACTATAATTAAAAGTTGAGCGATAATGGGAGTGTTTGGGTGAGTATAAATATGCTGTATACGCTATTCCTTGCGGACGAAGGAAATCGCGGTGGAATCAAACGGACGCGTTTTTGGCAATATCAACCGCCTATTTAAGTACAGTTCATAACCTTCTCCTGTTTTGACACTTGGTCATATATATTTCCTTGTATATTCTCTTTCTCATACTTTCTACTTTCTAGTGTCTACTAGTTTGAGCAATACTAAAAGCAAAGTTCTCTTGATAGGAATGAAAATTCCAAAACACATTTGTGATGCTCTATTTTCTAAATATAAGTTATAATTGTCAAATTTGGAAAATCCTGTGGTACTGCATAAACATGACAATAATTACTCTTATTTATGAGAATACAAACATCATAATCCTATTTTATAATATATAAACGTTTTTAGTCCTATTTAGGGTAATTCTCATACTAAAATTTTTCATTCAACTAAAAACCTGTTTGTCGTGCGCTGAATTGTGCAATAATAAGAAAAAATAAAGTTGATGTTTTTTTCTTTGATGATTTTCAACAACGTTAGGAGGCGGGCCCCTCGTTGTTTAGGGCGGGCCTCGAGTATGTGCAGCCAACACATTCGCACAAGGCCCGTTATTTTGAAGGCCCAAAAAACATTAGTAGTATTATTGTACTGCTGCAGCCCAAACCCAAAGAAGAGAAATAACTCCAAAAGTGAAGAACGGTTGGGTGTTCCATTTGGTTTTCCATTTACTGTAATTATAATTTTTTGTTTTCCCCGCACGGGTAGCTTAGTTGATTGAGTGATGAAAAATTTGAAACAATAATCAATATTTGAAACTCGCAACGGCCGTGTGAGCTTATAACTCATGCATGGTGGACTGAATCTATGGTGCACACGGGTATAAAACCTACCGTTATTGAGACAACTTAATCACCATGTGACTTACTTTTCTACAATTTTGTGTGGTGAAGTGTGGGCACGCCTGACGTCTCTGATGGGCGATTCCAGCTTTTGGAACAACAATAATTTTTTCTTGGTAAAAATGCAATCTTGATTGAATTTCATATCTGCTATGCTTAATTTCGGCTTTAAAAAAATGGATGATACCTCATCGCTGAGGGCCCCCAACACCGACTGGACGGCACGATGAGAGGATGTAAATTGGACTATAATCACAATATGACAGATAGAGAGTGGGGTTCCGTCTCCGGTACTTGCAGAGGCTTTATGCATTTTTAACATAGTAACCTCTCATCGCAGTTGCCGGGATTTGAACCCGGGACCTAATCCTTGGGACTCCCTCTTTACCAGTTGAGCTACGCCCGCCCGTTAATTTCGGCTTTCAAATTGCTACGAATATGGGTTTTGTGTGAACTCATTTACTGAAATAGTGAGATCTTGATTTCCCTTCTTTATCTCCTTCCCTGTGTAAACCTGGGTAAAAGAACCGAGTGAGTAATTCAAGCGATTGAAGTGAGTCAAGCAACATGCGAAAAAACCGAGTAGCCGACCTAGGGAGCGACGGCGGACGGACTCACGGCCCTCAGCGGCGGCTCAACGGCCTCAGCCGACAACGGACAACCCCTCACTGTCTCAGACTCTCAGCTCTTCTGCCTGCTCTACCGTTTTGCGCCTCCGTGGATTGCGGCTGGCCTCCCTTTTAATTGCTAATTACTTGATTAGCAATAATCAAGTAACTTCAATTCATGGTTTCACTCAAAATCTAAATTGTATTTCAATTTAAAATTTGTAAACATGTGAACGTTTAGAGCATCTCCAATGGTAAAATGTGCACGGTGCACACGTGGCATGAGAAATAGCCACATAAATATTAATAAATAAATTCTTTCTCTCCTTATTTGAATGATTTTATACAGTTTTGGTAAGTTTTTCTCTACAATGTCAAGGAGACCGTCTAGATGTTGACATTGTTGTTGACATTGCAGGGAAAAACTTACCAAAATTGTATAAAATCATTCAAATAAGGAGAGAAATAATTTATTTGCTAATATTTATGTGGCTATCACTCATGCCACATGTGCACCGTGCACATTATAGCATTGGAGATGGGATTTCAATAACAGGTAGACGGTAACAACTTTGTCTCAGGAGATCTTGATAAATTTGTTAGGAAAGAAACCAGGAAGCCGAAGAGGTGAACAACAACATGATAAAATTATGTTAGAACCCTTTACCTCTCAAATCGTTTGATTCTGTTGAAATTTATGAAATTCTGGATGAAGTGACTGTATTGACTGATTCTGCTGAATTGTGAAAAAAATAAATTGAAAATATATTTTATTAATAAGTTAAATAAAAAATTATATGTAAAAATACCTAAAATGGTCCTTTACAGTAACTTCAGCCAAAACAGCAAGAAAAGTAACTTCAACCTTACTTTTTCTTATTATTACACATTTCAACGCGCGAAATCAAAAGTTACTGATAACAAGTTGACTGATAAGTCTGATAAACCGAAGAACAGTGTTACCAAAGAGACTCTTAAAATAGCAGGGTTAACACAAATTACTTGTGTTGGAAATTGAAAGAAAGGTGTTAAAATATGGTAGATTCTACAGTACCCCATTTTTTAAATGGGTACTGGAGTTGTCAACTTAAAATATTTGTGGGATGTCCCACAAGGCCACAATGGAAAGATATAAAACAATAAAACAGTGTATAAGGCTTTGAATTCTTCCTCTTATCAGGTTGACTTTTTACTATGGAACCCTGAGTCTTAACATGGTATCAGAGTCAATTCCGATTGTGGTTTGACTGCTTGTTTAGCACCCATGATTACAGGTAGCTTGTTAAAGGTCGGTTTGGCCCATTTATACACCCTGAGATAGTCTAGCCTAGTTCAGTGTTGTGTAGCGGAAATTAAAAATAAAATCAACGGGGTAAACCGTTGCCCAGATAATCAACGATAAAAAATACCGTTGCCCAGAGCCAAAAGGCTAAAACCAATTTTATTCCAAGATAACAAGAATGAACCGTGGCGAGGGTATAAATAGCCTTCTACAAGAAACCCTAATCAAGCCCAAATTAATTAAATCCTAATTAGGCTCATACTAACTCTACTAAGTACTCTACTAATAATAGGCCCAAACCAAAACATAACATTAACTTAATAATAATAATAAATAAACTATGATGACAGCCCTAACCCGGCCCACGGAAGTGGGCCTAAGATTGGTCCCGCCCCATGCTTTTCACGCTCTCTATCAATCCATCCTCCTTCAAAATAACCTTGTCCTCAAGGTTGAAATCTCGCAGATCGGGGACTGAAATTTCGAGACATAGAATAGACTGGAAAATAACCTTCCTCTCTTTCTAGAACCCTTTCCTAGCCAGTTATTTCATAGTACTCCCCAGTCATGCTGTTGGATGTCCTACTCTTCATCCTCCTCAGCTATCATTACCCACAGTTGCTTAAAGGGACATTCGTGCCCTGATGTAAATGGTTTCTTACACCTAAAGCATAATTCTTTCGCCCTAAATTTTGCTAACTCCTTTGGCGCAAGACGAGTGA
The DNA here is from genome assembly GCA_945859915.1 of Cuscuta epithymum. Classification (NCBI taxonomy): domain Eukaryota; kingdom Viridiplantae; phylum Streptophyta; class Magnoliopsida; order Solanales; family Convolvulaceae; genus Cuscuta; species Cuscuta epithymum. Next base: position 1,146,588 of record CAMAPF010000150.1, on the reverse strand, counting down.
ACTGAGAGTGTGTCATAGGCCCCCCGAACAGCCCTGACTTTGTCCCCGGAGGCTGTCCACTATCTTTCGCAAAGCTGCCCCCTGAACCTTGTAAACTACCACCACTGGCAGTCAACGGAGGACCCGTGTTTGCCATTAAAAAGCTGCTGGAACGTACCCCTGAAGAATTATAATTCGGGCTGCCACTTCCTCCACTTTGGACGGACAGATTATGCTCCACATCGCGAGCTAATTCCATAGCCGTCTCCAGGTTTTCTGAACGAAGTAATCACAATGAGCTTTGGATTGTTTCCTTAAGGCCACTCATGCAATAGCCCAAATAATGATCGTCAAACAATCCGGTTACTTGGCTAGCCACTTGTACAAACAAGGTGTTGTAATCTTCCATGAACCCAATTTGTTTGACGCCAGACAGCCGTTCAAATCTGTTTCCCCGATATCGGGAATCAAATCTAGCCACCAGGGCCTGCTTGAAGTCTTCCAAGGACATGCCGGGTTTGCGCCCTTTCAACCAAGTCACCCAATACAAGGCAACCCCTTCCATAGCCACCGAAGCCGCTGCAACTTTTCTGTACGGTAGGGTTTCATTGAGTTCAAACTGTTGCTCAGCTCACGCCAACCACCCAATGGGGTCTTCGCCATCAAACGAGGGAAGCAGGGTGGATGCCGCGCTGCGCAGATTGCCAGCGACGAAGGTCACCGGTACACCATGAACGGAGAAGTCGCTTTAGGGGCTCGCGGTCGGAACCTTCTCCGGCGGGGCCATGGATTTCGCGATCACCGCCAACGAAGCCGCGATTTCCGTGAGCTGGACTCCGTGCTCTTCCAGCATCAGTCCCTGCGCATCCAGCTTAGGTTTAATTAGGGTTTATTCGGTCTCTAGTTCTGTCAAATGATCGTTGTGCGTTTTCGTCATCTTGGCGGGACGGGATCCGGCAGGTCGGACCAATTGTTGTGTAATGGAAAAATAAAATCAACGGGGTAAACTGTTGCTCAGATAATCAACGATAAAAAATACCGTTGCCCAGAGCCAAAAGGCTAAAACCAATTTTATTCCATGATAACAAGAATGAATCCTGGCGAGGGGCATATATAGCCTTCTACAAGAAACCCTAATCAAGACCAAATTAATTAAATCCTAATTAGGCCCATACTAACTCTACTAAGTACTCTACTAATAGTTGGCCCAAACCAAAACATAACATTAACCTAATAATAATAAATAAACTATGATGACAACCCTAACCCGGCCCACGGAAGTGGGCCCAAGCCTTGTCCCACCCCATGCTCTTCCCGCTCTCTATCATTCGGGCTGATGAGGGAGCGTGTTAAAGTATCTGTCCCACACAGAAAGCTATAAAACAATTGAACATTGTGTAAGACTTTTGGCTACTTCACCTATCAGGTTGATCTTTTAGGATGAAACTCCGTATCTTAATAAAAGGCCCATTTTTTTATTACATAGGGTTCCCGGCCCATTTTCTTAGGATCTACCCTGCATGTGATAACGGAATTGAAACACGTGACCTACTTTATTAAGAAATAATGAAACACATGTCCTTATATGTAAATAGGTCTTACCACATGTACATTATCCGTATTTTCCCTATGATAAATTATGGAACATGAGACTATGAGACAAGTTCAAGAAAATTGTGTTAAATAATTATATATTTATGACTAAGGTATGTATTATTTACAAGAATGTGACTAGTGATTATTGTAATAACTCGATAATAGTAATTTATGTTCAACTTTTAAACTTAAGAAACTATGATACTATATTGTAGTAACTATTAATCATATTAGCGTAAATAAGTTTGACTTTAGTAACATTTTTTTATCAAACAATTTTTTTTTAAAACCTCAAAATTTATAGGAGTAAAAACTTATGAAATTCTAAAATAATAGAACTATTCTTTTATTCTTTAAATGTGAGTAATTCATGTTTCTAAAATAATCTCAATATTGATAGTATACTATCATATTCAAAATCAAGTAATGTCAAATTATGATAGTAAATTTTCAAGGTGACAATAATGTACTTCTATATTGAGTGAGAAAACATAGGTTGTTTTTTAAGTTGACTAGTTTCACTTCCACACTAGACTAGACCAGATCAGACCAAACTAGATATAAATAGACTAGTTCAGATCACATTAGATCATACTTAGACAGTTATAATTTATAAACTACACATAGAATAAACATTTACAAGACCTGATCAAGACAAACCCGACACGACCAAATCTAATTAAATCAAACCAGATCATACCAAAAAATTAGAGTGCAATTAAAAACACCCATAAAATTTCTATTTTGGAATTGTACATTACTTTTGTTCGTACTTCTGAATTTTCCCCAACTATGCTTTTTATTAATTTGATGAATTAAAACACACAAAAGTGAAAGTTAGGGAAAACACAGAAATAGTAGTAAAACAATATAAAATTCTAAAGTAGTAGTACCATATCCCCCTTAAATAAATAGAAGTAACTTAATGATATTCTAAAATTACTGCCGTATTTAGACATTGTCAAACTATAATATGATAACATTAATATTATAATCAGTATGCAATATTTACTCGTACTTAAAGAATAAAAAAACGGTGATCCTATTTTGAAATTCCACACCACTATTACTTTTACTCTTATTTAGGTTTTTTAAAGAAGTAATTACGAGTATTATATAGTTTGTGATGCCTGATGAGAGGGATGATTAGAGGTGTTAACAAAACAATTTTGGCTCAGACTCGATTTCAGTTTAGATGGCCTCACTATCAGAGGCTCAATTGACAAAAAAAATGTTGCCTCGATTAGTATGAAAGTCAGAGCTTGCTTTCTTGGTATTTTCATTAAGGAATATAGTTACTTCGTATATCAAAATACTGGCCTGTTTCTTTTGTGTATTAAAGGATTTGTGAATACCCTGGTGCCAGTAAAAAAAAATATAATTATCCCCCATATGACTAAAACACTTTCACTTTCCCAATCTAAGACCAAACTAGTTTTTTTTCTCAAAATATTACCTTAATTTGTATTATTTAATTAAAATTCGTAATTAATAAATAATTAAATTATTTCTATGGACAAATATACCCTTTATGTTATATCTATAAAACCCTAAGCTCCTACCCTTTTTCTCCAACCCTAGCAACTAGACGCAAAAGATCTCTGGCTTCCTGCGCTCCCCGCACGCCTTGCTGCAGCCGGCTCACTGTCCGCCGCCGTCCAATAGCATGGCCGCCGCCACCAGTCCATCTACTCGCAGGTTTCACGGCCACCGTCCACCGACCACCAGTCCATCTCTAGTTCCACGCTTGTTCGCCGCCGTCGCCGCCAACCGATCACGCCAGTACACCACCACCATCACTACACCTGCGCGCCGCTGTCGTCCCGATCCATGGGCGCCGCCTCCATCCCAATTCATGCTCGTCAACATCGTCCCAAGCCCTGAGCGTCGCCGTCCTCGTCGCCGTCCAACCGCACGATTGCACTCGATCCAAATCACTGCCGCTCAGCCGCGCCCCTCTGCCGCTCCTACAACTCAGATTCTTCAGTCAAGGCGGCCAAGGTTGATGGCGAACCGAGGTTGAAGACGAACCTGGGTTGAAGACGATGAAATAAGTGTGCAATGAATAATTTATATTTAATGTCATGAACATCACAAGAAGCGCAATGAGTTATGACAAAACGTGCAATGATATGGCAAGAAGCGCAATAATGTAAAAAGTGCAATGACATGAAAAGAAGTGCATTAAAAATGACATGAAAAAATATCTATAAATTCATAGCATCATTTGTAATATTTAACCAAATGTAAGAACTAAAGTTATGAAATCTAAAAAACGCTAAATTCATTTTATGTAATGTTATGTCGTGCAGTGAATACCGCCATAAAGTGCAATAAATGTAGTGCAATAACGCCTTCATGAAGTGCAATATTTATACCCGGACGAAATTAGTGTAAAATGCATATTTTTTAAAAAAGGGTATTTTTGTCCTTCCACAATTTAATATAACGAAAAATTCTTTTTTTTTTCGATTTTTGGTCATATTTCGAGAAAAAAACATAATTAGTCACATTTCGAGAAACTCACTTTGTTTTAGTCATATCCCGGGAATTTTTCCTAAAAAAAAAATGAAAAGATGAACGATTTGATTAGTGAAATAGATATAAAAAGACGCAGGTGATTGAGGTCCTGTGTTAAACTTATTTGTGGCATTAGGTGAAATCTAGCTAGGTTCCCAAATTGGAGTGTTACGATATTGTAAATTTGGAATTTTAACAACTTTCACATGCCTTTTAGGCTTCAGACTTTTAGCAATATTACATTGCTAAACACAATTGACACAAGAATTTAACACAATTGACATTTTTGTGCACTCCCTTGCTAACGGAAGCGTATATAGTATAGCCGGATGTACGGTGAGAACCGTACAGCAGGTGACATTTTTGTAATTTACATGAAATCCGCGTCTTGTAATAAATGAGCATTACAACACATCTAGTGAGCATGATATATATTCTGTTGAACATTAGAAGCATAACAATGAGGATCTCTGCTTCATCTCTTCGGACTTACTTTCTTTTCCTTATTTTTTTCTTTATAAAAACTTATTAAATTATATCTATAATCAACTCTTATGAACTTCAATATGCGAATTCAATGCAATGTGATACTTTTGAAATATGCATTGTTATGTCATTTTACAAATGAGCATAACATGAATACCCGTTGAACATACATAACTTATAAAATGAGAATTGATATGAAAATCATAAGTACTTTTAATTGAACATCAAGACATTTTCATTGAACATCAACTTGAAATTATAAGCACCAATGATTTTCATTATGCGATTGTGATAGGCATCGAGTCGGTTCTTTTGAGTATTTGGAGTCTAACAATGAGCACCAGTGATTTCTGATTCACATCTTCTAATTCAATTTTTGTTTTTTGTTTTTTCATTTTTAACAAATTCTTAAATTATGTTTATAATAAATTTCAATTAATTTCAATATGTGAATCTTATGTAGTATGATGCGTTTGAAATGTGAAACATTTTAAAATGAACATAGAGCAGTACTGAATGAGCATACATGACTTACAAAATGAGTATAAAAAATTCAAAAGTTCATTTATGTATACTCATTTATTTTGGACGTTATACTCATTTGAGTTTAACAAAAAACTCATTTCATAAAGCTCATTTGTGCAACCTTTTAAAATGAGCATAAAGTGATTCTGAATGAGCATACATAACTTACAAAATGAGTATAAAAAATTTCAAAAACTCATTTATGTATGCTCATTCATTTTGGGCGCGACACTCATTTGAGTTTAACATAAAAACTCATTTTTTATGTGTTCAATATTCATGGTGTAGATTCATTCCTTTTAGACATATACTCATTTGAGTTTAATATTAAACTCATTTCAATACAATATGACAGATCCACAAAAGCTTTGAACTCCTTTCCCTTCTTCTTTCTATAAGCCAGCGCAGAAACAGAAACAGGGGTGGCAGAATCTGAATCTCAAGTCAAAAGCAAAGCCAATCGATCGGAGTATGTGTATCTGCGCCAATCGATCGGAGTATGTGGCGGCTTGGTCTGCTTCGTGAGTTGGAGACCTGGACAGTCGATGTTCGTCTTCTTCGATGTCCTTCGTCATCCTTGCAGATGAGTTGCAACGCATATTATTTACAAAAAACCCGACTATACCGTGCGCACGGTACATCCGGTTGTACGATGGATATTACCCTTGCTAACGGTCGGACACTACAAAAGATTACAGAATTGACATAGATTGATAAATGATTTCGTGTCAAATAACTCGTACCAAAAATCTTGTGTTAATCCTGTATTTTTTTTGGACTGAGAGATATGCTTGTGAAATAAATCCAGCATTTATAGACTATAGTTCAAACGTATTAGGATGTTTTTACATGGACTGTAATTTGCTGGTCTGGTCTGGTCTGGTCTGATCTGGTCTGGTCTGAACTGGTCTGGTCTGGTCTGGCAAGGTCTGGTTTCTTTGTAATTTTATAACTATCCAAGTCTGGCCTGGCCTGGTCTGGTCTGGTCTGGTCTGGTCTGAACTGGTCTGGTCTGGTCTGGTCTGGACTGGTCTGGTCTGGTCTGGTCTGGGGCAAATTACAGTCCAAGTAAAAACATCCTTACTCCGTACAAAGTTATGGATGAAATTGACATTCTATGTGGTTATTGCGTCAATCTCTTTAACTTACATTTCTTCTGAAAGACTAGCTTATTCCAGGGTAATTCCCTTTTGTATTAGCGTAGGGCCCGTAATTAGGAAGTAAATTGTGACACCTAACTCACACATTACTATGACACAATAGGTATTGGGGCATGTGCTTGATTAGTCACAAGCTTGAAAAGAATGGAGCTATATATAGCTGCTCAATTACCCTCAATATCATAATGAGCTGCACTTAAATATAACATGAGCTTGAAAATGTAATATGCATGGTGATTAGGGGTGGGTCGGCAAAACCGAAAATCAAATCGAAAAAACCCGCACTGCAACCAAAAAAATCGAACCGCAAGAAAACCGAAATCGAACTCAAAAAATCGAACCAAACCGTAGTTGTTTGGTTTCGTTTTTGGTTTTCACATCTCAAAACCGAACCGAACCAAACAAACCGAACTCTTTAAAACTTGCTATTTTATTTATTTATCATTAAGTATAATATTTTGTTTAGTTCTTAATTCTTAATTCTAGAAAATTAATATTTTATACTAGATTTATTATTATTAGCAAGATATTGACATTTATGGTTTAATTTAGTGAAACACCTTTACATACACTTAATTCTATTGCTATAATATTAACATGTTAATGTTTTAAATCGTAATTTACATTTTCCTTGTTTTTTTAGAGGTACATTTTGCTCGTTATTGCATGATAATGATATTTTGTTCATATATTATTTTTTATGTGTTTGTGATCATATAATTTTTTATATTGAACAAATATGTATTAATATAAACTATACTTTAAACAACATAGCAAAAAACATCAAACTTTATAGTATATTGATATGCACTGATTAGTAGTGCATAAATGTATCTTTTTATGTTTGATTTGTGTGGTTTGTTTATCATTTTATTTAGTTTGTAAACATTTGTGTGATTTTAGTTGTAATTGTATTTTAGTTCTCATTTGTAAGTTGTAAAGTAGAGTTATGATTTATGGTATTGGAAAGGAAGACTTTGAAGTGAAGAAAAATGATTATTGGCTGCCCAGGACAATCACCCGGTCGGGTGAGGTATTGCACCCGGTCGGGTGAGACATTGAAATGCGAAACTGCTCAGGAAATTACATCACCCGGTCGGGTGAGGTATTTCACTCGGTCGGGTCCGACTTGACCCGGAACACCAGAACGTGCCGAAGATCACCAGAACGTGGAGGATATCTGATTTTGACCGGACCCGGTCGGGTAGGTACCTAACCCGGTCGGGTACCCGGCCCAAGGTGTTGAAAAGCACCTATAAATAGCACACCTTTTCTTCACAAATAATCAACTCCTTCTTCAATAATCTTAATCTCAACTTAGAATAGTATTTCTTTTATATTTCTATGGCATGTTTAGTCTCCAAATGAGGAGCTAAACTTCCATTTCTTGGCGTTGCTCTTGAAGCTTGTTGATTATTAAAGTTGTGAGTTATTTTCTTAATTTCTTCCCTTGAATATTAATCATTCCCTTAATCTATCTATACATTAATGTTGGGAAGTGTTACTAAGATGACAATTAGTTAATATCTCGACATTAGTTATAGTAGTATTTACTTACTTCCTCTATATTAATGTTGGGGAGTGTTGCTAAGATGACAATTAGTTAACATCTTGACATTAGTTATAGTAGGATTATTCATCTTTAATCTTCTTCCTTGAATATTAATTCTTCCCTTAATCTATCTCTATATTAATGTTGGGGAGTGTTGCTAAGATGACAATTAGTTAACATCTCGACATTAATTACTACTGGAAACGATCAACGAACCGATGGTTAATCGTTGATGGTTTCACAAGTAAGTAACTTCGGTTTATTAATGCACGGTCGTGGTTAATATACTTGAGAGGGATTAATTTTGTTGGTTAAACCGAAACCGTTGTGTTGAGGTTATCAATCTCAATTGATTTCATCAAGGAGTTAAGAGATTAAATGCTACTATTAAGTGGGTATATGGCGGTGTTTTATACTTGACTAATAGTAAGGGTTATTAATGAACGGTCGTTGTTAATAACTACCCTCGATGAATTGGATATACTCCTCGATTGAGTATTCGAGAGGGGACAAGTTATAGATATAACAATGATCGACTAAAATATATCAACAAGTGGAAAGTAGCAATGTCAAGTCCTTCTTATCTTTGAATTAAATCACATATATGTTGTTCATCTTTGTGTTTAATTAAATTAAATCATTCAATCCTAAACCCCCTTTTATTTACTAGTTTTATAAAAAGAGAATTATCCTTTTCCCTGTGGATACGAACTCTACTACGCTATACTACGTATAAGTGTTAGTATTGAATTTATTTTGACGCACCGTGACAAAGTGCTCGTCATATATACATCTTTGTCCAAAAAGAAATTAAAGTAGAATAAGTTATATACAATCAACTAAAGTCTTTTAGTAAAAAGAAAACAAATTAGTGGACACAATATTGACAAATAAAAATTTATGGATTTGATTATGTTTTGGATAGTATTACTATTAATTATACTCTGTAGTTAATTTGATGTAGTTTTTTTCTATTACTACTTTTTAATCAACAATTTTTTTGGGTAAAAACCGAAAGAACCGAAACCGAACCTAAATAAATCGAACCGAACAAACCATGGTTCCAAAAGTTTGAACATAAAACCAAACCGAACCGAACCGAACTTTTTATTTTGGTTCAATATTTGGTTTTAGGTGAAAACTGAACCGTTTGAACCGAACCCACCCCTAATGGTGATGGTGAGACTTCAATAGGAGTAGTTTGTAAATATTTTCACTGCGCATATTGTGATTCAAATAAAAAACACAACATTATTTGAAAAATGAAAATGCATCTTGACCACTCCGCTCTCGTTCCATAAAATTCTTATCACTTGCTATTTAGGGATGTTCCAAAGAATTCTATCAATTTTCCTATTTGAAAAGTTTTGCGTGCAGTGGCGGACACATGGCGGACACACGTGGCAGCCCCTCCGGGGGGGAATTTTTTTTAGGTATATTTACCCCGAAATTTTTAATATATATGTATTTGTATGTATATTCTTGTACTGTCGTCCCTGCTATCGGGAAATCCTGCGTCCGCCGCTGTTTGCGTGTATGACATTCGTTTACATTTTTCTTATTTAATCACAACCATTTATTTATATGCTTTATTCATATTTTCTTAAACATATGTCATTTTCTCAATTTGAAAATATGCCCTTCCATGCCTTCCCCAACTATTTTTTTTTTGGCATGGTGTCCACTCTCCACCGCTATTTTATTTCACTCCTTTTGAGTTGTCAGATTTAAATTTTAAAATCAGATGATCAAGACTTTATCAAACTCTAAGTACTTCAAGCTCATGTACATTAAAAAGTCTAACAAAAATGTTTGGTCTACACCTTTTTATACACACCAATCGGTCTACATATATAAAATTGTTGTATACAAATAATTTATATAGAAATACAGAAATTATTGTCAATACACAAAAAGGCTTACACCAAATAATTTTGAAAGGCTAATCCACTTTCACACTATCCCTTCTAGCAACTTTCGAGTAGTACGAAAATACAGAAAAGTGACATTATTCTTGTACCCATAAGAAGCATAAACGATGATGAAAACCACAACGCGCATACACACCCTAACCACACACGTATACTATCGTATTATTTTGTGCATCTTTCCCCACTTTATATATACCCAGAAAAAGGGGTATCATTTTTCACCAATTGAGCTACCTAAGAATAATAAATATGAAGTCTTTTTAAGTTTGAACTGACTGTGACTAAATGATTCGGAGTATGAAAATTCACTGGACGTTATCACTTATCAGGTGTGTGTTGTTCGAGATTTCACACGCTTCATTTCTACGTTCATATTTAATCACTTAGTAATTGTGTCACTTAATCTCATCTATGATACAGTATGCAATCACTAATGGGTACCTTTCAAGTACAGTTTCAAAGAAGATGTCTAATTCCAGCATCTCAAAGATTGCACTAAACGTTATTAAATTGAATCAAATCGAAAGGGTGCCACCCTAGCCTGTTATACTCCCTACGTGTTCATGATTAAGATGCAAACGAACCTTCTAGCTAGGGTTGACGGATATTAGGGTGAGATTTCCCAACCAAAGCCCGAATTCCGACCCGAATTGGATATATAGACTATATATATGATATTTTTACTTAGATTGTTTTCAAATCAGACAAGACTTAAACAGACCATGTCAGATTAGTTCAGACTAGACTTAAACAGACCTAGCCGAACCTGACCTGACTTAAATAGACTATACCAGACAAGACCAAACTTTCATAGTCATAAAAAACACAGAGACCATACATTTACTATATCGGACCAAACCAGACTTAAACAGAACAGATCAGACCAGATCAGGCTTAAACAGACAAGATCAGACCAGACTTAAACAGACCAGACCAACAAATTTTAGTCTAAGTAAAAACATCCATAGTTCGGGTTGATTGTTATTCTAGGCTAAAAATAGGCTAAAACTAATGACATTAATGAAATCTCTGGTTCAGTCCTAGCTATATAGTTCCTCTAGACGGTGCTGGTTCAGTCCTAGCTTCACATGGGCCAAAATAGTTTAAGGGCCGATCTGGATCGATATATAAAACGGAAGCAGCTTCTAAATTTTAAAACCTACCGAGTATTTGATAACATTACTAGATTTTTTACCCGTGCGTTGCACGGGATGTGATTCATAATTCTTAAATTGTAGGAAAATAATCAAATAACTATTTTTATTATTTTCAATCTTTTAGTTAAACCCCTATACTTAAAAATGTATCATAATTTGTTCTCTTGTTTTAAAAAATTGATCAGTCCAACCAATTAATCCATTTTTGTCTTGTAATAGCAATTTTTTATTTTACAAAACTTTTACAAAATGTTAAAATTCGAAGTAACGAAAATACAAATTGTGAAAATTCTAAGAATGGAAAGGTCAATATCTATTCATTTTTGGAATTATATGTATATTCTAAATCTATTTAAAAAGTTTGTAAATTTCTAATTTTATATATTTTACATTTTTACTTAATTTTTTCACTTATATTTATTAAATCATTTCAATTTTATAATTCGTTATTCATTGTATTCATTATTTTTCAATTTTATTTCAATTTTTATCTATTTTTCTTATTTGTTTTTTTATTTTAATTTGTATCTATTTTTTTATTTCAAAATTATTAAATTATTTATCCATTTTCAATTTATTCTATTTTTACATTGTTATTACCTCCGTCCCACTCAACTTTGCCAAGTTGATGTTAGGTGGGAAATTAGAATAGTAAAAACTGTGTGGTTGAGATTTGTGCAGAGGAGAGAGAAATGAACAGAGCCATGGATTCATTGCTTTAAAGGGAAAGTGACAAAGTTTTTTTGGACAAACAAAAAGGGAAAGTTGGCAAAATCTAGTGGGACGGAGGGAGTATTACATTTTTCAAAATTATAGCAGTATACTTTTTTATACGATTTATCAGTCTCTTAATTTATTTATTTTTTTAAAATAACCTTCTATAACATGTCAATATGGCCTTGTTGATTATATTCTTAAAGTAAGCATACTTGTATGATATTTTTTTAAAGTATAAAGACTTGTGTGATGGATCGAAAATAGTAAAAGAATTTATTTGACTTTTTTCTCTTAAATTCTTTGAAATGATGTAGACATATAGTTTTCTATGTAGACGTATAGTTAAAAATTTTGAACTCCAAAAACTTCGTCATCATCTTTACCCGTGTTGCAAAAACTTTCACCTACGGACTACGGTGTGATTAGGGGGGTTAGAGTCTTACTCATGTAATAAAACTCAGAGAGACTTTTTCAGGATGACCCATGATGAAATTCATGTTAAAAAATGCATAAACGGATTGTTGCTTCATCACAATTCACAAAAAACGCAGACAATTTAGTAAGTCATTTTGTTTTATTTTGTCATATTCCAAGCCAAAAAAATAGTGTCTTTATCTCCAAAAATGATGAAAAGGAACTCCAAAAAGTTAAAAGAGAAAAAACAGCCATAAAAATACTTCATTCATTTATAGTACTAAAAGGGATAATATACAATCATCATTTATTAAGGGGAAAGTATTCATTATAATAACACAAAAGCTATGTTTAAAAAACCGACCCGACCCGGCCGGGTTGACCCAGAACCCGGTGACCAGGACAAAAAACCGGTTCGGTTTTTTCAAAACCCGGAAATGGTCAAAAACCGGAAAAACTCGGCTGACCCGGGAAAACCCGGTCAAGACCCGGACCCAAGAAACCCGAAAAACCCAGTAAAACCCAGTTTTTGGGTGTTTTTACCAAAAACAGTAATTTCTTTTTTATTTTTAATGCATTTTTTATTCCAATAAAATTGCAATTTCAATACCTTAAAAAGAAAAACTATGTAATATATTTATATTTCCATAAAAAAAAATGTAATATATTTATATATTTATTTAAGAATGAACCTCATGCCAAATTATAATATAGATGTACAATAAAAATAAAAAAATCATTATATATTTTTATAAGATCAAAATATACATTGAAATATTATAAGAGTGTATTAAATGCTTAATAAGTACTATTGTAAGTTGATTATTATGAATAATAACTAATTTTTATTATAATTTTATATATAATTATATGTTTACTATTATTATATAGACGTATAATCATTGACCGGTTTTCCGGCGTTGACCGGGTTGACCCACCGGGTCCGGGTGGACCCGTGACCCAATCATGTGGCCGGGTCACTCTCCGGTCCGGATTTTACAACATAGCACAAAAGTACTACGGAGTAACATTTAACTTTAAAGTGTACTCATAAAAATAAGTACACTTTACAATTGGCATTAAAAATATATTCTCCGGAATTGATACCGGCACAGTAGAAAGTCACTTGATAAATCATTCTTTAATGTCCTGGGTGGTTGTCTTGATCGGTTAGTAAAACCATGCACTCCAACCATGCCTGCACCTTGAAATACATATATATATATATATACTTCATAAGTAAAAAGAGTAGATGTATAAATAGAGGATATCATCTTGAGAAGGAGCATGAAATGCCTAGCTATATTAACACAACTTAAAATCTTTATAGATGTAACATGAATTGCGTAGATCAATAGATGATAAGTTTTCACTTTTTAGTGCTCATAGAGCAACCTTCCTTTAATTAAAATGCCAATTTCTATGATAAAAGAATATTGGAGTACGAAGAGTTGTAAAAAAAAGCAGGATGAACTTGGTTTAAATTAAAAACACCTTTTCATCAATTAAGAAGATATAATTGAAAATTAAATAAAAAAATTTAATTTCAAGCAAATGCACCTTTATGAAGATCCAGTTGCAATCAAGAAAACTTCAAGTTAGTATGATATAGTATAGTGACTATGATGTAAACTTTGAATACAATTATAGTCAGTTTGGTTCACAGAGTACATCCAACACCTATTCAAAGGTAAATATATCATTACCAATTGAACAAAATTCGCTATATATTCACAAAATCAAAAGTGGAGTTGCTAAGTGCAAAATTTCCATGAGATTACACTTTGAGATTATTTGTATGAAAGTAATGTTGTCTAGAACCAAGGCATGTGAACTTGTGAAGTGATCTACAATCCTTTGGAATTTAAATCATGATGCTTTAAACCTAGTTAGCTCTACTATGTTTGATTAGCTCTATGCATATTTGAACATTGCCTATTCTTGGCCTCCATTTCATACGACTTTATCAATTCAGCCATTCAGGTACAAAAATTCATTTTCACTATTTTATTTAATTTTTACTAATGTTCGAACAGCCATGTGAGATCTTATATAATACTCAATTTTAAAGATATTCAATAGTCAATACCTGTAACACCACTGAGTTTTTAAAGAGTAGGCAAAGATTGATCTTGAAGATGAAATTTAAAGAGTAACATTATGTGAAAATAGTGTTTTTAAATAAACCAAGTTCTAATTGCAAGTAAAAATGAGTTTTGCGAACCAAAAGTAAAGTCAGCATATCTGAAAAGAAAATGAAAGATGATCCCAGAAACATCTGCTAGACTCCTATGAACAGTAAACTATATTCCGCAGCTGCATGTGAAATGATTTACAAACCTTTGGAATTTTAATCATGATGCTCTATACCTGATTAAAGCATATTTTTCATCCTTGCATATCCAATCAACCCGATTATTTTTTCAAATAATTCAATGATGGGCATATTTTTTCAAAAAACCAACACAATTATTTTTTTCAAAAAATCAATGATGGGCATATCCAACTTACTGATATTAACTATATAGGTATAAATCTCCACAGCTTTTATGTCTGGATGGGCACTTCTAAATTTCCTTAAAATTAGTAAATATCTATTAAAATGGGATTTTGACATCTCATTGCAGATGTGTATGCATACGGTTAAAGCTAAAGTTGGCCGAGCAGAAAGTTTTATGCCTTCTTGTCTTCTATGACACCAACCCATTACGACTTGGCAGCTATGTACGTTGTCATGTAAAACCAAGTCATTCATTCCATTACCACTCTAACAGAAAATCACTAACATAAATATGGCATGTCATGTACATTTGAGAAAGTTGAAATAAGCAAAACCAGATAATAAAGAAGAATAAAAAGCAAGCCAAGTAGAGCTATTGCTGTCATTAGTGTTTCATATCCAATCAACACAATTACTTTTTCAAAAAATTCAATGGATCCAGACTTAACCAATTCAAAAAATTCCATTAAAAAAATATATTACAATAAATACCAAAAAGAAATTAAATACTTAAGATTAATCATTGGAATCATATATTAATGAAACCGAGAATATAGAATTGATAAAATTAATTAATAAAAAATCATGTTAAATTGAAGAAGTCTGTATCCTGTAAATTGAAAATGAATCTAATATGGAATATCTGGACTTAAATTAAAATTGAACCGGTCCCAAGAATGTGCGAGCTTCCGATCTTCTCAACTCTGATGCTCCATATCATCTAAAAAAGAAAGCAAAGAAACAAAACCCAAAAGAATTGAAATGAGTAAACACTCAAATTAATCTTAAGAACCATGTGAAGGAGTATCACAAAAACATAAACCAAGGAGCAATACCTATAGCTTTAAATTAGCATGATATTAAACTTAAGATAATATTGTAATAGCTTTAAACAGATATCATAAAAATCAAATTATGTATTCTAATTATAAGTGAGTTATCTAAAGATGGAAGGAATCACAAAACTGAAAAGAAAAATTCATGTAAAGTCAAAGATAACATGGTGTCGTCTTCCTCTGTTGTGATTATATTTAGTCATAGTCATAGTTCGGATTTAGTGTCATGATTGATGATCTTACCCAGCAAGGATATCTCAGTAAGTAGACCCCCAATGCTTATGTTTGTCAAGCTATCTTCACACGGTACCAACTCACTACCAACTGTGCATGGATATCATCAACCTTCACTTGATTCCCCGGAATCAAAGTGGAAACAGTGCATCTTTAAGGCCAAGAGTCTCTACATATGCAAACTACTCCCAGCAGACCAAAACCAAGTGGAACTGAAAATGTAGATGACAATTTAATGGTAATTGAGCCATGACCCCA
This sequence comes from Cuscuta epithymum, assembly GCA_945859915.1. Taxonomy (NCBI): domain Eukaryota; kingdom Viridiplantae; phylum Streptophyta; class Magnoliopsida; order Solanales; family Convolvulaceae; genus Cuscuta; species Cuscuta epithymum. Next base: position 1,130,723 of record CAMAPF010000150.1, on the reverse strand, counting down.
TACTAAAGGCACCCAGTAGGGGAGATAAAAAATCTTAAAGACAATGAGCCAGTTCGCAATCCATCTGATGACTTGATCAAATTTGAATGAAACACATAGAAAGTTTTTAATTTGTCGTGATCACTGAAGAGAAACCAAATATCATTTGCAGCTAAATATTAAGCAAAGAACATAATGAGGTATAAATTTAAATATTGGTTTATTTAAACAGTGAATAATGTTACTATGGGTTCCATATCGATCTTCTAAGGAAACCAATGTTTTATAATTCCTCTGAAATTATGTTCGTATGTCAAAAGTGAAAGGAGCATATCTGCTTGTCAAATTCAAATAATCAGCAAAATATTGTTTTAAAACATAAACACATTAATAGAGATTTTTTTTAAGTACAACGGAAATAAGCACATCAATAGAGAATGACCACTCTGAACTAAATTAATAAACAAAACAAAACCAGAACATGAGAACAACATTGAAGAGTAAACATAGGAGTCAATTTTTCAGCAGGTTGTAAATAAAAACCTTTTACGAAAATACCAAAAAGTGATTAAAAACGTAAGAGTGAAGTACTACGTATATAATTTCAGCAACACGAGTTACACGACACTCCTACTTCACCTTGAGATTGAGAAGAGGGAAACTGAGAAAGGATATTGAAATAGAAAATTGATACAACTGGGAAACCTACTTCACAGTTGGTTGAATCAGAGAATAATGCAATTGAGAATATGGAATTGATAAAATAAATTAATAAATCAATAAAATACTCCATCAAAAAAATCAATAAAATACAAACAGTGCCTCATGGCAGAGAAAATCTTCATGTGATTTTTTTTCCAATTCATGTGATTCCTTCTACTAATCAATAAAGTTAATTAATTAATTAATAGAAATACGAAGTACCTAATCGCTGAGTGATGAAGGTGGCCAAGAGAAGCGGAAGTGGCTTGACATAGATGGAAGGGCGGTGGCCACTGGCGAGTATGGTGGCGTCGGCGGCTGGTCAGGAACGGCGTTGACACGGGTCAGGCGGGTGGGAAGGCGTCGTCTTCCTCTCCTCTGCAATTTCTCGACCCTGACTCCATGGATTGACTGGTTTCTGTGACGGAGAGCTGAGAAGCTCAGGAGTGATCTGATTTTTTCGGAGAGATGAGAAACCGGAAGAGAAAGAAAGCTGAAACCGTAGATCCAATTGAATCGATCCTACGGATGAAATTGCAAGATGCTTGAGCGGGAAAATGTTTCTCCCAAAAGAACTGCAATTATGTAGAATGATTTGACATGATATAATTGGCTAAATATGATGAAATTATGAAGGGAAAATTGTCAAATAGGTTCTCGAACTTTCATAAAAAGGCTAATTAAGTCCTTCTATATGAGGTTCTGTCCGGCCGTCGCAATTTGGGGCAATTCCCGGTGGAATTTTTTGATGAAATTTTTTGAGAATCTTATTCACCAAGTCTAGTTTACTCATACCAAATTTCAGATAAAAATTCAATCGGGAACACATTCAAATTAATTCTTGAAGATAAATGCGCATTTTTGCGTTCAAGAATTAATTTGAATGTGTTCCCGATTGAATTTTTAGCTGAAATTTGGTATGAGTAAACTAGACTTGGTGAATAAGATGTTCAAAAAATTTCATCAAAAAATTCCACCGGGAACTGCCCCAAATCGCGATGGCCGGACAGAACCTCCTATAGAAGGACTTAATTGACCTTTTTATGAAAGTTCGAGGACCTATTTGACAGTTTTCCCATTTATGAAATATCTGGTTGAAACGTCTAAATTGACTAAAGCTGTCGAATTTTGGAATAATTACATTTAAATTATGATATTAGTAAAAGAAATAGTTACATATATATGACTAAAATGAAGATTGTTTATAAAAATATGACTAATGACTAGAGTAGTAATGAAATCATAATAACTTATATTCAAATTTTAAACTTAAGTTACCATGCATGACACTACATTGCAGTAACTATTAGTAATATTTTTGTAAATAAGTTTTATATTAGCAATATTTTTAAAAAAATCCTTAGCAAAATAACAAAAAATGTATTAAAAATGTTAATACTGGTCTTTTATAGTAACTTCACCCAATTCAGTTACAAAATTACTTTAACCTTACTTATTTTGATTATTATATAGTTCAACTTTTGAAATGAAAAATCAAGAATAGAACTGCCATGTTTTTATTCCCTAAATAGGAGTAATTTATGCCAATTTCGGCATTCCCAGGCTTTAAACATGACATTTTTTTTTCTAATTTAGCAGAAATTACTCCTATTTAGAGAATAAAAACATTTTTTGGAATTTCAAAACATTTTTACTCCAATTTGGGGCAATTTCTAAAAAATCAACTTATAAGGCAAATAAGCTGAAATTAGAGTGTACCAAACGGCTCCTTAATTTTAGAGCCTGTTTGGTGTCACTATTATTTTCGGCTTATAGCCTTATCAATCATTTTTCGTCAAACACGAAACATTTGATGTCATGCGTACAAATGTATAATAATCAAAATAAGTAAGAATGAAGTTATTTTTCTGGCTGAACTCGCTGAAGTTACTATATATGATCATAATGTCAATTTTTCTATATAATTTTTCTTTACTTTATTAACAAGGATGTTTTCTTGTGGACCGAGATTTGTTGGTCTGGTCTGGTAAACGTCTGGTCTCTGTGTATTTTATAACTACGAAAGTCTGATCTGGTCTGATCTGATCTGGTTTGGGACTGAAAACAATCCAAAAGAAAACATCCTAAAATATAATTTAATATTTTTTAATAATTAAATGGATTCAATCAATTCACCATTTGAATCGAAACTTAATCCATTCCAGAAGAATAGATAGATTTTACTAATTTTGGTGTTTGGTGTTACAAATGTAGTTTTTTGGAATAATATGCATAATACATAGACTCATAGTGTACATCAAGCAATCAAATACATAAACGGCCACATAAAACATTACGCAACACAATGGTCATATAAATATTGGCTGCAAAGACAAACTTAATTTAAGCCCTCTACAAAAGAGAATTGTTTTTACAGAGGATGGGGGTGAACTTATGGATAGGAATCTCCCAAGGACTGCTAGTCTTCCGGTGAGGATTTAGACTTCCTTTACGTTTCTAGGGGTTCCATACCCAGGATTGCCTTGACCTTCTTTGCGTGTGATCGACCAAATCCTAGAGATTATGATATTCCATTACCAACTCATATACTCTCTATGTCCCATAAAATTCTTATCACTTACTACGTAATATTTAGGGATGTTCCAAAGAATTCTACCCATTTCCCTATTTGAATAGTTTTGCGTGTGTAACATTCTTTTTTTTTTTTCTTTTTTTTTCTTTTAGTCCAAGGGGCGTCTGGGGGCTGAGGGGCCCTGAAGTAATCAGAGTTGAAACTCCCTCCGTTGAGCGTTGCTTTTCTTCAGGACTTGGAAAAATGGTAAAGATTTATCGGTTGACCTGGATAGGAATCTCTCGAGGGCTGTTAGTCTTCCAGTGAGGATTTGGACTTCCTTTACGTTCCTAGGGGGTTCCACATCAAGGATTACCTTGACCTTCTTTGTGTGTGACCAAATCCTAGAGATTATGATATTTTATTACCAACTCATACACTCTATGTCTCATAAAATTCTTATCACTTACTATTTAGGTATGTTTCAAAGAATTCTACCCATTTCCCTATTTGAATAGTTTTGCATGTGTAACATTCTTTTTCTTTCTTTTTCTTACTCCAGGGGGCGTCTGAGGGAGGGGGGCTGGCCCCCCCTGGAGTAATCAGGACTGAAACTTACTCCATTGAGTTTCGAACCCGAGACCTCCCATTTACATTTACTACTCTCCTGGAGTAGTAGGAGAGTGAGTCGGCGACCAACTGGGCTGGACCGCTTCCTCGCGTGTGTAACATTCATTTACATTTCTCTTATTTAACCACAACTATTCATTTATATGCTTCATTCATTTTCTTAAACATATGTCATTTTATCAAATTGAATATATGCCCTTCCATGCCTTCCTCGTCAACACAACTACCTTTTTTTTGGCATTTTGTTCACTCTCCACCGCTATTTTATTTCACTCCTTTTGAGTTGTCAGATTTAAAATCAGATGATCAAGACTTTATCAAGCTCTATGTACTTCAAGCTCATGTACATTAAAAAGTCTAACAACAATGTTTGGTCTACACCATTTTGTACACACCAATCGGTCTACACATATAAAATTGTTGTATACAAATAATTTGTCTAGAAATACAGAACTAGACTGTCAATACACAAAAAGCCTTACACCAAATATTTTTGAAAGGCTAATCCACTTTCACACTATCCCTTCTTCTAGCAAGTTTAATTTCGAGTAGTACACTAGTACGGAAATACAAAAAAGTGGCATTATTATTGTTGTACCCAAAAGAAACATATACCATGATAAAAACCACAACGCGCATACACACCCTAACCACAAACGTACGTAGTATATTATTTTGTGCATCTTTTTCCCTTTATATATATACCCAGGACATTAAAGGGATATCGTTTTTCACCAATTGAGCAACTAAGAATAATAAATATGAAATCTTTTTAAGTTTGAACAGACTGTGACTAAATGATTCGGAGTATGAAAATTCCCTGGACGTTATCACTTATCAGGCGTGTCTTGTTCGAGATTTCACACGCTTCATTTCTACGTTCATATTTAATCACTTAGTAATTGTGTCACTTAAATACTTAATCTCATCTATGATACAGTATGCAATCACTAATGGGTACCTTTCAAGTACAGTTTCAAAGAAGATGTCTAATTCCAGCATCTCAAAGATTGCACTAAACGTTATTACATTGAATCTAATCGAAATGGTGCCTAGCCTATTATACTCCCTAGTCCCTACGTGTTCATGATTAAGATGCAAAAGTACCTTCTAGGATTGACGGATACTAGGGTGAGAAGTGAAATTACCCAACCAAAACCCGAATTCCGACCCGAATTGGATATTTAGATTACGTAGGATGTTTTTACTTAGATTGTTTTTTGAGATGAGACTAGACTTAAATAGACGAAACTGAATCTGACTTGACTTAAACAGACTATACTAGACAAGACCAGACTTCTATAGTCATAAAAAACACAAGGGAGGCTCTGTCCGGCCTCCGCCATTTGGGGTGGTTCCCGGTAGAATTTTTTGATGAATTTTTTTGAGCATTTTATTCATCAAGTCTAGTTTACTCATACCAAATTTCAGCTAAAACTTCAATAGGGAAGACATTCAAATGAATTCTTGAAGATAACTGCGCTTCTAACTGCGCAGTTATTTTCAAGAATTCATTTGAGTGCCTTCCCGATTGAAGTTGTAGCTGAAATTTGGTATGAGTAAACTAGACTTGATGAATAAAATGCTAAAAAAATTTCATCAAAAAAATCCACCGGGAACCACCCCAAATGGCGATGACCGGACAGAACCTCCTAAATAATGGCTTATTTGACCTTTTTTGGTTAGTACATGGGCCTATTTGCACTTTTTCCCATATAAAACACAAAGACCAAACATTTACTAGATGAGACCAGACCAGATTAGACCAGACTTAAACAGACCAGCCCAGACCAACAAATTTGAATCTAAGTAAAAACATCCATAATTCAGGTTGATTGTTATTCTAGGCTAAAAATAGGCTAAAACTAATGACATCAATGAAATTTCTGGTTCAGTCCTAGCTATATAGTTCTTCTAGACGGTGTTGGTTCAGTCCTAGCTTCACATGGGCCAAAATAGTTTAAGGGTCGATCTGGATCGATATATAAAACCGGAAACCGCTTCTAACTTTTAAAACCTACGGAGTATTTGATGACATTTGACATGACATAATTGGCTAAATAGAAATTATGAAATTTCTGGTTGAAACGTCTAAATTGACTAAGGGAGTGTTTGCAACAACTTAAAAAAAAGCGCTTCTCAGCTTTTGGCTTAAAAAAGCACTTATTTACCAAACACTATCAATTTTTACTTTTTCTCGGCTTGCGTGTGAAAAGTGCTTTTCCCTTTTCTATTACACAAAAAACACTTATTTTACCAAACACTACCAACTTTTACTTTTCAAAATCACTTTTTTCTCAAACACTATCAACTTTTACTACTAATCACTTTTTCCTTACATCTCCAAAAGTGCTTTTTTTAAAGCAGAAGCAGTTGCAAACACTCCCTAAAGCTGTTGAATTTTGATATAATTACATTAAAAAAAATATTATATTTGTAAAAAAAAATAATTACATACATATGACTAAAATGAAAATTGTTTATAACAATATGACTAATGACTAGAGAGTAGTGAAATCATAGTAACTTATATCCAAATTTTAAACTTAAGTTACCATGTATGACACTACAATTGTAGTAACTATTAGTCATAGTTTTGTACATAAGTTTTATTTTAGTAATATTTTTGAAAAAAACCCTTACCAAAAAAACAAAAAAATGTATTAAAAATGTTTAAAATAGTCCTTTATAGTAACTTCACCCATCTAGTTACAAAATTACTTTAACCTTAGCTTACTTATTTTGATTATTATATAGTTCAACTTTTGAAATGAAAAATAAAGAATTTTGTAAAAAAGTTAAGGAAAAATTCTCTAAACAGGAGTAAAATCATTTTGGAATTTCAAAATAGGGTTGTCATGTTTTTATTCCCTATATAGGAATAATTTATGCCAATTTCGACATTACCGGGCTTTAAACATGACAGTTTTTTTCAAATTTGGCAGAAATTACTCCTATATAGAGAATAAAAATATGAGGGTTCTTTTTTGGAATTTCAAAACATTTTTACTCCAATTTGGGACAAATTCTAAAAAATTAACTTATAAGGCCAATAAACTAAAACCAGAGAGTACCAAATGGCTCCTTAATTTTAGAGCCTGTTTGGTGTCACTATTTTCGGCTTATCAGCCTTATCAATCATTTTTTGCCAAACACAAAATGTTTGATGTCGTGCGCACAAATGTATAATAATCCAAATAAGAGAGTGTTTGCAACAGTTTAAAAAAAGCACTTCTCAGCTTTTGGCTTAAAAAAGCACTTATTTACTAAACACTACCAATTTTTACTTTTTCTCGGCTTGCGTGTGAGAAGTGCTTTTCCCTTTTCTATTACACAAAAAGCACTTATTTTACCAAACAATACCAACTTTTACTTTTCAAAATCACTTTTTTCTCAAACACTATCAACTTTTACTACTAATCACTTTTTCCTTACATCTCCAAAAGTGCTTTTTTTAAGCAGAAACAGTTGCAAACACTCCCTAAGTAAGATTGAAGTTTTTTTGACCGAACTCGCTGAAGTTACTATATATGATCATAATATCAATTTTTCTGTATAATTTTTCTTTACTTTATTAATAAAATATATTTTGATATTTGTTAATAATTCAACGGATTCAATCAATTCACCATTTGAATCGATGGATTTAACTAATTGTGGTGTTTGGTGTTACCAAATGTACTATTTTTATTTTATTTTTTTATTTTTTTTGGCATAATACGCATAATACATAGAGTACATCAAGCAATCAAATACACAAAAAATGTTTGGTTACCTATACAATTTTTGTACACTTGTCTGTCTAACGTACAAACAATTGTCTGTTCACAGACAACTCTATAGAACTATCCGTGGACAAACACTTTTTTATGCATGAGAAGGACAAGTGTATGAAAAGCGTACACATTTTGGTCTCAAATACATAAACGGCCACATAAAACATTACGCAGCACAATGGTAGCACATGGTCATAAATATTGACTGCAAATTCAAACTTAAGCCCTCTACAAAAGGAAATGTTTTTACAAGAGGATGGGGTGAACTAATTATAATACAACACATGATAATAAACTTATCACATTGATGAACTTGAACTCATTACAATCGGGTTTAATGCACCAAACCCCCCTGTGATTTGGAAATTCGGCGCATTAGCCCCCTGTGATTTAAAAAATGCGTCAAACCCCCCTGTGTTTCAATTAATAATGCACCATATCCCTTATGTGAACAAATTCAATTGTCAAATAAAAGAAAAATGATTAACATTTTGTATGATTCAGAGATTTTGACATATTTATTTGCATATTCAATCAAAATATTAGGAAAAGTGATTTTCAAATCGTTAAATTTATTCATAAAGGGGGTTCTGTGCATGATTAATTAAAGCACAGAGGAGTTTGACGCATTTTTTAAATCACAAGGACTAATGCGCCAAATTTCCAAATCATAGGGGTTTGGTGCATTAAACCCCGTTACAATCCAAATGCAATTAGGTAGAATATGATGAGCTAGTAGATGATGAGAGATCGGGTTTAAACCTCCACTCCAAAAGCGGACCCACTTTGGGCCACGAACCCGGAGGCGTACAAACAATAGCTTGAAAGTGACATAAACCTTGTACGTTGAGGTCTGCACAGCCTTCATAATCTCCAGTAGCTTATAATCTGTACCCATGGATTCATATCATTGATGTGTTGAATTGCGAATTCAACAGGTGTAAGCACCACGTGCTGATAAAATCCACGGGAGACTCTGTCATCACTGCCTGGCAATTCTGGGAGGTCGGTGTCTGGAATGAAAATATTGTCAAGCCCCATGGGGCATGGATCCATCCACTATACAACCGGCTGTACGGTGCTCACCGTACAGCCGATGACATTTTTGTAATATAATGTAAAAATTGCGGTTTCTAATTAGTGTACTGTTAATGAGCAAGAATCTAATGTTAATGAGTATTAGGAGTCTAATAATGAACGCCATGTTATTAAAAGAAAGCTGATATCACAACTAAAAAACGGTGGCAAATTTGTAATTTTTGATGAAAATCTCGGTTTCTCTTAAATGAGCATTTATACAATTCTGCTGAGCATCGAGTCTGTTCTGTTGAGTATTAGGAAGCTAACAATGAGCACTAATGATCTCTGTTTTATATCTTCTAATTCAATTTCTTTTTATTATTTTTTCGTTTATAAAAATTTCTTAAATTATGTTTATATTCAATTTCAATTAATTTCAATATGTGAATCCAATGTAGGATTATATGTTTGAAATGTGAAAGATTTAAAAATGAACATAAAACAGTACCGAATGAGCATACATAACTTACAAAATGAGTATCAAAAAATTCAAAAGATCATTGTGCATGCTCATTGATTTTGGGCGTTATATTTGATATGTGCATCATTTTAAAATGAACATAAACCAGTACCAAATGAGCATACATGATTTACAAAATGAGTATAAAAAAATTCAAAAGATCATTTGTGCATGCTCATTGATTTTGGGCGTTATATTTGATATGTGCATCATTTTAAAATGAGCATAAAGCAGTAATAAATGAGCATACATAATTTACAAAATGAGTATCCAAAAATTCAAAAGCTCATTTTGTGTATGCTCATTGATTTTGGGCGTTATACTTGTATTTGATATGTGCATCATTTTAAAATGAGCATAAAACAGTACCAAATGAGCATACATAATTTACAAAATGAGTATTGAAAAATTCAAAAGTTAATTTGTGTATGCTCATTGATTTTGGGCATACATTTGATATGTGCATCATTTTAAAATGAGCATAAAACAGTACCAAATGAGCATGCATAACTAACAAAATGAGTATAAAAAATTCGAGAGCTCATTTGTGTATGCTAATTCATTTTGAATGTTATACTCATTTTAGTTTAACATAAAACTCATTTTCAATGTGTTCGATATTAATTTATTGTGTGAGTTCATTTCTTTTAGGCGTATACTCATTTCTTTTAGGCTCATTTAAAAACTCTACCATACTCAAACTTTTATTTGTGTATACTCATATTTTTAAAACTAAGTACTCTGTACAATTTAGGGACAGTACGTATCCCTAACCCAAAAGCTACCAAATACTACGTAAAAAAATGAGTGTAAAAAAATACAAAGAGGAAAAGAAAGCCGGAGCTAAGCCACATCTTCCCAGTATAACTGCGCAATCCATCCATCCATCGCCCGAACGAAGCCACCATCGCCGCATCTGCGCAACCCATCCATAGCCTCTCCATCGTCGCGCGCAGATCCATAGTGAAGGCCATCAACGAGGAAGAGACGAGATTCGAGAGGTGGAGGCGGAGATCCCAGCGACGACCGAAGCACATAGCAGCTAATAAAAAGCCCGGTTGTACTGTGCGCACGGTACAGCCGGCTGTACGGTGTAATTTAGCATGGGGCAGATGGGGATGGAGCAGTCGACATCGTACCCTTTGCTGTCGCGAACTTGTTTCAGGAATCTCATGAATACCTCGTACGTCAGAGGTTTTTTTGACCAGATCCAGTCTATCACTGTCGTAAAAGCTCCTCCAGTCAAATTCGGATTCGTCGTCTTCGAAATCATACTTGGAGCAGAAGCATTTTTCCAAACCGACGAAGCCTCCCCACGGGTAGTCAAGCTCTTGCACGTCCGACAAAGGAGAGCAGAAGTCTTTCGTGAAACATCCCTTATAGCTTGGTTGATCCCAGCCTGTATGGGCTGGTGACAGGCGGCGGCGGCGTAGCGGGTTGAACTCCCTTGCCCCGCAGCGCCTGCCGCTTCCATATACGGCGTCGGCCATCTTCCCCTCGTATCCTTTTATTCACCGGAGGCAGGTTTGCCTTATCATTGGGGTCACTTATCTCCTGATTCATGGCGGTAGATATATACGGCGTCAGCCATGTTCCCCTGCCTACCTCTCTTTTATATCTACCACCCCCACCGCCTCTCGCTCATACCTTGATCTAATCCAGTGTACTCATAAGCCCACCGAAGCTTGAGAGTTGTGTTCGTAATAATATGCTCGGGAGTAATATCCCTAGTTATGAATCTTATGATAAAGGATAAATGTGTAGTTTCAAACTTTTAGTCCAAAAACTATTTGAGTAAGTTATTGTTCTGACTCAATTTACAATGCATTAAGTAAAATGTACACATTAATCTGAAATTCACAAATATTTCCGATTTCGCTCCAAACACGTATAGAACTTGATCGGATCATCATATCTTCTTGTATTTAGTTCCATTTAAAACGTTTTTTTATCTCATTAGAAAGATCATATCAAGTTTTTTTTTTTAAATATGAAAAAGTAAGAAAAGATTTCAAAGGCGTGTTCGTAATAATATACTCCATATTCTAAATTTCGAGCTGTACAACTTTCTAATGTACTATAATATCAGTTCTATGTTAATTGAAGATTAGTATTGCAAAATTAGAAAGCGATCCGAACATGTAACCTCCTTTTAGGGTGTGTGACTGTGATGCATGCTATGGAATCACAAGATATTTGACATTTTTTTATCCCGGAAGGCAAACCACCACACCCAGTGGGGCAAATGCCAGGAACATTTGCCGGATTTTTATTAGATAGAGTGAAGTACAAAGAAGAGGGGGACTAGGCCAAGACCTCTTCACAGAAGGTATTCCTTCTCAAAAATACAGTTGAAAAGATAAGAACATAGCAACAAAGAAACTTAAAACTGACTGAGGGGGTGCGAGACCTGACCCAACCTAACAAATAAAAGCAAGAATTAAAATCTGAGAGAAGGGATCCCAAAAAATCCATCCAATAGGCCCGTTTTGCCTGAATTAGTAGAGCATTTGGGCTAACAAACTTGACCAGCATTTGGGCTAACAAGATACTTGACATTTCGTATTCTAATCTCTAAAAAGAAAAAATAAATTAATAATAAATAAAGTGAAAAATGAATTATTGTATGAGTTTTATTTTAAAAGTGTTCATATTTTTTAGACAATTTAAATAAGAAAGTGAATGGATTTAAAATATAGAATGTGAATAGTATTACTTTCACGGAGATTTGGAATTTTAGTCCTGTAACTTTCGGTTGTTATCGTTATTAGTCCTGTAACTTTATTCACTTGCAAATTTAGTTCGTAACAAATAAACCTTTGCGATTTAAGAAATTTTCCACCGGAAAGTACACTTTATGGCAGAAAAATCCGCCGCCGCTGACATCTTTTCCGATATATTATCACTCATTCGCTTGAAAGTGTACCTTTCAGGGAAAAAGTCCTTAAAGCGCAATTATTAATTAGTTACAGGACCAAATTTGCAATTGACTAAAGTAACATGACTAATGAAAACGGCCGAGAGTTACGAGATGAAAATCGAAGATTTCCCTTACTTTCATCCAAGTCATCAAGGTATGGTGGACTGTATGCATGGAATTATGTCCTCCACGCAGGCTTTTTGATCGCAAGTTTGAATAGTATTGCTGTTTGCAATAATACTTACGTATAGTTATGATATTGGTTTATTTAATTTATAAGTTAAGATATTAAAATGCAACAAAACCAAAAGTTAAAGTACTGTTTATGCATTGTACATAGGCCTGGGATCGGTTCGGTTCCTGTTAAAAATCGATGGAACCGTATTAAAAATTGCAGGTGTCAAATTCGGTTCGGTTCCAGTTAAAAATGTAATTGTTAAATTCGGTTCGGTTCTTACCTTTTTTCGGTTCCTTGAAAAAACTTATTATCCTCATAAAATAAACACATTTTACCTTGAGTTACATAAAAAAATTAAATTTCAAATAAAAAAATTATGACCATTACATTATACGGAGTACATGATTTTCCAGTTCAAATATCTAAAAATATATCGAAGATAAATTTAAAGATAACAAAAACATAAAGGTTTAAAAGAGACATCAACTGTCAAGCAAAAAAGTTTAATAGTTCCAAGGTACACATCTAATAACAGGTAGTTCAACCTCAAAAGAAATTCTTCTACTAGTAATGCATCATAAGTAAAAAGTATGAACTCGATTAGTAATCAATTGACAAGTAATATTACTAATTTACTAATTGACATGTAATCAACGAAATTCCCTTTTTAGGTGAACTCAAATAAAAAATATAATTAAAAACAAATAATAAATATAAAAGTGGATAAATTAATAAAATAACAACTACTCGGATTTGTTTGGTCCAAATTATATAAGGTATATTATGCAAGATAAGTATTCATGACAAGAGTTTTCTGCGCAGAACGACGTCTGGCCACATCCATTTGAGGTGCTTCCGGGTAGAATTTTTTGATGAGATTTTGTGAAAATGTTCTACATGAAGTGTAGATAATATCCACCAAATTTCAGCTAAAAAGTCAATCGTGAAGTGAGTTAAATATAATATTGAAAAACATTGTGTTTTATATGTATTTGGCGTAGTGTTTTTCAATAATTTTTTAAGTGACTTACCGATTTAGTTTTAGGCTCAAATTTGGTGGACATAATCTATATTTCATGAAAAACAAGCTCACAAAATTTCATCAAAAAATACTACCCAGAAGCACCTCAAATGAAAATTACTCAAACAATTTATACGAAGTTCGGTTCCTGGCTAGGAACCGGAACCGAACCGAACAAAGACTATAGGAACCGAACCGAAAAAAGATGAAGTCCAAAATTATTGGAACCGAACCGAACCGGAAAATTCGGTTCGGTTCGGATCGGTTTTCGGGTTTTACGGTTCCAAGTCCCAGGCCTAATTTTACCCGTACTCCCTACATGTTCATGAATGAGATGCAAAAATACCCGCCAGGGGTTGACCTATCGATAGACACTAAGATGACATAATGCCCTACTGATCACATAACAAGCGACTATACCTTTCAATTTGAAATTTTAGAATGGATTCAATATTGATTGGATTAAATAATATTTAAGTCATGAGTCGAATGAGAGTTCTATTTGAGTCAGAAAAATTAGATTGGTCATACTTAATTAATCTGAAAAAATCCACTAATAATATTACTCATGGAGAAGTGATTGACAAAAATGTGACTTGATAACTTTTAGTGACTATAACTGTGTTCAAAGTTACCGTGATATAGTGACTATGATTTAAACTTTAAACACAATTATAGTCATGTTTTTTGTCCATGATTTTTTATTAAGTCACATTTTTGTTCATGCCTTTTAATTACTCCTTAGTAATAGTTTAAGAAAATCCTTATTGATCTATACACCTCTTTCAATATTGCGTATCAGACATAACTTTCTGAATTCCGATAAAAAATATTTTCTAGCTTTATCTTCTGAGGAAAAACTATATGTTCTTTCGGAGAGGAGAAATTATGTATGACAAAAGGTTGAAGAGTGAATTATCATGTACTCCATATTACAACAATGCTTGATGTACCCACCTTATACCCAGACAAAATATGTGTTATTTTGTCAGTGCAAATTTTGCACAAACAAAGTATTTTTTGTGAACAGGATTCACTGACAAAAGAAAATCTTCAAAAACATGAGCGAGTAAAAAGTGGATATAAGAGTAGTACAAACCATCATTTTTGTCCCCTATAAGTCAACTTTCACACTGTCCCTTAGCTTATTCCAGCAACTTTCAAGTAGTACGGAGATGCTGAAAACTGAAAAGTGGGGTTGTTCTTGTACGCACACACACCCTAACCACACACGTATATTATTTTGTGCATATTCTTCCCCCTTTATATATACCCAGAAAATGGCATATTGGAGGGACAAGCTTCTCCTAGCTTGGAATATCCTCGAGAATATGGCGTAGCCATTCAGCCTCTTCAATACACTTATCCAAGGCTGTTAGCTCAGATTCCATCATGGATCTAGCTATTAACGTTTGTTTCAAGGATTTCCATGACGCGGCTGCACCTCCCAAAGTGAAAACATTTCCACTTGTGGACTTTGAGTCCTTATTGTCAGATATCCAACTAGCGTCGCTATACCCTTCAAGTATAGCTGGATACCTTCCATAGTGCAGTCCAAGGTTTTGAGTTTTTCGTAAATACTTCAAAACTCTTACTATTGCCTTCCAGTGTTCATCACCGGGGTTGCTAGTATATCTACTTAGCTTACTAACAACAAAGGAAATTAATGGTGTATGTACGTTTTTATCTAATGGTGTCCTTGCCTCTTGATAATCGTCCTTATTAAATTTGGTAAGGATTTTATCAACGTAATGAGATTGGCTTAGCGTTAGACCATCAGACCCTCTAATTATTTTAATCCCAAGGATTAAATCGGTCAGCCCCATATCCTTCATGTCAAATTTTGAATTTAACATGTTTTTGGTAGAATTAATCATTAGATTATTGCTACCCACGATGAGTATATCATCCACGTATAAACATAAAATGACATAGCCGTCTACCGAGCTTTTCATATAGACGCATTTGTCACTTTCGTTTATTTTAAAACCATAAATTAACATTGCATGGTCGAACTTTTCGTGCCACTGTTTAGGGGCTTGCTTCAATCCATACAATGATTTAATCAATTTACAAACTTTCCTTTCTTGGCCTAGAACACGAAAATCCTCAGGTTGTTCCATATAGGTTTCTTCGTCTATATCGCCATTTAGAAAAGCGGTTTTTACGTCCATTTGATGAACTTCCAAATTCCGCAAAGCGGCAATCGCTAGTATCATTCTAATGGAATTTATTCTCGTCACAGGAGAATACGTGTCAAAGTAGTCATGACCCTAACGTTGCTTGTATCCTTTGATTACAAGTCTGGCCTTATACTTTTCTATGGAACCGTCAGGTTTCATTTTACGTTTAAAAATCCACTTGGATCCCAAAGGTTTGCATCCCGGAGGGAGATCAACCAATTCTCATGTGTGATTTTTTAGGATATAATTCACCTAACTTTTAATGGCTTCTTTCCACATAGGACCTTCGGTAGACGTTACGGCTTCCGTATAAGTCCGTGGCTCATTTTCTACCAAACATGTTAGAAAATCCGGTTCATTTTCTACCATACATGTTAGAATATCTGAGTCATATTCTAGCAAGTATGTGAGAAAATCCGGTCCGAAGGATTTTTCAACTCTAGCACGTTTGCTACGTCGGGGTTCGGCTTCTTCATCGGATCCCTCGCTAGTATTTTCCATAGCTACGTCAAATGTTCGTTTTGACGTGCACGGTCCTTCGTTAGACTTACATGGAAATACGTCTTCAAAGAATGATGCATTCCTTGATTCAATTATTGTGTTTTTATGTACATCCGGATTATTCGAATCGTACACTAAAAACCGATAAGCACTACTATTTTTGTGCATATCCAATAAAAATACAATCCATCGTTTTTGGACCTATTTTTATTTTTTTAGGTGTTGGTACAAGCACCTTAGCAAGACACCCCCACACTTTCAAATATTGATAGGAAGGCCGTCTACCTTTCCACAACTCGTACGGAGTTTTATCATATTTTTTCCGGGGAACCTTTTTTAAAAGGTAATTGCTTGTTAAGATTGCTTCGCCCCACATATTTTGTGGCAGACACGAACTTACTAGCATCGCATTTATCATATCTTTCAATGTGCGATTCTTTCGTTCGGTAACACCATTTGATTGATAAAATATTTATTACCGCCATGTGTTTGTATTGATTTAAAATCACAAACGTCACTATGAATTAATTCTAGTGGTTCCGTTTTTCTTTCAACCGATTTGAAAGACGTTTTCGCTAGTTTTGCCTCGACACAAACATCACATTTGTGCTTCACATCAATTGTGAATTTAGGAATGTTTTCCATGTTAATTAATCTACGTATAGAATTAAAATTAACATGTCCTAGTCTACCATGCCACACTTTGGAAGACTCAAGCAAGTAAGCAGAAGAGATTTTATTATTATTATTATTATTATTATTATTATTATTATTATTATTATTATTATTATTATTATTATTATTATTATTATTATTATTATTATTATTATTATTATTATTATTATTATTATTATTATTATTATTATTATTATTATTATTATTATTATTATTATTATTATTATTATTATTATTATTATTATTATTATTATTATTATTATTATTATTATTATTATTATTATTATTATTATTATTATTATTATTATTATTATTATTATTATTATTATTATTATTATTATTATTATTATTATTATTATTATTATTATTATTATTATTATTATTATTATTATTATTATTATTATTATTATTATTATTATTATTATTATTATTATTATTATTATTAATAGTCATTACATTGAGCTTAAACAGCCCATCAACTGCATACCCCTTCCCCACATACATTCCCGATTTAGACAAAACTAGTTTGTCCGATTCAAAGACCATGCAGAAGCCATGCTTGTTCAACAACGAGCCCGAGATCAGGTTTTTGCGTATCTCCGGGATGAACAATACTTGGTTGAGACTTGAGAGTCAGCTCCTTGCCCGAAGTCATCTTTAAGACCACCTTGCCCACACCTTCAACCTTAGAATGAGCAGAATTCCCCATCCACACCTTCTCACCATTTGATGGCTCAAAGGTCGTGAATAGCTCCCGGTTAGAGCAAATATGCTGGGTTGCACTGGTGTCCACGAACCATTCCTTGGAATTGGATCCAACGAGGTAGACCTCGGTCACCACGGCCGCAAGAATGATGTCTTCATCCTTTTGCCCACCTTGCACCATGTTGACTTGGGAGTCTTTCTTCTTCCTTGGTGCCTTGCAATCCGAGGATTTGTGTCCATTTTTGTTGCAATTGAAGCATTTTCCATTAAATTCGGGTTTGGAAACGCCTCCCTTGGGACCGAGCTTGCTCTTCCCATTGCCTTTATTTTTTGAGCCTTTTGCATGTCCACCACGTTGGCCTTGGCGCCGCTAACGGTTTGGAGTCTCCCATCATTCTTCCGGTTATCCTCTTCAATCCGCAGACGGAGGATCAATTGCTTCAAGTTCATCTCCTTTCGCTTATGCTTAAGGTAGTTCTTGAAATCCTTCCAAGCCGGCGGCAACAAATGATAATTGACGCCACTTGGAACGATTCACAAACCGTCATTCCTTCATCTCGAATTTCGTTGAAGATCATTTGCATTTCTTCAGCTTGACTCAAGACCGTCTTCGAATCCACCATTTTAAAATCAAGGAATCGACCAACAACAAATTTCTTTGCACCGGCATCCTCGCTCTTATATTTGTGAACCAAAGCATTCCATAGCTCCTTAGCCGTAGATAATTTGCTATACACGTCGTACAAAGCATCATGCAGCCCGTTCAACACGTAGTTTCGGCATAGGAAGTCAGAATGCTTCCAAGCTTCAATTGCGTTGAAAGATTGCGCATCCACCTCACCCCCGGTTACTACCGGCGCATCTTCGGTCAAGAACCTAGGAAGACCGAGAGTAGTGAGGTAAAAGAGCATCTTTTGCTGCCACCTCTTGAAGTTTAACCCATTAAATTTTTCGGATTTCTCCACCGAGTTGCTTGGCACGGTCACCATAGGGATAGCCCTTTGGTTGGCCAAAACAGGTGCTCCGCGTTGTGAACTATTGATCACCGGAGCTCCGTTTTCAGATTGTGTGTCGTTCACAAGCACATTTTGCCCAACATTATTTTCGTTTTCTTGCAAAGCCATTTTTTCTTACGTTCTTCGAAAACACAAAAAACAAGTTCGTTCACCAAGTTGACAAACTACAAGTTTAAGATTGTTTACCGTAGTAGAACAATCACCGAGTACGTTTTAAGATTGTTGGGTGTGTTTCGAAAAACTAAGAAAAATAATTAACAAAAATTAATTAAATAAAATGACTATACGAAAACAGAAAATAGATGAAGCAGAAAAAGTCAAAGCTCGTGCTACGACGATTTCCTTAAAACGTATTCGTTGCCTCCCGGGGTGCTAGGAGCGTTGCAATGATCGTTTCCTAGGATACGATGACTTCGAACAATAGTTTAGCACACAAACTAAAGTTCCAAAGAACGTGAACAAAGCAAGAACACAGTAGGAATTTTCTGAGATGGCTAGGAGCGTTTTTTAGAGCTAAAGAAGAGTGCAACACGTTTGTGAGCTGTGTGTTTTGCAAAGTAGCTGCCATCCTTTTATAGGGGAGGATCTTGGGTGTGTTAATGGCCTGTTGAGGCATATGAACGTTGGGACATCAATGTAGTTTAGAAAAATGTCCATATGAACGTTGGGCATGCATTAAGGGCATCTGAACATTGGCAGTTAATGGAGTAAAAAAATAGGAACGTTACGGAAGAACAAAAATTAACGTTATTTTTAGAAGCTAGATTTTCGGATAGCATTCGTGTATGCAGGTCGACCGCACACGCAAGTCGCGCTTTTTGTTCTCTGGTTTCGGGATTTGATATGCACCCTCCCCCTTGCGCGTGTGAGAGAGCCTTTCCCTTTAGGAAGCTTAACTCCTTAGGGGGGGTTTCCCTTTATAAAGGGTTCAAATTCCCTTGTGATTTTTGGTGTGGGAAAAAAGCACACTAGAAACCCACTTTTTCCTAGTTTTCTCCATTTCAACGAGTGAACTTCGAGAATCAATTTCTCATTCACCCGTTATCCGTTTTGAGCTTACCATATATCGAATTGTAGCCCTAAGCAAGGACAATCTGAAACCATTTTGACTTGACCCAAATAGAAAGTGGACCCTACTCAAAAAATTGCCTCAAAATGACCATTTAATGCATTTTATTTACACTTTCCAACAGAAACCCCATGTAATTTTCTTGCACAAAAAAGTTCCTAATAGCATAAAGATGCCCCTCAACAAATAAGTACTGGATCTTGGATATCAGATTCTTTCCAACAATATGAGCATGAACCCTAGTGGCTAGTGCCCTGCAAAATAACACTCCACAAGTCCACAGTTAAAAACAGAGTCAACAAACTACATCAAAGAATCTAAAACCCCAATTAAAAAACTCTTCACCTCAGCATAATGAAATATGCATTCCAAAGACTCCTTATGCTTATCATTTGCTGAAACTTTGTATACACGCATGTCACGAACTTTGAGCACCCAACATTTTTTGCGTCAGTATTGTATTGGACGATCAATGGACACTGGATAAAAATGGCTATTCAATGGGTAAAAAAACATAGCTATTTGTATGACTACAATTTAGTGGGGGCATGGCTACCAGAGTTCCTTTTTAGGAGAACACCATAAGTCCATAACTATTCCATGTCATGTTACATTTTTTGAAATTTTTTATAGGAAACTTGGACTTGAATATCAAAGTGTATTGCGATGATGTTTTTAATTGAGTTTACTTTAGTCTCTGACCAGATAAAACTAGATTAGACTTCGACAGTTGTAAAATACACAGAGACCAGACATCTACCAAACCAGTTCAAACAAGACTAAACAAGATCAGACCTGAAAACTTCAGTCTAAATAAAACATTCTTATTTGTGTTGCATTTTTATTAGATTAGGATGTTGATGATAGTCATTAGTTCACTACTTATTAGTTATTAGGATGATTATATGTCGTAGAAAGTAGAAAGAATTACTCATCATTTGGAGACATTTCGTGTGATGCTGTGTATGGAACAAATCACTGGGGGGGGGAGCAAATTATACCGTGGGATCGGCCCACTATGCGCATGGTGTGCCGATCCCAAAACGACGGCGTTTTATACTCCGTATTCATTAAAACAGAGCCGATAAAAAATCACTGTCCTCTCCAGCCGTCCTGCGTATGCCTCGTCCCTGCGGCCAAAAGTTAACTCCTTTGCTGATACGAAGCCTCCATGATGGACTCCCTGCTGAATCGAATTTGACAATTTGTTATCCAGCTTCAACTAATTGAAATTGAGAATAAACCGAATTATGGAGCAAACTCTAATTCAGACCTGTGAATGCATAATTAGAGTTTCACAATTAAAAAAGACGATTATAATTCAGACACAAACTCTAATTTTGCGTCTAGGCATGCTCTCTATTCACATGCAAACAAGATTATATTGCGAGGATGGTGTAGCTATACACTATGTGGATGCTATGGTTTCTGTTGGAGATTGGCCTGGGTTCCGATTTGTTCAACTCTTTTTGTTCAAGTTTCTGCAGGGGATAGTCTTCCATGTGTATTAAATAAGAGTTACATTTTTATTAAAAGAATTTACATTTCCATTTATCTCAAGTTACGTATATATGAATGTGAGTTACATGTCAACTTTCCTCAGCAAGTTACATCATACTTAAACTTGATTTACATTTTTCATAACACGAGTTACGCCATAATATGATGCTAGTTACACAACAAAATAAGCTCATGCTATTCAAAGATTTGTTTTTTATAAAAAAGATTTTATAAAAATAAAAAAATATAGAATGATTCTTATAAAAATAATTTTTATAAAAACTATATTTGTTGTGGTATAACAAGTTGAAGTTGAGAGAGTAAAACAAGTTACATATTCCAGCGCATGAGTGACATTAAAAAAAACTGGATTTACATTTTACAATAACGCGAGTTACATTTGTCATAATGCGAATTACATTTGAAAACAAACTTCTGCTAATGAAGAAAATAAAGGATTTTTTTTTAAAAATTATTTTCAATGGCCTTGACATTAAAAACTACTCCCTCCGTCCCTAAATTTTCTCCCATTTTGGCTAGGAACATTTATATAGATAGTGAGATTTGTGTAGTGAGGAGTTGTGCAGAGGAGAAAGAAATGTGTAAGAATGGTTGTGAACCACAAATTCTTTGCCAAAAGGGGAAAGAGGAGATAATTTTGGGACGGACGAAAAAGGAAAGTTTGGAGATAATTCAGGGATGGAGGGAGTACAACATATACACTATTTATGTAAAGCAATTGTGAAATTAGACTTTTTTTATTGTTTACATTGAAATCAATATTTTATTTTTTATACTATGTATTTGACAAGTTACATTTCGAATGGACTTGGGTTACATTGGTCAACAACGTGAGTTACATATCTTTACACACGAGTTACATCACCCTGCTACTAGAACAAGAGAAAGAAGAAAAAAAGTTACTGTTCACGCGCGTGAACAGTAACCCGCGAATTTTGCCTTTGGGAGCACCATGCTCACCGTGGATTGCTCCCACGATATAACGACTCTCCTAAGGGGGTGTTTTCTAACACTTGAAAAAAGTGTTTTTCAGCTTTTGGATTAAAAAAATTTGATATTAATGTTTTCAAATGATAGCTTCTGCTTAAATTAACACTTAAAAGCCAAAATTTAGAAGCGTAGAAATGATGTTTTAAGCTGCTTTTCACTTTTTCCATTACACCTCTTATTTTACTAAACACTACCAACTTTTACTTTTTTACATACATTTTTTTTCTCAAACACTACCAACTTTTACTATTAAGGGAGTGTTTGCTACAACTTTAAAAAAGTGTTTCAGTTATTGGCTAAAAAAGTTGAAAAGATTGTTTTCAAATGACAACTTCTGCTTAAATTAAATATTTAAAAGATAAAAGCTAAAAGCATGTGGAAGGGTGCTTTAAATTGTTTTTCACTTTTTTTATTACACAAAAAACACTCATTTTATCAAAAACTGCCAACTTTTACTTTTTCAGAATCGTTTTTTTCTCAAACACTACCAACTTTTACTATTAAGTATTTTCTCTACAATCACTTTAAAAATCACTTTTTGAAGTAGAAGCAAACGCCAACACTCCGTAAGTACTTTCTTCAAAATCATTTTCAAAAATCACTTTTTTGAAGTAGAAACAATCACAAACACTCCCTACAGTGAGACATGTGTTTCAATCCCGTTAACACAGCTGGGGCATGGCGTCTAAGTTAGAAAATTAACTTCAATTTTCAATAGTCGAAAAATATTTTGAGGTGCGCCTCGTCAATGAGACCAACAAACTATCGCTCTCTTTGTATTTTCGATCGACTCTATTTGGATTATTTTTGAGCGACGGCCTCAGCGACCAAGCCTCTGATTCAAGTTGAGCGACGGCCTCAACGACCAAAGAAGGCATCACAGCTACCTTTTCATATGAGGTTGGGTGCAAAAACAAAGATTTTAAAAAACGGGGTGCAAAGTCGAATTTAAATAATAATATAAGGTGCAAACTCAAATTACCCCTTTATTAAATAAATTAAAATTTCATTAAGGGTAGTTTTTTCAACCATGTCTTTTTACTCATACGGAATCATACGGAACATTGGACTCCTAATTTTACACTTTTATCATGTTTTACTCCTGGTTAGAGAATTAACTCGATCATAATCGAACATACATAAATAACAAAAATGTAGTAAATACTAAATCATACGCAGAGGCTTAGTCAGGGTCAAAAGTTGGGATAAGACGG
The DNA here is from genome assembly GCA_945859915.1 of Cuscuta epithymum. Classification (NCBI taxonomy): domain Eukaryota; kingdom Viridiplantae; phylum Streptophyta; class Magnoliopsida; order Solanales; family Convolvulaceae; genus Cuscuta; species Cuscuta epithymum. The sequence goes on along the minus strand of CAMAPF010000150.1, from coordinate 1,107,591 downwards.
TATAAGGAATTTTAAAATTTGGGATGACCTAATAGGATTTGTTATTTTTTTAAGTGGGATACGATGGCTGTGTGTTCTTATATTTAAATGGTCAAGTAGTACAGTGTTGCTGTTTTGATCGATTTCATGAATATCATGTACTTCCTCCGTTCTTTTTTAATTGCAACGGTCAACATTTCACACTTGCCAACGCACATCTTTGACCGTAATTATATCTTAATCCCTATTAGTAAAAAATATTTAAAAATTAGATTTTGAAAATTTGTAATGAGATGAATTGAAAAATATAATTTAAAAAAATTAATTTTCATAAAATAATAGTATAAAATGTAGTCAAAGTAGAACATGTGAATAGTGTAAAATTCAACATGTTGCGATTAAAAAGAGACGGAGGATAGTATAATGTATTACTACCCCTACATGCATTACTACTCACATTTGAACTACGTACGTAATTGGATTAACCACTTCTACATAGGACATATGAATAAGATGAAAATTAAAAAAAAGCAAGTTGAATAGGACATTTGAACTACGTTCGTTTAACTGGAATTGTAAAAGGTGTTTATGATGATGAAAGAATGATGATGATGATAAGATCAACAATATTTCTTCGATAGGAAATGATAAATATATTTTGAAACAACCTAATTTGGCACGCAATAATCGCCGCTATTTTGAAACACCAATTTGCGGCATCGGGTAACTGGCGGTTTTACACCACCGCAATTTTTTTTAAAAAAACCCGTTTTTGGCACATGCGGCGGTTGTTAACTAAAAACCGCCGCATTTATTTTAATTTACAATATTTTTTAAATTGTTTACGGCGGTTATAAACATAAGAACCGACGCATTTAAAACATGGAGACCGGATTTTGCAAAAAACACGCGCGGCGGTTATTAAGATAAAAACCGCCTCAAATTGTAATTGTTACTACGGCATTTATAAACAAAATGACAAACGCGCGTCGGTTCATATTAAAGAACCACCGCCGCAGATTATTAACTTTTTAAACACCCTGCATCTGGACGGACATTCAACCCATCATGGCATCATCATCATAATTCATAAGGAACCAAGTATTTGAAGCTTCTTATTTGTACCAGGGGCACCACGAGCAACATACACAGGTCAGGCAACCCTTAATCGGCATACCGCAACAATTCCTACAACAAACAAAACAATGTGAAAAATTAGGGATATGTGCTTAGCACTCGTATTGTTTAACAAACAAAGGTTACCAGCAAGTATTTTATATCACAAACTTATCCCATACACATCTACTTTAGTACTAATAAAGTGGAATTATTTCAATTCAAATTGATTTCTACTCAAATTACAATAGAGTCCAATCATTAAACTTGAGATCGAATTGTTGTATTTTGTCCATAATTATTTATAATTTAAATTGATAACAAACGCATCACATTTTTAGATAACAAAGATTTTTTTGAAAAACAATTTACATAAATTTTTGTACAGTAAAAATTTGCAATTTTAAAATTTGGAGTAGGCCGGAGTTGCCCCCTATCTACACCCATGTATACATGAGATTCCTACTTATCTCAGTCGTAAACTACTCATGGCTGCAAAACTTAATTATTACTCCCACTGTCCCGCTAAGATTATCCCAGTTTCTATTCACTTGGTCAACACAAATCATTATTAATCTCTTACTTTATACATCAATTCTTTTTATCAAATTTGATTCTGGTTTTTGCGACTTTGTAAAGCTTTTAATGTAATTTATGAATACGTATATTTTTCTAAAAATAATTGGAGTGCGGATAGGGAGCTATTTGCTTTATTATCGGTAGGGGTGGGTTCGGTTCTTTCGGTTCGGTTTTTACCTAAAACCAAATACGGAACCAAAGTAAAAGTTCGGTTCGGTTTCGGTTCGGTTTTACACTCCAAAACTCGGAACCACGGTTTGATTGGTTCGGTTTGTTTCGGTTCGGTTTCGGTTCTTTCGGTTTTTTACCAAAAATTTGTCATTTGATTTAAAATTGATATAATAGTTGGAGGGATCAAACATATTACATAAAAGAAATACAAGCATACTAGAATAAATGAAGTAAAAATAAGAATAAAAAAACATGGTCTTGAATTATATGGGTATGCAGGAGAGATATAAGAGTATATATTCTTAATTTACATTGTTTGTGACTAGTTTGAAAAAAGTTCATGAATACATACATCATATGTGATATAGCTGAGATGAATATTTATTTGTTTTATCAATGTAAAAAATGTAAGTTACATAAAAATATAATTTAATTACTATGAATAACCTCTAAAAACAATAGTCATGCAACAGATTGCAACATACATACATACATACATACATACATACATACATACATACATACATACATACATACATACATACATACATACATACATACATACATACATACATACATACATACATACATACATACATACATACATACATACATACATACATACATAAAAGACATAATCGATCAATATAGCTACATTATTATGTGCAAATGAATGAGTAAATGCATTTATAAACTAAACATAACATAAACATTATTTTTGTAGCACAAAAAAATCAAAGACTATTGATGATATTAGGATTAATGATTAAAAATTAACAAATGAAATTTCATATTTTAATTAGTTCGGTTTGTTCGGTTCGGTTCGGTTTTGAAGGGTAAAAACCAAAACCGAACCGAACAACTGCGGTTCGGTTCGGTTTTTTACATTCGGTTTCGGTTTTTAGCGGTTTGGTTTTATTTGGTCGCGGTTCGGTTTAATTTGATTCGGTTTTCGATTTTCCGGACCCAGCCCTAATTATCGGTCAAGTATCGTAAACCGGATTGTCCTAGGGACGGAGGTAGTACTCCGTAATATACTAATATTCATGATCTTAGATAAGCATCACTATTACTTTCAATGTCAAGACAAAACATATTTAAGCCAAAACGTGATAGAAACTTAATGTTTAATTTTACCCCCTCTAGATTTCTCATGAAGTGTTAACAATATTATTTACAAGTTGAATTGAAAGATTTGATTTTTAAAGTTAATTGGAAGTTGATCGAGGTAATTACAGGTTTTAAACAAATTTAGTTATAGAAGTGTGACTATATTAGAAGGACTTCATGTATACATAAAAAATCAAGTTGACTTTAGATTGTTTGTATGTATAGATTATATTTATTAATGTAATCTATATAATTATGTAAGTGGGTAGCTGTGAGTTGATCGAATGGATATATATATATATATATATATATATATATATATATATATATATATATTCTCAAGGTTATTTAAGAATGAAATTTAACACTTCCTTATTTATAAACTTATTACTTAAGAAATGCTATAACATCGTAAACAGGCAAAGATCATCACCGGAGGAAATATATGTGCAATACATTATTCACATCCCTGGAGTAGTCAGTAGTGTCGTAGTCATGACATATAATCAAGATTAGTCTTTATCTCATGTGAGACTATAGTTGAGAAAATGTCTTCACACACGGCCAACTATATATTTGCATATCAAGAGTCAATATCAAAAGTGGATGAAAGATTTTAATTCGCTCTAAGATAGAGGATTTCCCATTAACATCATAAATGATATATTTAGAGAGATTTTCCAAAACTTATTTTATTCATTCTAAGGTGTTACAAATTCTATATTCTTTATTACTCTATTACTCCGTATATTATATCATCATTTTAATCAACATTTCAGTGCTTTTATCAATGATAATTACAAATTCCAAAATTAATATTATACGTCTACAAACAATATACTCCGTATAAGCTACATACTCCATATAGAAGTTCTACGTATCCGGGGCAAGGCCCGCGCACAAACTAGTGTACAATCACGAGGGAGTTAAATTTTCTAATTCAGGAAATTATAATTGTAAAGCAACTAGTTAAATAGGAGTAATTTACAATTTACGATATACGAAGTACAACATGCTATAAACGAAGCACAATTGGTATATCATGCACGGAGTATGAACTTACCCCTTTGGTTTGCTTTGCCAAGCCCAAAACTTCTTATTGGATGCAGAGTCCTTGAGTGGATAGCCTTTAATTTACAAGTCGAAGGAAATGATATGATGTTAGTTGATCGAAGGACATTACCAGAAATTTGACAAAAAATGGACACTTTCTATACTAGAGTAATGTTTCCTAATGATTGTATGTTATGTTATGGTCATTCGATGTTTCCCCCACACCCTTTATATTCAACAAAAAATGGACACTTTCTATACTAAAATAATGTTTCCTAATGATTGTATGTTATGGTCATTCGATGTTTCCCGCAAATCAACGGCAACATATCTTGGAGGACCGCATCTCGAGACACCTTCTTCCTCATTCATCCGTCTGTTGCCGCAAGGCACCTCTGCCGCATAGCAGAGGATCTATCTCAACCGACTCCATATATACTTCGTATAATAGAGTATTACTAAATGCACTTTCTAGCTAGTCATACACCATATATAAGTTTTAAATCATAGTTGGTGCACTACTAAAACTAACCCCCAATATAATTAAAGTTGATACACCAGCTATTTCAAGAGGTTAAAGGATCAAACAAGCCCTTATATCATCTCTCCTAAATCTTAATTTGATCGTTGAACTAAAAAATTTCCAATTCATGTTCTGAAATTGATACAATAATTCAAACTAGCTTAAATGTTACAAGTAATGTTCTAGTCAGCGTTATAGTCATTTGGTAAGAAGCGAGCATCACATCTACATGACAACTTAAAGGGTCAAATAACCATTCAATTAACTCGAGCGAATTGTTCAGCTCACCCCTCAATCATAAAAACTTTGAAATTCAAACATTAAAATGGAAAATACAAGCAGAAAATGTAATACTAGTCAAAAATGTAAAATATATATAGACATTTATAAAAACATAAATCAGAAAGTTTCGTATTCGGTATTCCCTCTCTCTTTGCTATCTTTGCTTTTTCAGTTGTCCCAAAAAATTGTTGCTTTAAATTTTAATCAATTAATCAATTAATGGTTCCTATTAATTATTTCCCTTATCACTCCAGAAACCTCAACCACACAGATTTATTTTATTATTCTATGTGTCGGTCAAATTTGACAAAGTTTTAAGAGACAAAGAGAATAACATTTCACGGTAAAATCCAAAAATATAAATATAAAATGTAAATTAAAATAAAATTTATACTTTATAATTATATTTTATGTTTTTATTTTATATTAAATATTTTATACATTATCTCTTTGTTTTACTTTTATATATTTAATGATTACTCCCTCCGTCCTCTATTTAAGTTTTTACTTTCCTTTCTGGATGTCACAGACAAGTTCACAATTCCTTATTTGACAAACAAATTTACACCAAAACAGTGAAAACAATGTCAAACAGTGTCAAAGTAGTGCAAAACAGTGCACTCAACACTAAAATTTACCTCTCAGTAAATTTATTTCTTTAATATGTGTAAAGTCAAACTAGAAACTTAAATAAGGGACGGAGGAAGTATAAATTTACTTTATGTTTTATATTTGAAATTTTTGTTATCTAACATATTTCATGTTTTCATTTTTATATATACGGTATTAACTTATTATTATTTTATATTTTAATACTATAAGATTTATATTTTTATTTTATTTAATATTTTGTAATTTTAATATTCATTTCATACTTATTATATACGAAGTATATACTATATAACATTTTTAGTATATACCACTTTTTCCAATCCTCATTTTGTAAATAATTCCTTTTTAGCATTAATTAGGAAATAAACTCAAATATATACCCCCTCCGCCTTTTAAAATTTTTTCACCTTTGAATTCTTTTATCAACCATGTTCAACTTTGACCGGTTATATATTTTATAGGAATTTATTTATAATATAAAAAATGATATGAAATTTTCTTTGTTAAATATACTTTCATAACAGTATAAATATTTTCAACTTTCAAAATATTATACTAATCAAAATCATGGTCCAAACTTTATTACCGTTAACTTAAAAAGTCAAAGATGACAAAGTTCTAAGCGACGGGTGTAGTATATATGTGTATTTTCACTAGCACAAAAAGTATCTATTCTAGCATCCATTTTTAGCACCATATAAATTGCTACCTTATAGTATCTATTATAACATTATTGTACCAAAAAATGTTACAATAAAATGACAAATTACTACAATACATCTATTGTAATACCACTCGGATGCAGCATGCTAAAAAGGTTGCATTTGATTTGTTTGTTTTTTTGAAAATAAAGGGTTGAATTTGATATATTGTGCAGTGACATTTTTACACCTATTGCAACATTTTACATATGCAACAAAAGGTATACTTTGTTGCAGTGAATTTTATAGAAATTGATCAATATAGAATTCAAACATACACAAAGTTCAAAAGTAGACAAGGTATACTTTATTCCCCAAGTATGACTTATTTAGGCCCATCAAAATAATAAGTTGATTAAAAATTTCTAAACTAGGAGTGAATGAGTGCTATTTTGAAAGAAAAAAAAATTGATCTTATATATAAACTTTAATTTATCTTTGTTTTAGTCCTATTTACCAATTCTCTCTTTATTTTATACTCCTAATATTCTCCTTCATGTTCCAAAAAGGCTCTAATTTTCTAGTTTCACTATAAGCCTAATTGGTAGAACATGTTTTCGTGATAATAATGGTGTATAAACGAGCCCTTTTGTTAGACACATAATTAAGTTATGATCTCATGCGCTTAATTGTTTAATACTATGTAATATAGTCAACATAAGAGCCTATTTTGTAACAATGATATTGACTGGATTGGCTAATTTTGCTCAAATTGATGAAGTTATGGCTGAAATGACTAATTTATGAAAAAAAAAAATTAATTATATTTTATTAATAAAATAAATATTTTTATGAGAATAGCTAAAATAGTCTTCTACAATAACTTCAATTCAATATGTCAGATATACTCGTTACTAGATTCATGTTCGATTATTCAATAACTACTTGAATCTTTAATAATCATTAATAAATTTATAAAATTGCAGTCAAAACATTTAAGTTTTAAGTAGATATGCTCCCTCCGTATTTTAATGTTCACTACATTAGGTTAGACACGTTATTTAAGGAGTGAAGTAGTAGGAGTAGTGGATATATACAGTGTAGAAAAAGTAGGAGAACGTGTGTAAGAGTATGAAAGACAATAACTTATTCAGAAGTAGGGGTGTAATGAACGATACTCTTGAATCCAGATTGAACCATACATCACTATGTTTAAACTCGGCTTAAATAACTATTCAAACTCAAAATCTAGCTCGAGTTCGAAGCTTGTTAAGCTCGGACCATTAAATTAGATTCGAAATCAAGCTCGAACTTGAGTATATAATTCGAAAAAAGCTCGATTCGATAACAACTCTGAGCTAAACCTTGTACGTATAGTACTAATTTTTTACTGCTTAGTTCACCCAACCTCTCGATCCTAGATCCACCCCTGGGAGCAGGGGCGTAGCTAGGGGCCAACACTTGCCCGACCCATCCCAAATATAAAAAATATTTATACTTTTAGTGTAAAAAGTTTTGTGTAAAAAGTTTTCCAAAAAAAACTTTATACTGACCTAGTTCGGTACAGAGCTCTAGCTCCGCCCCTGCCTGGGAGGTAGTATAATTCATTTTACATATGTGTGAGTGAATGAGGGAGAGAATTCATAAAAACGCGTATTCATTTTGCATTTAGATATACCTGCTGGTGGCTCTTGTTGGATCCTTGAATGATCTTCTTTTGTCATGGCAGCTTCAATTGCTGTCATTTTACAATGAAGCTAAGCTAGTAACTTCAAAAAGTGTGGCTCTATAGAGTGGATCGCTTGGTGTAATTTATTTTGCTGCATCGTCGTAACAGGGGTATTTATACTAGAGCATGTGTTCTTTGATGGAAAAAGCTACTACGTGCATTCTTAGTTTTCATGGGGAAAGAATATTTTATTTGACCAAAATGTCTTTATATATGTATATATATGGTACTTTCCCATGAAAAGTAAATCAAAGTTTTTACTTTTTTAGAGCATCTCCATTCATGATCTTAAAATAAATTGTTTTTCTATGACACATCATTGACACATCATATTTATTAAATAAATTTTAAAAAATCTCAAATCTTAAAACTCTCCATCAACCATGATAATCAAATAATTTAGTTTTTCTAGACCATGCATTAAATGAAATTTAACTACAACCTAAAATAATCCGGGATTCAAATCTTGATACCGGATTATCTTTTTCAATAATCTCTCTAAATAATCTCTCACTCACAATGATAATCTTTAAAATAATCTTACACATCATCCAATTAAACTCTAAATAATCTAAACAATGTGGATGTCCTTATAAAAAGTGAACTTTTTATATGTATTATAAATGATCAAAAGTGGATGGATGAAAATGTCTCGATGCAATATTGCACGCCAGATGCTCGAAAATTGAAAGACTGCTTTTATTGGAGCTGAACTCTCTCAACATATATGAAAATTTGTCTCGTAGAAGTCAATATTCGGAAAACTCATTTCTTTCTTAGTTGCAACATCACAACTGAGATATGAAAATGTTTTACATCGTCACAATTGATGCATCAATAATTCTACTTTTACATTGTCATGAAAAATTGTCCCGAAGGAGCCAATATTTGGGAAACTCATTTTTTCTATCTTAGTTGTATCGTCACAACTGATGTATGACAAATTATACGGTTACATTGTGCAAAAAACTCATTTAAACCTAAAATTATTCATGCATCAATTGTGACAACAGAATAACCCGACTAATAGGTTCACTCTTCTTTGTCATGTCATTCAAAAAGTATTTAATTTCATTTTATAAGGTTTTTAATACATATTTTAAAAATGCGAATAATTAATTTTATATTGTTTTAACTCTCATATTAGCCTCAAAGTATTATAAAATGATAAGTTTAAATGTGTCTATTAGATTTATGCAATCGATAATAAAAAATTCTAAGTAGAGTTGTTTCGGAGTTAGAGGGAAAAACAAAATATTTCATATTTGCAGGGACTAAGACCATATTTAAATCATAATTCTACTTTAATTTTACTTTGTCATGTTTAGTTTCATGTTCCAAAAAGCTGAATCATCAACCTCCAACCCAACAAGGCATTTAGAAGGGTGCAAGTCACAGTGACTCAGTCTACCCAATGGTGGTAGACTATGTACCCGTACGCAACAAAGGTCCAATCTAACACACGAGTTGTAACTTCCACATGACCATTGCGGGTTTGATCCTTGCAATTGATCGGTGTTAATTCTAACTTTCTCACCACTGCAAGGTAGACTTCTCGCACGTAGTCAAATATACATACTTTGTATATTTTTAAAATTAATGAATATTATGAAACGTGTATCAATTTCAAGTTTAGATTGTGCTAAATCACGAAATCATAACTTTTAACTCATAATGAATGATGAGTCATATTATATCAAATTTAAAATGCTTTAATGCTCTACATTTTCATATTTTCATGACCTAAAGACCCATTCTGGTATTTGAATATAGCTCGATTGTATCAAAGACTCAATTGTAATTCCTTATTACGAATTGAACCTGGTCAATAGCTCCATTTCAAGTCATAACTTTAATATATCAATAAACTCAATTGTAATCCCTTAATACGGAAATAACTAGAAGTGAAGAAGTGTCTTCGGCTTCCTAAAGACCCATTCTCTTATAGTCTTATTTGAATAATTCAAAGACTAAGAATTAAAGAACTTAGTTGAGTTATTACTCTTCATATGTTCTATTTGGAACCTTTTGTCAGGCTGACCTGCGTTGTGGAATCCTATCAATGTTAAAAAAAAAGGTACTACGATGGCAAGCCATCACCAAGGCATGTGGGATCGACTCATACCAGATTCCATGGGAAACATTTGAAACTGAGCTATTGACCAGGTTCAATTAGGGCCTATCAATGGAGAGAACTTTCACAAAACCCTTTCTCACGTCCGCTAGAAGGGACCCCCAATCGAGTAGCAGATGGAGTTTGAGTGCATAGAGAACAAGGTGGAAGGGTAGTCAGAAAAGGCTTAGTAGGGGCATTTATGGGCGGCCTTAACACCATCTCATACGCCATTTGTTTCTTCAAACCCAAGACTTTGATAGAAATTATTAATCTGGCAAGGCTGTGGTGATCAGTTGCAGAAAGAGAAAGGTGGAGTAGTCCCCACAACGCCCACTCCACCTCAGCTTCAACAATGGGGAACTTCGTTGTCTTCCCGCACCCTCTCCATTCCCTGGGGAAGTTGGACGTGACCAAATCTGGCGCAGATAGAAGTCTGGTCGTAGCAGAGCAATCTCTGACTGGAGAAAGAACGGGCTGAACGGGGCGTGGGCTAGCGATCTGGAGGCGGGGCTTCTGAATCCGAAAGAGGCTGCCGTGCGCAGGAAGCTTGAGTGGCTGCAACAGAAGTAGCGAATCTTCAGTTAGGAAACAGACACGCCTGGGAAATCAAAATCATAGCTACCCACATGGTCTGCAACTCGTTTTCAGGGTCGATCTAGGGGAGACCAAATTCACTGGAGGGGTTCAGAAGAATTCAAACACAATAGATGTGTCACAAGATATGGCAAAGCTCCTTCCATATAATCGGCTTTTTAGCTAGAGTGAAGAACTATAGGAGTTCAATTCAACAAAGTCGGGGATCAGACGCCACTAAACTAATTCAACAAAGTCGGGGATCAGACGCCACTAAACTTTAACTGTGTCTTGAAATGTCTTGTACAAAGTGTCCACACGATTCCAATGAAGTCCAGATATGTACAAAAAAAGTCTATTAAAATCTCATATGAACACAAATCTCAATATGTTTTAACATGTCCCAAATCAATACACCCCATATTGCTTATACTGGCATTATTGAACTATTGGGTTGGTTTCTACAATGATACTATCATAGAAGAATATTAGTGGCTACTGTATTGTAATTGGCACAAAAACTTCTTGGGGCTATACGAGTGCACACCGCTAACAATATGACCATTTTACTGTATTAACAGCTCAGCACATATTAGCATCCTACATGTTTTTTTACACAAATATTCTTACACAACTTACACAACTTATGAACTCTAGTTGCACTTTGGTTTTCTATAAGACCAACATTAGAGTATTGTTTGTTAATGTCATTTTTGTTGTGATGAGAAGACTGATAATCATAAACCATACTCACACTGTCACAAAATGACCTACTAAGAGGTTTCCTATTAGACTGGTAAACAAGCTAATGTTACATTTTGTAATAAAAACGCAGCTTAGGTTACATTCGGTTTGCATAGCTACATCTTAATACACAAGTGAAGAACTTTAATCGGGATAAACTATGCAGCTTAGAATTCAACCTCATTTTATCTTCTGGTGTTTACACAATTTTGATCGCCGTTGCTTAAACAAGTGAAGGTACAGTTTCAGCCATAAAACTGGATACAGGAGAAGCAGCACCTGCATTCAATTAAACAAGTAAATAAGTTTAACTTTTACACTTAAGTGACCATGACACCATACAATAGTACCGAGTAACTATTTATCATATTTTTTCAAATAAGTTTTATTTCAATAACAGTTTTGAAAAAAAATCTCAAAAAAAAACACTGCTTGAAATGAAATAATTGAATTGACATGGCAAATAATAAACAAATAAGAAGCTTCATGGAGCTTTACTTATCTTGAGCTATCCTGACATAAGCAACAAACATTAGCGGCGGCAGTAAGATTCTCTTCGAGTTTGCATTCTTATTTATAAATTAATTAACTAATGCTTGATAGCCTACAAGGGGCTGTTTGATTTTCTTTTGTATTTTAAAAGATCAAAACCAAACATACAAAGAGGGGATTTACTTTAAGTCAGCCTCAGCCGTATAATGTTTCTCATAATGACCCTCTCCAAAAAAGGTTTCTTACAATGAGGGTTATTTTACACTTACTCCAAGATAAGTGAATACCGTGGGTTATTTTGAAAAATGAAAGTATCACAAAAATGATGGTAGAAATTTCCTAGTATTATTAGTTCCTTAAGCAGATTTAATCCTTTCCCTGCCATTTCCCAGAATCAAACAAGACTAAGACAGTCAAAACCACAAAATAAGAACTTCCTTAGCATAATGAGGCAGAGGGAAATGGGGCGGTGTACATACCACAACAAAGTTATAATAGCTGAAAGGGAGGCGATCTGTATACAACTTTTTCTCTTTTATAACAGGAAGTGCTTGGTACATGAGCCACACTAGAGCACAACATAATGTAAACTCGTTTAGAACAATGAAATGGATCGTCAACATAATTAGCATATTTATACACAGGTGGTCTAAATTTCTAAAAGCTCAATTAGCACTTACTTTCACCGGGAGCAATTCCAATGGGATACAGTACGATAAAAGCAGTGTACCTATCCCAAAACGAAAAAGAAGTTATGGTGACAAATCAACACTCCTATTCTTCTAATGTATAAAGAGGGCATTTGGTAGACTAAAGAATCTATGATGCTTGTAGCAGAGAATAAATAAGCAGCTTTTGAATTACTTATTTGGCTGAAATGGGGGTTTACCAAATGTTTTATTGTTCAGAAAATTGACAAATTCAACCATATCGGCCAAATAATCCTACCAAATGGGCTCTAGATGATCAAACCTGATGAAAGTGACCCAATAGGGTGGCGTGCTAATGCAATTCAAGGCATAATGTGAATATCTTATAACCTGCATCAGACATCCCCAAAATAGGCATAGTATAACAATAAATTAGATATCAATGTGATTGTGTAAGAGAGTAAGGGACTTACTTCAGATAAGCTCCAAGCTAAAAAGGTAATGAAAACTGCTGGCAGTTCTTGGACCTAAAGCAAGAAACAGGTTGGAAGTAATAAGTGGAGAAATATATCAACAAGTAAATCATACCACATATTTAAACTATATGCAAAAAGATAATATCATCATGGAGATATGGATTGATTAAGGTATTGAGAAGTGATAATATAAGAGGTAACTGAAAACCTCATTGATGGAGCGAACGAGAGCTAGTAGGAAATGAATTCTTCCACCCCATTGCATCAATGGTAGTAGAACTCCACTAGGAACAATCCCTTCAACCTCAAACACAAATTATTAAATATAACCTGAGTCACATTTGTGTTAATTCAGCGAACACCATTTTGCCTTGTACTCCGTATTATACTTCAGATTTCTATTTTAAAGAGTCAACAAAGATACCAGGAACAATTCAAGACCTTATATAGTGGCAACTATCTTTTTATTTTGTGGCTTGATTCAAGTTAACCTGAAGATAGGTTTACTAATAATTTCAAGGATCTAAATGATGAAACTCATCAACTAACCACCCCAAACTATTGAAACTATGACGTTATTAAGACTAAAGTTTGACTCTTTTAAGTTTGTAATTACTCTGTTAATCTCGAATGAAAAATTAAAACGGATAACAAATACAAGTAAATTTTAATAATTTTTTAATGATGTACAAATCTCAATGAGTGATTTTTTCAAATCTTGTATTGATAGTTTTAAGAAATCCTTCCCAATTCCGGTGCTAAATTGATAGTTTTTTATGAAGGTCCTGAGAACTGAAAGCTAGAAACTGAGAAAGCATGACCAGAATATACCTAAAGCGCCATGTACGACTTCCAGGAATGCCAGACTTTGCAGATAACCTATGAAGAACAACATAAATCATGAATTTAATCAAATAGAATGACATAGAGTACTATCTAGGAACCACAGGGGGGAATGAAAAATGCGGATTTACATATAAGCTCTCCAGCAGAAGCATAGGCCCCATTGAAAGACTTTGTGGAAGCTAAGCTGTTGGAGATTCTCCAAAGTGAAACTGCCCTGCATATAGAAATATGTATAGATTTAGCTCAAAATGTTGATGAACTGTGAAGGTCCAGAAAGAGAGGGGCAGAAAGAAGGACTATTACCATCCAATGGCCTGAATGGAATTATAGAGGAAGAGGTAGCTGCTGCGCACTTGAGCGGACATTTGCTCCGGCGTGGATGGTATTGGAAGAAACAGCTGAACGATGGGTTCTGGGGTTTGTATGGCACCCGCCTCAAATCTGATGTTTTGGATTCAACGGCTGATAATTGAGATGAGTCGCATCTTGCTCCCGTAATTTTCTGCACTTTCAGAGGAGTTGGACGGCTGAGTAAAGTGAGAATGGTGATGGATGACTTAAAAAAAAAAGCTCAATTCGTACCCCCAATTCAAAAAAGAGAAATGCGTCGTGTACACGGCGTTTTACACGCCCGTGTACACGGTATATATACTTCCGCCAATTTTACTTCTTTCTCTTCAGTTTTACCGTCTCCCATCACACCCCCAATCCTCTCTCTCTTTTTCCTCTTTTCCCTACCGCACAAATCCTCCGCCCCTCCTTCTGGTTTTCTTCATCTCGCCTCCTACGTTTTTTGTTTTCTTCTCTTCTTCCCCTTTTACTTAATTGAGAATGAAATAGAAAGGGACATAAACATCAAACGTAGACACGATGAAGCAACAGCCTTTGCTAACGCTTTCCGCGGCGTGCCATTCCCACCGTCAAATTCGAAGGTGAGTCTTCATTCTTCAATTCAAACGCCAGTTCTTAGATTATCTTAATCACAAGTGTTTCTTTCTCTAAAAAAATGCACAAATTGCAAACTCCCAAATCAGCCCCAAATATAGAAACATAAACGTATTGTTTGTTTTAAGATGAAAATTTTATGAAAATGGTAAGTGTTGAAGGCAGATTGGGGGTTATGTTTAGGGTTATATTGGTTCGATTTTTTAAATTTATTTCGGATTTTTTTTTGCATTTATGGTTATATTTGTTCAATTTTTTTTTTAATTTGTATATACAATATATGTTGTTTGATGTTGAATGCTTATTACATTGTTATTAGTATGGCTTTGGGATGATTATAATTTTATTTTTATTCAACTATTGCATTTCACTTTTATGCCTATAAGGTGTTCATTGAAATGCTTCAATGAATTCTTTTGTTCATATCATGGTTTTTTTGTATTCCTCCTTTTGTGTTTATATGTTTCTTTGAAAATGGCAAGTGTTGAAGGCAGACTATGGATCAGCGCGTGGGATATTGAGGATCAGTGCGTGTACGCTAGTGACGTGGCTCACCGGACATGGTGGAGGCTTCATGACTCCATGGATGAGAGCTTGCGGGTTTCAGGATTAGCAGAGCAGAGGAAGATTGAATTGGAGTGGGATATGATTATAGGAATGTGGCTAGGAAATTGGGTTTACAAAATGAGCATTTGAACATTAATGTCACAGATCCTAGAACATTTAACTGATGTTTGTGCAATTTGATGTAACTCTTTTTGTTTCTTTTGGAGTTCTACTTTAGTTATGGTTTATATTTTCATTAACCTGGTTCACACAATATATTGCAGAGATGAGTAGCTTGGAGTTCAGTATATAGCATTTGTGGTTTCTTACATAACATTTTCATTCAGGCTATTTTAATAAACTACCACATCATTGTTGGGGTAAATTTAGAATAATCTCAAAAGTTCAAAATTCCTTATACAAATAATACGTTTATCTATGAGATGACAATTATTGTTTGCATCCATGCAATAATTGTTTGTGTCCATAAAATATTGTCTATGTGAAGAAGAAACTTACCTTAGCAAATATGCTTAAAAACGTATTATTATTGTCTCTAGCCAAATAATAGTTGTCTGTGTTAGCAAGAAATTTACCTTAACAAATGCATAAAGATTTACTTTTGTTTTCACAAGTGTTTGAATGCATCGTATATGTTACGAAAATGAATGTTACTTTGGTATAACTAAATTTGAAGCAGCTTTTTATTTGTGTATAGACACTTTCATTTCGTAACGTGAATTGTGTGTGTGACACCGACAAAAAGTTGTCCGTAACACCAAAAAAAATTGTGTATTCACTTTAAAAAATTGTGTATTCACTTTAAAGAATGAAAAATAATTATCTGGGCACAGACATAAATAACTTATTTTAACATATACTACCTCCGTCCCTTAAAACTTTGCCAAGTTTGACCGGCACGAGGATTAATAAAGTAAAAAATGTGTGGTTTATGTAGAGGAGAGAGAATTAAATGGAACCACAAATTCTTTACTTAAAAAAGAAAGTGGCAAAAGTTAGTGGGACATCCAAAAAAGGAAAGTTGGCAAGGTTTTAAGAGACGGAGGGAGTATCTCCTAAGGTAATAAAATTCTTCATACAAATAATTATTATTTGGACGCAAAATTTCCTTTCATGAGATGTCTACAAGGAGTAGACAACTATCAATAATTGCTTTTGTTGTGAAATATTGGAATATAAAGTTGTGTGAGAAAAAAAATCATTTTTAATTATTTGAAAAAGCGACCTTAACATGACATCTTACTCTTTTTACCACCACATATAATTGAACGTTCAATTCATACGAATTGCTTGGGCATGGTTATGAATTGTCCATGTCTAAGTTTATACTGTTTTTGCATGGTTGTAAGTTTATACTGTTTTCGCATGGTTGAAACTTTGTCTGTGTGTTCATTTATTTTGTCTGCGCATAAACAATAATTTATACAATGAATTGTCTGTGGCACCAATAAAAACTTGTCTGTGGCACAAATAGGGATGGACCCGGGCCGGGCCGGTTCCGGTTCCGGGCCGGGCCCGGGCGGGCTTTTTTTCGGGTTACATGGGCCCGGAACCGGCCCGGGTTGATACCGGGTCCGGGCCTAACCGGGCCGGGCCGGGCCGGGCCCGGTTCAATGTTTTTTTTTTTTTACTTTCTTGTTATCTCCCTACCCCCCCCCCCCCTCACCCCCATGCCCCAAACCTCCCTAAAACACCCAGCCCTACCCTAGGAAAAGAAAAAAAATTGAAAAAACCAAAAAAAAAAAAAAAAATGAACCGGGCCCGGCCCGAACCGCCCGGGCCGGTTCAACAAAAATAGGGCCCGGAACCGGCCCGCCCGACCCGCCAACACGGGCTAAAAGCCCGGAACCGGCCAACCGGGCCCGGTCCGGTCCGGGCCCGCACAGTAGCGGGCCGGTCCGGTTCCGGGCCGGTTCGGCCCGGCCCAGTCCATCCCTAGGCACAAACATTCTTCGTCTATGTCATAAACAATTCACTCTAAAAACGAAAACTACATGTTCATAATGAGTAATGACAACAACATAGTGTAAAAAATGATCACAAATCCATACTCATAACATGGCTGGTGTAAAAAACATAGTAATGAGTAATGACAACAACAAATATACTGTAATGTTCATAATGTTGTCGCCTAGCCATTGTTGCCTTTTCCCGACCAAACTGCAAGGAATAATGATAATTAAAACAAGTAGTAAGAGGACTAGGAATAAGAATTTGAGTAATAAATTTATTATAACTAGCCTAGCCTTGCTTAAATTTATGCAAGTGATCGTTGTTTCTATGGCATTCTTAAAGCAAATAGAGAGTTTGGGTTTAAATTTATTCATTACAACTAGTTTATCTTACTAAAAGTTTAAAACTTGTTTGCTTGTGATTTGAATATTCCTAAGAACTTAAAAAATTATTTGGCTACCTCAATCCTCTTGGACTTGGGCTGAGAAGGGAACTCCTCCACCACCACCATCAACCCCCCGTTCTCATACTTCGGAATGATGGCCGACAGGAAGCTCATCTTTCATCCTATAACAAAATATAGTTCTTCAGTATATGCTATAAAAAGGTTCACCAAATGTGCACAACAAATTTGTAAACAAAAAACAAGCAATTTACCAAAGCTCGTGGCCTTCTCCAAAATCTTAGATATGAACAAGGTGAATCCACTGAATCATTTCAAAAAAAATCTAATGAGCATAGGATAAAATACTATAGTTAATTGACATTAAGATAAAATCTGTTAACAAGTAAAAATTCAGAATTATAAAAACGCTGCATTGACATTTTAAGAAACACATCGAAGGCCTGCATATTAAATTAAGATTTGTTATAAATTAACTAAATAGAATTGTAAATAGAAATGAGCAAATACAGGATTATTTTGACAAGGAGGAAATGTTTTTTATTAAAACAAAAAGCTATGGCACCCCCATTGCATCCCAATAACATATACAAACATTGAAAAAATCATTGAGTCATTTTAACAAACATGTATTGGGCATAACATAATGAAACTAGTTCCACTAACATTTCAATAATTTACATCACAAACCTATAACAAAGGAACAAATTGACAAGAATTCTACATCATAAAATATTTAATTTACTTAAATCAGAAAGAAGAAAAAACAATATATAATCTTATATGAACATAAAAGTGAGTCGATTGTTAACCTAATAATCAAAGTTTAGAGACACAAAAATCTCCATGATGATGGTTAAAAGGAAATTCGAAGTTCAGTAGAAGTTTTAAAGAGGAGTTACAAATGAAGAAGAAAGAAAGGAGAAAGAAAAGGGATCTAAGAACTGGAGTTTGAATTGAAGACTCGCCTTCAAATTTGAGGATGGAGATGGTGAACCCCCAAAAATGTTAGCGCAGGCCATTGCTTCATGGTGTTGATGTGTATACCTTTGTTTCATATGGCTGTATCCTTTGATTTCATTATCAATAAACTAAAAAGGGAGGAAAAGAAGAAATCTAACAGACCAAGAGCGAGAGAAAGACGAGGCGAGAGGAAGAAGGATCCAGCTCCTCTGCCTTACTTAGGCAGCCAAGGAGGGTGCTTGGCCATTTTAAACCATCAGATCAAAATATCAATGGCTTAAAAAGAGTGAGTCCATTTTTGGCACAAATCTCTAGGGCTGAGTTTTAATCCCTGCCTTCTGTTTTAGTAAGT
The DNA here is from genome assembly GCA_945859915.1 of Cuscuta epithymum. Taxonomy (NCBI): domain Eukaryota; kingdom Viridiplantae; phylum Streptophyta; class Magnoliopsida; order Solanales; family Convolvulaceae; genus Cuscuta; species Cuscuta epithymum. The sequence continues at coordinate 1,088,716 of CAMAPF010000150.1, read as the reverse complement.
TACTCTGCCTTATGGCAGAGGATCTCTATCCGAGGAAGAAGAGGGGCTTGTGCGTTCGATTAGGGCAGAGGAGGAATTGGGGGTGGGGGGAGACGGGTAAAAAGAGAAAGGAAAAAGGTAAAAACGGAGGAGATATATATGCCCTGTACACGGGCGTGTAAAACGCCGTGTACACAGCGCATTTCTCTTCAAAAAAGTTTTAATTCACCTCCTGACCTCACCAAAACAATTCAAATCCCATATTTTGCAGATGAATTCCGATCATTTCCACGTCAACCGGTTAGATGTCAACTGTGCATCCCACGTAGAAATCTAAAGGGTCAAATAGACCTCTGAACTCGACAAAGTTGTTCAATTTACCCGACCAATATTTTTTAATGTGGATCGTTGCGCTTACCGCTACACTAAAAGTAATCGCTGATAGTGTAGCACGCCCCTCCCCATTTATAGCACATGTGAAGCGCCACACGGTTCGATTGCACCGGCAGGGTGGCTGTTGCTGGCATCGCATACCCGCGACCCAACATTTAACCAGCCAACTTGATTTACATCCCTGGACAATATAGGGCAGAGAACGTCGAAGTTGAGAGCTAAACTCTTTTCGCGCATACGAAACCTCAAAAATTAGTTCATGGATTGCCTCCACTTCGGTAAATACGCAACCGTTAAAGAGTGTCCAAATTGCCATTAAAAAATATAAATATAAATAATATACAAGTTCATAATATAAAATATATGAGTCTAATTATAATATGACAATAAATTATTTATATTTGGGTAAATTTAATATTTTAAATATTTATGAGTCTATTTATAATATGACAAAATATTAAAAATTTAATATTAATTTATAAAAAAATGTATGGTTGATTTTTTAAATGGATTTAAAATATCAATATATTTTTAATGAATTTTTTTTGTTTCTTTATGTGAATTTACCGCAAAAAATAAGGATAAATTTATATTTACAGTAAATTCATATAAAATAAACTAAAAGAAATGCATTAAAACTATTTTCATATTTTTAATATGTTTTAGATTTATATGTAAAATTACACACACATCCATATATGTATATATACTTCATATTATTTTATTCTATAATCATATACTACATACTATACTTCATACTAATCGTATGCATTATAAAAATATTGTACTATATAAAAATTATAATATGTAAATAGCTAGTTACTACTACATTTTTATAATATGTATTTAAAAAATAAGTACCTTCATTATGTTTATATATACACACACACAATACATATAATTTACCCTGAATTATAAAAAGTGTCTTATTATATTATAAATAGACATCTTTTTTTTTGCGAAAAAAAAGAAATTTTATTGATAACGGAAAAGGTACAATGCGAAAAAAGGAAAAGCATAACAAAAAAACAAAAAAGTGAGAAAACTAAATACAAAGATAGTCCCAAGGGAAGTCTCGGGATTGAGATCTTGTGGTCATTCTGTGTCGCCTTTTATTTTTCTGATTTTTCCTGTAAATTTTTAGGTGCGTGTTCAGGTTATCAGTTGACAGACAGTTATCTGAGTTTATGAAATTGGCCTTGCGGCAAATTTCCCTATTGAATTTAGACTTCCTTATTTCTTCCGGGTATGAAATAGGAGAGCGACAATTGCTTTCGGTCGCATGTCCCAAGAAGTCGTCTGTGAAGAAGGAGTCATCTGAATGATCAAAATCGTCAAAGGTGTCTGAGTAAGCCTCAATCGGTGGCAGCTGAGGTTGTTTCCCACAAGCAAAGACATGTAGATGTTCAATACATACTGCCTGGATTTGATACTGAAAAATCAATTTGGAGATTAATGTGGGGTCCTCTGGTGCTAACTTACTTCTGTGTTGAAGAAAGACCGAATCGTCCTGCGTTGACTTTGAGAGTCCAACAAAATTAGAAAAGATATTGAGGAATTTAAATAGGCTCGAACTATGGGGTCCCATGGGTATACGAATGGACCCCCTCTGTTTTTAGCCATTTTCACATAGTAACCTGCTCTGTTAATTTCCACATAAATCCTGATATCTCCAAATTGCCTTTTTATCTCAAAATTTGACTGATCAGGATTTCGGAGCTGTGTGATGAATTAGATAAATAGACGTCTATGTTTTATATTATGAACTTGTATATCATTTTATTTTATTTTTTCTCTATTTTTTAATTTAATGTTTTTAATAGCAATTTGGACACTTTTCAACGGTTGAGGGGTAAATTGAACCACTTTGTCTGGTTCAGGGGTCTATTTGACTCCTTAGATTTCCACGTGGGATGCACAGTTGGCATCTAACCGGCTGACGTGACGATGACCAGAACAAAGATCATTTTTGTTTCAATAAACACATTGTAGGCATGCTAAAATTGGAACAATTTGACAAATGTTTTTTCACGATTCACCTCAAACGTTAAGCAATCAAATACACTCTAATCAAAACACATGCCAAAATCAATCCTCAAAATTGAAAAACACTTCAATATGAAATTTATAGTATAATATCGAACTTTAACCAAAATATGGTCCTTTTCTTAAGAATTGGGTTCATGGATTTGTAATTTCCAAAAGAATAAATTCCACTTTTGGTTCTATCAGTTTTAGGTCAATTCTACATTTAGTCCACATCTTTCGCTTTGTCCACTTTTGGTACATGACTATTGTGTTTTCGCCCATATATGGTCCTTCCGGTATTATTTCCGATGGTTAAAATCGCCGGAAAAGGACCACAAATTGTTAAAAAACATTAGTCAAGTAACAAAAGTGGATAAAGTGAAAGACGTAGACTAAAAGTGGAATTGGCACAAAACTGGACCAAAAGTGGAATTGATTCTTTACAAAATGTATACGAAGTATCAAATTTAAAGATAACGAGCAAATCTTGGATAAAACTAATAAAAAATAGAACTCAAAATATTACGGAGTAAAAGTTTAATTATCAATCAGAGAGATTAAAAGGCACGTTTTTACCTATTGGCGGCTAGTGACATGGGAAAAGAATGGGATGGAGAAGAAGCAGCGGTCGACGGTAAAGGAGCAGCTGTCATCTCTAATTTCAGCAGGGTCTCCGCTCGTGTTTTCCCCGCCCCTTAGCCCTTAGACTATTAGGAACCCTACTCCTACTTCGTTAATAAATCAAATTCCCAACTAGTATGTGTAACTTAGTGTATTCAGTCCATTTTTTTCTTGCAATCCACCGCGTCAATATATTCACCCGTCAATTTTTTTAAAGATATTATATAAGCAATATTGGCATCATATGAAAGACAATAAAAAATTATGAACTTTAATATATTTTTGGTAAAAATAGGAATACATATAAAAAAAATTATATGAGTTTAAATAGATTTTTTTAATATGGGACCTACTTTCAAAAAAATGGTCCTACTTTTTGTTCATTGGCTCTTTCCCCTACTTTTTGCTTTTTCTTCTCTTGGGAGTGAAAAGTGGGTTGGTTATTCCCCACCCTATGTTCTAGTCATTCACTTTCTTTTTTTCTTATATCATTGATTGTACAAGAAATTAGGGTGAAAACATTACATTTATTCTTTTCACTCTAATTTTGTAATGTGGAGTATTCATTTTCTAAAGCAACACTTAAACAACAAATGTTGCATAACACTTAGGCTATGTTTGGCACTCCACTTAACTCAAAAAGGACTGAAATTCTTTAAATTCAGCTAATTAGAATAATAGTAGCCCTGTTTGGAAGGAGAGCTGAATTGAGCTTAAACTGAAAAATATTGGCTTGAATGAAACGTTGCCAAAGCTAACGTTTCTATCCGCCCGATTGCGTTCTAGCCCTTTCTACCAATCCTACCCTCTGAAGTATTTCGTAACTCCATGGAGCAACCTTTGCTCCTCTCGCTGAACCTGCCAAAGCACAGTTACACACACACACAACCATTTGTATCGCTCTTGATGTTGTTTAGAGTCTGCAATTGATTTTCTTCATCAATATTGCCGGAGTGGGTCGGACCCATCGGTCACCACAGCCTTTGAATGAGAACTATCATGAATCTTCTCTCCCCCTTTTTGCCGCTTCTGGCGATCGTCGAGCCTGATCGAAAAAGTTTGCTTCATTGTCCGGCCAACATTTCACTACTTCTCTCGGATTGTAATAGAAACCAGTTAATCCAAATCTCCATTGCCGGTTTTGAAGGTGTTCGATTTTATCATGCGTCTTTGCTTCGGTGCAGAGGGCATGTTCGATTTCTGGCCATAAACCGATCAACGATAGAAGCCATCTTACCAAACCTAGTCCATCCTCCCCGGCTCAGTAACAATAGTGAACCATGATGATAAAGAGAAATTCAATGTCGTCCTTCGCCCCTTTCATCTCCCCGTGGCGAAGTAGAACTTCAGTCACAAAGGCGTTGCAGGCCACGCCAGGAATAAGACGACCAGCTCTGTGTTTTTTATCTATCGACATCTGCAATTAGCTACTCTGAATAGCAAGTGATAGAGGCACAGAGGTGCATCGATAATAGGTCCAAGACGACACAAGTGGTAGTAGATACGTGGTTGTAAATGGAGAAAGTACTAAAAATACGAAAATGCTTAGTGTACATAGAATGTACACATATTGTACACACTATATAAATGGTTTTAATTTTTACCATTCTTCTTTTAACTTTTTTACCCTTTTTCTCTCCCCTTTCTCTCATTCTCCTCTCTCCTCTCTGCACCATTTCTCCTTTCTCCCGCAGCCCCTCTCCTTTCTTTCTTCCTTCTTCATTCCCTCATTGCAATCCTTCTCCCCCATTTAACTATCACAAGCAAATTAATTTATCTATGTGGTTTCTCATGATTGACTCAGGTCCGCTGCAGACCTGGAAGCCATCACCGTCGGGAGTCGTCGCAGCGACCTAGAAGTTACAGGGCCGACCACCGCGAGCTGGAGTCTTCGCAGCAATATGGAGGATCAATTTCTGACCTGGTTAATTGCCACTGATGGTATTCATTTCCCCTTTATCTTCCTTCAATCCAACATCCTTAACCCTAACTCATTAGACAATAATTTCTCCCTTTTTCATTATTGTGGTTTAGGGTTTTAACTCTGATTTTTTGTTCTTTTAAATTTATGTTTGATTGATATCTAATGTTATTTGTTTGAAACTTTTGTTTCACTATATTATTGGAGAATAATATTCTTTTTGTTATTATTTGAGAATAATATTCCTTTTGTTGATAAACTGTTGTGATGAAATGTTGTGTATCTCTATGAGGCTATAATATTCACATTTCCGTCTATTGATTAATCAAGATTAAGTAATCAAATTCTGTTATTTATTTTATGTTAAATATGAAGATTTATACTTTTTGCGTCACATAAGAAAGGAAATTGCATATTTATTTATATGCTTGAGTTGTCCATCTTGGCAAGTTCAACAAGAGATTGGGGAGGCTTGTTTGCAACTTCGAACACACCCATGGCTGGGATATAAAATCAGCGAGGCTCGAGTTCTCGACTTCTGATGGGCAGCATGGCATGAGCGAGTGCTTTCTGGATGATGATGTACATGATGAGGTAAGTGGGAATCACAAGCGTGGGTGCTGGATAGAGTACAAGGTGGGGAAATTCCTTGTCACTGGATCTGATCCGATGACTGAGGTTCGGTTTTCAATGAAACAGATCGATTACACACATTCCAAAGGCGACCTTTGTGTGGACAATGTATCAATTATTCCTAGTGATCTGAACCGGCATTCAAGAGAATGGGATTTGAAGTAACAGTGCCATGTCTAAGCATGAATGAATATCCCGTCTGGTTTAAGTTGGGGGTTTATTCTACTGATGGTGATTGTAGGGAAGAAAAATGTGGGTGTGATGATTGATGGCATCTTTTTGTAGGTATATGCCTCTTATCCATGTTGCCTTTCATCAATTTTTGTTGACATGTCGTTGCAAATTTCACATATGGAAGTTCAGAATGATCAATTTGACCCTTTTGATGCATGTGCTTGATTATGGAGGGAGCTATGCACCCCTACATTGTTTTTTTTAGAATTGATCTGTAAACTATTGATTTAGCTGAAAGAATCAACCTGTTAATCGCCTTATTTCACATTCTTAAGAACGGGTCCATTAGTAGATACTTTGTAATTTGTAGAGGTTTCAGTCTGCTAGTTTATAGAGTTGGAGATTGCATAAAAGTGTTTGGTGAATTAGCTCACCCTTAATTGTTAACATGTAAAGTTGATATTTATTAATTTATTATAAGCCGCTAAAGCCATTGGTGCTTCTTATTAATAATTTTCTACTCTGTAGGTGGTGGAAGGCGTTGAACATGTGGGCTTCAACAAGACATGTTAAAGCAAGGGTTGATATGGAAAAGCAAGGGTTGGTTGAACCCGGCTTTTGGATGAGCAAAAAAATCTTAAATAGTATGAGCCTTTCCATATATACTATGCTCATATGGCTTCCACTTTGTCTTCTCTGTCAAGGTGGACAACCCCATTGGAGCAGAGCTGATTGGGAGAGCATACATGCCTGTTAAAAGGCTCATAGATGGGGAAGAAGTCGATAAGTGGCTCCTTCTATTGGACACCAGCCGTAATCCCAAATGTTGTTTCCTAAAGTTTACTAATTGCTCACTCCCAGAAGCATGACTTAGCATTAAAAGTGATGTTGTATTTAGATAAAGATGTTTATGCTTTGAAACATGTATGTTTTGGGCATGTAAGCGAAAATGCCTTTAGAAGTTAGTTGAATATTATATTGTAAAACTATTGTTATTGTATTTATAGTTATATTCAATGCCTCTCGTTTGATTGGTTATTATCTGTTACCAGACAATTCATGTCACGTTCACGGACAACTCCAATAAGCACAAATGCTCGTTCTAGTGGCTATTGCCTGTAGCCAGACTTTTCATGTCTGGTTCACAGACAATTTTACTTAGAACTCGTTAGTATCAATCACTTATATGATGCACTAGTATAACATAGTGTTGATTACATATATATACATACATATGCACACCACACATATATTCTTGCTGGTCACATGCATATGACCTTTGGGTTGTAAATGATAATGCTTGTTCACTTGGTAGATTAACTTGTTTTAGTGGCTATTGTTTGTGACCAGACACTTCAAGTCGCGTTCATAGACAATTCCAATTAGCATATTTTCATGTTCCAGTGGCTATTGCCTGTGGCCGTACATTTTGTGTCTGCTTCACAGACAATTCCACTTAGCACATGAGCTCATTAGCCCATTTCAGCGGCTATTGTTTGTGACCAGACATTTAATATCACATTCACAGACACTTTCATTTAGTACATTAAGTCTGTTCAAGTGTCTATTGTCTGTAACCAAACAGTTCATGTCTGCTTCACAGACAATTCCACTAATGTACTAAGTGAAAATGTCTGTGAACTTGCCATTTGAAGTGTCTAGCCACAAACAATAACCATTTGAATGGGCTAATGAGCTAATGTGCTAAGTGAAATTTTCTGTGAACCAGACATGAAATGTTCAGCTACAGACAATAGCCACTCGAATGAGTAAATGTGCTAATTGGAATTGTTTGTGAACATGACATGAAATGTCTAGTTACAAACAATAACCACTAAAACAAGTTAATCTGCCAAGTGAATTTATTTAAGCGATATTCTTAATTCATAAACTATTGTTTGTAGATATAATAGAGAATCAAGTATGGAAAAATTTTAGGTAAGTTTCTTTTTCACACAAACCATTTTTATTTGGGCATATTAACATAACTTGTGTGTAAGAAAATTAAAAGTTAGTTCCAACAGATACCAAGAATTATCTTTTAGCTACTTTGCATGATATTTATCACTTTCATGATTTATATCTATTTTTTTACGAAGTATTTATCTAATAATTATAATGAATACAAGCTAAATATATAACAATATATAAAAATGTATCATAATGAGAGTAGGATTACTAATTCGCTTTTCAACTAACTTACAACATAGTTTAAAAACATAACTTACTTCACCAACATTGAAGTGTCACTTTCTTTTTCATAACACAAAAGATACATCTATACAAACATAATCACTCCTAATACAATATCATTCTAAATGCAAAAACAATAACTTTCTAATATAAGTAATTACAAGCATAAATCCTTTGTTATCCTTTGTCAAAGAGATAGTGGAGATTTGACATATTCCCAAGCTCGGGAGGAATGGACCCTGTTAATTTTTTTCTTTTTAGATATCTGCTGTCAAGAACAATATAATAGTCATGATAATTTTTTTTTCAAGAAAAGAAGAATTTTATTAACCAAAGTAGATAGTACAAAGAGGGCAAGGTAAGCCCATATTAGAGATGATTCCTAATAAAAGGAATACCAAGAACATTAGAAGCTATAGCATTTCTAACTCTTACTGGTTACTTGGAAGGACTAAAACAAATAAAATTTTTAGAGCCAAATATAGTATATTTAGCAAGGTAGTGAACCACTTGATTAGCCTCTCTATAGAGATGTTTGAAAGAGATATTTTTATCATGAGCTAGGCGCCTCATCTCCTTCCAATCTAGGTACCAAGGGTCATTGTAACAATCCAATTGGAAAATAGAAATAGCAGCCAATGTGTCGGATTCCAGGATGAAATAAGTGTGTCCAGCTTGAACAATCCAGTGTAAATAGCATCCAATGAGTCTGACATTTAGAGTAAGTAGAGATAGGTTCAAAAATAGCAAGTAAATGAGTATCCCACTGCCTAGTCAGCGTTCATAGTCTTGGGCTGGAGAAGGCAAGACCACGCGCATTCCAAAGAATGAAGGTCATGAGGAAACGGTTGATAAAGCTTGAGGTAGCTTTTTCACAGTTTACCTGGTAGTTATGTAGGAGATATTAGGATGAACTCTAGGCTGCCTTCTTTTCCTGGATACAGTTATGAAACCATCATCATTAGGAGGATTAGAACCCCGTTGATGCATATTATGTGCGTTATTGACTATGATTTCAACTCTTTTCTGAATATCAGGGAGTTCTTTTTGCCATTGTTCTAAGGGGTTCAGCATGTTTGGTTTATCCCCATCAGCCACATATCCCTTAGACATTAGGGATGGATCTTCATCAAGCTTTACCATAATGGAAAGTAAATAGGAGACATTAGGGATGGATCTTCATCAGTCTGGTAATAGGTTGGGTTGTTCATTGTTATGAAGAGCATCTGCAGAATTAATCTTTGGAAACATAAATACTTCATAAATACTTCCTTCACCAACATTGAAATTTCATCTTCATTTTAATAACACAAAAGATATACCTTTGGAAACATATATCACCCATAATTAAACATGTTATAGGCATAAATGATCTAGAGTAATTATCCTACAAAATTTTATAATTAACACTTCATATCTCTTACAATAAAATAAATTAACCAACTATTCAAGGTTATAGCATACCCTATCATCATTAGCATACCCAATACAGTGAATAATAAACATCACCAATCCATAATCTTGAAGCCAAATAGTCATACATTTAACAGTACTAACATACATAAAATCTGAAAAATTAGAAACAAAGATATCCCTAAAAGAAAAATCATCTAGCAAATTCACAATAATCAAATAATAGTCAATCAACAATTATTATTATATCATAGTAAAACTGGAAGACGGACAAGATAGAGTCTAAAACTCATTAGAAACTAATGTACATTAACACAATAGAGAACAAAATAATGAATTTGAAGAAATTTTCATTGAGTCATTTTAACAAACACGCTATGTGCATTCAATGAAATAGAGTATTGGGATTAAATTTCCAATAACTAACACCATAATTCCTTTACAATAAAACAAAAATGCAATTACTCAATGTCCGGACATACATAAATTCTGGGGAAAATTAAAAAAAAAAATCCTAAAATGTATATGGAAAATGGGAGTAAATTACCTACTCCGTATGCTTTTTGGAAGATTGATCCATCAAGAATATTTCATCTTATAATTGTGTATAATAAATAAATTGGAAGATGAGTGGGGTTCAATGGTGGAGAAATTAGAGGAAAAAAGATGAAGAAGTGATGAAGAGAGGAGAGAAAGAAAGTGACGGGTGGGAACTGGGAAGGTGTTGTGCGTAGCGGCAGAGAGAAGAAAAAGAGAGTGGGTGAGAGAAAAGGGTTGGGGAAAGAAAGGTAAAAAAAAGAGTGAAAGGGGAATGGTTAAAAGCAAAAAGGTATTTATATGCAGTTTCTTGAAATCCTTGATCCAAGAGGTGGAATCTCCCACCCCAGGAGCCCTAACACCCCGACCTGACAGAATGGTGAAGGAGCATCAATATTAAAGTTAGGTTGGTAGACATTGTATGAATTAAAGTATGTTCCTGACTATATATTCAACAATTTGTAAGAATGAGAAAGTATGCAACACGATATTGATCGGAGTAAGTCACGGTGACTTAGTTAGCAAAGTGACAGTAGGTCATACACCCGTGTGCACCAAAGGTCCAACCTTATTTCTGGTACTGTAACCTCCATCCGGTCGCTGCGGGGATTCGAATCTTGGTCTATTGATCCAATTTTCCTACCACTTGACCAACTGAGCTACCCGTGCAGGTAGATTCTTGAAATCCTAATAATATAATATGAGTGGCCATATGCATTTGTGGAAGAAACGTGTACATATCTATATACACTACAATCTTAATTATAAAAAGTATTTTTTTAATTATGTATTACTAAATTGAATTTCCTTTAAGGTAATTTCATATTATCCGGACATTTTTCAATTTTTTTTGTCAAATAGATCTACTTCATTCAGCTCGTATTTTAGATTCAACACTTCTTAATTTAGGTTCAGACAATAGCATTTGACTCAGACAATAGCTCCTAATTCAGACATTAGCTTCCAGCTACTGCTCGTTGTTCCAAACATAGCCTTAATAATATGTAACACTTTAGAATAATTGTTGCATAATTCCATCACTGTGATGTTTTTGCAACATTTAGAAAAATGTGTTGCATAAATTTAACTTTAAATTCTATATGCAAAAAAAGATAAAAATGTTACAAACAATGTGTTACAAAAAGTTGAATTTGTTGATTTTAAAAAAAAAGTTGAATTTGTTGTAATGATTATACCATACCAGACAAAATCATACCATAATTAAACAGACCAGACTTAAACATATCAGATGTTGGAGATTTATTGAAAATAAAGCTCAAGTTATAATTTGCATTGTCCTTAAACAACTTATAAAACGGTGTTATAGGAATATGTATATGTAATTGTTATTATGAGAACTAATTTTGTACTCGTGGAATTGCTTTTTATAATTATAATTATAATAGTATTACTCAATTACGTTGTTATCCTAAACTTATTTCAAAGTACTAAAAGTTCTATTTTAATAGATGTCAATTTGGCGCATCACATGTTCGTGTGTAAATTTTCATTCAATTGTATTAAAAGAATGAATGTTCTTTTCAACGAATGAATTTTACATGGATTTTCATGGATTAAAAGAATGAATTTTCATTCGTACATGTAATTTTACATGGAGTCACACCTGTTCATTTCAAAAGGCTTCACAACCGTTCACTATTCAACGAAAGTTCTTTTCGGTTAACTGAAATGTGTCTGGTTAAAGAGTTGCCTTATAACTATAATAAATATGTAAGGACCGCGTCAAATTGAAGATGACGAAAATATTCGTATGCATTGATCCTCAAATTTGCCTTACTCTATTTTATTATCTAGAGAAATAAAATAGAAGTACTTAGACCACTTTATATACATATCACTTGTTAAGTATTATTTTGTCAGTAGCCAAAATATACTGTACACCTTTTTATCCTAAAAGTTCTATCTTGTAACCCGATTACTGTGATAAGGGTAGATAGTAAACTTTTACAAAAACGTGTTTAATACTTGACTAGAAGTGATATCCAGTCAAGACATATTTCACCTTTGGTTAAAAAGAATGGGAAGGAAAATTACCCACCCTCCTTTGGTTAAAAAATTGGAGGGGAGGTAGTTAGTTAGTCCTTCCCTCTCCTTGCTTCCATTTCTTTATGCTCTATCCAATTTGGAAGGTTTAAGAGGGAGTACATCTAGGGGTACATTCATGTGTGTCATCCTTCTCTGGGATATTGGGTTGTTACAAAGTTAGATCTCTTTCCAACATCATCCAATAGAAGGATGCTATATATGAGTGTACACAAAATTAATGTACACACACAGTGGCGCATCTCTTCTTATTAGGGGTGTTCATGTGAACACAAAAAAAAACACAATGGCAATACACACACACGCACGCATATATATATATATATATATATATCTAAATTGCAGTAATAATTTATTTATTAGTATTTTAAAGAAAAAATGTGTAATTCCGAACACCCAAAATGTAAATATAATATTAGGTCTGCCACAGACACACACAAAGTACCCAAAAGATGTACCCAGACTTACTTTTTGTAGGGGAGACTTATATTTCCAGCAAAAGGCATAAACGGTACGGTACCTTAATACGAAGTAGTACATTAAATTTACATGTGTTTCAACTATCAATATTATTCAAATTTGTAGCCGAAAAATCCACTTTATGTGAAGTACACTTTACATTACATACTTTAGTATTTACGTACTTTAGTATTGCCGGTTGAAACATTTATCTATAGTTATGTTGTTGATTTGATTTGTTTCATTTATGAGTTAAGGTATTAAAATGCAACAATACCAATAATTAAGAATAATTCCTTATAATATACCTTTTAATCCTCCAGTTCTAACAATATAAAAGTTTTCTATTCCAAAAATATGGTCGCTACTCAACGCGATATCATCAACACCAATTTTCAAAAATTGGAAAAGTTTGAAGGTGTGGAATTTCGAATGTGGCAGAAAAAGATGCATTTGCTGCTCACTACTTTGAAAGTGGTTTATGTGTTAAGCACCCCGAGGCCGCCCGAGGATGATGAAACGAGACTTTGGAAACAAGTTGCCGCTGCATAAAGTGGGACAACGATGACTACATTTGTCGTGAACACATTTTGAATGGTATGTGTGATTCTCTGTTTGATGTGTATCAAATGTTGAATATGCTAAACTATTGTGGGAATACCTAGAATCTAAGTACATGATTGAGGATGCTTCAAGTAAGAAATTCCTGATTAGTAACTTTAATAGTTACAAAATGGTGGATTCTTGCCCGGTCATGGAACAATTTCATGAAATTCAACGTTTATATGATCAACTTTTGATACACAACATGCATGTAAATGAAGCCTTTGCGGCCGGTTCTATAATCGACAAATTACCACCATCATGGAAGGAAGTGAAAAATAGCATCAAACGTAAAAAGGAGGATTTGTCAATGGAGCAACTGGGTCGCCGACTTCATATTGAAGAAGGCATTAAGTTGCGTGAATGTGATAATGGTAAAAAGAACGACCTTCCAATTTCCTCTATAAATTTTATGGGGGAGGGACAGTCAAGTGGGACTAAGAAAAATAAAAAATGTCCCGGGAAACTCACCAAAGGTTCCAAGTTTCAAAAGAAGCCGAAAGATAAGAAAGTAGGCCCTTGTTGGGAATATGGTGGTCCGCATTTTAAGAGGGGCTGGCTGAAGGTGAAGAAGAATAAAGCCCAATCGAACGGCCATCCTAACGGAGGCCATGACAATCAAGGTCAGAATCTTTTTGTACTTACAAATGACGTTGATAACAACATGATTTTTGTAGCTATGCTTTCTGAAATTTGTGTTGTGCAGGATGACGAATCTTGGTGGATTGACATCGGAGAAACAAGGCATGTATGCAAAGATAGGCAAGCTTTTAAGACTCTTAAAGAGTTGGAAGAGGGGCCGATCTTATACATGTGAAATGATTCTACTGGGAAAATTCATGGAATTGGGCAAGTAGAGTTGGAAGTAACTTCCGGAAAGAAATTAATTCTTAATGATGTGTACTCTGTACCATAAATCCGAAAAAAACTTGTCTGTGGTGGCATCCGAAATAACTTTGGGTTTTGATCGGACTAAACTTGCAAGTATACAAGTGCCGATGTAGTAATAAAATACCGGTAAATACCGGGTCGATCCACAGGGAAATGGTTGATATTATAAAGTCGAGTATTGAATGCAACGAATGTAAATGGTATAGTTTTTTCAGGAACTTTGTTCTTTGAGATAGATTTAAACAAGAATGAGAATTACTAAGGCAATCGGGATTCACCTAAATGCTTTAATAGTTGTTTAATAATAGTTCTTCCCCAATAATGATGAATACGATGTCGCTAATATATTCTCAACTCCGGTTAAGGCAGTGAGAGCGTGGTTTTCGTTACGTGTAAGTCCCGTTACGGCTTACATTCATCTAGCGAAAACCCCGTTGAATATCAAGACATCACACACGTATCATATAAGACCGGATATATTTCTATTCTCGGTACTATATATGTTTATCCTTTAATGTTCATAATTTAGACTTCAACGTTAATTGCAAGCATAAACTAAATTTAACATACTTCTATGTTGTACACCAAAGTCATAAACAATCAAAATGTAAAGGATAAATCACAATTGATTGGTTTAGAACTTTTATCAAACACCTAACACGCATAGAGGTTCATCCCTAGCCTTAGCTAAGAATTTAGCCTCTAATGCTCATATTAATCAACATACAATATGAAATGTAATGGAACATGAAATTACAAAGGAAATAATATCTAAACACCAATGATTTCGGAGGTTGAAGTTTCCTCCTCAAGAACTTGAAGAAAATACCAAGAACAAAAATATAAAAGCTATGATTTAATCTATGGAAATGGAATGTATTTGCTTGATGAATTGAGGGCTTCATATAGGCTAAAGAATGCCATCTTTTAGTCTATTCAAGCCTAACAATCGGGTATGGAAGCAATATTTGATCAGATATGGAGGAAGATGGTTTTTTCCCCTCAGAAATCTTCTGCACGTTAAGCTGTTTTAGCAGAAAACCGGGACAACCGGCGCCGGTTGGAGCATGTCCGGCGCCGGTTGGAGCATGTCCGGCGCCGGTTGTCTGCGCCGGTTGGAGACAGGGCCGAACTGGGCAAAAACACCCGACGACCGACGCCGGATGTGTGATGACCGGCGCCGGTTCCTGCACCAAATTTTATACTTTGCTTCTTTTCCTCTTTTGATGCTTGAAATTTATCCAGAAGTGCCGGTTTTTTATCCCTTTTGACTTTTGACCCTATTTTTGTTGCTCCAAGTCGTATTTCATGTTTCCGCTCACTCGAGAATATTTGCCTGTTTTTGTTTCACATTTTTGTACAGATAAATGTAATTACCTATGTAAAACATAAGTAATTATTGTGCTTATCAGGTTTTAACTTAGCTTTGAAGCAAATAAGTTTATTTTATCTAAGGTTGTGTATTTGTAGGCCAAGGTTTCTTTTGTAATGGCATGTTCAAACTAAGTGTTGTAAATAAAGTAGTTGATTCTGTTTATATGGTGATAGATTATTCATCTCTAGAGAGAAGGGAGAGCTAGAGAGATAAAGTGATATGTGTATGATGAATTTCCAACTTCCAACCTTCCAATCATTTACATGGCTCCCATAGGGAGTATTTATAGGAGAAAAGAGGGCTGGGCTTCCAAGCTTGGGCCTGGAAGGCCCAGTTACAATAAAAGGCCAATAAATGGCTAATAAATGGTATCTAATCTATTTTAATGGCCACATATGAATAAATATAGTGTACAATGAAATAAATGCTATCTACTGAGCATATGTGGGTCGTTGTCCGGGTTGCTGTCCGGGTCGCTGTCCGGGCCGCTGTCTGGGCCCAATAGTCGTGATACCCAGGATCCGAGTCTATATACTCTATAAGGAGTCCCCCACTCTCTAAGTTGAGAGTACTCGAGGCGAAAGAGAGTAGAACTGTGTGCTAATCTGTCGTCGTCCGGCGAGTAAACTGTTATCATCGCCGAAGCGCCTCGCCCGGATTCCCAAGCCGATCATCCGATCCCATTGGTGAGCCCTGGCTAAGGCAACCCTGTGGGAGAATCCTCAGCCAAGGTCGCGGGCCAGAAACCATCACCACCGGTCTTGAGGCCGGTGAGCTATGTATATGTACTGGCCGATGTGGCAGCTGAATATGTATGTGACATCATGATGACGTCAGTGTGTGTGGCAATCCTTGCAAAAATTTTGAATTTGTGCTTTTTTTATTGTGGAGGCGCTAAGTCCCCTGCTCTCCCAGTCCCCCACTCCTTGAGGCGAGTGTAATGAGGTGAAGAGGAGTAAAGTAATGCCTGTCTAATGATGTCTTCAATAGGGGGCCGAGGGGTGACACCTTTTGATCCACAATGGGGAGATGCCTCGTTAAAAACCTCATTAGGAAAAACCGTGTGGGAAAAAATCCTAATGAGTGAAAAAGAGTACATCGGATGCCCCCAAAATGAAGCAAAAGGTGCAAGCCCTTCGGCCTAGAGATGGAGCTACAGCGGTGTCTAGATGTGGGTAGTTCGTCATGATAAGTAGTCCTAGTCATCAAATAAAGATGACTAAGGGATGGGTCGAGCGACCGTCCATAATATGATGTCTGGTTCATCAAATAAAGATGACCAGAATACGAGGCCGATGGGCCGATATGAGCTCCACGTCATCAAATAAAGATGACTTGGAGTAGTGGCCGAGAGGCATATATGAGAGCTTTACGTCGTCGAAATAAGGACGACGGCGCGATGTATGGCCGAGGGGCCTGCATAAGAGCTCCATGTCATCAAATAAAGAAGACGGGGCGATGTATGGCCAAGGGGCCTACATAAGAGCTCCACGTCGTCAAATAAAGACGACGGGGCGATGTATGGCCGAGGGGCCTGCATAAGATCTTCGCGTCATCCAATAAAGATGACAGAGCGAAATATGGCTCAGAGGCCTATAGATGAGTTCCTCATCATCAAATAAAGATGACAGAACGATATGTGGCCAATGGGCCTGTAGATGAGCTCTTCATCATCAAACAAAGATGACAGAATGATATATGGCCGATTGGCTTGTAGATGAGCTCTTCGTCATCAAATAAAGATGACAGAGCGGTATATGGCTGAGGGGACTGTAGACGAGCTTCTCGTCATCAAATAAAGATGACGGAGCAAGATATATGGCCGAGGGGCCTATAAATGAGCTTCTCATCATCAAATAAAGATGATGGAGCAAGATATATGGCTGATGGGCTTGTAGATGAGCTTCTCGTCATCAAATAAAGATGATGGAGCGATATATGGCTGATGGGCCTATCTGAATATGAGGAAGAGGCATTGGACGCCTGTCTGAATATGAGGACGAGGCGTTGGACGCCTATCTAGAATACGATGATGATGGCTTGATGGCTTGATACGCGGCGTTTGATGACGCCCATCTGAATATGCGGACGAGGCGGTGGGCGCCTGCCTGAATATGAGGACGAGGCGGTGGACGCATGTCTGAAATATGATGATGATGGTTTGATGAGCCGGTCCAATATGAGGATGAGGCGTTTGATGACGCCCGTCTGAATATGAGGATGAGGCGGTGGACGCCTGTCTAAAATACGATGACGAGGCAATGCTGAGATGATTGTGAAATAGAGGCGATGGTCACCATTCAGGAGGACCAGGAGGGGATGGCGAGCCCGATCGCTAACCCAAGATACTCAGCAATGAGAGGTTGGTCTTGGAGATAGGACATCACATCGTGGCCTAGGGGCTGACCGTGATGTGAGGACAGTCGTGATAAGGAGCCGATCCAAAACAACGATGACGAGGCGATGATAAGCCGGTCGCCAAGTAGGGGCGATAGTCACCATCCAGGAAGGGATGGTGAGCCGGATCACTAGCTCAACACACTCGGCGCTGATGAAGCTGGTGTTGAGATAGATCATCACGCCGAGGCTGAGGCGGCAGTCGTGATAGGAGGATGGCGATAATGGGGAGCCGATCCGAATAATGACGATGAGGCAAAGATGAGCTGGTCATCATGTAGAGGCGACAGTCACCATCCAGGAAGGGATGGAGAGCCTGATCGCTAGCCCAACACACTCGACGCTGATGAAGCCGGTGTTGTGATATGATCATCACGTCGAAGCCGGGGCAGCGGTCGTGATATGAGGATGGCGATAATGGATAGCCGATCCGAATAATGATGAGGCGGAGATGAGCCGGTCGTCATGTAGAGACGACGGTCGCTATCCAGGAAGGGATGGGGAGCCCGATCGCTAACTCAACAC
This sequence comes from Cuscuta epithymum, assembly GCA_945859915.1. NCBI lineage: Eukaryota > Viridiplantae > Streptophyta > Magnoliopsida > Solanales > Convolvulaceae > Cuscuta > Cuscuta epithymum. Next base: position 1,070,510 of record CAMAPF010000150.1, on the reverse strand, counting down.
ATGCACTCGGCGCTGATGAGGCCAGTGTTGAGATAGGGCATCACGTCATGGCCGAGGGGCCGGTCATGATGCGAGGTCGCTAGCACTATGAGGCTGATCCAAAAGTCCACGCAACGGTCGCCATCCGATGAAGGAATGACTGAGACCGGTCTTTGGGGAATATGATCACGTTGAGGCCGAGGGCCTGCCATGATGCGAGGGTATCGAAACTGAGGGGCCGACCCGAAAATCCATGCAATGGTCGCCACCTAGTAAAGGAATGGGCTAAGACCAGTCTTGATATAAGGTATCGCGCCTTGGCCGAGAGGTTGACCGCGATGTGAGGACGAAGGTGCTGATGAGCCGGTCCAAGATATGATGATGAGGCGATGTGAAGGCTGATCGTCACATAAAGGCGACAGTTGCTATCCTGGAAGGGAACAGCAAGCCCAGTCGCTAGCTCAGGACACTTGGTGCTGAGGGAGCCGGTCTTGAACTAGATCATCATGTCGAGGCCGGGGGGGCAATCGTGATGTGTGGATGGCGATGATGATGAGCCGATCCGAATAATGATGATGAGGCGATGATGAGCCGATCGTCATATAAAGGCAATGGTTGTTATCCCGGAAGGGAATAGCAAGCCCAGTCGCTAGCTCAAGACATTTGGCGCTGAGGGAGCCGGTCTTGAGCTAGATCATCACGTCAGGGCCCGAGGGAAGCCGATCGTGATATGGGGACGGCAATGCTGGGAAGCCGGTCCAATAATATATTGGCGAGGCGATGATGAGCTGATCGTCATATAAAGGCGATGGTCACCATCCAGGAAGGGATGATGAGCTTTGTCGCTAGCCCATATAAAATCTGTTGAGTTGCTCCTTTTTTGTCTTCATCTTCAGTGCAGCTCAGCTTCCTTTGTCTTCGTGTTGAACTCCGCTTCTTAAGAAGACTATTTGAAGAAGTCCTTGCAATCTCCCCTTTGATGTCTTCTTGGCAATTTATTCTTTGATGTCGTGGAGTTGAGGGATCTTCAGCATTTTGCATGTAGTCCTTGCCTTCCAGAAGTAGCTCTTGATCATCTTGAATGAAGTCCGATGACGCCTTTAGAATGAATGTTCGTTGATTTACAGGCGCGCATGAGATTCATCTTTAGTACATGAATACTTGAATCCTCAAAGTGTAGCCTTTTCGACTATTTGAAGTGGTTGCTTTTGAGGAGACCTTATCGGTGGCACAACGGAAAATTGTGGTTGGCTTGTGAGCGCATCTGACCATTCGATTTGAAGCTGACTTGACAGTTTTGATGATTTGAGAGAGTAGAGAGTCATTGTTGATTTTTGTGGTGGATGACATAAGTGTCCAAGAATGATTTGTTGAGAGTAAACATCATGTGGACCACTCTCCCACTAATGATGATCCGATGAATCGGGGCGTCATGCTACTATTCTTTTATTCTGGGTAACAAAACATAAAACAAACAGAAAGGTAAAAACAAATCGGAGACACGATGGTGTTTTGTTATCACAACATCAATGTAAGCACTGATGTGTGGCCTGCATAAAATCATAGAAGCGTTACAACTCTAACCGGACTTCCAGCCAGTCATTGTGAAGCATCTGAAGTAGATGTCACTCTGGTTGTTATGGCATGGTCTCAAGAATCAGCAATGAAAATGGTAGCCCCTTAAGGCCGCGTAGACGCCCGTTATCATCATTGTAATGATAAACTCTAAAGCGATGACCTTAACATGTTGGTGATTTCTATGTTGCAACATCAGGCCTTCCTTCCAATCATTGGTCTACATCTATAGTAGATGAGCCCTATGAAAGTTCTTGCAAGTCACTTAGATCTGCAACTAACTCTAAAAGTGTGTTTGTGTCCTAGAAAATTCAAAACATTTGGGAGAGAGATAACTAGACACAACATGATCAATGAAAGTTCAGTGGCATGGGGTTGAGGGTCACTGTACTCCGTATCACTCGCCTTAGAAGGAGACAGTGATAAGGGATGAGGTTCCCTGTGAAATATGATTAAACACATGTCGGTTGAGAGACAAGTGAGTGGTCTAGGGTAGGGTTGTGCATGCGCCGTTTGGACAAAATGCAGCTACTTCTACCCGGGATCTAAATAAATTCAGTCTTGCACTTGTGGGAAATTGTCTGGAGTATTTGAGTGACTAAGAGTTATTCTCTCAATTGAAAGCGCAATAGAGGTAGCAGACTTGGCAGTGATTATTGTTCTCTTGCTCACTTGAGCTTTCTGCTACCTCACTCTCATAGTGTTCATTCACCCACTCACCCTCGACTTTGTCCCTTGGGTAGGCTTAGTTGGGTTTACAAATCCATTGGGACTTCTCTCTCATTGATCTGTTTCTTTATTTTCTCTCTGTACTCCCCCTCAATTAAAGCACTAAGTAGGATGTGTTTGACGATGATTGAGGCTTAGGAGGAGAACTTTTAAAATCCCCCCCTCAATATCTGCATCCTTGTGAGAATCCTTTCATTTTACATTGTTTGACACCAGGAAGAGAAAAATGAAACTCCCCCTCAAAAGTTGCAAGTTGTGTTGTTTGTTACCCGGGGAGTAAAGTAGAAGACTCTCCCTTTGAATGTGCTTTCTTCATTGTTTGGCGCCATGAGGAGTGAAAAAGAAGCACCCCCCTCAAAATATTTACTTGTTGTTTATTCTTGGCGTATGTTGATGTTGAGGTGTGCATTTATTGATTTTCAGCTCATTGAGGAGTATACACGCCATGCCAATACTCCCCTTCATAATGTGCACACTAGTTGATTGCTCAGAGCTCGTGTTCATACTCGTCATGTGTGTGGAGCAATTGGATCAGTTACCACACATGACAGACCTGCAAGGGTTAAGAAACCTTTGGTACTGATTTCAGGGTGGGTCCATCCCTTTTAGCACAAAACAAATTTTGGAATTTTTGTTTTATTTTAGTTCCTAAATCGGTCTCTTTTGAAGCGTTGAGTGAGCTACATGACTGGGATTCTGATTTAGAAACCCATTTTTGAGTTATTGCAGGTGTATGAGAATTTTCAGCGCTGGTGAATGATGGAACAGATTTCTGAGAAGTAAAGATTTTCTCCCTTGATAACTGTTTCAGGTGTTTGGCTGAATAAACCTTGAGGGGATAAGTCAGACAAACACCATCCCAAACAGCATAGGTTGTAGCTTCAAATCTTTTCATTTCCGGTTTGCCATCATTCACATCACAATGAGATTTGGAAGCCTTAACCCTTTTGCTTAGGTTTCTCAGGCTTGCTAACCTCATTACTTGAATGGAAATGACGTCATTTGGCTAAATGAATTTTAAAAAGAAAACGACGCTATGTCGTCTTCTTTCAGCTGAAGCACACCAGTTCCGCCGGCATAAAACCATGAAAGCTCTAGGGGCGCCGAAATAAACATGACATAAATATACCTTTAGTACTCCAGCGAAGGGGTGGTGCCGGCACTGGCTCGCCCACCCCTGGTTCCGCCACTGCTTGTAGCAAAAGGCTACTGACGTTCCCTAGCTGACTTTAAGCGAGAAATTGGATTTGAGTTATCCACTGCATGACTCAATATGGCTACATGGCTCTATGTCTTGCTTAGCTTCTTTTACTTTAGATTTATTAATGTGTTAATTTGGCTTTATGTGTTAACTTGTTAGCTGGATGTATATATAGACATGTTTAAACATCTTTTAAATTGGGTAGTGTTTTATGTTACTCTTTCAAGTTGATGTATTTTGTGTAATTTATAAAATTTCGTATGGATGAAACTTGTACTTGAAGCTGTTGTATCATGCACTTTTCGAAAGACTGTATGTATATATTAATACATATGACGTCGGTAATCTATCTGACCGACGTTATATGTATTATTTTTTTAAAAAACAAATTGGGCTTGTTACGACGGTTATTGAGCCAAACCGACGTAGTACATATATATTGAAATTACTTTTGACGTCGATTTTCTGCGAGAACCGACGTGGTAGATGTAATTTCTTTTTGAAAAATACACTTTTTACGTCAGTTTTGTGTAAGAACCGACTTGTAGATTTATTTTATTTTTGAGAATTACACTTTTTTCGTCGGTTTTAGAACCGACGTGAAAAGTTTGTGCCTATAACGTCTCCCACTTACACGTCACATACAAAACCGACGTGAAAAGGTCAAAATAACCGACGTGAAAAGCCCATTCTCTAGTAGTGAACAATGATATATGCGTAAATATTCTGAGACTGAGAGTCTTACTACACATTCACTTAAAAACAATATTTATATGCCTAGGAAATGTGTTGATGTGACCTGAGCATGATTGAGTTCCTTTATTGAGGTGGCCCAATTCAACACTTTACTACCTTTCCTAATAAAGCTAGTCAACTAATAGGTTACAAAGGTGCCAATGAGCCGAAATACATTCGATACTCATATTAAATATCTGGACAAAATAGCTACACAAATGCAAATATATTTAACAGGATTGGACACCATAAAAGTTCCAACAAATAATAATTATTATTGTTGTTGCTGTTATTATTATTATTATTATTATTATTATTATTATTATTATTATTATTATTATTATTATTATTATTATTATTATTATTATTATTATTATTATTATTATTATTAGTATTATTATTATTAATATTATTATTATTAGTATTGTTATTATTATTATATAATAATAATTACTATTATACAGAGTAATTATAATTATAATTAAAGAAGTAAATATTATAATTATAATTATAGAAATAAGTATAAAAAAAATATAATTACAAATATAATTATAGAAATAATTATAATCAGTGCATTAAGTATATTAATAATTATACCTATTGTAATTTTATTATTTATTATAATTATGATTATAATTATAATTCTCTAAATATAATTATAATTATATTTATAATTACAATTATAATAATTATAATTATAATTATAATTATAATTAATAATTATAATTATAATTTTAGAAATATTCAAATCAGATCCAATCAAAAGGATTCAAATCAGATCAGATCAAAAAGATTCAGATCAGGTGAAGAGAACATCTTCTCAATCCAATGTATGCATTTAACTATGTCACCATTCTCTGCTTCAATTTTGATAAAAAGTACTCCCTCCGTCCCATTTAAAGGTTCCCGTACACTATTCTCCGGTCAACGTGCATTGCTCTTAATCTTTTACTTTATATATCAAAATTTTATGAAATCAAAATTATTTTTGGCAGGTTTTGTAGCGGTTTTAATGTAGTTTCTGAATATGTAAATTTTATTTTCTAAAAATAATTCTATTGATGACAGGGATCAGTTAACTTTATGGTCAGTCAAACATCGTAAACCGTGTGGTAACCTTGAAGTGGGACGGAGGGAGTAAATGCGTGTTTTCACTTGCGTATGAAATGGCATTGACAACTGGAGAGGCGTAGATCACTACCCACACCTAATTAGGATGTTTTTACTTGAATTGAAATTTGTTGATCTGGTCTAAACTGGTCACATCTGGTTTGGTAAATGTCTAGTGTATGAGTATTTTATAATTGTTCAAGTCTAGTATGATCTGGTCTCGTCTAATGTAGTCTAGTCTGGTCTAGTCTAATCTGGTCTGAGACTGAAATAGTCTAACTAAAAACATCCTTAAAACTTAAGTATCAAATTGGCTAATAATTAAGAATATTTTCAATTGAACTATTTTAAGTTCGAAAATGTATCTCACATGGATATGATTTAATTTTTATTTCTTCCCTTAACGTTCTTATTTTTTACTCAAGAATCAGTTCGCTGACAGGCTGCTTATAAGCAACCCATTTACGCCTTTGAATGAGAGTTTTGGGTCAAACTCCAGTCTATTTAACCCACAGATCCTGTTGGTGTGAGGGAGGTTGATGAACCAGATCCCCGGTACTCAAGTTAATCACTCCTTATACCTTATTACAATGGTCACTAGTAGTTTTTATGTCCTTTTGAGCTAAAACCACCTCCAGTTTTCTGGAACATCCTCAAGTTTTCTTGCTTTGTTTCGTTCACTGGAACAATCGATTGAGTGCTCAAATTGTTGTTCGTAGCCACTGTACCGTATCCTCTGAAATTGTCCTTGCAGTGCTCCTAGCACCGTGAGAGGCAACACATACGTTTTAAGGAAATTGTGTATTACACAAGCTTTGGTTTTCTATCATATCTTGTTTATGTATCCGTTGGCTATTTTATTTAATTAATTATTTTATTTTCCGAATAAACACACCCATTAACCCAACAGTTTCATCCCGTTACAAATAGTTTTTGTGTGGCATTAAAATGGATAAGGATAGAAACTTAGGGTGTAACACTCACCCCGTCCCATCTGGCCGGTTCGGGACAGATGTCACTGTCATTTATCATTTAGCAAAACTTTCCAATTAAATTAGAAAATCATTTAATAAAATGTAATCATAATCGCTTTATTGACGAACATGTCACAAGAAAACTTGATTTGAGGTATGAATAATAAAATTTTGGAACCAAAATAATACAATATTTATTTTTAAGAATTGTTGGTTGTACCAACTTAAAACATGGAAATAAAAACAACTACATTGTCGTACTCTCCAGATGTCTCGTCGTCCCAGGCTCCAACTTGAATCTCTTATTCACCTACGTGTCCTACGTGTAGAAAAAACTACACGCTCAGCAATGAAGAGTGGTACTATAATATAACATGTAATAATCATGTATCTATATTTGCTACTAAAATATATGTCAAAGAAGCAATAATACCATTATAGTCCATTTACACTATTAAAACGGGTGAGTGAAACATGCATATCACACATTATCATCATAGAAGTCAAATTTAGCTCACTATTTTTCATATAACTAGATTTTCACCCGTGCGATGCACGGGACATATATTAACACTATTAGTTAATGAGTGAATGAATGCAAAGCGTATAGCTGTGATACACATATAATTATTATCAAGGGACAAATACTTATGAGTCATAATTGTTACAATTCCTTTTATAGAATAAGGGAAAAATAAAGCATATATACAATAAAATTCACAAACACTAAGAGCTCGTTTGGTAGAAGGAAAATCGGCTGGTTTGGCTGATTCTGCTGAAATTTCTGAAGTTCTGGCTGAAGTGGCTGCATTGGCTGATTCTGCTGATTTAAGAAAACAATATTTTTAAAATATATTTTATTAACAAAATAAAGAAAAAAATATATGTATAAATAGCTACAATGATCATCTACAGTAACATCAACCAATACAGGCAGAAAAGTAACTTCAGCCTTACTTTTTCTGATTATTACACAATTCAGGGCGCTAAAGCAAAAATTACGTGTTGGTGGAAAAGTTGGCTGATAAGCTTGATAAGCCGAAAAAGGGCGTTACCAAACGGCACCTAAATATTTTGAAACTTGTAAACAACATCCATAGTGTGATAGTTTTTCCCCATCTTCATTTTGATGAAAACGTTAGATGATTTGTTGTGATGAGGCCACGGAACTTCCTGATCATTTTGATCACCAATTTTTGTACACAAAAAAGAATTACATCTATCTTAAAAAATTATTAAGATAAATATATGATATGAATTTATTCATTTTATTTTTATCATTATACATTTTAATAATTAAAATAAAATTTATAATAAATATAAATATAATGAAGCCAACAATTTTATCATTAAAATTTGGATAAAACATGGCCTAATTTGTTATTTTTAAAAAAGTAAAATAAAATACAGACCTTTTAATGTTGGACCCTTGCAGTCTTACCCAATACTTAGGGTTGGTTTGCAACTACTTTTAAAAAAGCACTTCTCAGCTTTTGGCTTTAAAAAAGCACTTATTTTCCCAAACACTACAACTTTTATTTTCCTCGGCTTCCGCGTCAAAAGTGCTTTTACTTTTTCTATAACACAAAAAGCACTTATTTTACCAAACACTACCCACTTTTACTTTTCAAAATCACTTTTTTCTCAAACACTATCAACTTTTATTTAATCACTTCTCTCCATTTCATTAAAAAAAGCACTTTTTTAAAAGCAGAAGCTGTTGCAAACAGACCCTTAAAAGGGGTATATTTTGGATACATCAGAAAGGCTATATACAGAGATATACCTAGGGATGGACTCAACCGGGCCGGCCCGGAACCGGCCCTGCCCGCCACTGTGCGGGCCCGGACCGGGAACGGTTGGCCGGTTCCGGGCTTTTACCCGTGTGGGCGGTTCGGGCGGGCCGGGCTTGGGCCCTCTTTTTGTTGAACCGGCCCGGGCGGTTCCGGCCGGGCTCGGTTCATTTTTTTTTCAATTTTTTTTTCTTTTCCTAGGGTAGGGGCTGTAGGGCTGGGTGTTTTGGGGAGGTTTGGGGGGTGGGGGGGGGGTCAGGGGATAACAAGAAAGCCAAAAAAATTAAACATTGAACCGGGCCCGGAACGGTTAGGCCCGGACCCGGTATCAACCCGGGCCGGTTCCGGGCCCATGTAACCGGGAAAAAAGCCCGCCCGGGCCCGGCCCGGAACCAGAACCGGACCAGGTCCATCCCTAGATATACCTACGTATTAAATATGGACACTTGCCCATACATCATATGACTTACAATTACCCGCCTCCTCCGTATTTAATCTTAAGTATGGGCGTATGGAGTATTATATAATACGGAGTAGTGAATTGTGTTTGTATTAGGGTTGTAAACGAATCAAATCGAGTCGAATATTGTGATTTTTTATTTGTATTTGTTTAATTTTTCCGAATTCGAATTCGAATATGAAACGAATATTATTTTCGATTTGTATTTGTATTTATTTAACAATACGAATATTTAACGAATCATATACGAATATCGAATCGATTTGATCATAAGTTAAATATTAGTCAAATATCACTTTAAAACAACTTTTCCCTATCTTTTATGTTATGAATGCATGCTATGGTTTAAAATTTAATGGATCGGTGCATTTTTAGGTTTTGCACAAAGTACTAAAGTGAACTTTGTAACATTACATTTTTCTTTATGAATCAAAATCGCAAATCGAAATAAAATTTTTTGTTTTGTTTATAACCCTCATGATACTTCTGTTTATAGGCTGCACTTCGAAGGTATAACTAGCTTTTAAAAGTTATTATAGTATTATTACTACTACTATTGTTATTACTATTACTATTACTATTATCACTATTATTAATCGAATATAATTAATTAACATTCGAATCGAATATACTGATATTCGTATTTGTATTTGATAACAATTCGAATCACTTTTAGTATTCGTATTTGAATTTGAATTTTTCGAATTCGAATCGCCTTATACGAATACAAATCCCGAATGTAACAAAAATTATTTGATTCGTATACAACCCTAGTTTGTATACAGCTATAGTTTGTATACAACTATATACATGGGCGGATCTATGTTGGGGCAGGGGTGGGCTCCAGCCCAGCCCAATTTATTTTTATTATTATAGGTATAGGTTTAATTTCCAGCCCACCTCAAAATTAATGTCTAGCCCAGCCCAAGCCTACCAACTTTGTAATTCTATTTGATTATTAATTGAATTTTTTCAGTAGATTGTAAAATAGTTTTTATTTATTATAAATTTATAATGATTAAAGATAGAATTAAAGATTAGAAAATGATTTATTTATTATGCAATTAAAGAATAGAGAACGATGCATTTACTGTTTAGGCATGTAAGAACGGATTCAAAATCTCAATTCAATTTTAAAATTGGGAATACTTATTAGTTTATGTACATCGACTATTTTTACTTGTTAGGTTTATACTTTTATAGAAGTATTTTAATTCATATAGATAAATACTAAAATCTTTAATAATCAATAATAAAATTATAAATCACACTAAAAACGTTTAAATTTTAGATATACTACCTCCATCTCGTTTTATTTAGCCATCTTTGACTCTTTAGTCAAAGATGGTAAACTTTGATCCATCATTTTAACTCATGTATTAATGTGAAACTTACTAAATTTATACTTTTATGATAAACTTTTTAACAAAGAACATTTCCATTTCATTTTCATATTATCAATTTTACTGTATAAATATATAGTCATTCAGAGTTTAACTTCTTTGACTTGAAAAGTCAAATTAGTCTTAATAAAAGTGGGCGGAGGTAGTATATAGTTTGTTTCTATAATTTATAAGTTATCAATATGCTCGAGTCCTGATCAAACTGAACATGACTATGCTCGAATTTAGCTTGAATAACTATTCAAACTCAAAAAAATAACGGCCGCTTTTTTTTTGTAAAAACAAACTATTTAAACTAAAATTTAGCCCGTGTTCGAGATTGAAGCTCATTAAGATTTGGTCATTAAATTAAATTCGAAATCACGATCGAACTCGTGTAGTTCGAAAAAAAAACTCAGTTCAATAACTATCGGTCCTAAGCTAAACCTTTTTGTATGCAGTAAGGAAATTTTTTATTGTTTAGCCCACCCCACCCCTCATTCCTGTATCCGCCCCTGACTATATAGTATATACTCTATTCTACTCAAGTACGGAGTATATAACATTATACGTATAATTTTATAATCTGGAGCATAAAACTGTGTTTATTGTATTTTTCAACCTGGAAACTTAAATTTGTAATTTCAACAATAAGAAGTGTGTATCCTTTAAAAAGAAACTATAACAAGTGTGTGCTGGGGTTTTCCAAACTGGTAATTGTGAACTGTTTTTGTATACAACAATATGCTCTGTTTGTTAGCTTAAATACAAACGAAGAATTCAGATAATATTGGTTGTAAAACTATCTGGTCTTACATATTCTAGATTTCTAGTGAAATGGTTGAAGGAGTCATTTTTATTTGGCTGTTGTAGGGTACTTTTTTCAAGCCCAGTTCTAGTTGGTAAAGGAGTCATAGTTTATCCATGGAAAACTGAAGCAAGTAGATTTTAATTCTTCTTATCCTCTTCCACGACAGATTCTTCCTCATACTTCATGGTAGAAAAGTAAACAAAAATAGATTGCTAATCTTTCTCAAAAATATTCACCTACGAAAAAAGAATTTACATTTTTCATATTGTTTTCCTCGCACTTGGCTGCAGAAGAGTGAACAAATTAAGCTTTTATCCAAGTCACTACGAATTTACATTTTTCAAACATGGCTTAAATGACTCCATCCAAATGAAAAACTTCTATCTCAGTAGTGTATAAGCACAAGTTCAAAGAACATAGCATAGATATCAAAATACCAATCAAGAAAGCCCAAAGAGATTTTAGAAGCCAACCTAGTAAACATGAGCCAATATCAGTGGCAAAGATAAGGGTTCTTAATATATAAGAAGTTTTTAATAGAATTAATTCAGTTTATTAAGTATAATAAACAAAACAACAAAGATGAAGTATATATACATATATGCATAATTCTTCAAAAGTATATGAATAGAATTTATAATTCTTATATATAAATATTAGGGATGTTAATAACATCACAAATTATTATCGTATCAAGTAACTGGATGCATAAAAAAGTATTTTTGCATTTGTAAATGGAAAATTTAAAGTTTTCCTACCGTAATGTCAGTTTGTTCATCACAAATCATTTAATCCTATGAAAATTGGAAATTAAATGAAGATGATGTTAAAATGAATTACAAAGAACCAATTGACCTTGTTTAATTTTTTTGATCAGAATACCATATGGTGTACATTTGAAGTATTCAAACTGAATCCAAATGGACACATTTATCCACAACTAGGCACATTTACCAAAATACGGGCCATACTATTTACCAAACTCACCATACTATTTACCAAACTCACAGTATCTAGCTTGAGTTTGAATACTTGATTGGACACCGTATGCTCTTCGGTGTCCAATTTTGACTAGTGCACATAAACACTAAATGATATCATTTGTAAAACTAGCAGAGTAATACTAATCTGTACCTATCTTGACCATGTATCTTCATTAAACTAACAAATATTCATAATATGGCTGTTCATCCAATACCAAATACTATTCAGTCTTGACTACTCATCCAATTACTATTCAATAAAGGGAAAACGACTTGGAGAAGAAATATCAAACAGAAAACAGAGGCAGCAGTTGAGTCCCATCCCATCCATAGATTGCAGCAGAACACCTATAAGAGACAATAGCCAAATGCATGAAAATCCAAAAAAAATAATTTTATTAGAATTTTATAAAGTATACAGGGGCAGAACAAATGAAAACATAATTAATCAGATCAGGCAAAAAAGGTAGGATGAAAATGAACTACATTAAAAGGTAAAAGATTATTAGTTTTTTATTAAATTGTTTAAATTTTGCCCAAATTAATACACTTCCAGATGGAAAAAAAACTCAGGTTTATTACTTGTAATATAGTTTATTCAATAACTACATTACAATCATTAAGCCTTTAAAGAAGAACAAACTTACCAATCCTTATGCCCTCAGATAACTCTGCAACAAATCATGACGTTGAACCAGATTATTGGCACCTCTCGCAAGTTCTGGTTCATTATAGAACCAGAATACAAAATCCATCTGCTCATGGGTAAGGTGAGCAATATCATTAGCATTAATAGGGATCAAGTTATTCGGAGGAAGCGAACCTACTGGATATGACTGTAGTGCAAATGGATGGTTGGGGGGAGGGAGTACAGAAGGATGTCCTCTTTTGATCTTGCACACGGGCTTTAGGTGGTCAATCCGAGTGCTATTGAATGCTCTTGCACGCCCGGCGTTAATTTCAGCATTAATTTCTGCTGCCAGAACCTGAATCTCTTCACGAATGTTGACTAACTGTTCGCTGAATTGACCCACCAAGGCTTCCTTCAACTGGTTCATTTTATCATTCACCGCATCATGCATTTGCTGCTTGAATTCAGTTTGCCCATTCATGATCTGGATAAGCATCCCTTCATGTCTTTCTGACATTCTCCTGAACTCTGCTATGAAGGTTTGCATGTTTGGGGTTTGGGGTTGTGAATACTTTGTTACAACAGAATGGTTGTGTGCAATGGAGTTTGCCAATTCAACATTAGATACGATGTTCTGTTTCATTCTGTATAGCTGTAACAGGGACGTTAAGTGATTCATAGATTGAACGACATTCTCAGCACTTGGGATTTGATTCTCTGGAATTGCAGCTATCCTAGGAGGAAGGATATCATTCAGAACATCATACCCAAGTGGTGGAAGTTCAGCAATAGCATCCATTCTTTTCCTAAAGAGATCCCTAACAGAGGAAAACCAAATTTGAAACTTCAAATTAAATAAACCCATACAGAAGGATACACATCTAGACAGATGTAAACAAAATGATACATATCTAATTTTTATCACATATGATTAAAAATATGAACTCAAATATTAATATGCATCTGAATAAATACACAAAAAATCTGCAGACGAAACCAAAATCTGCATTTGATGCCAAATCTGCGGACGAAACCAAAATAGTGAACACAATAAAATACTGAATTCAAAGCTGCAAAGATCTGATATATACCATGTCCGAAAATATGAATTCACATTTATAAAGATCTTAGCACAAATAACACAAATCTGATTTACAGATCTTTCAAATTACGCAGTATTTAATTACTTACACAGTACTACACATCTGATTTAACACTATAAAGATCTTTCACATCGTAGTATTTAATTACGCAGTACTACGAGTACTACGTACTACATCTGAACACAATGTTAAATCTGATTTACAGATCTTATTAAAAGATTGATGAGAATGAATTGCCCATTGGTTAAAAATTATTTGCATCCTTCAGCCAGTATATATACCCATTCGGCCACAGTAGCAAACCATCTCCACAGCCAACAAGTCACTACTCTGTATGTTTTGAATTAATGGTAGGTTCATCAATCAATAAGGAATGTGGCCTTTGTTTAGGGCGTTGATAAAACCAAATCCAATTGGTCTTGAAGGGTTAAGATGGTGAGACTCTACAAGGTGCTTTGCTAGGGGAGGGCAGATACTGGAAATGGTGTTGCTTGACAAGAGGTGATTTTTATCTTTGATTATTACAATGGTTTTGTGATAGTTTTTACTTGGTGATTAACATTAGTTTGTATTAACAGGGAGAACACATTTATGCAATCATCAAAAGACTACACCCGGCCATGTACAAGACTATAATCAAAGAACAATGAGTGTATGTCCATGTAAAAATATAAGTGGCTGATTGTGGCATAGAATTTAATCTCCGTTCAAATAAATATATTGATTTCAGAACTTGATGAATCTCATAATTAAATAGTATAAATACATCATGAATTATAAACTCGGGTGACATCCAAAAAAGTTTGACTAATTAATGGATAAAGACTAAAAACTAATTAAAAGTATTAAATTTCAGATCAATCAAGTACAAACAGGTATGACAAATATACCACAAAGAAAAACAAGAGGGCTGAGATCCTGAGGTTATATCTCAAGACATGGTAGATGTACCACTGGTCGTGTGCAAACGATTGACATAAACCCCACTCTTTAAACTTGTGAACCAATACGGTCACCTTAAAAATGATGAGTTAGTAAGTCCATTTTTGAGGAGACCAGATACCTTCCAGCCCAGTATAAACATAAATTTAAAAAAAAAATCAAGATATATCACAATCACAAGGTCTGTTTATGCCAAACGTATAACATTTGGAGAATAAAAATCTATCAAGCCAAGTCCGACCCAAGTCCATAACAAGAAACAATAAGATTTGATATCCTTGAGTATCACTTTAGCCTTCGTAGATCTATTAATCCAAATATTTATAAATCAGATAGATCTTATTAGGCAGAGTTTGAAACTGTTAGTTTGAATCAGTTAATCTAACTCGGCCTTTGTAGAAAATACGAAGTATATAAAAAAACGAATTAAGGGATAACAAAAACAACGAAGGAAAATATGCAAGGAAAATATTTTGTACAAACAGGTTTTGATATTCCATTATCGCATAATAGAGAACACATGCAGGCCAAGAAATAACAACAAATCTAAACAAAACAGAAGATCTATCACAATCCAATTGGTTTTTGGGAAATCGTATAGATCTTAATCCATGTCACATACAAGTTCAAAATAGAAGGAATAATGAGGTCTGAGATCATCTGTTATCACTCAGCCTTCGTACCAAATGAATACAAAAGGTAGCGTCGTGGATTAAAAGGCAGACATAAGTTCTATACATGAGTTCTATCCGTTATCACTCAGCTTCATGTGTACCTTTTTTACATCCAAGTCACTATACGAAGGATACATGAGTTCTAACTACATGATGTACCTTTAATAAACAAAGGTAGCGCCGTAGTAGTGGTGGATTAAGAAACCACCGGCCAAACGGTAGACGAACTCCGATGTTCTTCTCTATTGCTCAGCCGTAAGACAAGATCGGCAAAACAAAACGATGAGAAGGGTCATGAATAGAGAGAAACGGTTAGGTTAGGTTGTTGGGCTGGGTTTTATGTGCAATGGGTCGGAAAATAGGACTACTAATGGGTTTTACATAATAGCACTTAAATATTATTATTATATTTAATGAAGTCTTATTAACAATTCGAATTTTATTGAAATATTAATTATGTTATAATATATTTTAGGATTAATAGCTTATTTTATCTCAAATTATCATCAAATTCATAAATTTATCCTATTATTTGACTTTTATAAAAAAAAAACTCCACCTTCATGTTTTTCAACAATTATGTTTTTCTTTTTTGTTTTTTCAATTACACATTTTTATCAATAAGATATAAGCAATACAAGTTTGTAAAATAAAAACTAGAATGAAGCGAAAAATATGAATATAAATATGATTTTCTTCTTAAGTTTTACTAATTCATTCATTGAAAGTGTAATTGTGAGACACAATAAAGTATGTTTTTTTAATGAAATTGAGAATATTTGATAGATCGAAATTTGATAATAATTGAGGATATATTTAACCAACAATCCCATAATCTATGCCTTATGTGGTCTAATTTATTATTATATCTGAAATTAGAATTTATGAATAGTATTATTGGTATAATAATTTTTTAATTGTTATGATTACCAATCTATGAGTCTTCATTATCATTTCTTTAATTATAATTTATTATTCATGTTACGTCTATAACAATTTGCATTCATTTACACATGAACTAATAATTACTACAAATAATATCATATCGCTATTACATTTAAAGTCCGCTTACTAACACTGTTATTCCACTTATCAGGTTTATCAGCTAATTTTCTCACCAAACACGTAACATTTGATTTCGCGTGACGAAATGTGTATTAATAAGAAAAAGTAAGGTTGGACTTACTTTACATATAATTTTTTCTTTATTTTATTAATTAAATCGATTTCAGTGTTATCTAACGGCTCTTTAATACCCCGTGCATCGCACGGGTGAGAATCTAGTTCGGATCAATACACAAATGATACACCTCTGATATATACCATATCCGAATCGAATATATTAATTCAGATATAGATTAAGGGGAGAAGAACAGTACTTATGAATACATACAGGCGAGGTGATTCAGGGAAGATGTTGAGAGACCGCTGGATTAGAACCGTTCAAATGGGGTGATGCTCTGGTAGAGTTAGGTTTTTTATACTTAGGGTTAGTTGGGTAGATATTTAAGGAGTGTTTGTGATTGCTTAAAAAAAACGCTTTTCAGCTTTTGGCTTAAAAAAAGCATAAAAGGGTGTTTTCAAATGACAGCTTCTGCTTAAATTAATCACTTAAAAGCTAAAAGCTGGAAGCAGATAGAAAGGTGCTTTAAACTCCTTTTCACTTTTTCTATTACACAAAAAGTATTTTTTTTCCAAACATTACCAACTTTTACTTTTTCAAAATCACTTTTTTCTCAAACACTGCCAACTTTTACTATTAATCACTTTTCCCAAAATCGCTTTAAAAAATCACTTTTTTAAAGTTGAAGCAATTGCAAACACTCCCTTAATACGGAATACTTATAATGGGTAGGGTGGGACGAAATTGGGCTAGGTTGGTTCGAAACGGGTTTGCTTAGGGTCGAAATTGGGCTGTGTTTGATTTAAAAGATAAAGAACGTGTTTATCTAATCACCCATTCTATATACAACCCCTCATTTGCTAACCAAACACATATATTTTCGGATAAGGTATACTCTTTTTTATAATTCCTATTATGCCCTGAAACCTCCTCTCATCTCAGTCGAACGGATCCACACCAGCAGGTAAAAACGAATATGGGGGACGAAAAGAGGTGAAGCCGGTGTGTTGAAGTCCTGCCCGGCTATCCTCCCAATAAAGTATACAATATTTATATTGCCAGAGATAGATTAGATCCAAAAATAGGAATTGATGTAGATTGGCAACACCCTGCAAATCTCAAAAGGTGCTTCAGAGCAGGTCAAATAGGTGCTCCTTTCTAGTCTTCTCCACTTAAAATGGTAACTAGCACTTGAGCACTGAATGGATAAAAACCAAGGAAATGATGATGCAAATGAGAACTTTGCTGAAATAAGTCATGCTACGGGATAAAGTTCATCACGGCCTGCTTATTATTGTCTTTTGATATATTAGATTAGATTATTAATTATTCTCAATTGAATAACAAGTTTGCTGAAATACGCAATGGTGAAAGGTGAAGTAAGTAGGTAGTTTGTTCGTCGCCGAAGAAGGGTGTCGACCTGCGGGCTTTGCTATAATAATAAGAGGGAAATTTGGAAATTTGAGTTTAATTAATTTATTAATATTTAATTATGTGGTTGTGATTAGTAAATTAGGGAGTGTGAATAGAATTACCCTTATCTAATTTGATACGAGTATTACGTAGTATTTAATTTTGGTAGTTGGGTTCAAATGGGCTGAAAATAACAAATTCAGATGGGTTTTGTTCACATTTGGGCTATCTTTGGCACAAGAACTGGGTCTCTGTGGTTTCAAGAAGCCCAAACTTGCCTCTGCTGCTTCATTCACGACTCTCAATTCGTCAATCGTCACCTTGGCTTGCCTCTCCCCCTATTGGCTTGTCACCTAAGTTGCACGGAAACGTGAAAATCACGAGAAAACGGGAAACGGGGAACGTCAATGTTTGCTCTAAAAGGCTTATTTGGAGAGTTTTCAAAAAGTTTCCGAGAGTTTCCGAAACAGGAAATGTACTATTTCCGAGAGTTTCCGCGCTACATCGCTCGTCACTTTGACCACTTGTTCTAAACAAAAAGAATTGATTGATTTGGCTGATTCTTCTAAAAATTTTATAAAATTCTGGTTGAAGTGGCTGCATTGGCTGATTCTGCTGATTTAAGAAGTTTTTTTTTTAAAATGTAGTTTATTAATAAAACAAAGAAAAATTATATGTAAAAATAGCTTAAATGATCATCTACAGTAACTTCAGCCAATATAGCCAAAAAAGTAACTACAACCTTACTTTTTCTGCTTATTACACAATTCAGCATGCGAAAGCAAAAGTTACGTGTTTCGTGAAAAAGATGGCTGATAATCATGATAAGCCAAAAAACAGTGTTGCCAAACGGCCTCTTAATCTCTCGTTTATCAAATTGATCTAAATAGGAGTAAAAAAGTTTTGAATTTTTAAAATATGATTCTCATGTTTTTATTCTTTACAGATGAATAATTTCTGCCAAATTTAGTAAAAACTGTCATGTTTAAAACTTGATAATGCCAAATTTGGCAGAAATTACTCATATTAAAAAAATAAACACATGAAAGTTGTATTTTAGAATTTTAAACCTTTTTTACTTCTATAGTTCTATTTAGGAAATTTTCCGCTTATCTTATTATTCCAAAAAGGTTGAATCTCCAACCTCAAAAACCTTCATGTACCGACCCGACATGACATATGTGAGGGCCGTGAGGGTATAAATCACGATGATGCATTCAACCACTAATCCATTATACTCGTATGCACCGGAGGTCCAATCTAGCTGCTGCAGATTTTGATCTTTGGTCATTCCTCCGTTTCTTTTCCACCACTGAACCAACTAAGCTACATGTGTTAGTAAACTCTCTTTTGTCTTATTTATTTTATTTAGGGTGTATCCTTTTATTTTCATATTTCCCCCTAAGTTCTATTGTTGAGTTTAATCCAACACGATATAGTAAATATAGATATAATATGGTATGAATGCACTGTTTTTACGTGGAAACCCGAAAGGGAGAAAACCACGGGACTTTTTAGGCTAATGTCCAAGCCCTCTCTTTCTCATTAGGACTCTCCTCACCATTACATAGTACAATTTGATCTCCCATTAATGGAGTATTGAGCTAGCTTGAGAGAAAATAAGGAAGAAGAAGCTAAAAGAGGATCCCTAAACATGTGGGAAAGCCCCATATTTATAAGGGTAAGGGAAAGGGGGGGAATCTAACCTAATGGGCCAAGTGGGCTGAAATGGGCCCAAAGGCCGAAACAACCCTGAAAGGCTAAAACGGGCCTCACTGATCGGGCTCCGTACTACGTACAGTCTCGGGCTCCTGAACAGTAACGTACCAGGATAATATATACCTCAACACAAGTCCCCGGTTTCTTGAGTAGTGAGCGGGCGAATCTGCTCCAGAAAGTATACTCTTGTCGGCGCCCTTCCTTGAATATGTGTCTTCAAGGAGTCTCGATACACACAACCTCAGTCTTCGGAGCAAGGCTTCACAATGCCTTGGCCTAGGTGCGAGGGATTGGGGCGTTCGGCCCAAAGATGCCCGACTCGACTTCCTTTGGACGTTTGACCCCTAGAAACTCGGCCTAGATGTGTCTTTGCTTTTGATTCACGACCCGGTAGCAGTCCTCAGAGTCGTCATATAGCGACTATCCTCGGCCTATTTCTAGAGACGTTCAACCTCCAGATGTTAGGTTAGGTTTCCTTGGGACATTTCTACCTCAACATGCTCAGCCTCGGCATGCTCGGTCTCAGGATGTTCAGGGCCACGACTTTAGGTTGTGTTGTCTATTGCAACGACTTTGGATTGCGTTGTCTATTGCAACGGCTTCTAGATGACGCAATTAGCGTCTAGGGGAATGAGGTGTATCGTTTACCGCTTTTAGGCATAATGCTGTGTGCGCCCGATGATGGCTCTCATTGTAGATGCCCGGGTCATCAAATAAAGATGACCGGGGTAGGTCAAGAGAACCGAATATAACTCGAATAATCAAATAAAGATGTTCGGAAGGTGAAAGTTCGGTTGCACCACTTTGGGGGTTTTAACCGGCATTGATAATAATGTATTATTAGTAACCTCGGGGGATTTTCACCCTCCATTAAGGTCTTCACCACCTCGAGGATCCTAATCCGCCACAATGGTGGTGGCAACAATAATAGTAGTAAAACTTTTTTTTTTAATAGTAAAATCATTTTCTCCATATTAAATGCATAAAATAGGAGGAAGATTTTTGTGATACTTAATTGTATTTGGGCTGGAGCCTGCCCTGCTTAAAATTCAGCAAGGAGATATAATATTGGGCCTGCTCTTTAAGAATCCAGCCCTTGAGATTAAGTAGCTGATCCAATTGTTGTTGACCCCTTAGATATTTGGGAATTTATCACAAATAGACTAAAAAGTGAAAATAATATCACTGTTGTCATCTTAAAATGTTTTTTTTTCAAAAATAGACTAGCTTAATCTTTTCTTTCAAAATTAGACCATGCCCTCTAACGGCCTACTGGAAGCTCTACGGCTCTACTATTCGTACCGTAACTAACTACATAAATAACAAACAATGTAAAGATCTACTCACTCATTGATAAAGCAATAAAAATGGAATAAAATGGGTTTTTAAACAAAATTGTGTAGTTCATGAAAAATAACAAGATAATTATTATTATTATTATTATTATTAAGCACACAAGAAAAGTCTAGGAACTAAAATTAAATCTAAAAACTCAAGAAAAAAATTAAAGTGCACAGTAAAAAGTGTAAGATTGAAAACTTCTAAATTAAAATTTAAAATTTTAGATTAAAAAAATTAGAAAAGTGTAAAAGTAAATGTATAAACATTTTTATAAATAAAAAAATTTGAAAAAAACTCAAAAAAGTTTTAAAATAGTCGGAGAATTAAAACGTTTTAATACTTCCAAAATAATTAATTACGCAGTACTACGAGTACTACGTACTACATCTGAACACAATGTTAAATCTGATTTACAGATCTTATTAATATACAGATTTAAATGAAAAAAAATTCGAATTCGGATCAATACAAAAATGATACACCTTTGATATATACCATGTCCGAATCGAATATATTAATTCATATATAGATTAAGGGGAGAAGAACAGTACGTATGAATACATACAGGCGAGGCGATTCAGGGAAGATGTTTAAGAGGAGAGACCGCTGGATTAGAACCGTTCAAATGGGGTGCTGCTCTGGTAGAGTTGGGTTTTATATACTTAGGGTTGGTTGGGTAGATATTTAATACGGAATACTTATAATGGGCAGGGTGGGACGAAATTGGGCTAGTTTGGTTCGAAAGGGGTTTGCTTAGGGTCGAAATTGGGTTGTGTTTGGTTTAAAAGATAAAGAACGTGTTTATCTAATCACCCATTCTATATACAACCCCTCATTTCGGATAAGGTATACTCTTTTTTATAATTCCTATTATGCCCTGAAACCTCCTCTCATCTCAGTCGAACGGATCCACACAAGCAGGTAAAAACGAATATGGGGGACGAAAAGAGGTGAAGCCGGTGTGTTGAAGTCCTGCCCGGCTATCCTCCCAATAAAGTATACAATATTTATATTGCCAGAGATAGATTAGATCCAAAAATAGGAATTGATGTAGATTGGCAACACCCTGCAGATCCCAAAAGGTGCTCCAGAGCAGGTCAAATAGGTGCTCCTTTCTAGTATTCTCCACCTAAAATGGTAACTAGCACTTGAGCACTGAATGGATAAAAACCAAGGAAATGATGATGCAAATGAGAACTTTGCTGAAATAAGTCGTGCTACGGGATAAAGTTCATCACGACCTGCTTATTATTGTCTTTTGATCTATTAGATTAGATTATTAATTATTCTCAATTGAATAACAAGTTTGCTGAAATACGCAATGGTGAATGGTGAAGTAAGTAGGTAGTTTGTTCGTCGCCGAAGAAGGGTGTCGACCTGCGGGCTTTGCTATAATAACAAGAGGGAAATTTGGAAATTTGAGTTTAATTAATTTATTAATATTTAGTTATGTGGCTGTGATTAGTAAATTAGGGAGTGTGAATAGAATTACCCATATCTAATTTAATATGAGTATTACGTAGTATTTAATTTTGGTAGTTGGGTTCAAATGGGCTGAAAATAACAAATTCAGATGGGTTTTGTTCACATTTGGGCTATCTTTGGCACAACAACTGGGTCTCTGTGGTTTCAAGAAGCCCAAACTTGCCTCTGCTGCTTCATTCACGACTCTCAATTCGTCAATCGTCACCTTGGCTTGCCTCTCCCCCTATTGGCTTGTCACCTAAGTTGCACGGAGACGTGAAAATCACGAGAAAACGGGAAACGGGGAACGTCAATGTTTGCTCTAAAAGGCTTATTTGGAGAGTTTTCAAAAAGTTTCCGAGAGTTTCCGAAACAGGAAATGTACTATTTCCCGAGAGTTTCCGCGCTACATCGCTCGTCACTTTGACCACTTGTTCTAAACAAAAAGAATTGATTGATTTGGCTGATTCTTCTAAAAATTTTATAAAATTCTGGTTGAAGTGGCTGCATTGGCTGATTCTGCTGATTTAAGAAGTTTTTTTTTAAAATGTAGTTTATTAATAAAACAAAGAAAAATTATATGTAAAAATAGCTTAAATGATCATCTACAGTAACTTCAGCCAATATAGCCAAAAAAGTAACTACAACCTTACTTTTTCTGCTTATTACACAATTCAGCATGCGAAAGCAAAAGTTACGTGTTTCGTGAAAAAGATGGCTGATAATCATGATAAGCCAAAAAACAGTGTTGCCAAACGGCCTCTTAATCTCTCGTTTATCAAATTGATCTAAATAGGAGTAAAAAAGTTTTGAATTTTTAAAATATGATTCTCATGTTTTTATTCCTTACAGATGAATAATTTCTGCCAAATTTAGTAAAAACTGTCATGTTTAAAACTTGATAATGCCAAATTTGGCAGAAATTACTCATATTAAAAGAATAAACACATGAAAGTTGTATTTTAGAATTTCAAACCTTTTTTACTTCTATAGTTCTATTTAGGAAATTTTCCGCTTATCTTATTATTCCAAAAAGGTTGAATCTCCAACCTCAAAAACCTTCATGTACCGACCCGACATGACATATGTGAGGGCCGTGAGGGTATAAATCACGATGATGCATTCAACCACTAATCCATTATACTCGTACGCACCGGAGGTCCAATCTAGCTGCTGCAGATTTTGATCTTTGGTCATTCCTCCGTTTCTTTTCCACCACTGAACCAACTAAGCTACATGTGTTAGTAAACTCTCTTTTGTCTAATTTATTTTATTTAGGGTGTATCCTTTTATTTTCATATTTCCCCCTAAGTTCTATTGTTGAGTTTAATCCAACACGATATAGTAAATATAGCTATAATATGGTATGAATGCACTGTTTTTACGTGGAAACCCGAAAGGGAGAAAACCACGGGACTTTTTAGGCTAATGTCCAAGCCCTCTCTTTCTCATTAGGACTCTCCTCACCATTACATAGTACAATTTGATCTCCCATTAATGGAGTATTGAGCTAGCTTGAGAGAAAATAAGGAAGAAGAAGCTAAAAGAGGATCCCTAAACATGTGGGAAAGCCCCATATTTATAAGGGTAAGGGAAAGGGGGGAAATCTAACCTAATGGGCCAAGTGGGCTGAAATGGGCCCAAAGGCCGAAACAACCCTGAAAGGCTAAAACGGGCCTCACTGATCGGGCTCCGTACTACGTACAGTCTCGGGCTCCTGAACAGTAACGTACCAGGATAATATACCTCAACACAAGTCCCCGGTTTCTTGAGTAGTGAGCGGGCGAATCTGCTCCAGAAAGTATACTCTTGTCGGCGCCCTTCCTTGAATATGTGTCTTCAAGGAGTCTCGATACACACAGCCTCAGTCTTCGGAGCAAGGCTTCACAATGCCTTGGCCTAGGTGCGAGGGATTGGGGCGTTCGGCCCAAAGATGCCCGACTCGACTTCCTTTGGACGTTTGACCCCTAGAAACTCGGCCTAGATGTGTCTTTGCTTTTGATTCACGACCCGGTAGCAGTCCTCAGAGTCGTCATATAGCGACTATCCTCGGCCTATTTCTAGAGACGTTCAACCTCCAGATGTTAGGTTAGGTTTCCTTGGGACATTTCTACCTCAACATGCTCAGCCTCGGCATGCTCGGTCTCAGGATGTTCAAGGCCACGACTTTAGGTTGTGTTGTCTATTGCAACGACTTTGGATTGCGTTGTCTATTGCAACGGCTTCTAGATGACGCAATTAGCGTCTAGGGGAATGAGGTGTATCGTTTACCGCTTTTAGGCATAATGCCGTGTGCGCCCGATGATGGCTCTCATTGTAGATGCCCGGGTCATCAAATAAAGATGACCGGGGTAGGTCAAGAGAACCGAATATAACTCGAATAATCAAATAAAGATGTTCGGAAGGTGAAAGTTCGGTTGCACCACTTTGGGGGTTTTAACCGGCATTGATAATAATGTATTATTAGTAACCTCGGGGGATTTTCACCCTCCATTAAGGTCTTCACCACCTCGAGGATCCTAATCCGCCACAATGGTGGTGGCAACAATAATAGTAGTAAAACTTTTTTTTTTAATAGTAAAATCATTTTCTCCATATTAAATGCATAAAATAGGAGGAAGATTTTTGTGATACTTAATTGTATTTGGGCTGGAGCCTGCCCTGCTTAAAATTCAGCAAGGAGATATAATATTGGGCCTGCTCTTTAAGAATCCAGCCCTTGAGATTAAGTAGCTGATCCAATTGTTGTTGACCCCTTAGATATTTGGGAATTTATCACAAATAGACTAAAAAGTGAAAATAATATCACTGTTGTCATCTTAAAATGTTTTTTTTCAAAAATAGACTAGCTTAATCTTTTCTTTCAAAATTAGACCATGCCCTCTAACGGCCTACTGGAAGCTCTACGGCTCTACTATTCGTACCGTAACTAACTACATAAATAACAAACAATGTAAAGATCTACTCACTCATTGATAAAGCAATAAAAATGGAATAAAATGGGTTTTTAAACAAAATTGTGTAGTTCATGAAAAATAACAAGATAATAATAATTATTATTATTATTATTAAGCACACAAGAAAAGTCTAGGAACTAAAATTAAATCTAAAAACTCAAGAAAAAAATTAAAGTGCACAGTAAAAAGTGTAAGATTGAAAACTTCTAAATTAAAATTTAAAAATTTAGATTAAAAAAATTAGAAAAGTGTAAAAGTAAATGTATAAACATTTTTATAAATAAAAAAATTTGAAAAAAACTCAAAAAAGTTTTAAAATAGTCGGAGAATTAAAACGTTTTAATACTTCCAAAATAATTAATTACGCAGTACTACGAGTACTACGTACTACATCTGAACACAATGTTAAATCTGATTTACAGATCTTATTAATATACAGATTTAAATGAAAAAAAATTCGAATTCGGATCAATACAAAAATGATACACCTTTGATATATACCATGTCCGAATCGAATATATTAATTCAGATATAGATTAAGGGGAGAAGAACAGTACGTATGAATACATACGGGCGAGGCGATTCAGGGAAGATGTTTAAGAGGAGAGACCGCTGGATTAGAACCGTTCAAATGGGGTGCTGCTCTGGTAGAGTTGGGTTTTATATACTTAGGGTTGGTTGGGTAGATATTTAATACGGAATACTTATAATGGGCAGGGTGGGACGAAATTGGGCTAGGTTGGTTCGAAACGGGTTTGCTTAGGGTCGAAATTGGGTTGTGTTTGGTTTAAAAGATAAAGAACGTGTTTATCTAATCACCCATTCTATATACAACCCCTCATTTCGGATAAGGTATACTCTTTTTTATAATTCCTATTATGCCCTGAAACCTCCTCTCATCTCAGTCGAACGGATCCACACCAGCAGGTAAAAACGAATATGGGGGACGAAAAGAGGTGAAGCCGGTGTGTTGAAGTCCTGCCCGGCTATCCTCCCAATAAAGTATACAATATTTATATTGCCAGAGATAGATTAGATCCAAAAATAGGAATTGATGTAGATTGGCAACACCCTGCAGATCCCAAAAGGTGCTCCAGAGCAGGTCAAATAGGTGCTCCTTTCTAGTATTCTCCACCTAAAATGGTAACTAGCACTTGAGCACTGAATGGATAAAAACCAAGGAAATGATGATGCAAATGAGAACTTTGCTGAAATAAGTCATGCTACGGGATAAAGTTCATCACGACCTGCTTATTATTGTCTTTTGATCTATTAGATTAGATTATTAATTATTCTCAATTGAATAACAAGTTTGCTGAAATACGCAATGGTGAATGGTGAAGTAAGTAGGTAGTTTGTTCGTCGCCGAAGAAGGGTGTCGACCTGCGGGCTTTGCTATAATAACAAGAGGGAAATTTGGAAATTTGAGTTTAATTAATTTATTAATATTTGTTATGTGGCTGTGATTAGTAAATTAGGGAGTGTGAATAGAATTACCCATATCTAATTTAATATGAGTATTACGTAGTATTTAATTTTGGTAGTTGGGTTCAAATGGGCTGAAAATAACAAATTCAGATGGGTTTTGTTCACATTTGGGCTATCTTTGGCACAACAACTGGGTCTCTGTGGTTTCAAGAAGCCCAAACTTGCCTCTGCTGCTTCATTCACGACTCTCAATTCGTCAATCGTCACCTTGGCTTGCCTCTCCCCCTATTGGCTTGTCACCTAAGTTGCACGGAGACGTGAAAATCACGAGAAAACGGGAAACGGGGAACGTCAATGTTTGCTCTAAAAGGCTTATTTGGAGAGTTTTCAAAAAGTTTCCGAGAGTTTCCGAAACAGGAAATGTACTATTTCCCGAGAGTTTCCGTGCTACATCGCTCGTCACTTTGACCACTTGTTCTAAACAAAAAGAATTGATTGATTTGGCTGATTCTTCTAAAATTTTTATAAAATTCTGGTTGAAGTGGCTGCATTGGCTGATTCTGCTGATTTAAGATTTTTTTTAAATATAGTTTATTAATAAAACAAAGAAAAATTATATGTAAAAATAGCTTAAATGATCATCTACAGTAACTTCAGCCTATATAGCCAAAAAAGTAACTACAACCTTACTTTTTCTACTTATTACACAATCCAGCATGCGAAAGCAAAAGTTACGTGTTTGGTGAAAAAGATGGCTGATAATCCTGATAAGCCAAAAAACAGTGTTGCCAAACGGCCTCTTAATCTCTCGTTTATCAAATTGATCTTAATAGGAGTAAAAAAGTTTTGAATTTTTAAAATATGATTCTCATGTTTTTATTCCTTACACATGAATAATTTCCGGCAAATTTAGAAAAAACTATCATGTTTAAAACTTGATAATGCCAAATTTGGCAGAAATTACTCATATTAAAAGAATAAACACATGAAAGTTGTATTTTAGAATTTCAAACCTTTTTTACTTCTATAGTTCTATTTAGGAAATTTTACGCTTATCTTATTATTCCAAAAAGGTTGAATCTCCAACCTAAAAAACCTTCATGTCCCGACACGACATGACATATGTGAGGGCCGTGAGGGTATAAATCACGATGATGCATTCAACCACTAATCCATTATACTCGTACGCACTAGAGGTCCAATCTAGCTGCTGCAGATTTTGATCTTTGGTCATTCCTCCGTTTCTTTTCCACCACTGAACCAACTAAGCTACATGTGTTAGTAAACTCTCTTTTGTCTTATTTATTTTATTTAGGGTGTATCCTTTTATTTTCATATTTCCCCCTAAGTTCTATTGTTGAGTTTAATCCAACACGATATAGTAAATATAGATATAATATGGTATGAATGCACTGTTTTTACGTGGAAACCCGAAAGGGAGAAAACCACGGGACTTTTTAGGCTAATGTCCAAGCCTTCTCTTTCTCATTAGGACTCTCCTCACCATTACATAGTACAATTTGATCTCCCATTAATGGAGTATTGAGCTAGCTAGAGAGAAAATAAGGAAGAAGAAGCTAAAAGAGGATCCCTCAACGTGTGGGAAAGCCCCACATTTATAAGGGTAAGGGAAAGGGGGGAAATCTAACCTAATGGGCCAAGTGGGCTGAAATGGGCCCAAAGGCCGAAACAACCCTGAAAGGCTAAAACGGGCCTCACTGATCGGGCTCCGTATTACGTACAGTCTCGGGCTCCTGAACAGTAACGTACCGGGATAATATACCTCAACACAAGTCCCCGGTTTCTTGAGTAGTGAGCGGGCGAATCTGCTCCAGAAAGTATACTCTTGTCGGCGCCCTTCCTTGAATCTGTGTCTTCAAGGAGTCTCGATACACACAGCCTCGGTCTTTGGAGCAAGGCTTCACAATGCCTTGGCCTAGGTGCGAGGGATTGGGGCGTTCGGCCCACGGATGCCCGACTCGACTTCCTTTGGACGTTCGACCCCTAGAAACTCGGCCTAGTTGTGTCTTTGCTTTTGATGCACGACCCCGGTTGCAGCTCACGGATTCGCCATTACAGCGACACTCCTCGGCCTATTCCTAGAGACGTTCGACCTCCAGTGTTAGGCTGGGCTTCCTTGGACGTTTGGCCCCTTGATGGTCAGCCCGCTCGAACTCTAGTTGTTGGGACTCTGGAATTTTCCTTCTAGATGCTCGGCCCGACATGCTTAGGAAGATTAGTCCCTAGAAACCCGAACTAACTTCCTTGGGACGTTCGTCCCTAGAAACTCGGCCTAGATGTGTCTTTGCTTTTGATGCACGACCCGGTAGCAGTCCTCAGAGTCGTCACAAGCGACTATCCTCGGCCTATGTCTAGAGACATTCGACCTCCAGATGTTAGGTTGGGTTTCCTTGGGACATTTCTACCTCAACATGCTCAGCCTGGGCATGCTCGGTCTCAGGATGTTCAGGGCAACGACTTTAGGTTGCGTTGTCTATTGCAACGACTTTGGATTGCGTTGTCTATTGCAACGGCTTCTGGATGACGCAATTAGCGTCTAGGGGAATGAGGTGTATCGTTTACCGCTTTTAGGCATAATGCCGTGTGCGGCCGATGATGGCTCTCATTGTAGATGCCCGGGTCATCAAATAAAGATGACCGGGGTAGGTCAAGGGACCCGAATATAACTCAAATAATCAAATAAAGATGTTCGGAAGGTGAAAGTTCGGTTGCACCACTTTGGGGGTTTTAACCGGCATTGATAATAATGTATTATTAGTAACCTCGGGGGATTTTCACCCTCCATTAAGGTCTTCACCACCTCGGGGATCCTAATCCGCCACAATGGTGGTGGCAACAATAATAGTAGTAAAACTTTTTTTTAATAGTAAAATCATTTTCTCCATATTAAATGCATAAAATAGGAGGAAGATTTTTGTGATACTTAATTGTATTTGGGCCGGAGCCTGCCCTGCTTAAAATTCAGCAAGGAGATATAATATTGGGCCTGCTCTTTAAGAATCCAGCCCTTGAGATTAAGTAGCTGATCCAATTGTTGTTGACCCCTTAGATATATTTGGGAATTTATCACAAATAGACTAAAAAGTGAAAATAATATCACTGTTGTCATCTTAAAATGTTTTTTTCAAAAATAGACTAGCTTAATCTTTTCTTTCAAAATTAGACCATGCCCTCTAACGGCCTACTGGAAGCTCTACGACTCTACTATTCGTACGGTAACTAACTACATAAATAACTAACAATGTAAAGATCTACTCACTCATTGATAAAGCAATAAAAATGGAATGAAATGGTTTTTTAAACAAAATTGTGTAGTTCATGAAAAATAACAAGATAATAATTAAGCACACAAGAAAAGTCTAGGAACTAAAATTAAATCTAAAAACTCAAGAAAAAAAATTAAAGTGCACAGTAAAAAGTGTAAGATTGAAAACTTCTAAATTCAAATTTAAAAATTTAGATAAAAAAAATTAGAAAAGTGTAAAAGTAAATGTATAAACATTTTTATAAATAAAAAAATTTGAAAAAAACTCAAAAAAGTTTTAAAATAGTCGGAGAATTAAAACGTTTTAATACTTCCAAAATAATTAATTACGCAGTACTACGAGTACTACGTACTACATCTGAACACAATGTTAAATCTGATTTACAGATCTTATTAATATACAGATTTAAATGAAAAAAATTCGAATTCGGATCAATACAAAAATGATACACCTTTGATATATACCATGTCCGAATCGAATATATTAATTCAGATATAGATTAAGGGGAGAAGAACAGTACGTATGAATACATACGGGCGAGGCGATTCAGGGAAGATGTTTAAGAGGAGAGACCGCTGGATTAGAACCGTTCAAATGGGGTGCTGCTCTGGTAGAGTTGGGTTTTATATACTTAGGGTTGGTTGGGTAGATATTTAATACGGAATACTTATAATGGGCAGGGTGGGACGAAATTGGGCTAGTTTGGTTCGAAAGGGGTTTGCTTAGGGTCGAAATTGGGTTGTGTTTGGTTTAAAAGATAAAGAACGTGTTTATCTAATCACCCATTCTATATACAACCCCTCATTTCGGATAAGGTATACTCTTTTTTATAATTCCTATTATGCCCTGAAACCTCCTCTCATCTCAGTCGAACGGATCCACACAAGCAGGTAAAAACGAATATGGGGGACGAAAAGAGGTGAAGCCGGTGTGTTGAAGTCCTGCCCGGCTATCCTCCCAATAAAGTATACAATATTTATATTGCCAGAGATAGATTAGATCCAAAAATAGGAATTGATGTAGATTGGCAACACCCTGCAGATCCCAAAAGGTGCTCCAGAGCAGGTCAAATAGGTGCTCCTTTCTAGTATTCTCCACCTAAAATGGTAACTAGCACTTGAGCACTGAATGGATAAAAACCAAGGAAATGATGATGCAAATGAGAACTTTGCTGAAATAAGTCGTGCTACGGGATAAAGTTCATCACGACCTGCTTATTATTGTCTTTTGATCTATTAGATTAGATTATTAATTATTCTCAATTGAATAACAAGTTTGCTGAAATACGCAATGGTGAATGGTGAAGTAAGTAGGTAGTTTGTTCGTCGCCGAAGAAGGGTGTCGACCTGCGGGCTTTGCTATAATAACAAGAGGGAAATTTGGAAATTTGAGTTTAATTAATTTATTAATATTTAATTATGTGGCTGTGATTAGTCTATTAGGGAGTGTGAATAGAATTACCCTTATCTAATTTAATACGAGTATTACGTAGTATTTAATTTTGGTAGTTGGGTTCAAATGGGCTGAAAATAACAAATTCAGATGGGTTTTGTTCACATTTGGGCTATCTTTGGCACAACAACTGGGTCTTTGTGGTTTCAAGAAGCCCAAACTTGCCTCTGCTGCTTCATTCACGACTCTCAATTCATCAATCGTCACCTTGGCTTGCCTCTCCCCCTATTGGCTTGTCACCTAAGTTGCACGGAAACGTGAAAATCACGAGAAAACGGGAAACGGGGAGCGTCAATGTTTGCTCTAAAAGGCTTATTTGGAGAGTTTTCAAAAAGTTTCCGAGAGTTTCCGAAACAGGAAATGTACTATTTCCCGAGAGTTTCCGTGCTACATCGCTCTTCACTTTGACCACTTGTTCTAAATAAAAAGAATTGATTGATTTGGCTGATTCTTCTAAAAATACACACAGCCTCGGTCTTCGGAGCAAGGCTTCACAATGCCTTGGCCTAGGTGCGAGGGATTGGGACGTTCGGCCCACGGATGCCCGACTCGACTTCCTTTGGGCGTTCGACCCCTAGAAACTCGGCCTAGATGTGTCTTTGCTTTTGATGCACGACCCCGGTTGCAGCTCTCGGAGTCGCCATACAGCGACACTTCTCGGCCTATTCCTAGAGACGTTCGACCTCCAGATGTTAGGTTGGGCTTCCTTGGACGTTTGGCCCCTTGATGGTCAGCCCGCTCGAACTCTAGTTGTTGGGACTCTGGAATTTTCCTTCTGGATGCTCGGCCCGACATGCTTAGGAAGATTAGTCCCTAGAAACCCGAACTAACTTCCTTGGGACGTTCGTCTCTAGAAACTCGGCCTAGATGTGTCTTTGCTTTTGATGCACGACCCGGTAGCAGTCCTCAGAGTCGTCACACAGCGACTATCCTCGGCCTATTTCTAGATACGTTCGACCTCCAGATGTTAGGTTGGGTTTCCTTGGGACATTTCTACCTCAACATGCTCAACCTGGGCATGCTCGGTCTCAGGATGTTCAGGGCAACGACTTTAGGTTGTGTTGTCTATTGCAACGACTTTGGATTGCGTTGTCTATTGCAACGGCTTCTGGATGACGCAATTAGCGTCTAGGGGAATGTAACACCCCAATTTTGTGAGCTAGTTACTTAAAGTTATTAATATTTCAGTCAGATATAAGTTCTTTTATGATTAATGTGTTTTATCATCTAACATGTTTTGTTTGTGGCAGATAACTCTGACCGGTAAGCTCATAATAATTTTAATTGAAGAAATAAATACTATGGAGTATTCTATTTTTTATTTAGCGTATTATTGAAAGGGGGAAAATATGATTATTCGGTTGGGTCACGAGTATTCTTAGAGGATTAAGAGACCCAAATTAGTATTTTGGCCCAAATTAGTATTTTGACTAAAAGCCCTAAAAAGGAGTAGTATATTTATGCACATCATCTAACAAAGACCTACGTTTTCCCCCCAACCACAGTAGCCGCACATCTCTCTTCACGCCTCTAAATTTTTCTCCTCTTCCGTACCAACCTAGTGTTTGAGTGTTTATGAATTTCCATCTCAAATCAAAGAGAGTTTACTTTCCTTTACACCAAACTGATTTCAGGTATTAACCTTCATAATTTGTCTCTACAATTCTTTATTTCGCCCCCTTTAATTATTCCGAGTATTATAGAATTGGGTTTGATAGTTATGATTTCCGTAAGTGCTGTCAAATTGCTTTTGGAGGATGGAATTCCTTCTATTTTAAATAATAGGCAGTTTCTTAGTTCACGTGTGAACTATAGACATCATGTATGTTTGAAGTTTTAAATTGGGCAATAGCTTCTTCTTTGTTCCTGCGTATTGTTCCAGACCCTGTTAATTTTGTTATTGGGATCGAGTTTTGCTTAACATTTTGTTAGAGAAACTCAAAGTTCTTTTAGATTGGCCCTAACCCTACGGTTTCTGGAACAATAAATTGCAATCAGCTTTTAAATATCCATTATAGATAGCTATTTTAAATTTCCTACGAACCCTTTTACAAACGATTAAATTTGGGTATAATAACAAAAGGACTATTGACTGATCATCTCGTAGGCACTTTTCAACAGGCACTTTTCAGCAGAAAAATAGATTTTCAATTATAGAGTTTTGGTTCTCAGTACCATCAATTCGTTTTGTTTTCAGCGTATTACTCCTGCTACAAATGTTCATTTTCTTTTATTGAAGTTCCTTTCATGCTTAATGATTTCTAAGCTACTCTTTTTCTTATTACAGCAGTTCGTTTCTATGAAGAAAAAAGTTGATTCTGTTTAAATATTTTATTTAGAAAGGGTTGTTGTGCATGTGGCAACTTTGGGGTTGTTTTGGCATTAACTGCTCTTTATTCAAATAATTAATAACTAAATTTTGTAAGCTGCTCCAGAATGATTTTTGAGATCTGAACTTTGTTTTAAAGTCAATTCGAAGTTTTGTGCGTATAACAGTAGGGAGTTAAGTTTAAAGTTTTAGCGAGTTGGTTGAATCAAGGATACATCTAACTCTAGTCACATTGCTAAATCCAAATAAAGATTTCAAGTAAGAGCTTACCGGGAGACGTTATCAAGGTGCCACACTCATCTGAGTATTTTGAGTTCAACTTCTACAGGTAAGTTCACTACCACCTGTACATGTTTGTTCAACCAAATGCAAGAAGGAAGTCTGGTTGATTTTTAATAGATAATTTTAGACTATTTGCTATTATGTGAACTATGTGAATTATGTGATGAGTTATTTTATTGCTAGATTAAGTTATGTTTATTATCTGGCATAGTCAAGATTTGTTAGTACTTTAGTTTCCAGATTTAATGATGTTTTTAGTCAAAAGTCACCATAAAAAGAACTAATACTTAAAGTGAAAGATTAAGTGATATGTACTCGGGAACTAGATCCCTCAGATTAGCAGTTTTAGTTTTAGATAGTCCGATATGTTTAGTGGGTCGCTCCCCTGAGCTGTCGGATTGGCGCCATTGAGTACATATCACGGGCCCACAGTTAAAATTAGCCACAAAGAGTTTATAGAAAGTTTATGAGATCTCTTTCAGAAAGATTTACAGAAAGTTTTTGAGATCTCATTCAAAGAGTTTTACAGAGATGTTTTCAGAAAAATAAATTTTGAGATCTCTAGCAGTTTTGAGAAAAATATTTTAGAAAATGTTTTTCCTTTGAGATCTCTCTCAGAATGTAATTGAGAAGTTATGTGTTAGTTGTTTGTTCAGTGCATGCTTATAGCCTAAATTTATCTATTGATAAATTGACATAGACTTCTAGATATTTTTGTGGATCCATAGTGACTTACTAAGCGTAAAGCTTATCAGTTTTCTTTCTTCGCATGTACAGATACTAAGGGTAAGGCCAAGGCCTAGGAAGATGATGAGAGAGTGGAACGCGTGCCCAGATGAGTTAACGGGAACGACCTTGGCGACTTCTAGCTAAATATTATTTGGTTTTAGGATTTCAGTGTTATAATAAAGTGATTTATATTACTTTATTTTTATTTGAGGATTTGAAGTTTTAGCAAATTCCTGGATCCAGGTGGTTATCACATTTGTTGGTGATAACTATATTTTATTGAGTTTTTTATCAAGAGTTATATTTTAATTATATTTGTGATTTTATCAGGGTTATTTTCTTAAATAGACGGCCGTTAATTGCAGTTATTTTTAAAAGTAGTAAGTTAGTGTAACGATTCCTTTAACCCTGAGAGGGGCGTTACAAGTTTGGTATCAGAGCCAGGTTGTCCCGTAACTTCATCTGTCACCGTACACGTTCTCGTCATCTTCCAAGTAAGTAATTATTTATGTTAAAAGTTATCTATGTGAAAATATGTTTGAGTATTGTTGGCATTAGTTAGATAGAAACATCAAGAAAAAGTAGTATGTACTCAACTCGTAAAACCTTGTGTTATTACGAGTTATTCAGATTAGATTTTATTCGAGTGCCTATATTCTTTAGTTAGGTCTTCTATTTCATTTAGAAAGTACCCAAGATTGTTATCTAAAGACACCATCGTTCTAGTCATACACCTTTCATAATTACGTATTCGCAACCTTCCATATTAGCCCTTGTTGACCTTTCATAGCAAGTATTTCTCAACATAGAGGTTACTCATGATTAAAATATGAGTTTAAAGGAAAATGTCATGAGTTAGTCTGATATTTTTTTTTAGAAGAATAAAATAATAATAATAATAATAATAATAATGAGTTTGTCTGTTATTTTTCTAAAGCATCACATGTAAGTGAGTTTACATGAGATGAGGAATTTCCATTAGCATACAAATCAGTTTGTTATCTATTTTATTTACTTATTAATTGAAAATATTTTAAAAATGCCCATGCGTACATTATGTACATTATCTTAATACGGAGTATATTTAAAAAAAAAAAATTTGAACAAAAATTAAAGGCGTTATAACTTATAGCTTAATTTTCTTATGTAAAAATGTTGAAGCTTCACTTTAGATTTCGAAAGCTCTTTAATAGTGGATTCAAATGTCTTATTTTTATAGAGCGTTGAGCATTGGTATTTCATGTTTGGAATCTTGAGTTGGTGGGAGGGCCCCTCATCAATTTGATGGTTCCAATATTAGATACCGGTAGTCAAACACCATTTTAATGTATGATCAATGATCGTGTGTTATTCAAGAGTATGTGGTTTTCAAGTTGTAAATGCTTATTTTAAAATAAGATTTAAAGTGGGTTGAGAAATCATAAAATGTGTTTTGTGATTTTTACTTGAAGTCAAATAAGTAAATTCTTTTAAGTGATAGAAAGGTCTATTAGTTAGCTATTTTCTCAAAAGTGTGTTTCAGAAGAAAGTTTGAGTTTTGAGTTGCCTTAAACAACTTTTATTTTTCAGAATATTTTCAACCTCTAGTAATGAGATTCGAATGATATGATATTGTACATTTCATTTTACCAAGGTTGTCCTCGTATGATTAGTTTTTACCTTTTGGTTCTCAAAAGATACGTGTCTCACCACTTATATTTCTTTAGAATAACCTGCCATTAAAGTCTTTATACGTGATTCAAAAGTGTCAATAGTATCTAGTTCTTAGAAGTTAGATTAGAAGGGATAAATGAAAAGATTAGATTAAACAAGTTTCTGGTAAATCACAAGTCTAAGAACCTGTTGCACACTACGATATGGGGATTTTTTTGAAGTGTGTTTCAATATAGTATGATGTAGAGTATGAAGATTTCAATAGAATAAAGAATATGGTACCATCGAGCTCACTTATAGACATGCATTATGTACGAGTATTTGTAGAAAGTATCCGGTGAGCTCATGTTGGAACTAGTATGCTCTTTGAGTAATAGAAGCATTG
Organism: Cuscuta epithymum; assembly: GCA_945859915.1. Taxonomy (NCBI): domain Eukaryota; kingdom Viridiplantae; phylum Streptophyta; class Magnoliopsida; order Solanales; family Convolvulaceae; genus Cuscuta; species Cuscuta epithymum. The sequence continues at coordinate 1,033,866 of CAMAPF010000150.1, read as the reverse complement.
GTGGGAGTGAAGAATATAGTTTGGTACCACAAACCATTCTTGTATTATTAAGTCAACAAGAACTCAAGGGCTTGAACTCCCACAGTTGAATTAGTTGTAATATACTCCGTATAATTTTTAATTGATTAAGTTAGTGTCAATCAAATTAAGAATAGATGAAACCAGTAAGAAGGACATAACCATAATGTTAGATTTTCTTTTGAATTATATTAGTATAAATCCTTTGATCAGCTTATTAGATTCTTCGATGAATTTATTATTTATATTCGAAATAGAACGAGCAAAGTTAAAAGAGTTTTCTTAAAGTGATATAAACCAAGTATTGAGTTAGATGATATGGCTGTTAATTATTATTCACTCTTATGAGAAATTTTGTTTTACTGGTTGGTTGCTTTATTAGTTTAGAAATCTACAAAAAAAAAACTTTACCATTATAAGAGAACAATATTTTCAAAAGAAAATTATTAGAAGATAAAGGTTTAGAAGGAACTGTGTTATTGAAAGTTAGTCCAAAAAAAAAAAAAAAAAAAAAACATATTACTTTCCTTAATTCTTTTATAGCTGAATAAGGAAGTAAAGAGTTGGAATTATAAAGTCATTATTAAAAAAAGATGCATGTTGTCAAGTATTTTGTGTCTGACATTTATGAGTTTCACAATGTCAAATTTTGTTAAACAGAACATTTATGATGCCTTGTTTTTTTTATCAAACATGAAAATTTGAAACTAAGCAAACAGTATTTTTAATGTTGAGATTTTAATGTTAAGCCTCATACTGATTTTTAGAGGGAGCCCAAAAAGATTTTTCCTCTAGATATTGAGGCTATTAGTTTCAATTAGTAAATTATGTTCAAAGATTGGATAAGATAGATGTTCACCTCATTACAAATCAGAAATAGTTGTTCGTTTCAAAACTGAAATTCTAAGGTAAAATGAAAAATCTAATTTACAATTTGATTCAACTTTCCTGACTATTCAGGGATACTAATCTATGAAGTTATAATTTTGAGTTCCAGAGGTATAGAACCATAAGAAAGTTTTTCATTTAATGAAAAGATAATTAGGAGATGCTGGCGTGGTAAAACAAAAAGAGTTTAGTAGTTTAATCTACTTTAGACTTTAAAAAGATTCCTTTTGATATAATAGTAAGTCAAATTATAGTGGATTATTAAAAGAAATGAAAATTCCCCTTGTGCTTTAGCAAAGTTTTTCGTGTAGAGAACCACCTTGACAATAGAAAGTAGAAGTGTAACATACCAAGAGAATGATTTTTTTCTTGAGAGTATAAAACATGCGCTATACTTGAGTACTTTATCACGCATAAAAGAAGAAGATGTCTTAAGAATCCAACAGTAAATTATAATACTATGTTACTGTGATCAAGACTATTTTTTTTATAAAGTCGTTGGCTTACATATGAGTCTCATAAGTTATAACACTGCTACCATGAACAGTTCGTGAGATAGCTAGTAAATTGATATTTTACATAAAGGGCGTATAGCATAAATAAAGCAATCTGTTGGATAGAATCGATAAAATGGCGAATGAGAAAGCTCCACCCTCCCCCCACAACATAAACAAATTGTGAAGAGAAAACTCTAAAAACTCACATAGAAGAACACATTTTTTTTTTTCAGATATTGTAATGCCAGAATTTCAGCAATCAAGGATGAATTTCAGAAAGAGTTCTATTCTTATATATATATATATATATATATTTAAGGATACCAGTAGAAGGTGATTTTGAAATTCATTTTTAGTAGTACGTGGGGTAAGTTTTTATGACAAGGTAAAAAAAAAAAAAAAATTACTATTGTCTTTCATTTTCAGTTTAATAAGCAAACAAGGAAAAGTAATTAGTATATGCTATGTTGTGAGTTTGTGATTTTGTGTTGTAGTGTTAGCAGAAAGCATTAGAGTATTTAAACAAGTTTTCTTATTAAGGTAAATTATCAAGAAATTGTTGAGATCTTTGTGTAGTCTTAAGTAGTAGTGTGTCTCCCCAACAAGACAACCATGATCAGATTGGTAATTGGAAGAAGGGTCAGTTTAATTTTGGAGCATTAAAGCCACATGCTCAAGTAAAGTAACCTTGTAAAGGATACGGAGTATTAAGCTATTATAGTTTCACTAAAACCATGTGAGAAGTCTGAAAAGAAATAATGTGAGACGTCGTTATCTCGAGTTGTTCTAAGTTTCGAGGACGAAACTTTTATAAGGTGAGAGGGGTTGTAACACCCCAATTTTGTGAGCTAGTTACTTAAAGTTATTAATATTTCAGTCAGATATAAGTTCTTTTATGATTAATGTGTTTTATCATCTAACATGTTTTGTTTGTGGCAGATAACTCTGACCGGTAAGCTCATAATAATTTTAATTGAAGAAATAAATACTATGGAGTATTCTATTTTTTATTTAGCGTATTATTGAAAGGGGGAAAATATGATTATTCGGTTGGGTCACGAGTATTCTTAGAGGATTAAGAGACCCAAATTAGTATTTTGGCCCAAATTAGTATTTTGACTAAAAGCCCTAAAAAGGAGTAGTATATTTATGCACATCATCTAACAAAGACCTACGTTTTCCCCCCAACCACAGTAGCCGCACATCTCTCTTCACGCCTCTAAATTTTTCTCCTCTTCCGTACCAACCTAGTGTTTGAGTGTTTATGAATTTCCATCTCAAATCAAAGAGAGTTTACTTTCCTTTACACCAAACTGATTTCAGGTATTAACCTTCATAATTTGTCTCTACAATTCTTTATTTCGCCCCCTTTAATTATTCCGAGTATTATAGAATTGGGTTTGATAGTTATGATTTCCGTAAGTGCTGTCAAATTGCTTTTGGAGGATGGAATTCCTTCTATTTTAAATAATAGGCAGTTTCTTAGTTCACGTGTGAACTATAGACATCATGTATGTTTGAAGTTTTAAATTGGGCAATAGCTTCTTCTTTGTTCCTGCGTATTGTTCCAGACCCTGTTAATTTTGTTATTGGGATCGAGTTTTGCTTAACATTTTGTTAGAGAAACTCAAAGTTCTTTTAGATTGGCCCTAACCCTACGGTTTCTGGAACAATAAATTGCAATCAGCTTTTAAATATCCATTATAGATAGCTATTTTAAATTTCCTACGAACCCTTTTACAAACGATTAAATTTGGGTATAATAACAAAAGGACTATTGACTGATCATCTCGTAGGCACTTTTCAACAGGCACTTTTCAGCAGAAAAATAGATTTTCAATTATAGAGTTTTGGTTCTCAGTACCATCAATTCGTTTTGTTTTCAGCGTATTACTCCTGCTACAAATGTTCATTTTCTTTTATTGAAGTTCCTTTCATGCTTAATGATTTCTAAGCTACTCTTTTTCTTATTACAGCAGTTCGTTTCTATGAAGAAAAAAGTTGATTCTGTTTAAATATTTTATTTAGAAAGGGTTGTTGTGCATGTGGCAACTTTGGGGTTGTTTTGGCATTAACTGCTCTTTATTCAAATAATTAATAACTAAATTTTGTAAGCTGCTCCAGAATGATTTTTGAGATCTGAACTTTGTTTTAAAGTCAATTCGAAGTTTTGTGCGTATAACAGTAGGGAGTTAAGTTTAAAGTTTTAGCGAGTTGGTTGAATCAAGGATACATCTAACTCTAGTCACATTGCTAAATCCAAATAAAGATTTCAAGTAAGAGCTTACCGGGAGACGTTATCAAGGTGCCACACTCATCTGAGTATTTTGAGTTCAACTTCTACAGGTAAGTTCACTACCACCTGTACATGTTTGTTCAACCAAATGCAAGAAGGAAGTCTGGTTGATTTTTAATAGATAATTTTAGACTATTTGCTATTATGTGAACTATGTGAATTATGTGATGAGTTATTTTATTGCTAGATTAAGTTATGTTTATTATCTGGCATAGTCAAGATTTGTTAGTACTTTAGTTTCCAGATTTAATGATGTTTTTAGTCAAAAGTCACCATAAAAAGAACTAATACTTAAAGTGAAAGATTAAGTGATATGTACTCGGGAACTAGATCCCTCAGATTAGCAGTTTTAGTTTTAGATAGTCCGATATGTTTAGTGGGTCGCTCCCCTGAGCTGTCGGATTGGCGCCATTGAGTACATATCACGGGCCCACAGTTAAAATTAGCCACAAAGAGTTTATAGAAAGTTTATGAGATCTCTTTCAGAAAGATTTACAGAAAGTTTTTGAGATCTCATTCAAAGAGTTTTACAGAGATGTTTTCAGAAAAATAAATTTTGAGATCTCTAGCAGTTTTGAGAAAAATATTTTAGAAAATGTTTTTCCTTTGAGATCTCTCTCAGAATGTAATTGAGAAGTTATGTGTTAGTTGTTTGTTCAGTGCATGCTTATAGCCTAAATTTATCTATTGATAAATTGACATAGACTTCTAGATATTTTTGTGGATCCATAGTGACTTACTAAGCGTAAAGCTTATCAGTTTTCTTTCTTCGCATGTACAGATACTAAGGGTAAGGCCAAGGCCTAGGAAGATGATGAGAGAGTGGAACGCGTGCCCAGATGAGTTAACGGGAACGACCTTGGCGACTTCTAGCTAAATATTATTTGGTTTTAGGATTTCAGTGTTATAATAAAGTGATTTATATTACTTTATTTTTATTTGAGGATTTGAAGTTTTAGCAAATTCCTGGATCCAGGTGGTTATCACATTTGTTGGTGATAACTATATTTTATTGAGTTTTTTATCAAGAGTTATATTTTAATTATATTTGTGATTTTATCAGGGTTATTTTCTTAAATAGACGGCCGTTAATTGCAGTTATTTTTAAAAGTAGTAAGTTAGTGTAACGATTCCTTTAACCCTGAGAGGGGCGTTACAGGGAATGAGGTGTACCGTTTACCGCTTTTAGGCATAATGCCATGTGCGGCCGATGATGGCTCTCATTGTAGATGCCCGGGTCATCAAATAAAGATGACCGGGGTAGGTCAAGGGACCCGAATATAACTCGAATAATCAAATAAAGATGTTCGGAAGGTGAAAGTTCGGTTGCACCACTTTGGGGGTTTTAACCGGCATTGATAATAATGTATTATTAGTAACCTCGGGGGATTTTCACCCTCCATTAAGGTCTTCACCACCTCGGGGATCCTAATCCGCCACAATGGTGGTGGCAACAATAATAGTAGTAAAACTTTTTTTTTAATAGTAAAATCATTTTCTCCATATTAAATGCATAAAATAGGAGGAAGATTTTTGTGATACTTAATTGTATTTGGGCCGGAGTCTGCCCTGCTTAAAATTCAGCAAGGAGATATAATATTGGGCCTGCTCTTTAAGAATCCAGCCCTTGAGATTAAGTAGCTGATCCAATTGTTGTTGACCCCTTAGATATTTGGGAATTTATCACAAATAGACTAAAAAGTGACAATAATATCACTGTTGTCATCTTAAAATGTTTTTTTCAAAAATAGACTAGCTTAATCTTTTCTTTCAAAATTAGACCATACCCTCTAACGGCCTACTGGAAGCTCTACGGCTCTACTATTCGTACGGTATTTAAATAAAAATGTAAAAAATATTCTCAAAAATTAGAAAATGGTGTAAATTATTGTTTTTAATATAAAATCTTTGAAAATTATTATAAAAATGTATATAATCTATTTTTTGGAATTATTGAAAATAAAAAAAATAACAACTTTTTAATAATTAAAAAATTAGTAAAATTCTAGAATATAAACTTTTAAAAATAACTACAGCTTTCAACATTGTAAACTTGTTTAGGAAAATATAAAATATTTTATTGAAAGTTAAAATGTCAAAAATTAAAATAAATAAAATATGAATAAATTTTTAAAATTTAAAAAGTAAAAAGAATGGATTTTGTGAATCGGTAATACAGAGTATTTTTTTCACAAAATTAATTATTATCACCAGGGCATATTTTGTTGTTGCCAGTTGTTTTATTATGTTTATTTTTGTTGACAAATTCACAAATTTTGTTCTTTTGTTGATTAAATGTGTCTCTCGTTATTGATTTAATAATTGCAAATGTAGCACATACGCGTGTATGTTTACAAGCGCACTCACACATACTATTTTCCGTTTTGAAGGACAAATAAACAATAACAACAAAACCAAGAAATTAAAATGATCGACAAATAGCAACACTATACAACACAAAACAACATCATACAACAAAAAGAAACATAAATATAGAAACATAAAGAAACAATAAGCAACAAAAATAGATACTACTGACATGCAACAACACATTAAGAATTAGACCTTAACTATTCATCATTTAGTATTTATCTTGCAAACGAATTCTAGAATACATGATAAGCTCATCGACTTGTAAGTGCCTTTGACTGCCTTTGACTAAACAAATATACAACACAATTCTTGTACATTTCATCCTCTTGAAACTTGTACAAAGTATATCTTTCATGCCATCAAAATGAACTCCTATTTGGCTGAATCAAGTTCTAAGAAACTCGTTCATTCTGCAGCATTATCACATTTATGTTGCTTATAATTGAGTTTATCTTAATTATCCATACTCATCTCAAACCAAAAACTCATTTTACCTCATCTTTCACATTTGTAACTATGAAGCACTTTCCGCATTCTGATTTTGAAGAACATTTAAGATCTTCTATATCTTCCCCAATGCACTACATATCAATAGGAAAAAAATTGTACTACAATAGTAAGAGGCACACTCATATGAACATTATATATAAAACGAACATAAGAACATCCAAAATGTATGACTGAACTAAAGTGGCAGGATTAAAGTGTGCAAGAATTGATATGCTTAACAAGAGTGTAAAGCAAGAATATGTGAATAATCATGTGCAGGTTGAGTGCCAATTGTTTTATTTTTTTAGTCATATGTTCTAAATATAAAGCATAGCCACAAAGTTGGGCATCATATTTGTGAAGGTTTAAGAAGTGGCCGGCTGAATGCATCTGGCTATCATCATAATCAAAATTAGAAGCATCCCCCACTATTCCTATTGGTCCAAGCTTAAGTGGGGTATTATAGATGTTGTATACTAAGGTGTATAACAACCCTTAAAATCATTTGGCTATTCGAGTTAAACATCAAGCTCTATCCATGATCTGTTTGTGCCTTCCATCTTCAGAGGTACTATCTGATCCACTTGAAGACATTACTAAGCATGGTAAGCTAGGAAGTTAAGCATGCTTAGCAACATCATACAACAAAAAGAAACATAAATATAGAAACATAAAGAAACAATAAGCAACAAAAACAAATACTACTAATATGTAGCAACACATTAAGAATTAGAGCTTAAATATTCATCATTTCCTATTATAGATTTTATATAGTAAAGCATATAACAACCCTAAAATCATTTGGCCATTCCATTTAAACATCACGCACTATCTATGATCTATTTGTGCCTTCCATCTTTAGAGGTACTAACTGATCCACTTGAACACATTACTAAGCATGGTAAGCTAGGAAGTTTTCTTTTAGAACCACAAACTCAAAACCTTAAAACAATTAAGCTAGGAACAATGTTAGTTTCCTGTACTTATAAATTTTCACCGACTGGAGTAAACAATATGTAGGAACAATCAAAATTGTAAGACTCAGGGGACATACAAGTTTAGTCAATAGCTTATGATGAAGAGCAGATACGATCATCCCTCTTTGAATATTAGAAGCGACAAAACATTTTAGGATCGCTCAACTAGCAAGGATTTTTCTACGAAGAGATCATGTAAGTGTGATAAGTAACATGATATCATCACAAGAAGAGAATTTCATAGATAAGTGGAAAAGTGTTCTGGTGGATTGCTCTGTTGCTAGCTTAAATGCTTGTGCAATTTGATCTTAAATAATCTTGAGGCTGCGTGTTAATATCCGTACTCTAAAGGATATTGATGAACTGATATGTAAATTGATTTTAAAACTTACTAATACTGTAAGCACAATCTCCAGTACACCATATTTTATCAAAACAAGTACGTGGTAAAAAATTAAGGAGTTTAACTGTAAAGTTTTCTTAGAATTCACACTAATTCAAAGAAATTTTAATGACTGCCAGCTTTGAGATAATTTCTATAAGAGAGCAAATTCAAAACATCTAGATAGCTAATGAACTTCTTAAATTAAAATCGAGATGAGAATCCTGTTACCTAGGGTTTTGATCCTTGAATCTCCCCAAACTAAAATCGGTCTCATTCCAATGCATCCATATGTCATGTGTAATCGATCGATATACGGACAATGATCGGTCGATACTTTGCGATGACTTTTCAGGATAATAGAAGAGATATCATCGGTGAAGCTAATCTCATCGATGACTGGAGGAAGAAAATCAGACGAGTTCCAGCGCAGCACCGCCGAGAGCGAGATAGACGATGGAGAGATCCAGAATATCACAATCCCTCCATCTCATCTCCATCGTAAAATCATCGAACCCAACTTTTCATTTTGTGGGAACGTATGGATTTGGGTTTAGATCTATTGGATGGGTTATTTTTGAAATAAAAAGTTTAAAATTGAAAAGTGAAAAGTTTAAAGATGATAAGAAAAGACTTGGGCCTGGAAGGCCCAATTACAATAAAAGGCCAATAAATGGCTAATAAATGACATCTAATCTATTCTAATAGATACATCTGAATAAATATAGTGTACAAGGAAATAAATGCTATCTACTGAGCATATGTGGGCCGCTGTCCAGGCCACTGTCTGGGCCCAATAGTCGTGATACCCAGGGTCCGAGTCTATATACTCTATCATATGGTTTGTGATTCTTCTTTGTGGCACAATAGGTTATGTCATGTTAATTATCATAGACTGAGTGACACGTCTAAAGTAGGATTAATTCCTCCTTTTAATGTTAACATAGAAAAATGTAGAACTTGCATGTTAAACAAAATCACTAGAAACTCTTTTCAAAATGTTGAAAGAAAACCCAACATGTTTGAATTAGTGCATAGTGATTTGTGTGATTTCCATAGCACTCCGTCTTTTGGAAATAAAAAATATGTAGTCACATTTATTGATGATTACACAAGATATTGTTATATGTATCTTTTATTTTCAAAAGATGAGGCAATGATAAATTCAAAGTTTTTAAAACGGAAGTTGAGTTACATACCGGAAAGAAAGTAAAAAGGCTTAGAACTGACAAAGGAGGAGAATATTATGAGCCTAAGTTTTTTGAATCCGTTGGAATAATCCATGAAACAACAGCCCCTTATACACCGCAACAAAATGGCATTGCTGAAAGAAAGAATAAAACTTTAAAAGAAATGGTTAATTCCATGTTGTCTAATTCTGGCTTAAGTAATGGATTTTGGAGTGATAATATGTTAACTGCTTGTTATATTCTTAATAGAGTGCCTAACAAGATAATAAGATTACCCCATATGAACTTTGGCACAAAAGAACACCATAACTAAGTTATCTTAGGGTATGGGGTTGTAGGGCAATCGTGAGATTACCGAAACCTAAATGAAAAACGTTAGGTGAAAAGGGAGTAGAGCGCATATTTATTGGATATGTTGAACATAGTAAATCATATCGATTCTATGTTATTGAACCGAATGACTCAATTGCGGTTCACACTGTTATTGAGTCTAGGGATGCTCAACGGTTCACTTCTATTCCTCGACCAAAGGATGTTGATCCGGTCCAAGTAATTCAAACTTACATGAACTAATAAGGGATCATGAAAATGAGCCCGAAATAAGACGGAGTAAGAGGGCTAGAAAAGAAATTAGGTCACAGAAAGGCATTACAGTGACACTATTTTAGTGTCACAGAAAGTTTCTGTAACACATATCATTCGTCGCAGAAGGTAGGAAATGGTGACACTAAATTTAGTGTCATAGGTAAATGTCAGCAACTTATGACGCTCAAGTATCATTAAATATTTTGGCATGCGTGTATCACAATTACTTGTGATACTATAACGAAACAAAAAATCATGATACATTAGTATCATATGAATAAATGATGCCAAGACATCGATAGAATTAGTAACACCTCGGTATCATGCTTTATAAAACATTAATATATCAGAATAACGTATACAAATCATTCAAGACACGCCTAAAATGGCAAAGATACAAAATATGAAAATCCCACAATTTTCATTCACACCAAAAACTCATCCACAAGTAGCAGTACATATTCTTACAATTTACTTGCAATTTCACCAAACTACATAAACCGGCACATGTTTCACCAAAATACAAAACCATGATAATACAATCAAGCACTTAGCACTTGTTTGTTGCTGCTATAACTCTATAAGTGCTGAAGTAGAAATATTTATGGTTTACTTCAAAGTTCAAACTTCTAGCAATCCAGCCATACTGCAAACTTCCATCACCAACCAAATCATCTAGTTATCTACAAAAAACAATATAAACAAAATAGAAATTATTAACCAGAATTGAAAAAACTCACACACTCATATACATAGAAGGAAAAATAAGACATTACCTGCCATGGAGGGATGAAAACCAATCAAGGAAGTGTAAACGACAGCCTGTGATAGTGAGATGGAATGAAAAACGACGGAAGATCCTACTATTAGATACTCCAAAAAAAAAAGAGAAACTAAGGGTCTGTTTACTAACAGAGATATTTTCCTGTTTTTTACTTTTGTTTTTCTATCTCCAATTTTCTGTTTTTTATTTTTCAGTTTTTCTATCTCCAATTTTCTGTTTCTATTTTTTAGTTTTCCATTTTCAAATCTGAAAACACGTTCATCAATTTTTTCACTCAGTTCTCCAATTCCACACCCTTGACCCCTACCCCTACCCTTACCACTATCTTACACTCTACCCATACTCCCCCACAACCCTTCATATCCACCCATACCTACTCGTAGGGGTCAGGGTAGGGAAGTTATGGGTGGGGATGGGGTAAGGGGTATGGTCGGGGTGTGATGGTAAGGTCTAGGGGTTGGGGTTGGGTGGGGGTGGGTGGGTTAGGGTTGTGGTTAGGGGGTAAGGGTGGGGTAGTGGGTAGGGTTGGGGTAAAGTAGGGGTAGGGTAGGGAGTTGGGATAGGATGGCGGTAGGGTGGGGCCGAGGTAGGGAAGGGGTAAGGTAGGGGTAGGGTAGGGAGTTGGGATAGGATGACGGTAGGGTGGGCCTGGGATCTGGGTGGGGCCGAGGTAGGGGAAGGGTAGGATGGGGGGTAGGATGGCGGAAGGGTGGGGGTAGGATGGCGGTGGGGTGGGGCTGAGGTAGGGGGCATGTGGTAAGGGGTAAGGTAGGGGTAAGGGGTAATATACGAGGGATGGGGTAGCGTGGGTTGGGGTGGGGTCGAGGTGGTAGGGGGGTGGCGGTAGGGTAGGGTGGATCGGGGTGGGGCCGAGGTAGGGACATGTGGTAGGGGGTGGGGTAGGGTCATTATAGGGAAAAATGGGTATGCGGGGTGGGGTAGGGTAGGGGTAAGAGGTAAGGTAGGAGGATGAAGGTACCAGAATGGAACCGATATCAGAGCGGGACCGAACCCACCACTAGGTATAAGTATGCAAATTAATTGCAGCGACACTGTAGCATCTGCAAAGAGAAAGGTGTCTCATTTTTTTCGTTTTGGAAAACGATTTGGTAAACACATTTTGCTTTTTTCCTTTCTCCAGTTTTCTAGAAATTTCTTTGGTAAACACGTTTCCTATTTTCTGTTTTCCAGTTTTCCAATTTCTTGGAAAACTGAAAAATATTTCTGTTAGTAAACAGGCCCTAAATTTCTATCAATGTATAGTACTTGTTTACATTAGAGTGTAACCTTGTCTTTCATAGATAAACTTTATATATCATATCACATGTATATCCGTATCCGTATTCTGTAATTAAAGTAGCCTAGTCTTTCAGGAAATTAACCAAACACGTCTAAACTAATATCAAAACAATATTATCAATAATTTTCCTAGGGCTATTAAATACATTTGGAGAATATATTCTACATAGCAAATTGGGGCCTTACATTATAAATGAAAATAAATCACATCATATATATCAAAAAGTTCAAAAGGTTTAACAAAATGTAAATATGTTAAAAGAGAAATATAAACTTTAGACATACAACTTAAAGAGTAACTTCAAAACTGAAATTAACAATAAAATCAAATGTAAATGCCAAAATATGAAAATAGAGTAGCTTCAAAACTTTAGTAGCTCGACTCTAGAAGGCCAAACCTGCTAAAATAGGGGGAATCACTTAACAAATATGTAAATAGTGTGTGAAATTTATGTAAACAAATTATCAATTAAGTAGTTAAGCAATTAACCAAATAATGTAAAAAAATTCAAGCACCAACCAGGTTAAGTATCATACCCTTCGGGGAAATTGAAAGATCTTCAAAGAAGATTTGTCTAGAATGAGCCTGCTTGGACAACCAATCCGTGGTTGGAATTAGTTCTTAATAGAATCCTTTGGAGGTTCTTCAAATTAAGAAAAACAATTCTTCTCCAGCATCATAGCCAAGCTTAAACTCAATTGCATTCTTGTTGAGTCCGACTCAGAGAGCGTTTGAGTCGGATTCAGTCTACTGCAGAATACAGGGGAGGTCGAGTATTTATCAAGAAAGCACAAAACCCCAGCAACAACCAACTAAAAAAGTTCCTTAATTAGCATTGTCAAACACAAATTCACCCACTTGTACAATTGAAAAAATGCAGTCTTTTCTAATTAGTCCAAAGGTCAAGTTACCGGTATACATGGGTTTTCCTAACGTGTGCTCATAGGCAAATTAAGAGAAGCAAACTATGAGTATATTTAATGCTCAAAGATTCTTAAATCAATTTTTATATAATGTGACACAATGTTTGTATTTTGGAAATCACTGTACTCCTATATTAAATTGCATTTATATTTTCCTAAATTTATCACATTCCTTATCATTCATTCTTTATGATGCGTTCATTCTACCTCAATTTGTACTCCTTACCCTTAATTTGCCATTCAAAGTCTTATCATTCTGCCTTTGAGACTATGTACACATCCATAACAAAGCATCTGATTCTGATAATACACTGTTCACAGCTCTGAAACTTTCATATGTATCAAGAGATCAGTTGACTCCTCATATATAAGATTTATGTATTACCAAACAATCCAATGGTTCTAAAACTATAATTTTTATTTGTATATATAATTGAACTACATTAAACAAATCATAGAAGCAATTAAGTAATTACTATTATGATTTTACACTGCAGAAAATTGTCTGATTACTTTCAATCATAAAATTCAGGTCAACCGTTTTGAGGTTACTTGTGCAAAAGAGAGTTCATGCAGATAGTACGTATCTCAGCCAATATTTAATAACAGTCCTCAGAGACACGGGATGACAATCAGGACACGAGCTCCTGCTGATATCGACCGGACGAAGCCTGCAGTTTAAAACATGTCCACTAAAATTTAGTAGTTCAAACTTCACAATACTAAAAAACGGCAAAAACGTAAAAAGAGAAACGAAACTTATTCTGATTATCTGGGGGAGTTCATAGAGAGGAATATTAGTACTGATTCAGGAAGAGTAAGTGGAAGCAGTCCCTATCTGCACCTTAATCTTTGCCCGTTTAGGTTTCTGTATTGCTCCACTTCGGACTACTCAGATCCTGATTACGACACCACTATGTTAGGAACCTGCTACCACATTACGAAGCCTTCGCCTCCACAACCTCCCTCGTTGTGCTTCCTTTCACTTGAGTTATTCACCAAAACGAAACTCATATTACCATTTTTAACAAATATAATATCTACATACAGTTTCTATTAAATAAGATATAAATAAAGAACATTTATATATTTCACTTTCCATTCACAATTTCTAATACTCCCTCCGTAAAAAGTGAAAAAAGTAAGGGTAGTTGAGTATTTTTTAAAGGAAAAAACTTACCAACAAGGGAAAGTGTAGCAAACTTTTAAATACATCCCAAAAAGGAAAGTGTAGCAAACTTTAGAATACGGAGGGAGTAATAACTTTCATATAAAAACTTTTACCTTTCTTATATTCCCAAAATTGAATCTACTTCCTATAAATAAATTGAAGAATTCAATTGCAACAACAATGAACCTTCCTCCATGTGCAAGCAACAACCATGAAGCTTCCTCCATGTGCAAGAATGACAAATGGAGCTTCCATACACCGAAGAGTACACCTAGGAGTGACCTTCCTTCCAACCACCATTGAAGCTTCCTTCCACCTTCATAGTACCTAGTTTTGGTGCTATAAATAGAGAGCTTGGAGAGTCTTTCTATCATCAAGCAATTTAGATCATAGATTAGAATACCACAACCAAGTTTGAGTTGTGAATATCCTTGAGAGATATGTGAGGTGTTTTGAGAGTTTTTAGTTAGAGCTTGTATGTCTCTTCTTTCTATTCTTGAAAGTAATAGAAGTGTTTTTCTCTCATATTAGCACGATCCTGTTATTCCCAACAAGTGGTATCAGAGACTGGTTGAGGTTTTGATATTTTTCCCAGATTTTTTCAGATAAAATTCTATTGTCTGAAAAATCGAGTTTTTCAGTATTGCTCGGAATTGTAATCTGAATATACCGTTGGATTCGTCTCGTCGAGACGAGAAAACTGGTATTTTTGGGGATTTTTTTTGGCCACCGGAAGCTGCCGTACGCGCCGCCAAACGCCGGCCAAAAACTGCCTGCGTCATGCTGACGTCATCACGTGCAGACAGAGGTTGAAGACAGCTGACGTCATCGCTGACGTCATCAGCCAGCCAGAGCTGCGTCAGCGCCACATGTGCAGTCCCAGCACAGTCAGCCGCCACGTCACCAGTCAACTGCCAACTTTCACCAGCGCCCAGTCAGCTGCCACGTCATCGCCCAGTCACCGCCACGTCACTGCCACGTCACTGCCACGTCACCGAAGGTGAAAATGACCTTTGACGAGTCAACTTCATCTTCCGGAGCTATGATTATGCTCACGGCTACCAACTACACGCTATGGAACCTCGGATGGAAGATTTCCTTAGCTGTAAAGACCTTTTTGATCCAATAGAGATGAAAGGTATTAATCCTGACCCGGCTAAGTCAACGGAATGGAAGAAAATTAATAGAAAAACTATTGGTCAAATCCGACAATGGATTGACCATAGTGTCTTCCACCATGTTGCACAAGAAACCGATGCTTATACCCTTTGGAAAAAGTTAGAAGATATGTACCAGGCCAAGACCGCTAGGAACAAGGCCCTACTGATGAGGCGTCTTGTTAATATGAAGCTCAAAAGTGGAACTTCTGTTGCCGAACATACTAGTCAATTTCAGAGTCTGGTAAATCAACTATCTTGTGTAGAAATGCCACTTGGAGATGAAATGCAATCTCTACTACTTCTTAGTTCCCTTCCTGATAGTTGGGAGACACTAGTTGTTACTCTCAGCAACTCAGCCCCAGATGGCAAACTTACCATGTCTGTGGTCAAGGATGCACTGTTCAATGAGGAGGCAAGAAGGAAAGACATGAGCACAGATGAGACTCATGCCCTTGTGACGGAGAATCGAGGAAGATCACAAGGAAAGCAACAAAGAAACAGTAGAGGAAAGTGGCAAAGCAGGGGCAAAAGTCGGGGGAGATCATCAGATGGCCGGAAACCTTCTTATACATGCCACCATTGCGGTATAGAGGGTCACATGAAGAAGAATTGCTACAAATTGCTAGAGGAGCGAGGCAAGAGCAATTCTCAAGCGAAGAGCAAGGGTGGTGAAGCGCTCATCACAATCTCAGGTGATGTGGCGTATTGTACTATCAATGATGAAACATGCCTTCACGTCTCAAGAGAGGACACTGAATGGGTGGTAGATACTGCAGCATCCTACCATGTTACTCCCCACAGGTACTACTTCACAACTTACAAAGCTGGAGACTTTGGAGCAGTGAAGATGGGCAATTCCAGTTCATCTGAAATAGCTGGAATTGGTGATGTACAAATAAAGACGAGTTCTGGGAGCACAATCACTTTGAAAGATGTCAGACATGTTCCAGACCTTCGTCTCAATCTCCTGTCAGTGGTATGTCTTGACGAACAGGGGTATGAAAACCACTTTAACAGGGGCACCTGGAAAATGTCAAAGGGCGCTTTGACAATCGCTCGAGGACATGTTTGTGGCACATTGTACAAAACCCATTTGAGGATTTGTACGGATAGCCTGAACATTGCTGAGGAGACTTCTCAGAATCTGTGGCACCTGAGACTCGGCCACATCGGTGAGAAAGGGCTGACTACCTTGATCAAGAAGAACCTTATCAACACCGACAAGAATGCTGCACTGGGTCCTTGCAGTCATTGTCTGTTTGGTAAGCATCATAGAGTATCATTTAGTTCTACTTCAGCTAAAAGATCAGAGTTGTTAAGTTTGGTACACTCCGACGTTTGTGGTCCTTTCGAGGTGGAATCAATCGGTGGAAGCAGATATTTTCTGACTTTTATTGATGATGCTTCTCGGAAAGTGTGGGTGTATTTCCTGATTACGAAAGATCAGGTATTTGAGTGCTTCAAGACATTTCACGTCTTGGTGGAACGTGAAACGGGAAAGAAGCTGAAATGTCTCCGATCTGATAATGGAGGCGAGTATACTTCTAAGGCGTTCGATGCATATTGTAGAGAATATGGCATTCGACATGAGAAGACAGTACCACGCACCCCTCAGCACAACGGCGTTGCTGAAAGAATGAACCGGACTATCATGGAGCGTGTCCGGAGCATGCTGAATATGGCTAAGCTTCCGAAGTCATTCTGGGCAGAAGCAGTCAACACCGCATGCTATCTTATCAACCGATCACCTTCAGTACCACTGAACTTTGAAGTTCCAGAGAGGCTATGGACATGTAAGGATCCTACATACTCACATCTTAGAGTATTTGGTTGTTCATCATATGCACATGTATCCAAAGAGCTCAGGCAGAAGCTCGATGCAAGAACTATCCCATGCATTTTCGTTGGCTATGGAAATGAAGAGTTTGGATACAGGCTATGGGATCCTAAGGAGAAAAAGGTGTTCAGAAGTAGGGATGTTGTGTTCCACGAAGATTTGACAATAGAAGACATTGAAAACCCCACAATGTCTCGGAAGTCAAATGAGGGTGTTTAAGTTTCAAATGAAGCACCAGAAGAGGACAAAGTGCATGAAGATAACTCAGAAGCAGAAGAGGAGGAGACAGAAGAGAGTGCAGAGCAAGGGGAGACACAATCCACCCCGCCAGACACAGATGATGGTAGCTCTTCTCAGATGGTTCCTACTGTTCGTAGATCTGAACGAGGGCATATACCATCGACAAGGTACACATCATCTGAATATCTTTTGTTAACTGAAGATGGAGAACCAGAGAGTTTTCAAGAAGCTGTATCTCATAAGGATAAAGAAAAATGGCTAATAGCAATGCAGGATGAGTTAGAATCTCTGCAGAAAAATCAAACTTATGAGATCGTAGAACTTCCTAAAGGGAAGAAGGCACTGAGGAACAAATGGGTGTTCAAGCTGAAGAAGGATGCAAACGGACAAGTGGTGAAACACAAAGCTCGGTTGGTTGTCAAAGGGTTCCAGCAGAAGAAAGGAATTGACTTTGATGAGATCTTTGCACCAGTTGTCAAGATGACCTCAATCCGAGTTATACTTGGCTTAGCAGCAAGTATGAACTTGGAGCTTGAACAGATGGATGTGAAGACAGCATTTCTTCACGGAGATTTGAAAGAAGAAATCTATATGCAGCAGCCGGAAGGTTTTGAGAACTCAAATGATAATTTTGTGTGTAAATTATCTAAGAGTTTGTATGGCTTGAAGCAGGCACCAAGGCAGTGGAATAAGAAGTTTGACTCATGCATGAAGAGTCAAGGCTACAAGAAGACTACTGCAGATGAGTGTGTATACATCAAGAAACTTCCAGACGGTACCTTCATTGCTCTTCTACTATATGTAGACGACATGTTGATCGTTGGGAAAGATGCAGTGAAGATAAACCAACTGAAGAAAGAACTCTCTAAGTCTTTTGATATGAAAGACTTAGGACCGGCTCGACAGATTCTTGGGATGCAGATCATTCGAGACAGGAAGAATCGCAAGTTATGGCTATCTCAGGAGAAGTACATTGAACGAGTACTTGAGAGATTCAACATGAATGATGCCAAGCCAGTAAGTGTTCCACTTGCGAATCACTTCAAGTTGAGCAAAAGAACATGCCCTACATCCAAGGAAGAGATCGGGGAGATGTCAGCAGTTCCATATTCTTCAGCAGTTGGGAGTTTGATGTACGCCATGGTATGCACAAGGCCAGACATCGCACAGGCAGTGGGTACAGTGAGTCGTTTTCTCTCTAACCCCGGGAAGGAGCATTGGGAGGCAGTCAAATGGATTCTCAGGTACTTGAAAGGTACCACGAAGTTATGTCTTTGTTACGGAGGAGCTGATCCAGTCTTGGAAGGCTACACAGATGCTGATATGGCAGGAGATACTGATAGTAGAAAGTCTACTTCAGGATATATCTACACTTTTGCAGGGGGAGCCGTTTCTTGGCAATCAAGATTGCAGAAGTGTGTCGCTTTATCTACAACAGAAGCAGAATACATTGCTGCCGCTGAAGCAGGTAAGGAAATGTTGTGGCTAAAGCGTTTTCTCCAAGAACTTGGGATCCATCAGAAAGAGTACAAGGTACATTGTGACAGTCAGAGTGCTCTAGACTTGAGCAAGAACTCTATGTACCATTCTCGTACAAAGCATATTGACATTCGGTATCACTGGATACGGGAGACGATTGATCAACAACTGTTGAGACTAGTGAAGATCAATACAAAGGAGAATCCATCAGACATGCTGACGAAGGTGGTAACACGGGATAAGCTAGAGCTGTGCAGAGACATAGTCGGGATGCTTGTTTTGAATATGCCTGGAAGGGGAGAATTGAAGAATTCAATTTCCAGGTCATATCCAAGTACAAGCAAATTGAAGAATCCAATTGCAACAACAATGAACCTTCCTCCATGTGCAAGCAACAACCATGAAGCTTCCTCCATGTGCAAGAATGACAAATGGAGCTTCCATACACCGAAGAGTACACCTAGGAGTGACCTTCCTTCCAACCACCATTGAAGCTTCCTTCCACCTTCATAGTACCTAGTTTTGGTGCTATAAATAGAGAGCTTGGAGAGTCTTTCTATCATCAAGCAATTTAGATCATAGATTAGAATACCACAACCAAGTTTGAGTTGTGAATATCCTTGAGAGATATGTGAGGTGTTTTGAGAGTTTTTAGTTAGAGCTTGTATGTCTCTTCTTTCTATTCTTGAAAGTAATAGAAGTGTTTTTCTCTCATATTAGCACGATCCTGTTATTCCCAACATAAATGTCCATTGCTTTTTAGTTTCCTCACTTAGACTACTTGCTTTTTACCTTGGCATATGGCGGGCACATGTAAAATTACATCTATGTATTATAAAAACACTTGCCAAACTGTCCAAAATAAGCTCCCATAGTCCCATCCTGCTGATCTGCTGAAGAAATTCCAGCAGCAAAATAATCAATAAAATTCAGAATAAGTGTCATTAGGTGGAGGCGCTGCTAGGCGGCGACGTTGCTGGGGGACAGCGGTGTTAGACGGAGGCGCTGCTAGGCGGCAACGTTGCTATGCAGCCATTCTTTTGACATCCTCCTACATTTGAAGTCATACAAACTGATTATAAATTAAAAATTCACACATGAATACACTTCTAAGACAAATACTTTATTGAAAACACTTGAATTAAATTTTATTAGCATATTCTTGCCTATTACTTTCTTCATAAGATCGTTTCAAAGGTCCACCGCCCCGGGTTGTGAATTGATAAATAGACAAATATAATCTAAATATTATAAAATCACATCAAAGTCGTTACAACTATAAAAAAAACAATCATCAAGTAAAAATCTAATAGACTGTCAATTTTAGTAAACAAGTAAACTGTAACTTAAACAATAAAACAATTAAAGAACTAAGCAAAGAATGGGGTTAAAAAACATTAGGCTGCACCACTGTTTGTCAAAATCTAAACAATCAAATAAACGGAATTTACAAAACACTACACAACTAAACAAGTAAACTAGCATGCATCCTGCAGCTTGCATGACCAAAATATGAAACATTAAAAAAATAAACTTACCTGGCAGAGGCAAGAAGCAGATGGCAGAATCCAGAAGCAGTTCGCCTAACGCTGAAATTAGGTATAGCTCCATTGTTTGAGAGCTAGACTTTATCATTATTAATTTATTTGTTGAGAGCTTAAACTAACAAAAAGCCTTTAAAAAAATTCATTAGATGAATGAAAACATAGTCTAGATGTACACACAGTATCTTAAATCATAGAAAATTACATTATATGCTTGATAACCAAATCCAACTCAATTAATTATCCAAATATATCATCTTTGTTGAAAGAGCGGATTCAACTCAATTTCTATATAAAGGGAAACCACTGCAGCAGTAAAAAAAATACATAGAATACTTTGTTCATAGGCCTGCTTGTTCAAACAATAACTTAACATATAAATTTTCTAAAAATATGAATACTTCATATTCAAACAATAAATTAACATACTACTAATAAAAAAATCAAAAACACTTCGTAAAAAAACCACACGAATACTTCAATATGGAAGAAGGAGACCGATGATTGAATTGAGTGGAAAAACATGTGCGGAGTTTACCTTCAAGCTTCGTCGTTGAAGGGGAGTCCAGAGAGATGGCAGAGCTTTGTTGTTGAAGGAGAGTCAAGAGAGATGGCCGCAGAGCTTCATCGTTGAAGGAGAGTCAAAGGAGATGGCTGCAGAGCTTCGTCGTTAAAGGAGAGTACGGGCTAAACGGTCGGCGTCATCAATGGACGATTCAGAGCTGGCAGTATTTACCGGGATTCATGGCGGTCCTTGAAGGTGGTGGTCGGTGGCTTGTACGAATCACTCTACATAATTGCAATACTTTGGAAGAAATCATTTTCCCGCTCAGCCGTGAAGCCATGTCATCCGCAGGATCCATTTTCAATCTAGGGCTGAGGTTATTTCATTCCCCCTGTCTCACTCAGTTTTTCACTTCAGCAAGACAAGATGAAGGCCTTCATCTCTCTCCGCAGACAAATCCTTCAGCCATGGTCTCATCGCCACTTCACTCACTCAGTTTATTGTCGAAGGCCTTCATCTCTCTGTCCAAACCATCAGCCGTAGTCTCATTCCCGACTTCAATCTCACTCGGTTCCACCCTCAAATCTCACATAAAGAAATCAATTGATGAAGAGGCAACAATTGGCCAAAATCGCAGAGCAATTGGGAGCAATGGCGGAGGAAGATGACGCCATGGTACTGTTCGGATTTTTTAAATAATTTTTATTCCGTTTATAAATTTATTTTATGAATTCTATTTTCCCCCAATTTCATTATTCTGTTATGTTAATTCACAATCATAGTTCTAAGTCTGATTCTTTCACTTTTTATTTTAAAAAATGAAAACAATTTGAAAAGTGAGTCCGATTCATATTCAGTATGCCCAATTATTAAATACATTTCATTGCTAAACCTAGATATTTGATGATCATGATAAGAGAATACGGGAAAAGAGCATGATTGTGAATACTTTAAAAAAAGGCATATAAATAGGCATCAAGGTTTGAGTCAGATGATAACATAATACTTTAATAACTTTAAAAGTGTTCATAATCATGCTCTTTCCCTTGATTTTATTTAATAAGAATAGATTTGAACCTTTTTTCATTTGATCCATCATTGAAGGTTTGGTTTTGCAAATTTAACATGTAAACTAAATAGCGTTAAGTATTAGGTTTAAGGTC
This sequence comes from Cuscuta epithymum, assembly GCA_945859915.1. Classification (NCBI taxonomy): domain Eukaryota; kingdom Viridiplantae; phylum Streptophyta; class Magnoliopsida; order Solanales; family Convolvulaceae; genus Cuscuta; species Cuscuta epithymum. The sequence goes on along the minus strand of CAMAPF010000150.1, from coordinate 1,012,065 downwards.
CAATTTTTCACTGACTACAGTATGAAACCTCAAATAATGCTTACATCTAATGAGAATTAAACATATAAAACAGTACATGAACTACTAAGAATTATACATATAAAACAGTACATGAACTACTAAGGATTTTGCTACAGGTGTTGCCTTTGTATTTTAGTGTTTTGCGGTATCTGTTACTCAATACAATAAATATTGTTCTGTACCACTCCTATTTGAGTTTACTAATCTTAAATTTGTTTATTGTAGTTGTATTTTTGCAGGTTTTGTTCATCTTTGCTTCTTCTTGTGCATTCTTTCATTGATTTTGTGCATATCTTTTCTCTTTTAATAAATTCGTGTATTTTCATTTGCTTATATTGGTTATGAGAGTATTGTTTTGTGATTCTCATTAACATCTCACCAATATAATCTAAATATGTTCTCTAATGTTTTCTTATTTAGGTTATACCATTATACACTAAAGTCAACTACTCTGATGTGAGGAAAATAAAAAATATACGATAACAGAGGTTTGAAATTCCTTTGGCTGAAAATCTTTACCTGCTTTTATTTAAATATATTAAATTGTACTGATAATTCTTGAGTCACACTTAATATATACTTCGTATTGAGTATGTGATATTGTTAGCCATAATGTTTGTTAAAAATGCATTAATCCTTGCATTTTTATTTATCTAAAAGGGTTCTATTTTTATAGAGAACCCATTTTCTGCAGAAATAAATTTGAGGTTTCATCAAAACTAAATTTCTACCTTTACAGTAGCATCAAAAGTCTTCCTATATTTTATAGAATTTTATAGGGTTTGATTGATTATAATTCCACTTAAGTTCGACTAGCTCTTATTTGCAGGAATGATTGAGTGTATTTATGTGCTCTCCATTTGTAATTTCAAGCTTTAGATTGTCATTTATGTCAAAACAATAAATTTCCGTTTTGTTTTACTTCATTGAGTCATTCTATCATTGTATTATTCTTTTATGTTGGTTTTATCACGCTTCTAAATTTGATTCCACAAATTCATAAAAGTTGACCATGTAATTGGTTTCTTTTTTTCATTTTGGCACAAAATTATTATTGCGAGTCTCCAAATTTCCTATTTATAATGTTTTAGTCTCCAAATTTATCTCTTTTTAAGCAGATGTGGTCTGTGACTGCTTAAAATATGTGTTCAAAGTTTAGTTTAAGCTAACAAATAAAAATGGAACTGCTTTGTGTTTCTTTTGATTGTTAGTTAAATTCCCCTTTTAAATATAAAAGAACCCATAACAGTGCTGCATTTAGCTCCTTGGGTAATCTGGTGCAGAACTCCGTTTTCATATTAAGCTTAAAATATGAAAATTTTGAATTATACTACAAACCAAGATTTTAACGAAGAATTACTGCCCAAAGCCTAAATCTGAAACCACAGTGAAAACCAAAGCATAGCAAAATCTGATTTTAAAGGAAGGATCAGGTTTCTGGTGTTATAAATCTATAACAAGGTGGGGTATAATTCTCTTACACTCGATAATTGATAAAATGTTATTGATCATTTTTCTGGCAATCTTAAAATGCAGAATGGATATGGTGTTCTTGACATAAGTGTTAACTACATTTTCTGAATACGACTAGAACCAGAATGACAATCTCAATAGCTCTCATGCTCTGTCAGTCTGTAGTTCACATGTCTCTTAAATTTTGTGTTTGAGGTAGTACACTGTCTTCTTCCTTTCTCTTCTTGATTTCAAGATGAAAAGTTATGGCAATGAAGAATAAAATGATTGCATTTACTTTAGGTCTCAACGCCTTTCCTATGATCGGCCTCTTCAAGGTCAATGGATTCTATATAGTAATGGTTTTGTTTTCTAAATAAACTAACTCACCTCCCTTTGGCAAATAACATTTCAAAATAGTGCTAACTTATATAATGATTTGAAGTTATCTATCTTTCATATTGACTTGCTGTATCAGCACTATTTATATGTTTATACATATATAGTTTACTTCTAGCGTTTGGGTGTTTGAATGAAAATTAACGTAATTCAACAATTGAACACTTTTATTGTATGAGGTTCAATTACTCTGGACACTTTTATCATAATATGATAAACATTTGTTTTTTGCAATTATTACGTATGTTTGGCATGCAAAGTGTCTATTGCTCTATTTGCGGAAAGTATTTAATTTTTATCTTCAAGATATACACCCATGCGTTGCACGGGATGCAATTCGTACACCCGTGCATTTCAGATTAAAAAAATGCACTAAGCTTAAAAAGTTGTACAATTTGCATGAGCTACATTCTGATATTTCCAGGTAGTAACTCAAAGGTTATTTCAGTTATCACTTTATTTGTGTTATCTTTCATCTCATAGACTTTCTTAACTTTTATGAATAATTTTTATAATCTAAAATGTACCCTTCTAATAATAATATATGCACCTATTACTTTAATTTCCCTGAATAGATAATAATTTGGTGGTGCAGACTAAGTAGGCTCTAGCTGAAAAGCAGTAGCTAATCGGATATGGTGGCTTAGGAGGGATCTAACAAGGAGCCTTTGAGGGGGAATGGACATAGTGATAATGTGGGTTTAACATCTAATCATCACATGGACAAAGTGGTTGATTACTCTAAAAAGGATCACACAAGGAAGATGAGGACTCTAATGTGGAGGGAGAAATGTTTCTACAGGTGAAAATTAGTGATTCTATTGTGAAGGGTGGACAGGAGGTTATTTATATATTACGTAGTATATATGTTACAAATACCTCATGAAGCTCCAATTGACAGTAATGTCATTGAATGAGACTACGGGGATTAAAAATCCTAATGAGATGGAGGATGAATTACACCATGTATCGGCTGGGGGATACGTTGTTATTGTCCAAGAGGGCTGGGATAATATTATGTATAGACTTGGTCAAATTTGGTGAGGCAGGAACATGTATCATCTTTTATCAAGTTTTCACATAAAAGAACTAAAAAGAATATCACACAATCTACTTTGCGTCTGCTCTGCTTACAAAATTTACAACAAGGAATTGGACGCCCCCCCCCCCCCAAAAAAAAAAACTACTATTTGATTATATATTGTGATTTTACTTTTGCCTATGTTTAATAATGCGCAATTATAAGGATGATCAAAACAAATTATATATGTGGGGTCCGTGGGGATAATGGTACATCTGCAACAAAAAATATAACGCGCATTTAACTTGATTTAAGTTGTTATAAAAGCTATTGAATTTAGAGCCCGTTTGGCAAAACCCAAATCAAATGCATCAACTGATTCTGTTGAAGTTAATGAAGTTCTGACTAAATGGTTGGATTGATTGATTTTGTTGATGATTGAAAAAATACATTTTAAATACATTTTTATTAATTAAATAAAGAAAAAAATATACTACCTCCGTCCCAGGGAGAAGTTCCCATTTCCCTAAATGGAAAGTTATCCTACATCAAAACAGTGCCAAACAGTGCAAAACAGTGCCAAACAGTGTCGAAACAGTGCCAAACAGTGTCGAAATAGTGCCAAACAGTAAAATTTACCCCTCAGTAACTTTATTTCCTTAATATGTGTGAAAGTCAACCCGGGAACTTCTCCCTGGGACGGAGGGAGTATGAAAAATAATTAAAATGATCCTCTAAAGTAATTTCAGTCAATATAGGCAAAAAAGTAATTTCAACCTTACTTTTTGTTATTATTACACGATTTAGTGCGAAAAATCAAAAGCTACATGTTTAATAAAAATATTAGCTACAAAATCTGATAGCTCAAAAAACAGGTTCACCAAACGTGCTCTTTATGTCTTACTTTTTTATATTTCTACATTTGATAAACTGTAACAATTATGAATTGCATCCCGTGCAACGTACGATCTAATGAACAATATCAATCATTCCTCTACATTGTGTAATGACACTCGCCTTATCGTCACTAAATTCAGATGATGTATGGAAAAAGAGCCATGCTTGCTTGGTGTACCCCAAGTGTCCATTGCGTGTGTACACAGACATTTTGACAGAAAGTCATGTCAATTTCAAACGAATTGCCTGTGTACACAGACAACTACGGGGATGAGTACAAAGTGGGGTACAAATTGGGGTACCTATAGCATTTGTGCTAGAACAAATGCAGGACAAAAATTTCTTATTCCGAAGATTAGCTTGACTCCATCCGACCTAAAGCTGATGTTCACATTTCAGAGTAGATAGTTCCCTTTGATGTTTAGTTACGTGATGACCATTAATAAGAGTCAGGGGCAGTCTTTGGAGAGTATTCGTGTTCTCTTACGTCGTCCGGTTTTCACCCATGTACAAGTTTACGTCGCAGTCTCTAGAGTAACATCCATGTGTGGGTTAAAGTTTGTTATATGTGATGGTGAGAGAAAACTGGCCAAAAAAGACTGTAAATGTTGTTTACAAGAAAGTATATAACAATTTGTAATTTTGTTTCTTCATTTATGTATCACAACATTTCTTATGTTCCCAAACAATTTATTGATTACTAACCGCATCCCGTGCGAAGCACGGGTGAAAAGCTAGTTGGATAAAGGGATGAAATTAGGGTTTGAGGCGGCAGATATACTCCCTCCGTCCCTTATAACTTTGCCAACTTTCCTTTTTTGGATGTCCCATTAACTTTGCCACTTTCTTATTTAAGTAAAGAATTTGTGGTTCCAGTTAATTCTCTCTTCTCTGCACAAACCTCAACCACACAGTTTTTACTTTATTAATCCTCGTGCCGGTCAAACTTGGCAAAGTTATTTGGGACGGAGGGAGTATGAAAGAGTGAAAGAAGAAAGATAAGTGATATGGGGAATGGGTTAATACATACGCATTAGACAATTTTTTTTTTGGGAGGGGGGGTCTTATGTTTTGGGGGGAAATGAAAATTGTTGATGGGAATTGATTGGGTTATGGAGGGAAATTTATGTAAAAAAAAATGAAAAATAAATGTTAAATTTATATTTAGTGTCACAGGTATTTATTGATGTTGTAGTATCACACATTAATGACACTTATATGTTAGTAATTAGTTAAGTCGTCTACTAGTGACACTTTAAAAAAAAGTGTCACAAAAAAATTGTCACTGTAAAGCAGTTTTCTACTAGTGATCAAGAGAGATCAAGAGAGAGCCTTGAAACTCAAACACTATATTGTTATAGTGTTGAGGAGGATCCTAACTCTTTTGAGTAGGCAATGAAATCACAAGATGCTTCCTTCTGGAAAGAGGTAGTAAATGATGAAATATATGGATTCAATCATGGGCAATAATACTTGGGTTCTAAGTGATTTACCACCTAGTTGCACACCAATCGGTTGTAAATGGATTTTCAAGAAGAATATGAAAGTAGATGTTACCATTGATAAGTTTAAAGCTAGATTGGTTGCACATGACTTTAAACAAAAACATGGTATCGATTACTCTGACACATATGCACCGGTAGCTAGAATTTCTACCATAAGATTGTTAATTGCTTTATTGGTTAATCATAATCTTGTGATTCACCAAATGGATGTCAAAATGGCATTCTTAAATGGTGAATTGGAGGAGGTGGTGTATATGAAACAACCCAAAGGGTTGTTAAAGGATAAAAAAAGAAAGTTTGTTAACTTGCCAAATCCTTGTATGGTCTGAAACAAACACCTAAACAATGGCATCAAAGGTTGTTTGATGAGGTGGTGCTGAAAAATGGTTTTAAAACAAACCAATCAGACAAGTGCGTGTATAGAAAATTTAATGAGCGCGGTAATGGTGTCATTATTTGTCTATATGAGGATGACATGCTCATATTTAGCACTGATTTGAGGCAAGTGAAAGAACAAAAGCTTTCCTCTGTTCAAACTTCTCCATGAAAGTTATATGGGTGAAGCGGAAGTTATCCTTGGAATTAGGATAATTAAGCAAGGTGATGCATCATCTTAACACAGTCTCACTATATAGAGAAAGTGTTGAAAAGGTTTTCGAGTTTGGATTGTTCACCGGTCTCCACTCCCATGGATCATAGTTGGAAATTAGTTCCAAATAGTGGGAACACTGTATCACCGCTCGAATATGCTAGGGTAATTGGGTGTTTGATGTATGCAATGACTAGCACCCGATCAGATATTGCATTTGCGGTAGGCAAACTAAGTAGATATACTAGTAACCCTAGCATGTTTCATTGGCAAGTCTTAAGACGATTGCTGAAATATCTAAAGAAAACAATGAGCTTCGACTTATGTTACAAGAGTGAACCCTCTACATTAGAAGGTTACACAGATGCAAGTTGGATAACTAATCAATAGGATTATTCATCCACAAGGGCTATATCATGCGCATCTAAGAAACAAATTTGTATCACAGACTCTACCGTGGCTTCAAAGTCAATAGCTTTAGCATCGGCTTGTAAAGAAGCGGAATGGCTAAAGGATTTAGTGGCAGAAGTACCGATATGGCCTAAACCTATGGCTCCGATATCAATCTATTGTGATAGAGCATCAACTCTGTCAAAAGCTTATAACCATGTGTACAATGGTAAATCAAGGCACATAGGAGTGAGACACAGCTATGTGCGGGAGCTTATAAGTTCTGGAGTTGTTGTGATTGATTTTGTACGATCACATGTAAATTTGGCGGATCCTTTCACAAAAGCGATGCCAAGGGACATGGTGTACAAAACTGCAAAAGGGATGGAGTTAAAGTCCTTGGAAAATAATCACCAGTGAAAGAAAGCGCAACTCAACGTCTAGTACAACGCTAGATCTTGAGTTCAATGATGATGAGTAAGTCGCTCCGTGGTTGAAGCACTTTTGAAAAATAACCATCCTGAGGTAAGTGCTTGAGACTGCAATGTGTAATGAGGTTGACTATGTCTTAATAGATCTTTTGATAAAATGTTTGATTGCAGAACACAATTTGAAAAGATCTACCTATGTGAGCTAGAATTGCGGTCGATTCACCAAGTTTAAGAGTTGATTTGTTGGAGCTCATGAATGGATATGGACACACGACCGTTAATAGTGTCATGTTTCCAAGTGAAATTGTATAAAGACTTGTGTGTGTAATATCTTCAGTATTTCAAAGTGGTTAACTGGTTATATAGTTCAAAGCTTAGTCTACTATTATGATCCGAAATATTGTAAAGAATATTGCACTAAACGAAAGTTCAATCGTTACGACACTTTCAATTATGCATAAGTCTTGATAAGTGGTCTATTTGGCAAGAGTTAAGCACATTTATTTTCAATAAATGGAGGAGGATTGTTGGAGATTTATTGAAAATAAAGCTCAAGTTATAATTTGCATGGTCCTTAAACAATTTATAAAACGGTGTTATAGGAATATGTATATGTAATTGTTATTATTATACATTATGAGAACTAATTTTGTACAAGTGTGCTCAATTACGTTGTTTTCCTAAACTTATTTCAAAGTACTTAAAAGTTCTATTTTAATAGATGTCAATTTGGCGCAGCACATGTTCATGTGTAAATTTTCATTCAATTGGAATTTACTTTATTAAAAGAATGTACATGTAATTTTACATGGAGTCACACTTGTTCATTTCAAAAGGCTTCACAACCGTTCACTATTCAACAAAAGTTCTTTTCGGTTAACTGAAATGTGTCTGGTTAAAGAGTTGCCTTATAACTATAATAAATATATAAGGACCGCGTCAAATTGAAGATGACGAAAATATTCGTTTGCATTGATCCTCCAATTTGCCTTACTCTATTTTATTATGTGCAGAAATAAAATAGAAGTACTTAGACCACTTTATATACATATCACTTGTTTAGTGTTATTTTGTCAGTAGCCAAAATACATTGTACACCTTCTTTTTATCCCAAAAGTTCTATCTTGTAACCCGGTTATTGTGATAAGGGTAGATAGTAACCCGGTTAATATGTGACTAGAAGTAATATCCGGTCAAGCCATATTTCACACCCTTATAATATACCTTTTAAACCTCAAGTTCTAACATCAGACCAGACCATACTTGCATACTTATAAAATACACAAAAATACAAACATTTACCAGATTAAACTAGTTCAAACCTGATTAGGTGATACAGACTCCAATAGACAGGGTCAGACCAGACTAAACCAAACCCATAAATTTCCGTCCGAAAAAAACATCCTTACATGTTTTTGAAAACATTACAATTATAAACTTAAAGTTGACATCATAAAACAAGTAAAACTTCGATGTACACAAACTTAAAGTGGATTGTACTTATTCAAATTAACTTGAAACTTGAGCTAGGATAAAACTTGATTGTACTAAATTCAATTCTCAAGTTGACTGTCATTCATTATGTGCAACACAAATAATTTGACTAGCATCCCAACTTCATACATTAAAGCCCTTAAAATTAAAATGTAAAACATTTAAAGACACACTAAAGTCAATTAGTTTTAATTTATAAAGTCATTTACTTTTTCATTCAAAAAAAGTCATTTACTTTTAATACTCTAAAGTTGGACTTTTTCGATATTTATTTATTACAGAATATATGGATGAGATATTGAGAGATACTTTCCCAATTCCCTACCCTCACATTTCTAAAAAAAGATCTCGACTTTAAAGTTCAAACGGTAAACCCACGTATGCGTAGTACTCCCAAGTGCCAATAGAGAGTACTAATTAATCGCTGAGATATAATGAAAAGACAAGTTTTTATTTAAATTAAAATACAGATGTCCATTCAAAAAGAAAAATAGAGATGTCATGGAATCATGTATGGATGGTGTATTAACATTTCATATTGAAATAGCAATTGTGTATGGGAATCAATATGCCGCACAACATGAGGACTAGGTCCCAGTCTAGAGAATTTCCTTGGTGTAATTTTAGGCTTTATTATCTTTGTACTTTTTTACTTTGTTTCTTTTATTTCCTTTTCGATTTGTACTTTTGACTTTTATCAATAAAATTTTCTTTTCCAAAAAAAAAAAAAGAATCAATATGCATATGTAACCCCGTATCCAGAAATCATATGCAACATATAACTGGTTAGCTTTAGATCCCGACCAAATCATATAATAAATTAGATAACACCAAGCCAAAATCGAGATAAACTAGACCAGACTTCGACAATGATAAGATACACATTGAGTAGAAATTCACCAAACTAGACACCAGACCAATTCGATTACATTAGACTAGATTTAAAGACCATACCAGAGCGACTAGCTATACAAACTGATTAGAACTGGAATTAGTGATGGAATCGTACGTATTAATGAAAAGAGGCCAATTGCCCTTAGGTTAATTAATCACAAGAGTAGAATTTATACAGGGGATTTACATGGGCCGATGGGCTCAAACTATAATACAAGAATAAATGTTATTTACATAATACAACCCAAATTAAGTATTCTAACACCCCCTCAAGTTGGAGCATGCGGATTACAAATGCCCAACTTGGAAAGAAAAAAAAAGAAATTATCATTTGCCAAGAGCTTTAGTGAAGATATTGTTTGAAATATGCCCTAGGACAATCATAGTTTATGATTTATCAATAAATATTTAATGCTCATTAATTAATAAAGTTGCAAACTCATTTTATGTTAATTATTATTGTGAGTTTTCTTTATTAATATTTAGTCCCTGAATATTCTGTTTAGTAGCTAATTAAGTATGTGACTTAATTGTGGAATGCTACACCTTAAAATAAACATAATATTCTAATTGTCCCTGGTCTAATATTATTAATTTGGGACATTAATAATAGACCAGTATGTGGATTAACTGATGGCTATATTCCACTAGTCATGGGTATAGAGATATCAAGTTAATAACATAGATGCTTGTTAGGGAACAAGTTCATTGGACAGACCCAACTTGAGGACACTGCTAGGTTATATGTCATCAGTGTTGTCCTCAATAATGATGAGGTGCTATATTCTTATACTTGAGATAATCATGGTTACTAGCATGAGAATTAATATGTATTAACACCATTAAATGTTATCTTTAATTGGGTAATTATAAAGGTGGTGATTGTACATATTATGAACCATGTAGTAGTATGTGAATTATCAAGATAGTTTTTGTCACTCTTGTACATCGAGAGAAAGATATCTATTGGGCCCCTTGACAAGTAAGATTAATTAGCATGGCCATGCTCAAATGAGGTGTCATTTGATCAAGATTAATCTTACTTGGTAATCAAGAAATATTAATTGAGAATAACAAGGATGACATGACCTAACCTTGTCTCAATTAAGATATCGTTTGACAAAAGAGAATTGTTAGCACAAATTAATCATTAAAAGGTTATGTCAGATTTAATTGACATTTATATATTTTTTGGATAGTCATAATGCCTTGCTAGAGGCCGCTTATGATTTGTGAGGCTCGAATTAATTTCTAGCCCACTGCCAATAATATATAAACCTACAGGGTCACACACCTAAGTGATTTGGATCATTAATGTTTGTTAATAACATTAAAATAGCTTGATTAGCCCAATTCGAAATAGGGTTTCGAATGGTATTGGGCTAGGGCCTCTTTAAGGGTTTTATTAGCCATAAAACCCCTTCTTCACTCCTCTTATAAATAGGGCCATATAGACCCACGAATTTTAAGAGTTAAAATTCAATTCTTAAACCTAGAGTAGAGAGGAAGAAAGAAGAGAACGCTAGCACGTTCCCTGCGGCCGATCCAGTCACGTGCGTGTGGATACCGGTAGAGCTCGGGATCGTTTTCTCGGACTGTCTGACATCCTTGATTAAGATTGCTATGTAAGTCCCTCTTAAATTCTTGTAATTTCGTTTATAATAAGAACCTCAGATCCGTTTGTTTACTTTTGGGTAGAAAAATATTGTTTATTCCGCTGCGTTTTTCTGCCCGAATCCCAACAGTGGTATCAGCGCCTACGGTTCTCTATTATATTCGGGTTACACGATTTGATGTATAATCTATAATTTGATTATATTGGGATTTATTTTCGGAATTAATTTTTTTATTAATTTCGAAATTATTGATATATTAATTTCGGAATTTATGTGTATGCTATATTCCGAAATTTTATAAGGATGTGATATTCGAACAATTCGAACTTGATCCAATATATATTCACAATAATATTTGGAATGTTTTGTGATAATATTTTTTACAAATCAGATCTGAATAGATTAGGAATTGGATGGAATCCTACAGCCTAATTATTCGGAAGAGATTTGTATGGGCATGAAAATTCAAGAGTTTGAATTAGATCCAATTTGATACTTATAATTTATGTTTCAAATTTCTATAAACTAAGCAATATAGACTAGTTATATATACGAAGCATGATACGAAGCAATATAAATAACTAGTTGATATCTAGTTTATAGTATATAACTTTTATATGACGCAATCTAATTCGTACAATTGGAATAATTTTGTATCAAGTTGTATAATTCGTATAATTCCAATTTGAATTATTCGGAATTTGAACTAGTTATATTTTTAGATCCAATCTTGGAAGTTTTAGCTTCTTGTTTTTCGGATGAGATCCGAATTGATTTTACAAAGTTATTCTTCAATTATTCAAATTTAGTGATCTGCCAAATTAGTTGAGATCGAAGAATACAAAATTAATTGGGATGAGATCCATATTATAACATATTGGAATTAATCTATATAACTGATATGTTATCTGGGAAATTCGAATTTAATCACAAATTAATTATTTTCGAATTTTAGTTTATTAATTTTTATTCGTAGTTATATATGTGTATTAATCTATATTATGGATATGATCTGTATTTGTGCATATGTAACACAAATTATTTTAGAATTCATTAAATATGTATTTTTTCCGGATGAGATCCGAATTAATTACATATTACTTGCGGATTTTAAAATTTAATTTTCAATCCGTGCATGCGCAATTATTTTGCTCCGTCACAGGGACAGTTTGAAGTGGTGGTATAGCATGATCTGAATGTATGTTTTATATTATGTTGTTTTACGGCCTGCGTGCCGTTTCCCACTATCCCCTGTAATGTTTTTCAACCCCGTAGATTTTTAGTAGTACACTACACAGGTTGAAGATGTCAAGGAGATATGAAGATTTTGGGATCATGCTATATCACTGCACTAGTTTTAAATTATTTATTTAAATATTTGATTGCTGCATGTGTGTAATTATTAGTCCCGACTAATTATAAGTCTAAATTGCTTTCCCAATATGACCACCATTTAAACTATGCTAGTTGTGATATGTGTTTGCCAAAGCAAAGCATTTCACACTATCTTAGGAAGATGTTATGAATGATCGTCATTCTCGGGTCTTAATATTGGTTTGGACTTACAAGGCCATCAAAATGGTTTCGGGCCTTGAAGCAATGAGTGTTTGGATAATCAAATGATGCTGACCAAACAAACCAAGAGTCATATAGGATATGATTAACAAGAGTTGTTTACCTAAATAACTAATTTTTAAGTGATAAGCCAAAGCTTACTTAAATTTTAGGGAAATATGGATCTTGGACCACTATATTTGGGACTTTCTATTTAATATAGTGGGAGTTAATTTTTGAGCATTATTTAAAATTCTTTGCATTATTTGTTGTAGTAAATATGGCTGCCAACACAACTTTTTCACTGCGATCTATCCTTGAGAAGGAAAAACTTAATGGAACAAATTACATGGACTGGGATAGGAATCTGAGAATCGTTCTCAAACAAGAGCGTAAAGAATATATCCTTGACCAACCAATTCCTGCTGAACCAGCGGCCAATGCTGCTAGAGCCATTAGAGATGCTTATGAAAGGCATGCCCGTGATGAAGTTGATGTCACTTGTTTGATGTTAACCATCATGGAAGCTAATCTTTAGAAACAGTCTCTGAATCGTCGTGCACATGACATCTCTAATGAACTCAAGAACTTGTTTCAGAAACAAGCACGGATCGAAAGATTCGAGACGACTAAAGCTTTGTTTCACACAAGGCTTACTGATGGAAAGCCGGTTGGACCTCACGTGCTCAAGATGATTGGGCTTAGGGATCACCTGGAAAGACTTGGATCTCCAATTAGTCAAGAGTTGGCTACTGATGTGATTCTAGCATCACTCACTCCGGCATATGACCAGTTCATCATGAACTATAATATGCATGGTCTTGAGAAGACCTTAACCGAATTGCATGGAATGCTCAACTCTGCTGAGCAAAACATCAAGAAAAATCAGTGACATTTTGATGGTCAAAAAGGCGAAGGGATTCAAGAAGCATGGTAATGGCAAGGTTGGTGGAAACAAGAAATCCAAAACCCTGGTTAAGAACTCGGGTAAAGGCAAATCGGTTGCTAGCTCATCTTCTAAAGAAGAGCAAAAATGTTTCCACTGCAACAAAACTGGTCATTGGAAGCGGAATTGCAAGGCGTATTTGGAGGAACTGAAAAAGAAGGGGCATGGTGATGCTTCCAATTCAGGTATCTATGTGATAGAAGTAAATGTTACCACCACTACTTCATGGGTATTGGATACCGGCTGTGGTTCTCACATTTGTTCAAATGTGCAGGGACTAACAAGGAGTAGAAGGCTGGCTAAAGGTGAAGTTGACCTACGAGTAGGCAACGGAGCAAAAGTTGCAGCATTAGCAATAGGGACATTTACTTTGAATTTGCCCACGGGCTTAGTTTTAGAACTAAATAATTGTTATCATGTACCTGCCATTAGCAGGAATATTATTTCTGTTTCTTGTTTGGACAAGAAAGGATTTCATTTTATAATAAAGAACAACATTTGTTCTATTTATTTTAATGAGATCTTTTATGGTAGTGCTAGTCTCATAAATGGACTTTATGTTCTAAACCTTGAAATGCCCATCTATCACATAAATACAAAAAGGTTTAAATCTAACGACTCAAACCCAACATACCTTTGGCATTGTAGACTAGGCCATATAAATGAGAAGCGCATTAAAAGACTCCATTCTAATGGATTTCTTGACTCTTGATTTTGAATCAATCGAGGAGTGTGAATCTTGTTTATTGGGTAAAATGGCCAAGTCACCATTTACTGGTAAAGGTGGAAGAGTTCATGGTTTATTGGACCTCATACACTCGGATGTATGTGGTCCAATGTCAACAATGGCCAGGGGAGGTTTTCAGTACTTCATAACATTCACTGATGACTTCAGTAGGTTTGGTTATGTGTACCTAATGAAGCATAAACATGAAGCTTTTGAAAAGTTCAAAGAATTCCAGAATGAAGTTCAGAATCAACTTGGCAAAACAATTAAGGCCATTCGATCAGATCGAGGTGGTGAATATTTGAGCCAGGAATTTAGTGATCATCTAAGAGGATGTGGAATTGTTTCACAACTCACTCCGCCAGGTACACCACAATGGAATGGTGTGTCCGAACGGAGAAATCGGACCTTGTTAGACATGGTCCATTCCATGATGAGTCTCGCTGAACTACCAATCTCTTTCTGGGGTTACGCTCTTGAAACCGCTGCATTCATACTCAATAGGGCTCCAACAAAGGCTACAGAAAGAACACCATATGAGATATGGACAGGAAAGGTTCCTAGTCTAGCTTTTGTGAAGATTTGGGGTTGTCAAGTTTATGTAAAACGTTTACTTTCAAATAAACTTGAACCCAAATCAGATAAGTGTTTATTTGTGGGTTATCCTAAGGAAACAAAAGGATATTACTTTTACAACCCATCAGAGAACAAAGTGTTTGTTGCTCGTAATGGTATTTTCTTAGAAAGAGAATTTCTTTCCGATAGAACCAGTGGGAGTAAAATTCAGCTTGAAGAAGTCAAGACGATCAAGATAGTCAGACTATGCAAGCGGTCCCACAACCTCAGCCACAAGTTGTTGTGGATACATCTGAGATAACACTCGCTCCAAGGAGGTCATGTAGGGTACGTAACGAACCGGTTAGATACATGTTTATCTTAACTGAGCATCGCGACGTATTATTGATTGACGAAGATGAACCTTTGACCTACCAAGAAGCAATAACGAGCCATCACTCCGATAGTTGGTTAGAAGCCATGAAATCCGAAATGAGATCCATGGCTGATAATCAAGTCTGGGACTTGGTTGATCTACCTGATGGTTGTAGAACCATTGGGTGGAAATGGATCTACAAAAGAAATTGGATAAAGATGGCAATATAGATGTGTATAAAGCACGTTTAGTGGCGAAAGGTTACAAACAAATTCATGGTATAGACTATGATGAAACATTCTCGCCAGTTGCCATGCTTAAATCAATTCGGATTCTCTTAGCAATTGCTGCTCATTTTGATTATGAGATTTGGCAAATGGATGTAAAAACTGCTTTCCTAAATGGAAATCTAGAAGAGGACGTGTATATGATACAACCTGAGGGTTTTGAACATCCAAGTAATGCTGGGAAGGTATGCAAGCTTAAAAGATCAATTTATGGTCTGAAGCAAGCATCTCGGAGTTGGAATCTTCGTTTTGATGCTGCAATCAAAGAGTTTGGTTTCAATCAAAACGAAGAGGAACATTGTGTTTACAAGAAATTGAGTGGGAGTGCAATCACTTTCCTAGTCCTATATGTAGATGACATACTTCTCATTGGGAATGATGTTCCAATGCTTTCATCTGTAAAGGCTTGGCTTGGAAAGTGTTTCTCAATGAAAGACTTGGGTGATGCATCTTATGTGTTAGGGATCAAGATCTATAGAGATAGATCTAGGAAACTAATAGGACTAAGTCAAAGTAACTTCATTGACAAGGTCCTGCATAGGTTCAATATGCAAGATTCCAAGAGAGGATTCTTGCCTATGTCACATGGCACATATCTCAGCAAGACTCAGTGTCCACAAACACAAGATGAGCGAGATCGGATGAATAGAGTCCCTTATGCTTCTGCTATAGGTTTTATCATGTATGCTATGTTATGTACTCGCCCTGATGTAGCTTGCGCTCTAAGCATGACTAGTAGATACCAGTCAGATCCAGGTGATAGTCACTGGATAGCAGTCAAGAATATTCTAAAGTACTTGAGAAGAACTAAGGATGTATTCTTGGTCTATGGTGGTGAAGATCAGCTCATTGTAAATGGTTACACAGATGCTGGGTTCCAATCCGATAAGGATGATTTTAGATCGCAGTCAGGATTTGTGTTTTGCCTCAATGACGGAGCAGTGAACTGGAAGAGTTCTAAACAAGATACGGTGGCTGATTCTACAACAGAAGCTGAGTACATTGCTGCTTCAGAAGCAGCAAAAGAAGCGGTATGGATAAGAAAATTCATCATTGAGCTCGGTGTGGTTCCTAGCATTGTTGGACCAATGGACTTGTATTGTGATAACAATGGAGCCATTGCACAAGCCAAGGAACCTAGATCGCACCAGAAATCAAAGCATGTACTCAGACGCTATCATCTCATTCGAGAAATAGTCAATAGAGGTGACGTCAAGATATGCAAAGTACCGACAGATTCAAATGTGGCTGACCCGCTCACCAAGCCACTACCACAACCAAAGCATGAACGTCATACTAGTGCATTAGGCATTCGTTTTGTTCACGATTGGTCCTAGTGCAAGTGGGAGACTGTTGGAAATATGCCCTAGGACAATCATAGTTTATGATTTATCAATAAATATTTAATGCTCATTAATTAATAAAGTTGCAAACTCATTTTATGTTAATTATTATTGTGAGTTTTCTTTATTAATATTTAGTCCCTGAATATTCTGTTTAGTAGCTAATTAAGTATGTGACTTAATTGTGGAATGCTACACCTTAAAATAAACATAATATTCTAATTGTCCCTGGTCTAATATTATTAATTTGGGACATTAATAATAGACCAGTATGTGGATTAACTGATGGCTATATTCCACTAGTCATGGGTATAGAGATATCAAGTTAATAACATAGATGCTTGTTAGGGAACAAGTTCATTGGACAGACCCAACTTGAGGACACTGCTAGGTTATATGTCATCAGTGTTGTCCTCAATAATGATGAGGTGCTATATTCTTATACTTGAGATAATCATGGTTACTAGCATGAGAATTAATATGTATTAACACCATTAAATGTTATCTTTAATTGGGTAATTATAAAGGTGGTGATTGTACATATTATGAACCATGTAGTAGTATGTGAATTATCAAGATAGTTTTTGTCACTCTTGTACATCGAGAGAAAGATATCTATTGGGCCCCTTGACAAGTAAGATTAATTAGCATGACCATGCTCAAATGAGGTGTCATTTGATCAAGATTAATCTTACTTGGTAATCAAGAAATATTAATTGAGAATAACAAGGATGACATGACCTAACCTTGTCTCAATTAAGATATCGTTTGACAAAAGAGAATTGTTAGCACAAATTAATCATTAAAAGGTTATGTCAGATTTAATTGACATTTATATATTTTTTGGATAGTCATAATGCCTTGCTAGAGGCCGCTTATGATTTGTGAGGCTCGAATTAATTTCTAGCCCACTGCCAATAATATATAAACCTACAGGGTCACACACCTAAGTGATTTGGATCATTAATGTTTGTTAATAACATTAAAATAGCTTGATTAGCCCAATTCGAAATAGGGTTTCGAATGGTATTGGGCTAGGGCCTCTTTAAGGGTTTTATTAGCCATAAAACCCCTTCTTCACTCCTATTATAAATAGGGCCATATAGACCCACGAATTTTAAGAGTTAAAATTCAATTCTTAAACCTAGAGTAGAGAGGAAGAAAGAAGAGAACGCTAGCACGTTCCCTGCGGCCGATCCAGTCACGTGCGTGTGGATACCGGTAGAGCTCGGGATCGTTTTCTCGGACTGTCTGACATCCTTGATTAAGATTGCTATGTAAGTCCCTCTTAAATTCTTGTAATTTCGTTTATAATAAGAACCTCAGATCCGTTTGTTTACTTTTGGGTAGAAAAATATTGTTTATTCCGCTGCGTTTTTCTGCCCGAATCCCAACAGATATCAACTAGCTGGTCGCGAGAAGAGACATGCTTAGTGAGGATCAAACCTTCCTGAACAGCATCACGCACGTAATGACAATCCACCTCAATATGTTTAGTTCGTTCATGGAATACCGGATTCTGAGCAATGTGAAGAGCGGACTTACTGTCGCAACACAGGGTCATAGACCGGGAGTGAGACACACCAAGGCTAGATAACAGTTCTTTAAGCCATTTTAATTCAGCTGTCAAGGAGGCCATGGAGCGATATTCCGCCTCAGCGGAAGAGCGAGATACAGTATGCTGCTTCTTGGACTTCTAGGAAATATGAGATGTACTAAGAAAAACAATCCACCCAGTAAGAGAACGGCGAGTACGGAGAGTAAGAGGACAACCTGCCCAATCGGAGTCACACCAACTTGTAATATGCAGATCACAGGAAGAAGAAAGTAGAATACCTTAGCCAGGACTGTCCTTCAGATAGCGCACCACCCGAAGTGCGGCTGACCAATGCTCCTTGCGTGGATGTTGCATAAATTGGGACAGGATGTGAACCGCATAGGCAATATCAAGACGTGTAAAGGATAGATAAAGTAGTTGACCAATCAAACAACGATAGGAAGCGGGATCAGAAAGCCTATCGCCTGTCGCCAGTGCCAAAGTATGGTTTGGTTTAATAGGAAACTCGGTTAGTTTGGAACCAAGCAGACCGACCTCAGAAATGATGTCCAACGTGTATTTACGCTAACAAAGAAAAATACCTTCATCATTACGAGCCACCTCAATCCCAAGAATTTTTTTTGGGACCCCCAGATCCTTCATATGAAAACAGGTACCCAAATATGATTTAAAATTAGAAAGAGTAACAGAGTCATTCCCCGTAATAATCAAGTCATCAACATACACTAAAACATGCATGCGAATGTCCCCTTTGTGGAAAGTAAATAGGGAATAATCAGAATAAGACCGAGTAAAGCCATAATTCATGAGAGAGGTGGCGAGTTTAGCAAACCAGCAACGAGGAGCTTGACGCAAACCATATAAGGACTTTTTCATACGGCAGACAAGATCCAGACGAGTAGAATAAAATCCAGGTGGAAGTTTCATGTACACCTCTTCATCTAGATCACCATGAAGAGACGCATTGTGCACGTCCATCTGATAAACATGCCACTTTCGGGCAGCTGCTACCGCAAGAAAAGTTCTAACGGTAACCATCTTGGCCACTGGAGCAAAAGTTTCTGTATAGTCAATCCCTTCTTCTTGATGATTACCAAACACCATCAGCCGTGCTTTGAGACGTTCAATAGTCCCATTAGAATGATATTTAATTTTGTAGACCCATTTACAGCCAAGAGCACGTTTGCCAGGGGGCAAGCTTGTCATAACCCAAGTCTGATTATTCTCCAGAGCTTGGATTTCATTTTGCATGGCATGGCGCCAACCAGCATCAGTCATGGCTTCCTAAAAAGAACGTGGCTCCATACCTGCAAGAACAGCCCCAAGAAACGCACGGTGGCGCGGGGAAAATTTTTCAAGTTCACATAATGAGCTACAGGATAACGTGTACCTGAGGAACCAACGGGGGCCGGCGTAGATGAAGATGGGCTCAGCTGCTGAACATGATGAGTAACAAAATCTTGGAGAAGAACAGACGTGCGTTTTGCATGCTGACCACGACCGAGCAGTTCATGCGTGGGAGGAGCACTATCCGTAGTAGTAGCGCCTGAAGTGCCAGCCGTATCCAAGTCATGAAGTGGGCTAGACGGTCTGGATGTCACCATGCCCTGCTGCAGGTTCTCATCATCATCGACATAGTGGGCGGCCGTATCCAAAATAGGGGATGAGGCTTCCAAATAAGTGTCTGCCTTTGGAGTGCAATCTTGAGCAAGCGTGATTCATCCTTTGAAAATTGAACATCTCGAGATACAAAAATATCACCGGTTTGAGGATCATACATCTTCCATCCCTTTTTACCATTAGGGTAACCAAGAAAAACACAACGGGTACTTCATGGGATAAATTTATCACCTCGAGATTTATGATTATAAGCAAAGCACAAACATCCAAAAACCCTCAAATGTTGAAAATCAGGAGCAATACCAGTCAGAACCTCAAACGATGTCTTATTATCAAGCAAACCAGACGGAGTACGATTAATCAAATAGACAGTAGTTAATACACATTCACCCCAAAGTCGAACAGGTAGGTTAGCTTGAAACATTAAGGCACGAGCCACATTTAAAATGTGACGGTGCTTACGTTCAACTCTCCCGTTTTGCTGCGGTGTGTGCACACAAGATGTCTGAAAATTAATGCCATGAGCCTCAAAATACGGGATCATGCACCTGAATTTCGTACCATTGTCACTACGTACAGTCTTGATAGGCGTGTCAAACTGTTTCTCAATCATAGCAAAAAATGAGAGAAAATATTTTTGGACTTCCTTTTTGTCACGTAGTAAATACACCCAAACAGCTCTTGAGTAATCATCAACAATAATTAAAAATAAACAGCATCACACGTAGATGGTGTATCGTACGGACCCCATAAATCATAGTGTATTAATTCTAAAATATTGCTTGCTTTATTATTGCTAAGAGGAAAAGAATCACGAACTTGTTTTGCTTGTGGACAGATAATACAAGCATTATTCAGTTTCTTGCTAGAATTAGAACTAAGCACTGGTAAAAGTTTAACAACACGATCTGAGGGATGCCCCAAACAACGATGCCACAACTCAAAATCTGATAATCTGGAAGTCGTTACAGCATGAAGAACAGGAATGCCTCGGAAGAAGAAAAGCCCATCTCGCCGTTCACCGGCTCCAATTAGGTTCCTCAAGCGTCGGTCCTGTATAGCACATAAGGAATCAGTAAAAATCACCATACACGCCAATTGATCAATCAATTGAGAGGCAGATATAAGATGAC
Organism: Cuscuta epithymum; assembly: GCA_945859915.1. NCBI lineage: Eukaryota > Viridiplantae > Streptophyta > Magnoliopsida > Solanales > Convolvulaceae > Cuscuta > Cuscuta epithymum. Next base: position 991,257 of record CAMAPF010000150.1, on the reverse strand, counting down.
AGTTTAATCCCGAAACAAACAAAACATGTTCAAGTACAAGACTGAGAGATAGCTGCACCCGTCCTGTCAATGTGGCACTCGCCGTATGGCCATCCGGCAAGCCAACACGACACTCAGAAATTTTCTTAACGTTCACAAGGCGAGATAAATCCCCGATAAAATGATGTGATGCTCCGGTGTCAAGAATCCAGTCCTAAGAAAAAGACTTACCCGTTATGCGTTCACTTGTTCCAACTTCGGTATGAGTCATATGTAAAAGGGCTTGCACCTGCTCTTTGCTCAACATACTGAGTGGATTACCAGTACTGTTAGTAGAAGAAGATGATGCATCCGAAGTGCCTAGCACAGGAGCCACGGCGTGAGCTCGCGCGCCTCACCCTTTCCCTTGAGTGGCAACTTTGTTATTGTTTCGGTCTTCCCACCAATCGGGGTATCCCACAAGCTTGAAGCATGAACTGATTTCGTGACCTTTCTGCCGACAATGAGTGCACGTCACTTTAGAGCGTTCCTGTTTGTCTTGTTTTCCCTTCGGTCGGTCCGACTGTAAAGCAAAGGCGGTAACGTCTGCTGTGGTTGCTTTTCCTCGTGTGATAGCACGTGAGCTTTCTTCCTGCAGGAATTGACTGGTGCGCAACATTGACATCCGGCAGAGGTGTACACGATAGCAAATTAGATCTTATGGTCCCGTAAAATTTATCATTTATACCCACCAAAAATTAGTGGAACTGTTCTTCATCACGATCCTTGGCTAATTTCTCAACAACGCCGCAAGTGCATCCACCACATGTACACGCGTGAAGAGGTTTTAGCCGGTGTAATTCGTCATACAACCCCATGAGTAGCGTGTAATAGGCATCGACTGACATACCTTTGTTCTGCTTGCAATCGGTAATCGAGGCCCGGAGTTGTTGCAGATGCGGTCCGTTAGCAACACTAAAGCGTTTTTCAAGATACGTGCACATACTCCTTGCTTCGTCATGGAACGGAATTGACCCCGCAACCATCGCATCCATGCTCCGCAAGAACCACGAAACAATCATAGAATTGACTGTTTCCCAATTTTGTAATTGTTTTGGCTCGGTTGGTTTCTGCATCAATCCGTCGATAAAAACATGCTTCCGGCGTGCCTTCAAGGATAGAGTGATGGCTCTTGACCAAGCCACATAATTATCACCCTTGAAAATCACGTGAGTGATAAGATTTCCGGGCTGATCGCCAGACCCAAGATAATACGGTGAGGTTGGGTCAATTGTCGAAGCTGCGGAATCCCCTGCAATGGCTGTTGAAGAACAACTCGCTGGTGTTGCTGAAACTTTCAACGGATAAATGAAGGAAGAGCCGCGCTTCAGTGCTCTGATACCATGATGGAACCGTACATATTAATCAAAAGAGACCAATTGCCCTTAGGTTAATTAATCACAAGAGTAGAATTTATACAGGTGATTTACATGGGCCGATGGGCTCAAACTATAATACAAGAATAAATGCTGATGGAGTATATGGACTCCGACCCCCCGGTATGCCGACTACTGGGCCTGGACAGCGGCCCACACACGTTTAGCGAATAATAATAATAATAATGTACAATAATATTAATGATATTCGCTAAACGTGTGTGGGCCGCTGTCCAGGCCCAGTAGTCGGCATACCGGGGGGTCGGAGTCCATATACTCCATCAGGAGTCCCCCACTCCCTGAGCCGAGGGTACTCGAGGTGAAAGGGAGTAGTCCAAACTGTAGCCGAAACGTTCTTCTATCTTCGGTTTCTCCCTCTTCGGCCGGGGGACCAACACCCTTGTCAATGATGGGGAGGTGCCTCGTTAAAAACCTTTACTAGGAAAAAACCCAATGGGAAAAAATCCTAATAAAGGGAAAAAGAGTACACCTAGCGCCCCCAACATGTAACAAGGAAGGTAGGCCCCCTCCGGCATAATCACTTTTGTCTGGCTCAACCCATCTTCATCTGACTCATCTCTTGTTCCTGCTCATGCGTGATATTTTCTCCTCATCTAAAACTCTGACCCCTTAGTCCCCCACATGTCGAGGGTTTTCTGAGGGAAGTATAAATGAGTTGCCTGTGTGTGTTGTGATGAGGGCTGACTCATTGTCACCAGTAACTTGTGGGAATTTTTTGATATCTTGTGTTTTGCCGAAGGGTATGACAATTCATGTGTCACCCGATGGCTACTGCTTTGTGTCACCTGTAATTTTTCATTTTTTGACAATCTTATGCGTTGTGCGAAATCCGAGGGGTGTATTCCAGTCCCCCACTCCTTTAGACTGAAGGCAAGTTCGGGCTGAAGGAGGAATGATGTTTGCGTGTATTCCCGAGGGGTGATAACATTGATAAGCCGAAGGTGTATATTACTGCTTTCTCGGAGGCGCCTGGTAAAAGTAATCACCGAAGGCTGTAGTTGGTGATAGGCGGAGGCTATTCCCCGGGGGTACCCCGGTATTTTGGAAATATGGCCGTTGTAATAGAGCCGTTGGAAGAGGGGCACACGTGGCATGCTGCTGTTGGTCGAAGGTGGGCGGGTGCCACCCATTGGCTGAACCGGCGGCCCGTAATGATGGGTTTTTCAAATCGAGGCCCGTTTCTCGAGGCTGAAAACCTATATATACCCCAAGGCCTGAGCCACTTCCCCCTGTGCGATTTTTGTGACAGCGAAGCTCTGCCAAAAATTCTAGAGAGAGGAACCCTTGCCTTCGATCAAACTCATACTCCTAAGGTCAGTTCATCATCTGTTCCTCGCATACTTAGCATATTTTGCTATTCGATCTTAGATCTTTTGTTATAAACACTAGGAGCCCTCGATTAGTATTTTCCCTTAAGTTTCCCAACAATCCCTTGGGCAAAATGTCCTCGCAAAGCGATTCACAAGACATCTCTAGGGAGCTCTCGGTGGCGTCAGAGAGCATTTCTGATGTGGAGTCCTCAAGCGAGCGGCCTTCGACAAACAACGACCTCGCCGTAGCTGAGGAGGTTCAGAGCAACCTTCGTGTGGAGATGGAGGCTGAAGAGTTCGAACAGGTGGCAGAAGATGAGGAGATGGCCCTCGCTGTCCAGGTGGCCGAGGAGGAAGAAGAAAAGGAGCGCCGTCAGGTGACGGTCGCCGTCATGCCCCCCCGAGGCGCAGGTGACGCGAGCACCTCCCGGCCGCTGGACGTGCAACCCCTCCGGTCAGCCGAGGGGAGAAAGAAGAAAAAACCGGCGGCTGCTCCGAAGAAGAAGCAAGCAGCCGCTGATGCCGGGAGGCCCGTTGGTATCCCCGAGGGTCACTCCTACCTGGACACCACTGCTCTTGAGGTGAAGACCACGGCCTCGAGTGCTGAGTGCTATGCTCTCCAGATCCTCGTGGGGCCATCGGCGCAAGTTGTGGAACCGGGACCGGAAGACCTGCTCTCCAATCCACCCGAGGGGTGCTTTTCTGTGCACATGCTGTCAGTTGAGCTAGGGCTCAGATTCCCCCTACACTCCTTCGTCGTGGAATACCTGAGGTTTGTGAAGTTAGCCCCCTGCCAGCTAACGCCCAACAGCCATTACTATCTGGCGGGGTTTCTGGCTCTCTGCCGGAGCCGGGGGGTGGTCGCCACGTTGGACCAGTTCTTCCTTTCCTTCAACTTGTGCCGAGGGGGACATTCTCACGCCGGGGGGTATGCGAATCTGCAGCAGGTACTGGTATGGAAACTCTTCTCTGAGACCCCCTCATCCCACAAAGAGTGGAAAGAGAAGTTCTGCTACATCCGGGTGGCCGAGAACCCATTCCCAGGGGGCCTGCGCAATCATTTCAAAAGGCACCCGAAGGTGGGCAATGCAGCCCTCGATAAAGCTGGGAGGAAGCTCATCGAGAAACCCCCGGGCTCTAACAAAGTGATCACCATCAAGGAGGCGACGCTCCCCGAGGAACTGTACTCGCTGGGCTTCCGGCGTTATCGCCTTCCGGGGGAGAAGGACGAAAAATATCCTGAGGTCGACCGAGGGTATCAGAATGCCAGAGGTTGTTTACCGAGGGCTCTTGTTTTGATACTTAGAAAAAATCCTCCTTGTCTTTCCTTGATCCTAACCTCCCTTTGTTTTTGCAGGTGACATAATGGATCCGAAGGCGTTTGCCAAGCTATCCAGGAAGCTGGCCAAGGAGCCAAGGAAGAAGAAGGAGGAAGGGCCCTCTAACCAGCCCCTCGTGGACGAAGTCCTCAAGAAGGCCGGGGCTGCCAAGGCCTCGGAGGGAGGGGACCCTTCAGCCAAGGGTGCTGTTACCGAAGCCGGTGCTGGTGCCGGAGGCTCCCAAGTTGGGGAGTTGAAAAGGAAAAACTCTGGGAAGGGCGTCGTGCCTCCGGAGAACAGGAAGAAAAAGAGAGCCGAGGGGGGAAAGGATGCCCCCTTGGTGATTCTTGAGGAGCCCTCCTCTTTCCAGGCCTCCGAGGCCTCCCCCCTAGAGGATCTTGACGAGGGGGCCTGGCCTCAGGAAACAGTGCAGTTCTCCTTTAAGAAGGGGACTGCCATCATGCACGGCACCCTCGACCCGAGGGAATTTCTGAGGGGTGCCACGCCTCCGCTTGACTGCTCAACGCTTAGCAGGTTCGAGGATGCGGCCCTCGAACAGAAAGCTCTCCAGGCCTCGGTCACAGTAAGTGCCTCATTTCTCGAACCTCTGTTGATGTATGTTTAATATGCTCCCTTCCCGCATAGTCTGACTGCGAATGCTTCTCTGTGTGTTTGCAGGCGAATATGGACTCCGACCCCCCGGTATGCCGACTACTGGGCCTGGACAGCGGCCCACACACGTTTAGCGAATATCATTAATATTATTGTACATTATTATTATTATTATTCAGATGTTCTAGATTAGCTTTTTATACTATCAGTCCATTTATGTAACCGGGTCTGGCAGACCCATATTAGAGGCCCAGACCCGGATTTTCCCTATATATACTCCTGATAGGATGCTTGTAACTCATACAACTCATAGAATCTCACATTTCATTCATCACACATTTTCTTCTTCTTCTCCATTACCCTTCTTGATTATTGTTCAATCTCTCCCTGTTTATACAATATGGGTATCGATTATCCAACAATTATATTTACTCATACACGTTAATTATACACTATACTCATTTTAGAATAACACAAAACACACGTTAGTAATTAACACATGCAGAGTAATATTTTATAAACTAAGAAATATTCATTTTAAAATAAAAAATAGGAAACAAAACATTAATACCTATGATATCTTATAATGCATAAATTAAAAAACATAAATCAGAAGGTTGATTCTAAAAAGAAGGAAAAACAAACTCAAACATTAATCATATTTTAGATTATACATTTGCATAGTAATTGAATAAAAAAATTAAAGCATGTTAAAGCAAAAAATAGAGAAAAGGAAGAACTAAAAAAAAGAATACATCAAATGAAATGAACCGAAAAGCGATGAAAAAGTAAAAGAAAGCGAAAAGCTACGGAAGGAAAGAGAAAACAAAAAAAAACAAGAAAGAGGAGTAATCTGTAAAGCCGCAGCAGCAGGCCAGCAGTCATCAACGAAAAAGAATGGAAAATTTTAAAGGATGAGTGACGACTGAAAAAAGAAAACAGCAGCTCCCATCGACCTAACCTTTACCCTGTTAGTTGATTTTAATTACAAAAGAATCGGGCTGTACCTTGCTCTAGATGTAGCCTGTTGTACCGTATATATTACGGCCAAACTGCCAATACGTAGTTTCACTTGAAGTTTCAGAACAAAAATTCTTTCTTCCTTCCACCAGGGCAATAGTTTCACTTAAAGTTTCAGAACGGAATTCCTTCTTCCTTCCACCAGGGCGATAGTTTCACTTAAAGTTTCAGAAGGGGAGATGAAAAGAGAACAACGGAGTTGACGACAGATACTACGTCGATAATAGGTGAATTTTCGAATCCATACTCTTGTAAAAATCATTTCTTGATAGCTTCTTAATCGTTTGGCTCGCTGTGCAGTGTATATTTTGTATGTTTATAAAATGTGAAAGTTAAGCTAGTTTGTTAATCAATTACATTGATGAACTTGTTATCTTACAATGTCAAGTAATATTGAATTTTGTATACAACAGTAAAGCTCCCCATTGAGTGTGTATTAAGTGTTTGATGAAATGCCACAACCATGTCATTTAGGTGGAACTGAGTATGTGATTAAAAGAAAAGTATTTTTAACATTAGTATCAAAATCAGACCAAATGAAGTTTCAGGAAGAACAAAAGCAGATATATATGTGTATCATGTGCTCTTTCATCAAGACCTGCTTGCAGGCTCCTTGAACTACCAATGCTTATGTCTGTTGGATGATTCTTTCAAAGTAGTCCTTGAACTTCCACAGCGGCATTTGAATGCTTTGATGGGATGATCTAAATCATTGAAATCAATCACATAATCCTGACATTGTAAGACATGGGTTTTAAGAAGCAGGTATAACCCTTATTGTACAAAGTAAATCTCTGGAAAAACTGAAAAACACAACGAAGGAGCTAACTAAAAAACATAATCATCCCGAATATTTAATCTGAAATCTATCAGTTTTAATTTTGTTTAAGAACATTGTGACAAATCATTACTCAAAAGGGTCAACAGAAATTGTCTGTTTAAAAACATATGTATCTTATATGGTGTCATTGTCTGGTTTCAGGTTCCGGGCCAGTCAGGAGGACCAAAAAAATTGGCAGAAGGGTCAACTACTGGGTCCAGCATGTGTCAACTAAGTCAAACTTCCGGTTTAGGCAGCAATTTCAGTTTATGATATATGTACTGGGATTTGCGCACCAATGCGGTTTGCAATATGATGTTTAGGTAGATGATTTTGTACTGCATGGGTTTGTATTCTGCACCATTCTGAACTTCTGAGGATTGGGTGCTATATATATAGTACGTACCACATGTATTTTGGCTAATATTTTGATTGTGGTTTAACACTGAAGTGTGGTTGCAATGTTTGGCTCCACTTTGGTAAGGACTAAGAATCTATCTTGCACTGAAGTGTGGTCTATCAAGGGTCAGTTCCAATTATTTCCTCCATTTTGGTAAGGACTAAGAATCTATCTTGCACTTCTGTTTGATTTGATGACTGTAAATAATGTTTGGCTCTTTTACATTTCTATCAGACGGCTACATTTGTAAAAAGTTCAGATATGGGTGCATTTTTACAGCACTTACAAAGCCTGCAGAGAAATGCCATTGTCAAGACAGAACCATGTGTACTGGTCTGCATTACTACTCCAATGATATTTATTATAAAGGGTGTATTTTCTTTAAATCCTATCTTTAGGGAATAAGGTTTTGGATGCTGTTGTTGTATACACATACACAAAATACACATACATAAAAGAAGTTTAAAGAAGTATCCAAAAACAGATACTTTGGGCCCTCAGGTTTTCTTCTCTTTTAATTTTCTGCTCCCTAGCATTTGGTGCCAGCAGACCCTAAATATTTTTTCCTTCACTGGTTCCCTTTAAAAAGAGAGGGGAAATGGCTTTAGATATTTGGTTGGGATTGGAGTATGGCTTTAAAAAGTAGATCACTGTTTTGGCTCTGAGTTTCAGCTCTTGTTTGGGACTATTTACTACTACCTGCAACTCTTAGAATCAATCTGTCAGCTATATTTTTGAATCCATTTCCATGAAATCATAAGTTAAAGGGAACCTTTGTACTTTGTGAATAGATGTCCAAATGTTCTTCACTAGAAAAAATGACAAGCAACAGATAGAGGAAGACCAAATTGAAGGGCAGTTATTCCATTCATCAGAAAATGAAAATAGGAGCTTATATGTCTCTAAAAAATTGCAAATATAGAGGAAGAGCCAGGGCCGGTCCTGGGGCATGGGCAGGAGGGGCATGCGCTCAGGGCCCTTTGTTCTAGTAGGGCCCATAAATTTCTCAAATATGTGTGTGTATGTACATCACTATTTTTATTATATGTACATCCTAAATCTATAAAAGGTAAAATATAAAATCAAAATTATATTTTTTAGATACTTATAATTAGTTATTCAGCATCTACACGATACAAGTCTATAATTTCGAAACATTCACATTAGAATTCATTGAGAACATATCTTACCATTTCACATTATAATTACGGATTATTGCATTAATTTTATTCTTTTAGTGTACATGTCTTATGTATATCCAGAACTTATTGATATATATCACAAATTTCCTCCGATTCTCTCATTTAGTGAAAGATTGAACTTTAGTGTCCATAATTTAGAAAAGTAGAATTTGTTTTTGTCTAGTGAAAATATGATCTAAAATATGAAAAAGTTACTCCTAATTATACAAGATATAATTTCACAGCTTTCCTTAATTTAAAATGTTTATTGCACCTAATAGTTGCACTACTTGTTTCACTCGGCTCTTAGGTACATTGTATCCTCAAATGTCACTTATCAAATACCGTATATATTTTCTAACCATGTGCTTTGTTAGTTTTTTTGATGTGTTATACTACTTTTGGACGATAAAATTGTATAATTTTAAATTATAGATTATTATAGCAAAAAGAACATTATAAACATCCCCCCGCTATCCTTGAGGCCTAGTCTATTTGTATTGTCCCGGGCCCATAAAATGTCAGGACCGGGCCTGTATACTCAAAAAACTAATATGACCAGGATCACAAATTCCACCACCAAAGAGTGGCGGATCTATATTTCAAACTATGGATGTTCATTTATTTTCTATAATTAAAATTTGAAAAGGAAATAAATAATTAAATTTATACATGTATATTAGCTTATTTTTTACAATTCTAGGTGTTCATGAGAACACCGTTGAACCAATGTAGGTCCGCCACTGCCACCAAATATATAAATATTTTTAATACGGAGTATAAAATAATTCTTTGATAAGGTTTTTACAATCTTTTAATATAATAGGGGATGACTCTGAAGATTGTCTTAAAAATTGTACTCTTGACTTTCAATATGTTTTTATTTGAATTGAAATTTCCTGGTCTGACCTGGTATGAACCGGTCTAGTATGGTCTATTAAATGTTTAGTCTTCGTGTATTTTATAACTATGAAAGTCAAGTCTGTTCTGATATGGTTTGATTAAATCTGGTTTGGTACTGAAAACAGTCCAAGTAAAAACATTCTCATTCTTACGAGATATTTTTTTTTATCTCAATTTATATTAATTAACTTCACCTGCCTATTACTTGTATCTCAATTTTTATTTTTGATCTATATCATTATATTTATCGCATACGACGATGTTCGGTAATATTTAGTTAATAATATATACTTTTTCATTCATCTTTGTATTGAATACTGTTTTTATTCTATTATCATATAACTAGAATTGAATCTTTTACGATGTTTTATATTTGACTATTTTCGATTCGAGACCAAACGAGACAAGACATAAACAGAATAGTTCAGGAGTATATTTGCACATTTTCCCTATTTTATATTGTACAAAAAATATATATTTATTTTAATAAGTCCCTAGCTACAAATTTCATACGTAGTACATAGTACAGTATTACGGAGTATTAAGCTTGATTGTGTTTTATCTTAAATTTAAAGGGTTACAATTATACGGAGTATTGATTTTTAAAACAAAGAGGTTCATACGTTCATTCTTAAAACTTAATGCGAACTTCAAAAATAAGATGAGAGGGCATACATGTCCAAAAAAGGTGCGCCAAGCAAGTTAGGGGGTGCATAAAGCAATACCCATTTGAAAAGCCCTTCACTTTCGCCAATCGCCACAATAGACCCATACCCATTCTTCTCTCTCCTATCCAACTATCCATAGCAATTTTGCAGAGACTTTAGCTTCCCCCATGGCGCAGAGCTTCTCTCATCCATCAATTACGCAACCGACCTCAGCCAACCTCCGCTGACCTTATCTACATCGTCGATCTCTCCACCATAGCAGTTGTTCGTTCCCCCGTTGTCTCCCTCCCGTACTCCACGCCAGATTTTCTATTTCTTCTCCTTCTGTCCGATCAATGGGGTAATAGGGGCCGCCTGAGTTCGATTTTGGACTGCCGGTGCCAGATCCGCCCTTTTCAGTGAATGATGACTCAATCCGCCAATTCTGGTGATGTCGACTCCAGTTTGGTGCAGCGGGTCCCGGATACGCCGTCATGGTGGTCGGAAAGGAGCCTGAGGGAACGATAGGGGGCGGGACAAGGGAGGGGGCTGGGGAGTAGGGTGTTGGACTGCAGGGGACGAGGTGGGGGTCTGGTATGTAGGTTGGTGTACTGGTGTGTTGATTCCATGTGATGGTTGCAGGGGTTGGGGCTGGGAGGGTGCTACCGGGCTGGGGAGAGGTGCAGGAAGGATGGGGAGGTGACTGGTGGGCTGGGGGAGGGGGGCTGGTAGGCTGGGGAGGTCTGGTGAGGTCACATTTAGGAAGGAAGGGTGGGCTGGGAGGGGGTTGTTAGGCTGGGAAGGTGGGAAGGGCCGAAGTAGAGGAGGATGGGGTTGGGGTGTGGCTGTCGCCGGGGGCCGTGGCCAGTGGGGCTAGGCAGGCAGTGAAGCGGTGCAGCGGCGGTAGTTGGGCGGTGTCGGCGGTGGAGGGGCTGGGGGTGTAGGGGAGGGGGCCGGGGGTGCCGGAGAGGGGGTGGGGTGTACGAGTGGTGGCTAAAGTGACACGGGCGGTGGCTACAGTGACACGGGCGGTGGCTACAGTGACACGGGCGGTGGTTGTAGTGACACGGACGGTGGTTGTAGTGACATGGATGGTGGTTGTAGTTACAAAAAACGAACACGCAGTGACATAAAATTTTTGCAGTTACATCATGTTTTCTAATTGCACATATATAACCTTCTTGATCACTTTTTTGCCTCTTTTTAAAAGTGGTCACTTTTTGGGTAATTGGTTCAAAATTAGTAATACCCAAGTAAAAACCCAAAAAAAAAATAGCACATTTACCGGTCATAACGAGCAGCCACGGAAACGGAATTGATGTTTTGATGACACTTCACCTTTGAATTTACTCTTTTGCTTTGATTTCGTCGAGCAAGACCCACCATCGTCAGAATCAATATTTAGGGCGGACATTGATAGTGTGCAATGATTAACAAGAATTTCAAATGAGGAAGAAAGAAGTTCTTTGAGGCCGTCAAAGCTCAGGAAGAGCAAGTGCGAAGGAAGACAGAAAGGAAGTGTGAAGGAAGGAGATGTGGGGGTGTTTTGGAAGCTTATCCGGTTTTCCATTTTAATAATAACGTTAACCGGTAAACATTACACTGGGAGCATAGAAAGAAGGGAGGGTACAAAAGGTTGGGTTTATTTTGGATTATCAATAATTGGGATTATTTATGACATATGGAGTAAAGGTTGGATTATTAGTATCAATTTTTCATGTTCTTGGAGTACTTGTATTATAGCAGTTGATGTTTAAAATTACAATATCATAATATATTCCCCTTACCCCACCGTAGGTAAATGAAAATGGGTTCATTGAGGTAAATGAAAATGCTGATGAAAATGATGATGATTGCCCTCAAACTTATATAATTACTTAATACTTTACCTGACATTTTCAGATACACATCACTTTTGATTTTTGAATAATTTGCACTTACCATATTCCTTTTTAATTGCAACGATTCACTTTTTATATTTGTCAACACACAATTTTTGATAATTAAATCTTTTATTCCTTATTAGTAAAAATTTTAAAAATTTGGATTAAAATTAAAAGTGAAAGGAATTCAACAATATTTTTCAAATATTTAATTTATAATACAGTAATAAATAAAATGTAGTCAAAGTTAGAGTATGTGAATATAATAATGTAATATTTAGGGATTACTTTGTAATTCTTCATAACTCTGTTTTATTATAAATACAAGGTGTTGAGGTTAATTCCTTCAACCTTCAGGCCCAACACGTAAGCCCAAAGATTTCGAGTGGAGTGAGTGTATGGATACCTAGCCCAACAGCTATCAGATGGATCAGGGAACAAGAGAAATAGCAGGCAATGTAAGTAGGTATTATTAACTTCGTAATAACTCCCCTAAGTACAACCTACTTGCTAAAAAAGGCACGTCGGCCGTTCGTCTTACAAGGCAGTAGAAATGCTGCGAGTAAGAATACAATAGCTAGAGTGCTAAGAATAGAAAGTTGCCAACCCTTTACAATGAAATAAATGCTTCTATTTATACCCGCCAATGGGCAGGTGGCTGTGTTGACGTGGCAGCCTGTGGACCGCTGGTGCCCCAACTACCAAATCTTCAGCATTAAATGCACTTCCCGCCAGAATCTAGGCTTCCCGCCTAATCAGTAGGGACGTTCGTCCACCCGGGAAGTGAGTTGGGTCCCCCCGAGTGACCCTCAGGAGATACCGGCTGTTCGTCTCTTGGCCTTGATAGATACTCACCATGTGGACTGGGCCTCCTCCGGTGACTATAGGCTTGTCATGGGGACGTTCGTCGTCAACCCTGGTGGCCCGCGGCCCTGCTCCTTATCCCTACATTGACGTTCGTCGGGAGGAACCGCTGGGCCTGAACCCCCAACCCCAGACGTTCGTCCATCCTCAAGGACATGGGCCTGTGGGACGGCCTAGTGTTCTAACTGGACGTCCGTCTGGCAAAATGGGTTAGTGGGCCGGACCTCGGCTTGGGCCCTTAACCCAACACAAGTCCCCCACTTCTGATGTTCTGGGCTTGCGCAGGACATAAGGAAGTATGAACTCCCTCGAAGTAGACGTTCGTGTCCTGATACTTGTGTTTTCTGCACCCGTTGGAAGCGTACGCTCGTGGTCATGGTGCTTGACAGCTGTCGACGGTTCAGGAAACGAGGTGACGGCTGATGTTGCGGCGGTGCATTTTCCCGAGGAAGCGTCATCATTATGCTTCCATTCCACGCACGGCGCGTGAGCCGGACCACGCTCCTTGGCACGTGTCAGCCCCTCGTTGGTTTCCCCATCGGTGTTTCTCCTATAAATGCCGGGTTTTCCCTCTGAATTAGGGTTCCCTCCCTTGCTTTCGACTTTCCGCAGCTCTTCAAGTCTTCTTCCCCGCTTCCGAATTCGGCTAACCCCCTTGTAAGGTAATTTCCCCCCTCTGCTTCTTTCCCTTGTTCTGATTCTTAGCCGAAATGACTTCGATGGAGATTTCGTCAAGTTCCGATTCCGGTTCGTCGGGTTCCTCTTCGGGCTCCTCTTCTGACGATGTGAATGCGCGCTCCCCGGGAAAGGCCAGTGTTTCTGGGACCTCTGGTTCGGCCACGACGGTGGGGACCATCCGGGCCGATGGTGAGCCGGATGATGCTCCCCAAGGTAGTGGGAGTGACGCCGGGGACGGGAACGCCGATGGGGCCGTAGACGTCATTGATGCAGTCCCCCTGAATGAGCGCCTGATCGGGTATGATTCCGCAGACGAGGCTCAATCTGGCTCTGACCTGGAGGTGCACGATTTAGGTATCCCCATGGACGTGCAGAGGCACATTTGCAAGATTAAGAGTGTCTTAGAGCACAGGCAATCCCTCTCTAGCGTTGCTATGAACAAGATTGCTTCCTTCTTCCCCCATCCGTTCGTCTTTAGCCATAGCGGGGCTGAACATGCCATGCGGCGACGGCCGGGGATGATCATCCTGCATGTGGATTCTGTGGAGGCCGGTCTGCGGTTTCCTCTCCATCCCTTTTACGTGGAGTTCTTCAACTGCTACCAGGCGGTCCCGGCGCAGTTCATGCCCAACTCTTACAGGTTTATCTCCGCATTCCTCGTGCGCTGTTCGTCCGCGAAAGCCGTTATGTCGCTGGATCTGTTTCACTATTTCTACCGGGTCACCCCGCAGAATTCCGACGGTTACCTGAGTGTGGCCGCTCGTACGAAGAGGAAGCTATTCGAGCACTATCCTTCCTCCATCCATGATTGGAAAAATAGGCTCTTTTTCCTTAGATATGACGGTCCTCCCCTCCCAATCCGCTGGAACGGCTACCCCCCGAAGATTGAGTCGCCGGCGCTGACGGCCGAGCTGGAAGTGGAAGTGAACAAAGTCCTGGAAGGCGGCGTTCGCCCCATAGGGGAATACCTGACCCTTGAGGCACTCTCTGAAGCAGGCATAGGTACCGCCCGTGTTCCTGGATTTCTTCCTCCCTTGGACGCTCGTCTCGGGGCACGGGCGGTCCTGTCCTCTGAGGTGGGTGTTCCTCCCTATCCCTGTTCGTCTTTTCATATTCTTGTATTTCTCTCTTGCAGGTCTCCCTCTTACCGCCGACCAAATGGACAACGCCGAGTGCCTGAGGAACAGGAAGGCGAAGATGGCTGCGGCCAAAGCGGCCTGAGAGGCCGCCGCCCATGGAGCCGGATCATCGGCCTCCGACGCCGCCCGTCGGACTGCAGACGGTGAGCAGCATCTGATTGCCACCCTACTGAATGAGGGGGCCCTACCCCATCATGCTGAACCTGCTCTCCCTTCGCCGGTCGTCACAACGAAAGTGGTTCCCAAGAAGGGGGGCGAGAAGGCCCCAGAGAAGAAGCCGAAGAGGGGGCGAGATTGTGCTTCCTCCGGCCCCATCGTTGAAGATGTTAACGGTCTCTCCCTGAGCCGACCGGCGGAGGAGCTTTGGAGGGAGCTTGGGGCTAAGGCCGGCCTCGAACTGGCCCCCCGGTCGTCTTCTGAAGCGACCAGCGCCGCTCTGGCAGCGGCCATCCAGGTATTGTCGCGATTCGACTCACCTTGTCTCCCTGACGCTCGTCGTTTCGCCGTTTAACCTCTGTTCATCCCATTTTTTCTTTCAGTCAGGGCTGTTGGTGCTGCAAGCCGAGGCTGCCAGGGAGGCCGCCCTGCAGGAGGCAAAGAGCAAGGCTGATGCCGCCATACTGAAGGCTCGGGAGGCCGCCCGTCGGGCAGAAGAAGAGGCTGCCTCAGCTAGGGAGGAGCTTCAGTCCCTCCGGGCTGAAACTGGCGCCCAACTGGCCTGTCTGGAGAAGGCCGGCTTCAAGCTTATGCCGGTGCTTCCGGCCCCAAAAGGTGCCACCCCGGAGTGGTGCATCGATACCTCCAGTTACCGGAATACTGACGAGTTCATGGATTCGGCCAAGGATTTCTGCGCCGGGGCTTTCGGTGACGTGTTCTCTCATGCCCTGGGGAAGATTCCGGCGAAGGACCGTCTGAAGTACGGCGTGCGGCTGATGGGAAGCTCCCCCTTATCGCGCCAATTCCTCTATGATTCCGCCGATAGCGCCTTCGCCGGTGGCTATAATGAAGGGGTCAAAGCCATTCTCCCCATCTTCGAGAAGCTTCTAGGCCCTGACGTCAACCCGGCCGATCATACGGATGAGGATCTACTGATCGAGGTGCTGGGGAAAATAGGGCGGGATAGGCGCCGAGCGGCGGCCATAGCCATGGGAGATATCCCGGAACCCCCAACCCCTGAGCCCGAGCCTCATGAGGAAGAACATATTCATGCCAGCAGCCGGCCGCCGTCCCCCCACATGTGTTGATTTATTTCTTAGTCTAGCTTTTCTTCCGACTGTAGCGCGTAGACTTGTAGTTTCCAGCCGATAGTGCTGAAGAATAAAAATCCATGTTTTGCCAAAGTTCGTCTTTATGTCCATGAGCTTTACTTCATACTTGTATTTCTGTTTCCTTTATCGCCTGTTGTATGGAAACTCGTTCGGCGCCTCGACACACCTTGTAGCAGGGTTAGAGTCCGAGAGGACGTCCGTATTTGTTCTGGTGCCGGCTTGCCGTCTACAAAGTATTCTGGTAACGAAACGATGTTCGTTGGTTGCTTATGAACGTATACTTCCCAAGTGTGGGCCCACGAACGTACTTCCTCGAATCAGCGTTTGGTAACGACGTTCGTCTGTCGTTGCGTGACGTGAATATTCATGCTATGTATGGGGACGTTCATCCGTTCTACGGGTGCGTATGTTCCCCACTAGCCGATGGTCATGATCTCCGGGTGTCCCGAGTTCCCCGCTGGACGTTCGTGGCTCTGATGCAGCCACCCTCGCCAAGATTATGCGGCGACGGAATCGGGGCACCTTCAATACCGCGGTAGGTACCGGTACCCAGGCGCCACGTGTCCCGCTTCGGTTGGTGTGTTCCGGCGGTGCTGCCTATAAGTATCCAGAACCCATGTAATCCATTCATTCTTCCCCTTACGCTGCACAATTGTCTTCTCTCTCTAGACTTCTCTCAAACCGTATCGGAAGTCCCAAATTCCCAAGGTACCGTTCGTTGCCATGTCTTCTGAAAATCGTTTCGACGATGGCTGTTCTTCCGGTGATGACTTGGAATATTATGAGCGGGGAATGCCACCCTGGCCTCCCCGTTATAGCCTCAGCTTCTCGTACGTTCGGCGTCAAGTTCAACGCCTGACGAACGCTGACAAGCGTCTGATCAGCCAATGGTTCTATCCTCCAAGGACCTACGATGATCGGCGTCTGCGCAACCCCATGCGCCATCTGCCCGGCTATGTGGTAGTCCACTTGGATTCGGTGATAGCCGGGCTGAACTTTCCCTTGCATAGCTTCCACTTGGAGCTCTTCAGGGCCCTTGAGATAGTGCCTGCGCAGCTCGTCCCTGCCGCCTATCGGATAATCGCCGGCTTCATCATTAGATGCCACAATGTCGGTGTGACCCCCACCGTGGACCTGCTGCACCATTTCTTCCGGCTGTCCCCCTTCGGACGCACAGGGTATTTGACCATGATCGCCCGTCCGTCCATGGTTCTCTTCTCGAACAATGCTGGGAATCCAGACGGTTGGGAAGAGCGCTTCTTCCTGGCCGGAGTAGGCTCACCGATGCCATTCTCTGACCGGTGGAATGCTTACCCCGTGAAGACGATCCCGCCGCCCATGACGGACGAGGAGCTCGGATATGCCAAGCGCATAGCCGGACTTGGCATCCAGAACCTCCGGTTGCTGGTGGCCGAGCCTTTTAAAGCTCAGGCTGGGTTAGGTGCGTCCGTTTGTACTTGTATTGTTTTAACATCTCTTCGCTGTTATGGCTCTGAACGTCTTGGTTCCCTTTGTGCAGGAGTTTTTCCATCCACGTCTATCATGAGCCGGGTCAATACCGCTTCATCTGCCGCCGGTCGTGAGCACAAGGGGCATGACAAGCTCGGGAAGCCGCTCGTCCCCAAGGTCGAGTCTCGGGTGACCAGGGCACGTGCCGATGAAACTTCGGGGGCCGGCGCCTCCAAGAGGCCGCGTGTGGAGGGCACTTCCTCCAAGGCCATCATCTTGGCCGATGATTCTGATGGGGAGCCCGGAAGTCCCCTTAAGCGGAAACCCACTTCCCGGACCCATCTCCGTGCTTCTCCTCCGCGGAATTCCGACGTCCGCCGTCTCCGGGACGATGATGCCCAAGCTGCCAAGGGTTCTGACGACGCTCGTCCAAGCTCGCCTCCCGAAGCCAGTGGGTCTTCTCTTGGACTGATTGAGTCCTCCGGGGTTGGTCCCCGCAAAGAGTCAATGATGCTCTTCGGCCAGACAGCGTCCTCCATCTGGTGTGGGCTGAATCTCAAGGTTCCGCAGGACTTCGCTGCTCAGGAGGCCCCTGAAGATCTCTTGGAGTGCGGCCAGAGCACACTGGATAAGGCCGGGCTCTACTTTCACAGGGCTCGGATGGCCTTCGAGCACCAAGGCAGGGAGATGGCCAAGGTGCGGTCCGAATGCGACGCCCTTCTGAGGAATGCAAAAGGCAGGGCTGGCACTCTTCAAGAGAAAGCCGATGCCTATGATAAACTCGTTCAGGAGAATGCCTCTCAGAAGGAGCTCCTCAAGAAGCAGGAGGCCGAGCTCGTGGATCTCCGCAGCCGGATGTGGGCCGTAGAGCAGGCCAAGGTGGAGCTTCGCCAGACGGGCATGGACAACCATGTCCCTATTTATGAGGCCGATGTTGCCAAAATCAAGGAGTCTGGTTCCATTGCCTTCCAGAAATCCAAAGCTTACACTGGTGCCATCCACACCATGGCCATGAAGTTTCTCCCGAGGCTCGTCGGAGAATTTCTAGCCACCTGCCCGGACGCCTACCTGGATGGGGTCAAATTGCTCCAGGCCACCCCCACCGGACGGCGTTTCCTTGATGATCTTGCCGATGATACCTATCGCAAGGGTATGGTTGGGCTCGTAGCGGAGAATCTCCCCACGTTCGAGCGTCACTTCGGGGCTCCTTTCGATCCGGAGGCGGCTGGCTTTGATGTTCTGATGGCGGATGCTCATGCGGGGGCCCTCGAGCTGCTGAAGGAGCAGGCGGAAGCCGAGGCTAGTGAAAAATCCAAGCAGACTCTTTCCAAAGTTCCAGCTCCGGACGTCGATCGAAAGTGATTCTCCGTTCATGACCTTGTACTTGTACAATTTTTTCCATTATTTTCACTACCTTGTAATTTTCCGGCCAATAGTGCCGAAGAATAAAAATTCTTTGCTCCATGCTCTTCTGGCATTTTTTTTTTGGAGTCTTTTAGTCTTTGTTCGTCCTTGGTCCCTGGTCCTACCGGCGTCCCTACTTCGAGGAGACGTTCGGTGTCCGCCGACATCGCAAGGAGGAACAGGTTTATCTACATCGAGATTCCCCCTTTTTTCGTTCGTCCGTGGTCCTTTTAGTCTTACCGGCGTCTCTTGCTTCGAAGAGGACGTTCGGTACCCAAGGAACTCGCAGGGACGAACAGGTTTACCCTCACGGGTCCCCGACTTTGTTATCCCACGTCCATCGATCCATGGTCATTTGTGGGATAAACAGGTTTATCTTGGCAGGCTCCCTTGGTTCGTCTAGCCCCCTCCGCGTCTCTACTGACCTCTACATCGAGAGGCGTTCGCCTTCGGCGGTGGGAGAAGATCTGGCACGCCCGGGCAAGATTCCCTTTCGCATAGGAGCTACTCTCCTCTTCTCCCCATCTTTTTTTTTTTTTTTTTTTTTTTGAGGGAGGCAATCTATACTCTTCGTTCGCCATTGGTCCGTGGTCCTACCGGCGTTCCTACTTCGAGGTGACGTTCGGTATCCGCAGACATCTCAATGGGGAACAGGTTTATCTGCATCGAGATTCCCTGGTGCTTCGTTCGTCCTTGGTCCTTGGTCCTACCGGCGTTCCTACTTCGAGGAGACGTTCGGTATCCGCAGACATCGCAAGGAGGAACAGGTTTATCTGCATCGAGATTCCCTTCTTTAACGGTCGTTGGCAAGAACAGAAGTGATGAAACACAGGGGGCCTTATTATTGACGACGTCCGGTCATTTTACATGGAAGTGGGAATACAACAAGGACAACAGCCTCTAACTATTGATAGAACTTCTTCAGGTGTTCTACGTTCCACATCCCGGCATGGTTCCCCTCCAGGGTATGGAGGAGGAACGTCCCCTGGTTGTATCTTCTGATGACCTGGTAAGGTCCTTCCCAGTTCTTCGCCATTTTGCCACCTTCGAGCGGCTTGCTCTTCTCTCTTTTCCTGAGTACGAGGTCCCCGGCCTCTATTTAGCGGAATTTCACGGCCTTGTTGAAGTATCTCTGGGTGGCCCTGTGATATTCTTCCATGCGACGAGCCGCTAGGTCCCTCCGTTCCTCAATGAAATGGAGCTCCGCTCGTAGGTTGGTCTCGTTGTCCTCCGGCTGGAAGTGCTTGGTGCGATGTGTAGGTACCAACACCTCCGTCGGCACCTTAGCTTGGAACCCATAAGCCAAGGCGAAAGGGGTTTCCCCAGTCGCTGTTCTTGGCGTTGTCCTGTACGTCCACAAGACATAATTCAGCTGCTCCGGCCAAGTGGAGGTGTAGTCTTCCAACTTCTTCTTGATCCCATCCATGATGGTCCGGTTCATGTTCTCCACCTGGCCGTTGGCCTGCGGGTAGGCCACCGAGGCCTTAGAGTGCCTGATGCCCCACTTTGCCAGGTACGCCTCGAATCCTCTGCCGACGAACTGCCGACCGTTGTCGGTGACGATCTGCTCCGGGATCCCGAAGCGGCATATGATGTTTTGCCAGACGAACTTCTGGCACTGGAATTCAGTGATGGAGGCGAGTGGTTCGGCCTCCACCCACTTTGTGAAATAATCAATCGCCACAATGACGAATTTCCTTCCCCCGGCGGCCGTCGGCAGAGGGCCCAGCAAATCTATGCCCCACCTGGCAAAGGGTAGTGCGATGGTCATCGGGGTGTAGAAACTCGCTGGACGACCCGGGACAGGTGCATACTGTTGGTATACTGCGCACTTTCGAGTGTGGTTGAAGCAATCTTGCTGTATGGTCGGCCAGTAATAGCCCTGCAGGATGATTTTTCTGGCCAAGGTCCGGGGCCCCTGGTGGCTGGAGCAGATCCCTTCATGTATTTCCTCGATCACCGCTGCTGCCAGGCTCGGCGGGAGGCACCTGAGGTAAGGTCCGCCGAACGTCTTCTTGTAAAGCTGCCCGTCAATAAGTTCAAAGTTAGGGGCACGCCTCTTTATCCACGCAGCTCTTCCTGTGCTGCCATCCTCGTCGGGCTCGGGGAGTGTTCCATTTCTGAGATAATCTGCTATCTCCTTTGCCCAGTTAGGTTCGGCAATGGAGATAACCTCCACCTGGATAACGTCCGTCGCCGGCGTTGGAAACACTTCCTGCCTGACGAAGCCTCTGATGTGTCGGGGGATGCTTGACGCCGGATCATCGGTTGGGGGGTTGCTCAGCTTTGACAGTATATCTGCCTCTGCATTCTCCACCCGTGATACCTGCTCAAGGACCACCTGCTCAAATTGCGCGGTCTGTTCCTCCGCCAGCTCCTTGTAGACCTTCATTCTCTCTTCCCTGGTTTCTGCAGTGCCGTTCATCTGGGTTACCACCAGCTGGCTGTCCATCCTCACCTTCAGACGAGCTGCTCCGAGGGCCTTCGCGCATTTCAGCCCTGCGATAAGCGCCTCGTATTCAGCCTCGTTGTTGGTGACCTTGAACTCAAACTTCATAGAGTAGTAGGCTTTGAAACCCTCGGGGGAAGTGATCACCGCTCCTCCGCCACAGCCCCGCGCACTCGAGGCCCCATCGGTGTACATCTCCCACCAATTGTCAAAGTCGTTGTTGTCATGGGATCCGTCCTCGGTGCGCGCGGTGCATTCCGCAATGAAGTCCGCCAGAGCCTGTCCTTTGATCGTCGGCCTTGGCTTGAAGTCCACGTCATACTGGCCGATCATCAAGGACCACTTCGTTATCCTTCCGCTTGCCATTGGGTTCCTGAGGACTGTGGCGAGGGGCTGCGTCGTGTAGATAGTCACCGGGTGTGCTTGGAAATACGGCGCCAGGCGCTTGATGGATGCAATCAAGGCGAGGATCGTCTTTTCCATCAGTGTGTACCTTGTCTCGGGACCGTTCAGCGCCTTACTTACAAAGTATATTGGCCGCTGAACGCCTTCAGATTCCTTCAGCAGCACGGCACTTACGGCCAGATCGGCTACTGCCAAGTACATGTACAATCTCTCCCCGGGATCCGCCTTGGTGAGGACGAGCGGAGAGGAGAGATATACCTTGAAATCTTCGAAAGCAGCCTGGCACTCCGGGGTCCATTGAAAGGGATTGGCCTTCTTCATGATCTGGAAAAAGGGGATCGCCTTATCAGCCAGCTTGGATAAGAATCTGCTCAGGGCTGCCAGACGCCCGGTGAGTCGCTGCACGTCTTTTAGGTTCTTCGGGGCCTCCATGTCCATAATTGCCTTCACCTTCTCCGGGTTGGGTTCGATCCCCCGCTCGCTCATCATGTAGCCGAGGAACTTGCCGCCCCTGACGGCGAAGGCACACTTTTTTGGATTGAGCCTCATGCTTGCCCCTTCCATGATACTGAAGACCCTCTCCATGTCCTGGACGTGGTCCTCCTTTTTCTTACTCTTGATCAGGATGTCATCCACGTAAGCTTCCATTGTCTTCCCAAGTACGTCTCTGAACAACATCCCAATCATCCTCTGAAAAGTAGCCATGGCGTTCCTCAGGCCGAACGGCATGACAATGTAACAATACACGCCGTCCGCCGTGACGAACGCCGTTTTTTCGGCATCGTCGGGGTGCATGAACACTTGATGGTAGCCTCTGAATGCGTCCATGAAGCTGAGCAGCTCGCAGCCTGCTGTCTCATCCACCAGCAAGTCGATCCTCGGGACAGGGTAAGGGTCCATCGGACAAGCTTTGTTGAGGTCCGAGTAATCGACGCACATCCGCCAAGTGTCACCCTTTGGGGCTAGTACCACGTTGGCCAACCACTCCACGTGGATGACCGGCCGGATATGTTTGATGCTGAGGAGAGTTGCTGTCTCCTTCCGGATGAAATCGCGTCGGTCGGCCGCCATATATCTTTTCTTCTGCTGTATGGGCTTGGCACCCGGCCGCACGGCGAGTTTATGGCATATGAGGTTGGGGTCGATGCCCGGCATGTCCTCCGGCCCTCTGGCGAACAAGATCCTGAACCTTCGGAGGACGGCTATGACCCCTGCTCTGATTTCCGGCTCTAGATCCGCACCGATGGACACCCTCCTGTCCGTCGGATCGTCGAGCTCAATCTCTTCCAGCAGAGTTGCCGGTTCCAGATGACCGTCCAAGTCGGCTTGTTTGGCCTTCTCGGAGATGCTGTTGACCCGAGCCTCCCGCTCGTTGAGCTTCTCCATGGCCTTCGTGTAGCAGGCTCTGGCCATATGCGGGTCCGTACGTGCCACTCCCACTCCAGTGTCGGTGGGGAATTTGATGCATGAGTGCCGTACGGAGCATATGGCCCCCAAGTCTTCCAGGCCGGGTCGGCCCAAAATGGCGTTGTGGGCGCACTTCAGGCGGACCACGACGAACGTCATCCCGATCCGGGCGGTGTGAGGGCCGTCGCCGATCTCTACTGGCAAGCTGATGGTGCCCTCAGCGTCAATGCAATCCCCGGTGAAGCCGGATAGCGGGGTGCGCAGAGGGTGCAGCATGTCCTTCCTGAGCTTCATTCCCTCGAAGGCCTCCCAGTAGAGGACGTTCACACTGCTCCCGGTATCTACTAGAACGCGGCGGACGATGGCATCGTTCACGTCCATGCTGATCACCAGCTCGTCTCTGTGCGGCGCTGGTGACATTGGCAGATCGGCGGGACCGAAGGTGATTGCTTCGATTTTGTTGAGCTTGGTGGGGGGTGCTGATACGGAACCCACATAGAGTGATCTCTCAAATTTTTTCCGCTCGGCGGGTGTATCCCCTGTCTCAGCGCCCCCGAAGATCACCTTGATCTCCAACTTCTTCTTTTTGCCCTTCGGGCCAAGGGATCCCTCCGGACGTTTATCTGCACTCCGATAATCCACGTCCTGAGGTTCTGCCTCGCGCCGGTCGTCGCGGCGCCATGTCCTGTGCCTTGGGTTCGGCTTCTGCTGACTGTTTTTGTTCAGCAGCTGGGTGAATTCGCCCAAGTACCCCTGGCGGATCAGCTCGTCGATTGCTCTCCTCAATTGGCTGCAATTGTCCGTCAGGTGGCCGGCCCTCTGATGGTATTCACAGTAGGCCGATTGGTCAAGCCCCATATGCTTCTTCATATCCTGGGGTTCCGTTAGGAGGCCCTTGTCCTTGATGGCCTCAAAGATTTGGCTCACTGGATAGGCCAATGGGACATAGCGGTCGTCCGGCCGCGCTTGAATATCCCCGGACGGGGCCTTCCAGGGGACCATCGCCCCGTCCGTCCTCTTCTTTTTGTTTAGGGGGGAGGGCCCGGGCCCCGGTCTGGGTCCGAGCCTGTCCGCCATCTTTTGTGGGTGGGCCGCGGGAACTCCGTCCCGCTGGCTGATCTCCTCCTCAATGGAGGCATACTTCTGGGCCCGAGCCAGAACCTCGGTGTAGCTGGTGCCGGGGTTCCTCCTTAGGTCCCGGTATAGATCCCCTGTGGCCAGCGCACTGGTGAACATGTTCGTGTCCAGACGTTCGTCCAGATCGTCGACCTGCAGGACCTCGTCCCTCCACCTTACCAGGAACCTAGCCAGCGGTTCGTCCCGCCCTTGTTTGATGTGGGCGAGAGCCGCGACGTCCTTCCTGGGGGTGGTACTGGCGGCAAACTGAGCCATGAACTGCCGGGAGAGCTGTTCATATGAATCGATGGTGCCCGGCCTTAACTGGCCGAACCATTCTTGCGCCGGCCCCCTAAGGGTGCTGAAGAACAATCTGCAGATGGCCTCGTCCGATGCTCCCAGCATGGACAGGTTCCCTTGGTAGCTTATCAGATGGGCCTTGGGATCGCCAGCCCCGTTGTACACCAAGTTGCCCGGGGGCCTGCAGTCCCGGGGAATCTCGACGCTCATCACCCGTGGAGTGAAGGGTGATGTGAGAGAGAAAGAGGGTGTGGCCGAGCCGACGTCCGTCCGTCTATTCATCTTGGCTATCTGTCGTTCCATCGCTTCCAGCCTTGCATCCTGTGCGGCCCTTCCAGGGGACACAGGAGGCGCGGCTTCGAGGACGGCGTTCTGCTGAGCGACCACAGCTTCGTGCGGCCGCCTAAAGATCTGCGCACCTCGCCGTTGGAAACGTCGTCCAACGGTGTTGATCCTTGGGGTTTCGTCTCCCCGTGGGACTTGGCGGGGAACTGACGGCGTGTGAGCCCTGGACGCAGCGATGCTGACCCTGGTTCGCCCTCCCGTTCCACGGGAGCCTGAACCTCCGCCTAGCCGCTCATGGACTGAGGGCCGGTGGTCGCTGGATCCCGTCGTATCATCGTACGACTGCATGCGGCGAATGGGAGAGAGGGGCGTTCGCTGGGTGCTTGCTGAGTACACCTGCTCTCGGGCCTCCCGTTCGTCCGCCAAACGACGCATGGTGTCAGCGAGTTCCCGCATGAGGCGGGGATCCTGCCTGGCCTCAAGGGGAATGAGGTCAGTGATACCCCCGTTTCCCCCGGAGGTCCATATTGTTGCGGACAGTTCCGAGTTCTGGCCGCGATTCCGGCGGCTTGACTCCAGACGTTCGGAGAGATCACGCTGGTCGTTGCTTCCTGACATCGTGTTTGCTGTGGGTAGATTTAGTAGCTGTTTGGGAGAGTTTCTGGAAACTTTTTGCTCAGTTTCCCACAGACGGCGCCAGTGTTGAGGTTAATTCCTTCAACCTTCAGGCCCAACACGTAAGCCCAAAGATTTCGAGTGGAGTGAGTGTATGGATACCTAGCCCAACAGCTATCAGATGGATCAGGGAACAAGAGAAATAGCAGGCAATGTAAGTAGGTATTATTAACTTCGTAATAACTCCCCTAAGTACAACCTACTTGCTAAAAAAGGCACGTCGGCCGTTCGTCTTACAAGGCAGTAGAAATGCTGCGAGTAAGAATACAATAGCTAGAGTGCTAAGAATAGAAAGTTGCCAACCCTTTACAATGAAATAAATGCTTCTATTTATACCCGCCAATGGGCAGGTGGCTGTGTTGACGTGGCAGCCTGTGGACCGCTGGTGCCCCAACTACCAAATCTTCAGCATTAAATGCACTTCCCGCCAGAATCTAGGCTTCCCGCCTAATCAGTAGGGACGTTCGTCCACCCGGGAAGTGAGTTGGGTCCCCCCGAGTGACCCTCAGGAGATACCGGCTGTTCGTCTCTTGGCCTTGATAGATACTCACCATGTGGACTGGGCCTCCTCCGGTGACTATAGGCTTGTCGTGGGGACGTTCGTCGTCAACCCTGGTGGCCCGCGGCCCTGCTCCTTATCCCTACATTGACGTTCGTCGGGAGGAACTGCTGGGCCTGAACCCCCAACCCCAGACGTTCGTCCATCCTCAAGGACATGGGCCTGTGGGACGGCCTAGTGTTCTAACTGGACGTCCGTCTAGCAAAATGGGTTAGTGGGCCGGACCTCGGCTTGGGCCCTTAACCCAACACAAGGTTAAGGCGCCCAATAGGGTAAGCCATTATTCCCGAAATTATATTTTGTATATGGTATCAGACTCGTAGGTTTCTTTTCCTCTTTCACGATCCAATGGCCGGCTCTGAATGTACCGCCGCCATGACTTCGGCGCCTTTCCAGCAGGAGCAGCCATCTTCAGCAAGTCTCGCAATCTCTTAGGTGACAACCATGGCTTCACCAGCGCTCGGTCAGCAGGAGCAGTGAATCCCAAGTAACTTTTATCGCGCCCCAGGAATCGGCTCTTCTATTGACGCAGGTTCCAGCAGTATAGTCATCAGCAGTTCGTCTTCCTCGCCTCTGGCACCATCTCTGCGTCAACGACTGCCGAAAATTCCCTCCCTGGACTCATACAATCTCTTCAATATGCTGCCACCCTTCACCTGGACTCCGACTGCAACTCTCCCTCCACCACTAGTGATGATTGCTCTTCCAGTAACCGGTACACCTGCCATGAGATATGCTGGGCCGACGTTCACCAACTCACTTGTATCGCAATCTCAGCCACATGACCAGGTTCTGGCTGAGTCCGGTTCTGCCCATATACCAGGTTCTCTATCCGTTTTGTCTTCTCAATTAACAATCTCTACGCCCAATGTGACCAATATTGTTACCACCCGATTGTCTGCTGTTGAAGACTACTTACCATGGCGTACCCAAATAAGTGATGATATTCCATCACTTAAATACTCGTTCAGTCAAGGAGTATACCATTTCTACATCACGATGATATTCCATCACTTAAATAGGTTCTCATTCATGAAGAGTTGCGATGTGGCAAGTCAAGTTTGATGGAGGAACATATAAAGTTGTTGGCCACAATGAGAGACGAACACCATGTGATTTTTGACAAAAATCATGGAATCACTAGATCCTAGAAAAGTGGGTTTCTACTTTTTATTTCGCCACAGGACAACGGTAAGAATTTATGGTGATATATTGCTTAACGTGGTTTCGAGCGGTACAACATCACTTATCTTGCCTCGAGGAAGAACTGGACCTTCCACGTTTTTTTTATTCCACTTAGTATGACAAAAAACTCGACGACGAACATTGTTTAAACTGATAGATTTATTCAAATTGATTATATGGAACGGGACAACAGTGACACACTAACACCACTTCAAATTGAAGCTCTTGATTAAAGTATGAGAGACGTCGTCCTTTGTTTTTCCGGACATTATGATGCGAGCTTGCATTTTGGCAGAAAGACAATTGTATTTGGGGTGGTTTTAGGCAAATACTTCATATGATTCCGAAAGACACGATCCAAAATATTGTGCATGCAACCTTGAACATTTCATTTATGTGGTCATATTGTAGCGTTGTGAGACTAACTAAGAACACGAGGCTTGAAAGGATGTCGGTGAGCCAGATGGACAAACTGCCTAATCTTTTTCGAATTGAAACTTAAAGATTGGGAATGACGCTTTTATGGAAAATCAAGATGGAGAATCACTCATTGATATATCATAGGATATGGTTGCTTCAATTACATCTGATCCTAGGGGGACTTAGAAGCTGTCATCCAACTTCTTAACTCAGAGCAACTTCCGTTAATGGTCAATTATCCAATGACCATGAATAAGATCCAAGGACAATCACTTAAAAAGGTTTTCGTCTTCTTCCATCAGACTGCTTTGACGCATGGACAGTTTGTACATGGCGTTCTCAAAAGTAACAAGCTCATTTGAGTTGAAGTTTGTGATATGTGACGAAGAGGATAACAACCAATCAAGTCTATGTTGAATGTTGTTTGCAAAGAAGTTTACAATAATTTTTAATTTCTCTTGACATTGTAATGCACAATATATGTATGCCTATTTTATCGTACGACGGTTTATAATTAACTTCGAGCATTACTTTTTACTTTCCTATTAAATAGGGCTTTTTATAGTTTTAATGTTTTCTATTAATTGATTCACAATCAATTTTTTTTTTTTTTTTGCTTTTGATATAATACATCTAAACTTCTATCTAATTATACTTCACTCCCGTGCAAATAGTTGATAGTTCTTATATTAAGCAGATACGGAGTAGTTGATAGTTCTATAGTTAAACTTAAAACATGGTAACTCTATTTTTCCTAAAACGATAGTCATAAAGGTGAATCATTTTTTTGTAGTGCAGATTCCCATATACTAAGTCAGGTGGTCAGCCAACGTTTATTAATTATTCGAGACAACATGTCTATGTTGCAAAAAAATCTACACAAGTAAATTATACAAGAACATTCAAGCTTTAGGAAGTCTTAATCCCAATTCCTGATGAAGAGTTTCAAATCCATTACCATGAATTGATCATACGGAGTATATGAAATCGGAATTATATTAATATTGGTAAAAGGAGATCAATCTTAACTTCATAAGATACGAGAACAAATATGTACCAAGTACGGAGTATATCCTAACTAATGTCCGACACACCTTTTTGCATATACTATCCCCATCTCTTTTTAATTGCAATATGTTGACTTTTTGCACGGTTCACATGATCTACTTTGACTACATTTTACACTATTATTTTATGATTTTTTTTAAAAAAAAATATTTTTAATTCATCTCATTACAATTTTTCAAAATCTGATTTTCAATATTTTTTTATTAATAGAGATTAAGACATACTTACGGTCAAATGTGTGCGTCGGCAAATGTGTAAAGGTTGACTGTCGCAACTAAAAAGGAACAGAGGAAGTATATATTTAAGAGTTAATTATCAAAATAGGACTAAAAGTCATTCACTTTGCACAAATAGAACCAAAAAATAAACTATGTTTCCATAGGACTAATTATGTTTGTCTTGGACAAATATACCCTTATACCTATTGGAATGTTTTAATTCATAATAAAATAATAAAAAATAATAAAAATTCGTAAAATATACCAAAAAATTAATAAAAATATTTTGAATAATAATAAATTTAAAAAAAAAATTAAAAAAAATTAAAAAAAAATAAAAAAAATTAAAAAAATTAAAAAAAAATTCAAAAAAATATTTTTTTTGTCACCGCCGCCTATACCGCCCCAGCACCACCACCTCTAGTCATTTGGGGAAAAAATGCCAAATTTATTATGAATTCCATATTTTTGGCATAATTCAGAATGATTTAAGATGGAAGAAAAAAAATGTTGGCATTCTCAAAGAGAAATATGCCATATTTTTGGCATTTTCCGAAAAAATGGAAGTTTGTAGGAAATATGACATTTTTTTTTAACGGTCGGAGGTGGTGGTGCAGGGAGGCGGTACCACCACCTCTTGTCACCGGGGTAAAAAAATGCCAAAAAAATTATGAATGCCATATTTTTGGCAAAAGTCAAAAGGATTCAAGTTGGCAGAATAAAAATGTTGGCATTCTCATAGAGAAATATGCCATTTTTGTGGAATTTAAAAAAAAGTGGCATTTTTTTACACCGATCGGAGGTGGTGGTTCAGGGAGGTAGTACAGGCGGTGGGAAAGGTATCCATATTTTTTTAATTTTTTTTATGGAGTTTTACTATTTTTTATTAATTTTCAAAAAAAAAAAAAAATTCTTATTTTTTATTTTATAAAAATTTTATTAATTTTTTTATTATTTTTCTACGAATTATTGAAATTTTTTCGAATTTATTATGAATTAAACATTTAATTATGATTTTTAGTTATGTTTTACTAATATTTAAAGGAGGGGTAAGAATGGAAGGAAGAAATGAGTATGTTTCCAATAGGACCACTATGGGTCCTATTTTGGAAAAAAAACATAGCAAGTCCTATTTTGAGTTTTTGTCATAGTTTTAGTCCTATTTGAACTAATTTCTATATATTTAACGATCATTGATCGGGCTAAACTTGCAAGTATACAAGTGCCGATGTAGTAATAAAATACCGGTAAATACCGGGTCGATCCACAGGGAAATGGTTGATATTATAAAGTTGAGTAATGGATGCAAGGAATATAAATGATATATTTTTCCAGGAACTTTGCTCTTTGAGATTGATTTAAACAAGAATGAAAATTACTAAGGCAATCGGGATTCACCTAAATGCTTTAATAGTTGTTTAATAATAGTTCTTCCCCAATAATTATGAATACGATGTCACTAATATATTCTCAACTCCGGTTAAGGTAGCGAGAGCGTGGTTTTCGTTACGTGTAAGTCCCGTTAAGGCCTACATTCATCTACCGAAAACCCCGTTGAATATCAAGACATCACTCCCGTATCATATAAGACCGGATATATTTCTATTCTCGGTACTGTATATGTTTATCCTTTAACGTTCATAGTTTAGATTTCAACGTTAATTGTAAACATAAACTAAATTTAGCATACTTCTATGTTGTACACCATAGTCATAAACAATTAAAATATAAAGGATAAATCACAATTTATTGGTTTAGAACTTTTATCAAACACCTAGTATGCATAGAGGTTCATCCCTAGCCTTAGCTAAGAATTAGCCTCTAATGCTCATATTAATCAACAAACAATATGAAATGTAATGGAACATGAAATTACAAAGGAAATAATACCTAAACACCAATGATTTCGGAGGTTGAAGTTTCCTCCTCAAGAACTTGAAGAAAATACCAAGAACAAAAATATAAAAGCTGTGATTTAATCTATGGAATGGAATGTTTTTGCTTGATGAATTGAGGGCTCTATATAGGCTAAAGAATGACATCTTTTAGTCTATTCAAGCCCAACAATTGGGTGTGGAAGCAATATTTGATCAAATATGGAGGAAGATGAAGTTTTCCCATCAAAAATCTTCAGCATGTCGCTGTGTTTTAGCAGGAAATCGGTCCGACCGGCGCCAGTTATGTGATGACCGGCGCCGGTTGTAGCGCCTGAATTTGTACTTCGATTCTTTTTGGTTTGTGATGTCCGAAATTGATCCAGAAGTGCCGGTTTTCGATCCCTTTTGACTTTTGACCCTATTTTTGTTGCTCCAAGCCATATTTCATGTTTCCGCTCACTCGGGAATATTTACCTGTTTTTACTTCACATTTTTGTACAGATAAATATAATTACTTATGTAAAACATAAGTGATTATTTTTGCTTATCAATCATCCAGTCAGTCCATCTACAAAAACAACTTCTACCCTATAAATTTTTAACACCTGTCTTTGGCACAAGTTCGCAAAAATTCATAGTTGATTTGGCACGAATTTGATATAGATCGATGTGTCAATTGCGTTTCAGAATTTGATTATGCAGCTTCTTTCTTACGACGTTGCCCTCGTTTAACGAAGTAGAACCGATCAGCCGGGTTGATAAGGCTGAGAAACGG
The DNA here is from genome assembly GCA_945859915.1 of Cuscuta epithymum. Taxonomy (NCBI): domain Eukaryota; kingdom Viridiplantae; phylum Streptophyta; class Magnoliopsida; order Solanales; family Convolvulaceae; genus Cuscuta; species Cuscuta epithymum. The sequence goes on along the minus strand of CAMAPF010000150.1, from coordinate 960,206 downwards.
TTAGAATTGAATTGTGCTCTACCGGGAAAGAAGGCGGCAACCACTGTAGTTGCGATGGAAGGGTCAGCCCTATACCGGTTGACATTGATACGAACACGAAAGTTGGGCATGTCATGGGATGAGCTTACACAGGCGATGGCTTGTTATGACTCACGGATTAAGGGCAATCACTTTGAACGACTGTCCGAAGGCAAGCAGACAGGGACTGTGGAGGAGTACATCTCAATTTTTCCTAAAGATACTGGGCATCCACCGGGAACAAATGTCAGTCGGTTTCCGAATTTCAACCCCGAGGACAAGGTTTTTTCGAAGAGGGATGTAATTGATATGAAGCAGAATCTGGGCTTGGAAGAAGAGGGGCAGAAACCCCCGTGGGTTTACCGAAGGCGGGTCATGCTTGAGCCCACCTTCATGGGCTGGTTGTGGGCTGTTTAATTATTATTTATTCTTTTTATTTTTCCTGATTTGTTTCCTTTTGGAGTTAATTAGGATTTCTATCATTTCTTTCCTAATTGAAGTTGATTAGGATATTTATTATTCTGTTTCCTAGTTGGAGTTGATTAGGATCTCTAGGATTTTGTTTCCTAGTTTAAGAGTTAGTAGATGTGTATTTAAACCCCTTGTTAGGATTCATTCCGAATCATCTTGGAATAAAAGTTGGTTTAGCCTTTTGGCTTTGGGCAACGGTATTTTTTATTGTTGATTAGGTGGGCAACGGTTCACCCCATTATTTTATTTTCTTGTTCTTATCATTCTAGTGGTGAATAAGGATGCTTGTGTCAGCAAGTGTGAGCATCCAACAACTTTATGAGAGTCAATAGGGCGGATACACTCTCCATAGGCGTGGCAAATTGGCATAGGATCGGGGCGGGCAAGGTAATGTAGGTCTCGGACCCGCCTTGTGACCTTAGGTATTAGTGTTCTCACAATGGTTTACCCTCAGGTCCACGTTTCTAGCTTCCGTTATTCCATTATTACTAGTTAATTGTTACTCCCTCCGTCCCACTTTAAGGTTCCCACACGGTTTACGATGTTTGACCGACCATAAAGTTAACTGATCCCTGTCATTAATAGAATTATTTTTAGAAAATAAAATTTACATATTCAGAAACAACATTAAAACCGCTACAAAACCTGCAAAAAATAATTTAGATTTCATAAACTTTCGATAAATAAAGTAAAAGATTAAGAATCATGCACGTTGACCAGAGAATAGTGTACGAGAACCTTTAAATGGGACGGAGGGAGTATTTGAATAAGAAAATAAAAACAAACTCAATAATTAAACCAACCTTCATTTCAAAGGAAAAGTGCTATTTATTTCTTACCAATTAGGCTAACTGTAATAATCTCTGTCAATAAATCAAATTATCCACCAATTTGTACATATTTATTCAATCAATTCTGTTTTTTTCCTCCAAATCAGCATCGTCAATATATTCAACCAACAAAGTTTTTTAATTTAGGGTAATTTTCCTTAAAATAAATTTGCTCAGTAAAGTCAGTGAATATGTTGTCGGTTAACCTCAAAATAACTAAAGAATGTTTTAATTAGGTTTACATATTGACCATGTGACAAAAGAATAGAGCAGTCCATGCCACGCCATACAATATATACACACTAGCCGTACAATAAATACGAGGAGACTGAAAAAGAACTGAACGTGTTTATTATAGCAAGAATTTTAAATTCGGCGCTGAATGGCTGGCAGGAAATTCATTTGTTACCATTAAAAGAAAACATTATGATACTTCGAAGAAAACATTATTATTATTCTAATAAAAGAAAGTATTAATAACCTTCACCCATTTATTTTGACTTTCCATGCCCAGCGTTGGTAGTTGCCTTGTTAATATGCAGCTTCCTTCTATATAACACACTCCACTGTTATATATGCCTTCTCTTCGATCAGCTCCCCTAACAAACAGATCTCTTCAAAGATTTCTTTCCCCTTCCATTAGATCTCTGTGAAGTCAAATAGTCACAAAATGGATGAAATTGCTTCATTTTGGAATTATCATGAAATGCAGCAGGTACAATCCCCCTCCCCCCCATTTTTATCTTTTTTATAAATAACCGAAATAGATACTCTAGTTTATGATTCTAAAAAAAAAGATACTCTAGTTTATGCCCCTGAAAATGATTACCAATCAATTATTTGTTTTGCATAGAATTTTGGATTTAGTCTCGTACCTTATATATGCAATGCTAACGTACCATCTCTGTGAGAAAATTTTACATTTTACTTGCCACATTTTACTAAAATGTACCATCTCTCTGAGAATTTTTTTACATTTTTATCAATGGAGGCAAATTTATTTGTAATAAGATAGAAGGGGCATTGACCCAAAAAAAAAAAAAAAGATAGAAGGGGCAACTAAAAACGGCCAAAGGGGCGACAGAAAGTTACGAGACTAAGCCCGTAACTCTGCCTCAGGGGTGAAGATAGGGGAGGGCCGGGAGGCTGGATAGGGCCTCGGCCCCCTCGAGAAAAGCTTTGACCCCTAACCCGCCATTTCTGACTCCTTCTCTCGCTTCTTTTTGCCACTTCTATATGAAGTCGATTGATTTTGGAGGCTTACCGGGATCTAATTGCTTATTTGAAAATCTATTCCAGGATATGGAGGAATTGAAGCACGTGCTATTAGAGACAAGTCTCGAACTCGAACGCTTGAGGGCGGAAGCTAGCGATGAAATGAGAAAGAATAAAGAGTACACTAAGCAATTGATTCAACTTCTGAAGATTACATGCAAAGAAAGGGACGAAGCAAGAGAGCAGCTTCAGAAGCTCCTAAGTAGTACCGGAATGACGATGATGCCGTCGGAGTCGAACGTTTCTTCCTCCGTCGAGTCCTTCCCGGACGCCGCCATCGTCTCGTCTCCGGCCCAGCTTTTACTTCAAGATTGCAATAGTAATAATTATGTCAATATTAGCGGTAATGGAGAAACAATGGGGGAAATGGAGAGGCTTTTGAAGGGAAAACCTCTGCCGCAGAAAGGGAAGCTCTTGCAGGCGGTGCTGGACGCGGGGCCGCTCCTCCAGACGGTTATGGTGGCGGGGCCTCTTCCACGGTGGCGCAACCCGCCTCAGGCTAAGCCATTCCTTATCCCGCCGGTTAACGTTAAAGGGATTGAAACTGAGAATACAATGTTTAGACTACAAAATTCTCCGTCATACCCTTGTTACTTTGAGACCTCTTGTGGGAATAGTGAAATGTTAAGTTCCGGAGTACAATTTCCGCGGATGGTACCTCCGGGGCATTATGGTCATTTAGGTAAGCGGCAAAGATTGCAGTGAAAAATGAGAAAAACGGTTTTCACAAAGGTTTGTATAAATTAATTCTAGTAACCTATGAGTCGATTTTGAATCTGATCGAGAGATATTTTTTATCATTATCATCATACGTCGTATATAGTTTAATCTGAGTCTTAATATTTAGCCTATTTTGCCTTTGCTATGTAGTCATCTGTCGAATGTACCCTAATTGAAAACTCTGTATTCGCATCTTTAGTTTTTTTATAATCCAATATTGGTTTCATATGATAGATTATAAATAACTATTGTTGAGATTTATTCCTTCAACTTTTGGGTCCAACACGTGAGCCCAAGGATTTCGAGTGGAGTGGTGTATGTGTGTATGATTAACTGACCCAACAGGCAAATAAGATGGATTAAAGAGTGTATATAGCAGGTAAGAGATTAGGTATTATTAATAAGTTAATAACTCCCCAATACAATACGCTTGCTAAGGGCTCGTCGGCCGTACGTCTTACAGGGCAGTAGAAGAGCTGCGAGTAAGAGAAATATAACAGTGCTAAGAATAGTAAGCTGTCAACCCTTTACAATGAAATAAATGCTGCTATTTATACTACCAATGGGCAGTTGGCTATGCTGACGTGGAGGGATGTGTGTGGCTGGTGTCCCAACCACCAAATCTTTAGCATTAAATGCGCTTCCCGCCAGAATCTGGGTTTCCCACCTAACTTGTGGAGACGTACGTCCCGCCGGGATGGGGACATGCTCCTGGTGATGCTGCAAAGGGCAGTGGGCCGCTCGTATCCTGGCCCTTAGAGGATTTGTCACTTAGATTGGATTGGCATCAAGTGGCTTGGGGTGGCGACGTTCGTCGCCACTGAATTTGCTTGTGGGCTTGATCCACCATTATCTGTCCGGACGATCGTCGGGAAGGGCTTCCCTTTGGGTTGGACGCTCGTCGGAATGAGGGGGTGAATGGGCCGGCCCCTTTACTTGGGCCATTAACGCAACACAAGTCCCCCACTTCTGATGTTCGAGCATGCGTGGGACATAAAGAAGTTGTTAGTACCCAATTTTGATAGATTTTGATGATGCCACTATACTTCACACAAGTACATTGTGTCTTAATTAATTCTGAACATTAGTCTTTAAATTTAATCATAAGTGACAAAATAAATGTACAATTTTTGAGACTAAAGAAATATTACCGGAAAATAAAAATGCAATAAGGTAAGTTTTATTTACCTTAAAAGGATATTTAGATCCTACCGGCACATATTACTTTAGCTCAAAGATTAAATGTCACATACTTTTCACCCAAATATCATATACATTGAATGTGTATGATTGGAAGACAAAACTTGACCCGCATTAAAGTACCGGGTCGAATCCACAGGGAAACGTTGTTTAATTTAGTCCGAGAGTAGATGACTTTTAATTCAATAAATGAGTAAAGTGCAGGGATTTTGATTTGTGTTTTGTATTTTTGGCTTTTCACTTTTAATTCAAGGAAACAACTTTAATTAATTCGGGTTTAAAATGAATAATAACAACGGCTAAGGCTTCGGGAATCACTTAAATGCTTTAATAGGGTTGAATATTAGTTCTTTACCAATAATTATGAATACGATGTCGCTAATATATTCTCAACTCCGATTAAGGCAGCGAGAGCGTGGTTTTCGTTACGTGTAAGTCCTGTTACGGCTTACATTCATCTACCGAAACCCCGTTGAATATCAAGACATCACACCCGTATCATATAATACCGGATATATTTCTATTCTCGGTAATATATATGTTTATCCTTTAATGTTCATAGTTTAGACTTCAACGTTAATTGCAAGTATAAACTAAATTTAACATACTTCTATGTTGTACACCATAGTCATAAACAATCAAAATGTAAAGGATAAATCACAATTTATTGGTTTAGAACTTTTATCAAACACCTAGTGGGCATAGAAGTTCATCCCTAGCCTTAGCTAAGAACTTAGCTCCTTAAGCTCATATTAATTACAAAAGTGTAACTAAGAACAATGAAATACAATAACATACAAGAAATAATACCTAGAACCAATTGTAGAGGAGAGAAATGGTTTCTTCTCCAACACTTCAAGAAAATGCAAAAAGGAAATATAAAAACTGAAATTTAATCTTCAAGAATGGAATGATGATCTTGTTTGATGAATTGGGGGCTTTATATAGGCTAAAGATTGACATCTTTTAGTCTATTCAAGCCCAACAATCAGGCATGGAAGATATATTTGATCAGATCATAAGGAAAGTGGAGTTTTCCCATCAAAATATGGCTGCACGTCTTTGTGTTTTATGCAGATTCGGGCTTAACCGGCGCCGGTTTTAGGCTTGACCGGCGCCGATTTTACTTTGGGGCTGAAATAATACTGAAAAACACCATAACCGGCGCCGGTTATAGGGTAAAACCGGCGCCGGTTATACGTCGGCCAACCGGGAAAATGGCAGATTAAATGCAACCGGCGCTGGTTTGGTGAAATTCCGGCGCCGGTTTTGTCCTGGGATTTTGGGGATGTTCCGCTACGAATTTGGACATGAGTCCTTCACCAAAGTTGTAGATAATGAAGTCGTCTATCGACCAAAACTTGAATGACGTGATTTTATTCATCCAATCAAACGTTACGGCTAAAACACTGAGAGGTATGCATCCTGAAATCCCACCAGCAACATCTGACTTTGTTGGTTGATTGAGTCTTGTTCCTTTCATATTTTGGCCATGACGTCTTCATAACATTTGTACCTTATTGACTTAGCATTCACATGAAACTCGAATCGAGTGATTTCGAGTTCTATAGAATACGTTATACTCAAATTATGGGCAGAACGTCATTCTCTTGGTCTAAAAAGTCGTTCATCGCAATGTTTTATGCTCTAACTCTCATTTTGGAGGTATTTGCCCGATTTCTCTTCCTTTCTTCAACAAGTACTTATAAATACTTATGTTAAACACAAGTAAATATAACGGCTATCACCAACTATTGGAGACAGCCGCATTAAAAGCTCTAGCATAAGAAGATGAATGTACAATTTGTCCTGGTCAGATTCCCAACGCAGAGATTAAAACATACTAACCAACGGATGAGATTAATCCAAAGGAAAAGCCTATAAATATAGGCTTAAACGGAAGTTTCTAAGTAGAGCATCCTAAGTAGAGAAAAAACTCCCATTGAGCATATACGAGCTATCTAGCAAAAGAGAAAGTGCGAGCTTAACTTTACTCTCTGCTTGGACTCATGTTTCACTAAGCTCTTAGACTAGATCATGCATTGTCATATTTTTAGAGCTTAGATTTTAGTTGGTGGCCAAAAATTTCTTGTAACATTTCACAGTGTTGTAAACACTTAGGAGAACAGTTGTTCGGATCCTAAAATGTGGTTAGATAGATAGAGTACCCTTTGATCCCCACTGGATCAATTGAGAAAAGTGTAAAGGATTGAGTAACTTTGAGTGGTGCTATACTCATTGTGAAACACCTTCAATCTCGGCCTAAGTGTTGTAAAGGCTAGATTGGCACTAAGTGTATTGGGCTTAATACTTTAGTGGAAATCCATCTGAGATAGGGTGGGACTGGACGTAGGAGGATTACACCACCTCTGAACCAGGATATACTGTGTGTTGATTTACATTCAGTCAACAAAGCACACACACTCAACACATCTCACTAAAAGGATCGTAGTTTGCCAGCAGCATCCTAAGCAGTAGTCTTGATTGACTCTACTGCTTATCCTACTGCTTAATAACTCACTTTCCTTTGAGACAATCTTTCTACAAGAGCCTTACAATATCTCACTAAAAGGTCTGCTCTATCAGATTCCAGGAAATCATCATTCAAGTAAAGCAGTTGCCTCAGCAGTTCCCTGTTTCCACCCAACTGCTAAGCCCACTGCTCTTACACACTTATTTCCTTTGAACATCTTGACGTTACTAAAATCTCAGAACATCACTGCCAAGAAGCCTGTCCAAACTATTCTCTGAAAATCTGCATATAACTCAGCAGGTGCCTCAGCAGTTCCCTTGTGTCCACACAACTGCCAAGACCACTGCTTCAGTAAAACTCTCAGTCATATTCACTTCAGTACATCCTCGGAAAACCCTCATCATCTTCAGTAAGGCTACACAATCATATTTCCCAAACTCCTATTTTCCACTAACAGTTGCCTCAACGGTTCACTATCATCCAGGCAACTGCTAAATCAACTGCTCAATGTCAAGCCAACTGCTCTCCATTTAAGTCCAAACTTTACTCAAGCCAGAAAGTAATTACTAATTAAGTATTTAGAGGTTAAAGACTTCCGCTATGCATCTATTAATCTCCCAAAAGATTATAGATCAACTCATCTAGAAGGGAAAGTTTTTAAATTGAAAAAGGTTTAAAAGTCTACTCACCCCCCCTCTTGACTTTTACCTCTATCAGGGACCATCAGAAGTATTCCGCTTCTCAGGGGTGACACGTTCCCCACCGCGGTGTTTCTTAATTGGCGATGGTCCAGGAATCGAGGTGACGGCTGCCGCAGAAACGGTGCGTTTCTCGAGAGAAGGTCATCATTACGCCTATTGCTCCATGTGCGACGCGTACCCCGGTTACGCTCCTCGCCACGCGTCACCTCTCCATTGGTTTCATGAAACGGTGCTTCCCTTATAAATACCAGAATTTCCCAGAGGCTTAGGGTTTCCGATTTTCGCCTTCTCGCTCTAGGATCTCCGCCGTCTTGCGATCAGTTCGTTGCCAAGGTTTCTGACTCGTTTCTATTTGTTCCAAGGTAATTCCAGTTTTATTTTTCCTCTTGTAACCCCTTCTAGCTCTGTGATGACTTCGATGGAGATTTCCTCGAGCTACGGTTCGGGCTCCTCTTCTGGCTCCAGTTCTTCTGGCTCTGGGTCCAGCTCCCGCTCTTCTGGGGGCGCCAGTACCTCCGGCCGCTCCGGCTCTCCACCCGTCATAGGGACAGTTGCTCAGGATGACGCCCCTGGTTCCCCTGCCTCTACCAATGCTACTTCGGCCGGCTTGGTTCAGGGTGATGCCAATCCCGAGGAAGATGGGGGCGATATCGCCCTAGGACAAGTAGATCAAGTATTTGAGGATGCGGGGACGAATGTAGCTATCCAAGCTGAACGTCCGGAGGATTATGACTCGGGTAATGAGGCTGGCGACGGATCCGATGTAGAAGTGTTTGATCTGGGTCATCAACCCCAAATCCCTAATTAAACTACTCACTATTCATAATTGAAGAATCAACAGAATTGGGATGAATAGAAATAATTGTCATTAATTAAAAAGATGAACTTACAAAGAATCCCATATTCTTGGAGTAAACAATCGTAAAAACGCAAGTAATTTCGTCCCTAGGCCTCTCCGTAATGTGTGTAACCCTTCAAAAGGGTTAGAGAGGCCTATTTATAGAAAAGGGTGGAATTTGGGTAGAATTAGGATTTTCGTAGGCAGACATGATGCCAGGCACGATCGTGCCCGCCTCAGTGCCTGCGGAGCAATCGCATTTCTCAAGTGGAGGCACGATCGTGCTTCCTTGCCAGGCACGATCGTGCCTGGCGTCCAGTAGCCTCTCGCGTAATTTCCTTCGGGCACGATCGTGCCCAGGCCCAGGCACAGTCGTGTCTGGCCTTTTCTTCACCGTTTCTCGTCGTTTCTTGCTCCAAATGCTCCCGGATGCAAATAAGGTCGATCCAAATGCTCTTTCCTCGTCAGAATTTCGTCGTGAATCTCCCGGTGACCTCCAAATATCTCAAATCTCCCTCGAATGCGTCCAACCTCTTCCCGATTGCCTCTTTAAGCGTCGATGCTGGTCTCTAACTTCTTCAATTCAACTCCAAATGCAACAAAACTCGACCCAACGCCTGGTAATCACAACTTGAGCTAAAATTGAGACTTGCAACACCTTAAAGCTGGGAAAACCATCAAAATCCGACTCCAACACGCATCAAATGCGTGTTGTAATACGAACTTATCAGGGGGCGAGGTAGATGATGTCCATAATGAAGAAGTCCCGCTCCACAGGCAAGATTACCCCTCTTGTGCACATGCACCGGTCCACTCTTACGTGGTTTCAGATATGGACTTCTTTGATTCACTCCTTGATGACAATATTCCTTTTTGTATGGAGAGTGACAACATCATCCAAGTAGACATTGATGAAAACAGTGTTAATGATTTTTGGGATGATCACATGGGGAGTGATACAGAGTCCAGAGGAGAGGTTGTGAATATTCCTGATATTTGTGAGGAAGAAGAAGACTTTTCTATGGTGCAGTTTGATTACGGTGTTGTTCCTACTCCTTTCTTTGAAACATCTTTTGAGCTTCCGGTGATACTTAGAGTAATAAAAGTTTTGAATCATGCTCTCTATCCACCCGAAGAGGATGAGAGTTTCATACTTCACTTCTATGTTGATGAGGGTTATGAAGACCATGTGCTGCCTATGTATACTAGAGAATTTAAAGGTTGGCGCCACTTAATGGCATTTGTTGACAGGAAGCTGGAAATGTTGATTGTTAGTGCACCATTGCAGTCTTTGTTATTTGAGAGCTTATGAGGTATCGTCGGGCACACGACGTTAAAAATAGCGCTTCTCATGAGGCAACCCGAGCTTATTTCTGCTTTTGTTTTTGCTTTTGCTTTGTTTGTTGTTTGGTTGTTTTGCTTTGTGTTTTTGTTGCAGCTCAGGGTCTTGTTGTAGGGATGATGTGCCGAGGATTACATTGACTCAGTTTAGTTATGCACCGACCAACGCCTTAGGGAAGTTTCTGTGACTCTTTTAATCGTTTGTTTCTAAATTTTAACTTGATTTGAGTTGAGCACGCGTGACCCTATCCTCTTTACCCCCTTGTGCATAGTGCATTTTTCTGGTCATCGAAAGTGATGCCAAAGTTTAAGTGTGGGGGAGTGAATTGGGCATTCGGGCAGTAGTTGTTACATGGGATTATTAGAGTTAGCATGCGCAGGTGTTAGATGTATATTCATAGGAAAATCATGTCAAAATTTTTGAATTTTTTTCTTTAAACTGTGTCTTTGTGAGTTGGCTAGCGTTTTGACTATGCTTTTAGAACATCTTTGAAGTGTTTGGGCTTAAATTGCTTGCACTATAATCTAATTGTTGAGAGGATGAAGGCATTAGTCACCCATTGAATTAATTCATAAAATCATCCACCCCACCTGAATAAGTCCTTTAGGAGAAGCCACTTTGAGCCTGACCGTTTATTGTTTACCCAATTAATTGAGCTCCATAGCCAAATGGCATGTGTTTCCTTACCCGTGAATATTTCTGACATAGTCTTGGTGTTTAGGGAACCCGGGGATTAATTTGCTAAGTTTAGGGAATTTTTGTAGGAGCCATTTTTGGCACTGTTCCTATGCCCCAAATGGGGTAAGAACAGTCACTTTTTAGGAATTTGACACTTTCGAGAATTGCATTGTAGACATGGATTCACTTTGAATAAATAAACTTTAAATTGCTATTTTTTCTTGGTGAGTCCGAGATTAGAATAGGGTAATGTCTAGTGAAAATCCAAAGATGAAAAATTAATATAGATTGATCTTTTGCCTTGCGAAAAAGAGAATGGGAGCCCCTGTCAAAAAGTGTAAGATGAGACTTGAGTATGTTTCGAAAGAAATGGCGTTCTCGTGCCAACATGACAAGGAAAACTGAACCTAATTAATTGAACTTGGAGACTATTGCAAAATTAGCTTTAGTCCTTCGCGTACTTCAAGTATACGTCAAAGCACAAATGTGCCGCAGCGGTTTAGCTTAGTTGTACACCATGTCTACTCTTTGCATAGGTTTAAATGATTGTTCCTAAATTGTGGCCTACTAAATTCTTTGATCCTAAGAATAGCCCCGAAATTCCTGAATGCGTTAAGTCTTTGTTAGGATGTTCCAAACTCTCAAGAAAAGGACTGTTTACCATTCACCGTTCACCAATTACCACCGTCTTCACAAGTCCTTCTGATCGGTAGCTAGTTTATTTTGTGTATGTTGTCACTACTTTGAGTATGTTGTGAATAATTTTGTCAATTATGTTAGCTAGCTAGAGTACACAAATATAGTTTAGGGAAGAATTTTTCTTGATCTAGTCTGTCTGTTCTGTGAGTATCCCTTTAACTACGTGTGCATGCTAATTATTTTGATTCCGTGTGGTGATTATCGTAAGTCCCATTGTTCACTTTGATTGGGATTGGATTTTAATGGTTTTCCTAGCTGTAAGGTGTTGCAAGTCTCAATTTTAGCTCAAGTTATGTTTACCGGGCGTTGGTTCGAGTTTTAAGTTGTTTTGAGTCAAAATCAGGGAATTTGAATCCGGCACCGACAGTTGAGAAGAAATCAGGATGAGTTGAGAAGCATTCGAGAGTAAATTGAGAGCTTTGAAGGTCACCTAGAGGTTCATGATGAAGATTTGATGACAAAAGAGCTCTAGGATTGGGTACGGGATCAAAAGAAGATGAATGAAGCTTGAAAACGACGATCAGGATGACCTTCTGTCACTCGTTCAAGCATATATCTTTGTATAAGAATCCAAAGGACACTATTCAAGTTTCATATGAAATCCAACTTCAAGGGCTACAAATCATATGAAGACACCATTCCGAGAATATGAGAGGAAGAATGTGAAAACAAACGATGAAGTCAGATGATCCCTGTTGCGATTTCAGAATGAGACTTTCCACCATTTTATTCATATCTTTTGATGAGATGATTCAAATTACATTCGGCAAGTTGTGGTGGATAGAGGACTTCATTATCTACAACTTTCATGAGGGAAGTATCTCCAAATTCGGAAGGGAAGACACGTCGTGCCAAGGGAGGCGCGCCGTGCCTGTAGTGTTACGATGTACCTCGTCGATGGAATTGCAAGGCACGACGTGCCTGGAACCGAAACGCGGATTTCGGCTTTGCTCCGCAGGCACGGTCGTGCCTGGCACCTGGGCACGCCGTGCCTGACCCCGTTTTAGTCCTAATTCAACCCAAACTCATCTGTTTTCTATAAATAAGGTCTCCTTTCTCCTGTTTAAAGGTTACGAACATTACGGAGAGGCCTAGGGACGAATTTATTCATTGTTTCCGCTATTTCACTCCAAGACCCTGGGATTATTAGTAAGTTTATCTTTTTTAATTAATGACAATTAATTCTATTCATCCCAATTCTGTTGATTTATCTATTATGAGTTGTGAGTAATTTAATTAGGGATTTGAGATTGATGAAGGGGTTGATCATGATGTATGGTTAGATTCTTAATGGATTAATTGCGTGAATGTCGTTTAATTTGTGTTTGAAGAATTTAACTGATACATTTTGTAACCTAGAACGCACGCTAGAATTACAATTGCATGTAGAATAAATTAAGAGAGATCTAGTTTATTCTAGGACACATTCACACACACTTAATCGTTCGCTAAGAGATTAGTAGCGATTAAGGGGCCATAAGCTCGCTCGTCTTGGCAATAATTTAGGATCCTGTCGCATAAGAGATCAGTCTGGTCCCCTAAATTATTGTACTCTACACCGCGAGAGCGGTAAGAACTTAGTAATGATTAGCTAGACTCAATTAAATTAATTTCATGTAATTAGGCCTGTTTTGCCATAAATCTGGTTACCCCGGAATCAATCCTTGTTCCCTTTGTCATTAATTAGAGAGAAACCAATCTTTTATTTTTAATCGTTCATTTGCATTAGTTTAATTTCCAAACCACCAATCTCGCACGACGCATTTATTTTATTTATTCCATTTTAATCGCTGAATTTAATTCATTCTTGATTCCCTTTTGTCCGTCCTTGTGGAGACGATACTCGTACTTACACCCTATACTACGATCTTTTTAAGTGCGAGAAAACTCACATCAGTACTCTTTGAAAATATCCAGCTTTCTTTTTAACATTGCCATCACGATGTTAATTTTTTTCAACTTGACAATCTTTTTCGATGATTGGAGGTGGCAGTGGTGGAAGGTGGCTGAGGTGGTGGTTGAAGTATGTATATTTTTTATTTAATTTTTAGTTTTTTTTTTAGTTTTTTTCATGTTTTATTATTATATTATTATTTAAGAAATCCTATTAAGATCTTTCAAAAATAAGAAATCCTGTTTTTAATGATAAGGGAAATGGTAGAATATGAAGAGTTAGTGCTATTATGAGAATTTGAACTCAAGCTTCTACTGTTGCAATTTTATTTTATTTAATCCTATTTTGGGAAATCCCCCTAATAATAATAAGAGAAAGTGAAAAATGAAAGGCTATTGGTTTTAGACAATCTAAAAAGAAAAGTGAATCTTAAGAATATAGTGTAAATATTTATATTTATTATTGTTATTAGTTTTTTTTGTTTCTAGAGGAAGTGTCCCAAATTTGATAGTCATTACTCATATTTAGCGAATAAAAATACAATACTCAAATTCTGGAATTGCAAAATATTTGTCTATGATGTATTAAGTTTGTCGGGTAAACTATTTAGGGGTTTTGTTAAGACCTTAATTTGATTGATGATTAACATATAAGATCATATTGATCACACAACAAATGATTATACCTTCCGATTGAATCCTTAGAACGAATTCAATATTAATTGGATTAAGTAATATTTAATTGATAATATTGGAAATGGTTACATTTTAACTAAATTAAAATATATCTAATTCGTGATGTGAAAGAGATATCTATTTGATATAATTAATTGAGTTAGAAAAATTAGATTTATCATACTTAACTAAGATGTATCTATTATTAAATAAAATTGATATTTTCTTTTATAATCGACACACCTCTTTAAATATTCAGTATTGACATAACTTCCCGATGAGAGATTTTCTACTTTTGTCTTTAAGAGAAATGTAACTGTTATTATGAAAAAATTGATATTTTCTTTTATAATTATTTCTATAATTATAATAATTATAATAGGTATAATAATAATTTATATTATGATAATAATGATAAAAACAACAACAATAATAATAATAATAATAATAAATAAAAATAAAAATAATAAATAATAATAATAATCATAATAATAATGGTAATAATAATAATAATTATTATTATTATTATTATAATAAAAGTGATAAATCATATCTGAACTTTTTTGGTCTGATCTGAATGTTTGTGGTGTGATCTGAATGTTTCTAATATGATCTGAATTTTTCTGATTAGATCTGATTTTTTTATCTGAAAAAATAAGAATAATCAATAAGTAATAAGAATAAGACGAATAGAACAACTTCTAAATGTAAACTACTACTTTAATTTAGGAAAAATGAAAAATTAATAATCTATTTTTTACTAGTGTTCTTAGAATAATCCCACATAATCATAATCTCATAATAATACTACCTCTGCACCTCATCTTCTTTCGTTGTTCCTTGACCGGTTGATTACTTACTATTTCAGGTTATTTCATTTTCTTTGCAAATCATTAAAATATAAATCCAACTTATAAATCTTCTCAAAACGGTCCCACATATGATTTTTCTTTTTTCATCCTAAATTTTCCTCTCTTTTTTCTTTATCCTCACATGCAATGCTTTGCCCCCCTTTTCCCATTTATTTACCTTGTTTATGTATTCCTTTATCCACTTATCATAAAACTTTTTTATTTATAAAATTTTGTTTTGATAGTTGTTTTTCGATCTTCTCGTCCATTTTTGTTTTTTTATGTATTCCTATATGTTGTATTATCTTTTTATAATTTATTTCAGCTACTTGTTTATATTTTTTATTTTAATTTTTCTGAAAAGAGAAAAATATATTAGTGGTGGAGGTAGGGAAAATGGAAATAAATATATGGAAGTAAAAAGAAAGTATAGTAAAAAATTAGTAGGGCGAGAAAAAGATATTTTATAAGAAGGAAGCGAATCTGAAAAATCATAAAAATGGAAATGAAAAAATAAACAAGAAGAAGAAAAGATGAAAAAATGGAATACATAATCATGGAAAAAAATAAGAATAATTGACAAAAAGGGAATAAAAGAGTCTTATAGATTTTTAATTGATAAATTAGAGTTTTCATTAATGTTAGTTTTATCAACCTATGTCGTTCTACTCTTAATGAAATCAAAAGGAACACTGGGCTCCTAACTTTACACTTTTGTCATATTTTACTCCGAGAATTAATTCATAATCACCCATAGATAAAGAGTGAATTTTAGGAGTAAAACATACTATGAATTAGCGAATAAGATTATAGTGTTTTAAATTCCTTAAATACGACTAATCATGCTTTTTGGACAAATGTACCCGTGTAGCCTTTTGGATTGCCTAGCCCAACCATGCATGCTGCTGGCCACCTTCCACCACCGTCGGCCTCTGACCATTGCCGGCCTCTGACTGTTGATCTGCCGCTTGGCGCCACCACCGGAATCAACTGAAAATTTTTCAGAATAGACCTGCCACCACTTTTGCGTCGCTGCACCCGCCACCTTGTCGGAGCTCTACCACGATTGCAGCCACCACCACCGGACTACCCGCCACCAACGGATTACCCGGTAATGCAAGAGAACTAGGGAGCAATTAATTAATTAGATTATGGTTTTAATGGTAGAAAATTAATGTTTAGTCCTATTTGTGAAAGATTTAAGTTTTACTCCTATTTTTTGCAATTAAGTTTACATTTAGTCCTATTTATGACAATTACTATATACTATCTATGTTTAAAATACATAGGACAAAATTACAAAAAGAAGTATGTAATAATGTAAATAATGCATTGTAGGAGTAGCTCCTCCTTTAAAAGTTTAAAACACACAACGTTTAATACGGAATAGTAAAATTTCCTTATGATTGAACAAGATCACATCAACAATAGTTTTTCAATAGAAGATGATAAACATATATAATACGTATTCTGAAACAACCCACAAGTAATAGTTAGAGAAGCCGTGAACCCATCATCATCATCATAAGCTTCTAGCTAATGATCGTTACTTAGGATCTTTGCAGCAAGGGCACCAACAACAGCATACATAATATATGCAACCCCCAATCGGTGCACGGATATAATCATCAATACAATTCCTGCAGCAACAAAACAATGTGAAAAATTAGGGAGATGTGCTAATAAACACATATTTACATAGTTTAGTTTACTAAAAATAGTTTAAACAATCATATATCAATCAAGATTTAACATCATTATTGACCAAAAAGGTCTAAAATAACTAACTAAAAAGAGACGACGAATATTATAAAAATTGTACAAATATTATCATAATAACCATCTTTCAAATAAACTAGTATATCACCCGTGCGATGCACGGTATAATATTTTTTCCAAAATAATAATATGGTATTAATAGTTTTTATAACTAACATGTTATTATTGGAAGTAAATAGGGTATTGTTGATCGGATTAAATGTCCTTTCTGTTTCTGGAAAGTTTTTTTATAAAACTCTTACTTTTATTACTTTTATCCTTCTTACATTATAAAAACTACTTTCTCTTTCTTACTTTATCATCATTTTACTCTACTTAATATACTATCTTTCCTACTCTATCATCATTTAACTGTTTTTAATATACCTTCTTTCCTACTACGTACTCCGTATATTATTTGCTCTACGCATATACTTACCTAAAGTATTACTCCGTATTTTTCTCTTAAATATTGTGCCCAAGGTTAGAGGGACAACAAAGAACTGAGGGAGTGTAATAAATCAGCCCCGTGTTTTGAGAAGGACGACATGAAAACCTGTAAATCCGTCATTTCCTTGGTCTAATTTGATCTGGTCTGGTAAACGTCTAGTTTCTGTGTATTTTATAACTATGGAAGTCTGGTCTGATCTGGGACCGAAAATAGTCCAAAAGAAAGGATGACCTACAAAATTCTAGAATCGCATTCAGCATTGATTCTCCCCAATGGGTAGAGTATCCAACCTCTTGGCCTCACCCACAACTTATTTCTTTCCTCCATGCAAAGTAGTTCAGATCCGTACAACTTCACCGATCATCAACTTATTTCTTGAATTGCTAGGTCCACATCCCATTCATCCAAAACTGTAGCACCTACCGACTCCTTAATGGACCGAATACATCTTCTAGCAGCGCCGATTACTCTCATCTCCGGTGATTGAGAGCTTGAGGGAGAAGAAAACTTAGAAAAGCATGAGCTTCTTGGGTTGTGATTATTGGCCGGAGGCTATTTATTGGGAAATTGAGACTTGGGGGTGAGCTGTGTTACCTGTGTATTATGGTGCTATCGATCTACTACGTAATTTCTGCGCAACACACTATTATTCGGTAGATAATAGATATACACTCCTAATGATAAGACAGGTTGTCCAGTTATCCATGCTAGACATTCCACAGGCTGGGGGTTAATCCCAAGATATCGAAGCTAAGTAACTGTAAAGGATGATTAAGGTGGACTTTATGAAGTCAAGTTACATTAGGAGTAGGCCTCAAGGGTTACTCAAAATGCATGGAGCCTAGACTAAGAAGTGGTTTAGGGATTAGATGACGTGACTATGAGCCGAGCTCTAGCACATGGTAGTATGACTATGAGCCGAGCTCTAGCAAAAACGCAGGTATGACTATGAGCCGAGCTCTAGCAAACGTAGTGTGACTATGAGCCGAGCTCTAGCACAAATTAGTATGACTATGAGCCGAGCTCTAGCAAATGTAGTGTGACTATGAGCCGAGCTCTAGCACAATTTAGCATGACTATGAGCCGAGCTCTAGCATGAAGGAACGTGAGTTAATTATAAATGAATAACATCCTAGATTGAGGGTCTTGGAAATTGAAACTTTGATTATACTTAGTATAGTTGTCATTGTACTTGTCAAATGCTTCCAAGTACTGACCTCCCCTTCACGGGGGAGGCCACCTCACAGTTTCAGGTAGGGAGTAAAGCTTGCTGCCATCACCGTTGCTCGGGTAGGATCCAAGAAGAGGAGACGTGGTTCGTGCCTCTTCAGACTCCATTTTTTCAAACACTTTAATTAATGCTCATGGATAATGTTTTTCTATTGAATATTTAATAGGGGCTCGTATGCCCATGTTTGCCAAAGTGTGGCATGAACACTTGTACCCAATATTTCCGCTGTTTGAATGAATATTTTACATTATGTTTGTTTATGGATGTACTATGTGTGAATGGTATTCAAGACGCCTAGTATAGTATGGATGAGTTGGACTGCGGTTGACTATTCGTACTGTACGGCGGGTTGTTGACGTGTCCGGTAGGTCCGTGGCGTGACAAAAAATATAGAGAATTATTTGAGATAAATTTTTAAAAATAAATTTGTACACTAAAAAAACAAAGAACTTTAAAATTTTGGGGTTGGCCGGAGCCAGTAGTATTTGTTATTTTTAAGTGGGATGGCTGTGTACTCTTATATTTATTTAAATGGTTAAGTAGTGTTGCTCCCCCCCCAGCTCTAAGATGAACTCCATAAGTTTTATCCAATGCAATACTATCTCCCTCGTACACTTTGGGCAAAACTTATCAGAATGACCAATAATCTCGCAGATAAAGCAGAAATTAGGGACTTTTTCATACTTGAAGTCCACTCAATAATGACCAATTCCCCCTTTTTTCAAATTCATTCCTTTGTAAGGGGTTTCCTTATATCTATGCAGACCCTAATACGTATATAAGCCTCCCATTTTTCATCAAATTCGCTCTCGTCAAAACTAATAAATTTTCCAATATAGTTATCAGTTCTCTTAGTAGATCCTAGTTCATAAATCCATAAGCAACATTATGCACCTATACCCAAATCTAAGCCTCATTCGGGGGATATCCTCCGACCTTATTTCCTTAAGAATCAACAAATTCCTCTCAAATAACCACGGACCTTCCTCTAACACACGCCTCATATCCACAATATGGTAAAAAGTAAAAATATACCTCTTTTCGCCAATTTCTTATATTGACACACATTTTGCCTGGTCTCCACAGAGATGGCATAAGCTCCTTGAAGATCTGGAATGTGATCTTCCGATCCGTAAGTATCACTCCAACCACCAGAAAAGACGTCTTCCCATGGCTCGCCCCTTCTTCCTCTCCTTCATCGTCATCGAATACCTATTCCCCGTTGTCCTTGCCTATTGCCATCTGTTTGTACTGGTTTACAATATCTTCCATCGAGTAATCCCACCTGTGTCGTCGTTGCGGCCTTCGTCCCTATCACCTCACCCTACATCTCGATCGCGAACGTCGCTCGCAGAAGCCGAAGAGCCATAGACCTTCTAGCAAAGCCTCACCCCTCTTGCTGACACCCTCCGCTTCACGGCGGCCGCTCCTCGTAGATCCGATAGCGGATAAGAAACCCTAGCGGTGAAAATCGCCCTAGAGAGAGAAGCGTTTTGGAATTGGCTATAATATGACTTTGGTTTAATAATCCATTATTTGAGATTTTAATTTTATGAATATTAATAATTAAGTTTTGCAGCCATGAGTAGATTACGGCTGAGATAAGTAGGAATCTCATGTTTGGATAATTTTTAGGACTACTAATCAATTAATCATTTATCTATTAGTGGTGGGTGAGGTTTGTTATCTAAAAATGTGGCGCGTTTGTTATCTAAAAATTTGCCTCATTTCAATTTGAGTTCAATTTGATTGGACTCAATTGCAATTTAAGTAGAAATCAATTCCAATTGAAATAACTCTACTTTATTAGTACTAAAGTAGATGTGCATGGGATAGGTACGTTTGTGATATAAAAAACTTGCTTGTAACCTTTGTTACTTGTTAAGTACGTAAACATAATTCCAATTCTAAACAATGAGTGATGAGCACATCTTCCTAATTTTTCACATTGTTTTGTTGTTGTAGGAATTGTATTAATGATTATTTCGGTGTGTCGATTAAGGGTTGCATGTTATGTGTATGTTGTTCGTGGTGCCCCTGGTACAAATAAGAAGCTTCAATTACTGAGTTCCTTATGATGATGATGCCATGATGGGTTCACGGCTTCTCTAACTATTACTCCGTACTAGTTACTATAGATTGTTACAAAATACGGAATATATTTATCATTTCCTATTGAAGAAATATTGTTGATCTTATTTTGTTCCTTCTTTCATCATAAAGAACTTTGACAATTCCAATAAAACGTTGTGTGTTTTTGTACTATGCATGTAATAGAATCTAAACAATGTCATTTCTTTTCTCGTTTTGTATGAAATTCTTTCATAAGAATCAACTTGTTTTTTTTTTTAAATTTTCATCTTATTGATATGTCCTATCATCCTATGTAGAAGCGGTTAACCCAATTACGTGCGTAGTTCAAATGTGAGTAGTAATATATACTATCCTCTGTATCATTATAGTTGCAACATTGGAATTAACACACTATTCACGTACTCTACTTTGACTACATTTTATTTATTAATGTATGTGAATTATTATTTTTGAAAAATATTGTTGAATTCGTTTCATTACGAAGTTCCATAATCTGATTTTTAAAAGTTTTTTACTAATAGAGGATTAAATATAATGACGGTCAAAATTGTGCATCGACAAACGTGAAAAAAGAAATGTTGCAACTAAAAAAGATCGGAGGAAGTACACGATATTAATATAATCTATATAATTATGTATGTGTGTTAGTGTGTTAGTGTGTAGCTGTGAGTTGATCGCATGGATATATATTCTCAAGTAAAATAGTGAAAAGGTACATAAACAAAAAAATGAAAGAAATAATCATTAATACAATTCCTACAACAACAAAACAATTGCTATAATACCATAAACAGGCAAAGATCATCACTGGAAGAAATATATATGGGAGACACTATTCACATTTCCAGAATAGTGTTGTTATCTCCGTGGGACATACCACTTTCTTTCAATTTCCAGAGGAAACAATTCCCGGTGATGGTATGCTTTGCAATGAACATAAACAAGAGTCAAGATCAGTCTTTATCTCAGGTGAGATTATACTTGAGAAAATGTTTTCACAAACGACCAACTATATGTTGGAATTTCCCATTAACACCATAAGTGTTGTCTGTAGAGAGATTTTGAAACATGTTTTTTTGAAAATTTTATGTCTTTTAGTCATTCTAAGATGTTACAAATTCCATATTCTTTATTACTCTATTGCTCCGTATATTATATGATCATCATACTAATCAACATTTCAGTGCTTTTATCAATTATAATTACAAATTCCAAAATTCATACGAAAGAAATATTATATGTCTACAAAAAATATATAAGCCTAATAAGCTACATATTCCATATAGAAGTTGTACGTGCCTGGGGCAATGCCCGCACACCAACTAGTGTACAGGGCCGTCTTAAGTATGTTTGGTGCCCCAGACAAAAATTGAAATTTTATCTTAACATTAGTTAATAATGTTTTATACAGTAATTGTACACAGAGTATAGATGATTATATAAATAATAAGAGGAAGATAGCGATGATAAATTAAAAACAGCCACAAACAAATCATATAAAATTTGAAACATGTATATCTGTGTCGTACAAAAAATAAAAAGACTGTTTTTAATAATCTATTCTTCAATTCTTGCCTTCTGTCAATAAATAAAATCTTCATATAAAGAAATTACATTAAAAGTTATATAAAGTCACAAAAACTTAAATTTGATAAAAGTCGGATATACAAAGTGAAAGATGAAGAACTATTTAAGTTGATCGGATGAATAGTGAACACGAACCTTACTATGAGACGGAGGTAGTACTATTGAAGATTTTTTTTTTTAAATCAAGTCTAACAAAATTTATAGAGAAAAATAGCAAGAATGTAGTACGCAATACTCAATTATAATTAGTTGTATTACAAACTTCTCAATATTTATAATGAATAAATTAAGAACACAATTTTTAATTAATAAATTAAGAATCTAAAACAAAAATATGTACCTCCCTCCGTCCCAAAAAAGTTTGCCAAATTTTCTTTTTTGGATGTCCCAAAAAGATTTGTCATTTCTATTTAAAGTAAAGAATATGTTGCTAAAGTTAATTCTCTCTTATCTGCACAAATTTCAACCACATGGTTTTTACTTTATTAATCCACGTGAAAGTCAAAGTTGGTGAAACTTTTCAGGATGGAGGGAGTAGAAATAATAGTTTTGTTTTTAAAAATTGATGCCCCACATGATAGTGGTGCCCTAGGCATATGCCTAAGTGCCTCCCCACTATAGCCGGCTCTGCTAGTGTACAATCACGAGGGAGTTAAATTTTTCTAATTCAGAAAATTATAATTGTAAAGCAACTAATTAAACTGGAGTAATTTACAATACAATATACAACATGGTATAAACGAAGCACAATTTGTATATGTATATATGAACTTACCCCTTTGGTTTGCTTTTCCTAGCCCAAAACTTCTTATCGGATGCAGACTCCTTAAGAGGATAGCCTTTAATTTACAAGTCGAATGAAATGATGTTAGTTGAAGACATTATCAGAAATTTGACAAAAAAAATGGACACTTTCTAGAATAAAGTAATGTTTCCCCCACACTTTTTATACTGCGTATATACTACCTTCGTCCCTTTTTATTTAACTAACTTTAACTTTTCTAGTTAAAGATGATAAACTTTGATTCATTATTTCAACTAGTATATTTATGTGAAACTTAATGAATTTATACTTGATAACATTTTCAAAAAAACATTTTCATAATATTTTCATATTATCAATGTTATCGTGCATAAATATATAATGCGTCAAAGTTTAACATTTTTTACTTGAAAAACAATGTTTAACTAAATAAAAAAGGACATATGAAGTCTAATAGAGTATTATTAAATATATAGAGTATAAATATATAGGGATAAGGGTCAAATTGGACATTATGATTATATGAGAATCTCAGATTGGACACTAAGGTTTCAAATGGATCAAATTGGACACTATGGTTACTTGTGTATCCCATATTGGACACTGAAGTTTCAAATGGATCAATTTTTTCGTTTTTCTGATCATTTTCGGACACCCATCAAAGATTTTCATCTTGAAAGCTATAAGTATTCCCTTTTCTCTTGGTTTTATGTACCTAAAAAATAAAAACAAAAACTTAATTCATATATTTAGATTTAGAATATATAATTAGAAGTTCCAATTAAGAAAATCTATTATAATGTAATTGAATTCTTTAATATTGTTAAATCAATTTAACAAATTGATATTTCTTAAAGTTCCATAAAAATCATATGAATGAGAAATCCTAAATATATTTTTAAATTGTTAAATACAAGAAGTTATTAATTGAAATCAAAATATATATTTTAAAACTTCAAATTAAATATTCCAAAATTATATATGTAACTAAATTAGTTTATTTTCACCAAAAAGGAAAGGAAATATAAGACTAACGATTTTTATTTAAGGAAGAAGATCAAGAATCATAAGTGAGTGTTCAAAAACTGTGAATTATGAAACTTCAGTGTCCAATATGAGATACATATGTAACCATAGTGTCCAATTTGGTCCATTTGAAATCTTAGTGTCCAATTTGAGATTCTCATGAAACCATAGTGTCCAATTTGAGCCTTATCCCTAAATATATAATGCGTCAAAGTCTAGTCATACACCATATGTAAGTTTCAAACCATAGTTGGTACACTACTAAAACTAACCCCCAATATAATTAAAGTTGATACACAAGCTAGCTATTTCAAGAGGTTAAAGGTTAAAAAAAACCTTATATCTATCCCAAAAGCTTAATTTGATCGTTGAACTAAAAAAAAACTTGAATTCACATTCTGAACTTGATACAATAATTCAAACTTAAATGATACAAGTAATTTTCTAGTCAACTTCACATTCATGTGATAAGGAGCCAGCATAACATCTTGCATGACAACTTAAAGGGTCAAATAACCATTCAACTTGAGCGAATTGTTCAGCTCACCCCCTCAATCGTAAAAGAAGTACTATATAAAATTGCAAAATTCAAACTATAAAATGGAAAATATAAGTAGAAAATGAAACAAAAGTCAAAAATTAAAATATATATAGACATTTATAAAACTATAAATCAGAAAGTTTTACGTATACCCTCTCTCTTATATTGTTGCTATCTTTTTGTTGGATCGATTCACCCCTGTCGACAAACTTCCCAGTGGGTCACCCATCCTTGGGCTTTCTTACCCCGGGCTCGCTTAACTCCAGAGTTCTGTGGTTAAATAGCAGCCATATCTTTCTTAAAACCAATTGGTGATAAGGAAGTGGACACCCTCTATTTAACTCATTACTCTGTAGTCCCCAAGTCAAGGTAGATTCCTGTGGGGCACCCCCCACAGTTCACTACGGCAGTGCAGAGCCCCACTACTGAGCGGCGGATGGACATGAGGGGCTGCACCACATCGTGGTGCCAACAGGTTGGGCGGTTAAGCCCTGAATCAAAGGGTGGTGCTGATCTCCCATAAGACCAACACTTTTCTTTTTCAATTGTCCCAATTTTTTTGGTGCTTTACATTTTAATAAATAAATTAATCAATTAATGGCTCTATTATTTCCCTTTCCATGTCGGTCAAACCTAGCAAAGGTTTAAGAGACAAAGGAGTAATTTTTTTTGCGGTAAAGTCCAAAATGTAAATATAAAATACTACGTATAAACTAATGTATAATTTGTATGTTATATTCATATTTTATATTTATATTTTATGGTTATATTTTATATAAAACATTTTCTACATTATATATATTTTTACTTTTATATGTTTAATGATTATAATTTTATTTTATGTTTTATATTTGAAATTTTTGTAATCTAACATATTTAATGCTTTTAGTTTTATATACGTAGTATTAAATTTTTTAATACGCTAAGATTTATATTTTATTTTAGTTTAATATTTTGTGATTTTAATGTTCATGTCATACGAAGTACTTAATATATACGTAGTATATAATATATAACGTTTTTATACTCTATAAATTAGTAAAATATAAAACAGTAAATATATAGATATTTTTCCTAATTAATGATATAAAAAACTATTTATCATATTAAGCTTCAATTAATAGTGTTTACCAAATTATTACAAAATATAAATGTTTACTAACATAGTCATTTTTCAGTTTTCTATTTGTCTTTTTCATCTTCCAATTTTCTGTTTTCATTTACCTATTTTTCTATCTCCAATTTTTTTTTTATTTTTTTTTAGTTTCATTTCCAAATCTGAAAACATGTTCATCAGTTTTTGCCATTGGTTCTATGACCGACTAGAAGACCGAAAGTACAATCCTAGTCCAGAACAGAACCTAGTACGTACAACCCAATTAGGGTACTAGGTCCCACGTATGGGAAAGTTGGGGCAGAAATCGGCTGATCCCAGTCGACCTCAACGGTTAGTTTGACGAATTATTTTCTCATTTCCCTATTAGTTGACAATTCAACGCCTCAACGGCTCTTTTAAAATTCTTCATTTTTAAAAATGATTTCAAAAAACCGAGCCCGAACCACTGGGACATTGACCAACCCGGACAGGGACCATCAGGTTGTTGATGGGATTCGCCCAGGCCCACCCGGTTGTTGATCGGATCAAACACATACCGTCGGGTCATTGGCCGGAAGGATGGGGACCGCCGGGTCATTGATCGGACAAGACGGGGACCGCCGAGTGGTTGAGTAAACAGGATAGGGACCACCAGATCGTTGACCGGACCGGATGGGGCTGCCTGACCGTCGACCGGATCAAACAGGTTTACAGGTGTGGGTGAACTTAACCACTTGGTTAGGTTCATAGGTTTTTTTACCATTATTGCCACACCAGATTCATGTCAAGGATGATCCATGTTAGAGCTATATTGGAGGTCAGGCTGAAGTCCAAGGCGATTTAATTTTTTCATCTTTTAGTGTAAATATTTTAATTTTCATATATATATTATTTAGCTCGCACCACTCATATTTAAGCCTAGCATAATTACTATTACTCTAGTCCAACTCAGATTATTCTGGAGTCCTTCTCTGGATGCATGGTTGACACCTTATTGGATGACATTGTGTGTAACTTCTATATTATATATAAAAAGTGAATTTTGAATCTTTATGTCAAATCTTACGTGTCCATTGCAGTTTTTTTGTAGTTTAGGAGGGAAATTAAATTGACAATTCGGGAAAGATATAGGGCCTTTAATCTTTCAAGAATAGTAAGAATAATATAATAAAAGTTGCTAGGCAATATTATATATATACGGAGTAATATACTCATAAAATTTGCATACTTTTTTTAATTAAATGATTTGTGCAATTTTAACATCACATAAACATTAATTTTGGATTCACTCCACACTATATTGAAAAAAATAACTATGATTTTTTACAAGATGGAGTACTTCTTACATATTGAAGATAAATTAAGCATTACAAACATACATGTTTTATAGAATAAATATCTAAGTCTTAAATCAATGAAATGCTCTCTTATTTATTAGTCCAAATGAAGAAAATTAAACTTACCTAAAATAGTTTATCCAGATAAACTACGTTACATTTTTATTCAGTTAATCTTAAACATTATAAAATAATTTTAAAAATTTAAAGTTAATGGGGAAGCATG
The DNA here is from genome assembly GCA_945859915.1 of Cuscuta epithymum. Taxonomy (NCBI): domain Eukaryota; kingdom Viridiplantae; phylum Streptophyta; class Magnoliopsida; order Solanales; family Convolvulaceae; genus Cuscuta; species Cuscuta epithymum. Next base: position 933,432 of record CAMAPF010000150.1, on the reverse strand, counting down.
TAATAATAGAAATTTTTGGATTGAAGTTCCAAGTGAGTAGTCGCCCCGCGCCCATTCACATATCCCGATATCCGTGCATGTATGTATGTACTTTGAATGTATCATTCTATTTTACATCGGTAGTGAGAAAATACATTTATCATTGCATCAAGTAAAATTCTAGAAATAGGAGTACAAACGTGAAATATTGTCTAACTTGGAAAATACTGTCAAGTTTAAAACTTGATACTGTCAAAACATGGAAATAATTAACTCATATTTAGGAAATAAAACACAATAGTTTTATTTTAAAATACACAATTGTTTTAGTACTATTTAAGTCAATTTCCCTTGCATTTACATTATATATATATATATATATATATATATATATATATATATATATATATATAATGATCAAAATATATATCTACCTGTTGGTGGCTCTTGTTGGATCTTGGTATGCGTGGCATCTTCCATTGTTGTCAATTTAGAAGCTAAGCTAGTAATTTTAATGAATGCTCAATATAGTGGATCGCTTTCTGCAATTTATTTTGCTGCATCGTCTTACGGGGAATACGGGGTATTTATACATGGATCATGTGTTCTTTTATGAAAAAAGCTACATTTGTAGGGTCCACAGAAGCATGACAATTAGGGTATGTGTAATCATCACATGTGTCATCAGCGCATGCGTAATCAATATAATTAAAACGATAAGAAATTATGTGTATAATAATGAGTATAATCAATACGAAGTATAATGTAATCATCGCATGTATAATTAAACAAAAAATCACAAAAATCCCGAAAGTACTTTCATTTTCAACGGTAAAAATCACAAAAAGTTTCGTAAGCATTAAACAAATTAAACAGTCCATTAAATTAAATAACAGAAAATTGTTTATATATGATATATTCACCAATATGATAGGCAAATTGCATCAATATGATTTTCTGTTGTAACTAGTTTCCAGCTCAGGTCTTCGCTTTAATTCATCCACAAAGGATGATAATCACCACTAGGATCTAAAGCGGGAAATTGGGCATTAACCAGAAAATTGGGAATTAGTTCAATTCATCCACAGAGGAGAAGAAGGGAAAAAGGGTTCGGCCGCCCCTCCGACAGAGAAGAAAGAACGATATATATAGGCAAAGCACCAAAGAACCAGAATGGCAACTTACCTTGTGAGGAAGATACGAAATTAAACGTCGAAGGAGCAGATGGAATCGTCCGCAGAAGGAAAGGAGTGAGGTGCGTGCGAACGGTAAGAAAGAAGAGGCGGGTCGGATCTTCTCTTAGACATTTGGGCTTAAGGATAAATGGGCCAATACCAACATTTTCATTATTTTCTTTGGCTCATTCATTCCTACTAGTATTTCACTCGTGCGTTGCACGAGTTGTGAAAATATAAATGTGAACCTGCAAATGCAATTATAGATCATACGGTTTTTGATCATATGAATGGGAGTGACCATTAAAAAATAAATATTAACAAATATTAGAAGTTAATAAGCACATCCTTTAATGTGAGCGAAATTTTTGCATTTTTTTTCTTATTTTCCTCGTCATCACATATCACACACTACAATAATCGTGTTTATTTTCAGCTTGCCGCACTTTCTATGCCCTTAAAAATACATTAAAACACAACATCACCTTCGAATCAAAATGACATTTGATATGAAGCAAAAATAAAACATAATTATCAACAAAGTAAACTGATGTGTCAAAAGAATCAAAATAAATCAATGAAAAGTGAAAAAAAAAAGAATAGGTGGTCATATTTAAAAAACACTGCTGTGAAGTACAAGTGCATGTATAACAATTGCCGTAAATGCTATGAAATTAAATAGAGTAAAGACAATATTAGTGGTATCATGCTAATAAATGTTACTTTTATATCTAAAATTGTAACGTCTAATAGAGAATGACCAAATAAGAGTTACACAGTGACGGATCTAGGCATCAGAGGTCAGTGTATGCACATACAGAGTACATAATAATACCCAGTAATATACTCCGTATTATACTCTATGAATTTAGTATTACAATAACAAGGGTAAAAAAAAAGTATATGTATCTACTTCCACCATCCCAAATGGATTGAAATTTGTGATTTTTCAAATTATATGTGCAGATAGTTAAATCATTTTTATAAATAAAATTTACATATTTGAAAATAAATTGGAAGTTCCATAAAGTCACATAGCTGAAATTGAGATATGGTAAAAAATTGACTTTGCAAATTAATCATTTTGGAAGGGAAAAAGCAGTAAAACTACACTTTGTGGTTTACACACTACCAAATTGAAGTACGTAGTATTACATAATACAACTTGCATTTACATTTATATTAATGATGTTTTTACTTGGACTATAATTTGTCCCAGATCAGATCGGATCAGACCAGACTAAACTTGGATAATTATATAAAAAAAACAAAGAAAGCAGACCAGACTAGATCAGAAAATTACAATCCAAGTAAAAACATCCTTAACAACAATAATAACAAGTTATAGTAAATTAATACTCCGTAATAAGGATGTTTTCTTTTGGACTGTTTTCAGTCCCAGACCAGACCAGACCAGACTTAAACAGACCAGACCAGACCAGACTTAAACAGACCAGACCGGACCAGACCAGACTTCCGTAGTTATAAAATACACAGAGACTAGACGTTTACCAGACCAGACCATCGATTGCTGACCGTCTCAAACCTCAGTCCTTGTTCGTCGAACTGAACACCGATCATCGATTGCTTGGCCGTCTCAAACCTAAGAAAAAGTCACGCGAGGTTGCCCCTGCCCTGCACTGACTGCGCTCTCCGCGGCTTCGTCCTCCGCCCCTGCTTGCTTGGTTGCTACGTTGCTCGCTGAATCACGGCCTGCCTCGCTGGTTTCCGATTTGCAGGTATGTGTTTGAGATCTCAGCACTTTACTTTTACTTTTTTTTTGTTATAATTCATATTTCATATAGTTAAGTTTTAATTCTGATTTCTGATTTAACTTTATTTTACTTTCTGTTTTGTTTTTTTTTATACGGAGTAACACTACAATAAAATTGACTTATAGAGGCATACTAAATTTGCCCCTAAAACTAGTAAATTAGCCTCTAATGCCTTTTGGGGGCAATTTAGTGGTTGCCATCAAATACTCCGTCGCAAAATGATGGTTGCCTCTAAAAGCACTCTTTAGAGGCAAAAACATAGTTGTTTCTAAAAAGGTATCTTTAGAAGCAACCATACACATTCGCCTCAAAATATCATTAGAGGCAACTATTTATATTGCTTCAATATGTTATTAGAGACAACCATATCCAATGACTTGAAATATTATTAGAGGCAATTTGAATGTTGTTTGAACGCTTTTTAGAGGCAATCATATATTGACACCGTTTAATGACAAATATTTTATTTTTCCTTGATATAGTAATTATAGGTGCTACAATTCATATATTTTCTAAAATCTCAACATACAGTAAAATTTAATACAAGAAATCGCAAGAGTAATTCTTCCTTTAAGGTATAACGACACGTAATACCAAAATAATACTTCATGTAGTAACAAAATGTACAAATTACATAAATAATTTGTTCAATCTAATCTAAGACATCTCCGTGTATAAACTCTTAAATGAAACTCACTAGAGTTGCTAAAACATTATGATGTAATGAAATAAATCAAACTACTTCACAAAAACAAGTTAACTTAGAGAGTTCATTCTTTTTCTCTTCCTCATCGTCCTCATCATCATCTTCCTCTTTAGTATGCTCCTTGGCTCCTTGCCAACCTAGCATATTGTAAATTATATATTAGTATTTGTAACAACTTTAAAAGTATTAAGAAATAAATAATGGTCAAATTAATTACTAGTAGGAACATCATGCAATTTAAATTTCTTAATTTTTAGGGAAATGCGGAAATAATTGTTGACATAAAACACTGACTTTTGTACAGTTAAAAGCGTTTTGGTGTCTCTTGTATCATAGTACCAGTATCCCCAAAGATCAAGATTTCTCTGTATCATAATCATAGTACCAGTATCCCCACAGATCAAGATTTCTCCATCTACAGGAGGTTATTTGTCAAACTGCAATAAAAAAGGCACCATTAGCAAGTTTTTTTTAAATACGAGTTAGAATTATAGTAAGTAGTTTCAACCTATGGCAGGTATGTATGAGCACGATTATAACAAGACTTCAAGGGCAGAATATCTATAACAAACACAAAAATCAAGCTATAATTAGTGAAGATGTTCTATGGCATATATATAGACATGCAAATTACATATTGATTTCCTGACAAATGGGTAAGGCAAAACAACATCCATCTTCTAGGAAGAAGACATCAAAGCCTCTTCTCATAATATGAAAGAACAGCTCGAACATGATAGATATCTGACCGAGGATCATGTCTGACCGAGGATCATATCTGCCGAAACCAACACTGCTTTCTCCTATTAGAGGACAACAAAGAGATAGATACAGAGAGGATCTTGCATTATTGGATGGGAGGGTCTTCCACACGTTAGCCATCTATACATATCAAGATGAAAAAGAAATATCTTCTACTCCTGCCAAAATATCTATTCAATTCTCTTGTTTTCTTATTCATAATTCATAAACTCAATACAAATCTGATAAAGAGAGCACACATAGTTTTATTGACTCAAAATTTGCCTAATGAAAATAGGTGTTTGCTCCGGTTTTCGTGATAATTTTAGTTGTTATGTTGTGTGTAATTTTCTAATCTAACCACTGTGCTTGCATCGAAAGGAAAAAATTATATAGAGTGTCCACTTAAGTAATCAACATGACCTTATTCTCCGTAAATATATGCATTTCAATGTAATAGGGGAGAGCTTACTTATATCCTTTCAATACAGGGGCTGAACCCAGATTCTCCTTACTTCTTCATGTCAAGGACTTAATGATGGAGTACTCGTAGCTAATCTGAAATCACAGGTTTAAAAATCAAATACGATAACATCACAAACAATTAATAAAACACACTAGTAGAACCAAAGAAAAGAAGATAAAATACTAGGTATCCTCGTCCCTGTTTTCATATTCAGAACCAATAATTCATTAAGATCGAGATATCAAAGACCTAAAATGGAATCAAATGCCACACAGAATCTGTAAATGTAATAGGCAGAGAGTGGGCTTACCTAGCAGAGAGAGTGGAAATAGGCGGAGGAGAGGAAGACTTGGGTGGAGCAAAAGGATCAGCGGAGGAGTTTATGTGGCTTCTTCCTTCTCATTCTCATCCTCTTTAGCTCAACTGGTATGGGTTCTGCCCGCACCATTTGGTGGAAGTATATCTGTAATATTACAACCAATATTAGTAAATATAAAAAAATTGGTAACCTCAAACCCAATTGTTGGTGGAGAATCTGGAGTTCGAAAATTGGGTCATACTACACTCGTACATGAAGATTCCCGTTCGTATTCTCCACCCCTGACTAAAGCCATGTCCCCTATCGCTGATTGGATCTTCTGAGCCGCTGATTCGGAGTCTAAAAGTGGAGTTCAGAAGCACGAGCCTGGTCATGAGCTTGAATCCTGAGATGAGGCCGTCTTCAAGTGGAGTTCAGAAGCACGAACCTGGTCAGCTTGATGGAGAAGAAAGCCTTATAGCTCTTTTTCGGAGTCCGTCACTCAACTTGAACCACAGATAAGGTCGATTGTTCATAGTAGGCCTGCTTAGTCGGCGATTTTTCTTGTCTATGAGGAAACCCCTTTGGCGTGCCTCTCATCCTCTTGTCGCGGAGGAAAACCCTATGTCCTTGCAGATCGGTGATTCCTCATATTTTCTCTGAACACTGCCTGGAGCAATTGATCTAGGGTTAAAATTTTGCTTTGTGAAAACTAATGCAGCCAAAATTGAGAGGTCCATAGACAGCAGGTTAACTTAAAACTTTAAGGAGTACACGAAGTACTTCGTATAAATTAAGGAGTATAAAACAGAAGGGTTTAGAAATTTTGGAAAATATTTTAGAGCCCGATTTGATAATTCTGTTTTCCGATTTATCAAACTTATTATTAGCTAACTTTTTCGTCAAACACGTAACCTGGATGCGAGCTGAATTGTGTAATAATAACAAAAAGCAAAGTTAAAGTTATTTTCTGCTTATATTAGCTGAAGTTACCGTATAAATCATTATAGTTATTTTTACATATATTTTTTAATATAATTTTTTTTATAAATTTTATTAACACTAGTCGATTTAACCGATTTTGATATTACCGAATAGGCTTTTAGTCATGTAAATTTCTAGAAAATATTGATTAGAGGGAAAATATATGAAGTGAATTAAAACTAGTCAAATTTTAAAATTCAGGATATTTTAATTTAGAGGCAATAACAATTGAAGTACTTTTATCCAATTGCTCGTTTTGAAGAAGATTTTGTAGGGGCGATTATAATTTTGCAACGAACTTTTAGAGGCATCCTTAAAAGGTTGCTCCAAATAATAACTTTTAGGGACGACTATGTTTTTGCGACAAACTTTTAGAGGCAACCCTAAAAAATCTGCTTCAAATGATATCTTTTAGAGACAAAAAGGCTTTGGTTGCCTCTACAAAGAGTTTTTAGAGGCAACCAATATTATTTGATGCAAAAAAGGGGTTTTAGAGGCAAATGACTTTAGAGTGTTGCCTCTATAAATGATTTTTGTTGTAGTGTAATTTACTTCCAGCTTTAGTTGAGTCGTTGAGTGTATTTTAACTCGTTTTACCTATTGTTTTCTACTCCAATGTATCACTAGCTAAATGTTTAATTAGGTTTTCAAATGTTAAATTGGGCAGTGATGTCGTGGAAGCAGTGGTTTGTTATAATCAAATATTAATCTCAAATGTCTCTTTAATTGATGAATAAGATGAATATGTTACAGAGTAATAGTCTAATAAGATTTCAGGAAAATTCCTTGAGATTCATCCTTCTCAGCTTTTGTGGTTGGATTTGTCACTAGTAAATGAGTTTGGTCAGAATTCTAGAAAACCACAGAATTCTCAACATAGCATCTGAGACTTGCAAGGTGCAGAAGTAGGTTTCTAAATTATTTTTGAAGAATCTGAGAAGATATGGGAGTGCAGGGATATGTATTCTATCAACTACTTAAAATATTTTGTTCAAGCATTCGGGAAAATTAGTTACTTTGCTGCTGTTAAAACATCCCATAAAGTATTGGCTATGTTATGGACTGGAAGCCAAGTCACAAAACTTGTTAGAGTAGGAGGGGCTCTAGCTTTTGCTCCACTTGATTAGAGGGGATTGTAATTTTTACTGCTAAGTTTGGGTTTCAGTCCAAATGAAAAGTTAATGAATTGAGATTTCTTGTATGGTGTTGGGTGTGGTGTTTTTCTCAAGGTGAAGGTACTTTGGGCATAAAATGTTTCTACAGTTGAGAACACTATAAAACATTTGTACTTTGGGATTCACATGAACTATTGAACAATCATTTTACTCTTCATCTTCTACATTTGAATTTTAAAAGTGTTAATAGTTTAACTAATGAATCTCGCTACTGTACTGCTTCAGGATCTCATGGTACACCTTTTCCAGTCATGGTGATTGAATCTACTGCAGATTAAGTGTTTTCTCTAAGATAGAATAACTACCAGTTTGGCAAAAGAAAAGTTGCAAATGGAGCATCAAAGAATTTAGTTTATTGGATAAGGAAGATGTCGTTGTCTAAAATTTTGTGATTCCCATTCTTATAGAAACACAATATACGGTGATGGTGTATATATTGTAATTGTAACTCTCACTTATGTATTTATTTAACACTTGTACATGTATTTATTTACTCTTTTTCTTTTTGTTGTATGCTGTTTCATTTCTGTTGTATATTGTTACTTTTTGTTGTATTGTGTTTCTATTTATTGTATATTGTTACTTTTTGTTGTTTTTTAATTTTCTTTTTATTTTCCTACGAACTTAGACTAAACTAACTACATATGCATATAATGATAAACCATCTCATATCATATATTTTTTCAAATGGAAAGTCAACGAATTGAAACTTAAATACAAAAATTTTATATTTATGAAAGTCAACCAAAAGAAACATAAATAAACAACAGAAAAAAGTAAAAAAGCTGTAGAAATAAATTATTATTATTATTATTATAGAAGTTTATTGTAAATTTTTAGACTAAACGTTTATGTTAATTTTTGTTGCCCATTGTTTCATTTTGTTGATAACTGTGAATTTTTTGTTTTTTATTGTTTCTTTATGTTTCTTGTATTTGTTGACATTTTAAAAGTTCGATTTATCAATGTTGGTGAGACAGTGAGATACACCACGTACTACGTATATAGTTTTAAATTTCAAAGAGGTAACAAAAATAAATGGAAATGTAAATAAACAACAAACATCCGAATCAACAACAAGAAACATAATACGACAACAAAAAACAAGGTGAAACAAAAAGCAACACATATGGTAGTAATGGTACAACAAAAAGAAACAATATATATATATGTATGTATAAAGTATCACAACAAATATATAATCATTCTATCATTTCAATATGCTACATTTATCTATTATGCATCTTCACATTCTTCTTCTTCTTGTGCATCTTGACACACAATCCATCATTTTGTCTCTCGTCTTCATTCTCTTGTTGATCTTCTTAGTCATCGTAATATCTCCATGTACTTCTATTATGCACCTGCATTGAGAATGCAATAGACACAAATCTCAAATCTTCTTAGTCATCTTAATATCTCTTGTAGTATTATAAGGAAACAATCCATCTATACAATTTATACATACATCAAAATGTATCCACACATCAAAACATGCCCATTTGAGTTTTTGATTTTTTCTGCCTGTCAAATGTACTGTTTCAATTCATGGTTAAATTTATTGTCATAGTCTCAACCCTTTGCTGACAGATGATCATCTCATTCCATAGTCTCGGTCTCCACTTAAGCATTTGAAAAAAAAATGCATACTCAAAACGAATAATAAAATAAAATACTAGTTAGGTTTGAAAAGTGTACATTGCTTGCAATAGAAAGAAATAGCAGAGCAAAGAGCTAATCTCAACTTTTCAAGACAAATAAATATCTGGTTTTGAACTTTTAGTCAAACATGATGCTGGAAATAAATTAAATCAATGTAACAAGCTCATATTAACTTACAAAGCTGTAATCAACTAGCTTTATTGCACGAAAAAAGTTTTAGGAAGCACATTTTTTGTACAAGATCCTGTGTAATCAAGAAAAACTATCACTTTCCACAATCCAATCAATTAAATTGTAAGTCATAAGCTTTGCTAGCAGGAATCTCAAATTTGAATCTAGCAGAGCTAGAAAAACTATCACTTTACACAGGTGTTCCATCAGCCAACCAAACAAACATAAGAACGGATAGAATGATAGAACACTATGATCAACTCCAACAACATTTCTGAAAGGTAAAAGACCTAGAAATTGCTAAGGGAGACATGATTTTCATCACCAAACAGAATCTCCAGTAAATATGTCAAATTGTAGATCTGGAATCAGGATAATTTTTTTATCATAACCAAAATTATGAGGAATGTGGTGAGAGACTGCCGATCTCCATCCTTCCTCGACATAGAACCGGTTTAAGAGTGCGGAGAATACAGGTTGGTTGGAGAATCGTACCTTCCGTTTTCATCAGAAGAACCCCCAATTTTCAGCAAAATTGTTGTTCATTCTCCCATAGGCGACTTTATTACAGATACAAAATCGTTGATCCATTCAAGGCTATGGAATCAACGACTCATTATCATCAACCAATCTGAAGCTATTAGTGAACAAATTGTGGTGGAAACCGACGTTGGCAACCCTTCAAAGCCGGCCTTCATTCCACAATCAAATTAGGGATTGGAGAAGACACGTTCAGATGGATTGAGAGAGCGGTGGCGGCACGGTTAAAGTGGAGTCTGTGAGAGAGGCGATTGAGGAAATTGATCGGATATGAAGATGGACCGAAGCTAAGCTTGGAGGAGATCGATGAAGACGAAGGCGGAAGCAGAGCCACATTCTGATCGTTTGGATTTGATTCGGTACGGTTGAGTTTAGACATTTTTGAAATATAAAAATAAAAGTGAAAATTCGAAAGTTTAAATATGAAAAGTAATATCTAGCTGGACATAAGTGAAATGTTAACCCTAAAAGTGGACCTAACGGGATATTTCCACTTTTTACTTGGACTGTAATTTGCCTCAGACCAGACCAGACCAGTTCAGATCAGACCAGACTTGGATAGTTATAAAAATACAAAGAAACCAGACCTTACCAGACCAGACCAGACCAATTCAGACCAAATCAGACCAGATCAGACCAGACCAGACCAGACCAGCAAATTACAGTCCAAGTAAAAACATCCTAAATCAGTTATAAAGCCTACGACAGTTAGGATCGGAACTCATAATAATAGGGTTGATTGCATTTAGAGGAACTGGTCCAATCCTAATTCCTAAGTGAGTTTAGTTTTGCAGCTCCATTGCTCCATGGATATACAAAAGACCTATTCTAGGTCTATAACTTATATGTCCAAAATTAAAAAATTAAAAAAATCTCGTAGAAATGAATAATTGAAAATAGAAGGATTGGAATATACATCCATACATTATACTCCTTATAAATAAGAAATTGTAAACATAGGTTTGAACTCATACCCAAATTTATATTATGTGGACTTCCGCTGATTCATTGTGTCCAACCCAAAAAAAATCCAATCATGACGATTTCAAAGAATAACCAATAGTAGGAACTAGGAAGGCAAAAAGCCAATTCCGCAAAAATACATCAAGAGCGATTTTAGAGCTAAATTTAATATAAGCAAACTGAAAACCACGTAGGCCGTAGTCTACCAAACTTCTTTTCAAACTCTTTAAGGTGGCAATTTCAAGTAGATTCTCCATCATGTAACTTGAAAATAGCTATATAATGTTAGGACAATAACTATATTATACGAAGTATAATGTTACACATTATTATAGACATCTAATGTTAAATAGGGATGGACCCGATCGGTGGTTCCGCACAAGTCTAGAACCAAGTTTGGTATTGTGCAGGATCGGACCAGGTCCATTTTTCCGGTCCCGGGTCACAATCGGGTAAAAGCGGTATTCGGTCCCAAGTTTTAATTTTTGGGACCAAACCGGGCGTTCCAGTCCCGAACCGACTATTTTTTTTTAGTTTGAACCAGCTTTTGAAAAACTATAACAGGTCCGAGACCGGGTACCCAGAACTGGCCAAGAACCTGATTAATGCGGTCAGCCCTGCCCTTGAAAAAAATGGGAATGATCGAGTTATCTCAGCTCTGAAGTCTGAACTGGGACCGAACGAACCTGGGTCCACCACTAAGGTTAAACATAGACTTGTATATTTGTCCACCGGCCATAGCCCATAGCCGCACATGATTAATTTTGATTGAGATAGATTTATTGCTTGAGACCATCATTTTATTAGTAACACTTTAAAAATATTAAAGAATTTCACCATCGGAAGTATCGGAAGTATTTAATACTAGTACTACGTATTTGGGAATTCCTGTCATTTTAGTTATAATTAATTTCATCATTAGTAGATCTTTAAAAAATTTAAAATTCTCCATCATGGGAAGTAATTAATATTTGGGATTCTTGTCATTTTAGTTATAATTTCAGTGATAGTGCTAATATAACTCTTAAGTTTAATTACCAAACTCAGTCGTGAAATAAGAATTTTGTGGATTAATTAGCCTATTTTGGTTTGAAAAATGAACTGAATCACTGTGGTATGACGTAAAATTTGACGCATTTTTAAATCACAATGGATCAATGCACAAATTGTATATATTGTGACAAAATTGTTGTATTGAACCCATAAATTTTATGCATAGTGAAATAGTGAATGTCATTTATTCTTTTATCAACATTAATGATTCACCAATATTTTTATATTACTAAATCATTCATTAATTATTACGTTTTTCAATTAGTTGCTCTAAAACATAACCATTCAATAAAATGTTTTAAATTATATAAACACCAATGCCTATTTTATCTAAACTAATTTTATCCAGTCAAAGGAGTTATATTCACAGTCTCCTTAAAAAAGAATAAGCATTCATTCACAATCTAAAGCAATTCCAACTTTCAAGATAAAAGAAGCATACTATGTATGTACTCTAAGACATTTTGTTCACTTATTACGGTAGTTAATTAATACTCCGTATAGCATAACGCTAATACGTTAATATTTAAGTTTTTCCTCATTTACATTAAAAAGTAGTCTTTAAAAAGAGAAACTTCAAAGTCATTTGACACATCTCACACACTATAAATCTACTTTATACATCTTTTCTCGACCGGTTTATTGGGTGCGTTTGTTTTTTAGTGGATGGACTGAAACATCGTTTTTTTCAACAGCAAACGGTGTAAAATGCAATGTTTGTGCTAGAAAATGTTGAAATACAAACATGGTTATTGTCTTGATCGGCTTACAAAATTGCAACCGGGTTATTGTCTTGATCGGTTTACCAAATTGCAACTCAACTATACCATGGTCCATGGATGATGAATGTGGAGTAAACAGAGTAATTACATGTCAATTACATGTCAGTAGAATATATAATCTTGAGAAAGTAACATAAACCATCTAACTTATAGAAATAGTCCATTACAAATTTTGCATTACAGCTCCCTCATAATACTTATCACAAACATATCGGTATGTAGGAAATGCCACAGATTGTGAAAAGGCCTATTTAGCATCAACATTATCTTGATTGATGTTTTTCAAATACTGTATAAATGAAGGAGTGCCTTTTATTAAGAAAATTGGTTATTTATTCAAGTAAAACATTCAATTATGCACAAAAGTTGAATCGGAGCATTCCTGATCACAAAATATAATCAAGTAAAAGTTTCAAATACGCTTAAAAGGAAGCACTCTTTTGGTATCCAAGTTGAATATAGTCAAAGTAAACTCAATGGTGCCATTGTTGCTCTCAAAATAGGAGGAAGAACAAAGCAAGAACTTAACTCTAAAACATAGAGTTAAATAGTTAATGATCCAATAATACCTCAGCAGGCAAGGGCATTAAACAGTTATAACAGAGGAGCATATAGATCTACTGGAAAACAAAATAAATAAGTGAAGGTTGGAGCTCAGATTTATTCATAAACTCGAAAAAAATCTATATTATTAATCAACGGTGTGAATATGGAGGGTGACGGAGAAAGCATTTCCAATACTATTCTTCATCCCAAGTTATCATTTATCCAAATGAAAAATTGAAAACTTAATAAATAAGTAGCCAAAACTTGAACATTAACGGTTGAAATGAAATACTTGCAATTATGTTGCCATTCTGTTCCCATCATACTTGCAATTTTACCTCTTTGAGAAAACTATAAAATATGAGCTCTAACAGTGTAAATGAAATAAAGCTACACAAGTTAATGTAAATGCTTTTAAAGAAAGCAATACCCACTTTCACTGAAAAACATTTCATGCGAATACCATAGCATAATAGAGACCTTTCAAAAAAACAGCATAATAGACATAAAACTGCTGTGTCATTTAAATAAGCAAAGGTTTGTTCTGTGCTTTCTAAAATGTTATGTTAGATTAACAACATAACTTTTCTAAAATTCAAATTATACATATCAGAAATCGCACCATAATCACAAGTTCAGCCAGTTTGAATAGTATACACTTAAGATTTGATTGATTTAGAAGAATAATTCATCTCAAACTCAGTTTGAATGGACTGGTTTCGGGCCAAGATGATTTCGGCTAAGATGATTCCGGCAAATGAAGAATGAATATCAAGGAATGCATAACTTATGCGGAGTACATATTCAACATCCAAAGGACATAAAAAGTATCAAAACCTGCAAAAAAACAAATAAATCAAATTTCAAAATCTGAATTATAAAGTGACTTAAATAAAACCGTAGTCAAAATATATTTACTACTGAAAAAAACTACCTAGTCTAATTTACGTTTTACCTAAAAGAGTTTTACAAAATGATAAAAAACTGCCTAAAAAAAACTGCCTAAAGTAAATTCTACCTTAAATCATATTTTGAGAGGGCAGTATCATTTAATTGTACACATGACCTTCAATTAAATATTACTTATATACCTCAGATATTATAAATTATTGAAGACCTCTTTATAGAATTATAGCTAATCACTAAACTGAATGTCCTTTGTCGTTGCAGATCACTAAACTAAGTCAGAAGAATTTTTGGGTGCAAAAATCACCCTTCCCTCATGATATGATTATGTAGTCATGCCTTTCAAGAAGTCAGGATTTGTAATGATGGATTTAACGCAGTTAGAGATCACTTGAATATAAAAAATTTCCAATATATCTACTTCTACCGCTCTATCATCGTCCCCACCCTCCAAACACTATCACATATTTGTATGAATACTATTTGTATGCTTTTTATGATATGGTGTTAGAATTACCTCGTATAGTATCACCACAAAGGGGGTTAAAATTGATCTCGTTGTCGTATCTCCGGTGCTTATAGACTTCAAGGGCCATATAACAATCTTCAAAAAAATGATGGTAAAAAGAGAAAACATCAAGTATAAATGCCTCATGTACCCCCAGCCAGTTAGCCATGTTAGAAGACAGAAAAATAACCTATAGCTCCCACAAACTGAAACTTATATACATTGATGGTACATAGTTGGAGCAATAGAGGCCATGAATGACATTAAGTGTAGTAGTAGCAATGTTTATTACTATTACTCTGCATTATTATTATTATAGAAGAAGTATCCGCCAATGCAAGTGCAATGCCAAGTTTGTCATCTCAGGTACTTCATATGGGTATGTGAATTTTCTCATAGAGCTTCGGCTTTTTATTAAGCTTCTCTCTCAGTCTAAGAGAGTGATAGGTAGGAGTGGGCACGGTTGGTTAACCGCATTTCGGTTAACTGGTTTTTGGTTAACCGTGACTTCAGTTAATATGTTTATAATTTCATTAACCGTACCGCAACATCGGTTAACCGCGTAACATTTAACCGTAATATTGGTTAACTATTAATTGGTTAACCAAAACCCATTTGAACAACTAATAATATGCCGCCTCGTATAACTTAACATCTCCACGGTTCAATTTTGTGCTCATCTAATTTACTCCTAGAGATTTCACTCTCCCGTAAGACTCTGACATAGGCTCCCCGTTGATAAATTGATACGTAGTACGATAGTATTATTGAAACTCCGTAGAAGGTTTTCCGTATAGTCCGTATTATTTTTTTTATTTTTTTGCAAGAATATAGTCGTATTATTATGCACTGGAGTCATGCCTAAATTGTGATTGCCGCATGACAAATCAACTAATTAATTAATTAATAATAATATAATAGCTCCTATATATCCCAATTAACACACATGTTGTCACCTATTGTGACATTAGTTTAGAAGTAATATACTACGTATAACTTTACATTACCGGTTAACCGGTGGTAGTTTAGTTTCAAAACTGTAACCGTACCATACCGTCTTTTCTTTTGGTTGGTTAACCGTACCATGATTTTTTCAAAACACGTATGGTTAACCGAAAGAAACACCGGTTTTTCGGTTATTTACCGCGGTTAATCGGTTACGGTTTTTCATGCCCACCCTTAGTGATAGGTGCTCAGGCCTCTGCAATAACTAATACAACAAAAGTACATCTCATTCAATACACGCTCAGATGCATAAGTAGAAACTAAGATTAAATGATATTAAACCATATCCCCTAAGTTCCTGGGGCTAACAAATCATTTCCAAGCTTACATTGCATAAGTGAAGATTGCTATGAGTAAAGAATGAATAAGATCGAATAAGATACTCTATTACTCTATAATAGTGGAGCATAATAAATTATCTTCCCTTTCAAACCGTTAAACAACACAATCGAAATTCATTTATGAACACTTCCATGCTTAAAGTGTGATATGCACAGTTGCACACTTAATGAAAATAATAGACTTTGATTAAATCAACCCAAGAAAAGTAACCCTAAAATCAACCCAAAACTCCTGAAAAAGAAACACCTTTTATTAAAAGAAAACCTAAAACATACTAATATGAATATGGAAAAATAAAATTTAAAAAGATTAATGATATCAAAGCATATCCCTTAGATTCCTGGTGCAAGCAAATCACTTCTATGCTTATATTGCATAAGTAGGACGATTAATGTGAGTAAAGAATGAATAAGATTGAGTAAGATATGCTCTATTATGGTGGAACATAACTATTTATATTCCCTACGAAACCGTCTAACAACACAATCCGGAGTTCAATAATGAAGAATATTCCTTCCACTACAAAAAAACATTGAAATAGACACAGACTTGGCACGGATTGGTCAAGTTTGGCACGGATTGCAATTTATTTTTGGCACAGCGCCGTGCCAAATAGCTGGTGACTAAACGACATTGGCACAGAATTTGGCACGGAATTAACGCATCCGTGCCAAATCCGTGTCAAATACCCTATGAATTTTGTCAAATCCGTGCCAAAAATCCATGCAAAATCCGTGCCAAAATCGTTGTTTTTTAGTAGTGTTCTGGCCAGAATGATATCAAACCCAAAATGCCAAATACCTTCTGGCGATCAAACACAAAATGCGAAAATACCTTTTGTGGACAACTACACCAGGAAGACTTGGGTATATTTTTTGAAGAAGAAATCGGAAGCCTTCAATGCATTTAAGAGTTTCAAGGCTGAGGTAGAGAAGACGACCGGACTCAAAGTAAAAGCTTTGAGGTCGGACCGAGGAGGAGAGTATACATCAGACACGTTCAAGAGGTTTTGTGAAGAAGAAGGAATTAAAAGATTCGTTATCGCCCCCTACACACCATAACAAAACGGGGTGGCCGAACGGAAGAGCCAGAGCATACTGGATATGGTAAGATTAATGCTGAGAAGTAATGACATGCCGATGGAGTTTTGGGCAGGGGCGGTCTGTTGTGCTATATATGTGTAGAATAGGTGCCCACAAATATGCCATGTTATCTATAAGCTAACTGATAACCTACTTAAAAACAAAAAAAAAGATTTTGCATCTATAGACTTAGGATTGCTGCCCTTGTTTGCATCCTAAGGCAGCCTTGGTCAGTGTCACACAAAAACAACTTGAAAAGAAGGGAAGCATTCCCATTAACTCATGAACGTAGCTAGTAAATCAACAAGAAAGTTCCTTCACAAAATAATCATCCAATATGCATTACCAATCTATACTAATATAAAAAGGGAAACCAGAGGAATAACTGTTTACTGCCCAACAGATGCAACAGTTCAACCATGTGGGCCATTTGCCTTTACAAAATAAGGAATGACGTTTAGCCCAAAAATTAATTAAAATTCCTGTATTGTCTGAGATATCAGAAAACATAAAATACAGGGTTGGCTCATAACAACCCATAACATTCACACTGAGGTGCGGTGTCTTCCGAGAGTGTCAATTGCTCACACAAAAGGATAAATGACAAAAAAAAAAAGCAATAAATAAAATTCAAAAAAACATTGCGGTTACATTACGATAGTTCTTGATCAAAGAAAGTTCCATACAATACAGACACGTTGATCCACAAAACGTTGTTATCCAAATACACGTTAACCGTAAATATAACTGCTTAAATGCACATCAAAATGGTCTCCATCACATAGCATCGTATGCTTGAAGATTGTTTCGTTATTTTGTTCAGTGTGCATGCCATGAGAAAAATAAGCCTTCCAGATATGTTGTACAATCGAATCTATGGGTTGAATACGTCAAGGACCAACTAAGAATTAAGAGTAAGCAGTAACATTCATATCTAAACAAACTTTCACTTCATAGTCATTTTCTCACAAATTTATGTCTGCAACTACATGTTTTCAATAATTTTTTTACTTTCGTATAGAACAATTCTCTCTGTGCTACTTCAAGTTCAAATTTGAATAGTAAGTATTTGATTTTCTTTCATATAGAACAACCTACTTCAAGGTAGATTGTTTTGGAATCCCTCTCCACACAGCATATTTTCTTTGCCCAGTGCCTACAAGGAAGTTAGACAATACAAATATGTTACCTTTTCAAATACTTACATTTGGAAATCCAAGATTTCAGTGCCAATTTAATGATTCATTTGGAAGTTGTTTCATATCATTCTTACTCTTTCGGATAATTTAATCGATTTAGAATTCAAAATTTGTCCTCTAGCGTGCTTTGCGCCTTGAGAACTCTCCTGAAGCATCTCACATTTTTTACAATTATATTTCTTCTATATTAGGCCTATTGGGACTACTCCTACAAACAGATCTTTTTTTCATGGTAGTCTAAAGTTGGCACTAAAAGTCTGGATCAAACAAGCCATCCCTTGAGTCATATCTTGGTTTATTTTGGAAGGTATACTCATGGGATTCTTCTAATAACCAATTCAAATATGCTAATGTCATACGCCAAATTTAATCTTACACTATCAATTGCGTCTCGACTATGAAGATTAATAAACATATTCTATTGTTCTCAGAGATCCTCAAGAAAGAGCATTCCATGCATCCCTCTTAAGCATTCCCAAGATCAAATACATGATGGTTAGACGGGAAAAACCTCATGGCTACCTTAAACCAAACATGGGTGCAATATTTATACCTGGAAGAGGGTCGGCGCAATCTTGAGTGTCTACAATGGCCGAATGATTCTCTCGGGATGTCTCCCCGGCCTTCCAAGCCTCTTTGGTTTTAGAGACGGAACTGGAAGCTATTTTGCGATCTTTAAATCTTTAATACTTCGTATGAATTAGGCTGATTTTTTTCTCCAAAATTCTGCTGGAATCTTTAATCTTGCTAGGTCGGTGGTAAGTTTCGAGATAGGCTGTGCTTTATATGACATGTGGCTCTATGAGGAAATGTTTTATTCAGAGCACTACTGCCATGATACCATCAGGCTAATACGGTGTCTCAAGAAACATGGTAAATTATACCGTACAACCAGTTGTACGGTGCTCACCGTACAATCGGGTATTTTTGCAATTAATTACAAGTTCAATGGTTAAGGTCTTCGTCGATGTCCTGGGATCGGTGAAGGAGGCGCAGATGTCGATCAATGTTGCCTGCTCGCTGAAGTCCAGGAGTTCTGATCGGTGCTCGACTGCTGCTCGCTCGCTGCACCGATGGAGGAAGTCTTCTCGCTGCGCTCGCCGAAGTCTTATCGCTGAAGAAGGACGTATGTTGTGGGCTTGTGTTTTAGTTCGAAGAGAAAGTCTTCGTATTTTAGTTCTTGAATTGGAATCCCACCAATTTCAACTTGTATTTAAATAATAATGTATTTTAATATATTTTAATATTGTATGTTATTTATTCAACTTATAAATTACTAACATAAGTTTTTTCTTCAAAAAAAATTACAAACATAAGGTTTATGTTATATTGAAAATGAGTATAGTGTTTATAATAAATGTGTATAACGGTTAAAAGATTTGAACATACATAATTGAATATTTGAGCACGTCAAAAAAATTAAATGAGCATACACAAATGAAAATTTGAGCACACTAGACAATTCAAATGAGGTACACCAATGAAAACTTGAGCGTATGTAGATTTTAAACGAGCTCTTTGAATTTTTGGTTGCTCATTTCATAATTAATGTGCTCATTTGGTATTAGTGCAATGCTCATTTTCAAATGTTGCACATTTCAAACGTATCATATTACATACATTATGTTAAACTCGGTGAGTATAAAGCCCAAAATGAATGAGCATACACAAATGAGCTTTTGATTATTTTTATACTCATTTTGTAAGTTGTGTATGCTTATTTAGTATTACTATCTCTTTATGCTCATTTTAAATGTTTCACATTTCAAACATATCATATTACATTAGATTTACATATTGAAATTAATTGAAATTGATTGAAGACATAATTTTGGAGTTTTTATAAACGAAAAAATAATAAAAAGAAAGCGAATTAGAATATATGAAGTAGAGAACAATGAGGCTCATTCTTGGAATCCTAATACTCAAAAGAACAAACTTGATGCTCAAAACAATTGTGTTAATGCTCATTCAAGAGTAGTCGTGTTTTTTGATCAAAATCACAAAAATGCCAACGGCCTGGTGTGTTGTATAGTATACACACTTAAGAAACATAGCATTAAAAGATGTTGTTTTGGACATTTAGAAAATTATAAAATATACATAGATCAGACATTTTTTAGACAAAACTAGATCAGTTCAGTCCAGACAATATCACTTCAAACCAGACCAACCTAGATCTGACTTAAAAAACTATATCTGATCAAACCTACAAATTTTAGTCCAAAAACAACATCATAAATGTTCATTTAATCCAAGTCATATTCTCTTCATGTAAGAGTTTGTGGGAAATATACCTCCGGGAAAGGTTTTTGTGTCTTTTAATACGATAGATGTTTTTCAAGACTTCCAACCTCCAATTTTCAGTGATCTCCCTATCAGATTGAAAACTAAAAATATATGCTATTATCTTCATATAAAAATTTCATTGATCTTTAAATAAAAAATATAATATTGATCAAATAAAAAATATATATGTCCCGTGCAACGCACAGGTAGAATTACTAGTACATTCTAAAAGTTTGACTTCTTTATTAACTTTGTGATTCACTCTTCTTATAAGTTTGCTAAAGATTTCCTTCATTATAATTATTATAATAATGATAATAAATATTATAATAATAGTAATAATAATAATAATAATGATAATAATAATAATGATGATAATAATGATGATAATAATGATACTAATAATAATACTAATAAGAATAAGAATAATAATAAGAATAATAATAATAATAATAATAATAATAATTATTATTATTATAATAATAATAATAATAATAATAATAATAATAATAATAATAATAATAATAATAATAATAATAATAATAATAATAATAATAATAATAATAATAATAATAATAATAATAATAATAATAATAATAATAATAATAATAATAATAATAATAATAATAATAATAATAATAATAATAATAATAATAATAATAATAATAATAATAATAATAATAATAATAATAATAATAATAATAATAATAATAATAATAATAATAATAATAATAATAATAATAATAATAATAATAATAATAATAATAATAATAATAATAATAATAATAATAATAATAATAATAATAATAATAATAATAATAATAATAATAATAATAATAATAATAATAATAATAATAATAATAATAATAATAATAATAATAATAATAATAATAATAATAATAATAATAATAATAATAATAATAATAATAATAATAATAATAATAATAATAATAATAATAATAATAATAATAATAATAATAATAATAATAATAATAATAATAATAATAATAATAATAATAATAATAATAATAATAATAATAATAATAATAATAATAATAATAATAATAATAATAATAATAATAATAATAATAATAATAATAATAATAATAATAATAATAATAATAATAATAATAATAATAATAATAATAATAATAATAATAATAATAATAATAATAATAATAATAATAATAATAATAATAATAATAATAATAATAATAATAATAATAATAATAATAATAATAATAATAATAATAATAATAATAATAATAATAATAATAATAATAATAATAATAATAATAAATATTACTACCTTTGTCCCATTTTATTTGTCTCCTTTGGTTTTGACACAATTTTTAATAAAGTGGTTGAAAAGGTAAAAGTTGTGATTGAGATTTGAGTATAGTAAATTGAAATGTTGTGAACAACATATTTCTTTGCAAAAAGGTAGATGTGTCCCTTATTTTGTGACAACTCAAAAAGGAAAGTACGATAGATAAAATGAGACGGATGGACTATATTATAATACTCTGTAAGTATTATTAATACGTAATGTAATACATTTATGCTTGTGTTATACTTTCGCATCTTATCCAGTTTTTTGAGTTATTTCATTTGTGCAAGACATTGTGGCGATTGTTGACGGCCGTCAATATGCGAGTTATCTTTGGTAGGTAAAAACCAAAGAACATGGAGGGACAAGAAAAGGATAATGAACAAGAAAATGACCCATCTCAAGTAAAACAAGTAAAACAATTGACAAGTAAAATATGGTTTTACACTTAATATAAATGAGTTTTTCAGGATATACAAAATTTATATTTTGATGAGCAGCAACATCCTATGGATTCATTTGAAGGTTTTCATACCGATACAGTAAGTTCTGTTTTATTATGTGTATTAAAAAAAATTGAATATGAACTCAACAATGTCAATTCAATATATTCACTTGGAATATATTTTAATGAGAATTTGCTTTGTATATGAGTGAAATATGGACCAAGTGCACTAATAAAAAAGGTAATGTGTATCGATATATGAGCCGAATGATTGAAAATCATCAATCTAAGACCTAAAGCTTCATAAACCTTAATTTTTTAAAAAGTAAATAAATATTACGTAGTATTAAATTTCATAAAACTAATAAACTTTTGTGAAGAAAAATCATCAAAAATTAGAAATTGAATTAATAAAAAATTAAATAGATAAAAAAATCTATGATATTGAGGTCTTAGATTAATATTTTCAATCATTCGGGTGTTATATCAACACGCTTTATCTTTCAGGTCCCTTATTGATAATGAACCTATCTTTTGGGTCCTAGATTGGTAAAATTTCATTTTACTACCAAAATAAGGGTTATTTGATTTTATTAAAAGTATAAAACTTCCCTAAATAGGAGTGAATGAGCCAAAGAAAATAATGAAAATCATATTGATGCAATTTGTCTATCATATTGGTGAATCCTATATAAACAATTTTCTGTTATTCACTACAAAAAAAAACACGGTATTGGCAGGGATTTTGGCACGGATTTGGCACGGATTTTGGCAGGGATACGCCAAATCCGTGCCAAAAACACTTTGGCACGAGCTAGTTGGCACGAAAAATTGATAAGCCCGTGCCAAATTCCGTGTCAATCCCGCTTTTTTTTGTAGTGATTTAATGGACTGTTTAATTTGTTTAATAATGCTTACGAAACTTTTTGCTGTTTTTACCGTTGAAAATGAAAATACTTTCGGGATTTTTTTGATTTTTTGTTTAATTATACATGCGATGATTACATTATATTGATTATGCTAATTATTATAAACAATTTCTTATATTGATTACGATAAAAAAAAATATACTCCGTATTGATTACGCATGGCTGATGACACATGTGCTGATTACACATACCCTAATTGTCATGCTTCTGTGGACCCTACAAATGCAGTTTTTTTCACTAACGAACCCATGATCCATGTATAAATATCCCAAAAAAATATGGTAGATTCTATGGTACCCATAAGGTACCGTACCTTTGTCCACATGGACCAATCAGAATCATGCAGTCGAATTATTTAAATCTAAATTAAAAGGGATTTAATGATTTGGACCAATCAAATGCATGGTAGGTACGGTATCCCATTTTTTAAATGGGTACCGGAGTTGTCATCAAAAAATATGGTAGATAATATATCTGAATATGAAGTAATCCGTTTAACATTAGATAGATAATATATCTGAATACGAAGTTGTAACCTATATGGAGTAATCCGTTTAACATTAGATAGATAGTATATCTGAATATGACATCTATTAGAGAAATTGTAAATGTTACAAAGTAGTATTTGTACTTAGGGGTGGACTCGGGCCGGGCGGCCCGACCCAGAACCGGCCCGGCCCGGTTACTGTTTGGCCCGGCCCGGCCCGGGGCTCGATGGGTCCAGCGGTTCGGTTTGGCCAGGCCCGGGTGATGGACGGTCCGGGCTCGGGCCCTGCTTTAGGCGAACCGGCCCGGCCGGTTCAGGCCCGGTCCGGGCCGGATTTTAATTTTTTTTTTTTTTGAATTTTTTTTAAGTTTTGGGTTGGATTAGGTATTTTGGGCCATTTGAGGTGGTTTGATGTGGTTTGGGGTTGAGGGGGGTAGGGGGTTAAATAGGAGAACCAAAAAAAAAATGGACCGGTTTGGCCCGGAACCGGAACCGGCCACCGGCGGTTCGGGCTCGGGCCCCAATTTTCCGGCCGAGGCCCGGCCGGGCCCTGGGTCGGGCCGGGCCCGAACCGGCCCGAGTCCAGCCATATTTGTACTTATAATCCTCCATAATAGATTATACTGCGTATTTGTTATCTTTTTTATTTTGATTATTAATTAGAGAGCAAGAACTTGCAAATATGGGTGGACCGGTTCCGGTTCGGGCCTGGGCCCGGCCGGGCCTCGGTTCAGAAATGGGAGGCCCGGAACCGGCCTGGGTAATCCCGGGTCCGGGCCGGGAAGGGCCTCGGTTCTATTTTTTTTTTTTGGCTTTTCCTAATTAACCCCCAACCCTCCCCCCTCACCCCCAAACCACCTCAAATGGCCCAAAATACCAAGCCCAACCCAAAAACTTAAAAAAAATTCAAAAAAAAAAAAAAATTAATTTGGCCCGAACCGGCCGGGCCGGTTCGCCAATCAAAGGGCCCGGCCCCGAACCGCACACTAACTTGGCCGGGCCGACCCGAACCGCCCCCCGGGACCGGTTCCCGGGCCGGGCCGGTTCAAACAGTAACCGGGCCGGGCCGCCCGGCCCGAGTCCATCCCTACTTGCAAAATTAGTTTAACTCAAACAATTTATTACGAAAGGTTAAGTATGCCTTAAAGGAAAAATATTCAGACAGCTCTACTTAGTCCGATGGTTGAGGCACTCCGATTTCACATAGAGAATTAAAGGATCGGTCGGGTTGGGTCGGGTTTGCTATATTTTTTGGGCCTACCCAATTTATTCGGGTTGGCTATTTCCAACCCACGGTATGAAATATAAGTTGGTAAATCATGCATGAACGGGTCGGGTAGGGTCGGGTATTGAAAGGAATTTATTCCGGGTTGAATCTTTAATGTGGACAACTAGTTTATAAGTGTAAACCATGCATGCAATATGAATCTTGGTTAACTTGTTTCTAAAATACACAAACAAATTCAAGTACTTTTTATAAGAGTAAACTTAGGGAAATAGTGTCAAAACATTCTTACTTAAAGGAAATGAATCTAGAAGCAAATGTATAAATAGACTAATCACCTAGTCAAAATGGTAAATGTTTATAATGCTAAAATCATAGTCTTAGATAGAGCACAACGGTCAAATAGAAATTATCCAACTAAAGTTTGTAGCATAATAATACATTGAACTTTTAGCCGTGTCGGGTACTATCGGGTTTGAGATTTTAATTCCGCAACCCTACTCATTACGTGCGGGTTCGTATATATTTAACCCGTGAATATTTTTAGATACCCGACTAAAAGTGATTGGGTAGGGTAGGGTCGGGCGGATTATGCGGGTTCGGGTTATTGTTGTGCAGCCCTACTTTCAACCCGATTTTTACTGTTTTCCGGACCGAATCCGGATTGGGCCAAGCAAGACGCCCTTCACAATTAGGGCCAGGTTGTGCTGCTGGCTAGGGTTATTTGATAAAAAATTCTTATTGGGCCATATGATTGGACCATATGAGTTCAAAACACCTCATTTCCACTTTCACTCGATGATTCCAACCGGCCTAAGGGCTAAGAGCAACTCCAATGGTAGAGTCAATTGGGGTTTCAAGTCATTAATTGCACTTTGTTTTTCCAAATCTGCTCTCCAACGCAAATATTAATGGACCTCCAAAATCCGATGTGGCATTACCCAAGGTCCAGCAGTGGTTCTTTCCTGCATTGGAGTACAAACAAAATCGACTAGGATCCTTTCGTTATTTTTAGATCTAGACCTCCTCCATTTCTTTGCCACATCAGCACGAATGCACAGCACCATTGGAGTTGCTCTAAGAGGCTGTCTCCAAGGTAAAATTAAAAGATTAGAGGGTGAAATTAACGGAATAGACATGAATGGACAATGGAAAGACACAGATATAACAACAAGAAGTATTATGGCTTTAACAGGATGTACGATCTCAATTAACTACATATATTGCACCACCACGTGTTTCATACTCAAAAGATCCTCTTCATTCACTTTTATAATACTCCTTTTAATTACAGATGGAGAATAAGGATACTTGATACTACCTTCTTTCTCCTTTTAGTTATTTGATACATTACAATCCAAAAAAACACGACTAAAGAGTTTGTGTTTGTGTTTTACAAGCTAAACCCAATAATATACGAAGTATTAATTTTTTAATATGTAAATAGTTAATGATTTAAGTATTACGAATAGAATGCAGAATAAACAACCAATATGATTGTTAGTAACCAATACAAATGGAGAATTGGTTATTTTTCACTTTCCATTACTTGCTTTGGTTTTACTTGCTTGGTTGCCGCGTTATGTCATATACGTCAAAACGTCCTCATCAAAGATCACACGGTGAAAAGCGGCGTTTAAGATTTCCAATAAAATGTTAAGCGTGTAAGCCTAAAGTGCCTTCACCACGTCGATAGCTCAATTTGGTAGGGGCTATGGCTGTCTTTCCGTGTTCTCTCATCACCGAGATACGTCGATAACTTTTGCTTCATACTACTACGATAATCCAAAACATCAATTATTTCAAAAAAGTTTACCAAAATTATGGAATTAGGAATACAAAAATTTGAAACTTTTAAAATAAGATTGTCATATTTTTTCTCTTAATATAAGACCAATTACTGTCAAGTTTGGAAATTGCTGTCATGTTGAAAGTCTGATACTACAAAAGATGTCATAAATTAGTCTAATTTTGGAATAAAAACATGATACTCATATTTTGGAGTATACAAACATTTGTAGTCCTATTTAGGTTAATTATTAAAAAAACATCAAAATGTTCCACTGATTTGTAAATATTATATGTCATTTACGGGTTATTACAAGCAGTGGAGCATTTTAAGAAACTTTTTCAAAAGTTAGAATTATTTTGAGATAATTGATAATTAGAATTATTTCAACCAGATCACAACTAGATGGGATTATTCTCATGGCTATTTTCCCTTTGTTATAAGGAAAATGACCATTAAACCATTAGTGACACTTTGGTAATTTGGTGGTACCCATTATTTATAGAAGAGAAATTCACACTAAATAAGAGTAAAATGTTGTTCAAATGTCATCAGATTAGGAGTGAGTATATTTTATTCTCTAAACATAAAATTGTTCCAAAACTACCCTCTTAACTTTCTCAATCGTGTGTAACAGCAAACATCAGTCATCGTCTTCTCCGATCTGCTCATCATCTCACTTTGTAAGATGATGAACTTTGAGGTGCAGCAAGAGATGACAATGCTTTTTTCTCTGCTTATCATCTCATGTGTAGCAAATTCAATATGATGTTCAGAATTAAGTAGCTCGTTGTTCTCCCCCTCCTTTCTCCTACTCCTATTCAGTAAAAAAATATAAGTGTTTATCTTATCCGTTTATCAATTATAATTGATGATTCTGTTTTCGGCTTATCATTTTTATCGATCATGTTTTTTCACATTGAATTATGTAACCAACGAAGGATCTAGGATTTTAAGTCAAAGGGGGTGTTTTTTTGCAAGTATGCCTATTTTTTGTTTAAAAAGATTATTGCAAATTACATGACATTTAAATCTACTACACTCTAAGTTTACACAGTGAGATAAATAAACTAGATTTTATAATTGAAAATGTCTGGAAAAATTATTAGTACATTAAAGCGTAAAAGTGACAAATAACTTATGTGACCTTGTTTAACTGCATAAATCTTATCAAAATAAAAAAAGAATTGTTTCATTACATTTTTCGTCTACCATTGTCCATGGGTGTTTGTAAAACATTTACACTTTAAATTTACTTCATATTGTCTGAAAATTATGTAGCTAGTGTATTCAATATTTCACATTGCTTGATATTTTACGAAGTCGAGTAGGAATTATGTAATAAACATATGCTAAACATTAGAAAGTTAGGACCAAGTCATAAATTATTGAATTGTTCTATTATTTATTTTCCAAGTAAATATAAATTATTTTTTATTTTTCTCTTTTAAAATCTCCTATTAAGTATTACTCCTTCTGTCCCTATATAAAAGCCCCCATTTGTTTTACACACAATTTAAGAAAATGGGTTCTTTGATAGTGTTTGACACTGTTTGAAATCTATTTGACACTGTTTTGTTTGCCAAAAAGGAAAGAAGGCTTTTATTTAGGGATGACATGAAAAGGAAACATAGACTTTTATTTAGGGACGGAGACCGGAAGTATATATATAGTGTTATGTAAGGCTGTAAATTAATTTTGAAAACTAAAAGATAGGGTCGGACGAATACATATTTATCTAATTAAAGTATGAAAATTTTATAAAAATATTACCTACATACATAGTATTATATACTCCACCCGTCCCACTAACAATGCGGCAAGAGAGAGTTGAAGCAAAAACAATAAAAAGTGGTTTATGTGGTTGATGTAGGCCTGTCAATGGGTCGGGTCCGGGTCGGAACGTAGTGTTCCAGACCCGGACCCGCTAAGTTAATGACGGACCCAGACCCGACCCGTTTACCCGGCGGGTCTAAAATTTTGGATCCAAACCCGGACCCAACGGGTCTCGGAACCGGGTCGGGTAGACCCGCCAAGTATGATACCCTTGTAAATTTTTTGAAAATAACAAGACTTGTATGTGAAATGTAAAGAAAAGTGTGCAAACTAAAAAGCAAAATATATCTTCACTTTTTAAAAAAAAAATATCAAGGTTTCTCATATTAGTACTTTTATCCAATAAGGTATTGATTCTTGCGTATAACTCCACACTCTGTCACTTTTTCTCGTACATAGAGCTCGTAGAGTAGACTTCAAATTAAGTTACAAAAGGTGTCTTGGACTATTGAGAGTATAAACACATAGTGTACGGAGTGTATGATAATAATGATATAATAATATTAATAAGAATATATAATAACAAAAAAAAGAATATATAATAACAACAACAATACTAATAATGAATATTGTGCGTTGCTTACCGAGCCAAATACATATTAATCACTATGAATAAACGGCCAAAATGGGTATTAATTTTATGCTATGACACTATCTCGATCATTATCACTCATATGATAGGTATGTATTAGTACGCATATTTTTAATTGAAGAATTATAAGTAATAATTTTATGTATTATTATGTATATATTTGTGTGTGTGTATATTAGTTTGTATTTTTTTATTTGAAGTGTTATAACTAATCACTTTATGTATTAGTGTGTTAGTATACAAATAAGAATTTTTTAACGGGTCCGGGTCCTTAACGGGTCGGAATCATATGTACCGTACCTGACCCATTTATTAAATATACTAACGGGTCCGGATCCGGGTCCGGGTAAACGGAATAAAATATAGACCCATACCCGCTAAAAATAACCGGGTCCGGGTCGGGTTCGGGTCTAGACCCGACCCATTGACAGGCCTAGGTTGATGTTGAATTAATAAAGTAAGAATAAAGTAAGAATGATTTATAGTCACAATCATAGTATGATGGAGGGAATAATTGAAAATACTTTGAAAGTTTAATAGGGGCTTATGGATGCTGCCCCCACCTGCAACCCCTTAAATCTATATATGTGTGTAATAATCAAAATAAGTAATATTAAAGTTAATCCGTATTTGTTAACCGAATTGATTGAGGTTATTGTAGATCGAGGAAGATTTTAGATATCTTTCGTACTTCATATAATTTTTTCTTCACTTTATCAATAAATAATATTTTGAATATGAGTTTTCTACAATTTAACAGATTCAATTTCAACAAGTTCACGGTTGAATCAATTTTAGTCAATTTTAGTGTTATCAAAGCCACCCTAAATTTAAAGTAGTTTTATAATTCATGAAATATCCTTTTATCATTCACCCACATATGGAAAGTTTTGAAATGCTTGATGGAGATGCGATGCGAAAGTTCAGAGTCTATTGCTCAGCATAACACGTGGTATATTGTGAGACTGTTATAAATATGCCTCTCTAGTCAATACCAAACACAATCCTCATTGACTTAACGCACGGGCACACCTTTTTTCTTCTTCTTCCAAAAGCTGTTCATGTTTCAACCGCTTCTGCAAGCAAATAACTGAAATATGAAGACCTCATCATCATCTAATCCTTCGTTTCCTTTACGCCGCTGCCCTTTCAAATCACCCTCTCCTCGTTTCCGATCTCCTCCTACCTGTAAACTTTCAGAAACACTTATGGCAGAATCAATGGAGAGAATCTCAGACGCCTTGCGTGAGCAGAGTAGCGGATCACAGGCTATGGACCTTCTCTATTGTGTAAATGACCTGCAGCGCGCTATGCAACTGCTCGTTATAGAAAATTCGAGTTCTGAGTTGCTTGTTAGATCTCACAGCTTGATGCAAATTGCCATGAAGAGGCTGCAGAATGAGATCTTCATTATTGTTACACGAAACCAGATTTCTGTTCCAGACTCTGCCGTTTCGGATTTGAAAGCTATTGCGAATTGCATGGTCGGGGCCGGATATGGAAAGGAGTGCGCGGAGGTTTACACCTTGATCCGGAAATCTATGGTCGACGAGGCGCTATATGATTTGGGAGTTAACAACTTGAGCACCTCTCAGATTCAGAAAATGGACTGGAAAGTACTGGAGAAGAGAGTTAATAACTGGATTTCTGCTTCTGAAGTTGCGGTGAAAACCCTGTTCACCCGGGAGAAGATTCTCTGCAACGAGGTATTCTCGGCTTCCGATGAAATCAGCAAGTCGTGTTTCGCTGAAATCACGAACGACGGTGCCGTGTCCGTGCTCCGATTTGCCGGAACTGTTGGCAAATATAATAAACTTTCCGTCGAGAAAATTTTCCGTTTCCTGGATCTCTATCAAGGGATCTCGAAGCTGCTGCCGGAAATTGACTCAATTTTCGACTCCAGTTCTGTTTCTGCGGTCAGATCCCAGGCCGTTAGGTCACGTTTAAAGCTTGGCGTCGCCATCCGAGCGATGCTGGCGAGGTTTGAAACGGCTATTCAGAAGGACTCGTCTACGACGCCGCCCGGCGGTGCTGTCCATCCGTTGACTCGTTACGTGATGAACTACCTCGTCTTCCTCTCCGATTACACCGGCGATGTTTCTGAAATCATAGCGGATTGGCCGTCGTCGATGCAATCGCCTTTACCTGAGGCTTACTTCTCAATTCAGCGTCCTGGTGAAGACGATGCCGGCCCCACGGCGGTTTCCGAGCGTTTTGCATGGCTCATCCTCCTCCTCCTTTGCAAACTTGACGGGAAGACGAAAATGTACAGAGACGTGCCGTTGTCATATCTATTCTTAGCGAACAACCTAAACTACGTCGTTTCAAAGGTTCGGCACTCGAATCTGGATACCATGCTCGGGTCGGGTTGGGCATCCATGCACGAAGAGAAGGTGAAACAGTACATAGCGAATTACGAGAGGATGGGGTGGGAGAAGGTTCTTTCGTCACTCCCCGACGATCCAACTTCTGACATTTCCGGAGCGGTCCTTAAGAACCGGTTTGTGAAATTTAACTCCGGGTTGGAAGAAGCGCTCCAGAAGCAGAGTTCGTGGGTCATACCCGACCCGGAATTACGTGACCGTGTAAAGGTTTCGCTCGTGAATAGAATCGTTCCGGGTTACCGGGTTCTGTTCGATGGGTATCGGAGCAAACTCCAAGACGGGGAAGTCGTTGTTAAGTTTAACCCTGACAGTTTGCAAGATTGCCTTTCGGATATGTTTGACGTCAATATGGGTAACGTCTTGCATAGAACAAAGCTTCACACGTCTATTATTCACGGTCACCGTCAACATCGCCGTGTCCTTACCGGCCATTAGTCTTTTTGGTGCTAAAGGCAAACACCATAAGCAGTAGTGACATAGAGAAGATATTTTTAAAAATCTCATGTCTGGTTGGCGGTAGGTGAGTAAAATATTGTTTTTTATTTTTATTCTTGAATCTTTATGTAATTAATAAATTTCATTAATGTGTCAAATATTTATTGGACGTTGAGACTTGAGACAGTATCTAGATTTTCATGATCCCATAAATGTTTGGCGCATATGAATCATATGATTTTAATCCCAAAATGTATCAAATAAATACTCCCTGTTTGGCGCATATGATTTTAATCCCAAAATGTATCAAATAAATACTCCCTATTTATGTATCCTTATTCTAATCTTGAAAGCGTCTTTAAACCTACAAAATATATAGTGATCCTGCTATGCTCAAAAGCATCCGCAAGAGATGAATGTATGTCTAGCTTATGCTAAAGGGGAAAAAGTTACAACCGTGCTAGAGCCCCATTCTTACACCACACATTGTGTGGTCCAAATGAGGCCACAATTAAAAGTGTTGTCTCACCTAAAAGTATTGCTCCAATTGTGACCACAAAGTAGGGGCGGGGGTACAAAATGGGGTACAAGTTAGGGTACCTTTAACATTTTTCAAAAAGTTATTTCTACACACTACACATAAGCTATACGTGTTTGTGTATATAAGCAACTCATTTAAGTTGTATGTGTATAGACAATTAATATGGAATAATATGTACAAGAAATGTGTACAATTAACACACCTATAATGCAAAAGGTGTCGCATCACAAAGTCAAACTTGGTATATTTTTTATTTTAATCTCGAATACCGGTGGGCGTACCTCAACTCGTAGCAAGGGAGTGCCAAGTGCGGAGTGGCACAAGGATTAGGTCTCAGGCAGGGGCGGATCTACGATTCGCAATCAGGTGGGGAGAAAATTATTTAAAAAATGTATATTATAAAAAATGTTAAAATGTAGTACTCTCTAAACTAATGTCAAAGACAACAAATATTAATTACCAGAATAAGATTTTTTGTCAAAATCAAATACATAAAACTTGGATATACTTTTTGAAAAACTTGGATAAAAAATACATTTTGAATCACAAGAGATTCAAGAGATTCATAATTTCAGTACAAAAATTCAAAATTATCCAAATAATATATGTCTAGATTCAAAATATACTTTTTGAAAAAACTTGGATAAAAAATACAAAAGTTATGCAAGTTTAAATTTTTTGGGATATTATGATGCAGAGATGACATCAGCATGACATCATCCTCACAAAAAAGAATGTTTTCTTTTGGAGTGTTTTCAGCCCCAAACCAGACCAGACTTAAACAGACCAGACTTAAACAGATCAGACCAGACTTCCGTAGTTACTCCCTCCGTCCCTAATAACTTTGCCAAGTTTGACCGGCACGGGGATTAATAAAGTAAAAATTGTGTGGTTGAGGTTTGTGCAGAGGAGAGAGAATTAACTGGAACCACAAATTCTTTACTTAAATGAGAAAGTGGCAAAGTTACTAGGACATCCAAAAAAGGAAAGTTGACAAAGTTATAAGGGACGGAGGGAGTATAAAATACACAGAGACTAGACGTTTACCAGACCAGACCAGACCAGACCAGACTTAAACAGACCAGACCAGCAAATTGCAGTCCAAAAGAAAACCTCCTCCATATTTAACCCCCTCCATCCCCCTCCCTCCGTAGCAACTTGCGTCCGTCTTTTTTCTCTTCTTTCTCTTTCTTTTTCCTTTTCCCACTCCTCTTAACCAACCCTCTATATTTAACTCCCTCCATCCCCTTTTCCATTTTTAATACCCTATTAAACTATCACTACACACAATTAGGAGTCCAAAAATTCTACATTTAGCTTTTTGGACTCCTAATACTTCACCACTCCAAAGGGTCTAAGGAGGATTAACATCATAACATGCTTTAGGAAAAAAACTTTAGGTATTTATACTCCGTATGATTTTGTCGTTTTTAATTTGGTCTAATTTCAAACTTTCGTATGTTCTTGCTAATTTGTAATGGTTTAATTTATATGTTTCAGACCATAGAACACATACAATTATGATTACCTAACTGAAGTTGAGGGGTTTATAGAAACCAACACATTTGGATTATTTGAGCTATTACTAATATGTAAAAAAATTGAGAATTAAACTGTGCTACTTGTTTTTGCAATGATATAGCTTTTCAAGTCTAATAACACCAAATCAAAGTTGGTTGTGTAAAATTTGAGATGAGGCTAACATACCTTCGAGCTGCTGACAAAATAATCATCATTTATAGATAAAGAAATGTCCATTTGTATTCAACCCAGTTGTAAAAATTTCATTGAGTTAAAGGTCACTTGCATTTTTTTAAACAAAAAACTAATCCGTAATACGGAGGTTCATATGTTTAGATGATTTGAAATCTTTTGTGAGGCAAGAATCATTTCGTAGTTCTCATGTACTCCGTATATGATTGATTATGCACAAATATCTTTTGTGATGCAAGATCTTTTGTGATTTGAAATGTTTATATATTACGAGTATATATGACTAGGTTTCAAGTCCGTGCGATTCACGGGTAGTACATAATTGAGCTAATTTTAAATTTGATATTTTCGAAATCATATATAATGTGATGTAAAAGAAAAATAAACTCAATCTAAATATAGAGTTCGTTTGATAATACTCGTAGTAAAATTAGCGAAATCAGCTTATTTTACTGAAATTGATTAAATTCGGGTTGAATCACTTGAATGGGCTGAATAGGCAGAATCTCTCGAATCATGAAAAAATTTAAAAAGTTATTTCACTTGTAAAATAAAGAGACAATTATATGGAAAATATTCAAAATGTTCTTTTACATAAGCATCTCAACTAATTACAATTGTGGTGAACCCAATTTTAAAGAATTCACAAAGAAGCTTCTTAATTAATCTCATGTATTCTAAATTATTTTATTATGCACCTCAATTTTTTTCATATTCCTCATTGAACTTGGTATGAACTGTGGAGTATTTACTTTTAACTTTTAATGGTAAGATCCTACATTTGACTCATTATTTCATCACATTGAAAATGTAAAAAAATGGAGTTTTTTTTACATTTTACTCATTATTTCGTCACATTGAAAATGATTTTTAATTGTTATGAACGTCTAGATTACTTTATTGAACATTTCAAAATAACATTTTTCTAATATTTCTCATTCAACATTGTATGAAATACATATTTTTAAATTTTAATAGTGAGTTAGGTTCTTACATTTTACTCAACTTGGTACTCCGTAGTAAAAATAAAGAAATGAAACAATCCAACATATTTACTTTTGGCTAGACTAAACGTATTAACTTGTGAACACACATATGCATGTATGATATAACCTTTCATCCTTATTAAATAATAAGGATAAGCTACTTGATTAGAAGTATTCTCTTTATATGATTCTATATATGAATGTCTAATAGTACTAATTTCGCTTTAACTTAAAACATTCGGTAGTTATAATTTTCATCATTGTGTTAATAATTAAGAAAGTATTATACGAATATGTAGAAAAATACGAAGTATTAACACAATTTCAAATCTATAGCTTAAAATTTTAATCATGATCTCAACATTGAGTTTACAAGAATAAAATATATGGAGTAACATTTTTGGAAATAGGACACTATTAATACTTATATATATATATATATATAAATAATTTTGAAGACAAAATAAATAGCAATTTGGCTGATTTATCTATTTTTTTAGGGAACTGGTTTGTCTGGTAAGTGGACAAAACAAAGATATTTTATTTCTTCAATAAAATGTAATAAAAAATAAGGAGTATAACAATAATAAAAAAAATTATACGTGCTTATAAAAGTACTTTATAAAACGTACTTCGTATGGTTGGTTATTTAATTAGTGTGATTCCAATTAATGAATTTCATAATTATTAAATACGTAATAGGTTTTGAAAAAGGTTCCAAATAAGGTGTATTTTTATCATAAAGTCTTTTGTTTCCATATCAATATGCAATCAAAAATAGAATCTAATAAAATAAATAAAAGATACAGAATATTAAAAAATAAAATGATGGATGACATGACATGATTCTGTGGCGCTTGGTATGCTCTTAAAAAGTTCCTCTTATATATATATATATATATATATATATATATATATATATATATATATATATTGATTGACAGGTAGTGTTCTCCTAATACCGTAGTATAAGATTAAAACTTGTAAGTTGTAGGTCTCTTTCATTTGAAGTGCTTCCGGGTTGAATTTTTTGATAAAATTTTGTGAGCATTATCTCCATGAAGTGTTGGTTATGTACACGAAATTTCAACTTAAAATTCAATCGGGAAGTTAGTTAACTAAATTATTCAAAAAATGCATGTTATATGTATAAAAACTGCCCAAGTTTTAAAAAAGGAACATAACTTTAAATAATATCAACTATCATTCCCGATTAAGTGACTTCCCGGTTAAATTTAAAATAACTTTAAAAACTATTTAAGTGACTTCCCGATTAAATTTTAATCTGAAATTTGACAAATATAATATACATTTCATGGAGAACATTCTCACAAAATTTCATAAAAAAATCATCCCGAAAGCCCCTCAACTAAAAGAGTCCTAAATTTTAACTTTTAGGCCTAACTTACATGAACATTTTCCTAAGATTAATTATGTACAAGTATAGTTTTGACATGGATCTACATACTATTCAGCTCTCAAGCTCCTAACATCTAATTATCCCAAGTCCTAACATGTCAAGCCGAACTATTTACTGTATCCAGCTCTCAATTTAGCGATCACTTTCAGCCGTTCAGCGTCCACTTCTGTGAAGCCATTTCTCTACTCCAATATGTTACGAGTTTTAAAACAAATCCAGACCATGACTCTTCCTACCCGGAGAGTATACGGAATATATGTAATTTATACTACGGATGTTTTCTTTTGAACTGTTTTCAGTCCCAGACCAGATCAGACCAGAACTTGTAAGTTGTAGGTCTCTTTCATTTGAAGTGTTTCCGGTTGAATTTTTTGATAAAATTTTGTGAGCATTATCTCCATGAAGTGTTGGTTATGTACACGAAATTTCAACTTAAAATTCAATCGAGAAGTTAGTTAACTAAATTATTCAAAAAATGCATGTTATATGTATAAAAACTGCCCAAGTTTTAAAAAAGGAACATAACTTTAAATAATATCAACTATCATTCCCGATTAAGTGACTTCCCGGTTAAATTTAAAATAATTTTAAAAACTATTTAAGTGACTTCCCGATTAAATTTTAATCTGAAATTTGACAAATATAATATACATTTCATGGAGAACATTCTCACAAAATTTCATAAAAAAATCATCCTGGAAGCCCCTCAACTAAAAGAGTCCTAAATTTTAACTTTTAGGCCTAACTTACCGTCCGGGAAGAATTACGTGCGGCCAAGGAGGCTAACCAGTCAAAGGAGGATACTCAAATCCAGCTAGAGGCCGTAAGAGAGGAAATGCGTCAACGAATAACTCTTCTCCAAGGAGAAAATGACGCCTTGAGATCCCAAGTTCAATCGGTGGCGTCCATAGCGTCAAAATCACGAAAAGGGAAAGAGGTAATGACTGCCGCATCAAAGTCGGGCGTAGATTCCATACCAGTCCCAACCTCAACAATCACATTCACGTCCGAAGCTTTCCCGGGACTTTCAAACTTTGATCCATATGCTAAAGGTGTCCCGGCGATCTCGCAGCTCATACACTATGAACCTCTTGTCCCAGCGACAACTCCTGAAGCAAGCATCCCCATGTGCTTCTTCCCGGATTCGTTGCGAACCAAAACGACGACATCGGGGATGCAGACCGTCAACCAGCAGATGCCGATCCCTATCCCTGTGTCGACTTCAACGGAGCCCTTCATTCCCCTTTCGCTGGCCGGTTCAACAGGTGGAAGGGGGCAATCATCTCGTCCTGCACCACTCCCCAGAAGGAACGTGTTTCGCAATTTGTTTGCTGAACATCAAGGACGACACATTTCCGAGCGTGACGACATGATCGGAGATGTTGACTTCGGCAATCCAAGACGACAGCATCCGGAAACTATCGTCATACGCTCACCATCCGAACAGAGGGTGTCTCAGGCGGGAGCGTATTTCGGAGCAGGAGGTCCGCAGATGCATATGGACATGGCGGAACCGTTGGCCTTTCTCATGCAAGAGTTGAAAGAATTGCGAGAAAAGTATAATGGCATGCCAGGGGTTCCTCGTCCTCTTGACATGGCAACATGAACCTGCTATGCGGATTCTCCATTCGGACGACATATAACAGACATCGAGATCCCAGAGAAATTCGCAGTCCCATCTATGAAATTGTTCGACGGAACCACAGATCCGGTAGAGCACGTCGCTCAATACAAGCAACGGATGTTAGCTATTTCTGTCAGGCCGGATCAACGGGAAGCGTGCATGTGCAAGGCGTTCGGGACGACACTGACGGGTCCAGCGTTAACATGGTTCGTCAACTTGCCGAATGGCGGCATCGACTCCTTCGCAGATCTGGTTAACTTGTTCACCCAGCAGTTTGCGAGTAGTCGAGCATTGGAGAAGCAAACCAGTGACTTATATCGCTTAGTACAAAGACATAACGAATCCTTGCGTGACTACTTGCATCGATTCAACAAGGAGAAAGTGTCAATTCCGAGATGTGACACGCCAACGGCTGTAGAGGCTTTCAGAAGAGGATTGCGCGAAGACTCAGACTTGTATAGGGAATTGACCAAATTTCCTTGCAAGACGTTTGAAGATGTCCAAGCCATGACTTTGGCTTTCATCCGGCTCGAAGAGGACGAACAGTCCCGACTTCGTGCGATTGGCTATGAAGGAGGACAGCGGAAGGCCAGCACCTCCAGAAAACATGATTATAGGACTGGAAAGCCTTATGCGAAGAATGAAGAACGGCCCGTTGCTTCGACGACTTCCTGGCTCGATGATCCCAGTCTGCCGCCTGCCATTCCGACATATTGTTTTAATGTCACTACAACTAGACTTATCAATGCTTTGGACAAATTGGGAGACAAGGTTCGGTGGCCCAGAAAGTCTGACAAATCCAATGGGCGACGAGATCCTAGCAAGAGATGTGACTTCCATGACGACATCGGACATAACACAGAGGATTGCGTCGCTTTGAGGAAGGAGGTCGCCTACCTCCTGAGGAACGGTTATCTGACGGAAATCATGTCGGAGCAAACGAAATCAATGTTAAAAAGAGATCCGAAGTCATCCACAGAACATCAACGACCTCCTACACCTACAGCACCTCAAAAGGTAATCAATTTCATTAACGGTGGTTCTGATTTATGCGGACTAACCTATTCTGCAGCCAAGAGACAGGCTCGGGAGTATTCCCGAGACAAGTCGTCACAGGTAAACCAAGTCGTCCGAAAGGGGGAAGCTTGAAAAAATGCGCCCATCACCTTCGACGAATCAGATCATACAAGTCCTACTGATGCCCATCATGACACTCTGGTCATTGCCCTTAGGGTGGCCAATTGTGAAGTGAGACGAGTTTTGGTGGACAACGGTAGCACCGCCAACATCACCACTTTGAAGACGTTGAAGTAGATGGAGTACAAGGAAGAAGACTTAGCTGCTTCCGGCTCCACTCTTGTCGGATTCAACGGCGAGCCCAGTCAAACAATCGGTAATGTATGTTTACCCGTACATGCTGTTGGTCTTAATTTGCAGGTAAAGTTTGATGTTGTCCAAGACTTGCCCGCCTATAACATGATTCTTGGAACGCCTTGGCTTCACCAAATGGGAGCGATCCCTTCAACGTACCATCAAGTGGTAAAAGTTCCAACACCGTGGGGGGTGCAGTCCATTCAGGGTGATAGGGCCACCGCCAAGTCGTGTTACCAAACAGCGATGAAGTCGACCGCTTCTGCTACAACATCCGCATAGCAATCAAAGGGCGACTTTATTCCGGTTGGGGAAAATGACAGCGAAACAAAGGACATCAGCATTGATCCAAACCATCCGGATAGAGTCGTCCGCATTGGGGGCAGCATGCCGATTCAATTGGAAGAAGAGCTTGTAATCCTACTCAAAGAACATAAAGACGTCTTCGCTTGGGATCATGACGACATGACGGGTATCGATCCGCAAGTAATCACCCACAAACTTAATGTC
Source organism: Cuscuta epithymum (assembly GCA_945859915.1). Classification (NCBI taxonomy): domain Eukaryota; kingdom Viridiplantae; phylum Streptophyta; class Magnoliopsida; order Solanales; family Convolvulaceae; genus Cuscuta; species Cuscuta epithymum. The sequence continues at coordinate 893,468 of CAMAPF010000150.1, read as the reverse complement.
AACCCCTTACACAGGCCTATCCAGCAAAAGAGGTGACGCTTCGCCAGAGAAAGAAACGACATCATAAATCTAGAAGTCGAGACGCTATTGCGCACAGGTAAAATTCGTGAGGTAAAATATCCAACTTGGCTTGCTAATGTCGTTGTAGTGCAGAAAAAGAAGGGACATCAGAAAGGCAAAAAACCTAAGTGGAGAGTATGCGTCGACTTCACCGATTTAAACAAAGCATGCCCGAAAGACATGGTTCCAATGCCTCATATTGATGTGCTCACGGACGCCACAGCGGGACATGAAATACTGACATTCATGGACGCTTTTAGTGGCTATCACCAAATCCAACTGCACCCCGACGACCAGGAGAAAACCGCATTCATTACAGAGACAGATCAAATCGGGAGAACTATGGAGGTATACATCGACGACATGTTGGTTAAATCCAAAAAAGCGTCAGACCACGTCGAACACCTGCGGGAATCATTCCTGAAGTTACGAGAGTACAACCTGAAGCTTAACCCAGCCAAGTGCACGTTCGGGGTGTCGTCGGGAGAATTCCTGGGCTACATTGTCAGCGAAAGAGGAATAGAAGCTAGTCCAGGACAAGTTCGAGCCATACTAGAGATTGAATCCCCAAAGTCAATCAAAGATGTTCAAAAACTGGCAGGACGAGTTGCGGCACTCAATAGATTCATATCAAAGTCGTCAGACATGTGTCACCTTTTCTATGATGTCCTCAGAAAAAATAAAAAGTTCGAATGGACAGAACACACGAAAAAGCCCTACAACAACTGAAGGAATACATGACAACACTTCCACTACTGACAAAACCCAAAGATGGCGAGGAGTTACAGTTGTATCTTGCAGTATCAGAACATGTCGTCAGTGCAGTACTAGCGCGAGAAGAAGACGGCCAACAGACGCCGGTTTACTATATGAGTAAGTCGTTAAATGGGCCGGAAACCAGGTACGCACCCTTAGAGAAATTAGTACTTGCACTAGTGACAGCATCAATTAAATTACGTCCTTACTTTGAATCGCATTCTATTTGTGTCCGCACTAACTATCCCATGAAGTCTGTCATGAGGAAACCGGAACTCACAGGTAGGATGATCAAGTGGTCGATGCAACTGGGGGCATACGACATCAAGTATGAACCCAGGACAGCTTTGAAATCACAAGCTCTAGCTGATTTTGTGGCGGACTTCAGTCCAAAACTACAAGTAGAAGCAGAAAGAGAGATATGTTTGTTAATTGGAGACCAACGTCAACAAAAATGGACTCTGCACACCGATGGAGCCTCTAACATGCATGGGGCCGGACTCGGAGTTGTACTGCAGTCGCCACAAGGGGGCAATATAGTACAAGCTGTCAGATGTGATTTCAACGCAACAAACAACGAAGCGGAGTATGAAGCACTAATTTTCGGGCTGAACTTAGCTCAAAACATGGGCATAAAAGCAATCGAGGTAAAATGCGACTCCCTTTTAATTATTAATCAAGCCAACGGAGTTTATGCAGCTAAAGATCCAAAGATGACGGCATACCTACAAATCGTCACCAACTTAGCCAACACCTTTGACGACATCACCTTTGAGCAAATCCCAAGGGAAGAAAACGTCCAAGTCGACGCCTTAGCAGCAATCGGGGATCATGTCTGGGGGCAGGAAACATTGATAACATACCACTTGTCCACGTGATAGAACCGGCCATTGAAAGGACGGAAATTGTCAACATCATTGAGTCAACCGCAGACAACAACTGGATGCAGCCATACATAGATTACCTAAAACACAACATCTTGCCAAGTGACAAAAGAGAAGCAAGGGCACTCTTGTCAAAGGTAACAAAATTTTTATTAATTGATGATGTTTTGTTTAAACGTTCGAAGGCAGGACCATATCAGAGATGTTTAGCCCCACACGAAGTTGTCAAAGTACTGAGAAGTCTCCATGAAGGAGAATGTGGCAACCACGCAGCAGGAAGGAGTTTATCAAACAAAGCCTTGAGATTTGGCTATTATTGGCCAACGATGAGACATGACGCCATTGCATACACTCAAGCTTGTCAACCGTGCCAAAAGCATGCACCAGTGCAACACCAACATGCAGAAGCGCTGCATCCTGTCTTATCTCCATGGCCCTTCATGAAATGGGGGATGGACATTGTAGGTAAGCTGCCCGAAGCACCCGGACAAAAGGTCTACATGTTGGCAATGACTGACTACTTCTCAAAGTGGATTGAAGCTGAACCTTTCCGACAAATCCGTGACACTCAGGTAATATCTTTTATCAAAAGAAATATTTTGAGCAGGTTTGGCATCCCGTCAGAGATCGTCTGCGACAATGGGTCACAGTTCATCAGCATCAAAACCAGACGATTCTGTGAGAAGTACAACATCAAACTGGAGATGTCGGCACCACGCTATCCACAATCAAATGGACAAGCTGAGTCAAGCAACAAGATCATCATCTCGAATCTAAAGAAGCGATTGGAGAAAGCACAAGGAAAGTGGGCCGACGAGTTACCACTCATATTATGGGCAGACCGGACAACACCAAAAAATGCCACAGGACAAACGCCTTTTTCGTTGGTGTACGGATGCGAAGCTGTCATTCCAGTCGAAGTCGAAGTGCCAACATCCAGGTACGGACTTATCACAGAAGAAGCAAACAACGCAGAATTGGTTCATGATCTTTACACTATCGACGAATTGAGAGAAAGAGCTAAAGTACAAATGGCAGCCTACCAACAAAGGGTAGCAAGAAGCTATAACAAAGATGTCCGAGCCAAAGTATTCAGGAAAGGCGATTGGGTACTCAGAAAGTCCTTTGGCAACGAAGCAAGTGGAAAATTCAGTCCCAACTGGGAAGGCCCATACCAGATTACAGATGTCGTCGGGCAGGGGGCATACCGTCTGACAAGCATTGACGGTAAACAAGTTCTAAGGAGCTGGAATGCGGTACACCTAAAGCCTTTCCACTTCTAATATAATTATCTACTTAAGTATTCATCTTATGCTTTTTGAATCTCTTACTAACTTGACCGTCGGAGGGCCGTTGGCCTCAAGCCAACGGCCAACAAAGTATTTGACTGAGTCACAGATTGACAACATCAAGCTAAATCCTATATGACAATATCATATAGACTTCTGATGACGACATTAAGTCAGCTGAATTAAGCCAACGACCAGGCCTCAGCTACGTGTCTGATTAGGTTGCAGACTAAAGGCGTCAAACCATTTACTGATAGACAACATGAAACTGAGTGATGAATGACGACATCAAACTGAAAGTTAGACGACGACATCATTTAACTTCAAGTCAACCGAGATCGCCTAATCAGAGCAGGAAAGTAAATAAAGAAGCAAAGGATCAGGACACTATCAGGGTATGCAACAGCAATTTACTCATCCCTCACTTTAATGTTTTCTTCATTTATTCACTTTGACAAGTGCAAAATTACTTTTGAAACATTAGGTTGAAATGACGTGAATTTGACTAAGTAGTTTCGCAATGTTGAGGACTAATTTTTTATACATACCTATTCACAATTACTGACTTTAGCATTGGAGGGCCGTTGGCTTCAAGCCAACGGTCAGATCCTGACAACATGATTAAGTGCAGGCTTAAGCATAAGGACAACACTAATGGTTGAAAACATCAATCAAGCCACGTAAGTTTCTCATAACACAAGCCCTTAATTACATCACTAAGGGACATCAGGGATTGCATGGACTCGTCATATGAAAAATATGAGTACCGAATCCATACACCCTGCACATTTTGGCCAAAACAACAGACAGATCATACATCACAAATGCTGACAACATCAAAGTCAGACAAACACAAAGCAACAACAGTACACGTACAAATGACATCGTCATGTGGAACAACAATCACATTCAAAACGACAAAAATACGCAACAGAAGTGTGACGACATTAGCTCCAAAACATAAGGAGACACTACGAACGACATAAACACTCATGTTGACAATATTGATAAAATTACAAACGAAACGTTATTCAAAGTTTTTGCAGGTTATGGACTATGTTCACACAACACAACTCGTCATCTTTAACGACGGGTGATGTTCCCTTTGCCAGCTGAGGTGTCGACATAATGCTGTTACAAATTTCTAATCGTCAGCACAATGCTAGAGGGAAAGCATTTAAGTTAGACAAGTTGATCAACATGTCATGATGGGATAAGTCAGGGTGCGAATAATACTTTCAAATTTTCGACAAGTTGTTGCTGAATATATCAACATGAGTATCATTCACCTCAACTTCTCGAAAAGGGGGCAATTGTTGGTACACGAGTTGGGCGGCCTGGACTACATTCAAAAATGGTTGACCGTGGCAATCAATGACGCATTCATTAGGATTAATGCTAGCTAATTAAATCTGGGCAGTTTTATGTATATAATTAGAGTAGTTATTGTAATTATGACATAGGTTACTCAAAGGGCTGACCAGAATTGATGATGCAATAATGACGATATTGATGTCGTCGTAACGGTCGGACATGTCGTCGTAACGGTCGGACATGTCGTCGTAACGGTCGGAACATGTCGTCAACGGACAAAAGTGCATTAAATGTATCTCTTATAAATATCTAGAGGCTCTATGTAATTAGCACATTCAGTTACGAATACACATACACTCAGTCTCTACATTGTAATTAAAAAGCATATTGTGAAGATCCTTCTTCTTGATCATCATATATCAAATTCCTTTCTTTACCAATTCTTCCATAGTTGATTCTATATTGCTTGATTCCCATTTTTTACTCCGTTCTAGGATAAACTATTTCTTGTTTAAACACAGACCATGACTCTTCCTACCCGGAGAATATACGGAGTATATGTAATTTATACTACGGATGTTTTCTTTTGAACTGTTTTCAGTCCCAGACCAGACCAGACCAGACTTCCGTAGTTATAAAATACACAGAGACCAGACGTTTAACAGACCAGACCAGACCAGATCAGACCAGACCAGACCAGCAAATTTCATTCCAAAAGAAAACATCCTACGTATCTTCATGCATAAATATCATCATCAAAAAGACAACACCACCAACACAGTGTTGCAAATGCTCTCATCTACAGTGGGATCGGATGTACCCAGCCTTACTCGTGTACTAAATCACTTAGACATTTTCTGATTGACTCATAGTGAAAATCACGTCGAAAGTTGCATAGATTGACGACTACCTCAAAACAAAAAAGTACAAGCAGTTTAGTGAGTCATTTTGTTTCCAATATCATATGGTATAAAATCATTTGTATATTCTCTCAATTAAGATATGAATATATACCTAATAAGTATAAAGTACTCAATAAAATCATTTGTATGTACTTTCAATTAGAGCACGTTAGATAACACTGAAATTGGTTGAATTGGCTGATTTTGTTGAAACTTATGAAGACCCCGTTTGGTAACACTAAAATCGGCTACATTTGCTGATTTTGCTGAAATTTATGAAGTTCTGGCTGAAGTACCTGCATTGGCTGATTTTGTTGATTTAAGAAAAAATTATTTTTAAAATATATTTTATTAATAAATTAAAGAAAAAAATTATATGTAAAAATAGCTAAAATGGTCGTCCACAGTAACTTCAGCCAATACAGGCAGGAAAGTAACTTCAACCTTACTTTTTCTGCTTATTACACAATTTAGCGCGTAAAAGCAAAAGTTACACGTTTGGGAAAAAAGGTGGCTGATAAGCCGAAAAACAGTGTTGCCAAACGGCCTTGAAGATCTAGCTGAAATGGCTGTATGGGCTGGTTATGCCGATTTATGAAAAAAATTTATTTAAAATATTTGTTAATAATGAATAAAATAAAAAAATTATATGAAAAAATAGCTAAAATGACCCTCTACATTAACTTGAGCCAATACAATCAGAAAAATAACTTCAACCTTACGATTTCTTATTATTACGTAATTCAGAGCAAAAAATCAAAAATTGCGTGTTTGGTGAAAAAACTTGACTAATAAGCCTGATATCTGATAAGCCAAAAAAATAGTCACCAAATTAAACGAGCTCCTAAAATATGAATATATAAATAAAAAATCAATATAAAAATATATAATCATCACGATTGATTTACAAGTTAACTAAACTATTATTTTAAGGCCTTATTTTAATAACCCTCTCACATAAGTATACAAATTGCAACTTTCAGAATTGATAAATTACTTTTGTCTTCTTGTTGAAGCATTTATCCCACACCGGAAAGCTATAAAACAATTAAACACTATATAAGACTTTGGATTACTCCTCCTATCAGGTTGACCTCTTAGGATGGAACCCCGGGTCTTAACATGGAAGCTTTCATTATTGAATGTGCCACATATTCATGACATAAACTTTTAATTCTGACTTTTTAATTCTTCTATTTCGTTCTTGAGAATCCATGAGCCGGTATATAGCTTATATATCTTCTATACTGGCGTTCAATGTGTTTTTTCCTCCCGTGTGAAGAAAAATGATCAACTAGGCTTTGTGATTACTTTTTAAAGTCATAACAAAACTCTTTGAAGTCTTAAAGCTTCCATTGATTAAAAATAAAAGGTTCAGGAATTTTAAAAAAAGTTATAAACTAGGACGTGAACATCTGAAAATAAGTCAGTGTTCACAAAAAATACTTTGTGTTGCTTGATTTGAAACTCGTGATATACATTATACACCAGAGGGTCCAGAGCAATTGAATCATTTTGACTTCACTGAAATACTTTTGATTTGTCTCGAGAATTTGTCTACCACTTTTCATAATATCTACTCCTTTAAGTTTTTTTTTACTCCTTTAAGTCATTCTTTGCTACTGCTTTATATGCACATGACCGTTTAAATAAAGTTGTCTGTTATTCAAATAAAGTATCAAGAATTATGTGAACTTTGTAATTTAGATAAACTATAAACAATGACTGCCACCCTGATATTAGTACAAATTATCATAAACACAAAATATTCAAATAGATTTTCTTTTAACTATATAGCTATACTGAGATTTTAAAAAACATAAGATGATAGATTAAAAACAATAATATATGTTAGAGTAGTAAATGAATATCAACTAGTATCTCACCCGTGCGTTGCATGGGATATAGTATGTCGACATTATAAATTTTACTCTGTAATACATAAACATATTTATTACTCCCTTCATCCCAAAATGATTCGTTCAACAAAACTTTTTTTATCAAAACAATTTCACTTTATCCACTTATTAGCATAACGGTTTTTTTAATATTCTGAGTTTTGCAACTTTATAAAACTTTCAATGAAGTTTTTTATTATGCAAATTTTAATTATTAAAATTGATATAAGTATCTGCAATGATGATTTAACTTTATTTTCGCAAATTGCAGTTCTATTCAAGATGAAGGGAGTATTCTTTATCACATGAATATGAGTCATAAATAAATAATACTCCATATTTGGTGTTCTAAATTAATTAAATGCGTGAGTTTATTTTTGAATTGTATAGTGTATTGACAAGTTAAAATTTTATTTGTAAATGTTGTATCCATTAATTCATTTTCTTTTTTTACTTAAAGACTTTATCATAGTAAATAACTTGTTCTACTTTCTTTTTAGACAATGATATTTATGCTATAAAGTTTCACGTTTTAAGCTATGTTGTTTATAATACATATTTGTTCAATATAAAAAATGTGTGATAACAAACATACATAACACATAATATACCAACAAATGATCATTGTCATGCAGCAACAAACAAAATGTAAATTATGATTTAAAATATCAACATATTAGTATTATAGCAATAGACTTAAGTATATATGCAAGTGTTCAATTAATATTAAATGTCAATATCTTGCAAATCATAATAAATCTAGTATCAAACAACATTCATTTTCTAGAATGAAGAACTAAACAAAATATTATACTTAATTATTAATAAACAAAATAGCAAGTTTTAAAAAGTTCGGTTTGTTCGGTTCGGTTCGGTTTTGAGATGTGAAAACCAAAATCGAAACCAAACTTCGATTCGGTTCGGTTTTTTGAGTTCGGTTTCGGTTTTCTTGGGGTTCGATTATTTTGGTTGCGGTTCGGGTTTTTTCGAATCGGTTTTCAGTTTTCGGTTTCACTGACCCACCCCTAAACGCTATGGGAGAGTATTCATGGGGTTTGTGGAACTGATTCTGATTCTGCTTCTTTTTTTAAGTAGAAACAGAATCAGAATTAGTTTTAAAGAGCTGGTCTCCTCCAGCTTCTAAAAAAACTGACTCTAGGAGTAAGTTAGACACCAGAATCACTTCTGCATTTTTATATAAACACTCCAACTTCTGTTTACAAATACTCCTCTTTCCAGCAACAGTTTATGGGAGGACTGAGGACATAAAACACACATAAAACTTTCTCCCAATTAACCCAGTGCACAAGGAAATACTGTTCAAGATTATTCGTTAATGACATAGCGAGAAGGAGAGAAGAAGAAAGGATCTCAGAGGTTAAGTTTCTTCATGATGATTACCGACGCCTTCTCTGTATGTGTTCGATCGAGTGTAATATATTTGTGTGAGGCTAAAACAGATATTTGGAATAATTAGGTGGCTGTAATTAGTAATTTAATGACTGCGAATAAAATCACTCATAATGCAAGTGTGTTTTATACAAAATATTTGTTTGAAGCAATCAAAAAATAAGCTAAGGAGTAATATTTTGGTACGTACTCAAAACACTGAAATTAGATAATTAGTGAAATTTAAAATATAACGTTTGAAATTTGAATTGTGAAAAATTATACAAAGTATTTAAAATATACTCCGTATCATATTAATAAATTAAAAAAATTATACGGAATACATTTTTGTTGTTGCTAGAATAGCTTATTTTCCAAACTTCAGTCAATTCCATCATAAAAGTAAATTCAACTTTATTTAAATTGTTACAGTATTTATTATGTGAAATAAAAAGCTACATACTTTATACTTCCTCCGTCCCGAAGAGGTTGACCAAAGTTGACTTTCACGTGGATTAATAAAGTAAAAACTGTGTGGTTGAAATATGTGCAGAGGAGAGAGAATTAACTTTAACCACATATTTCTTACTTTAAATTGAAATGGGCAATCTTTTTGGGACATCCAAAAAAGGAAATTTGGCCAACCTTTTCGGGACGGAGAGAATATTTGATAAAAATATTGGGAGGTTCTATTTACCACCTCAATATTACTAAGCCTCCATATTACTAAATACAACCCCTAAATTAAATATTAATAAATAAAATTGTTTCATATATAATATGCCCTCAGTTCAATCCGCAACTATGCTTCAAGATAATACTACCACCATCCATTTAAACTTTGTCGACTATCCTTTTTTGTTGTCACACCAACTTTGCCACTTTCCCTTTTTGGTAAAGAATTTATAGTTCCAAATTATTTTCTTTCCTTTGCACAAACATCAACCACACAATTTTTACTTTATGAATTTTCATGCTGATCAAACTTGACAAAGTTTTAAAGGACGAATGGAGTATCATACACATGACTCACACACTCTCACGCACTCGATCCATCATCGTTGAATCACACGCAAGCATAGTTTTCATCATACGCACAACATAAATTAAGAATGGTAAGGAGTAAGGAAACAAACAACTTCATTCATTACTTTGCTTCTAGGTGAGTTCACCATATTCTAAGGAGATCAAAACCAAGGTCATTCAATTACTACCTCCGTCCTCCTATTATTGTATCATTGCGGTTTACATATTAATTTTATATTTCTTTTTTACATATTCGGAAACTACATTAAAATCTTTACAAAGTTGCAAAAATCAGAATCAAATTTGATAAAAAAATAATTGATACATAATGTATGAGATTAAAAGTGATTTGTGTCGACCAAGTCAAAATGTAGTGAGACAATAATTATACCCGTAGTTTCTAAGTACTACCCGTAGTGCCTCTTCTAATAAAAAAAGTCATGGTCAACATTTTATTGGGAGCAAAACATCCTTATTACAAGCACACGTTTTCCCATTTTTAGGGTTTTTTTCGCCCTTGTGTGCAGCTATATTATTCGACGGATGAGTATCGTTCCCATGGCAGTGAAAACGAGCACTGAGACGGCAGGTGGGTCACGGCAAGTAGGAGGTAACGCAGGAAGGTTTTGAGGACGACGTTCAGGGCAGAGATCAGCAGGTCATGGGCGAATCTTGGGGTTAAAGACTGGAACAGATTTGGATTCAAGGTCCTCTATGTTTTGTGGTGAAATTGGAGGCTTGACAGAGAACACAAGGAATAAGAGGCAGGTTGAGAAAGAAGCTACAGTACTGCTGGCTCATTCCCCTCTTGAATTGTCGCCATGGAGTGCAGCTGTGCAGGAAAGGCTAGGGCTTTGAAGAAGACAAGTGATCTCTGTTTTAATTCTGTTTTTTTTTTAATTTTGTTTTATTTTGTTTATATTTTTATTTCAAACTGTGTGTTGTTTTGTTTGTGTTGTTTTTTCCTTTCATCAAAACTCTAGAACTTAGGACAAATGATGAGAAGTCTGGTTTGCCTGTTACTGGCTAAGGTAAGCCCAATTCAGGATCAACGAATCTGGTTGCTTTTTCGGAGGTGATAGGTTCTAAGTGTGGTTCAAAGGCGGACGACAGATAGTGGGCGTTTTGTCTTTTTGTAAACTGCTTATTTTCTATTATTTTAATATAAGTCATCTTCTTCCAAAAAACATTTTATTGGGAGTCCAAAAATGTGCTATTTCATCCCAATAAGCTAAAATTGTGATAGTTATAGACATTCTGGACTCCAACTCTTTCCCTGCTTCATTATATTCGTTCCAAAATAGCTCAAATAAATTATAGAAGTTCCGTAAAGGCATTCCAAATTCACCTTTTCTATTAAAGTAATAAGAAGCTAAAACATAAAAATCAGAAAGATTAAGTCAAGATTAAGTTTCAGTTCATCATTCAAAACTCCATGCAATTCAGACGGATTCTGCAACCTTAATTACAAGGCAGAATATGAGCACCAGCAGAGTCACAATCAAGATAACCATCTGAATCTACTTTGGCAACCGGATGCTTCCAAAGCGAAGGAATCTGTTCGCCGTTGTTAGTTCGTGGAATGACAGATGAAAAATTCTTACTGTGCATGAATTGTTCATAAAGTGTACACAAAACCTCTCTAGTTGTCCGTGTACACATGCAATTCAGTTGAAAAGAGGCATGATTTGATGTTAAAACTCCCTAGTTGCATATGTACACATGCAATGCACAATTTGTATACACATTTTGTGTACACCAAGATTTCCCTGACAGATTAGTTCCGCTTCGATGTTTTTACTCCTAGTAGCTAGATTTCCTCATATTAGTTCAGCTTTTTTTATATCTCTATTTCATTTATGTTTTTCTATGGTTAATCATGGAAGTAAGTTTCGGAGACCAGATACACAAGGGCAAAATAGATACTCAACTAACTCAAGTCATTTTTATTTTTATTCAATTATAATTAGGGGTGGGCAAACCGATTTACGGTTCGGTTTTCTTCGATTTCGGTTTGGGAGAATTTGTACCAAACTAAAACCATTTGTGTTTCGGATTGGTTTCGGTTCGGTTTCAGTTCAGTTCGGTTTGATGTTCAGTTTACCAAAGTGAAAAGTATTATGTTTAATTTAGTTCGATTTGATTCGTCTTCTTATGTTTATTATAATTTTATTTGGTCAAGTTCTTATATTTTAGAATTAGATAATGAAAGTAATAATCCATCTCATCTTATGAAAGTAATAATCCATCTCATCTCATCTAATGATCCATCATATAACATTTTAGAATTAAAATGTAAAAGGAAATAAATGATAGAAAAAGAAATAATAAAATATTATGAATTAAAACTTCTAACATCTTAAAGGTGACAATAGAGTGGACGGCCTAGCAAGTCTAGGGTGAGTTTGGCGAACGGCGGCGCGGGGCTTCGTCCGACGGCGTGGGTTCTGGTCTCAGGGACGTTTCCAAGCAGCGGGTAGCAGGCGAAGGCTCTCACACCAGGGCTGTAGGAAGGCGAAAGCTCCATATCAGGTGAGTCGATTTGTATTCTGGGGAGCTGCGAACGAATTGGCTCTACCATTTGTGATTCTCGATCTATATCTCTGCAATTGTAATGGCTGTGGTGAGTTGGAATTGCCGTGGTTTGGGAAATTTGGCAACTGTGCAGGTCCTGGCCGATTTGATGCAATCGAAGAGACCTGAGATTTTGTTTCTCGTGGAAACAAAGTCTGGTACAGGGCGGTGTGAAGAGGTCAGTCGGCAGTTTGGGTTTCACAACTGTTACACGGTAGAGTGCGAATGGCTGAGCGGTGGTCTCTGTATCTTTTGGCAGCAGGGGATTGATGTAATAATTAGGGCAGCTTTAAGGAATTATATCGACTGCATGATAAAGCAGGGACCTGATGCTGTACAGTGGCGATTCACTGGTTACTACGGCTTCCTAGAGCGGAGCAGGAGGCGTGAATCCTGGGAGTTGATGAAGACTTTGTCCCGCAACTCGAATGAACCTTGGTTAATCATGGGGGATTTCAATGATATTATGTTTGACAGTGAGAGATGGAGTAGAATACCTCAACCACAGTGGATGCTCAGGGGCTTTCGAGACGCAATTTGGGGTAGTGGGCTGGTTAATGTCCCATTTGAAGGATATCAATGGACTTGGGAGCGTGGTCGGGGAACACCGCGTTGGATTGAGGAAAAGCTTGATAGAATTTTGGCAAATGATGGTTGGCTCACAGAGTTCAGTGGGTACAAGGCGATGTCTCTTGAAGGGCCTTCAAGCGACCATCTAATGTTGTATATACGATTAGAGAAGGGGGGTGCGGCTAAGAGGCGTAAATTCTTTAAGTTTGAAAATATTTGGTTACAGGAGGAGGAATGTAGAGAGGTAGTGCAGCGGTCTTGGTTAAACTCGAAGGAGTTGGTAATTTGGCAGAGGCTACTAGGGTGTGGAATGGAATTAAATCAGTGGAGCTGCAGGAGGAAAGTGGGGTTTCAAGTCCGAATTGATATTTGTAAGAGGAAGTTGGCTGACCTGAAGGCAGAAGGAGGATGGTGGAATGCAGCTGAATTTCATCGGGTCAAAGAGGCTCTAATTGGACTTCTCCATAAACAGAATGTCTACTGGAAATAAAGGGCCAAAACCTTTTGGCTGAAGGAGGGCGATAGAAACACAAAGTTCTTTCACAATGCAGTCACGCAGAGAAGAAGGAGGAATTATCTGAAAGGCCTGCTTCTACAGAATGGGGATTGGGAAACAGATAGGAGAAAATTGGGCAATATGATCTATGACTACTTTGATGAGCTATTCTCTTCTAGTGCTACACAGGTGGATGAAGGAGCTCTGGCAGGACTGGCACGAGTTTCCGGGGAACAGAACAGAGAACTGATGCGTCCTCTTACAGCTCTCGAGGTGAAAAGGCGGTGTTTGGAATGCATCCAGATAAATCCCCGGGCCCGGATGGTCTAAATCCGGGGGTTTTTCAGTACTACTGGGATATATTGGGGGAGGATGTTATTAAATTTTGTCAACATCTGTTCGTAACAAAGAGGATTCCTAGGGAGGTAAATAAAACTAATCTTATTCTTATCCCGAAGAAAGACAAACCTGTTTGTTTAGGGGACTGGAGGCCCATTGCCCTTTGTAACGTTATATTTAAAATATTTGGGAAAGTGCTAGCTAATCGCTTAAAAGGAGTTCTAAATGAGTTGGTCTCCGTAACCAAAGTGCTTTTGTGCCGGGTAGATCGATTGTGGATAATGTTATGATTGCTTTTGAATCTATTCAGTGGCTAAAAAATAAGAGACAAGGAAAAGATGGCTTTGTGGCGTTTCAGCCCGATATGAGTAAGGCGCACGACAGGGTTGAGTGGAATTACGTGGAGGTGCTTCTCCGCTCTATGAACTTTGATTCTCGGTGGATTGAAATAATGTGTGAGTGCATCTCATGTGTGGAATATTATATTCCTTTTGATGGTGATTTAGTGGGGCCAATCAGGCCTAAGAGAGGGTTGAGACAGGGGGATCCGCTATCACCTTATTTATTTATTCTAGTGGTGGAGGGACTAAGTGCTATGATTAGGAGAGAAGAGAATATGGGAAATATGTTGGGTATTGCTGTGGCGAAAGGGGCACCAAGAGTGTCTCATCAATTTTTTGCTGATGACAACTATTTATTCTTCAGAGCTAGGAATGGAGAATGTGATGCAATGAAGAATATGCTTCGACTCTACGAAGCTAGTTCGGGGCAGAATGTAAATTCTCAAAAGTCCTCTATTATGTTTAGCCCGAATGTTCGGGAGGAAAATCGCAGTGCTATCTGTAATGTTTTGGGAGTTGGAGTGGGAGAAACGGGTGGAAATTATCTCGGGTTACCAGCTCTTATTGGAAGGAATAAGAAGGATATTTTGAGGTACTTAAAAGAGCGTATTGTTAGACGAATCCATAGCTGGAATAACCGTTTTCTGTCTAAAGCAGGTCGTGAATTAATGTTGAAAACGGTCATTCAAGTTATGCCTTCTTACGCCATGAATTTTTTTTACTTCCCAAGGAATTGTGCTCGGAAATTGAAGTCATTATGAACGATTATTGGTGGAGGGGATCTAGTCAGTCGAGCAGGGGTATTCGGTGGAAGAGTTGGCAGGCTTTGTGTATTCCTAAAAATCAAGGTGGGTTGGGATTTCGTTCTATAAGGGAATTAATATTGCCTTGTTGGGCAAACAGGCCTGGCGATTGGTAAAACCCCCAATTCCCTGGTTAGTCGGATATTCAAAGCTAAATATTTCCCTCAGACTTCATTTTTGCAGGCAAAGCTAGGGAATAATCCATCTTTTATTTGGAGCAGTATTTTTCTAGCCCAAGAGTTAGTAGGAAAGGGTATCCGAAGGATGGTGGAAAATGGTCAGACTATATCCGTTTGGAGGGAAAGATGGCTCCCAGGGGAGGAGTCGGGTCAGGTTCAGTCCCCCCCCCCCCCCCCCCCACTAGAGGGTATTGCTGATATGAATGTGGCAGCATTGTTAAATGAGGAGGGCGATAATTGGAATGTTCAGAGGGTGGAAAATATATTTTTTGTTGAGGAGAGGAAAGCTATTTTATCAATCCCAATTAGTACACGAAGGCCTCAAGATGGAGTATGGTGGAGTGGGGATTCTAGGGGAATCTATACGGTGCACAACGGGTACAGAATGTTGCGGGGTGATTTTTCTAGTCATAACTGGGTGGGATGGGTGAAAGTGTGGAATCTTCATTTACCGCCCAAAATGAAATGTTTTATTTGGCAGCTGATGTCAGGAGTACTCCCAACGGCTGTTAATTTACGGAAGAGGAGAGTTGATGTGGATAGCAAGTGTGTCTTCTGTGAGGAGGAGGATGAAACTGAGCTGCACCTGTTCAAGCAGTGTCGGGATATGGCTATCTGTTGGAGCAAGCTTGTAACTCAGTTTGTACGTCAGGCGGATAACCCGATTGACTGGGTTAAAAACTTTTTTAATAATTTGCAGGTGGACTCTTTATGCAATTTTGTGGCAACGCTCTGGAGCATATGGAAGGTTCGCAATGACAAGGTCTTGAAGAAGGAGACTAGCGGCTGGAGGCAGATTCTGGAGATTGGTTCTTCAGTGCTACGAGGATGGAATGCGGCGCAAGGGCAGGCACCTGGAAGTACCCAGCCAAGGGAGGATAAGCCAAACTGGAAAAGACCCGATCCGAGCACAATAAAGATAAATGTTGATGCGGCGTTAAACCTAGACCGAGGCAAGCGAGCATGGGCCTGAGTAGCAAGGGATGAAGAAGGGAACTCTATCCAAGGTGGACACCAGACAGTGTCAGCTGATTGGTCGGCGGGAGTGACGGAGGCGGTGGCCGTAAGGGAGACATTATCAAGAGCTGCTTTACTAAGTTTGGGAAGGCTCAAGGTAGAAACGGGATCACTTATGGTTGCATCCGGTATTGTGGATCGGAAGGGCGATTCATATTTCGATAGTATCATCAAAGATATTAGACTTATTCTTTATGATGAAGTTGAGATAGAAGTCATTCACTGTATGAGATCCGCGAATGGAGTAGCTCATAAACTTGCTAGGGCTGCACTTTTTATGTCGGATGGTTATGCTGATTTGTGTTCTCCCCCTATTTGTATTGTCAGTCAGTTGGAAAACGATAAATTTAATTAATATATTTCTAGTTTTCCTTAAAAAAAACACTTCTAACATCTTTTCGATCACTAGAAAAAGATTCACTTCTCACAAAAAATAAGATTATAGTTGATTATCATTTATAATACGGAGTATCACATAAAATATTCAAAAAAAAACTAAAGGAGTAGTTGGTACAAATATATCACAAATTTATTCAAAAAAATCATGTAAAAAAAATAAATGCAATCTGATATTGTTATCGCCAAGCTTAACAAATACAAATATGTCGTATTAGCTAACTTTATCATAATGAATGTACGAAATGTGTAAAGTTAAAATGATATATGTTAGATATGTAATTTTCATATCTAAATTATTTATTTATATCTTAAAAATGAAGAGTGAAGATAAATACAAAGTGTGTGTGTGTGTATTAGGGTGTTCGTCACTTCGGTTTGGTCGGTTTAGGTCGGTGCCGGTCGGTTATTTTGGCCGGTTTTCAAAAGTGAGAACCGGTAACCGAACCGAATGGAATTCGGTCGGTCGGTTTTCATAGTCGATTTTTTCGGTCGGTTGTCGGTCGATTTTCGGTTTACTTCACCTATGCTTGACAAAATACAGAGATCAGATGCCTGGCATAAAGGTTTTTTCCCCACCTGTTATGCTCATTCAATATACACATGTATACTAACACCAGCACAATAACAATACTTCCATGTTGATAACTTATAAAATACCTGACACCAAATCATAAGAGATTTTAAAAGTTCCAAAAAGCTGTACTAACCCCCCAAAACAAATTCTTTAGCAGATTCTTGTAGTAATACTACGTTCTCAATGGTCAAAAGGGCTGCATATATTATGTCATTTTATCCAACAAGGTTGAAGAATTATCAGAATAAAAAATGTAAAATTAAGTTAATTAGCAATTAAACTAAGTTCTTTGATTTCTTATAGAAATTTTGACGAACACTTTGGAGGCAAGAAAGTCAAATACTTTCACTTAACGTTCTTGAATGTTTGAAACACTAAAAGATGTTAAGATCAAGTCATCTATAATTTTAGTTGGTAATAATAAAATATGGGTCAGCTACTATCTCATTTTTTATAAGGACAGCAAGAGAGCAGCGGATAGAGAAAACAAGTCACAAAACATGAGCTGAAATGCTCATCTCGTTTTTCAAGCAGGCAGCAGCGGAAAAGTTCCGTTTCCCGGAGATTCAACCGTTGGATCGTCATGATTTTTGGACAGACGCTTCACAGCATTGGGCGAACATTCTGGACGGTGGAGATCGGGTTTTGAGGTCCGGAGGTCGGGTTTCGTTGGTCTGGACAATAGCTATTTTTCTGGTGATATATTTCTTATCTTGGCTCTATTTTGATTCCATACACCTTGATGTGCTTACTTCCAAGGATATGATGACTTTTTATGCCTCTAGTATTATCTAGAGAAGACTTTGTACTACTCCTTTGATGATGATAGTGGATTTAAGCAGCCGTCCTGTGGTTTTTTCCTAGTTAACGGGTTTTCCACGCTAAAATTCCGGTGTTTTTGTGTGGTGTGTGCTTACTGTTTTAGCTGAATATATTGGTGTGTGGCTGCAATATTGTGTGTGTTTTAATTACATTAACAACACCCTATTTGTTTCTATCCTCAAAGTTTCATTCAAGTTGGGGAAAGTTTAGTCAAACGGAGATTAATTCCGCATTTTATTAGTTCCGTTTGTGGCTGTTTTTCGCATCATATCGGACTAATTTCTTAGAAGAAATTAGAAAAAAAAAATCAACCCCATCAGCCTCATTCCATTAATCTTGATTATACTCCGTAAATTATTTTTAGACCGACAACGAAAGTATGGCATGTTTGAATTAGAAATTGGCTGCAATTAATATTAAACTGATAGGGGCATAACATAGCAAGTTTTTAGCTATCTTAAATTATAAAGCTGAAAAGGAAAGATCCACATGAAAATAAACATTTTGGAAAGCAAAATTGGTAATGAAGAGCCACTTTGGTAGCATGAAAATCGGTTGTTTTGACTGATTGTGCTGAAATTTTAGAAGGTATGACTGAAGTGGCTGCATTGGCTGATTCTGCTGATTTAAGACAAAAAAAATTTTAAAAATATATTTTATTAATAAAATAAATAAAAAACTATATGTAAAAATAGCTAAAATGGTCATCTAAAGTAACTTCAGCCAATAAAGCCAGAAAAGTAACTCCAACGTTACTTTTTCTGCTTGTTACACAATTCAGCGTGCGAAAACAAAAGTTATGTGTTTGGTGAAAAAGTTGGTTGATAAGTCTGATAAGCCGAAAAACAGTGTTGCCAAACGGCCTCGGAGAACACAACTTAAAGTGTGATGTTAGGATTGTAATTGTGATGTTAGGATTGTAGTAACTATGCATCATCAAATAATACAAGATTGTGCAACCAACCAGCCTGTATAGTAACTAAGCTTCGGACGCAATCCGTGACTAACGTCCGTGACTACAGGCGTGTTTTTTTGTAGTGAAAATAGAATGGGGGATATTTTTTTAACCCAAAATTCACCCTGATGGGTGTGGTAAATGTCGGGGAACATTTACCATATTTATTAAAATAAGCTTGCAGTTACAAGAGTAGAAGTAAAATAAAAGTGCAGAGTTACAAAAGTGGAGAAAGTGATTGGGCCCGTGTGTGGCCCGTGAATTGTGAAAAGCTTGCAAGAGTCTAAGAAAGGGAATATATTCCCCTGTGGACAAACATAATAGTCCAACCACCTTGTGTAGAGTTGCGTAGGTTCCAGGAGATTCTACTTAGAGCTAGAGACGTTTTGAGCCGCTGGAGGTGATCAGGTCCTAACAGCGGTCATTGCTTTTTCATTCCTTAAGCGTGTGAGATGCAGTGTAGTTTGGGGTGGCCTGAGGTGATCTTGGAGTTTGAGTGTCTTATTATCCTGCATCTCTGAAGAAAGTAGTGCCTTTGAGATCTTTGAGGTAAGAATTTTTCGCTAGATATGGTAGCGTTTGTAGTTGAAATAACTGGATTGTTGAGGTTTTGAGTCCGTGTTTGTCCAGGTAGTGCGCCCGTTGATTCGCTTCCCTCATGCAGTGTCTGATCTGAATGTTATTGGAGTTTTTGAGTTCTCGAACGGCCTGTAGTTCACTGGTCAGGTACGAAGGAGTTTGGATGAGTCCGTTTATGTATTTGTAAAGTGTTTCTGAGTCTGTTTGCACCGTGAGTTGGTTATAACCGAGGTTGCTAATTGTTTTGATAGCTAGGTTTGCTGCCTGGATTTCTACATGTAGAGCGTTTTTGCTGTTGAGCGGGAAGGCTGTTGCAACGATGAAGGTTCCCTGGGGATTCCTGAGAATAGCCCCACCGGAGTTACGGGAGGAAGTGTAAGCAGCATCAACATTGAGACAGAGGTTGTGTGAAGAGGTATGCTTCCATTTGATTGGATTTGTAGTTGAGTACATTTTTGCATACAACATGAGACCATCTGTGTACAGTTCACTGTCAAATTTGAGGAATTTTTTACCCATGTTGCTGTAACACCATTCATGGATGTATTTTTTGATTAGAATGATTGTTTGTGTAGAGGCGAAAGGCTTGTTATCCC
The DNA here is from genome assembly GCA_945859915.1 of Cuscuta epithymum. Lineage (NCBI taxonomy): Eukaryota > Viridiplantae > Streptophyta > Magnoliopsida > Solanales > Convolvulaceae > Cuscuta > Cuscuta epithymum. Next base: position 873,706 of record CAMAPF010000150.1, on the reverse strand, counting down.
AAATGAGTGTATTCTATCCTTTCCAAATGTGCCACATGATTACTCCAGGTAGTATGTTCCTTAGGATTCCTGAAGTAGTTGAATTGTTTCCTCCTAGCCACCACTTGAAAATAGCTTGCCTGAGGTCTCCTGGATCTTTTACTCCAACTTGAAAATGTTAGAAAAGAAAAACCATATAGGAAAAACTTTGGGGCATGAGTATAGGTAGTAGTTTTCCGTTTCTTGGGTTGTGAGGCATAGGGGACATCTTGTGTCTAGCTGGATATTAAATCTTGATAGGTGTTCCGAGAAAGGTAGAGAGTGAGAGTTGTACTTCCATAGGAAGAGCTTAATGTTGAGCTTGTTTTTTGAGTTCCAAATTTGAGTTTGGCTAAAGGTTGTAGGGTTTGGGGTTCTTGTTTGGTGGTAAGCTGTTGTAAGAGTGAATTGGCCATCCAGGGAGGGAGTCCATGATAGGGAGGTGTGTGTTTTCTGAGAAAGTTTCTGGCCTATTTGGTGAACTGAACAAAGCATTTTCCAAATGTGTGAGTCTTGCTGTTTGTGGTGCATATCACTTCTATTTGAGTATCTTAGTTGCATGTATTCTACCCATAGTGATGTTCCTTTTTGGAAGATCCACCACAATTTAAGTTGTAATGCTTGCTGAGTATCTATCAGTGACCTGATATTTAACCCTCCCTCTGTCCCTCGGGAACATATTCTTTTCCAACCCACCCAATGGTATCTTTTTCTTCCATCCTTGTGTCCCCAGAAGAAGTTGGCCATGAGCCTATGTAGGATGGTGACTATCTTTTTGGGGATGGAGGATGCTACCATGCACTGTAGTGGAATGGTTGAAAGAACGTGTTTGATTAGAATTAATCTTCCCGGTTGGCTGAGAATTTTCATCTTCCAGGAACTCAATTTGGACTGAAAAGATTGGATGAGGGTGGTGCAGTGAATGGCTCTGGTAGTGCCTTGGTGGAGAGTGGTTCCAAGGTAAGTTACGGGTAGAGTTGTAGTGGACATTTTAGTGAGTCTTTCCAATGATCTTTTCTTCTCAAGTTTTTCTTTTTTGCTCAATATTATCTTGCTCTTGGCCAGGTTAATTGTCAACCCTGTTCCCCTAGAGAACTGCCCCATGAAGTCTTTGAGACGCTTAAGAGAGGATGTTGACCCGTTGGTGAAGATTGGGATGTCATCCACACAGGCTAGCATCATTGTGTTTGCTATACCCCTCCCTATTTCATAAGGTTGTATTCTGTGTGTAGCTAGCAACCAGTATAGACCCCTGTGTGAAGGATTCTGTAATCACAAGGAAAAGGTAGGGTGATAGGGGGTCACCCTGCTTGACCCCCCGTTGGGGCCTGAAAAAGCCCTGGGGAACACCATTGATGAGTATGGAAATGTGGGTGGCCTTCAAGAAACTCCCACGAAACCCGATCGAATGCCTGAGCAAGGTCTAATTTAATAGCGATGTTGCTGCCCCTTGCCCTTTTGTCAAGATGGTGAAGCATCTCATTGGCCAATAAAATGTGGTTGTGGATGTTTTCTCCTTCCATGAAGCCTATTTGTTCCCTGGATATTAGCTTTGGAAGTATAGGCTTAAGTCTCATAACCAGAATCCTGGTGCAGACTTTATTAAGGAAATTGGATAAACTAATAGGTCGGAATCGTCTCAAACTTTTGGGAGATTGAGTTTTAGGGAGAAGAACCACCTGGGTACAGTTTAAAGCCTTAGGCATCGGCACTCCTAGGAAGAATTCCTGGATTGCGGAAACCACGTCTTTATGTATTATGTCCTAACAGGCCCGATAAAAAAGGCCGTTAAATCCATCCGGACCCGGGCAGCTGTTCTGGTCTAAAGACCAGATGGCTTCCTTAACTTCCTCTGTTTGGGGAATTGCACTGAGCGGAATATTGTCTGATGTGGTTAGCACAGTAGGGATGAGGTTTAGGAGAAAGTTTTGGTCTTCCTGATTCGGGGGTTCTCTGGTGTATGTAAAGGTTTTGGTAGTGCTGCACTGCTGCGGCACTAATGGAGATTTGATCCGAGTGGCAGTTACCCTTTTCATCTTCAATCATTAGGATTTTTTGTTGTTGTCTTTTGGCCCGAACATAGTTATGAAAGAACTTGGTGTTTGCATCACCTTCTTTCATCCATCTGATATGGGCTCGTTGGGTCCAAAACTGTTTTTGCTGTTTAAGTTTTAGTAGCAATTGGGCCTGAGTCTTGGACCAAGTTTCCCTAGTGTCTGCGTTTGGGCTTTGTTCGTAGGCTATTTCAGCCTGTTGGGCTATTTCCTCTGCCAGCTGTACTTCAGAGAAAATATTTCCAAAGGAGTCTCGATTCCATGCCTTTAGGACTTTTTTAAGGTGCTGGAGTTTGTGATAAAGTCTTGTCATTCCTCCCCTTCCTGAATTATTAGCTTCCCAAAACATTTTAACTGTCTCCAGAAATGTGTGATGACTGGTCCACATATTCTGGAAACGGAAGGCTCTAGGACCCCCCAAATTGGCACAGTTGCTAGATAAAATCAGTGGGGTATGGTCTGAAGATGCTTTAGCAGAGTGCTTCTCAATAATTTCATCAAAGTGAGTTGTGACAAAATCATTGCACATGAATCCATCTAAACGTCTCCAGAACCTTCCATTTCGTCTCACGCCGGTCCAAGTAAATTTACTTCCGGAATAATTAATCGGATTTAAACTCACAGTAATTAATACATGAGGTAAAATCGTTGATCTCAGTAACTTTAGGAAGAGTTTTACCTTTGTGCTCACAGACTGAAGCTATGATGTTGAATTCCCCTCCGATCAGCCATGGCTCCTGGATCGTATCCTTCCAATCCCTTAGGTCTCTCCAAAGGGTCTGCCATTCCAGTTTAGAGTGTTTCCCATAGATACTAGTATACCAGAATCTAAAGCCACTTGCTATTTCTTTAACTCGGCAATGGATCAATTGATCTTTTTGGGTAAAGCAATCTACAACGAACTTGTCTTCATTCCATAAGATCCAGATTTTGTTGTCATCCTTGAAGTAAGTTTTTGAGACCCCTAGACCGTGTGTGTATTTGGTGGATGATTTGTTACAGACCATAGGCTCAATAATAGTTAGTAGACCAATATTCCATTGGTGAATTAAGTTCTGCAATCTCAGAAGGGCAGAAGGGAGACTACAGATGTTCCATGAAAGAACTAACATTCAGTGGGGGTTGAAGACCTTATGGTCTCCCTACTAGCTTGAGATCTTGTAGTAATAGGTTGAGCGCTTGGTACGTAAGTCTTTTTTGTTTTCTTTTTGGATGCTGACTTGATGATGGAGGTCTTGTTGTTGTGGTGATTTAGCTTCCCACCCAAGGTGTTGGAAAGGGAAACCCAGTCATTCTTTGATAGGGCTAAGTCCTTTGTCGCCTCAGCTTCTCCATCTGAGATGTTCCCTTCTTCAATAGTGATGGTGCTTAATTCCCCCACCTTGTAAGGGGGCTCATCAATGAGCTTTAAAATTTCCGGATTTGAGGCATGAGGCATTTCCGCAAGCAGCTGCAAATCAGTTTGGTCAGTATTGAGTAGGTGAGGTTGGGGTTCCTGGGTTTTATCTTGGTCCTGAACGACCGTCAGTGACACATTGGCAGTAGTTACCTTGGGTGAGATTTTAGGATCCGAAACCAAGGTGGAAGAGGATACCCCAGACGGACCGTCTCCTGCAGACGAAGGTTGGTTGCCCTTCTTCTTGGTCCAGATTGTCTTCGAGAATGGGAGATTTACCTTTCTTGCACTTGGAATTGCCCGACTGCTGGCATTCTCTACAGTAGGAAGGTAGGTCTTTGTACGTGGTGTTTTGGAAGAAATCAAAATCTGCGCTTTGTATCCAAACTTTGGGAGGTAGATCTTGGGAAACATCAAGTTCCACACAAATTCTAGCCACTGACGGTCTATATAGAGTTGCTGTAGCATAGTCTACCTTAAGAGGTTTCCCAATGAGGTTTGCGATAGATAAAAGAGCTCTTCGATCATGCAGGTGTAATGGTAGACCTTCGAGACCAATCCAGATGAGTGTACGTGATAGGCGATTCCTGGCCAGGGATGAAATTTGGGGTCCATTTTGATATTCGCATAGGAAATCCTAGAATGGACCAAGACTGACGCATCCAGCATCTATGGAAGTCCTCCTCCAATTCAAGCCTGATAATAATGTGCTTAGGAGCCATAAGACCGAGATTGAAGGATCCCCGGAATCCTATTCTCTCAAATTCGGAACGAATAGGGCCCTGGTTGGGTCTCCCCTTCGTGAAGGATCCAATAAGTGCAAAGGAGAGTTTCATGGATGCAATATCAACGTCCTGCGCAGAGAAGGTGACTGCTGGGGCGCCCTTGTAGCTTTCAGGCGGTTTCAGAGGGATAACGTGAAAGGGTGGGGGATTGGGGTTGGATGATTGTCGTTTGGCTGCATGTATGTGTCTGGTTATTGGTGGTTGTTTAGGTGGATGTTTTCCGGGCAGTAGGTTGCTGCCTTCCCCACTGTGAGGTGGTGGCTGGAGGAGAGGTGTGGCTGTAGTGGTTGCCATCCTTTCATTTACTTCTCTCGTATATATGTTTGTATATATACCTAAATTTTATTACTCGTATTCTTTATATTTATAACACAATGAAGTTAAGTGATTAGCTATCATATACTATGTATGATTAAATGTGATTTTTTATCATTCATGTTTGCTAATGTATGTATGTATGTATGTATATATATATATATATATATTATACACACAAAAATACAATATTATTTAACATATTTATGCAAAAATATAGATAAAAATGAAATTTTTATGTCTCCTATTAGTCCCGGACTTGGCACCCCGCCTAGTTGCCTAGGCGCTAGGCACTGGACTGGTGCCCAACTAGCGCCTAGCGCCTTTTGGAACATTGATACTCGGTAATAAAAATTCTCCCCACTTGAGGAATCGGTCCAGCCCAACTGATCGCCGACTCATTCTCCCTTACGGAAGGTCTCGTGTTCGAAACTCAATGGAGTGAGTTTCAGTCTATATTATTCTAGACTCCCCCAGCCCCTCTCCACCAGACGACCCTGTAGTAATAAAAAATCTCTCCACTTTTGAACATTCACTTTATTTTTCAGATTCATTATTGGTTGTCATAATTACCCATAAGTTGATATACAGAGAGTGCATATGATTATTTGTGCGGGTCATCCTTGCACATGGGTCATTCTAATCTTCTCTGGGTTGGTTTGCAACTGCTTTTAAAAAGCACTTCTCAGCTTTTGGCTTTAAAAAAGCACTTATTTTCCCAAACACTACAACTTTTATTTTTCTCGGCTTCCGCGTCAAAAGTGCTTTTACTTTTTCTATTACACAAAAAACACTTATTTTACCAAACACTACCCACTTTTACTTTTCAAAATCATTTTTTTCTCAAACACTATCAACTTTTATTTAATCACTTCTCCCCATTTCATTAAAAAAGCACTTTTTTAAAAGCAGAAGTTGTTGCAACAAACCCTCTGTATCGTTCCAATTTTATCGGATGTACCCGAAGGGACCATATGATCATTGATCACCCCTTTAACGGTGTTTTCTAAATTTGATCATTATAATTGTATTGATTGTTTTCTGCAGATAAATACTACCTCCGGTTTTTTTTAATCTTCACAGTTTGACTTCACACAAAATAAGGAAAGAAATTTGACTTTACTGTAGAGTACACTGTTGAGGCACTGTTTGACACTGTTTGGCACGGTAGAGACAATGTTTGGCACTATTGAGACACTGTTTGGCACTGTTTTGATGTAGATTTCTTTGCCAAAAAAGTAAATAAGGAAGTGTGAAGTTTATTTTAGACCGTCCGAAAAAAGAAAGTGTGAAGTTTATTAAAAACCGGAGGGAGTAATGAATTAAATAATCCTACCCTCTAGACTTGCATCTACCGCCCTTGTTAGTTCGTAAATGCGTCCAACTCCGAAATGCATGTATCAATACCGAATGGGTTAAGTTACTTTGTACAATCCATTTTCTGATCATTTCTCTGTTCGACAGCGCACTTGTGCCGTGTCCACTGTCCAGTATGTGGTCAAAGGGTTCAGTAGTTCTTCCTTTCTCGGGAGTTGGGATGTCAAAAATTTTAGTCATTCTCTTTTAATTGCAACATTCCATTTTTTCTACTATTCACATATTCTACTTTGACTATATTTTATTAATTAATGTATTATAAATTAAATTTTTTAAAAATATAGTTAAATTCTTCTCATTCTAAATTTTCAAAATATGAATTTTTTAATTTTTTTACTAATAAGGAATGAGAGATATTAATGGTCAAATCTACGCATTGCAAACGTGAAATGTTGACTGTTGCAATTAATATGAAACGGAGTAAGTATTAACTTTCTCGGTCAATTATATTCAAATTTGATGAATGATATTTCAATCATTCTTAAAAAAGTGTAACGTGTTGAATTTTGGGTTACTCACAATTTTAGTTTGATTACATTTACTTAATTTATTAATCCATTCATAAATTATTTATTAAAAAATTCTTCTTATTTAAAGATTTTCAGAAAAAATAATTACATACACATGACGTACTACACAGGGATGAGCATGGAATGGTACGGGACAGTTATTTAAAAGAACTTGTCTCGTCCTAAAGTACGGTTCTTTTAAAAATCAAAGAACCGGTACCGTCCTGAATATGTATAGAACCTGTCCCGTTCCGTATCAATTTTTGGTACGATCCGGTATGGTTCGGTACGGTTCTTCGGTACTATTCGATTCCTAAATAATTGTACAAAACTTGAAGGGATGTCATCACATGACTAATATATAGGATTGTAGGGTTCTACATAAATAATTATAGATTGAAATCAAACACGATTGAAATACAAAACTACTCCCTCCGGTTTTTAATAAACTTCACACTTTCCTTTTTGGGACGGTCTAAAATAAACTTCACACTTCCTTATTTCCTTTTTTGGCAAAGAAATCTACATCAAAACAGTGCCAAATAGTGCCAAACAGTGTCTTAACAGTGCCAAACAGTGTCTCTACAGTGCCTTAACAGTGTACTCTACAGTAAAGTCAAATTTCTTTCCTTATTTTGTGTGAAGTCAAAGTGTGAAGATTAAATAAAACCGGAGGGAGTAATAGTCAAATTGAAAAAAACAAAAGGTATGTCATCACATGACAAATACTCCGTAGAACCAACTTATTAGTCCATATTTGAACCGGAATAAGTCTGCCATAATTCTAAGTCGTGTCTCAACAATCGATATCGAGTCCGTATAAATGTATAATTGTATTGAGACCCAAAATTTTGAGTAATCAAAGTGTAAATTAATACCTAATATAATATACTACCCCCGTTCTTAAATAAGTGCAACATGTTGAATTTTACACTATTCACATGTTCTACTTTGACTACGTTTAATTAAATAATGTATTAACGTATTTTCTTGAAAAAAATATTGTTAAATTTGTCTCATTGTAAATTTTCAAAATCTATTTTTTTTATTTTTTTCACTAATACAGAATTATATATATTAATGGTCAAAGTTGTGTCTCGACAAGTGTGAAATGTTGACCGTTGCGTAGTTTATTTCGGGACATTACGGGACGGTTCTGGACGGTTCTCACTTAAGAACCGGTATCGTACCATATTATTTAAAAAGTTCGGTACGGTACGGTATTATATTTTTGCCGGTATGATGGTACGGTTCGGGACGGTTCTCGGTATGGAACGGGAAATCCCAGATCCGTGCTCAGCCCTAGTACTACAATAAAGGCTTTTTACAAAAATGTGACTAGTAGTAACTAGAGTAGTAATAGAATCATAGTAACTTATGTTCATTTTTTAAACATGAGTTACTAAGACACCATATTGTAATAACTATTAGCCATATTGTAATTACTAAGACACCATATATAAGTAATATTTTTGAAATCTGATGTTTTTACTAAGAGAGAATCATACTATATATTATATATATCAATGGTCAAAAGTATGCATCCACAAACGTGAAAAGTGAAGTGTTGCACTTATTTAAGAAGGGGAAACTGTCAAATAGGTCCTCGAACTTTCATAAAAAAGTCAATTAAGTCCTTCTATAGGAGATTCTGTCCGGCCATTGCGATTTGGTTCAATTCCCGGTGGAATTTTTTGATAAATTTTTTTGAGCATCTTATTCATCAAGTCTAGTTTACTCATACCAAATTTCAGCTAAAAAATCGATTGAGATCGTATTCAAATTAATCCGAGAACGCAAAAATGCGCAGTTATCTTCACGAATTAATTTGAATGTGTTCCCGATTGAATTTTTAGCTCACATTTGGAATGACTAAACTAAACCTGATGAATAAGATGCTCAAAAAAATTCAAAAAAATATTCCACCGGGAACCGCCCCAAATCGCGACGGCCGGACAGAACCTCATATAGAAGGACTTAATAGACCTTTTTATGAAAGTTCGAGGACCTATTTGACAGTTTTCCCTATTTAAGAACAACTGATCTAAGGTATTCATGAATAGTAAATTATTTAAAAAATAAAAAATCATATGAAAATATTCTTGTAAAAAAACATTTATGAAAGTGTAAAATTTATAAGTTTCACACAAATATGATCATTAAAATCATTTTCTAAAGTCCATTATTATTGACCATGAAATTTGGTTAAGTTTTATGGAAGCATGGAGTAACTTTCTTTTTATAATACTCCGATATTAGTTTGAATAATAAAAACATAACTCGTGAATGGTGTTTTCTCAAAACACGAAGCTCACACCGAAAAACGGCTAAAAAAGCCGTAGTCGGAAGTCTGAACTCTGAATGGTGACAAGTTAATTTTTTTAACACCCCTGTCGGAAGTGTCTATTCCAACTAGCAATTTCATTATTTTTTGTGACGTGTAACTAGTCTATTTGCCAATTCCAAAATGTGGTTTGTGGTTGGAAAGTGACGTGTAAGTTGTAGTTTATTTTCCAATTCCAAAGTTATTTATTTATACTTTAAATTATAATAAAAGTGATATTTCGACCATACCAGATCAGACTTGGACAATTGTAAAATACATTGAAATCAAATATTTATTTGACCAGATCAGATTTAAATAGAAAAGATCAGATCATATTAGACCAGACCAGATCAACAAATTACAGTCCAAAAGAAAACAAGATGAGAGTTAGTTTTATCTGATTAAATTTATGTGATTAAAATTAATTTGATTAAACTTACTGAAACAAATACCGTACCGGGTAGTTTATACTTTTTTTATTAAACTTAAAAAAATCTAATTAAAATCTATCACATTATATTTATCATATATAATTTATCTGATTAAATATTTCTTATTTAAATTCATACAATTTTCATATTATTAATATTACCGTGTATAAATATATAATCGGTCAAAACTTTGACTTGAAAAATAGTGTTTAGCTAAATAAAAAGGGATGAAGGATGATGGAGTTTAATCCAACTACGAAAGCTACATCTACGAGAGCAGATGAAAATTAAATTAGGCAGCGTAAGATAGTATTATTAATCCGGAATTCGGTCCCTTGATAGGAAGTGTGCAGGAAGTATTTATAGACTCTAGGAGCTAGTATTCTAGGAGGAAACTGATACAATAAATTGTATTAATTATATTCAAGTCGAATAGAACTCCTGTAATGTCTTGGACGTTGTGCAATAATTATCTCCTTCAAGTCCATGTTCTTTCGTTTATTTCTGCCTGTTGCCAAATAGTTATGCTCCAATGATAGTCTGCCACGTAAGCCCTAGGAATACCCTGGCCTCACTAGAACTCCGCCCAGGCTCGAGGTCTGCTGTCCAGCCTGGCCTGGTTGTGGGTTCCTATCACGGGCCTGATTCCTAATTAGGCTCATCGGCTTATTAGTATTAATCTCGTTTAGGATTCAATCCCGTTATGAGCTTAATCCTGTTCACAGGCTTAATCCCGTTATGGGCTGATTCTATAATTGAGCCATGGTTCGGGTCTATATACCATCAGAGGGAATATTATGATATATCAGGAGAGTAGGAATATTTTTTGGTTGTGATGAAAAAACATATCAAAAAATATTATTCAAAATTATTGTTAGTTTTATTAAAATGTTTTGCTCTACGCCTCTACAACTAAAATTATTGTGTAGCAATTGTTTTGGAATTATATATTCTCCACCCACTAATTACCCGTATTTTACAACTTTTTTAGCCACACAGTCGGAACTCCCTTTTCCCACTAGAATTTTGCATTTTCTTTCTACGCTTTTTGTTTCAGTCGGAATCTGTGGTTTTGACTCCCGCCACCCTAATTTCATATCCCGTATTTTTTCTTGTCAGACCAAAAACTCCCATTATTTGGTCATTCTCTCAATCACAAGTATAAATTTAATTGCAGAACCAATTGGCTTCATTTCTTATGAGTGTGACTTTCTTTCACATTAGACGGTTAGTGAATTTTAGACTTTCTCTGATCAGGCGAGCATGTAGACTTTCTCTGATAAGGCGAGTCATGCTTTGCCGCAAGCTGGGTGTTCATTATCCGATTGTCAGTCTTGGTTATGTTTTTTTAAGGAGTCTTGGTTATGTTATGCTCTTCATTTTATTGTTTCTGTTGTTGTGAACTCCAATTTTATTAATAGTAATTGAGTTTATTTATTCTTCAAAAACAATCAATAATACACTACTCGTAATACATTTAGAAATTAAATCAATATCACTACAAAATGGAAGGTGACATATTTATGCAAAAAAAAGTCGAGGAGTTTTTCAGTGATTCACAACTCTGTAGCAAACTCATTTCATTACGAAAAAAACTGTGGCCAATTCATTGTTTTTTGAAGTGAATATTACAATATACAAGAAACTTTTTTATCTGCCCTAAACAATATATATATACATATATAATTATCTTCTTTGCGTAATAAGATAACGATAATTATCGATCATTAGTAGGAGAGATGATGCCCACACATAGCTAACAGCCTCAACAACCTAGTATAGATAATATTAATACGAGGTAATAAATAGCGTGACCATTAATTAAGAACAATAATGATACTTCAGTTCCAGAATTGTAGGTAAGAGCGATGGAGATTGGCCGCCACACGACGTATAACGTTCATGCAAATGACAGTTGCTATCACAGTATCATCACACATTATTCAAACCCCATCCGTAGTTATACGTTGAATGAGGGGTGGATTCAGTTTTTGACAAAAATCAAGTACCAAAACAAAATGAAATGTTTGACTCGGATCGGTTCTCATTTGTTTTGAATTTCAAAACATGAAGTTTTGATTTAATTTGTTTCCGTTCGTTTTGGATTTTTCCAATTTCTCACTAAAAAAAAAGGATACAATAGTTGGGGAATCAAACATCCAAACGTATAACATCTTGAAGTATATCTGTATATGTGACGTAACATTATATATTGTCCGTTTTAGTTAATATAGATTGTAAAACTTTGAGAGAAAACCCTAGCGCGCGAGAGCTTAACAATGCCAACGGCGGCAATTCTATTGAACTCAATGATTGCATTGGTGGGAGGAGAGTAGCTGAGCAAATCACTACATAGAAGATTCAGAAGAGGAAGATGAAGGAGTGTGTGTTGCATTTGAATTTATACCTAAGCTAGAACATGCAACAAATCACCTTCACATGCAGTACACCATATTATGATTGATAACAGCTTTCATAGCCTGTTTGGAATATACCAAAATCGGTTGTATTGGCTGATTCTATTGAAATTTATGAAGTTCTGGCTAAATGGTTGGATTGGCTGATTATGCTGATATATGGGAAAAAATTAAAATATATTTTACTAATAAAATATATTAAAAAAAATTATATGAAAAACATTTAAAATGACCCTCTAGTAACTTCGGTCAATACAGTCAGAAAAGTAACTCCAACCTTACTTTTTCTTATTATTGCACAATTCAGCGTATGAAATCAAACGTTACGTATTTGGTGAAAAAGTTGGTCAATAAGCCCGATGGACCGAAAAACAGGATTATCACCAAAGAGGCTCTTAACGTCTTATTATTAATGTGCACTCAATTCTACATCGATTACTGAGATGAGTCACAAATAGAATGAGACTAATAGAACGAGACTGGGACCAAAATCAGGACCGGGCCGCGCGCCCGGGTATTCTAATTGCCCAAGGCCCAGATATAACCAGGTGGGACCCGGGTATAAACGGGTCAGACTCGGGCTTCTCTAACCAATAATCGGGACCGGTCGAGCTTAGACTACAATACTTGTTTTGACATAGCCCTAGCCAGGGCCGGTCTTGACATTTTATGGGTCCGAGACGATTGAAAAAATGCCCTTAAAAGGTTATATAAATATATTGCAAAAGCTTAACTATATACTTGCAAATTTCAACATACAAAGTAATGCAAGTCTTACATCAAAATCTTAGAATATATGAACTAAAAGAATGAAAATTATATTAAAAAATAAAAAATAAAATTAGAGAATTACCTGTTAAACTGAAATTTCAAATTTGGAAGATATTTTTGAGAAAGTTAGGAGAATGTTGATTGCTGATCGAACCAAATTAAAGTCCAAAGATGAAACCTTGAAATTATTAGGCCGGCCTGACCGGAACTACTGTTAGGCCGAGACCATTTGAGGCCTTTCCTGATGGAATTTTTGATAGTTTTTTATGAAATCTTTTAAGCATGTTTTTCATCAAGTGTATAATATCTTCACAAAATTTCAGATTAAAATTCAATCAGAAAATCAGTTAAATAAATTATTGAAACATATTGCGCATTATTTATGAGCAAATAAATAACCAAATTGGCTACATTGACCGAATCTACTAATTTATGAAAAATTATATGTAAAATATATATTTTTAATTAAATAAGGAAGACATTATATAAAAAATAGTTAAAATGATCTTTTACAGGAATTTCAGCTAAGACATTTAGAAAAGTAATTATAACCTTAGTTGTTCTTATTATTATACAGGGGGTGTTTGGTAAACAACGTTTCAGTCGAAAATGACGGTTTGACCACTTTCAGCGTTTTCAATAAGTGAAAAAGTTGTTTGGTAAATAGTGGTTTGCACTAGCGTTTTTGAACGAAAAAGCTGAAATGAAAACGCTACTAATATGAGAGTTTTGGGATGGCGTTTTGAAAAATGACGTTTTCTCCTAATTTTATGGCCAAACAACTAAATTACCAAACATCTTCTAACAACCCGCCAATTTATTCCGCTAGTCATCAGACCGCTGACTAAATCCGCTATTGACATCCTGATAACATAACCCGCTATTCGCTAACCGCTAACCGTTAAATGCCAAACACACCCACAATCTAACGCGAAATTAAAAGTTACTCCCTCCGTCCCCCTAAGTTTGGGACGGAGGGGTGTGGTGTGGTTTTTAAGAAAAAGTGGAATTGTGTGGTTGGTATTGAATTGATAAAGTGTAAATAAAGTAAGAATGAATTCTAACCACTCAAATGTTACCAAATATGGTATGAGACAAACTTAGTGGGACGGACGAAAAAGGTAAAACGGGACAAACTTAAGGGGACGGAGGGAGTATGTGTTTAGTTAAAAAATGGCTGATAAGCCGAAAAACAGGATCACTAAACACGCTCTAAATACCGGTTGCTAAATTTGACCATTTAAAACTAATTTGACTATTTCAACGCATATACATTGACAGCTATCTGATACTTAGTTAAATCAGCAGCCATCTATTTATAGAAAGGATCCTCGTGTATTCTTGTTGCATGTTCTTTGTCGGATCCATATATACGGGGTAGGTGATTTCAAAACTAAAACTGTCCCGTATTAAAAAGAGGCAATATAAAGTTCATAAACTATGTCCAGTATACCATTTCGCCTGCAATGAATCTCTCGATGAAACCGCTTCGAGCCTTCGAACATAAATACGGAGTATTCACTTCGGTATCAATGACATAGCTCTACGATAAAGTTTAGGGAAATTTCCTGAAACAGGACTAAAACAGTTTAAAAATTCCAAAATAGGACTGTCGTGTTTTTTATTCCCAAAATAGGAGTAATTACTGCCAAGTTTGGAAAAATACTATCATGTTTGAAGTCTGGTACTGCCAAAACATGGCAGTAATTAGTCCTATTTTGGAAATAAAAACATGTCAGTCTTATTTTGAAATTTCCAAACCTTTTTAGTCCTATTTTGAGTAAATTCTCTAAAGGGTATTCACATTTCAAATATTAAAGTGAAAAACAAATACTCGTATAAGTATTAAGTATATACACATTTAAAATAGGGTTTTTTACAAGAATATTACCAAAATAAAACATATTTACATAAATATGACTATTCATTACTACAATGTGGTGTTGTCAGGGGCGGAACTATTAAGGAGCCTGGAGGGGCTCGTGCCCCTGCAGCCCGGCAGTTTCTCTATTATACATGTGTACATATATATCTAGCTAGCCACGGTATTTGTTGCCCCTGCTGTTTGACGTCCTGGCTGCTAGAGTTCCTTAAGGTTTGCTGGGTCGAGTGATCTAGGCTAGGGTAGGATGGTAGGTCAATGCTGGCATGTTGGACTGGCACGTTATGTGATTGGGCGGGCAGTTGATGGACCCTATGAGAAAATTAAGCTACACTTCAGGACTTGGTTTCTTATTCCAATCAAGATGAACAATTATGTGAAATAGCTGAGCTGTAAATTAAATATGTAAATATTTTGCTGCTATGAGCCTGCTTCCTTGCTCGGTAATGCTGCCTTTTAATAGAAGGGGTGTGATTGTTTGGATGTTTTTCCTAAATTTTTATTTTTTAAGAAAAACTACTCTCCCAATCTCCCCTCCCAACGCAATAAGATGTGTGGCGGGATGAAATGGGTAAATAAATTTTTATATTTAAAATTATAGCAAGGGTTGAGCTTCTGTAGTGTTATAAATCTGTAGGATTAATTTTCTTTAGTTTTTATTATTAGCTGTGAGCATTTACGTATTTAAAGTCATATTGCATCACAAGAAATATTATTGTTCGCTACTTGAAAGCTTTTCTATTTTGTAACAATCGGGGTATACTTCTTTTAAAAATAAAAATAAAATAGCCGCTCGCTTTGCCGCCTGTCGGGGACCTCTGCTGAGCAACAAGGCAGAACAGCTCAGACGGTGGACGTAGCCTCTTCCGAGGCCCCGAGTACATACGCAATGCCGCAGCTTCGACAATTTATCTTGCCGAATTTCTAGGGTCACAACAAGTCTGCCTTGTCGAAGACCTTTCCTTTCCCAATATGTGCCCCTCCAAGAGCCTCGGGCTGGTTCCGCCACTGGGTGTTGTAGTAACTTAAGTTCAAAACTTGAACATGATTTACTATGATTTCATTACTACTCTAGTAACTATTCATATTTTTGTAAATCATCTTTATTTTGGTCATATTCACGTAATTATTTCTTTAAAATATCCTCAGCTCCCTGCCTCAAAAAACAAACTTGTCCAATTTGAATTTTTTTCATCAATGATGATAAAGTTTCAATAGCGATTTTAGGTATTATATATATTTATGTGTAATTTATAAATTTATACTTTTATGAATTATGAAAGCTTTTTTAATAAAGATTATGTTCATATAAATTTCATATTTTAAATAATTATGTATTAAAAAATATCATTAGTCAAATTTGATCACCATTAATAAAGAAATGTGAATTTGATAAATCTTTTTGGGACGGAGGAAGTAATAAAAGTTAAAAAAAACTAATAAAGTTAATTTAATGCAAATAGGGGCGCAACTACCATTGTTCAAAAGTGTTCACATCAACACCCAAAAATTTGAAAAATAATATAAGTATAAATGAGTAAATTTAATGTAATTATTTACTCCCTCCGTCCCGTTGGGATGTTCCCGCTTTCCTTTTTTGGATGTCCCAAAAAGAAGTTATCCTTTCGCTAAATGGAAAGTTATCCTGTTAGGATCGTATACTTCCGTCTCCGGCTCAGGTCTTTCAACACACACTCTCACACACCACACTTAGGAGGAGGCTATAGCACACACTTATTTTTCTCTCCACTTAGACCTCTCTACACTCACACAAAGGAGGAAGAAGAAGTGAGCTCTGCTCTCTCACACAAAGGATATACTCACGCAGGCTGCTCAACAAAGGGAGAAGCAAGGCTTCTATATAGTAGGCTGGCTGACAGATAGGAAGTCACATGTAAGACCAAGACAAATGGGTCACGGGTGAAGCTATACAAAAAGCCTCACATGATACATAGACAAGGAGTGCAGCGGACAGGAAGCAGAGAAGGGGCCAGCCAAGTGGATTGAGTCAACTACTCAAAATAGGTATATATTTGATCAGGATATATACCAAAGAAAAGGTATCCAAGGGAGAATAAAATAGAGTGTGCAAGCCTCAACAAATAAAGTGGAAGGGAGGCCTTGGTAGGACCAATACCTCCAACATTCTCCACCTTATTGGTCCTAGGTGGTGTAGAGTAACAAAACAAAGTTGTGACAAGACTCATCATCGCCGGGTCACCCGGAATATCAACAGACACAACGGGCAAACACTTTATTAGGCAACCCACAGTTATCCACAATCAAAGTTTAACACGCGTTTACAGGACAAATGCTTCTCAGCAGAAAGACACTTGGTACCCATATCCGCGGGGTTAAACTCGGACGGGATCTTGCACAGCTTGACTCCACCTGCATCAACAATATCACGTATGAAATGGAACCTAACATCAATATGCTTAGTTCTATCATGAAATACAGGATTTTTGCAAAGTTGGATAGCCGATTGGCTATCCGAGAAAATGGTAACTCCCTTTTTGAGAAACCCAATTTCGGAGACAAGGCGTTTGAGCCAGATGGCTTCCTTAAACGCTTCTGTGGCTGCAACATACTCGGACTCAGTGGTAGAAAGGGCCACAATAGGCTGTAGTTGAGACTTCCAACTAATGCAAGAGCCACACAAAGTAAAAACATAAGAAGTGGTCGACTTCCTGTTATCTCTATCATTTGCATAGTTAGAATCAACATAACCGATCAATTCAATACCACTAGCACATTTAGAGAAAATTAATCCATGCTTCACAGTAGAAATCAGATATCTAAGCAACCACTTAAGAGCATTCCAATGGGGCAAACCAGGGTTGGACATATATCTACTCAAGCAACTAACCGCATATGCAATATCAGGTCTAGTGCTAACCATAAGATACATCACCGACCCTATTGCGCTAGAATAAGGCACAGATTTCATTTTCTCAATTTCAGGAGCAGTCTTGGGAGACTGGTCCTTACTTAACACAAAGTGAGATGCCATAGGGACATTAACAGGAGAAGCAGATAACATATTAAATTTACTCAAAACTTTTTCTATGTAAGAAATCTGATTCAAAGTAAGAGTACGCTTACTCCTATCCCTAACAATGTTTATGCCTAGGATCCTCTTGGCATCACCTAGGTCTTTCATGGCAAAATTCGCACAAAGACATTTCTGCACATCTTTAATAGCATTCAGAGAAGGACTAATTATCAGCATGTCATCCACATAGAGTAACACAAATACAGGCACAGAAGAAGTATTTTTGAAATACAGGCAATGATCACAAACAGATTTTTGGAACTTCAAAGATATCATGCATTTATCAAATTTGATGTTCCACTGCCTAGGGGATTGCTTCAGGCCATACAAAGCCTTCCTAAGCAAACAGACATGCTCACTTCTCTTGGGATCCACAAAGCCCTCAGGCTGGGTCATATAAATTGTTTTATCCAATTCACCATGCAAAAATGCAGTAGTTACATCCATCTGTTTCATTTCCCAGTCATGGTGAGCAACTAAAGCAAGCATCATACGAATAGTGGTGAATTTAACAACAGGAGCAAAGATTTCTGCATAATCTACCCCCTCTTTTTGAGTAAACCCCTTCGCAACCAACCTAGCCTTAAACCTAACATCACTAGGTTCTTCCTTAACCTTAAACAACCACTTACACTCAACTACAGAACAGTTGGGGGGTCTAGGTACAAGGGTCCAAGTCTGGTTCACTCTCAAAGAGTCCATCTCACTTTTCATGGCACTAATCCATTTCTGAGACTCTTTGGAACCTAAGGCTTCACGGTAGGTCTTGGGTTCATTTAGCTCTAGGGATTCAAACACAGAAAATGCAAACATAGAAGTATCATGCACAATGAAAGCATAATCAGGCATACTATCAGCAGTTCTCCTGATAGCCCTTCTACTCCTATCTCTAGCAAGTTGATAATCATGCAAATTATCACTACTAGGCTCCACATGCAACTCATGCAAATTATTGTTATCATAAAAATCAGATTCAGCACCCATATCATGCAAATCATGCTCAGTATCATGCAAATGCTCCACCTCACTCGAGGTGGTGGGACTAACATGCTCAGAGGAATCAGAATCATGCATAACAATATCATCAGAAATAACAGGATCAACAGATAAAGGACTAGCAGCAACAGGGACAGACTCCACCTCACTAGGAGTACTATCAGACCTAGACTCAGGATTAGAAGCAGACTCGGTCAAGCAAGGAAAATCAGTTTCATTAAACACCACATTTCTGCTAAGGACCACTTTAAAGCCTACCTGGTTCCTATCACCATAACCTGTAACCCTTTACCCCCCTCCTCCGATAACCTAGGAAGACACATTTCTTAGACCTAGGATCCAACTTGTCACCCTGTTGGTGTGCATATGCTGCACAACCAAACACCCGAAGGTTAGACAGATCAAGAGGCTTACCGGTAAAGACGGTTTCAGGACACTTACCACCAAGAGGGACAGACGGGGACCTATTAACCAAATAGGCAGCAGTAGTGACTGCTTCACCCCAGAATTTCTTAGACAAACCAGAGGTAGCTAACATGCTTCTAACCTTATCCAACAGAGACCTATTCATTCTCTCTGCTATCCCATTCTGTTGGGGAGTATAAGGCACAGTTTTGTGTCTTTTTATCCCACAATCCACACACAGCTTATCCATCTCCTTATTACAGAACTCTAACCCATTATCGGTCCTAAGGGTTTTAACCTTCCTGCCAGTTTGGTTTTCAACTAGGGTTTTCCACTCCCTAAACCTCACAAACACATCAGACTTGTGTTCTAAAAGGCAAACCCACACCTTCCTAGAAAAGTCATCAATAATAGAAAGGAAATATTTCCTACCCCCCGTGGGTAGGAACACTGGCAGGACCCCAAACATCGGCATGAATATATTCAAGCACAGACGAACACTTAGACAAATTAGGGTAAGAGGAAGGAGGGAAACTGACTCTATGCTGCTTGCCTAACACACATGATTCACAGAAAGGCACAGAAGTCACAGAGTCCTTACCAAAATAACCAGCCCTACGCATGACATCTAAACCTTTATTGCTCATATGTCCTAGCCTATTATGCCACAAAGAGGTCTTATCAGAACATACAACATTCACAGATTCAGCAAAAGGTGTAGCATGACACACATAAAGGTTATTCACCTTCTCAGCTTTAAACAAAACAAGCGAGTTTTTCAGAATTTTCATACAACCATTCCCCCATTTTCCCTGTAACCCACTACTCTCCAAAGCAGCAACAGATAACAAGTTATGACACAAATCAGGGACATGCCTCACATTCTTAATGGTAAACACAGAGCCACAAGAAAACTTCAGACATATATCACCAACACCAAGCACATTGCATCTCTTATTATCAGCTAAGGAAACGTAGCCACTATCACATAATTCATAAGTAGAAAACAAATCTCTAAAGGGGGACATGTGATAGGTACAACCAGAGTCAATCAACCATTCATGCTCAGACAGGGAATTTCTCACAGAATTAACATGGTCACAAACCATCAAAATATCACCAAGGTCACATTTATCAACAGCTACACTAGCATGCTCGGTCTTCTTAGGGTGGGGGCAATCCTTAATGAAATGGCCAGCGTTACCACAATTGTAACACACTCTCTTCCTAGATTTACTCCTCTTCCTCCCAGGCTGACTAGCGTTCTTACCCTGACTATTTTGCTTAGAGTTCTTAGACCTACCCTTAGATCTACCCCTAACAAACATAGCCTCACCGCAGTCCCTGGACTGACTAGCACTACCCCTAGCATGCTTCAGGTCTAATTCCTTACTCCTTAACCCATTCACAACAATGTCTAACGAAATCTCATCCCTACCATACTTAATAGCGGACTTAACATCATTATAAGAGTCGGGAATGGCATTAAGTAATACTATGGGAGTATAATCATCTATGTGTTTATCACCTGCCTGTTTGATATTCTGTATCAGTTTATTAAACACATCCAGGTTCTCATCTATATCCTTAGTCAGGTCAAGCCTAAACCTAAAGAATTTCTCTAGTAAGAACAACTTCCCGGGCAAAGAGGTATCAGTATAGAGACTATCCAATTTCTCCCACAACTCCTTAGCGGACTCAAGAATACCCACTTTCCTAAGCACAGAATCAGACAGATTCAAGTAAATAGTAGAACAAGCAGTTTCGTTCATTTCAATTTGCTTAGCCTTATCTTCTGATTCAAGGAAAATACCAGTGACAGCTCTGAAAACTTTTTGCTGTATTAAAACACATTTTATTTTCTGTTTCCAAATATCAAAATCTGTTTTTCCATTAAATGGGAGCATACCATACTGATTCGCAGCCATGGTATCAACCACAACAGAACACAAAGCTAAACAGACAGAATTGACAGAAAATAATCCAACCCGGGTTATAAAGTATTCACTTTAATAACCCCGGGCAGCATGCAACACATAGCAAAAAAATGGACATTTTGACAATTAAACAATTCCGGGCAGAAAATTAAATTTAATTAATTCTACCCCTACCACCCAATAAACCACCCCTACGCATAACAGTTAAAATTAAATAACACTTAGCAATTTAATTAATTAACTAAAACAATCTACCACAAAGGAGAAGTTTAGAACGTACCTGGGGGGTTGGCGGCCGGGATTAAATCAACCGGCGGCCCGCGGGGAGGGGGAATAAATTAAATTAATTTAAAACCGAAATGCTATAAATAGTAAGTTTATTGAAAACTTACCTTCGCGAAACCCTAGGGGAGCGTTTCGACCTTACCTACCCAAATTTAAAAAAAATTTGGGAATTTTTTTTTTCTGAGAAGTTGACTGACTGTTGACCGGCGTTGACTGCCATTGACTGGCGGTTGACCTGCGTTGACTGGTGGTTGGCTGGTTCCAGCTCCAGGTCTAGCAGCCCAGCAACAGATCCAGCCCAACAGTCCAAGTCCAGCAATCCAGAAGCCCGGTACAACAGCTTAGCATCAGCTCAGCAACCCCAGCAGTCCAAGTCGAGGCCCAGGTCCAGTTCAGCCCATCTAAACAGCCCGTCCAGAAGAGTTCAGCGCCTCACTTGCGTATCATCTACGCTAGGCCTGCGTAGATGAACAGTACCTCGACCAGCAGCCTTCGTCTTTGTCGCGATGAACCTGGGGTCCTGCTTTCTGCGACCAGCTACGGACAACGACCAGTGGGCACCCAAACGACCGGCGGCTCCAGCGGATGAATTCCAGCGAGCAACTTCCTGCGGCGGCGAGGTTCCCGGTGACGGCTGGTGGTGGATTCCGGCGAGCTTTCAGGAGGCGGTGATGGGGCTTCAACTTCGGACGATTTGCCAGCCCTCTGGCCAGCTCTCTGCTCCGGCGACGCGGCTCCTGCAACTATGATGGCGGAGCTCCCAGGTGACGTAACGGGGCTCACCGACGACGACGGCGAAGCTTTGGATTCCGGCGATGGTTTCAAGCTTCGGTCAGAGGAAGTCTATTTCAACCTCCGGGCAGCGAACGGCGAAGAACCAGGCCTTAGGGAACTCCAGGGAGCTCCAATCGATGACGGCGGCGGGACGGCAGCGGCGGACGGCGGCAGACGGCGAACTCCGTCTCTGATACCACTGTTAGGATCGTATACTTCCGTCTCCGGCTCAGGTCTTTCAACACACACTCTCACACACCACACTTAGGAGGAGGCTATAGCACACACTTATTTTTCTCTCCACTTAGACCTCTCTACACTCACACAAAGGAGGAAGAAGAAGTGAGCTCTGCTCTCTCACAACAAAGGATATACTCACGCAGGCTGCTCAACAAAGGGAGAAGCAAGGCTTCTATATAGTAGGCTGGCTGACAGATAGGAAGTCACATGTAAGACCAAGACAAATGGGTCACGGGTGAAGCTATACAAAAAGCCTCACATGATACATAGACAAGGAGTGCAGCGGACAGGAAGCAGAGAAGGGGCCAGCCAAGTGGATTGAGTCAACTACTCAAAATAGGTATATATTTGATCAGGATATATACCAAAGAAAAGGTATCCAAGGGAGAATAAAATAGAGTGTGCAAGCCTCAACAAATAAAGTGGAAGGGAGGCCTTGGTAGGACCAATACCTCCAACATATCCTACATAAAAACAATGTTAAACAGTGCCAAACAGTGTCAAATAGTGTCAAAACAATAAAATTTACCCCTTGGTAAGTTTATTTCCTTAATATGTGTGTAGGTCAAACCGGGAACATCTCAACGGGACGGAGGGAGTATTGTTCTTTCAATTAAAAAAAAAAGATTACACCTCATCCTGAGGGCCCCAACCACCTACCGGACAATTAGATGAGAGAATGTAAGTTGGAATTTAATCATAAGCTAACAAATAGAGAGTGTCGCTCTGATTCTGATACTTGCAGGAATCCTATGCATTTTTAGTAGAGGAATGTTTATTCCTTCCATTCAAAATCCGCCAACCTTTTCAGCTGAGATAAATTAGGATATTTCTAGTATTACAATAAAAAATACGAAGTATTATTATACTCATCAAATGTGACATGTGAGCTTTTATCTCCCATTCTATGACAGATGGGCACGTTAATAAATGTAAAAATCTGGTCAGCTCATTTATATCAAGATTACAGTATTCAATAGATACAACTAGTGTTCCATGCGTGGACCCTCGTTATTACAACTGCAGTCCAACAAGTTTACTTTACGGACACTTGCTTATCGGAGGGAAAAATAATTAAAATATTTAAGGGTATTATACTTTTGTTCACATGAACCAATAAGATTGATGTTGTTGAATTTTTTTTAAATCTAAATTAAAAATGATATAATGATTTGGACCAATCAAATGCATGGTAGGTATGGTACTCCATTTTTTAAATAGGTACCGGAGTAACGGAGTTGTCCCCAAACTTTAAAAGGGTGTGAGGTCCTTAAACTTGCATATGTAATTTAAATATCTCAAACTTTATATAAAAAGTTATTTTAATTAGCACCATGATCTTGTATTATTTTTTTCAAATATATTATTACTTGGTGTTAATTTCATAATTTAAAACATTTTAGCATTCATGGAATACAATTAGCATTCTAAACTTTCATTGTAAAATAAAGAGCATTACCCCCCCCCCCCCCCCCAAACTCTATAAAATTGCAATATTTTCAATTTGATATTTTAAATTATGCAACTAACATCATAAACTTTTGAAATGATGCACGACCATGGTGTTAAAATAACTTTTTATATAAAGTTTGGGATATTTAAATTACATATGAAAGTTTGGTGTGTTTATCTCACACCCCTTCAAAGTTTGGGGTATTTTAATTATTTTTCTCTATTGGAAATAATGGATAAAAATAATTTCAACCATTAGTGATTTGCTTGAAATAGTCCAAAGTATCAATTATCTCAAAAAAATCCTTTAACTATTGAAAAATCTTCTCAAAATACTCCACTTACTCATAAATATTACTATCATGCTACCATACAAATAAAATAGTACCGGTAAAAACAAATATACAAAAATACTTGTATACTCCGTATAATAATGGAATGGATCGGAGCGTTGGAGGAACTAACTAATAATTTTACACTTCTTATATAGCAAGTTGACCGTTTAAACGACACAAGACACCTATAAATGCATATGTACTAAGCTATTCAATTAAATTTCACACCAAAAGTCCAAACCCCGGCCAAAAACAACGTACGTAATTAAAGTTCTGATCCTTATATCTTTCTTCTCTTTATATCTTTCGATTGCTTTCAGTTGGCCCTAGCATTCTTTTCATGGATGCCATACCTGATCTAGTTATCCCTCTCCTCCCTGTCTTCTGCCTCATCTTCTTCTTCATATGGAAAATACTATATAGAAAGAGGCACCAAAGTTGTTACATTTTGGACTATCAATGTTTCAAGCCTTCAGACGACCGAATGCTCACCACAAAATTAAGTGGGGATCTGATTTGGAGAAACAAGACTCTTGGGCTGACTGAGTTGAAGTTTCTCTTGAAGTCCATCGTGAACGCGGGCCTTGGCGAGCGAACGTACGGGCCGAGGGTGGTTATCACCGGGCGGGAAGAGTCCCCGTCCCACGAGGATGCAATCTTGGAGATGGAGGAGTTTTTCTACTATACCATAGACAAGATCTTGAAGAGGCAATGCATCTCTCCCTCAGAGATAGATGTCTTAGTGGTGAATATCTCGATGTTGGCTACAATGCCATCGTTGTCGTCTCGAATCATCAACCACTACAAAATGAGACCGGATGTTAAGGTTTACAACCTTTCGGGTATGGGGTGTAGTGCTAGTCTCATATCGGTTAATTTGGTCGAAAACATCTTCAAAGCTCAAAAGAATTTGTATGCCCTTGTCTTGACGTCGGAGTCGTTAACCCCGAATTATTATGCGGGGAATGATAGATCCATGATCCTCACCAATTGTTTGTTTCGGTCGGGTGGATGTGCTATACTCTTGACCAACAAGGTGGCTTTGAAGCACAAAGCCATGTTCAAGTTGAAGTGTCTAGTGCGCACGCACCACGGTGCGAAAGACGAATCATACGGTTGTTGCATACAAAAGGAGGATGATCAAGGTCGGGTTGGGTTTTTCTTAGGAAAAACCCTCCCGAGGGCTGCAAGCCAAGCTTTTGAGGACAATCTTAAAACGATCGTCCCCAAGATCTTGCCAATCACCGAACTCATTCGCTATGCAATATTGTCATTCACCCGAAGAATGGTCCGCTCCTCGTCGAAAGGTGGACCCCACTCGGGGGTCAACTTCAAGACCGGAGTTGACCATTTCTGCATTCATACCGGAGGGAAAGCGGTGATCAATGGCATTGGTCAGAGCCTTAACTTGAGTGAGTATGACTTGGAGCCCGCGCGGATGACGCTACATCGATTTGGGAACACTTCGGCGGGCAGTCTTTGGTATGTGTTGTCCTACATGGAAGCTAAGAAGAGGCTAAGGAGAGGTGATAAGGTGTTCATGATTAGCTTTGGGGCTGGCTTTAAGTGCAATAGTTGTTTATGGGAAGTTGTTCGAGATTTGGAAGACACAAATGTGTGGGAAGATTGCATTAATAGCTATCCACCTAAAACCCTAATCAACCCTTTCATGGAAACGTTCGGGTGGCTCCAAAATGAAGATCCAGCCAGCCACATTCAGCCTGCCCGATGACTTTCATCTCCATTATTGAATATCCATTATTTTTATTTTTATTTTCATTTCTTTTCTGCTTATATATTATACATAATAGGCCACATATCAATTGATTTTCTCCTACTTCTATACATATAGTGTCGATGATACAATAATTTGAACTTTTACGTTCTTGTGGATTCATTTTGTAAAATTGTCCTAAACTTTCATGAGATCTTGATGTCATCTTGTGGTAGACTGGTAGTTATATAAATAATTAGGACTTTTGGATTAAAATTTGAGTACCATAATTGCATGCATTTAATCTAGAAGTGTGTCTAAAATTATACTCCGTATTATTTAATGTTATTACGTTAATATCGTTTCAAAAAAAATACCTTGGAATAGGTTTTATTTATTATTTAATTCAATTAATTGTATTTCAAATTTTTATGACTATATATATACTATATAGATCATACTTTAATTTATTTATTTCACGTGCTATTTGCACATGAGCTTAAATTTGCTTCTAAAATGGCTGTCAATATTATGTGACATAATATTTTATACGTAGCAAATAACAAGCTAGTGTCTGTAAAGCTAAGGCATGGTACTTAGTACGTAGTATTATGTATGTGCATTAATGCATTATAATGTTGTCGGGTTTTTACAAAATCAGCTTTGTATACTTGGTCAAACATTGTATTGTTTCCGATAAGTACTTATTATGGCTAGACAATAATATGTTTTATATATATACTAATGTATAAAAAAGTGATATTCAATGCGTCCTTGAAATACAAGTGTGATTTGTAGGGTATGAATAAATGGGTTGCTTCTACCTCACACACAAAAACTTGGCTAAATTAAATTGGAAATATGAAAAAATTATCTTCAATCTATAATGTTAGGGGAAAATGATCTGTTATGGTACTCATGATGTTGCTCATAAGTTCATAACACTAAATTATCTAGAACAAAAAAAATGGCTATTTTTTTTACTAATTTATTTAGAACAAAGAATGATCTAAATGGCACATTTAATGCTTCTATATCAATTAAATCTTGCTTATTAGCACCACGGCCATAAAAGCTTATGAGATGCAAATTAATTACGTACGAGTGATTGACCTAATTGGCTAATTCAATTCAATTTAATTTGGTTTCATTCATAACCAATCAATTCATAAGAATGTTCTGACTTCTTAGCCGATTTTGGAACTTCTGCAACATTAGTTCGTGGTTAGTTTCAGTACTGATCTTAGGATGCTTTTTTGCACTGAAATTTGCTGGTTTGGTCTGATCTGGTCTGGTCTGGTAAACGTCTAGTCTCTATGTATTTTATAACTATGGAAGTCTGGTCTGATCTAGTCTGGTCTGGGACTGAAAACCGTCCAAAAGAAAACATCCTTACTTGAATCATTTTACTCAGGTAATCAGCAACAACAATACCATATACTTGTATTAGTCGTATATACTATAGGCGAATTTAATGCTCCTTTTTAGACTTTTGGGTTAACTTTCAAAGCTAGGAGGTTAATTAAAAGTTGAAAATTACGAGGATTTACTGAAAACTAATGAGCTAAATAGACATTTGGCTGATTGAGTAAATGAAATTTTCCTTAAAATGTTACAGAAATAAAAACTTATGAGCATAATATAATTACAATTGCTTTATGTATAGCTAGGGTTGGGCATATGGATTTTGGTTCGGTTAATCCGGTGTTGGTTCGATTCGCTTTGGAATGGTTTGTTAGAATTATTACCAAACAAAAATCATAAGGAGTACTATTTTTTGTTAGGTTCACTGTATATAGTTGAGTTCAGTTCAGTTGAGATTTGTTATTTTATACGTAGTAATAACTAATAACATATGGAGTATAAAGGTTTTGTTGAATTTGTTTAGTTCAATTCAATTTTGTTCGATTTTTTTCAGTCTTAATTCAGTTCGATTTAATGTGGTCTGGAAGAAATATTAACTAAATCAAACCATGACGTTCAAAAAAAAAAAATTAAATCAAACCAAATTGGATATGATCCGATTTCGATTAAGTTTAGTTTATTTCGGTATGGTTTGAATCGATTAAACTAAACGGATATGCTCACTATCCGAATATGTATACCTATAGTCAATACATTGTGAAGTGAACATAGAATTTGTATCCATAGTAAACGTTTCTAATATAGGAACAGAACACGTGATGATGGGCATTTTTATTAGTTGGTACCAGCATTTTAAGTAAACGGTTTAATAAGCTCCATAACACATCCTACCCTATATAGTACGAATTCTGCTGTATATGTATTTATGGTGTCAGTGAAGGCAGCGGGGCGATTAATAGATTGGCAGCAAGCCAGCAAAGTCAAAATTGTACGTCAACTCCCATTCTATTTAATTGCACCATTTTGAGTATATTTGTCAGTGTTCCAAAGAGTTTAGGAAGCATAATATTACGTGCTTTTTATATGTTCTTGCCTTGTAGGATACTACACACTTCGCACATACTAACATACCGGCCTACAGGATCGGAGCAGAGTGAGAAGTTCAGAACACATTTTGAGGTGCCAAAAAGTACATCAAAAAGTAATAAAGTTTTGAAAATTAAGAAAATATATACATTAGGCTACTATTAGTCGTTGGAAGAAAAAAATGAGTTTGTATGTGCTGAAAATGTTGCACAATTGCTCAATCCTTCAAGTTTTGCAGACATGTTCCTTCTCCATAGATATCACCAAGCTATCATTCAGCCATTCATCACCCACTCTACTATGCAAATCCATTTTGGTAATTTTCATGACATAGAATTGAAGATCCTTTGGACTGAAGTAGGTGCAACATGTAAAACTAAAGCTAGCTCGATAAGGCAATATATCAAAGAGAATTCACGATTCATGCCCGTTTGAACCATTTCTTTGACACGATATTGCAAATCTTCAACCTCACAAAATTGACTTTGATTATGCAATATGTGAGCATCTCTCAAGTTGATACTTGACTACGAAATGATCTATAAAGAAAAAGTCGAAGTTAATACTTGAGTACGAAATGATCTATAAAGTAAAAGTAACCTATCTTTGTCAAATCGGGAAAGATAAGTTGGAAATTTGAATCAAAACATGCAATAGTAGCAAGTAACTCTATACTTCTCGAAAACGATTATCCATCTCCATGAACATATATAATGGAGAAGAATTAAAAAAAAAAGTCTCAAAAAACTAATCTAAATTAATAAGGTGATATAAAGACATACCAACTAACAATTGCACCTTGAAAGTGAACTAAATTAGTAATTGTAGTACACATCGCCTACTACAGCCACAAAACAGTACTTTTTCTTCCATATTAACATCGGGATCTTGTGATTTTCACAAAACGAAGTCAACATCTTTAAATACTCTCTCACCCATTATAGATATATATCATAATTCTTGTAATTGAACTTTCATTATTGTAAGGGACGTTTCTTCCAACTCGGGTCTCGATTTTACATTCACAAATGATGATAAACACCACTAACTAAAGTTCGGGGTCGGAAGCGGAGGCACTTGCCCCCCTAGGACCCCCCCTAGGTCCTCCACTGCCACTAAGGTCAACAAAGGGATGACTGGGCATCAACCTTCTACCAATTTCCGGCCAAATCACCTTGAATCCCCACAGAGGAGGAGCAATAGTTTGAATTTGAAGAATGGGGTTTCGGCCAGACCAAAAAATCGGCAGAGAAGGAGAAGGTTTAAATATGCGGAGTACTGATATCAAGAATGGTAACTTACCTTGCAAAGGAGATACACGGTTTATGGCGCAAAGGAAGGAAAGAATCCTCAGAGAGAAACCAATCGGTAAGTTCAAACCAATTGGGCCGGGTATAACAAGGTACATTGGGCTTATGGAAATTGGGGGCCAATACCAACACATTCTCCACCTTATTGGACCCTAGTGGTGTAGAGTCAAAACTCTAATACATACATGAGACTCATCATCGCTGGATTGCCTGAATGATAACAGAGACAAATTCAGACTAAAAGGGTAAGATCACCAGGCAACTTATCTGCAATCAATGTTTAACGTGCGTTTGCACGACAACAACTTTTCCACAGAGAGACATTTAGTGCTCATGTCAGCAGGATTAAACTCTGATAGAATTTTAATCAACTTGATATGACCTGCACTAAGAATATCACGTATAAAATGAAATCTAACATCTATATGCTTAGTTCTATCATGAAAACAGGGTTTTTGCACGGTTGAATAGCAGATTGACTAGCAGAAAAAACACAAATGTCCTGCTTAAGACTACCAATCTCCGTTAGGAGACGCTTAAGCCAAATGGCTTCCTTAAACGCTTCGGTAACGGCCACATACTAGGACTCAGTAGTGGATAAGGCAACTATGGGTTGAAGTTGAGACTTCCAACTAATGCACGACCCGCAAAGAGTAAACACATAAGAGGTAGTTGATTTCCTATTGTCTCTATCGTTACCAAAATTCGAATCCACATATCCACTCAACTTAACACCCTTAGAACCCCTAGTGAAACCCAACACGTGATTAATAGTAGATTTCAAGTACTTAAGAAACCACTTAAGAGCATTCTAATGGTCTAAACTAGGGTTAGACATATACCTACTCAAGCAACTAACAACATAGGCAATGTCAGATCTAGTACTCACCATTAGATACATCACAGACCCAATAGCATTGCAATAAGGCACATATTTCATTTTAGCAATTTCAGGTTCAGTCTTTGGAGACTGATCCTTGCTTAACACAAAGTGAGACACCATAGGGATAGCAACGGGAGTAGCAGAATGCTTGTTACTAGGTCTTTCATTGCAAAGTTCTCACTGAAACGCTTTTGCACACATTTAATGGCGTCACCCAAAGGACTAATAATCAACATATCATCCACATATATCAATAAAAATAGAGGCACAGAAGAAGTATTTTTAAAGTATAGGCACTGTTCTAAAAATCGGCCTAGGCAGCCTAGTCGGCTCTAACTGTAGAGGCCTAGTCGGCCTAGTCGGTCAAACAATCGGCCTAGTCGGTCAAAAAAATTGGCCTAGTCGTCCGCCTAGGCGCTAGGTGCCCCTCAACTGCCTAACTAGCGCCTAGCGAGTTTTAGAACAATGAGTATAGGCAATGGTCACATTCAGACTTATGGAATTCCACTGCCTAGGGGGCTGCTTCAGGTCATACAAGGTCTTGCTAAGCAAACACACATGATCACTCTTCATGGGATCCACAAAGCCCTCAGGCTGAGACATATAAATTTTCTTGTCCAAATCACGATGCAAGAAAGCAGTGGTGATGTCTATTTGCTTCATTTCCCAATCATTATGAGCAACAAAAGCAAGCATGATTCTAATTGTAGTAAATTTAACAACAGGAGCAAGGATTTGAGCATAATCAACACCTTCCTTTTGAGTAAATCCCTTAGCTACTAACCTAGTCTTATATCTAATGTCGTTAGGCTCTTCCTTAACCTTAAATAGCCATTTACAAGCAACAAAGTAACTATTGGGCGGTCTAGGAACTAACGTCCAAGTCTTATTCGCTCTCGGTGACTCCATCTCACTCTCCATGGCGCAAAGCCATTTAGCGGGCTCATTAGACTTAAGGGCCTCTTTATAGGTTCTAGATTCGTTAACTGATAAGTCCGTATTTCGACACGCATTTGATGCGTGTTGAGATTGAATTTTGATGGTTTTTCTAGCTTTCAGGTGTTAAAAGTCTCAATTTTAGCTCAAGTTATGTTTATCGGGTGTTGGTTCGAGTTTTATGTCGTTTGGAGTCAAAATCAGAAATTTAGAGTCAGCCACCGGCGCTTGAGGAGCAATCGGGACAAGTTGAGAAGAATTCGAGATTGATTTGAGAGCTTTGGTGGTCACCGGGAGGTTTACGATGAAGATTTGATGACAAAAGAGCTCTAGAATTGACTACGGGATCAAAAGAAGATGAATAGAGCTGGAAAACAGCGATCAGGATGACCTTCTGTCAATCGTTCAAGCATATCTATTTCTAGAAGCATCCAAAGGACACGATTCAAGTTTCATATGAAATCCAACTTCAAGGGATACAAATCATATGAAGACACCATTGCGAGAATCTGAGAGGAGCAAGGTAAAAACAGACGACGAAGTCAGATGATCTCTGTTGCGATTTCAGAATGCCACCTTCCACCATTGTTTTCATATCTCTTGCTTGGATGATTCAAATCCAATTCCACAAGTTGTGGTGGATAGAGGACTTCATTATCTACAACTTTCATTAAGGAAGTTTTGTGAAATTCGGACTTGAGAAATGGTGAAGAACACGATAGGCACGATGGTGCCTAGGAGGAGGCACGATCGTGCCTAGAAGGAGGTACGATCGTGCCTCAAAGTAAAAATTCGCGTGGAGCTACTAGAAGCCAGGCACGATCGTGCCTTTTTACGCGAATTTCAGTCCCACTTTGGCCAGAATTCATTAATTTCCCCCTTTTCTATAAATAAGGCCTTCATATTCCCCTTTTAGGGTTACGAAAATTACAGAGAGGCTTAGGGACGAATTTAACATCGTTTTTCTGCTATTTTCTCCAAGTCCCTGAGATTATTTGTAAGTTCATCTTTTTAATTAATGGCAATTAATTATATTCATCCTATTTCTATTGATTCTTCAATTATGAATTGTGAGTAGTTTAATTAGGGATTTGGGGTTGATGAAGGAGTTGATCATGATGTATGGCTAGATTCTTGATGGTTTAATTGCATGAATGTCATTTAATTTGTGTCTGAATAATTTAACTGATATCTTTTGTAACCTAGATTCGCGACTAGAATTACAATTGTTTGTAGAATAAGTTAAGAAAGATCTAATTTGTTCTAGGACACATTGACACACACTTAATCGTTCGCTAAGAGATTAGTAGCGATTAAGGGGCCGTAAGCTCGCTCGTCTTGGCAATAATTTAGGATTCTGTCGCATGAGAGATCAGTCTGGTCCCCTAAATTATTGTACTCTACGCTGCGAGAGCGGTAAGAACTTAGTAATGATTAGCTAGGCTCAATTAAATCAATTTCATGTTATTAGGCCTGATCTGCCAGAAATCTGGTTACCCCGGAATCAATCCCTGTTCCCTTCGTCGTTAATTAGAGAGAAACAAATCTTTTTATTTAATCGCTCATTCGCATTAGTTTAATTTTTCAAACCAACCAGCTCGCACATCGCATTTATTTTATTTATTTCTTTTAATCGCTGAATTTAGTTAATCTTTAATTACCTTTTGTCCGTCCCTGTGGAGACGATACTCGTACTTTCAACCACTTTTCTACAACTTTTTTAAGTGCGAGAAAACTCACATCAGTTTTTAGCGCCGTTGCCGGGGACGGTGTCAGTTTTAAGGGTTAATTAATTTCAGCGAAATGGTTTTTAGTTAGTTTTTTTTTAGTTTTCTGTATGATTTTTCTGTGCTAACCTTTCAGGTATATTAAAGAGGCATGAGATGAACTTATTCAGCTCATTCCTGGAGGAACACCCTACCATCAAACCTCCATGAAATATTCACCATATACGTCATGTCCTCCTTACACTCCCCCTCAATTTTACACACCTCATCAAAATTTCGCTCACATACAACAAAATTTTCAGCCTTACTATTCATACTCTCCAACCACATAACCATGTCTGCTTAAGAATGACATTTGTTACTTTTGTGGAGAAGCTCACTATTTATTTCTTTACCCCATTCCTCAATATGACCATTCTTACTGGGCAACTGCATACCCCACTTCGCATTCCCCACAACTCACAAACTCAAACCTTTCAGCCACTCCTACTTCCTTGCCAAGTAATGAGCCACATAATCAATTTGAGGAGGCGGACGATGCCTAAAATGCAGCAAACTCACCTCAGCCTGGAAGAAACATTCCAAAAGTTTATCC
This sequence comes from Cuscuta epithymum, assembly GCA_945859915.1. NCBI lineage: Eukaryota > Viridiplantae > Streptophyta > Magnoliopsida > Solanales > Convolvulaceae > Cuscuta > Cuscuta epithymum. Next base: position 840,330 of record CAMAPF010000150.1, on the reverse strand, counting down.
AAACGACTGCGGCAAATGAACAATTAATGCAGTCAAGATTTCAGACCATACAGAATCACTTGGATCAGCTGTTTAACACCCCATCTGAGGAATCCGAGAGATCCCATCCTAGCGACACAGAAGTCCGAGAGACCAATAGGGATGATCATGGCATTGAGCCAGACTGCGAAGGTGAGAGTATGATGGATGATACACTTCCTGATGCTTTTGAAGACCCACCTATGTTTGAAGATGAACAAGAAGATAGTAGTGTCGAGTTGTTTTTCTGAGAATACAGGAAAAAGTTTCAAACGGTACAAGCTGTAACTGATAAAGTCACATATCACTGTGATCTTCATACAGAAACTCCCGAGTCGTTTGATTTACCATTAGTCTCAACACCTGATGAGGGCATGAAGCAGATCAGTCATGATGATGGTTCTACGGAGATAGGTTTGGGTATTGAAGATGAGTTGGGAAAAGATGATCACACGTTCCAAGAGAGTGGGGGCAAGGTAGATGATGTTCATAATGAAGAAGTCCCGCTCCACAAGCAAGATTACCCCTCTTGTACACATGCACCGATCCACTCTTATGTGGCAGATTTGGATTTCTTTGATTCACTCCTTGATGATGATATTCCTTTTTATGTGAAGAATGACAACATCATCCGGGAAGATATTGATAAGAACGATGTTAACGAGAGTTGGGATGCCTTCATGGGGAGTGATACAGAGTCCAAAGGAGAGGTTGTGAATTTTCATGATATTTGTGAGGAAGAAGAAGACTATCTATGGTGCAGTTCGATTACAGTGTTGCTCTTACTCCTTGCTTTGAAACATCTTTTGAGCTTCCGGTGATACCTAGAGTAATCAAAGTTTTTACTCATGTTCTCTGTCCACCCAAAGAGGAATTGAGTTTCATCCTTCACTTCTGCGCTGATGAGGGTTATGAAGACCATATGCTACCTACGTGGACTGAAGAATTTAAAGATCCGCGACACCTAATGGAATTTGTTGAGAGGAAGCTGGAGACGTATAAGAGTTGTAGAAACTTCCCTAAGGCGCTGGTCAGTGCAGAACTAAATTGAGTCAAGTGATCATCGGCACATCATCCCCAAAGCAAGACTCTGAGCTGCAATAAAACAAAACACATAAACACAGAAAACCCCATTTTTTCAGGGGTTTTCTGAAAGCAAACAAGCAAAAACAAAAGCACAAAAATAAGCTTGGGTTGCCTCCCAAGAAGCGCTATTTTTAACGTTGTTTGCCCGACGCAACTACCTCATACGACTCTTATAATCGCCTGTTTGTAAATGATTGACTTGAGTTGAGTTGAGCACGTGTGACCCTTTCCTCTTTACCCCCTTGTGCATAATGCATTTTTGGTCATCGAGGGTGATGTGAGTTTTCTCGCACTTAAAATAGATCGTAATATAGTGGTGTAAGTACGAGTATCGTCTCCACAGGGACGGACAAAAGGGAATCAAGAATTAACTAAGTTCAGCGATTATAAATAAATAAAATAAATGTGTCGTGCGAGATTGGTTGGTTTAGAAAATTAAACTATTGCGAGTGAACGATAAAATAAAAAGATTGGTTTTTCTCTAATTAACGACGAAGGAAATAGGGATTTGATTCCAGGGTAACCAGATTTCTGACAGAACAGGCCTAATTACATGAAATTAATTTAATTGAGCCTAGCTAATCATTACTAAGTTCTTACCGCTCTCGCGGCGTAGAGTACAATAATTTAGGGGACCAGGCTTGTGACACCGCACCCGGATGTACTTGAATTTGGAATTTGCTATGTATTTGAATTTTCCTAGCGAATAAAATTCGTGTAATCGATTGGTATATTTAATTAATGCATGATAAATTAAATAATTTATCGGGTCCAGTATATGAGAATGGGCTACCAAATATTTAGTTGGGTCGTCGTGATAATTATAGAAGCCCACATAAAGTGCCAACTAAAGTTGGTAAAAAATATTTGGACAACCCGAGTGCTATTTTGGCCCAACCTACCAAAAATAGCTGGAATAATTGGGAGAAACTTCCTACACCCACTTGGGGTATTCTACACACTAATTAGACTCAAAAAAAATAAGGGAGAGGGACCACCCATTTTGGTTTGTGCGGATGATTGAGGGGAGAAGTCTCCAAGAGACAAACTCACACCCCATGTCCTATACTTGGACTTTTATTGGGATTGATTGGGTTGAGATAGAGCTACTCCTCTCCCATCCTATCATTGTTTCATACGAACAACCAAGAGAGAAGAGCTCAGGGAAAACTAAAGCTCTCAAAGCCATAGTTGGGGGAAACAACAAGAGAGGAAATCCAAGGAGAAAAGGATAGTTTTTGAGGTAAGAACTCAACAAATATCCTTTAACTAGTATTATTTTTGTATGATTTTTAAGAAGTCATATGATGGATCAAACATGAAGTTCTACACGTTTAAAAGTGTAGAATAATGTTATAAAGTGGTGGTATTTAACTTAGAAGAGTCGTGGAATCGATAGGAGTTGAAATCGCCAGAAACCGCCAAGTATAGGAGGCTGTTCGTAGCTGCAGACCACGAAAGCCGCCCACCTTTTGCAAAAGCCGCCCGGCTTTCGTCTGCTGGTTGGATTTTCCACTTCTAATCGGCTTAGAACGGGGATTGATCGGAGGGCTTAACAAAGGCAACTATTTCAGCACTTCATAAGGTGAGGATGGCTGACTATATTGCTTATAATCTTTGGGTTAATTTCGTAGGATTACCTAAAGTAAATAAATGTGATTTTCATGGATTATTAATGATTAATAATGCCTAAATGAAAATATTGTTGTCAATGAATAAAGGAGCATAATATACAAATTTAAGGATAAATTGTGTATGATTATGTAATATGAGCATATTGGCTTGATGAAGGGATTAGTTATAAATATTGTGTTGAAATATAACTATAACTTCATATAAGGATATATATGAGTGATTAAAGGTTATATTTTGTATATTGATATGAACTATATTTTCAATGGAAAATTAGTTTGGAAATTGTCTATATGACTATGAATTGAAAATGAGTTTTGTTGGAATTTATCCGACTAGTATTATGATACTAGTCGGGGTTTTGGAATGAAATATGTTAGAATTGATCCAAGGTTTGGATTGTAAATTGTTGAGCCTTAAGTAGTCTTAAGAGATACTAAGGTGGATAAGTGATGCTAGGGGTAGGCCTTAAGGGATACCCAAGATAAAGAGAATAATAAATTGATCCTAGGAATAGGATTGGCCTACGGGTGTATTCGGTAGCCTTTAAGGATTAGCCGATAGAGTATTGGTAACTAGTAAGGACCATGGCCCTTCCCGACTCTAGAGAGCGGGGTTGGATAGCATGGACTTACATCGTGATCACGGGTTAGGGTGGAATCCGAACCGGAGACCTTACGAGGCTCCCGACAGCGGTAACACATAAGATAGGACCCCGAATGGACCTTACCTTCCTACGGGACGATGGGTATGAGTTCAGGGGCGGGATGTTGGACTCCGGCCCGAGAGCCCGGTGAGGCCTCGGAGAGCGGTGACAAGTCTCGTAAAGGATGATAAGACCTACGGGCGGTGTCGTGCCAACGACGGGTATAATGAAATATATAAAATGGGCCGTGTGCCGGCAAATAAATAAATTTACTTATTATAGAGATAATAAGTGAGAAATATAAATTATTATTTATATTATGATATCACCCTATTTTGAGGGTCTTAGAAATTAAAACGTTGATTATACTTAGTATAGTTGTCATTGTACTTGTCAAATGCTTCCAAGTACTGACCTCCCCTTCACGGGGGAGGCCACCTCACAGTTTCAGGTAGGGAGTAAAGCTTGCTACCATCGCCCGTTGCTTCGGGGAGCTCAGGGAGAGAAGACGTGGTTCGTGCTTCCTCCGTTCTATTTTTAAAACATTAAATTAATGCTCATGGATATTATTTTGATTAATTATTTGGGGCTTGTACGCCCATGTTGCCGAAGTGTGGCATAAACACTTGTATTAAACGTTTCCGCTGATTTAAATGATTATTTTACATTATGTTTGTTTATGGATGTACTATTGTGAATGATATTCAAGACGCCTAGTATAGTATGGATGAGTTGGACTGCGGTTGACTATTCGTACTGTACGGCGGGTTGTTGACGTGTCCGGTAGGTCCGGGGCGTGACAAGGCTGATCTCTCATGCGACAGGATCCTAAATTATTGCCAAAACGAGTGAGCTTACGGCCCCTTAATCGCTACTAATCGATTAAGTGTGTGTGAATGTGTCCTAGAATAAATTAGATCTCTCTTAATTTATTCTATAAGCAATTTTAATTCTAGCGGCCGTTCTAGGTTACATGGCATATCAGTTAAATTATTCAAACACAAATTAAACAGCATTCATGCAATTAAACCGACAACAATCTAGCCATACATCATGATCAACCCCTTCGTCAATCCCAAATCCCTAATTAAACTACTCACAATTCATAATTGAAGAATCAATAGAATTGGGATGAATAGAATAAATTGTCATTAATTAAAAAGATGAACTTACAATTAATCCCAGAGTCTTGGAGTAAACAATGATAAAAACGCAAGTAAATTCGTCCCTAGGCCTCTCCGTAATGTTCGTAACACTTAAACAGGAGAAGGGAGACCTTATTTATAGAAAACAGATGAATTTGGGCTGAACTGGGACTAAAAAGAGGCTGAAATCCGCGTTTCGGGGGTACACACGATCGTGCGTACCCTGCGACGCACGATCGTGCGAACATGGCAGTGGCTCTTTTTCTTTCTCGCCTCAGACGCGCGATCGTGCGTTCCCCTACGCACGACGTGCGTCAAACTTCCGAATTTGACAAAACTTCCTTCATGAAAGTTGTAGATAATGAAGTCTTCTATCCACCCCAACTTGCGGAATTGGATTTGAATCGTCCAATCAAGAGATATAATCAAAACGGTGAAAGGTCTCATTCTGAAATCGTAGCAGAGATCGTCTGACTTAATCGTCTGTTTTCACCTTGATCCTCTCCGATTCTCGGAATGATGTCTCATATGATTTGTAGCCCTTGAAGTTGGAATTCATATACAACTTGAATGGTGTCCTTTGGATGATTCTACAAAGAGATATGCTTGAACGATTGACAGAAGGTCATCCTGATCGTCGTTTTCAAGCTTCATTCATCTTCTTTTGATCCCGAAGCCAATCCTAGAGCTCTTTTGTCATCAAATCATCATAGTAAACCTCCCGTTGACTTCCAAAACTCTCAAATCACTCTAGAATGCTTCTCAACTCGTCCCGATTTCTCCTCAAGCGCCGGTGCCGAACTCTAAAATCCGGATTTTGACTCCAAATGACACAAAACTCGAACCAACGCCTGGTAAACATAACTTGAGCTAAAATTGAGACTTGTAACACCTTAAAACTAGGAAAACCATCAAAAGACGATCTCAACACGCATCAAATGCGTGTCTAAATACGGACTTATCAGAGGGCGATGCCAAAGTTTAAGTGTGGGGGAGTGAATTGGGCATTCGGGCAGTAGTTGTTACATGTGATTATTAGAGTTAGCATGCGCAGGTGTTAGTTATATATTCATAGGAAAGTCATGTAAAATATTTTGAAAAGTTTTCTTTAAACTGTGTCTTTGTGACCTGGCTAGCGTTTTGACTATGCTCTTAGAACATCTTTGAAGTGTTTAGGCTTAAAATGCTTGCACTATAATCTAGTTGTTGAAAGGATGAAGACAATAGTCACCCATTGAGTAATTTCATAAATCATCCACCCCACTTGAAAAAATCCTTTAGGAGAAGCCACTTTGAGCCTAACCGTTTATTGTTTACCCAATTAATTGAGCTCCATAGCCAAATGTCCCGTGTTTCCTAACTCGTGAATATTTCTGACATAGTCCTTGTGTTTAGGGAACTAGAGGATTGATTTGCTAAGTTTAGGGAATTTTTGTAGGAGCCATTTTTGGCACTGTTCCTATGCCCCAAATGGGGTGTGGAGTCACTTTTTAGGAATTTGATACTTTCAAGGATTGCATTGTAGGCATGAATTCACTTTGAATAAATGAACTTTAATTGCTATTTTTCCTTGGTAAGGCCGAGATTAGAATGAGGTAATGTCTAGTAAAAATATGAAAATTGAAAAAATTAATTAATAGCTAGACCTCTTACCTTGCGAAAAAGAGAATGAGAGCCCCGGTAAAAAAGCGTACGTAAGTGTTCGCACAATAAGATGAGACTTGGGTATCTTTTGAAACAAATGGCGTTCTCGTACCAACATGACAAGGAAAACTGAACCTAATTAAATGAACTTGGAGGTAATTTCAAAAATTTGCTTTATTCCTTCGCGAACTTCAAGTATACGTCAAAGCACAAATGTGTTGTGGCGGTTTAGCTTAGTTGGACACCATGTCTACTCTTTACATTAGGGGTGGGCAAAAATACCGAACCGGCATGATACCGAACCGGACCGGTATGGTACCGGACCGATAAACGGGGTTTGAAACGGATCTCAAAATTTTTTGTCCCGAACCGGACCGAACCGGTTCCAAACAATGCCATGACCGGTTCTCATAAAATGAGAACCGGTACCGGACCGAACCGGACCGAAGTATGGTTTATTAAATTTGTACTACTATAGTTTATCTAAAATATATTAATTACCTCATCCGTCCCAAATTGATTTGTAAAGCCAACATTTTTTTGTCAAAGTTAATGTTAAGTTCTTGATAATTAATACAATTTTTAATAATTAAAATTTACATATTTAGAAACCACATTAAAATCTCTCTAAAGTTGCAAAATCCAAATTAAAATATACGAAGTACGGAGTAGTTTTTGTGAAAGATTAAATTAGAATATAATTAAAAAGTGAAATTCTAATTAAGTGAATAAAAAGAAATTGTTTGACCAAAAAAGATTGACTTTGCAAATCAATTTGAAACGAAGGTAGTATGATATATGAAAATTGATAAATTGTTTGGATTTTTTGGAGGATGGCTAAACTTGAATTTTTTCTTAAACACCTGGAAAAAGTGACATTGTTTGGTATTGATATGGCATGGTACCGTCCCGTTTGAAAATGGACCGTACCGAACGGGTTTGGGTCTAAGACCGAACCGTACCGAACCGTTTCAATAGTAACGGTACGGGTACGGGTTCAGCCATATATTGGACCGGACCGGACCGTGCCCACCCCTACTTTACATAGGTTTAAATGATTTTTCCTAAATTGTGGCCTACTAAGTTCTCCGATCCTAAGGATAGCCCCAAAATTTCTAAATGCATTAAGTCTTTGTTAGGATGTTCCAAACTCTCAAGAAAGGGACTGCTTATTATCATTCACCATTCACCACCGCCTTCACAAGTCCTTCTGATCGGTAGCTAGTTTATTAGTGCTTGCTGTCACTACTTTGAGGATGTTGTGAATAATTTTCTCAAATATTTTAGCTTGAATACAAAGATGTAGTTTATGGAAGAATTTTCTTGATTTAGTCTGTCTGTTCTGTGAATATCCCTTTAACTACATGTGCATGCTAATTGTTTTAATTCCTTGTGGTGATTATCGTAAGTCTCGTTGTTCAGTTTGCTTGAGGACAAGCAAAAGCTTAATTGTGGGGGAATTTGATAGGCCCGTATTTCAACACGCATTTGATGCGTGTTGAGATTGGCTTTTGATGGTTTTTCTAGCTTTGAGGTGTTACAAATCTCAATTTTAGCTCAAGTTATGTTTATCGGGCGTTGGTTCAAGTTTTATGCCGTTTGAAGTCAATATAAGGAATTTAGAGTCCGGAACCGGCACTTGAGGAGCAATCGGGTCGAGTTGAGAAGCATTCGAGATTGATTTGAGAGCTTTGGAGGTCACCGGGAGGTTTACGATGAAGATTTGATGACAAAAGAGCTCTTGAATTGACTACGTGATCAAAATAAGATGAATAGAGCTAGAAAACGGCGATCAGGATGTCCTTCTGTCAATCGTTCAAGCATATCTCTTTGTAGAAGCATCCAAAGGACACGATTCAAGTTGCATATGAAAGCTAACTTCAAGGGATACAAATCATATAAAGACACCATTTCAAGAATCGGAGAGAAGCAAGGTGAAAACAGACGATGAAGTCAGATTATCTCTGTTGCGATTTCAGAATGCCACCTTCCACCATTGTTTTCATATCTCTTGATTGGATGATTCAAATCCAATTCCGCAAGTTGTGGTGGATAGAGGACTTCATTATCTAAAGCTTTCATGAAGTATTGTCAAATTCGGACTTGAGAAACGGTAAATAACAGGCTAGGCAAGACCGTGCCTAGAAGGAGGCACGATCGTGTCTCAAAGTAAAAATTCGCGTGGAGCTACTGGAAGCCTGGCACGATCATGCTGGACTTGAGAAATGCACTCTCATCCAGATGTCTCATTTTTCTGGGGCTCCAACATGCTTCTCATACTCACCTACGTGTAGAAAAACTACACGCTCAACAATGATGCATGATGCTTCTCATAAATTTGACATCTATGATGATAATATGCAATATGTTTTACTGACATGTTTTAAATGTTTAAACAAACTGTATTGATGCATGTCATACTTACAAATATAAACCTGTTGGACAAAAATGGCATTTTTGTACAAAAAAGTTGTTATCCAAACGTCTACAATGTTAAAGTACACAAACTAGAAAATCTAAGGGATTTTTAAAGATTGTAAAAGTTATAGACCTTTTGAAATATGAAAATAATACATAACACTAAAAAAATCAACCTATAACTACTATTACATACTAACTTTTTGGGAGGCTCCCTATAAGAGTGGTCCTCGGTGCCAAGCACCTATTGCATCCCTAAAAGACGGCCCTGGTCGGAAGGATTAGAAGAATAAACTTGTTGGTATTCAAATTCTGCCTGAAGACCCACTCCTACATTCTCTCATGTCTTCTAAGTTTTCTTTAGTTTGGATCCTAGGCCTAGGCTCACTGCCCATCGAACTATATACAGTGTGGGGAATAAGCTATTAATTTGTTTTACTCCATGCATGGGTGAAATGTGTAAGGGAAATCGAATGGAGGCAACTTTTGTTTCATTATCTCATTATTATATCAAGTGCCTCACTGCATGATTTTGCCTAGCTAGTGTCCAAGAGTGTTTTGGTTAGTGTCCTATACGTGCCACGTGTCCTTGATGATTTTAGTATGTAACACACGTATTTTAGTTTAGCATATTGCTTTCCATGCCACTAACCTCTTTTAATTTGTTTTAACTTTTAACTAGTTTAGTTTATAATTAACTTTTATTTATATATTTGATAACTATTTTATCTAATTATCCGTAAATTTAAACTTGTACAACTTTTCATATATTTACAATTTGAAGTATTTTTCTTTATATCTTTTGAATTGGATGAGGTAACTTATACAAAATCGGCTAGATCGGATTTTGGGGTGTTACAGGCTAAAAATATGACGATTTTTAAGTAGGATCGAATCTGGAGGTCTATGATTGATACCTTTGATTAGAAAATTGTCTGGTCAGTTCTGCACAGGTTGTCCGTCAGAGGGGGGCGGTTGGGATTGTGGTGTATGTAGGGGACCAATAGATGGGGCGACTGGATTGGGGGTGCTTGAGGGAGGCAATTTCTGGATCGAATTCTGAGCAAGGAAGAAGAGAGATCGACGATTCTCCCCCTCTTCTGAAACGCCGCCCTGGAGCGATCGAGGCGTTAGGATTTGAAAGATGATACTTCAAGAATACTAGCAAAAAGAAGCTTGGAGTATTTGTCAATTATTTTACTTTTTATGATCTTACGTTCACGGTAAGTTTAATTTGTTTATGTTGCTCTGTTTTTTGTTGATGTTTTTAGTTTGAGGTCTACAATTAGGAATGACATTTCTGCTAGATATTATGTCGTTAGAAGGATCTATATGACCATTGATTGTTGTGTCACACCCATTTGGTGGATAGCAATTCGTATTGCTCTTTCAGGACTAATCGTTGTTGATAGTGCTAGTTGGTTACATATAATTGTTGTCAGTGATGGTCTAATTAAAATAAGTGGGTTTTCCTTTCGGAAAATAAAGCTGGACAGAAAAGTGACCTTTTATCTCCATCCAATCAGTCAATCTGTCCCAACCCGTTGCACTTTCTCTTTTCTCCCCTTCACCGATTTTCTATAGCCATTGTTGTGCCAACTCGTTGGTCTGCCTCACCGCGCCTCGCCGCCACGTCGCGCCTCGACTCATCGCGCCTCGCCGCACCTAGCCGCCTCTACCCCATGCCATGCCTCGCCGCCTCTTTACCATGCCTCGCCACATCTCGTCGGATGGCGACCAACAATCATCCAGATCTGGGAGAAATGGTGGGTTGCGTCGGGGCTGGAGCTTGGGAGCGTGGCTGGGGGCCAATCATGGATTGTGGAGCATTGCTAGTGGTGGATTAGAGGCTGGGCGTGACAGGGGCACAACTAGGGTGTTGGGGCGTGGGGATGGGAAGGGGAAGTCACCGTTTTCATAAAAATCATTGTTTCGTCAGGAAATGTCGTAGGAACATTTTTCGACGATCACAGTGACATGTTTCACGGTATTAGTGACACTGGCAGTGACGACAGTGACACAAGCGATGACCACAGAGACACCTGACAGTGACATGAAATGTGAAAGTGAGATAATTATTTCCAAATGTACAATCTTATTAGTCACACTTTTGTCCTTTTGTAGAAATAGTCAGGTGTTTTGAAATTGACTTTTATTTAATACTCCCTCCGTCCCACTAACAATGGGACAAGAGAAAGTAACACGCAAATTAATAAAAAGTGGTGTATGTAGTTGATATTGAATTGATAAAGTAAGAATAAAGTAGGAATGATTTAGAGCCACACAATCCTTACCACATTTGGTATGAGACAATCTTAGTGGGACAGACTGAAAAGATAAAATGAGACAATCTTAGCGGGACGGATGTAGTACTACATAATATTCAATGAAAAAACTTAAGGAAATTGACTTTCTAGGATATTTTCTTTTGGACTGTTTTCAATCTCAGACCAGATCAGACTTGATCTGACCTGACCTGACCAGATCTGACTTCCATAGTTATAAATACACATAGACCAGGTACTAACAGACCAGACCGGTTCAGACCAGATCAAACCAAATCATACCATACCAGACCTGGACCTGATCAACAAATTTCAAATCAACATGGTTAAATATTTTTGTTTAACCTTGTTTTGAGAAAAAACTCATATCAGCTGCGTGCCTTCGCCACCTCATCGAAGGATCATTGCTACAGAACCTCCGGTGTTTCCTTTTATTTTACTCCAAAGTCTCACGAACTACTGGATGTACAGCTGAAAGAAGAGTGTAAATTAATCAACTCAATTTAATGATGGAAAAGAGAATTGAAGGTAACGAGTTCAGGCTACTGCTCTCGTGCCCCTCCGGTATTTCCCCTTCTCAGGTATATGGCTTAACTTTCAACTATCGGCATTTCTATTTTTGTTAGACGAATTTTTCAGTCTGCTGATTTTGAACAAATGAAGATGTCCGTGGCTTTTGAACCATTGTACGATAGGACTCCGCATCGAGATCATTCACTGGAGAGCTCCATTTCGGAGGTTATATTAGCATTTCATCGTTTCTGATCTATTCTACCTTTATGAACCGGACATAGTTGTGCTGTATATTTTGTGAATATTAACCAATGTGGTATTACCAGGATAAGAAATCAGCTAGAAGTACTTTCTAAGATGGAACTCCATATCTGAACAATGTTATACCTTCTTTCTTAGCTTGTTTTCTTTAGTATTCATGTGTTGTGTTTATAATTATATATACATAAGTTCTTGATTGCTTATATTGAGCATTTGAATCAAATATTACAAAAATTGAACTAAAAATCATTAGTTTTACTTTTACCGTATTTTACAGTATTTAGTATTCATTAGTTTTATCTAGTTAAGTGCGCAAAACAGGACCATTTGTTTTATTTGTCTCATGCTAAACATTGTTCCTTAATGTTCTTTTTCAATAACCACACAGATAGTGTATGTCATACTGAGGTAATGTCTTGCCTGTTCTTGGTTGTTTTTGTTTTTGGTTAGGTATGGGACCAAAGAGTTCAGCAAAGCCCATCATTGTTCAATGGTCTAAAGTTCAGGGTATGCAGCTACTGGCTTCTATGGTTTGCAAATTGCAGATATTGCAGTTTAGGGAACATACTTGATTTGTTTTATCAATTGTCTGGTGTGTCACATTTTTTCAAAAACTATGAATGTCATCTAGTACGTCTGCTTTTTAATTTTGCAAATGCAATTTCCTCTTGGGGAACAGTGGTGGTCTAGACTAAAAGACTTTGACATCCTGAATTGAGAACCTTAGATTTTGTTAGATTGTTACTATCAGAACGTTTCCATTAATGGATTGGGAACCATAGATTTCTTTTGAAAAGTACTTATTCTTTCAGTATGGAGGACACACTTTCAGTTCTGTCAGTGATTCTCAGCAAGAGCCCCATGTTTGCCTTCATCTTGGTCTGACGGATTATAGGTTCTCAATGTCTCTCCCCTCTATTTATTCGCTGGAAGCCTGTAATGGATATTTTTTTTGTTGCTTATTTCTAGAAGGGTAACAATGGATTAGGCCTCTTTCTATTCATGTCCAATTGGATGTTCTTTTACATTTAAGAGTTATTGAAATGTGCAATTTTTCTTTTGCCCCTTTAGTCAACATAAGAAACCATGAAAGGGGTTATCTTACAAAAGTATAACCTTATCTTTGCAGGACATTTGTGGGCACCAACTTAAGTCCTTTGTGGGAAAAATTTCTTGTTCAATCTGAAGGTAAATATGAAATGTAAAACATTTTTTGTATTGTTTTGAAAGGTAAAAGATAGGATTATTAGCTTATTTTATCCCAAATTATCATCAAATTCACAAATCTATCCCACACTTTCATTTTTATCAAAAATAAAAGACTCAAACTTCATGTTTTCAACAATTATGCTTTTCTTTTTTGTTTTTTCAAAATTACACATTTTTATCAATACCAATAAGATATAAGCAATACAGTTTTGTAAGCTTAAAACTAGAAAGAAGTGAAAAATATGAAATATAAATATAATTTTCTTCTTAATTTTTACGAATTCATCCATTGAAGGTGTAATTGTGAAAAAAGTTGAAGTTTGAGACTTTTTTTTAATAAAAGTGAAAGTATGGGATAGATTTGTGAATTTCATGATAGTTGGAGATATATTTAGCTAATAATCCTAAAAGATACTACCTGCGTCCCCAAAAAAGGTTTTGGTCAATGTACAACTTTTTAGTTTTGGTATTGTACAACTGTCTTTAATCATGAATCATACTTTTGAAAAAATTTATTAATGATAAATTTTCATACTTCGGTCAAGCATCCCCATGTTACTTATTCAAGAGATGTCGCATTTCATGCTTAATCTTCACTGGACAAGTCATTTCTCTGCTGCACATGAGTTTGCGCAATGAGAGGAAGTGGTCCAGTTCAGCTGGTCACCGACTCACTCTCCCTTACGGGAGGTCTCGGGTTCAAAACTCAATGGAGTGAGTTTCAGCCCTGATTACTCCAGGCTCCCCAGCCCCCCTCCCCCAAATGCCCCCTGGAGTAATGAAAAAAAAAGAGTTTGGGCAATAATGTTATTATATTATCATAAAATGCTGATATGTTCTAAAAACAAGTCCTTGCTTCATTTTAGATGATTGTTGGCAGTGTCAGCACACATCGAGTCCTCTTGGCAATGGAGCAGTTGTTGAGACGTCTGACAAAAAGATACTTGTGCTTAGAAGAAGTAATAATGTGGGAGAATTTCCAGGATATTTTGTTTTCCCAGGTGGCCACCCAGAGGTATATGAAATCCTCTTGTGCCATAACTAATTAGTGTTGGAAAGCCCCTTTAGATTCTCAGTCTTACAGTCATGTTCTATTTTTGAACATTCAAGCATAGCTTGCCATGTTCTCTACAGTGTAATGCTATATATACTTGGAAATCGTTGATTACACACTAAATACTAACTGAAATGCTCCCCTATGTGTATTAGCTAGCTGCACTTTATATATTTATCTATGTTTGTCGAATCATTAAACGAAATTTGCTACTTACTAGCCCAATGAGGTCGGAGTGACATGCCATAAGAATGACACAGAGCTGAATCCCAGTGAGATAATAAACAGAAAAGTTTCTCAAGAAATGTTTGATAGCATTGTCCGTGAGGTCGTTGAGGAAACTGGAGTTCCTGCAGTTAATCTAGTATGTAGAACCTCTCTTTTTTTCTTGTTTTTTTTTAATTTTGTTCCTGATTTTTTTGTTATTTTAAAAAATGCAGTCCGCTCCAATATTTATTGGCGTATCGCAGAGGCTGATGAATGTTCGACCAACTGCTTTTTTCTTCATAAAATGCAACCTTCAGGTGAATGAAATTCAGAATCTGTACAGCAATGCGGAAGATAGTTTTGAATCGACCCAACTGCTGGCGGTTTCAATGGTGAGTTTGTTTCCCTATGTGGTGTTTCGTCATACATCTCAAACTTACTCTGATTGTCATATCTCTGAAGTAATATTTTTCATTTATTGACTTTTGTTTTTTCATGGATTGATCAGAGCGATATGGAGAGTATGGCATATAAAATGCCAGGCTGCCATAGAGGAGGGCTCGAATTGTACAAATTAATGTACAAACCATGAAAGGAGAACCACAGATTCATTTTCTGTAATGCAGGTGCCCGGGATCTTTGGCCCGAGTAGTCTTGTGGTTCTGAAGTTAATGATCTGGTAAACCTCCGTTGACTTTCCTTAGAGGATTTAAATTAATGACTTATGAGAACTTATTATTCATGTGTTCGGAATGCGTTGAACATCTCCAGAAGGTTACCACATTCACTTGAACTGGTTTGTTAGAATGCTTACCTTGAAGGCAATTGTAACTGTAACAAAGACACAGAGATACTGAAACAAGCCTTATTTCTTTGGTCATTTTTATGTAGCTTGAAATCCCTTACCTGGGAGTATTTATCTAAAAAAAATACAATAAATAATCACAAAAGATACATTTGTTTGGACCGTTTGGTCTATATACATATATCAGTGTTTGTGTGCCTTTTATGAACTTCTAACCACGCCAGTTCAGCAATTCAAATTTTGTTTTATTATTAATAATCATAATGCTGGTTGGCTTCTCTATTTGAAATGGTCTTGCGTTCTCAACAGGTCTAACATGAATTGATAACTCTGTGTCTTCAAGCCCGTTTGGTTGGCATAATGCTTATGAGCATTAATACTTAAAACATTGCCAAGACCAAAATAAATACTATCTATCTTTCAATTTAGTTGTTTGGTTGAATATAGAATTTGATGAAATTCAATAGATTCGACTATTTTAACCAAATAACTTACAAACAAGTTGTGTGCGGTATTGGTAGGCATGGAGCCAAGCCGGGCCTAGGCCCGGTCGGGCCTTTTGTGTTTGGGGGAAGGCCCGGGACCGGCCCGGGTTGCCATTGGGTCCGGGTCGGGCCGGGCCTCGGGCCACTTTGCATTTTTTTTCCTTTTTCTAATTAACCCCCGACCCTCCCCCCTCACCCCCCAAACCACCGCAAATGGCCCAAAATACCCAGCCCAACTTGGGTTTAAAAAAAATTGAAAAAATAAAATAAAAAATAATAATAAAGCCCGAACGGGGCCCGGCCCGGCCGGTTCCATATTCAGCTGACCCGAGCCCGCCCTTCCCTAACCAGCGGGCCAGGCCTACCCAAACCGGATTGTAGCGGGTCACCGGGCCGGGCCGGGCCGGGTCCAAACAGTACCGGTCCCAGGCCGGGCGGCCCGACCCGAGTCCAAGACTAGGTATTGGTTGGTATAAGGAAATGCTTAACAATTGCATACTCCAGTCCATATGTTCCAATTTTGTAATACACTTTTTTGGTTCAAAAATGTGAAAGCTTTTCTAAATTGAATAGCACTAACTTTTTTACTCGTAATTTCCTTATCAATCATTTAAAACTGTGTAACTCAAATGCAACTTACATTTACGTTCAGGAACTGTGGAGCATATATCGTGCAAGTCTGTTAATCCCATAGTCATGTTATCATAAGATCGGTGCTAAGTTTTCATGTACTTGCAGTCTTGCATATCAAAAGAATACACAAGTATAATATATTCTGTAATAAATTTGGAAAATTTCTAAAATAGGAGTAAAAATATGCAAAATTAAAAAAAAGTTTCATCCTCCCCCAAATGGGAGTATTTGTTACCCGGAAGTGTTATTGTAAACATGTAGACCAACAAATACATGACCTAGGATGTTTTTTGGGATTGAAATTTGCTGGTCTGATTTGAACTGGTCTGGTTTGAACTTTTTTGTTCTATTAAATATCTTGTGTTTGTGTATTTTATAACTATGAATGTCTGATCTGGTCTGTTTAAGTCTGATCTGATCTTGACCGAAAGTAGTCCAAAAGAAAATATCCCTAATGCGTCAATTGTCATTTATACTTTGAGTGCCTCCATTACATAATATTGAGAATAACATTGAAGTTCATTTCTGTTGTAAAATCATGGGAATTACATGTGTGAATTATTCATCCTTGTAATGAGCCTAGTCATCAAATTTCAATCCTTGTAATCAGGACACTAATCTAGTGTCAATCCTTGTAACCTAGTTAGAACAGATGGCTCTGTTTGTTATTGCCACCAAATTTGTAGAGTCATCCTTTAGATGACTAATCATCAAGATCAACCACTATAAATAGGAGCTTGATGAAGCCTTGTAAAGCAATTCAGAGAACTCAGAAATTTCAGAGATTAAGAAGAAGTTATTCAGAGCTTATTTATAATATATCTATCTCTTAAATTTAGTCTTCATCTTTTCATTTCACAACACGTTATCAGCACGAATCTGCTCAAAATTCTCCAAGAAATCAGCTCAAATTTATCACCAATCATCATCTCCTGCAGGTATTAACATTAATACGGAGTATTATCTTATCTTCTTTAATCTTGAGCAAATCATGCATGCATGCATGATAAACGCGTATTCAAACTTTGAAAGTAAGCTTTTTCCAAATAATTAAAATCATACATATGATTGTACTGAAAGAATTAAAGTAAGCGTACCGTTTAAGGCTTCATCAAGACGTTTTTCTCTTGATACATAACTCCGTCTTGTAAAATGATAGCTTAAGAATAATACTAAATGACTTAAGAGATTATACTTCATACTTGATATATAGCAACGTAGGAGATTGTGTAATGGAGTAGTAAACAAAAGAAAGATAGTGGAAGGGGTAAACCGAGTAAAGAGATAAAGGAGAAATGGTCTGAATATAAAGATGAAGTTATTGCTGAAGTTAAATAAATGCAAGTCACGGATATGATTTGATAATATAAATTAAAATATTGTAATGACAAAACTAGAGTGTTGTTTTTAGGTTCTAGACTATTCAAATATCAACTAGATATTACGGATTGATACATGTGATATTAAAATGGTCAGACTTCCTGCAATAGCAAGTAGGCTATATCAGTCTGAATAAATTTGTCTTGCCTCGTATTAATAGTTAGACTCACGGGCAGTATAAAAACAAAATCGACCGTTTGGTTGAATGCTAAAAGTAAATCAAGTATATACAACACTCTTTGAATTGAAGTGGCGGAAATATGGACTACATTTTTTTTACAATATTTGAATGAATAAATATGTTTTAAAATTAAAGAGTACGTAGAAGAGAGAATATCAATTAGACAAAATAAAACTTCGTTCATACTCCCGGTAAAATACTATATTCAATTATATCATTTGATATAATCTCTATAATGTATACTAACTAAATTTAATTAAATTTTGTAGTATATTATGGCAAATAGTAGTAAAAGAGAGTTCGACGTTCTTGATCTATCTGGTCAAAAATATTTGGAATGGAAAGTCGATGCTCTGGCACATCTTAAGGCTAATGGTTTAGAAGATACAATTGAAGCCAATAATCTATCATCTTCTCAAGATAAAGCGAAAGCTATCATTTTCCTCCGTCACCACCTCCATGAAAGTCTCAAATCTGAATATCTTTTGGTTGATGATCCAAAAGAATTATGGGACAATTTACAAGAGAGGTATGGCCACCAACAAAAGGTACTTTTGCCAAAAGCTCAGTATGACTGGATCAATTTAAGATTCCAGGATTTTAAATCAATCAGTGACTATAATTCTGCCATGTTCCAAATAACATCTAAACTAAAGTTATGCGGACAAAAAGTCACTGATGCTGATATGTTGGAGAAAACCTTTTCTACAATGCATATTTCTAATATGCTGCTACAGCAGCAATATAGAGAAAAAGGTTTTAAAAAATACTCCGACTTAATATTAGTATTATTGGTAGCTGAGCAAAATAATGACCTTTTGATGAAAAATCACAATTTGAGACCCACTGGTTCTAGTCCTTCTATTTATGGTCCATCTGGCCATAATTTAGCCATTGAATCAAATGCAACACACAGTGGCAGTAGAAGACATTTTAAACGTGGGCATTTTAAGGATCATAATAACAAGTCCAATCGAGGATATAAACGGGTCGATAGACCGGATTACAAGGGCAAGGGCAAACAAAACGCCCATCAAATAAATCGCCCTACAAAAACCTCGGTGAAAACGACTTGTTACAAATGTGGCATGACGGGACACTGGGCTAACAAATGCCGTACTACAAAGCATCTTGTGGAGTTATTTCAAGCTTCCATGAATTTAAACAAAGGCAAAAATGTGGAAGCGAATTATGTCAATGACACAACTCCATCTCTGCCAAAATTTGATGTGTCCGACTTCTTCATGGATGATAGCATAATGGATGATGCATTTGTCACTGATCAAAATAACACAAAATAAATTATAAGACTTTTATGTCATCGTGTACTTTTTCTTTAGGTTACCTTTATGTTGTTTTCATAAATAATGATGTAATATATGTACTTTAATGTTATATATGATGCATAATTTGTGTTACTTGCATATCAAACTTATGCTTATTTATATATTGAAGATATGGATCACTCAAGTGATAAAGAGCTATGTCTGATAGACAGCGCCACAACGCACACCATTTTGAGGATTAAAATCTATTTTTCTCAAATGACTTTAGTTGAAGCTAAAGTCAATACAATATCAGGTGTTGCGAAGCTCATTGAAGGTTCTGGGAAAGCATATGTGATGCTCCCTAATGGGACAAAATTACTTATAAATGACGCTTTATACTCCAGCAAATCGCGGAGAAATTTATTAAGCTTTAAAGATATGCGTCAAAATGGTTATCACATAGAAACCATGAATGAAAACCAAAAGGAATATCTTTGTCTAACGACAACTAAATCTGGCACTAAATGTATTTGTGAAAAAATGCCAGCATATTCCTCAGGACTATATTTCACTCATATTAGTCCATTCGAAATAAATTTGGTTTCTAACGCAAAGTTAGATGATTAGAAAACATTCATGTTGTGGCATGACCGTTTAGGTCACCCAGGCCATGTAATGATGCATAAAATCATTAAGACTTCACTTGGACACCCATTAAAGAATATAAGGGTTCCAATATCAAGGGATTTTCCTTGTAAGGCCTGTTCTCTTGGCAAAATGATCATCAGGCCTTCTATGAACAAAATTGCAACTGAATCACCTGCATTTTTAGAAAGGATTCAAGGAGATATTTGTGGGCCGATAGCCCCGCCATGTGGACCATTTCGATATTTTATGGTGTTGATTGATGCTTCAACACGTTGGTCACATGTTAGTCTTTTATCGACTAGAAATTTAGCATTCGCTAAACTCCTTGCTCAAATTATACGATTAAGAGCTCATTTCCCGGATCATTCTATAAAGAGAATCCGACTTGATAATGCAGGAGAATTTACTTCCCAATCATTTAACGACTATTGTATGTCGATTGGGATTGATGTGGAGCACCCTGTTGCTCATATCCATACACAAAATGGTCTTGCTGAATCTTTGATTAAACGATTACAATTAATCGCTAGACCATTATTAATGAAGTGTAATTTACCTTCATCAGCTTGGGGGCATGCTATTTTGCATGCAGCAAATTTAATTCGGCTTAGACCGACTGCATATCATGAATATTCCCCAATGCAATTAGTTACTGGACAAGAGCCAAACTTAGCACACATAAAAATATTTGGTTGTGCTGTTTATGTTCCGATTGCTCCACCTCATCGTACAAAAATGGGTCCTCAAAGAAGGTTGGGAATTTATGTTGGATTTGAATCTCCCTCAATAATAAAATATCTTGAACCGATGACCGGTGACTTATTCACCGCACGGTTCGCTGACTGTCATTTCAATGAGACAGTATTCCCAACCTTAGGGGGAGAAACCAATAAATCAGACCCAAGTACGAAAGAAATAACATGGAATGCAACAGGATTATCACACCTTGATTCTAGATCAAATATATGTGAGCAAGAGGTGCAAAAGATAATCCATTTACAAAATGTTGCAAATCAATTGCCTGATGCATTCACAGACACAAAGAAAGTGACAAAGTCACATATTCCTGCTATAAATGCCCCTGCTAGAATTGAAATTCCAGCTGAGAATTCTGAAAAATCTCTCGCAAACGATTCTTCTATACGCAAAAAGCGTGGCAGGCCACTTGGATCAAAAGACATAAAACCAAGAAAGACTAAAAGGCAGGAATTGATCTGTGATGCCAAAGATGTTCATCCTTCTGAACAAGAAAATGAACAATTTGAAAATACTGGCATAGAAAATGATATTGACAAAACAAACATCTCAAATAATGATTCAACTTCCTTAAATGAGGAAGATATTCCAGATACTGATAGAAACGTTGAAAATTATGAAATTTCAATAAACTACGTTTCTACTGGAATGCAATGGAATCGAAAAGATATTGATATTAATGAGATATTTGTCTATGCCGTTGCCACAAATGTTATGAATGAAAACAATGACAATGAGCCAACATCAATTGAAGAATGTCGGAAACGACACGATTGGCCAAAATCGAATGAAGCTATTCATGCGGAATTAAAATCACTTGAGAAACGTGATGTTTTTGGACCGATAGTCCCTACGCCAAAAGGCGTAAAACCTGTGGGTTTTAAATGGGTATTTGTGCGTAAACGCAATGAGAAAAATGAAATTGTTAGATATAAAGCCCGACTTGTTGCCCAAGGTTTTTCTCAAATGCCGGGAATCGATTATGAAGAAACCTATTCTCCAGTAGTTGATACAACTACATTAAGGTTTCTCATTGGCATGTCTGTTTTTGAAAGGCTGCAAATGCGCCTAATGGATGTAGTGACCGCATATTTATACGGTTCACTTGATACAGACATTTATATGAAAGTTCCCGGTGGATTTAAAATGCCTGAAGCTTATAGCTCGAAACCTCGAGACATGTTTTCCATTAAATTACAAAAGTCATTGTATGGACTAAAACAATCTGGACGAATGTGGTATAATCGTCTCAGTGAATACCTTCTTAAAGAAGGATATAAGAATGATCCGATTAGTCCATGTGTTTTCATTCGGCGATCTAATTCGGGATTCGCCATAATTGCAGTATATGTTGATGACTTAAACATTATTGGAACTCCCGATGAAATTGAAAATACTGCAAAATATCTTATGAAAGAATTTGAAATGAAAGATCTCGGGAGAACCAAATTTTGTCTCGGGCTTCAAATTGAGCATTTGAAGAATGGAATTTTCATCCACCAATCCAATTACACCGAGAAAGTGTTGAAGAGATTCTATATGGACAAAGCTCATCCTTTGACTTCACCAATGGTCATTCGATCTCTCAACATACACGATGATCCATTCCGTCCCCGAGAAGACGACGAAGAAATACTCGGTCCCGAAGTACCATATCTGAGTGCTATTGGAGCTTTAATGTATTTAGCTAATAATACTAGATCAGATATTGCATTTTCTGTAAATTTATTAGCTAGGTACAGCTCATGCCCAACAAGGCGTCATTGGAACGGGATCAAGCACATATTCCGTTATCTCCGCGGTACAGTTGATCTCGGCCTATTCTACCCCAAAGATGCTACAGCTTCTTTAATCGGATATGCAGATGCCGGATACTTATCAGATCCTCAAAAGGCAAAATCACAAACCGGGTACGTATTTACTTATGGTAATACCGCAATCTCGTGGAGATCTTTGAAACAGACATTGACAGCTACATCATCAAATCATTCGGAGTTAATTGCACTATATGAAACCGGAAGAGAATGTGTATGGCTGCGATCTATAATTCAACACATTCAAAATGAATGCGGTATGAAGCCTATTACTTGTCACCCGACTGTGATCTACGAAGACAACACTGCTTGCATAGCTCAGATTAAAGAAGGCTACATCAAAGGAGACAAAACAAAGCACATATCACCAAAATTCTTCTCTACTCATGATCTGGAGAAAGAAGGGACAATCAACATTCAACAAATCAGATCGAGTGAAAATCCGGCCGATCTCTTCACCAAATCTTTACCCCCGAAGAAGTTCATAGAACTTGTACAGAAAATCGGCATGTGCCGCCTTCATAATTTATGCTAAATTCAGGGGGAGTATTTGAATGCACTACACTCTTTTTTCCTTCATCAGGTTTTTATCCCACTGGGTTTTTCCTGATAAGGTTTTTAACGAGACAGTACATCCAAATACAATGACATTATAAGTCAAAATTTTTACCCCTTAAATTTCACACTAATCTTCACAATAAATTTTTAAATACAAATAGCTATTCTCAAGGATGAACATTCAAGGGGGAGTGTTGTAAAATCATGGGAATTACATGTGTGAATTATTCATCCTTGTAATGAGCCTAGTCATCAAATTTCAATCCTTGTAATCAGGACACTAATCTAGTGTCAATCCTTGTAACCTAGTTAGAACAGATGGCTCTGTTTGTTATTGCCACCAAATTTGTAGAGTCATCCTTTAGATGACTAATCATCAAGATCAACCACTATAAATAGGAGCTTGATGAAGCCTTGTAAAGCAATTCAGAGAACTCAGAAATTTCAGAGATTAAGAAGTTATTCAGAGCTTATTTATAATATATCTATCTCTTAAATTTAGTCTTCATCTTTTCATTTCACAACAATTTCAAAATTTTCGATTTCAATATTTTCCCTCACAAGTCACAACCTTGAAGCATCCCAGGCTCCCAGCAAAGTTCACATGTTTAATAGGAGAAATTTACTCTGTTGGCAATCTCCATGCCAAAACTACAAAGCCATTTCCGTTGTCAACATTCACTTCAACCCAACCTTTTTTGGGAAATTCTAAGCCACACCCTCCTTTTAAGTGCCCTATTACCTGTTTGGATTTACACCCCCACATTAATGTAGCATTTATTTTCCTCAAGACCTCACCGGAGGATAATCTCTTCCTCATGGAGAATAACGTCATATATGCACCATAACATAATTGGAAACAACACATCCTGTTAATCTCTTTACTCTCAATTATTTGCTGAAAGATTATGAGAACAACAATCAACATCTCCCCATTTGAGGAAAAAATTTGAAACCAAGAGGTGTCAATCTTTTATCGAATGGCTTTGCCATACAAGTATACAACAAATTTTCAACAAATTTTCTTCATTGAAAAACAACAACCTGGTGTTTGTCATCATCTCTCCTACATTTTTTCCCGACTCTCTTGATCTCTTTATTAGTTCGGTTTGAAATTTGGGAAATGATACGACTAGAGAACGCGAATAGAGGAAAGATTAAGGGAAATTTGGAAGGAAAGAGGAATAATATAACATTTGTCCAAAGTGATTTTATTTATCCATTTATATCATATAGAAACGAAATAATCTAAATCTATGTAAAATGATTAAAAATATCAATCATCATATCTAATTCTCCATGGTAAAGCAAAACACAAGAAAATAAGTTTCCTTTGGCATTTTGCATTTCCTTCCACTTCCAAATTTTATTCCATAAATTCAGTGCTTCCCCATCGTTCAAACCACAACTCATAAGCCAAAGAAATCGAAAAAGTAACGTCGATCCTGGGGGCATCGAAGATGAGGTGCATTTTTGTAATAAAGATACCTGGTACAGTCAAGTTCCACTAAATAGTCATTACATTTCTTACATAGAGCTCTGTCCTCCATGAATTTGAGGAGTTTAATGTAATTGCAGTCAAGAAATTTAGTCACTACAAATTCAATAAAAGAATGAAATATTTAGATGGTTACAACATGGGAATATATAATACTACCATTTATCCTTGATGACTACGAGCTGCATTATTCTTCCTTGAATTTTATTTATAAATAATAATTTCAGTGGAAATAATAATAACAAAGGAACATATATAAAGTTAGAAAAAAAGAATGTCATCCTATATGTACATATCTCTAAATTTGAAAAGATGGTAGAGCATACCATCAACCTGGATAATCACAAAGAGCTATCTGTAACTGATGAGAATCAACCACATACTGATTAATGAAAGCCCTTCTCCACCACACTTCAAATGCTTTCCGCATATTTGGGCAATCGTCCCCTTTGTTAAGAAACCGTTTGAACCAGCTAAGCATGATTTCTTGTTGTTGGGGCAACGGAAGAGTAAGGACCGTTTGGCTCAACCCATCCTCAACCTCCTTTTTATCAATTGATCTACCCGCTCTACTCATCCACCCGAAATCCTCATAAAGTGCTTCCAACCATGTCACTAGCAACTCGTACCTTGCACCTTTGGGCACCAGAATATTTCCTCTACCTATTGCCACACAAAGTTGTGATGTGATCCTGCTGATGTGATGCCTGTACATGGTTGGTGTTTTTGAATGAAGAGAAGCAACCTCCTTTTGATTCGCCCATAAAATTACAAATTCGTCCCCCATCTTTCTCTCAATTAGGATATCAGCCACCCAATGAACATTGTCTGCCTCTCTAGCTATCCTGCCCATTATGGCTCCGCGGTCCTTCATATTCTCATCCACACTTGGTGCTTCAGACAGGGAAATTAGCAGAGAATTAAGGCATTCATGACAAATATGATACAGAATCTCCTGAGGAACATCAGTGGAATCGTCTTTAAGAAGCCTAGAAATCATTGTTTTCATCTCTTTACGGGCTTTGTCATCTTTAGCCTGTAAAACGCTAGCAAAAAGCTTCAAAAAGACTTCATCAGTTCCCACTGGAGAAGAAGTTGAAGGATTAGAAACTGCTATTCTCTGGAGTACATCTTCAGATGCTGAATCAGAGAGGTGAAGTTCATTCAGAAGAGTGACTACTTTTTCCTCTTCTTCTGAATGCCATGGAACTGCCTCCAGATACTCCAAACAAGCCCTTATTCCATCATCAAAAGCAATAGCCGAACACACCTACACGCAAAATGCTAAAAATATTTAGATATATCATTCACTTAGGTACATGAGTTGTCCTATAACATTACATAAACAGACACTGAAAATATAACCATGGCCATTGCACTGTAAAAACCAACATCATCATAGTCACTCTGAAGATAATGCCATGATCAGTTGGTCACTGCAGGTTTAAGATACATTTTTTGTCCATAATAAAACACATGGACAAAAATGTAACTAAGTTACAATGAGTATATAGTTAAGATCATTATAATGTAAATTAGAACGTAATGTTGGTCACTAAAATTACAATTACAATCACTATAGTATAAAAAGTCACATTTTTGTCCATTACCTTCATTTTAGTCATATATTTGTAGCTGTTTTTTAATCTGTACCAGCCTACCAGGTAATACCAGTAATTAATCTGTCAAAAATTAAAAAGACCCAAGCAGCAATGCAAACAATAATTTAATTCTTCAAGTGGAGCAATAAGAAACAGTTCTACACTTCTACTGTTATAAATATAATAATTACAGCAATAAGAACAATTATAATTACTATTATTTTTATGGTATTCGCTTGCTACCAAAATCTGGAAGAGGCAATTAATAACTAACCAAATACTCCGTAATAATAATAATTAGCTTAAAAGAAATTAAAAAAACAAAAAAAAGTAGTAAAGACAATACCTTTAGCAAACCCAAGACTTTAGAGACCCCCTCGCCAATCATTTTCTTCTTCAAGTCCTCACAATACATGAGAACGACAGTCTCCACATACACTTCAACATCATCGCAATCCAGGATCTCCACCGAGTGGGACCCATCCTGCCGAAGATTCTCCGCGAAGAACCTGCTCCGCGCGACCAGAACCCTCCGATGAACGTCCATGGAAACCTTGGGACCTCCGTCACGCGCCGCCACCGTCAGATTGACATCCCCTGCCCCATAGCGGTTAGCGCTGGTAGGGCTTTGGAAGGGCGCGTGGGCCAGAACCCGGGAGATTCGCTCTTGGGCTCGGTGGCAAGCCTCCGGAGATTGCCTGAAGCTAGGAGGCTGCTCCTTGGCCATCATTTCGAAGAGGGTCGGGCTCTGATTGGGCGGCGGAGGTGAGAGAGTGGCGGCGGCGGCGATTTTAGACGGAGGAGATGGAGAAGAGAGGAAAGGATGGTGGTATATGAAGCCTTGCCTTATCATGGAGGAGACTAATTGGTCGTTCTTCATCAATTTGTTATCAGACGCCATTGTGTGGGAGTTAAGCGGCTTCTCTCCAACAGATCCGTAAAAGTGTGTGTGGACGGTAGTCAAAGATATGTAAGCAAACCTTCAATGCAGAAACAAGTCCCGTGTTGACTGGAGATGTAGACTGTAGATTGTTTTATTTTATTATTTAAATAAAGAAGGCAATTATCAACGTAGTAATAAATACTTTCTCCATTCTTTTTTAGTTGCAACGGTCAACATTTCACACTTGCCAACGCACATCTTTGACCGTAATTATATCTTAATCTCTATTAGTAAAAAATATTTAAAAATTAGATTTTGAAAATTTGTAATGAGATGAATTGAACAATACTCCCTCCGTCCCGCTATGATTGTCCCATTTTACCTTTTCGGTCCGTCCCACTAAGATTGTCTCATACCTTATTTGGTAAAGTTTGTGTGATTCTAAATCATTCTTACTTTATTCTTACTTTATCAATTCAATATCAACCACATAAACCCACTTTTATTAATAACTGTGCCACCTTCTCTTGTCCCAAACTTAGGGGGACGGAGGTAGTATAATTTTAAAAAAATAATTTTCATAAAATAATAATATAAAATGTAGTCAAAGTAGAATTTGTGAATAGTGTAAAATTCAACATGTTGCGATTAAAAAGAGACGGAGGATAGTACTTCGTAGGATTTTTTTAGTCAAAAACAATTACATATATTCGAAAAAATAGATATATACAATTAAAATAAATATGTTTTAAAAAAATGTTACTTCCTCCGTCCCATTTTATCTGTCCTACTATCCTTTTTGGGTTGTCTCAAAATAAGTGTCTCATTTCCTTTTTTGGAAAGAAATATGTGGTCTACATCATTTCACTTTATTAAACTCAAATCTCAACCACAACTTTTACTTTTTCAAACATTTAATTAATAACAGTGCCGAGTCAAACTAAGACACATAAAATGGGACGGAGGTAGTATTTTTTAATGTAGTGACTAAGTATTTTATATTCAATTTTTACATTTACGTAATTAAGTTACTATGAGACTTTATGATTTTATGATCTGGTTTGATCTGAATCGGTATGATCTGGAGGGATCCTATGAGAACATTATCTTAGGAGGGAAATGTGAATGATTCTGTGGATGTTGAATTTAGGTATCGTGCATCCTGTAAAACTTACATGTGCATAGTAAAAATTGAACAATTGTGCACGAGTGCATCGCATATTCGCACAATTGTGTATTTCAATTGTGTAAAAGTTTTAAACGTAAATGTGTGAGTTGAAATTTGCATTAATTTAACTATAAATGTACATTTCCGTAAATCATAATGTGCATGAGTGCATCCCATATTTGTATATATAAATGTTTGAATTGTTTTTTTTAAAAGTTTGCTAACTTTAGTTTTATGGTGAACTTTCCACCGTTAAAGTTTGACTCGAAACAAAAGTATAAAAATGGTTTAGAGGTTCCCTAAACGAGACATACCTCTAGGCCTGGTCCCCTGGACTCGGGCCGGGCTTAGGCCCGGTCGGGCCGCCGGTTACGAATAGGTGGGCCCGTAACCGGTCCGTCCTTCGGCCGGTGCCGGTTCGGGCCGGGTCACGGGCCAGGCTTCCCGCCAGGCCCGGTCGGGTCACTATAATTTTTTTCTTCCTTTTTTGCTACTTATTTATACAAGTGCATAATATTAAAAACAAACTTCAATTGCATTTATTTGAAATAGGAACTACATTTGAGAATTGAGAAAAAAATACAATATGAAATACATTTTCTAATAAATAATAATATAATTAATAATCAATCGGAATTTCACTTGTCTTTGGCTTTGTCACAGGACTTAATATGTTTCTTGGTCATCCCGTAACCATGTGAAAGTCCCAAGCTACACACTTTCCCGCATCAGTAGCAAGTTGCGTGCGACATCCCGGTCGTCGGGTTCTTCCACCTAAAAAAATTATTTTTGAGTACGACATATTGACTTTCCATCTTAAAAATGGTAGATATAATATTAATTGTATAAATACTAGAAATCTAGAATAGATGGAGATGAAGATGGAGATAAATACTACTCCCTCCGGTTCTTATTAAAGTTCACAGTTTGAATTCACAGAAATTAAGAAAATAAATTTGATTTTACTGTGGAGTGCACTGTTTGGACACTGTTTGGCACTGTTTGAAACTGTTTTACTCTGTTTTGTTTCATAATATGGAAATGTGAACTTAAATAAGGGACGTCTTGAAAAGGAAAGTGAGAACTTTAATCGAGACCGGAGGGAGTATTAATTGTACAATATTATAGGTTTTCTTTAAACCCCCCCACCCCCCTAAAAGACCCCCCCTGTACCCACCCAACGGCTATATAGCCATTTGCCCGTTGGGGTTGTGGGTCAAGGGCCAAACGGCTCTTTTGAGCCCAAAAGATTTTTTTTAAATCCAACCGTTGGGACCCGGGCCCGACTTGGCCGGGCTGGGTCGCCAAAACCTATACCCGAGCCCGGAACCGCTGCCCCCCCCCCCCCCCCCCCCCCCGGTTCGGTTAACCACCCGGTCCCGAGCCCGCACAGTAGCGGGCCAGACCGGTTCACGGGCCGGGTGCCCCGACCCGAATCCACCCCTACATACCTCCAAGTTTTTTCTTGTAATATTTCGACACTTTCAAAAATGCACTCATTGCTCATCCAGTCATTATAAAATTAAAACACATGAACTACTTTGTTAAGAAATTAACATGTCCATATATGAAAACGGGCACAATATAGTACCTTTTTTCGTACGTTTCCCTTTGTTAAACTCGAAATAGCTGAACATAACCTAGTACCCAATTTATCATTTTTCATCCTTGTGAGGATTGAGGAAAACTCGTAAGCTTTTGACAACCGTTGGGGACTATCTCAATTTTAGGTGTTGTTCTCCTTTAAGCTTTCAGACGTTTGTAAATTTCGTTAATACCGTTGTTTTTATAAGGTGATAAAGATTAGAGATTGTACATGCCGTGAGATATAATTAAATTGTAGCTCATTTCCAAAAAAAGATTAATTATGCATATTATTCCCTCGGTTAACGGATCCCTATGATTTATAAGCATATTTTTAGTAAATAAACTTATATATTCAAGAACTACATTAAAAATTTATAAAGTCGCAAAATGAAAAATAAAATTTGATAAAAGTTGAATATATAAAATAAAATATTAAGAACAATTTACATTGACAGTAGAAAGAGGACACGGACATTTAAGTAGGACGGAGGTAGTAACAAAAATGTGACTTGGGATGTTTTTAATTGAACTGTTTTCCGTACCAGATCAGACCAAACCAGATTTGGAAAGTTATAAAATACACAAAGACTAGACATTTATTAACAGACCAGTTCAGACTAGACCAGACCAATAAATTTCACTTCAAGTAACAACATCCTAACAAATTTTTCAAAAGTAACTTCAAACTTACGTTTTCGTATTAATAAATAATTCAACGCACGAAATCAAAAGTTATGTTTGGTGAAAAAGTTAGTTGATAAGCCTCATAAGCCGAAAAACAATGTCACCAAAGAGGCTCTACATTATAAAAAAAACATCTAAAGCTTTTGGCAGCATACATTACATTCTTAAAAAACAACTAAAGCTTTTGGCACATCTCACTATCTCAGTACCCACGCCACAAATACTCAACATTCCAAATCCCATGCACCCTGCAATTTACACAAACAGATTCACGAGTTACAACGGTGTTTTATACACATAACATTACAAACAGAAAAGAGAAAGGCTAGAGGGCCTTATGTGGTTGGTACATTTTTCAAGCCAAATAACTTGTTTGATTGAGTCAAATAACTAACTGTAATGTTTGGTAAAGAGCATAAAATTCGAGCAAAACTGAAAATAGCATTCCTAAATCCTAATGAGGACTATGAGACTAGATTATTTGAAAATTAAGTGAAAAGACCATTGAGAAGTTGGCGCCTACATCTTTGCTGCAATATACTCTCCCACCCAAAAACATGTTGCCAGTTTGACATCAATACATTATTTTTGCAAATGCAGTATAAATCTTTATTGCCTTTCCAAGTATATCTTTCCTTTATATTTAATAAAAAACGTAAACAAATCAATGATTTTGACTACTAAAATCCTTCTTTTCCATGAATATGAGAACTTCATTCTGGACATTCAAATAATATAGAACTTCTTCTGGGAAGGATTGAACTTGTGACTACAGCACTCTTTAATGTCAAACACAATAAGTCAGGAGAAAAGACAACACTCATACTCTGGATCTATACTCGACTATGGATCCCAGCAGCCACACCCAGTTTCAGAAAAATAAAGGATTTAAAAACTATCCATTCGCTTCACATTTACTTCAGAACTAATTACCCAAGGTTAAAATTTCGAAGAGATGAAATCTTGCGAGATTTAATAAACACTAGAGGAAGAAAACAATATCTTTATAACTTTCAAGAATGAAAAATTTACAAATAGGAGAAAACTACGATGATGATTATCAAGTGATTATTAAGAGCAAGAATTTACTCTAATAAAGTAAAAGAAATACTCAAATAAGACTTTAAGAGTAAATTTTGGGAGTATGTCAATGTGTTCCTAAAGCAGCATGCTTGATGTGAATGATGATGCACACTTTGCATCATATACGCTATCATTATGAGATGCAATTAGTACATGCGATCATCCACTTCATCAACGCGCTGTCGCACATAATTCACATACTCCATATATTTTCTGAACTCACCTTCAACTCCTCAGTTTCCACCCGGTGAAACTCGCTTAAGGTCATGATCTTATCAACTACATCATCCACCACACATGTTTGATAAATGCTCATTTCACCAGAAGCAATATCCGTGGCTTGAAATGTTATGAAAAAGATAAACCCACATGCTCTTTTAAAATTAGCCCTCAACGTCTTGTGAAGCACAAGTTTTGCATCCTGAGTAATAACAAACAATACTCAATTAAACTTATAAGTAGGACAAAGCTGACAACATACAGTGATCGAAAATTCGAAATAGTGTGTGATTATAACAATACGGCAATACCTTCCCTTCATTGTGTTTATCAATAGCAAACTGTAAGGATTTCTGCATCTCTCTATAAGCGTAGTGATCGAAATCATGGGATTCTGGACCTGGTGGCAGAGGTATTGGAAAAGCGCCATTGCAAATATAATAATCCGGCACCATGAAGTCTATGTTGTAGGGCTGAATCGAAATAGAAGCAACTGCTTAAGAGAATTGGCGGATGTTTATGCTAAACAACAACAAAAAGGTAAGCAAATTAATGGATAAATCGAATATAGTTTCGAGGAATTGCGTACTCCAACTTCATTCAAGGCGTCGATATATCGTTTCACTTCCCTTTTAAACTCCTCGTCATAACCATCGTAGTCTTCCTCATTGTAGATGTATTTATAGCTCCCAGAACCTATCTCTACACTCTCCGACTCCGTCTCCTCTTCCTCTTCTTCGTCGTATTCAGAAAACACTTCCACCGCCGCCGCCGCCTCCCCAATCTTCAACCTCTTGGATGACAATCCGAAGGTTCTCTCTGGATTCATCTTTCTCAGAACCCCTAGTTTGTCGGTTTCTATTTTTCTTCTGTTTAAAATCGTGTCGCGACTCGGGATCTTCCCATGACCCATGTATTTGTATATTTCTGCAGTCCTGCTCCCTGAGAGGGCTCGAGGCACAAAAAAACAAAAACCGAAATTTACGAATTACGGTATGCTAGTGTTTGGTACTCCGTACTTTGGTAGCCTTATGCCCTTATTGGCCAACATGTACACTTTTTTTTGGATGAAGGGCTTATATTAGAATAAAAGCATTCAGGATCTAAAATAAAAAGAGTATCACCCATAATCACCCGCCCTTTGGGCCAGACTCTGAGTTAACCACTTTTAAAAAAGCAGTATAATTCGCTGATCCTAAATTGGGCATAATTGAGCCAACAATGGTTATCTATGTAGCACTGATACGGGTACGCGGAAACGCGGAAACGGGTACGTGGATACGACAAAACAAAAAAAGAAGTACAGTAGTATACGGATACAGGGCCATATTTATAAATATTAAAAGGTATGTGGGTGTATTTATAAATATTAAAAGTTACAGGGTGTATTTATAAATATAAAAAATACAATTTTTTTTAAAACAACATATATTATCCTCTGACGTCTACGCATTCATGACATTGAAACATTTTACATTTTCAAGATACTTAAAAATAAGTTCATATTTTATCTCATGTACACTAGTGCACCTCGAAATATAAATATAGTTCAATAAGTCATTAATTTAAAATGAGAAATAAGTCAAACAACTACAAATTTGAAATTAAAAGTGCAAGTACTCAAAGTTCTATAATAATGAAGATAGAAAACAATATTTTAAAAGTTCTAATACATATTTTCGTTGGAGCTATTAATTTCCAGGGATAATTAGAATTAGGGATGGATGAATTAGGAATAGACCCATTAGTTGTGTACCACATAAAAATAAGGTAAAAATCATTTTTTGTTTCTCATTTTTTTAGGATTTTATTATGTAAATTTTGAGTGTTTTATTAAAAATGTTTTTTTTGGAAGATTTTTTTTATAAAGTTGATATGGGTATCCGTCAGGATACGAGTATCCAAAAGTTTAAAATAATTACCAAAAAAGTGGAAACTTTTAAAAATTACAGATACGGCCCGAGAACGTACAGTACGAGTATCCTAGAGTATCGGATATGGGAACGTTTCCGATACGCCGATACGACACCCTAGTGAAGCATCCGTGCTTCATAGATGGTTACTGCAAAACTCTCATCACCCGAGCCTAATGCAAGAGTCTTACAAATCCCAACAAAATAAATAACAAAAACAACAGTCTGCACGTGAAACGAAACATAAAAAACAATAACAAAATAAACACCACCGTGGAACTTCTGCACCCGCAACTTCATGAACACATCAGGCGGGTCTAGGAAATCAGACCCGCCTCCTCTCCGTTTTTTGCTTTGTCCAGTGCCATCTCCTCTCCTGAGCTGTTTTCTTGTGCCGGATCCTTCCAGACTCTCCTGCGCTTCTGGTCAACCGAGACCTCCCCTGCACTGCTCCTATCCTCATCCTTTGTGCCGCTACTTTCTGACTCATCAACACTCCCCCAGCGTCCCTGTCGCATAATGCCTTCATCTTCTTGATGAGCTCTCCTGTGACGATTCGGACCCCCCTGTTTGTCCCCCAATCACTTACTACCTCTTGTGGGACTAGTCTTTCCCCCACCACCTGCTCTAATATCAGCACTAAAAGTTTCCTCCAGATTAATATCTTCCACATATTTCAAAGGGGAAAATTTCTTAGAGTGTCCCATGATTCCACAGATAAAACAAAAATTCGGTAATTTTTCATACTTACAATCTACCCAGTGTCCTTCACCCTTCTTGGTCAAGGTAGATCCCTTTTTCAGGGGCCTTCTCACATCCATCTTCACCCTAACTCTCAAGTATGAACTCCATTTTTCCTTAAAATGGCTTTCATCAAAACTAATGAATTCCCCAATGTAATTGCCCACTCTTCTAGTAGTGTCTACATTCATAAACTTATACGAAACATTGTGCACTTGCACCCAAAACTCTGCTTCAAACAAATTCATTTTATGTAGTATATCATTATGACCAACCGCCTTTAGCAATAACAGATTCTGCTCAAACAGCCAAGGACCATCCTCCATAACATGATTCATATCAACTTTATGGTAAAAAGTGAATAGATACCTTTGTTCATCAATTTGTTGTACTGCCATTCCTTTTCCTGGCATCCGGAGCAATGCAAACAGGTCCTGTACTGCCTGGAATCTAACTTTCCGGTCTGTACGGATGACACCCACCACCGGAAACTCAACCTCTTTTGTGCCTAGAGCAATGACCTCTTCTTCCTCAGTTGTTATTTTTTTCCATAACCATTCTTCTATATTGTTCCACGACCTCCTCCATAGCTTCTGAGAAGAATCAAAACACCGACCAAGAACTTCCCTGCAAACCAAGCCCTGTTCTGCGTCTAATACTCGAACCAGACAACAAGCGAGATTGTTGCCTCTACACTTGACGAAAGCAAACCAAGAGAACACGTCTGCACCACGTCTGTTACGTCCCAGCTTTGCAACAAAGGCTGAATCTAAAACGAATTGGGAAAGAAAACAGGTACACTAGGCGGCATAGAAGCCAAACCCTAGAGAGAGAGTCCATGTGTTGACCAACATCTACATTAAATATGCAACTTTTAATTCCAAGGTTAATTGTATAACAATCAAAATAAATAAATAAGATTGAATTATCCATATGATTGAATTACTCGAAATCAGAATAAAGTTTCATTTTAGTTATTCTTCATATGAAATACAAAGTATAATTTTTTATTTATTTTATTAATAATTTTTTTAATAATTCAATCAATTGAGCTGTTTCAACTAGAATTTAGTCAATTTGAACATAATTTAATCAATTTCAACTTTAATTCAACAAATTTCAATGTTACCAAACAAGAAATAAATATACACTACTCCATAATACAAAGTATAACTCAATAATATAACCCAAAAAAGTTCTTTCAAAATATGCTTGTAGTGTAAAAAACCAACTTCATTAATCTAGGCAATTGTTCACCAGTTAACTTATACTCCCTCCGTTTCTATTTGGTTGACACAGTTTGACTTGTCAAGATTTAAGGGGAAAAAGTTATTGAGGGGTAAATTTTACTGTAGAGTACACTGTTTGGCATTGTTTGAACACTGTTTGACACTGTTTTGCACTGTTTAGGTAAAGATTTGTTTACCAAATAAGGAAATAAAGAAGTGTGGCATTCATTTTGAAACGTCCAAAAAAGGAAAGTGTGTCAACCAACTAGAAACGGAGGGAGTATTACAACATGAACAAAACTCACACTCGGTATATGGGTTGCAAGATTCACGGTTCATTTATAAATTTGGACAACAAAACTAGCGGCAGTGTTAAGAGATTGTCTAATGTAATCAATTACGAAATCAAAATAAGACACGCCCAACTCCTCCTCCAATCTGATTGTGGTGACTTGAGCATTGGTCTCAACTATCACATGTTCCCAGCCCTACTTTTTAGCCTAGCCAATCGCCTCCCTCACCCCGATAGCCTTTGTAAGAGTCGTATCCTCCTCCAATAAAGTCGTCGTTATGATCTCGACATTCATCTGTGGGCCCCATCAACATTTATATTGATTTTCCCAGAATTGGATTTGGTTATCTTGTCACCACTTCTTTCACCATTGCTCGATTTTGCCTTGTCTTGACTCTTGAGTCATTCACCATCCCCTGTAACATTGTGACTCCAATATTAATCACCTCCAAAACATTAAAATTGTGATTATACCATACCACCTCATTGCATTCCTTTCATAAACTCCACATCATTGAGATGAGCTTGCACAATTCCTCTCCAGCCATATTATTAAAAAGCTGTTTCATCCGCTCATGGAATGAATTCGCAAGGCACCGAAAATCCAATTCAGCTTTGCTCCAAAAGTCAGTCACAAACTCTACAGTTTTTAATTAGGTGTCGTTGATTCCTCCTCTTCATGACATAATCGGCACAAATCTGGAATATCAGCCTTCCTCTTTCTCAACTTGCCCGCCGTCGGACGCAAAATATACCATACACCCGGTTGTACAGTCCTCACCGTACAACCGGGTATTTTTGCAATTATTAACACTTTGAATGTTGATCTTCCTTTACTTCTCCCGGTCCCCGGCGTTTTTGTAGTGCCTAATAGCCTGAGCTGGAACATCATTATCATCTTCCGTTTTGTAGTTGGAGCTAGGGGTGGGTTCGGTTCTTGCGGTTCGGTTTTGACCTAAAACCAAATATAGAATCAAAGTAAAAAGTTCGGTTCGGTTTCGGTTCGGTTTTACACTTCAAAACTTGGAACCACGGTTTGATTGGTTCGGTTTGTTTCGATTCGGTTTCGGTTTTTTCGGTTTTTTCCCAAAAAAATTATCATTTGATTTAAAATTGTTATAATACTTTGGGATCAAACATATACATAGTATTACATAAAGAATGCAAGCACACTACAACAAATAAAATAAAAATGAAAATAAATAAATGTCTTGAATTATATGAGTATGCGAGAGAGATAAAAGTATATATTATTAATCTACATTGTTTGTAACTAGTTCAAAAAAAGTTCATGAGTATATAGTTATATACGTTCTATGTGATATAGTTGAGATGAATATTTATTGTTTCATCAATATGAATTCTTTAAGTTAAATAAAAATAAAAGTTAATTAATACTAATAACTAGTAAAAACATATTATCATCATTCCGTATAGCTACATTATTACGGACAATGAATGTGTAAATGAATTTATAAACTAAACTAAACATAACACAAACATTATTTCTCTAGCACAAGAAAACCAAAGACTATTAATGATATTAGGATTAGTTAGGATTAAATCTTAACAATTGACAAATAAATTTTATATTTTAATTAGTTCGGTTTGTTCGGTTCGGTTCGGTTTTGAAGAGTAAAAATCAAAACCGAACCAAACAACTACGGTTCGATTCGGTTTTTTACATTCGGTTTTGGTTTGTTAGCGGTTCGGTTTTATTTGGTTACGGTTCGGTATGATTTGATTCGATTTTCGGTTTTTGTTTTTTCGGACCGAGTCCTAGTTGGAGCATCTGAGCTGATTCCTATGGCCACCTTGTGAAGGAGCAAAGCCGTCGCTTCAGCAAAGCCGTCGCTTCTTTATCTTCTTTCGTTGCTTCTCGTTTTTTACTTTCTTTTATTTTTGCTTCTATTTTCTCTTTTTTTTCTTATCTTTTAATTTTGAACTTCAATTCCTCTAACTTTAACTTTTTTTAACTCTTCTCTTTTCCTATAATTTTGAACTTCAAATTTTCTAACTTTAACTTTTCTTTTTCTTTTTCTGATTAAGTTTTCTATTTTTATATATGCCTTTTGTCTCTGTTCCTCTAACTTTATTTGAAAATAAGCACAATAAAATTGGTTAGTCTGAAATAAGGAATTGATGCTTCTTTATGTTATCTTGAGATGAACATACACAAATTGATATTTGAGCATACTAGAAATTTTAAATGAGCTTTTTAAATTTTTCACTGTTCATTTTGTATTGGCGTAATGTTTATTTGATATTGGTGTAATACTCATTTGATATTGGCGTAATGCTCAATTTATATTTTTTGTTGCTCATTTCATAAGTTATATATTCTCATTTAATATTCGAGCATACTAGAGATTTTAAATGAGCCTTCTGAATTTTTCGATGCTCATTTCATAAGTATGTATGCTCATTTGATATTGTTATAATACTCATTTTGTAAATTACGTATGCTCATTTGATATTGTTATAATACTCATTTTGTAAATTACGTATGCTCATTTGATATTGATGTTACGCTCATTTTTAAAATTTTATATCAATGCATATTTCAAAAGTACCATATTAGTATATTACATTATATTTGCACATTGAAATTCATAAGAATTGAGTATAGGTTCTATAGATATAGTTTAATACTCCGTATGTTTTTATAAAAGAAGAAAAAAAAAGAAAAAAAAAAGTGAATTAAAAAATAGATAGTATGAAGCAAGTATCAATTAAGATGCTCATTGTTAGGATGCTAATACTCAACAAAATAAGTCTAATGCTCACTACAAGTGCAATACTGCTCATTTAGCAAAAATCGCGAGTTTTGTTTAAATTATTAAAATGTCGTCATTTTTTGGTTGTGATTATAGACACGAGAGCACAAATCATGATACTCAATCGCACGATTCTAATTAACACTCAATAGCCGGGGTTTGATGCTCACTAAAAATGTCTCGATACTTAACTAACAAAACTTACAGATTTCATATTAATGCTCATTTTGTAAGTTATGTATGTTCATTTGATACTAATGTTATGCTCATTTTAGAATGTTATATAATGCATGTTTCAAAAAGTATTAAATTACATTATATTTGCATATTGAAATTGATAGGAGTTGATCACAAATATAATTGAATAATTTTTTATAAAAGAAGAAATAACAAAAATAAAGTGAATTAGAATTTATGAAGCAGGGATCATGCATGATGCTCAATATTAGACTCCTAATACTCAATATAATATGTGTGATGCACATTAAAAATTCATTAATGCTCATTTAACAGAAATCATGAAAATGTCATCATGTTAAATTAACAAACCTTACAATTTTCATATCAATGAACATTTTGTAAGTTACGTATGCTCATTCGGTACTGATGTTATGCTCGTCTTAAAATGTCATGTCAATGCATGTTTCAAAAGTATCATATTACATTAAATTCACATATTGAAATTTATAGGAGTATATTATAGATACAATTTAATAAGTTTTTACAAAAGCAAAAAATAAGATAAAAATTGAATTAGGATATATGAAGCAAATATCATAATACTCATTGTTAGCCTCCTAATACTCAATAAAATAGGTCGGATGCTCACTAAAAGTACACTATTGCTCATTTGAGACTTATAATACTCAATACACATCATAATGATACTCAAAAAGAGAAAATATGATATTTAATGAATATGTCTTGCTAAGATATCAAGTTTTGAAATTTTGTATACTCAATTGTAGAGTTCGTATGTTTAATAAAGATAGTTTGATGCTCAATGAAAATGTCTTGATACTCGAATAACAGAGTTTGCGATTTTTAAATCAATAAATGCTTCAAAAGTGTAATATCACATTGAATTCGCATATTGAAATTCACAAGATGTATCGTAAATACAATTTAAAAAAATTTTGTAAAAGAAAAAATAAGAAAAAAGTGTAAATTAAAAGATATGAATCAGATATCGGGATGATCAATGTTAGATTCATAATAAAAGTAATAAAAAGAATATACGGAGTACTATATTAGTAACTTGGTATGCTTTTATATTTGGACCACATTCTAGTTTTAGAACTTTTTTTGTTATGAGAATTAGAATAAGAAATTGAAGGAGCTGAGAATTAAAAAGCTTTCTAGCTTTAGTCAATCTACCGCCGTAGCTAGATGCATGTTCAGAGAAAGATGAAAAATTATCCACAAGCGCATATCATTTTCGCACTCCACAAGCAAGCGCAGCAGCTGCAAGTCGGTGGCTGGGGCGAGAGATTCAGGCACCGGCAGACTATAGAGAAAGGCGTCATTGGATGTGTAGTAGAAGAAGTTTTGGAAGAACAAAGTACTCCATATGAAATAGACCAAACAAATTACAAAAAAGGAAAATGCTAGGGGTACACAAGTTGTACACAACTTGTACACACAATGTCGGTCACAGACATTAGGTACGGAGTTGTCTGTGACCACAGACAAGAGTTGTCTGTGTACACAGAAAAATTTTGTCTGTTTCCACAGACATTTACTTTTTTGTAAAAAGTACACTGAGAGCCGCCTGACACTGACAAGTATTTTTTACAAAAAAGTAAATGTCTGTGGAAACAGACAAAATTTGTTTGTGTACACAGACAACACTTGTTTGTGGTCACATGCAACTCTGTACCAAATGTCTGTGACTGACATTGTGTGTACAAGTTGTGTACAACTTGTATACCCCTAGCATTTTCCTAAAAAACTTGGTTGTATATACATCCGGCTGTATTATATAGGAACTCGGGTAAATTATATCATACATCCGGATGTACGTACATCCGGTATTTTTGTAAATATACCTCTGAGTCAGCATGTTCTCTCCATCATCTTTCCTCTTCCGCTGCTATCTTCTTTTCTTTCCTCTTCTACTGCTTTTTTTTCTTTTCTTCGGCCGCCTTCCACTTTTCTTTCTTTCTTCCGCCACCTTCATGTTTTCTTTCTTTTCTTCTGCCTCATCCGT
This sequence comes from Cuscuta epithymum, assembly GCA_945859915.1. Lineage (NCBI taxonomy): Eukaryota > Viridiplantae > Streptophyta > Magnoliopsida > Solanales > Convolvulaceae > Cuscuta > Cuscuta epithymum. The sequence continues at coordinate 799,800 of CAMAPF010000150.1, read as the reverse complement.
TCTCATGGTTACTTTTACTTTTATCTTTTTGTTTTTTTTATTTTCTTTACTTTTAAGTGGTTGATTTCACTTTCTTTTCTTTTGTCTTTTTTCTTTTTACTTCTTTTCCTTTCTTTGTTGTTTACTTCTTTCTTTTTTCATATAATATATAGCGAGCACATTATAAATGAGTTTTACCTTAAACTCAAATAAGTAAAACGCCTAAAAATGAACATACACAAATGAGCTTTTGAATTTTTGAATACTCATTTTGTAAATTATGTATGTTCATTTAGTATCTCTATTGTGCTCATTTTTTAAATGTCTTAGCAATGCACATTTCAAAAGTCTCATATTACATTATTAGGTTTATATAAGAGTTGACTATAGACATGAGACCACAAATCATTATACTCAATCGCATATTCTAATACTCAATAACGGGGATTTAATGCTCACTGAAAATGTCTTGATGTTCAACGAATAAAACTTACAATTTTCATATCAATACTCATCTTGTAAGTTACACATGCTCATTTGTATAGGTCTGATGCTCATTAATAATTCATTAATGCTCATTTAATAGAAGTCATGATTTTCATCAATCTCAACAGAGGAGTTTTGATGCCGAATGAAAATGTTGTGATGTTCAACCAACAAAGCAACTAACAAATCCATTAATACTCATGTTCTAAGTTACATATGCTCATCTCATACTGATCTTATGCTCATTTTCTAAATGTCATATAAATGCATTTTTTAAAAGTATTATCTTATGATAGACTCCTAATACTCAACATAATATGTTTGATGCTCACTAAACATTCAATATTACTCATTCACAAGAAACTATGATTTACATCTCAATAGCAGATGTTTGATGCTTAATTAAAATGTCGTGATGTTCAACTAACAAACTTTACGATAAAAAATAACAATAAGAAAGTGAATTAGAACATATGAAGCAGATATCACGATTCTGAATATTAGACTCCTAATACTCAACAGAATAGGTTGGGTGCTCATTAAACGTTCATTATTACTCATTCTCCAGAAGTCGTGATTTTCATCTCAATAGTGAAGGTTTGATGCTCAATTAATATGTCATGATGTTCAACTAACAAATCTTACGATTTTCATATCAATGTGCACTTTGTAAGTTATGTATGCTCATTTGTAACTGATGTTATGCTCATTTTTAAAATGTCATATCAATGCATATTTCAAAAATATCATATTACATTAGACTCGCATATTGAAATTAATAGAAGTGAATTTTAGATATAATTTAATAAGTTTGTATAGCAGAAAAAAATATAGAAGATATGAAACAGAGATCGTGATACTCATTATTAGCTTCATAATACTCAATACAATATTTGAGATGCTCAACAAAACTACATTATTGCTCATTTAGCAGGAGTCATGATTTTTCGGTTAAAGTACAAAACTGCCACCAAAAAAATAGGTTGTTTTAATTAAATGGACTGTCTTTTTTAATTGGACCTTTTTGTGGGCCTTCCGTTGGATTCATTTAATTCAATTCAAACTGGGTCATTTAATCAGTTTTATAAAAGAAAAAATAACAAAACGAAAATGAATTAGAAGTTATCAAGCAGAGATCACAATTTGAATATTAGACTCCTAATACTCAGCATAATAGGTATGATGCTCATTAAAAGTTCATTAATACTCATTCACCAGAAATCGTGATTTTCATCTCAATGTCGGAGGTTTGATGCTCAATTGAAATGTTGTGATGTTCAACTACCAAACCTTACGATTTTCATATCAATGTGCACCTTGTAAGTTATGTATGCTCATTTGGAATTGAAGTTATGCTCATTTTGAAAATGTCATATCCATGCATATTTCAAAAATATCGTGATATAAACCAAAGATCGTGATACTCATTGTTAGCCTTATATTATTCAATACAATAGGTCATATGCTCACTAAAAGTAGACTATTGCTCATTTAGTGATCACTAAGTTTTAATGAGCATCAGACCTATTAGGAACCTAACAATATATGATAAAATTATAAATATATTTATATAAATTAATAGTATGATTCATAGATCAAATAAATACTTAAAAATATGAAATAGTCTTTTAATATAATACAAGTAATAATGAGCAAAAGCAAAGAATAGTTAATATAATAATTACTATTAATAAACAATTGTAGTACGGAGTATGAAAATATGTGGGATAAGAAAGATAAAAGAACCCATATATTCAGTGAGACAAGTTGGTGAGATGGTTTGAAGGACGCGTGATGTACCCTATGTTTGGGGATCGAATCCCGCTGACCTTTTAAATTTTTTAATGAAGGAATCCAGTTTTTAAAAATCGGATGTATGTACACCCGGGTGTACAATATAGGCACCCAGGAACTCGCCGTCGGAAGGACATTTCTCATAATCTGCCAGCATAAATGTTTAATTTTTTATTGAATAAAAAAACCTCACGTTTTTGTCCAACCCATCCAACTATCCTTAGTAATCTCACCAGCCAGCTTCATGTACCCCAATTTCACCATATACATCCCCATGGAATCGTCAATCCACCAAAAGCCGTCCTTTATTTGGGGTTGCGGCTAAGTGGGATACTCAAAATCTCCGTCATCTCGTGCTCATTGAGAATTGACTCAACTATGTCGAAATTCCAACCTGATAAATCATCTTTGATCAAAGGCGCAACATTCATGTAAAAGATTGTAGTTAGTTGATGTGAGTTTTCTCGCACTTAAAATAGATCGTACTACCTCCGTCCCACTAAGATTGGGACGGAAGAAGGTGGCACGATTATTAAGAAAAGTGGGTTTGTGTGGTTGAATTAAATTGATAAAGTAAGAGTAAAGTAAGAATGATTTAGAGCCACACAATCTTCACCAAATTTGGTATGGGACAATCTTAGTGGGACTTCCCGAAAAGGTAAAATGGGACAATCTTAGCGGGACGGAGGGAGTAATATAGTAGTATAAGTACAAGTATCGTCTCCACAGGGATGGACAAAAGGGAATCAAGAATTAACTAAATTCAGCGATTAAAAAGAAATAAATAAAAATGCGTCGTGCGAGATTGATTGCTGAAAAATAAAAATGGGAATAAAACAATTAAATTGGGGATTCTTTCTAATTAATGACGAAGGGAACAGAGATTGATTTTGGGGTAACCAGATTTCTGGCAGATTAGGCCTAATCACATGAAATTAATTCAATTGAGCCTAGCTAATCATTACTAAGTTCTTACCGCTCTCGCGGCGTAGAGTACAATAATTTAGGGGACCAGGTTGATCTCTCGTGCGACAGGATCCTAAATTATTGCCAAGACGAGCGAGCTTACGGCCCCTTAATCGCCACTAATCTCTTAGCGAACGATTAAGTGTGTGTGAATGTGTCCTAGAATAAACTAGATGTCTCTTAATTTATTCTACATGCAATTGTAATTCTAGCAGCCGTTCTAGGTTACAAGAGATGTCAATTAAATTATTCAAACACCAATTAAACGGAATTCATGCAATTAAACCATCAAGAATCTAGCCATACATCATGATCAACCCCTTCATCAACCCCAAATCCCTAATTAAAACTACTCATAATTCATAATTGAAAAATCAATAGAATTGGAATAAAAAGAATTAATTGTCATTAATTAAAAAGGTGGAACTTACAAAGAATCCCAAAAGAATCCCAAAATTAATTGTCATTAATTTTAGAGGGCTGAAAAGCCCTCTAAAATTCGTGCCAGGCACTCTCTCTAAGCTCCCCCTTGAAAACGGGTGTTTCCAGGCTGTTTAAATAGAAAAATCAGGTCAAATTTGAGCTGAATTGGGATTTCCGGAGGCAGGCACGATCGTGCCTTCGATCGTGCCTCCGGAGCAAAAACGCGCATTTTGGGCAGGCACAATCGTGCCTCCCTCCTGGCACGATCGTGCCTGGCTGGCATTAACTCCGCTATGCTTTCTCTTCACGCACGATCGTGCCTGACTTTGAAGGAACGATCGTGCCTACTTCACCTCCGAATTTGGCAATTCTTCCTTCATGAAAGTTGTAGACAATGAATTCCTCTATCCACCCCAATTTGCCGAATGTGATTTGAATCATCCAATCAAGAGATATGATCACAACGGTTGAAGGTATCATTCTGAACTCGCATCAGAGATCATCTGACTTCATGGTATGTTTTCACCTTCTTTCTCTCATATTCTCGCAAATGTGTCTTCATATGATTCGTAGCCCTTGAAGTTAGATTTCATATGGACTTTGAATCGTGTTCTTTGGATGTTCCTACAAGGAGATATGCTTGAACGATTGACAGAAGGTCATCCTGATCGCCGATTTCAAGCTCCATTCTTCTTCTTTTGATCCCGTAGCCAATCCTAGAGCTCTTTTATCATCAAATCTTCATCGTGAACCTCCCACTGACCTCCAAAGCTCTCAAATCAATCTCAAATGCTTATCAAATCATCCCAATTGTTCCTCAAGCGCCGGTGCCGAACTCTAAATTCCTGATTTTGACTCCAAATGACACAAAACTCGAACCAACGCCTGGTAAACATAACTTGAGCTAAAATTGAGACTTGTAACACCTTAAAGATAGGAAAACCATCAAAAGCCGATCCCAACACGCATCAAATGCGTGTCTAAATACGGACTTATCATTAGTTTAGCCGACATAACCAAATTGTGCCCCTCCCCGGGGGTTACACCGTGCCATGCCCCTACCTTTGTTCATATCCTGGCGGAGGTAGCATTCGAAGTACTAATTGACCATAAAAAGTTTGAGGTAGTGGCTAATTGGCCACTTCGAATTCATCTGTACAAGCATCAATAAAAGTCTTGTGTTGACATCTATTAAACCTTTCAACCACATCTTTCTCAGTCTCATGTCTAAATCTTGCTGTCAAGTCCTCCTCACACTCTTGCCAGCTTATATCATTTTCATCAACCAAATAGTTCGTTACCCAGATTTCAGCCTTTCGAGACATTTTTAATGCAGCAATATCAACTTTTTATTCATCAGCGGTTCAACATAAAGCTAAATACCTCTTACACTTTTTAATCAACATGCTACCGTTAATACCATCAAAAATGAGGGAATTCTAATTTAGGAACATACCTCAAGGATTTAGTATGATTTCACCCTTATTTGTTAGCGTGATGGTTGATATTTGGAGTGTTTGATGAGGACTGTTTATCAACCTTCTTCTATAAATCCTAAACAACCCTCAGTAGTTGTTGGAATTGTTGTTGAATTTCTTGTTGAAATTGCAATTGTGGCTGGGTTAGATCTTGCAATTGCTCTTCCATGGCTTCAATGGCGGATTTGGTGCGTCAATGAGGCACCCGAGTGTTGCGCAGAAGATCTTCAACGAAAGAAGAAAGATACCAAGATCTCGCGCTCTGATACCTAAGAAACAGGAGCTAAACTCAATTGTTATTGGTGAAGGAACCACGAACAAGAGTTTAACTCCATTGCAGTAGAAATCAAGAAAATGTGAAATTGTATCGATTTCAAAATGAATCTTATTCACTGGCCATCTTCTTTATTTATAGAAGTTCTAGCCCGTTAAACTACAATTAACAGCTTATTCAATTATAACAAATTTGTAACTAACTTTGCGACAACTAACTATGTAACAAACAACAAACTTCTAATCGTAACAAACAGCAAGCTACTAGCTCGCACTAATCAGCAGGCTAGCAGCTGGTAGCAAGCAGCTGTCTTGAGTAGGGAAATAGAAATTTCACACAACACGCGACCATGGATATTTTGATTCGAGGTTGTTCCTTAGTTTTTTCCTATTGCACGAGAAAAGATAGATGGACTATGCATGACACATCGGGGTGAATCTGGTTGAGAGTATATTATTATTTGCGATCAATTTTAAGTAAATGTTTAAAATTTGTTTCATAGTTGAATCAATTACTCTGTATAAATTGTATGAATCATATATTTACCAGTTTTGGAATTTTAAATTTTAAAAATTTCTTTAAAGGCAGGTCTTGCTAAAAATGGACAAATTAGGGGGTGTTTGGTTAGGAGTCTATCAGCCAATTTTTGGCTGATTTGACCATCGGAGCATCCCTGCGCACCCCCGTTCTTACTCAGCGCACCTCTTTTTTACACTGTACGGACAATTTTGGGCATACTCCGTATAAATGATTTGTGTTATTTCTCTTTTTTTGTTTTTTTTTGTTAGGCTACCACATAAGTATAACAAAACTCATCCTTATTCTTCTTTTGCTGTGTGTAGCACTCAATATCTTTATGGACTTTTTAATTGATGAAAATCCTTTTTATTATTATCTTAAATTGTGAACAAGAAGTTGGAAAATTCTAAAAGTACCTCTTTATTTGAAAAGCATCGGTAAGTCTACATATTTTTTTGGAGAAATATAATAATGACTTTTTTTAAGTATATTCAGTATTTATGACTAAAAATATTCATACATCAAGAACCAATTTGCTAACTCCTCTTTCGATTGATGAGTCTAATTAACAACTATTTTATCAAACATCTCACTTATAACACTTCAAAAAAACATGTGATTGACATAGATTTTTTACAGATATTCCTAATTAAATTGACAGAGATGTCAAATCTGTGCCAAAAACAGTTTGACACGAGCTATCTAGCACAAAATTATCAGAAAATCTGTGTCAAATCTGTGTCAATCCCACAATTAATTTGTACTAATTTCAAGCACTAAATATATACTCCGTACTTCGTAATAATCAAGACAAACAAGGTTACAATTATTTCTTAACTGAATTGGTTAGAATTGTTGAAAATGACATGCAAAATATTTTTCATATAATTTTTTCTTTATCTATAAATAGATTATATCAATATATTTTAAATATGTTTTTTTTACTCAGCAAATTCGGACAATTCAACTGCTTCAACCCGAGCTTCACTATTTTTAGCAGATCCTAATGTTACCAAAGTAATATGAACCACAAATCATTTTTTTAAAGAGAAGTTTGGTATCTATAATACCAGCATTTTCAACCATCTTTTTTACCAAACTCGTAACTTTGGATTTCACGTGAATTATGTAAAATTAAATTGAGCAAGATTGAATTTAACTGTATTAACTGAATTTGTGAAATTATTTTTTTAGCTATTTTCATATAGATTTTTCTTTATTTTATTAATAAATGTTAAAATTTATTGTGTACACAAATGAGATTTTAATTTAGTAAAAACATTCCCAAACTCGCCTCATTAGGAACTTTCAAAATATCCATTTTTAAATTTTTACTAATTGATGAATAAACTATATCAACAGACAAAGTTACGTGTTGACAAACATGAAGATTAGAGTATTGCATCTAAAAAGAAGTGGAAAAATCTAGTTTTTTCATAGTTAAGCAGATTCATTCAGCCGTTTCAATCAAAACTTTACTAATTTCAGCAGACTCAACTGATTCAATTTATTTGTGTGATACCATAGACTAATTTTAAATTTTTATCATTTTCAAAATATATTAATTATTTTGAAATTCCAATATATGACTATCATGTTTTTATTCCTTGAATAGGAGTAAATTTCTGTCATGTTTGGCATTACTGAGTTTTAAACATGATATTTTTTTTCAAACTTGACAGAATTACTCATATTTAGGGAATAAAAACATGAAAGTTCATTTTAGAATTTCAAAACGTTTTTACTCCTATTAAGGATAATTTCTATAGTTATTAATATACATTTGCAAAATTTATTTAGCTCATTTTTTTTAAATGATTGAAATAGCAAAAAACATAGAAAACGAAAAAGTAAAATAAACACAAAAAATAATACGGAGTGTCTAAATACAGAGTATCAATTATGCTTAAAGTAAAACACTTGGCGGAGAATGCTTTAGTCAAAGAAAAGGCTGAGCAAATATTACGTAAAAATTAGTGAATACGAAGTACTCGTATATTTTAATGGGTAATTTTGTCCAAGTAAGGTTAGATTAAGTAATTTTGGGGTGCATGAAGCAATACCCTTTGACCCATACTTAGTCTTTTGACCAGATCAATCAGCTAATAAAAGTGTTTGGTTAAATGGCTTTTTCAATTAGTCTTTTGTTCCAACCAACCATAAAATGAAACGCCATTTACCCCGGCGTTTAGAATTAGCCGTTCCGTATCTCCCTCTACTTGCAGAAAACATTTCCACCGAAGAGCAAAAATAAAATTCTGCCCACCAAGATCTTCTACCAAAGAGCAAAAAACCAATGTAAGGAGCTGCGGCCTTCTCTTATTATTAGCTATCAGATTCACCTAAATTTTTTTTCGTGCTTTGGATATTTGTTTGGAGAGGAATTTTGACTCGTGTTACTCAACCAACGATCATCTCATAACAAAAAAAAAATCTGAGGAATGAATTATTATCAATTAAAGAAATGGGGTTTCGACTCGGGTTGCCTGCTTCGTTGAGCAATCTCATAAAAATGTCGTTTTCATCTCATAAAAAAGTATGGAGAATTGATTATGAATTAAAAAAGTAGAGATTTATATTAATTATTTGTTTTAATACATTTAACGTTTTAATCAAAAAAAGGATTTATCTAGTTTACTAATATCATCAATAATATTATTAATTGATGTCCTAAAAGGTCATTTAATAAGTTATCAGTTGAATATAAACTGTCAATACTATCAGCTAATTAAAACAACCAACATAATCCGCTGTCATCAATCAACTAAAACAATCGACCAACCACCAACAACTGATTCCCAAACACCCCCTTAATAAATTCAGAAGCAATACATGCAGAACCATCGTGTTTATAAAGATAGAAATGACACAACAAAAACGCAGGAAGGGCAATAGGAAGGGCAATAAGACGATGATGTTTCGTTGTACACAACAGGCGTGTGATCAAATTGTTTATCAAAAGTCAAAACACTTGTGTGCACTCCAAAGCTTAGCCGTGTGAACAACTTCCAAATCTCTTTTGTGAAATATTCAAAATTGAGTAATATTATAGTTAGTGTGTACTATTTCAGTAATCATTTCATTTTCATTTTCATTTACCTCAGTGCCACAAAGGCTCCCACCTACAGTGGGGTAGGAGGGTCAGGGGTACGTAGTCTTACCCCTGTACTAAAGCGCATAAAGACTGTTTCCGAATGACCCATAGTGAAAATCGCGTCCAAAATTGCACGGATTGACTGCTGCTTCATAACAAAGAAGCGCAGACAGTTCAGTGAACCATTTTTCTTTATTCCATCATATTCTCAAACCAAAAAATAATGAATCTTTGGCTCCATTACAAATCCATATGTATAGACGACTCTTAATTTACAATTTTACATAGTATATTGATATATAGGGGGTGTTTGGATCTGATTCTTAAAACTACTTCTACTCCTTCAGGAAGGAGAAGCAGAAGTTAAAGTGTTTGAGTGAAAGTGCAGAAATGATTCTGGTGGTCTAATTTACTCACAGAATCAGTTTTTTCAGAAGCTGAGGGGGACCAGCTTCTGAAAAATGATTCTGCTTCTGCTTTAAAAAAGAAGCAGAAGCAGAATCAGTTCCAAACACCTCCATATTCCCATGATCTAGGTTGTGTACTGAACTTTTTGTCACGTGAATAATCCTGATTGAGGCCATACTTAGCCCAATAACAGGGGTAATTAATCTAAATTTAAATAGGGAACTTCAACTAAAAAATGGTAAACATCATAAAATGTATAAACATATTAAACTGTTAATGGTAAACAAAAGGAAACCCAAAAAAATTGCTTTACAATTACCAAAGAGCAGAGAAAAAATAAAAACGACAAAACAGTAAATGTAAAGCTGCAGGAAATCCAGATTTGCCCTTTCATTTCTTTTTCATCCCTACAGCTTGCACTGATCTAGAAACATGTCACTTTCGTTTCTGCAATCAGGCAAGAACATTGATCATCTCTTAGTAGAGACATTACTTGATTAATATGCAGTACCACTTGACTGTTGAATGTTAGTTGTATAGGCTTTGCCTCTGCCTCCTTTAGAAGATATTTGCTTGCAAGTCCTCCATTCCAGAGTCGGCTTTTTCTTCATTCCCATCTCCATTTGTTTGGGAACAAGGAGCATCTAGTTTTGGAGGGCTCTGCATATACATTACAAACTTTAAACTGTGTTTGCCCGTTGCCACATTTCCAAGTTTTTTTCATGCTTCAAGCATACATGATTATCTTAATATTAAAAGGGAAGCCCAGGGTACACAGTGTCCCTGCTTATGACGATGGTACAGTGAAGGGGCATACCACATAACTGATATAGACCATCTTTACCTTGTGTTTTCTTTTTTTGCACCCAAACGAAGAATTTATTTTTCAACCATTTCAGCAAACTATAGTCGACTAGTCGAGTATAAATAATCATTTATACATATAATCGACAATTTGTCCAGTTATCCAAAATATGCTTTAAGTAGATTTTTTGACATATTTGCCCGAAAATGGTTTTTGTGTAAGTGCAGAATCAAGTTGGTAAGAAAAGGAATTATGAACATTACCATGCATCGGATTAAAGCCCAATTAACACCTTTAAAGAATGGATGTTGTTTGATCTCGTTCGCCCCTTCACGTGATCCCAACCTGTTTTTAGGATCTCTGTGCAGCAATCGGTACATTAGCTGCTTTGCTGGCAGACTAACCTGCACTTGCAACAAGTCACATTTTTAAATTAACTAAATTAAGTTAACATTGCTCTAATGAAAACAAAATAAGCCTGTAATTTTTTTATGCATGTCACTTTTTACCTGTATGCTTCCTGGAAATTTCAGATCCTTGTGCAAAATATTAGCGAATGTCTTCTGTCTTGTCTTGCCCCTGAAGGGTGTATATCCATAGAACATTTCATACAGAAGAATGCCTACAAAGTACAAACAAAACAAAACTAATGCATATTAAAAGGAAGAGCTATGTCGAGAAGTAGTTATGACCCTATTCTTTATTTTACTTATGAGAGTAATATTCATAGGATTTACCAAGAGCCCACCAGTCCACTGCACTAGTATGCCCTGCTCCAGTTATGATTTCCTGCAATTTTGGAAATAAAGAGTGAAAAGATTTTTGTGTGGGAAGGATAATTTAGAGTTAATACTACGTATCTAATTTGGTCTTTCCTAATCAATATTTTCAATGCTTCTCTTTTGAACTCAATTATTTGGTCCACATCTCAGCACTTTAGACCAAATTGGGCCATAGTTAAACACTTGAGAGCCAAACTGAGGCCATCTCCAACAGCTAACACCATTTTTACACCAAAATGATGTAAACATCACATCAAACAGTATTTTATCTCCAAAAGTTTACACCATTTTCATCACCAAAAAGGAATATTCTCTTTTTATTCTTTTTACTAACTTTTTACCATTCTTCTATTTAAGTATCTAACTATCATATATTTATACATTAGCCCCTCATTTAATATTTTGATATTTCACACATTATTTCACACATACAAACTAAAATACATAATTTGAATATGTATTTTCACGCATTTCACTAATTAAAATACAATAATCAATATTTCACAAATACAAGCTAAAACCACATAAAATTAAATATTACAATAATATTATAATAATTAATACGTCATTAATAAAGTACTACTTAAACTTAAAGCAATAGATTAAATAAACATTCTTAGTTTAGTTATCGGAATTTGAGAATTGTTCCCACAAATTCCGTTAATGTACTACATCATTAATAAAGTACTACTTAAATCCCATTTGTATTCTGTTATAATGTTGTTTGGATTTGAAACTTTATTTATAATATTGAGTGATTTAAATTTTATTATATTTTTATCTATCAAATTAATAATTTTAATTTGTTGTTCTATAAGGATGTTTTTACTTGGACTGTAGTTTGTCTCGGGATCAGATAAGACCCTATTAGACCACACTTGAGTAGTTATACAAATACAAAGAAATCAGACCAGACCACATCATTTCAGATCAGACCAGATCAAATCAAACCAGACCAGCTGAGAGCGGACAAACCAATTTTAGTCCAAGTAAAACATCCTAATTTGTTGTTTTAAAAATGGGTCAAAACTATAATAATTAAAACTTGAAGGTCACATTTAAAAGGAAAAGAAAGCCAAAAAGTTGGATGGTGTGATATATGGTGTACGCCATATATGGTGTGAAGCCATCCTCCCTCCCCCATTTTGGTGTAATGGTGTAATGTTTGGTGCCATTGTTGGAGCATTTTTTTTGCCAAATACACCATTTTGGTGTTCAAAATGGTGCTTGTTGGAGATGGCCTGAGTTCGAAATAAATGCAAAGATGCCTTTCGTATTTCGAACAACATATATATGAGGAATAAATTGCAATAGTACATACGGAAGGGACTAAATCGGATTTTCAGCTTCAGTATTCCCTACCAACCTATTCATAAAACTATTATAGGGCAGTCCTATTTATAAATCAATTTTGCATTATCAATTTACATTTAGAACATATTCCCATAAATATATTTCAGAACATATTGGTAAGTAAAAATTATTTGAAAACTGAAATGCTTTTAATAATTTTCTTGTTCTTTGTGAAACCCAAAATTGTGCCTTATACAAGGGCATGGAGGGGAGTGTATCATAAATCATAAGCACTGAAATAACTCTTGGAACTAAATTGGTACTAGCATGAACCATCTAAGAGATTGTATTTGATATATTTTCAGCACTTTTTATTTGAAGTTCAACACTAGATTATAACTGTAATAACGAACACGCAAGTAAAACCCCAAGTAAATGACAGGGAAAAAAGTTCTACTAACCGGAGCAAGTAAAACCCCAAGTAAATGACAGGGAAGAAAGTTCTACTAACCGGAGCTATATATTCTTCAGTTCCAACAAAAGAATTTGAAGCTCGCATTGGTTCAGCCATGAAAATTGGATTCTGTTGGGCTTTTTGATGCTTTTTCTTCTCATTGGCTTCACGAACTAGAAGCTGCTCAAACACAATGGAAAAATGAATTAAGTTAAGCAAAATACTTTAAATGTTGCAATCACTGTGAAGAAGACACGGTAGTGTGATTACCTGTGGCTTGCAAGATGTCAAGCATGACAAGTCAAAATCAGTTAATGATATGTGTCCACTACTCTGAATCAAAACATTTTCAGGCTTCAAATCCCTATAAATTATTCCTGTTTGAAGGAGAAAAATATATAACTTCATAAATATCTTAAACACAGGAAAATGACTAAATAAAGCAATACTCTGTATATTTTAATAGATCATGCATCCTTGCACATTATATACCTTGACAGTGAAGGTACTCCAGTGCCACTACAACTTCTGCCGCATAGAATCTAAAGAATGAAATGTAATTTTAGACTTGCAATTGAGTTATAAGCAACAAAACACTTTTCTCTTTTTCTATGGAAACTCTGTAATAAGGTATTATTCAAGGCAGGATTGAAAAAAAATTCCAACGAACCAAAACTGTCTGCTCTTCTTTGTTGTGAAGTAGCAGTCAGCTAGTCAGTTCATGCAACTTTTGACGCGATTTTCACTACGGGTCATCCGGAAACAGTCTCTTTGTGCTTAAGTACATGGGTAAGACTGCGTACATCCGACTCCCCCTTACCCCACCGTAGGTGGGAGCCTTTGCGGCACTGGGGTAATGATGATGATGATGATGAACCAAAACAGACCGACCAAACCAAACCACCAAACAGAACTGAAACCACCCACACCATATGCAATTTAGTTCACGGTTTGGATATGTTTTAAAAATCACTCAAAACGACCAAAACTGACAGGGCATGCCAAAACCAGCTGAAACCAACACAAACCAAACAAAAAAAACTGAAACCGTTTTAAATTGTTCAGTTCGGCCCTCTGTTTTGCATGCTTAAAAACGAGGGGGGGGGGAGCACAGAAACACCCCTGTTTCAAATTAAATATTGTTATACCTTGCAGCATCTTCCTTCAACACTTTTGTAGGTTGACTGTCCAAGAGGAGGAATAGCTCGCCTCCAGGGCAGTAGTCACTTATTAGACAAACATGAGTTTTGGTCTGCAAAGCAACAGGATCATTAACTTAACTAATCTGATATACATAGATGCAAGATAAAAAACAAAGATAACATCAAGGAAAGAGGTATTCCTTTCATAGAGATAGATATTCAAAAGGTGCTGAACATGGATATTTATTCTACTTATTATTGTGACTAAGGCTATGTTTGAAAAGTCAAAAGTATTACTATAATAGGAATACTAAAATTGTGTTTTTTAATGTTTAGTTTCTAGAAAAATATGGACAATCGAATGTGATTAGACCTTTTTAAATTTTTTTACACACAAATATACCTGTCTCTAAAAAATATTACTACGTAGTATATAAATAAAAAGGGTTTGAGCAAATGCTTCAATTGATTTGTTAAATAAAAACATGTTTTTCCTTCAGGAATTATCATCCACTCTCCGTTTATTCGCCTAGCATTCACTGAGTTCCAAATGGACCCCAAAGTAAAAAATTATTATTACACTAAAAATCACCGAGTCTAATTCAGCTGACCTGAAATGAAGCATATAGTGCTGGAAGAAATGGGTGATCTAACATATCAAGGATCTCTCTTTCTGCACAAGCCCTGTGAACCTGCAACAAGTGAAAGGAATGAGCGAAGCCCAAAGAGATTACGAAAAAAATATAAACAATAATAACAAGAACAACCAGTCAATAGCAACCATAATAAATAATCACATTTTAGTAAATAGTTTCACAATAAAAATTATGAAAGAATCTTAGAGCCCATTTGGTTGCCTGATTCTGCTTATTCTGGTTATAAGCAGAGTAGGTAGCTTTTGTCTTGCTTATTAGGCTGAACATTCAGCAAATTAGGCCATTTAAGCTAGATAACTCTCACTCAACGAGCTCTTAAATATTGTCATCAATGGACAAATACTATGAACATCAGGATCAATAACATTTTATCTTACCTTGTTACGGTTGAGCATAGTATTCTTATCCATAGCTTTCATAGCAAAATATTGACCAGTTTCACATAGTTCCACTAAGTGCACATAGCCAGTATCACCAGACCCCAATGGTTTTACTGGTCTGAAATGCTTTAGGCCTATTTCTTCACCACTAGCCAGAATCTGCAATTACCACACACAGTAGCATATATCACAAAAAATCAAATCGAAATAAATATACTGATAGTGAAGTTTTTTACTTTTTTGTGCAGTGCTTTAATATTATATATGCAAGAGTGAGCTGTGAGTGTAACATTTTATACATAGTATAAATATACCTTCTGAATAGCTTTCCATGATGGGGTATCCTTCCTATGAGGCTTTGGGTGAACCACCTTTGAATGATTCATCCACAAATCCTCTGGTTTCTGCAGGTTGGGAGAGAACACATACTTTGTAAGCTTCATGTTTTCTCATTTGTACAATAATTAATCTCAAAGTAACTCGGAATTCTCGTCCCAAAGTCTGGAATTACCATATTCGCATCCGGAAGTTCTCTGACAGCTTCATCAATATTTTCAGCTGTTTTCTTTACCTAAAAATTAAAAAAAAAAGTGATGAGCTTGCCTGAAATGGCTAAAGTTTTACTTTTAAAATAAATAAAAATATATAGAATTAAAGGTAAAATGATCAGTTTCTTTCATTTAAGCAATATTTAAAAAAGGGTGTTTCATTACTGCATTCCTCTATTTCTGGCTCATAAACATAAATATAGGGTTTTGAAATGGACATTAGTTTTCTTGTACATACAATAATGACACATTGACACAACTTATAGTCTTATATATATCATACGTAGTTTATCATATATCTAAACAAAAAGCATCAAAAGAAGCAGAAAAACATCAAGTTAGAGTTGAGAGTAGAACCAGCTGAGCACTCTCATTAGCCTTGTCCTGAGGAATACAGTTATAAAGCGGTTCGACATGTTGGCTTCCATCTAATTGCACTCCAATAAAGTATTGTACTTCTCCCTGCACACAAAGAAAAGCAAAACAGATAAAATGGCTCCTCAAACTATTAATATGAGTAAGGAGAAAAAGTATTTAATACCCTTTGATCACGCATAGGCTGCAAATGGAACAAGTTCCAGAACTTCTTCCCTGAATTTCAGAAGAAAGTATTATAATCAGTTAACTAATCAATTTACAGCACCATTCAAGTAAGAAGAGCAATTCAACACCGGAAAAGCAAATAAGGAGGAGAGCAGAATACCAGTCTTGGTGTAATTGATGAGCTGGACGGTGACATCGGTCTGAGTATCAATTGCTTCTCTGATTTTCCGTACTGTAGCGGGATTAGTTTCGGGTCCTTGAAGGAACCTGCATTAGAATGCATTGTAAATGGTTACAAACAGATGCTAAGTATTATCAGGGTTCTGGACTTCTGGTCATGGACTGCCGTCTTTTCCACTACGATCGGTCTCATAAACGGTGTCATTTGGAATTTGATTACACAACTTTTCTAAAAAAAAGTAGAAGTATAACATTTCTGCACAGCTTCTTTTCTACTTCTTTTCTAAAAAGAAGTAGAATGACAGCACTTCTATTCTAAAGTGATCTTATTATGGATCGGAGTAGTATTTATGAATCGTGCACTTTCATCCAAACACCTAGATATCTGACCTTTGCCAAAGAAATTGATCTCAACTTCTCAACTTCTAAAAGCGGGTTTTAGAAGCATTTTGGTGTTGTATAAATATTTCTGCACTTTCATTCAAACATTCAAATATTTGTTTATGATCGTTCAAAGAGCAGAAGCACTTTAAGCAAATTCAAACAAACCTCAATGATATTTATCGTAACAATGATACTACCTCCGTCCCTTAAAATTTTGCGAAGTTTGACCGGCATGGAGAATAATAAAATACAAATTGTGTTGTTGAGGTTTTTGAAGAGGGGAGAGAAATAACAGGAACCACAAAATATTGATTAAAATGGAAAGTGATAAAGTTTTTTGGAACGTCCCAAAAATGGAGGATGACAAAGTTTTAAGGGATAGAGGGAGTATGACACTATTGTGATGTTTTTACTGTCTAGTCACTATGATCACATCGTTATACTGAAACACAATTTATGATCACTTAATCCTATCTTAATCTATAAATATATAAATTTTATAATTATACAGAATTAGTAAAAAAAGGATCAATGTGTATTAAGGCGGACTAATATTTTTTGGGTGACAAGACATGGACTAATAATTTGGAGAAAGAATGCACCTGCAATTTCTTCCAAGAATCTCTTCTCGACTATACTCTGTAAGCTCTAAGAAGCTATCAGATGCAAATATCTGTTCAAATACAAATTTGATTGTAACTTGCAAGTACACAAAGATCAATATTTGGCATAAATTGCACGAATAAGTTAATAAGGTTAGAGTTTAGAGAGTAACCTTACAAATGGGGAATTACACATGTATAAATATAGCATGATATTATATTTTTATAGTTTTCCATATAAATAACTTAATTTCTTTAAAAGGAATTACTAACTATTTTGATTTGACAAAATGGATACATACATGTTTTTTCTATAAATATTACAAAAATAAAGCTTAAATTATTTACACAAATATAACAAATAGTCACTACAATATAGTGTCAGAGTAAATTAAGTTTAAAAATTGAGCATAAGTTACTATGATTCTATTACTACTATAAACATTAATCCTTTTTTTCATAAACTACTTTTATTTTAGTCCTGTATATGTAATTATTTTTTCATACATGTAAGTGAAAAAAATGAATAAAATATACGTAGAATATAAACAGGACTCTATTTTAATATTTTAAATAGTACTTATCTAAACCTAATAAAATAATAAAAAGGAGTTAAAATTGTTTAAGGGAGAATTACTTGTATTTTAAAAAATAAAAAATATTGTTTTCTTTAGAAATGAATAATAATATGTTCTTATTTATGGATTTCTTTTTCTTTTTCTTATAATTTAATTTAATTTAATACAGAACAAACATAATGCTAGTAAGAGAAAAGAACAATAATAACAATTGCCAGTGTCTATATCAATACCAATAAATTGCAACAACTTACGATGGGGTTATCGGGCAGCCTCGGATCGGTAATGACAAAGTTTTTCTCAATACGTTCAAGAGTGGTAGCCAAGTCAATACCCTTTCTCATCTCCTTTCTCCTCACTTTATCGTCAACGCTGTCTGGTCGTGCATCGTCGTCGTCAGTCTCGAAGTCAACATCATCTTCATCGTCATGCATGGTGAAATCTGTCTCGAATTTATCCTCAAAGCTACTAGTACTTGGTCGAGATTTTTTTAACTTCCTACACATAATATTTAAATATATTGCACAAAACATAAATCAATCAAGATTCATGAACTATAGGCAACAGTAGGGGTAAATGTATTTTTTTTTTACAAAAACATGACTTATTTAGTCCTATTAAAAAATTAGTATTACCTTCATTCCTTTTCAGTTAGTCATCTTTAATTTCTGAAGTCAATAATTGTGAAATCTATAAATTTTATACTTAATGATAGTATTTTGAACAAGGAACATTTTTCATATTTTTCTTGCTATAAATATTTAGTATACAAATATACGTAGTATTAATTACCACTTAAAGTCTAACATTTTTTACTTGAAAATCAAACGCTAACAATATTATTGGAAAAGTCAAAGATGAAGTGCAACTACAAACTTGTAATATTAGGAGTCAGTAAGTCTTATTTAAATAAAAAAACAATCAAAAATTTATTTGAGAAATTATACTATGTTCTATTCCTCTTTAGAGAAATTTTCCCAATATTTAACTAAATATAAAAAGTCATTTAAGAAAAAACAATAAAGTCATTTAAATTTCTATTAATTACCTCATGAAAGAGGGACGCCTAGCTTTCTTGGGTTTCTTCTCGTCTGTAACTTCGCTGATCTTCTCCATCTTCTTCAAGGAGGTTCTCGTGCCGGCATGGGAATGGCGTCTAGCCGGCGGAGTTTTGCTCTCTGAATTCCGGTTTCCGTCATTATTAACGGCATCAGAACGTTCCTTTTCGCTGCCGCCGCTGGACTTCCGGAGGAAAGGATGATTATGAGTGGATTCGCTAAGTGCTCTTGCTCGGGAAGGCTTCTTCACTGCCTCAACGAGATCGATCACTGTATTTGTGGCAGCTTCCTTCTGTCGAGCTGAATACATACATACACCATCATTTATATTACCTCCACCACCTCTTAAAGGTTCCCATGAACACAACTAAATAAGATTATTCGTATATTTTGAGAAATAATTTTGATGGGTATATAAATATATTACTTTATAATATTTGATGATTAACTTATCATTTAATAATGTTAATTGTTTCTTACAATAGAAATGATAACCTATAAATGTGATGTTCATAAACAGAATGTGAGAACCTTTAAATAGAAAAAAGAGTAAAACTTAAGACAAAATACGATTTTTTTTTAGTGGCACGCCTAGTTTTTTAGCTTATACAACAATAGTTGGATTTTTTCCATAAACATAATATTAGTAATTTTAGTAGAAAATGAATTGCTCCATTCGTCGCATAAAATCTTCCTGGTTTGACTTGAATCAAAGTTTAAGAAAGAGGGAATAAAATGATAATGTATGTTATTTGGTGAGTAAAAAAAGATAATTGAAACATTACCTTATTGTATATGGTATGTTAGTGTTTTAATTGGTTAGATTTCATTTTCCAAACCAAGGATGTTTTTATTTGGATTGTAATTTGTCCCATACTAGACCAGTCCAGACCAGACCAGTTCAGACAAGACCAGACCAGACTTGGATAGTTATAAAAATACAAAGAAACCAAACCTTACCAGATCAGACCAGACCAGTTCAGACCAAACCAGACCAAATCAGACTACAACAGCAAATTACAGTCTAAAAAACATCCCAATTCCGAAATTGTTGTGTCTTCATTTCATATGCTCGGTATATTATTTATAAAAGGTGAGTGAAAAGTTGTAGGGAAAGTAGTCTGTCTGAAGGTATGTCTAAATTAGAACTAGAGAAACTAAAGCAAAAGACCGAGTCTTTGCTTGAGAACCTCTGGAAAGAATATTTGAGGCATTTATAAACATGTTGTTCGAGTACTTATGAGGCTAATAGAGATTATTGTAGTAAAGTTTGTTTCAACATGATCAAACTAAATAATACTCCGTATATATGTCACATATTTATTGAAAGATTTTTAAACTTACACGATAAACACTGGAGTTATTTGAAATTTGAAAACTTACTTTCTTGTTATGAAGTAGAAACAAACAATACAATTGAGTTGTTTCCAAAAGCATGAAATTTAGTTCAAATTCGTTTGGAACGTCTGAACTCTGAACCCCTTTTAAATTACTTTTTCATTAATGATTATATATTTATAGAAGTTAGCAGGGAATAAATTGTCGGGTAATTACCATCGTATCGGATCAATGATTCTGGAAGCCCGTTTGGACGGACCACTTTTTCCTTTAATCCTTCCGTGTGCTTGCTAACCTCCACTTGCATTCTGCCAAAATTACATTAACTTTGATTTAATTATCAACTTAGGTCTTAGAGCAATTCACTAGTATTCCGATTAACACTCAGTCATGACTCACATTAAGATCTTACTTTAGTTATTAGACTCTACGTATCTATTAATCTTGGAAAATGTAAAATACGGAGTATAATGTAAGTTGACCAGTTGTTTAGGTGGGCATAAGTCTTTCACTCTCAGGTTTTCTATTATTTAAAAGGTCTATAAACTATGTTTAACACGACAATTATTAAGGGTTAATAATAAAAGATTTTTTATGAGAAACTACATTGAATAGCTTATGAGAAAACGCATATAGCTTATAGTATTTACTGACAACAATTTGTTATATCAAACGAAACTAAATTAAACAATCAGTTTTTAGCAAACAGTTTTTAGCAAACAGTTACCACCATTCTCATTTAAAATCTTTTCCGTCACTTAAATTATTTGTTATTAAATACGAACCGAATCGAGTCGAAGAGTAGGATTTTGTATTTGTATTTGTTTAATTTTTTTTAATAGGAATTCGAATTCAAATATGAAACGAATATTAATTTCGATTTGTATTTGTATTTGTTTATAATATGAATAGTTAACGAATCTTATACGAATATCGAATATATTTGAGCATAGGTTAAATATTAGTCAAATATCACTTTAAAATAAATTTTATTATATTTTTTTATGTTGTAAATGTATGCTATGACTTAATATTAGGGGTGGGTTCGGTTCTTTCGGTTCGGTTTTGACCTAAAACCAATTACGGAACCAAAGTAAAAGTCCGGTTCGGTTTTGGTTCGGTTTTACACTCCAAAACTTGGAACCACGGTTTGATCGGTTCGGTTTGTTTCGGTTCGGTTTCGATTTTTTCGGTTTTTTACTAAAAAAATTGTCATTTGATTTAAAATTGATATAAAAGTTAGAGGGATCAAACATATTACATAAAAATGCAAGCATACTTGAAC
The DNA here is from genome assembly GCA_945859915.1 of Cuscuta epithymum. NCBI lineage: Eukaryota > Viridiplantae > Streptophyta > Magnoliopsida > Solanales > Convolvulaceae > Cuscuta > Cuscuta epithymum. The sequence goes on along the minus strand of CAMAPF010000150.1, from coordinate 778,351 downwards.
AAATAAAGAAAATAATAATAAACAAATATGTCTTGAATTATATGAGTATGCGGGAGAGATAAAAGTGTATATATATTCTTAATTTACATTATTTGTGACTAGTTTAAAAAACATTTATGAATACATATGTCCTATGTGATATAGTTGAGATGAATATTTATTTGTTTTATCAATTTAAAAAATGTAAGTTACAAAAAAATTAGGTTACATAAAAATAAAAGTTAATTACTACTAATAACTAGTAAAAACATATAATCATGCAATAAATTGCAACGAACATACATCCATAGAAGACATAATAGATCAATATAGCTACATTATTATAGGCAATGAATGTGTAAATGCATTTGTGAACTAAACTAAACAAAACATAGCACAAACATTATTTCTCTAGCACAAGAAATTCAAAGAATATTGATGATATCAAGATTAATGCTTACATTTAACAAATAAAATTTCATATTTTATTTTAGTTCGGTTTGTTCGGTTCGGTTCGGTTTTGAAGGGTAAAAACCAAAACCGAACCAAACTATTACGGTTCGGTTCGGTTTTTTACATTCGGTTTCGGTTTTTTAGCGGTTCGATTTATTTGGTCGCGGTTCGGTTTAATTTGATTCGGTTTTCGGTTTTCGGTTTTTCGGACCCAGCCCTACTTAATATGTGTTTTTAGAATTTAAATTCAATGGATCAATGTAGTTTTAGATTGTGCACGATATACTTAAGTGAATCAATTCAATTTTATGATTAACAAATATAAATCTATTTCAAACTTTTTGAAATAAACACTAAGGCACATGTTAGAAATTATACTTATAATGTGTGAAATAAATTGATATTTGTATATATCAAAGTCAAACGACTCTAATTTTATTCTGCAAATCAAATACATAATTATTTGTATTGTATTTGAAAGACATTTGAACCAAAAATCTGATTTGTATTCGTATTTATACTCTGACTTGTTACAAATGGACTTAGAATCTGAATGCATAAATGTATACATGAACTACAATTTAGGGTATTGCTATCTTTTAAAAGTTATTATAGTGTTATTACTATTATTATTATTATTAATATTATCACTATTATTAATCGAATATATTTGATTAATATTCGAATCGAATACACTGATATTCTTATTTGTATTTGATAACAACTCGAATCAAATTTAATATTCATATTTGTATTTGTATTTGAATTTTTTGAATTCAAATCGTCTTATACAAATTTGAATCGCGAATCGAGCACAAATTATTTAATTCATTTACAACCCTACCTGTAACACATATATATGGGGATGAAAGCTTAGACACATATACGTGATGGCCAATAATAATGAATACGTATAGCAACTATAAACGTAGAAACGTATAGAAAAATAGGGACTAGGAAGGCCATTTGATTTTGACGCAATCGTCCCACCACATTAATGAATTCCTACCCGTTAAATAATTGATGGTCCCGTTGGTTTGGTTGGTATAGTCTGTTCTGGGACGGAAAACCGTCCAAAAGAAAACATCCAAAGTTTACACTACTAACATGTGATTGGATATGTCTAATACCCGAATATTATAGCTACAATTGTTAAATGACTAAATTTAGTTGTACACGAAATTTGTATACGTTTTATATACACTCCTAGTTGCCTGTGTACACAGACAAATGTGGATAAATCTCGTGATCATCTTCAACAAAATATATGGAGCATTCTTCTATTATCCACCCATTCAATATTCAATCTCTAGAGTAAACTTACTTGTTGATGAAAAAATATAAGCTCACTTTCCACGTGCATTTAGAAAAAGGGAAACATCATGAATAGGGCTCAAATAATATACTAGTATATAACATTCCAAAATATAACTATTATGAAAATATAACTGTTGTTCTAGAAATAATCTTAAATTACTTTCATCTAGATATCCTATTACCATATATATAACTATTAATATAACAATATTAATGTCATATGACAATAGTTTAGATTATTAGAGGATAACAACTCCCTAATAAATTTGTTTTCAAATTTCATACCATTTTTTACATATTTGTTAAAAAGCACTATTGTTACCGTGTGCTTAGTTAAACCTCGCCTTCAAATGGAAATAACAACTCAACATATAAAGATTAATTGAGAAGGAAATTGATACTTGCCCAATAAATTTGAGTACTTTGCCAGTTTCATCCTTAATAGGAGCAATGGTGAGGAGATTCCAAAAAGGTGTGCCGTCTTTCTTGTAATTCAACAATCTCCCACAATAACTTGACCCGGATTGTAAAGCTTCCCGAATCTTGGCCACGTCCTTGGGATCCGTATCCGATCCTTGCATGAACCGACTGCCCCGACCCACCAAACCAGCAACATTTAAAAAGAAACATTTAAAAACAAGGCAAAGCTAATACTATTTCTATAGTTAAATTACTGATATGACCATTAGAAACTACTGATAGAAAGAAGTACCAATTCCTGCCAATGATTTCATTGGAGGTGTAACCGGTCATCTTGACAAACCCAGCACTAGCATACATTATCGGGTAATCGGGTTTGGTTGCATCCGACACCACAAACGTTTGTTGAAATGCCGATAAAGCATCCCTTAGATCCTCCGAGATTCTCGGAATTCCTTTCTCTTTCCCTACACATTCCATCTTTGTTAGCCCTTTAAAATTGAAATGGATGAATTTCATATTTTGGGTGAAAATGTAAAATCATTGACTTGGAAAACAGAGAAACAATTACTTCATACAATAAGAAAAATGAAATTGATCAATGTATCACTCGTAAAACGTAAACAAAGTTTAAAAGCATGAGCCAGGGCGGAAACAACAATAAAAATGCTACTTGTACACGCCACGTAACACGCCCGACTACACGCACAAGTGTAATTGGTCTGTGTACAGACAATTGATTTTAATTTTTATAAAGAAAAGTGTCTATGACCCAAAAAATCATTGTGACCCAAAAAATGATTTGTATGCACATACAATTCATGGTCACAAACACTTTCCTTTACAAAAACTAAAATCAATTGTTTGTAATCGGGCAAATAACCAAGCCTGTGCAAGTAGCATTTTTTTACATCAATCATGGTGGGAGTGAGTTGTAGATAGAGTAAATATATTAGAAAAATTACTCTAAACAGGTATAAAAATGTTATTGTATTACAAAATAGAATTTCTATATTTTTCTTTGAAAAATAGAAGTAGTTATTGTCACGATTGAAAAATAATGTTATATTAATGCCTAATACTCAAACTATTGTGAATTTCAAGATGACTCTTATTTCAAAATGAAAAAGTAACTCTCTTATTTGAATTGACTTAACATTAGTGGTATGAATTTATTGGGGCTTCAATGTCTCTAGATAAGTTTGTTCATTATTCAAATTTACAATTAGTGAGGGAAAAAATCACTCCGTATTATTGATCAAGTAAACAAAATTACGTAAGGACACTTGAATCAAAGTAATAAATTTGGAGTAAAAAAACTAGTAGACGATGAGTTTACCGGTTCCTTCATCGTACGAATCGCCGGAGCTTCGGACAGAGTTGCCGGAGACCCTTTTGTTCGCCTCTTCGCCGGAAGTTCTGACTTTAACCCCTTGAGGCTTACCAGTCTCGTCGTCAGTTTTGAGAACAAGCCCCCACTCTGCGGCCCTTTCAGCGGCGGCGCCGACCTCATTTGCCTTCTTCACCGGAGACTTGATGGCGGCGGCAAGCGGCGGAGCAGGCTCCTTGATGGCCATCCACGGGACGATTTCCTCGGCATTATTAGCTCTACTGTCAGAAGATCTGGCGAAAAGTTCACCTAGCGGCGGATTGGGTAGTGGTGGCGGTGCAATAGTACTGGCGACGGTCGCCGGCGGCGGTTCATCCCAGGTGTTCCACGACGATTGGAAAACTGGGTTAGTGGTCCGAGAAGAGTAGGTTGATGGGTTGAAGACTTCGAGCGAACCGCGCGAATCTCTGGGAAAGTTGGGTCCTTTCTTTGCTGGTCCATTGCCGCCATGTGAGTCCATGTCTCCAGGTACCCTCAACTGTTATCATATGTCCATTCAGATCACGCAATAATAAATGCAGTTTTATAAAGATTGAATAAAGTGAAATTCTCTCCAATAATAATGGCCAGTGTTCCACCACTGTTTTTGAATATTGTAAATTTTTAGATAAGGTGTACATTACAATTGTTATGTTTTTCCAAACGGATTGTGTGTGTATACATACAATTAAGAGATGTACACATTCTGGTTGTTTTTTCTCTCAGACGCACAAATTGGGGCGTTTCATGTGTATAAAAATCAGCACTTTGGCTGAACAACAGATATCCAAACGCGGACTTTGTGTACACTTTTATTCATAGGTGTACAAGAAAATTTTATTTTTTTCCTAAACGAGATGCATGTGTACATGTGGGAGTGCGTTAAATGTGTACACAATTTGTGTACATACCAATAAAATTTTTCTTCTTATACTAGCAATAGTTATATTTATAAATTAATATTATATTGCTTCCGTTTCATTGGACATTGCCCACTTCCAATTAAGTGTAAAATAAGAAAATTAAAAATTGTGGGGTGAACTTTGGATAGAGAAGAGGTATAAAACTGCACCACATATTCATTACTTTGAAATGATAGTGTCAGAATTTTCGAGACAAATAAAAAAGCAAAGTGTTGGTAAAATCTAATGGGACGGTGAGATTTTTTTTTTTTTAAATTTACATTTTTTAGATACACTAGTTAAACCTTATATTGAAGCTCAAACATCATAGTCTCATACTGGTATGACGCAAAATTAATATTTATAATAATGGTTTAAAATTATTACATCGAAATAACATTTACTTCAAATTTATTACATCGAAAGAGAAAATGGAACTTTGCACGTTTTCTCAATTGAGTAAAACAAATTACATTAGTTTATAGGTATTCATTAATTTTCGGATATTGGGATTTGGGGGTTTCACTTTGTGTGTAAGTGTCTAAGAGTGACTATTTACAAATTTGTTCCATGAAAACTTTGGGCCAATAATGATGCAAGGTGACATCGGTACAATTCCTTTTGGCAATGTGTCGTAAGCAAATAATGTAGGCAATTTGGATAACCATCGATAAATGTGATTGGAAACTATGTCGTGTTATTGTAATTTTCTACAGATTTGTACAAGTTGAGTGTAAATTGACATCCTCCCACATAGTCATTTATACTTCCCCATCTCACGAAAAATTGTACTATACGGATCGATCGGAGTATTTCTTTTATTTCTTGAGTTGAACTATGAATCATGATTTGAAGTTAAACTCCGTATACGCTAATTAAAATTACCAAATTAATACGGATATTTTGATTTTGCCCCATATTTTTTTGGATGATATTGGACTCTGCAAATCATTTTTAAAAATCTTAGACTGTGCACCCTATTTCCGCTAAAATGTCTTTGACTTTTCACCTCATTCAAGATTTTATCTTCACAAAATGTTGTAGATAAAGTGCAAAGTCTTAAAAATGGATTACAAAATTCAATATCAACCAAAAGGTGGGGTCTAAACTCAAAATTTCCTTTAATTATATCGTGTGAGTACGTATTTGTAAAAAATGCATGTCTTTTTCGTATTATATACTCGTAAAGATTTTACAAATAACGTGTCAGAGTATTGATAACTTTGAGGCCCTATGATGTGTCCGTCCAGTTCTAGTGTACATGCATCTCTTTCAATTGGCTGTTACTAGAGGTGTCTGAATTGTGATATACTCGCCCCAGCTTTTGTTACTGAAAATGGTTCTTCGTCTTAGAACAATGTTTAGGTAAACTAAAAGACCCTGAAATTTCTCTGATGCTACTCGTTTGTACTCCCTCCCGAAAAGGTTGATCAAAGTTGACTTCTACGTGAATTAATAAATTAAAAATTGTGTATTTGAAATTTGTTCAGAGGAGAGAGAATTAATTTTAGCCACATATTCCTTAGGAAATGACAAATCTTTTTGGGATATTAAAAAAAGGAAATTTAGTCAACGAGACTGAAGGAGTAAGAAACTAACTTGTTATTGAATGCTAACATTTTAATTTTGTTACTGGTTGGTCTCGAGTGGTGACGAGAAGTCAATGCAAATTAAAGGATGGCTATGATGTGGACCGGATGGGGTCATGGGGACATGAATCTATAATGTGACTATGTGAGTCGAGTAACCAAGGGCAAAGTTACGTTTAATTCATATTAAATACTTACGATCGAGAACCATTTGTGCCCACCATATGGGGTGCACACTTATAAGTTATACTCCCTCCGTCCCCTTTTAAATGTCCCGTTTTACCATATTGGAATGTCCCTATTTAATTGCCCCATACCTTATTTGGTAAATTATGTGTGGCTCAAAATCATTCTTACTTTATTCTTACTTTATCAATTAATATCAAACACACAAACTCACTTTTCTTAAAACCCGTGCCACCATCTCCCGTCCCATTTAAAAGGGGACGGAGGGAGTATAAAATAATGGCCTCACATAATCAAGGCTCTTTGTGTCACTTTACATCATTTGTGGTTTAGATTTCACAAAATAACGCAGACATATACAATGGGCTATTATGTCAAATATATATAAGGGGCTAGTTATTATATTAGTTTTTGGGGAAAATGTGCAAATAGACCCATGTACTAACCAAAAAAGGTCAAATAAGCCCTTATTTAGGAGGTTCTGTCCGGCCGTCGTCATTTGGGGTGGTTTCCGGTGGAATTTTTTCATGAACTTTTTTGAGCATCTTATTCATCAATCTAGTTTACTCATACCAAATTTCAGCTAAAACTTTAATCGGGAAGACATTCAAATGAATTCTTGAAGATAACTGCGCTTCTAACTGCGCAGTTATTTTCAAGAATTCATTTGAATGCCTTCATGATTGAAGTTTTAGCTGAAATTTGGTATGAGTAAACTAGACTTCATGAATAAGATTCTCAAATATTTTCATCAAAAAATTCCACCAGGAACCACTCCAAATGACGACGGCCGGACAAAACCTTCTAAATAAGGGCTTATTTGACCTTTTTTTATTAGTACATGGACCTATTTGCACATTTTCCCTTAGTTTTTGTGAAGCGTGTGTAAAACCCTCCTCCCTAATTCCTACCTAACATGTCTGGTAGTTTCCCATGTAAGATACATTATCATGCATTACGGCTTTTATGTCCTCTTAACGACAATTACTAACAACCAACATACATTAGTCATAATACTACTCCGTACATATAATCATATACTCCGTATAAAAGAACACCATGGATAGATTTTGTAAAAAGGTTCAGGTGTGGTTCTATACTACTCGATCAACTTTTATATTGGTGGACTTTATCTAGCTCATCAAACTAATTCAAATCAGATTATATCAGAAAATAAAGTCCAATTAATGGAGCTTTATGCCTTTATTCTTCCTAAAGACCTAGAATAAGTTAGGGTGCGGTTTAACTATATACAAGTACTACGTACCCTTAATTACCTAACTGCCCTTATTCTAGTTTAGTATCATTACACAGGATTTGAGTAAAATAAGGATGTTTTTACTTACACTGTTTTCAATGTCAAACCAAATCAAATCAAATCAGATCACATTTGAAGAATTATAAAATACACAAAGGTCAGACATTATGAGAACTGATCAGAAAATTGAGTAAATACATCCCAAGGCTACATGAAAAATTGGAACACTTCAAAACCAAGAAAGTCAAGTCGTGGTCCTTACGGATAGACTAGCTAGGACTATTGAGGCTATGTAAGATTTCTTAATTACCTCTATTTATGACCGTTTTTAATCAATAAGACAGTGAAATTGCGGCAAATATAATTAAATAAGCTGAACTCGATGAGACCCTTCAATTTTATTTTTATATTATTACCCTAATTATATATAGCTAGTTAAACGAGACTAGATAGCTTTTCATTTGATGAACACATCCACGATTTGTTTTTCTCAGTCCAGTCCTTTCACTCTACTAGATAGGATACTTTTTCGAGTTCAAATTGTGACATCTTTGTTAAAGGTTTCCATATGTTTTAATTTCTAAATGGTAGATCTCACATTTTCTAATGTGATTGTAATTTGACCTCTACAATTCCAATTAACATATATCCGGTGTGGCGGCCGGCGGACAATGTCCTCTATGATCTAGGAGGGGTTCATCTTTTTTCTTATGTAATGGTTAAAGTAAATTACGTACATTCTAGCCTTCTAGGGGTATTTATTTTCATTATTAAAAGAAAACTAAAGCAGTAAAGCTAATGTTTTTTGACAGAAAAGCTGTTAAATGTCCCACACTGGAAAATTGAGAAGCATTAGAGTGCTATATTAAGCTTTTGGCTACTCCTCCTAACAGGTTGACCTTTTAAGATGGAACCCTGGTTCTTAACATGGTATCAAAGTCAAATCGATCCATGGTGTGGGACTCCTTATGAAAAATGATGACACGAAAAAAAATTGACGAACCGATGAAATAGTGAACGGCAACACGATCCAGATGAAGTGTCTGGTCGTGAGGATGGGTGTTAAACGTCCCACACTAGAAAATTGAGAAGCATTAGAGTGCTATATATATTGACCTTTTAGGATGGAACCCCGAATCTTAACAAAAGCTAAGCTTTTATATTTAGGAGGAAACATCCTTTAAAGAATAATTTGAAAATGTAATAAAATTGACGGGAAGAATATATACGGAGTAGGGGCGGGCAAGAATCCCGGTCCCGTTGTCCCATTCCGGTATATCCCGAAACCGTACCGGTGTTGTCCCGTTCCGTTTGGGTCTCATTGATTTTGTCCCGCACCGGTCCCGTACCGGTTTCAAACGGGACGGGACCGGGACATTGGAAGGTTAGCCCGAACCGTCCCGTTGTCCCGTTTGTAATAACTATATAGATTTTGTAGTATGTAACTAGTTTGTAATGTCAACTCAAAAAATAAATGATAACATGTTTTTAGTTTTCATGCCCAATTTTTAAATTAAAAATAATACCTTAAAATAAATATTTACTAACATAAGTTTTTATTTCACTTTATATATCTATATATGAGTCTCTCACAACTAGAACAAATGATTTTGAATAAAATAATTCATTTTTGCTTTGTTTTAAATTTAAATTTAAAATTTTGCTAAACCTAACTAAAATCTAATACGTAGTAGCTTTTAGCTTGTGATGAACATTAATTAACTTTTAAAATGTTAATATTTTAGTGCATGATACTTTAGGAATGCTAATATATATTAATTACAAATGATTATTTTTTGTTAGTTTGGGACGTCTCGAACCGTCCCGAACCGTTCCGAATCATCTCGGTCCCGATTTAAATGGGACAAGACTGGGACAAAGGCTTATCCCGTACCGTACCGTCCCGTTATTATTAATTGGGACGGGACCGGGATAACCCTAATCCCGAACCGTCCCGACCCATGCCCACCCCTAATACGGAGTAATATCAATCCTGAATCGATCAGCATTCAGCAATGAAATGATTGGAGGCATTTGTAAATGCTTATCACGTGGCATCATATACAGTTTTAATTAATTCGATTTAGACTAATTAATGGAATATAGGTTTTAATTGAAAAAAATGCTTAAATGATATGTAGAGCCCATTTGTCAACTTAACTACAATTGCTGGATTTGCATAATATGATGAAGTGTCTGTACATATATGCATGTGTCTCAAATGGATAAACGAACTGAGAATGTGATTAATTCTGAAGTAAATGTATATCAAATCCATTTTAATTACTAGAAAAGTTAAAAATCGTTTATATATATGACAAAAGACTAAGATTATTCACAATTCAGTAAAAACCGGAGAGTCGAATTAATTTTGATTATTATCAAATGTAGTGTACAAAATAAAAAAAGTTACTTTGATACAAACCAAGATTATCATCAAGCTGATGAGATATGTCATTTATGTTATTTTTTTAATTGCAACTGTCTATATATTCTTATTAGTAAAAAAATTTTAAAAATTAGATATTGAAAATTTAAAATGAGAAGAATTTAATAATATTTATTTTAAATTAATTTATAATATATTAATAAATAAAATAGAATCAAAATAAAACATATGAATAGTGCAAAAATTTCAATGTTGCATTTAAAATAGAACGGATGTAGTACTTAACAAACGTATTATTTACACAAGATGGGACACACAAACAATAAAAATAAAAATATGAAATTAACTTTTTATGTAGTAAAAAAAACAAGAATATGGATGACACAATTATATATCTTTTAAATAGAACTAATTAACAAGATTAATTGAGAGGGATGATCACATAAAGGCTAGGTAAATTTTATACAAGTATATGGTTACCGTACAATACCTAATACGAAGTATATGCATCTTAAATTAATTAATGAATTAAACCATTAGTTTAAATTTAAAATTGAAGTAAATTTAAAATGACATGGAACCATTAATGCATAAAACCGAAGAATACCGTATTTACGTACCAGAATAAAACCGAAGCAGAGGCTGCGATTAAATTTAGCTACCGACCCCCCACACTCACACTAATGTTACCGAAGATGTGAAACAATTTCAGAGAGAACTGAAGCAATCTGGACGGCCTTTAAATTCAGGATCTTCTACGGGTAATGAATTATTGGAATTATTATTTTGAAATAAATAAATAAATAAAATAGGATAGAAACACCGCAATAATATTGAATTTAATTATAAAAAATAAAAAGGCAAGAAGATGATGAATGTGCACAAAAGGGTTTGGGTTTCCATGCTGGTACAACCGCAGGTATCACATGGCTAGACTGTCATCATCTACGGACATATATTCTTCAATTGTTACCTTCTCTCAAAACGTACGTACATATGCATCAATGCATGACCCTTTGAAGGGCGGCCTAACTATTCTATATAGGATTAAACTAATAGGATTATCAGTTTTTATTCCTAGATACGAGTAATTACTCTCATATTTTGGTAGTGTTAGGATGTTTTCTTTTGGACTGTTTTCAGTCCCAGTCCAGATCAAATCAGACCAGACTTAATTTCCGTAGTTATAAAATACACAGAGACCAGATGCTTACCAGATCAGATCAGACCAGACCAGCAGATTTCAGTCCAAAAGAAAACATCCTTAAACTTTAAACATATGGTAGTATTTCCAAGTCCCACAATAATTACTTATATTCATGGGGAAATATGACAGTCATATTTTGAAATTCTCTAACATTTTTACTCTAATTTCGAGAATTTTTCCTTAAATTGATCATTATAATAATTGGGCATTATAAATAAACCTAGCTAGCTAGTTTAGTTCTTTCATAAAATTCCTTAATTAAATAGGAGTAAAAAGGTAATAGTCCTATGTTTTGATAGGATCGGAGTATCCTTATTTTTCATTCAAAAAGACTTATGTATTCCTATTTAGAGAGGTTTTATATCTTTTAGATTGTCTATTTTTTTGAATCCAGTTTAAGTTGTGATATAGCTAGTTATACAAACTCCAACTATACACGAAAAGTGTCTCATGTAGACATTATTGATGAAGAGTTAATATATAAAATCAAAGAAAGAAATAGAGAGAAGTGTCATTTATCCATTTTAGGGGTGTTTGGATCTGATTCTCAGAACTGATTCTGCTCCTTCAAGGAGCAGAAACAGAAGCTGGAGTGTTTGGGTGAAATTCCAGAAGCACTTCTGAAGCTCTAATTTACTCTCAGAATCAGTTTTTTTAGAAGCTGGGGGGTACCAGCTTCTGAAAACTGATTCTGATTCTACTTCTGCTTTTAAAAAAGAAGCAGAAGCAGAATCAGTTCCAAACACCCCTTAATGTTTTTATTTTCCGAATTCTTCTCATGTCACATGTTGCACTGCTTTAAGATATCATGTTTTATAAAAATAATATATCTGTCCTTGTTTTTGGGAAAGTTTCATCCATGATTTAGATACAAGTTCAGGGGTCATTGAGATGGCATGGGAGCATGGCAACACGTGTACGTAGTACCGCATGAAGAAGGATTAGATTGCCCATACAGCGCAGGTAGGGGATCGATCTCTCAATCCTCAGCCCTATTAGGACATCAAAGCATGTGAGTAAAGTTTTCTTTTTCTGGCCGCCGACCGATTATTTGTAATCTATTTATATTTCCAGGGCCGGCTTTAGCATTTTAGAGGCCCTAGGCAAAAAAGACTTGACACTTGCAAATATTATTAAGTAATTTTTTAAATTAGTCATCATATAACAATGCGCCGTTTGATTATAGATATTTAATTACTCATCATATGAAGTTATGACTAAAGTGACGGAATTGGTTTTTATATTGATTTATGAAAAAAAATATGGAGTATATTTTATTAATAAAATAAAGAAAGAATTAAACGGATTATGAAAAATAGCTCAAATGGTTCTCTACAATAACTTCTGTCAATTCAGCCAGAAAAGTAAATCCAACCTATCTTATTTTGATCAATACGCATCTCTGCACGTGAAATCAAAAGTTACGTGTTTGATGAAAAACTTAATTGATAATACTGATAATCTTAAAAATAAGGTAACCAAATGACCTTAATAGTTACATATTCATATATATTACGAAGTAAAAATTCAAAAACAAATATGCATGAAAACATTAAAAAAAAGCTAAAATTAGCAGATACAGTTATACATAATTAGTGACAAAATTAACTGATCAAACAAATATGAGAAAATGCGATTGAGTAAAATGCAAAAATAAGATCTTAACTAAACACATAAAAAGAATCCAAACATATATTAATAATTAGTTATACAAAACAACATTTCTTATTAACAAAAAGAAGTGCATATAAATTAAAATTTTACAATTACAAAATTAAGCACAAAAAGGTATCAATGCAAGTAAACTAAGGAATACGGAATGGCTTTTTTTTAATGAAAGAAATACGGAGTAGCTGCAGTATATGATTGGGTCTATTACTCATTACCTAGTCCTATATATACGTACGGATCAATACGGTGTATAACGTAGAAGCCATTTTCATTTACCAATTATTAATAATAAATATTTTTTGGAGGCCCCATAAAATTTGAGGCCCTAGGCAAATGTCTTGCCTAACTGACCCTATCACCGGCTCTGTATATTTCACTACAAAACATAACAGATTAGTCACGAAATTAAAATGATTTGATTGATGATTTCTTGTATACACATTGCATAATGTTGTTGTGACGAATTTTACGTATCTGTGTCAATTTCTTTTATGAATTTTGACAATTTTATGCATAAAAATTTATGTCAAATTTTTTACTTTTTTTATAATGTTTATATATAGACAGAAGTACGTAATTGGCTAAGGATATATTATACCCCGTTGACGGTTTACGATATTTGACGACAATAAAGCAACTTAATTCATGTTCACGCTCTGATTATTTTTAATAAATAAAATTTACATATTCAGAAACTACATTAAAACCGTTACAAAGCCTGATAAAAAAAGTAAGTTTGATAAAATTTTGATTTATAAAGTAAAAGATTAAAAATGATTTAAGTTGATCATGTGAATAGTGTACGGAAACTTTCTAATGATAGGGAGGTAATACGTCCGTATATTGTTTACTTGTTGGAATCTTTTACATTCTACGTAGTATGTAGTACTCCGTATTTAATTTTCTGAAATCTGAAATGTTAAAAAATATACTTCGATTTCCCCATACATAGTACTATAGTAGTAAAATAGTACTAAGTATTTTTTTAATTGATCGACATGCATATTTTCATTAAACTTCTACTAGTAAAGATGCATGCAAATAGCTTAAAGTGCTGGATTCATGTATAAATTTATTGTTGCTTAGTAAGGTCAAATGTCTAATTTCGAGCTTCCTTGTAATTTTTTTTTTGCCATGACTCTAAGCTAAGATTAGACTTAAATAGCCATTTATGCAATGCTATGCCATTTATGAATTCCGAGTTTATTTGCCATTCATGCAATGCCATTTACTTCGATTGTTTTCAATCCCATACAAATCAAAATATATAAGATTAGACTTAAATAGATTAGATTAAACTAGATCATACTTAAATAATTAGATTTGTAAAAACACAAAGATCAGACATGTTCCAACCGAGTTTGATCTAGATAATACTAGATCAAACTCGACCCTTTTTAATCGTGTGAGGTTGGATAAATATGTAGGCAAATTGATAAATTATACGGACTCCGTATCACAATATAGAAGGCTACAAGCTAAGCTAAGCTGAATTTCCTTTTCTTGCTCAGCTTCCATCACTAATGGCGTGAAATTTGATCGGTTTGATATTCTTTTTTTTCGTTGAGGCAAACTAGAATCTTAGTGATAGCAATTGATCATTAATATCGACTAGAACTTTGAACTTTTGTTGCATTGTTTTGTTTATGACCTATATCTTGAAGACTTGGAGCATATTCCTTAGCCATATAACTTATCCAATTATTGTTCAGGCTGCCACATGCTCTGTTTCAGCTTTGAGTTGAGCTACTTTTGTTTGCTTCTTAGAGCATCTCCAATCAGTGGAGGACCTAGGCCGGGGCCTACCGGGGCAAGTGCCCCGGCTTCCGGCCAGGAATTTCACTACTAGTACTTAGAATAAAATAGGTGCCCCTGCTTCCGGCTAAAAATTTCACTACTACTACTTCGGGTAAAATTAGTGCTCCAACCCGTACAAAAAGTTACTAGTATTAGATAATCAAGATACTAAAATGTTACGGTTATATACTAAATTGTATTTGCTGATTTGGGGATTGTTTGTTTACTTGAAATGTGATACCTTGGAGATTGTGAATGCACTCTACTTAAGGATTAGGGTTCTAATTTGTAAGGTTTTTAGTTTAATTTTTAGACTTGATTGTGTTTGTCTTTTTTTATTATAAACATGAGTTTAGATAACTTTGTAATTCGGACTTAGAGGTCATTAGCCCGAGGGGGTAGTTCTTCGAACATTGTAATCACTCTATCTCAAGCGATGCAAATGTTGTTGCTCCGAATGTAGGCATTGTCCGAGATGAGTCTAATGACACCAGGGGAGACAAAGGAGCCCGCACAGATAGTACGTGTGAGTGGGATATCATTAGCGATCCCGCATTACGAAAACAAATCATTGAATATGAGCCTCGAGTAAGAGATGACGTGATGAGAACTTATGTCGGACCCCTAGTTGGAATATAGTATTTCTTAAGATGCTACATTTTGCTTTTCGTGTTGCCTTTTCCATGGGTGTAGAAAGGAAGAGATTTGGAGATGATGTATTTGTAAGGACCGGGTTTCGTAATTGGAAAAAAAGTCTTGAAATATTTAGAGGCCATGTAAAACATAGAATTACTCACTTGTTTAGCATGTCTTGATCCTAGAGATAAGTTCTCCAATTTCTGTGAGTCAAAGCTATTGAACCTCGCGGAATTATATTCATGCGATTTTTCATCTGTTAATCGAATGGAGCTGAAAGAGCAACTCCAGGTGTGTGGATATATGAAATGAGAACAAGTGAATTGTTTTCTGCCGTACAGACTATTGGTGAAGTTTGCAAAAAGATGGTTGAGCTTAAAGTTAACAATTCTTTTCATTTGGTATATCGGCTAATTGAGTTGGTTTTAGTATTACCAGTTGTAACAACCACCGTTGAAAGAGCCTTCCCTGCGATGAATATTATCAGGACAAATCTTCGTAATAAGATGAAAGATGATTATCTTACAGGTTGCTTGGTGTGCTACATCGAGAGAGATGTTTTTAGGAGTATTGATAATGAAACTAATATAAAACATTTTCAGAATATGAAAACTCGTAGGTTTGATTTACCAAAGTTACAGAAATGAACTATTTAATACTCCATATGTAATTAACTACTCCGTATAATTTATGCTATTGTCTTACTTTTTACCATCTTTATTACATTTGAAATTTTTATTATAGAGTAAGTTTAGTGTCTAGTGTGCCCCTGCTCTGACAAATCTCTGGGTCCGCCACTGTCTCCAATGATTTGGTCCGAGGACTCGCTTGCAATTTTAAAGCTAATATCTTGACATTGGAGCATTGCTTTTCTTACCCGACAAAGCTAATTTACCTAAATGACTTACTAGCTTGAGCAAGGAGAATTATTAAATATAACATTATTAATAATAAATGAAGAGAAAATAATTATAGCTAATCATTGGAGTACATTTCAATTTTGCTACAAATGCTTATGTGGCTAGGTAAGCTATTAGGGGAATTAGCTAACCGTTGGAGATGCTCTTAGGCGTTGGGGGATAGATAAAAGAGAAAAGTGGCAAATAAGCTCACGTACTAACCAAAAAAGATCAAATAAGCTCATATATAGGAGGCTCTGTCCGGCCGTTGCCATTTGGGGCGGTTCCCGGTAGAATTTTTTGATGAAATTTTTTTAGTTCTTATTCATTAAGTCTAGTTTACTCATACCAAATTTCAGCTAGAAATTCAATCGCAAAGACATTTAAATGAATTCTTGAAGATAACTGCGCTTTAACTGCGGAATTATCTTCAAGAATTCATTTGAATGCCTTAACGAATGAAGTTTTAGCTGAAATTTGGCATGAGTAAACAAGACTTATTGAATAAGATGTTCAAAAAATTTCATCAAAAAATTCCACCGAGAACCGCCCCAAATGACGACGGCCGGACAGAACCTCGTATATAAGGGCTTATTTGACCTTTTTTTATTAGTACGTGGATTTATTTGCGGATATTACGTGGGTTTGTTTGCCCCTTTTCTCTAAATAAAATGTTGTTATAGCCCAATATGGGCAAAGGCTAATAAACTGTTAATCGAATGTACTCCTCTTTGGTGATCAGCCCTGATACAATGAGGCTACAAAGTAATTAACATAATTATTAAATACATAGAAGTTTAGATCAAATATGTAGCAATAATATTAGATAATTACATAAACAATATATCCTCTATTCCTAAATAGTCTATACGCTTCCCTTTTTCATCAACTCTAAAATGATCTCTCGTTTAAGATCTCGCTTGATATAATACTCAAATTGGTTGAATTGACTGAACCGACTAGAATCGATGAAATTTTGTTTGAAGCGACTGAATTTTTTGAATCGACTGAATTGTGAAAAAATAAAATACTCTCTCCGTCCCTTAAAACTTTGCAAAGTTTGACCTGCACGGGGATTAATAAAGTAAAAACTGTGTGGTTGAGGTTTGTGCAGAGGAGAGAGAATTAACTGGAACCACAAATTCTTTACTTAAAAGGGAAAGTGTTAAAGTTTGTGGGACATCCAAAAAAGGAAAGTTGACAAAATTTTAAGGGACGGAGGTAGTATATTTTATTAATAAAACTAGGAAAAAATTATATGAAAAAAGTTAAAATGATTTCTACGGTAACTTCAGTTAATTTAGCCAAAAAAGTAATTTCAAATATGCTTATTTTGATTATAATAAAATTTAGCGCGTTTTCCAAAAAAATTAGCGCGAAATCAACGGATATGTATTTAGTAAAAATACTCCATAGTTGATAGATAAGGTTTTTTATCATCAAAACAAACCACTTATATTAATATTATTAGGAATCAGATCATATCGTTACAATCAACTCAAAAAGACCAACCCTGACAACAACAATCGCTAACCAACTAGCACTATCAACCCTACGACTAGACTCAGAAACGATTACCCATGAAAGAGCAATACGAATCGCTAACCACCAAGTGGGTGTGACAAAGCAATCACTGGCCATATAGATCTTTCCAACGACATAATATCTAGCAGAATTGTCAATTATAATTGTTGGCCTAAAACTAAAGACATCAACAAAAAACAGACCAACATAAAACATAAAGCGAAAATAAAAACATAAAAAAATTAAATAACTGATAAATTTTCCAAACCCTAGCACCTTGAGCGCTCCAAGGCGGCGGTCCAAGAGGGTGGTGGACCGCCGATTTGTTTACTTACTTGATCAGCCCACCACCGCCCTCTACCCATGTTGATTCACCAGAAACTAACCCTTCGACCTTATCCTCAATTGCAGAAATGAGACAACACTGCTTTAGATCATCCTTAGAAGACATGATTATCGTTTTTTGAACCTTGGATTCTGTTTCAAAAGTTGCAGCCGCACGAAATTGGCGGAAGTCTAGAGAAAAAGCCGCACAAAATTGGCGGAAGAAAACTCTACGCGACGGCAAAACCGCTAGGGAAACAAAACCGTACGCGGCACTAAATCGCTAGGGAGAAACCATGTCTGTGAATTGCGAGGGCTAAATCTGCCGCTACACCAAGATGCTGCACAAGAAAAAGGGGTCATCAACATACCATAGTTTTAAGTAAAACATTGATATTTTCATCCAAAAAAAAGTAAAACATTACTACGTACGGAGTATATGATTTGTATTGCTGGTATTGGTACCTCTCCACTAAATACATCACATCTTCACGTTTCTAACGATAATATTCCTCAAATTTAATCTAAAATATTATAAATACCAATGAGGGTGAGGGTATTTTAGAGATACAAAAAATGTTTATAAACTATCATGCAATGTTCATAAACGAGGTAAAGGTCAGATTGGTACTTGAAGTTGCAAAAAAATGGTCAAATAAGTCCTTATATAGGAGCCTCTGTCTGACCGTCGCCCTTTGGATTTTGGGATTTAAAAGAAATTTTTTACCAAAGAAGTCAAGCCGCCCACTTGACTTTCCAACGATGTGTAGGTTGGATTCCGCCGCCATAACTCGTTTTGTTGATGACCGCCGATCATAGTGTCTACAATTCTTGGCCAACTCCAAGATAAGATTCCTAGTTTGAGAAGGAATTTTGTTGACTGTTGGTCCAAAATAGGACGCTCGTAGGCTTTTGGGAAAGCTACGATAGACACTCAAGCAGGAAATCAAGAAAGCAATATGAATAAGGAAAGTGCTAGAGAGTTTGGTAACCAGAAATAGCATGTCTATTATTTGAATCGGACTTGCCTTTTATAGGCGATTACAAATGGTAACTGCTGACTAATAATGGCTAAATTAATTACAATATTAATACGGAATTAAATACATAATTAAGTCGTGAACTAATTGCTCTGGCCGTTACTGTTCTTGGCTGGCGGGTCTGACGCTCGGGCTCCCTGGGCGATAGGCTTCCGTTGGGCCGGAAGCAGGCTCCTCGCTAGGCCGAAGACAGGCTTCCGGGTGGGCCGGCAGATGGGTCGTCTTGGGCTTCCACTCTGCTGGACTTCCATTCCCTGATGGGCCCGGTTGGTTGGGTCGACTTGGTATCTGGATCGTCGGGTCCACTAGTTGGGCTTGCCTGGCGAGACGACAGTCCTGGGCTTGGGCCTGCTGATCCAAGTTTGGGGCCAAGTCCGATTAGGCGTTGGGCCTAGTCCTATAATCCCATCACGAGTCCCCCACTCCCTTAGTCGAGTAGTAGACTCGGCTAAGAGGGAGTAGTCCAAGTCAGCTGCCAATTAAAAAATATTCACATACCAGGGAGCAATACTTGTGGATTCTGTCAATCTCACAATTTATGGAAATTTTCCAATTTTAAATAAAACTCTCACCTTAAAAAGGATCCAAATTAAATCATTCAACATCCTAGCATTCCAGCAGTCAGCTTTCTTCCAGACTTCAGAATTCAGGTCAGCTTCCGAATATTCTTGAAATAAAAATTTCGACCTCAAAAATTTTTTCCTCCTTTTTTTTCTTCTCTCTTTTTTTTTTCCTTTTTTTCTTTTCTTTCCTTCCCTTTCCCTTTCTTTTCTTTCCTTTTCTTTTCTTTCCTTTTTCTTTTCTTTCTCTCTCCTGGTTCTCTGCGAGTCCTCCTTGCATCGCCCCAGCGTCGTGGTCAACCCAAGCAGCGAGCTGACCGCTGTCTCCCACTAGCCGGCGGCTCCACTGGCTGACTCCCGCTGCGCCAGGCTGCCGTCCCTAACCACCCACTGGCGGCCGACGTCGCCCTGGCAGTCCGGCAAATTTGGCCGGCCGTCTAGACTCGCATGGGTGGCGCAACTCGGAGCTCCTGGTTCCCTGCGCGTCTTCCTCGCGTCGCTCGCGTCGCCCCAGCGGTCTGACCGCCGTTTTCCTTCCGGCGTTATGGCTTTCGCGCAGCGCCACCGTCAGCCCCCCAAAGTTGACCGACGCACGCGGGCTTACCCCTCTGCCTTGCCGGGCTCTCCCACCAGACGGCGGCTCTGCCGCAGTGTTCGACGGTGACAGGACCAAGTCGGTCGGGTCCCCACGTCGGTCCACGAGCCGTCCAGCGTCAGGCGGCCAGGCCGCCGCCGCCCTGCGCCTTGGTTTTGAAAATGACGGGCCGGGGTGAAGTCTCTATTACCCGGGGCTCCGCGTTGTCCGACGGTCTCCCCGGTGCTCCTTTTTATCCGGACGGCAAGGTGGCTGCAACCCCCCTTTTCCTTCTTGCTCGCCAATGACGGAAATTATGTGTGCGCGGGATCCAGCCTTCTTTCATGAAGGCGACTCGCGGGTCCATCACAGGCTGCTGCCCGACGCCCCACGCGAGCAGTCCTCCGAGCGTCCAGCTCCTCCTTGGCCGCATAGAGTTGGTTGGGGCCGGCCGGTCGCCCTTTACCCGGCACGGCATTGCCCAGGAAGTCGGCGGTTGTCTTATTGCTGACCGGCTTCACCCCTCATCCAGGTGGTCATGTGGGTGTGAGCCCCCTTGTTGGCGCACTCCAAGTTGACGGGCAGGCTTAACGCCTCGTATATGCTAACTCACTTTTTTTTTCTGATGTGCAGGTGGGCTCCATCGCGTTTGACCATGCAACACGGAGGGTGCTCTTCTCATCAAAACAATGGTCAAGGCTTTCACACAGCAATGCAAGTTGAAGTTCAGCCCCTCTCCAAGCCATCAGACTCGGGGCTGTCGGCCATCACTGAAGGCAAGCATGGGGCGGCCATGAAACCCATTCGGGCCAGCCGCGGCCCCAGAACCACGTATGCATGCAGGGAAAGTTACCGGACAGCAGGCTGAGATTCTCCCAGAGGAAGCCCCAACTAGACGGGTCACCGTTTTCGAGGGCCGACTCCTCAATGTTCCGGACAGAGTGCGCACCCAACCAGTGGACGTGTCAGATTCTGATGATGACTCTGGCGCTCGGGAAGACCCGAATTCTTTGTGGGACCTCGACAATAGCAGGATAGTGAACCTCCCCCCTTGCGTCCAAGACGAGGACCTTGTCGTGGCACGTAGTCTGATCCGTGTCGAGTGTTCATCAAAAATTCCGGAGGCTACTGAAGTACTGAGTGATCCCCCGATCCCTTATTTTGGGGTCCATATCCGCTCTCTGGAGTTAGGGGTGGTTGTGCCTCTGCATCCTTTTCTGGTTTGATTTCTTCACTTCCTGGGTGTCATGTGGCACCGGGCCAACTGGCTCGTGGCAGCTTTCGTGGCGCGATGTGAGGACGTGGTCCTCACTCCCACAATCGATTTGTTTTTTAGCTGCTTCCAGTGGCGCACCTCCATCTTTTTTGCCTCAGTTTCCCAGAGGCCGGTGAGCAAGCTATTCCGGTCGGGTTACCCTGACTCAGGTAGTCGATGGAAGAAGAGGTGGATCTGGGTGTCCGACCCCACCCTTCCATCACCTCCTTTCCAGTGGGGTGAGCGGCTCCGGAAGTGTGATCAGGTCGCCCTTTCCCCTGACCTCATGTCATCCATCGAGGTGTTGACCGCATGCGGTCCCCGCTCCATCAGCTCATACTTAGGTGATCGTCACTCCCTCTGTTTAGGTTTGGCTATTTTGTATTTCACCTTTCTCATCCTCACATTTTTCTTCCGCAGATGTGGCCGATAGGCCTGAGAAGCATACCGTCAGTGCCGAATCCGATGATGATGACGAAGAAGCCCAGTCATTCATTGCTCGTGTAGCTCCCACGGCCACCAAGGAAAAAGAGCATGGACCTCCCCCAAACCGTGCCGCACAGATTCCGAGGAGGGTGAGGGTCACCTTTGGGCCTCAGCCTGCCTCACCTTTGGGCCTCAGCCTGATGGAGCGGGGACCGCCTGCGGACAACACCTCGATGGATGACTTGAGGTCAGGGGAAAGGGCGACCCGATCACACTTCCGGAGCTGCTCACCCCACTGGAAAGGAGGTGATGGAAGGGTGGGGTCGGACACCCAGATCCACCTCTTCTTCCATCGGCTACCTGAGTCAGGGTAACCCGACCGGAATAGCTTGATCACCGGCCTCTGGGAAACTGAGGCAAAAAAAAGTTGTAGGCGCGCCACTGGAAGCAGCTAAAAAACAAATCGATTGTGGGAGTGAGGCCCACGTCCTCACATCGCGCCACGAAAGCTGCCACGAACATGTGAGCCGCCAGAGCCGTTGGCCCGGTGCCACACCCAGGAAGTGAAGAAATCGAACCAGAAAAGGATGCAGAGGCACAACCATCCCTAACTCCAGAGAGCGGATATGGACCCCAAAATAAGGGATCAGGGGATCACTCAGTACTTCAGTAGCCTCCGGAATTTTCGATGAACACTCGGCACCGATCAACCTACGTGCCACGGCAAGGTCCTCGTCTTGGATGCAAGGGGGGAGGTTCACTATCTCGCTATTGTCGAGGTCCCACCAAGAATTCGGGTCTTCCCGAGCGCCAGAGTCATCATCAAAATCTGACACGTCCACGGGTTGGGTGCGCGCTCTGTCCGGAACATTGAGGAGTCGGCCCTCGAAAACGGTGACCCGCCTAGTTGGGGCTACCTCTGGGAGAATCTCATCCTGCTGTCCGGTAACTTCCCCCGCATGCATACGTGGTCTGGGGCCGCGGCTGGCCTGAATGGGTTTCATGGCCGCCCCATGCTTGCCTTCAGTGATGGCCGACAGCCCTGAGTCTGATGGCTTGGAGAGGGGCTGAACTTCAACTTGCATTGCTGTGTGAAAGCCTTGACCATTGTTTTGATGAGAAGAGCACCCTCCGTGTTGCATGGTCAAACGGGATGGAGCCCACCTGCACATCAGAAACAAAAAAAAAGTGAGTTAGCATAAACGAGGCGTTAAGCCTGCCTGTCAACTTGGAGTGCGCCAACAAGGGGGCTCACACCCACATGACCACCTGGATGAGGGGTGAAGCTAATCAGCAATAAGACAACCGCCGACTTCTTGGGCGATGCCGTGCCGATAAAGGACGACCGGCCGGCCGGCCGGCCCCCAACCAACTCTATGCGGCCAAGGAGGAGCTGGACGCTGGGAGGACTGCTCGCGTGGGGCGCCGGGCAGTAGCCTGTGATGGACCCGCGAGTCGCCTTCATGAAAAAAGCTGGACCCCGCGCACACATAATTTGCGTCATTGGCAAGCAAGAAGGAAAAGGGGGGTTGCAGCCACCTTGCCGCCCGGATAAAGAGGAGCACCGGGGAGACCGCCGGAAAACGCGGAGCCCCGGGTAATAGAGACTTCACCCCGGCCCGTCATTTTCAGAACCAAGGCGCAGGGCGGCGGCGGCCTGGCCGCCTGACGCTGGACGGCTCGTGGACCGACGTGGGGAACCGACCGACTTGGTCCTGTCACCGTCGAACACTGCGGCAGAGCCGCCGTCTGGTGGGAGAGCCCGGCAAGGCGGAGGGGTAAGCCCGCGTGCGTCGGTCAACCTTGGGGGGCTGACGGTGGCGCTGCGCGAAAGCCATAACGCCGGAAGGAAAACGGCGGTCAGACTGCTGGGGCGACGCGAGCGACGCGAGGAAGACGCGCAGGGAACCAGGAGCTCCGAGTTGCGCCACCCACGCGAGTCCAGACGGCCGGCCAGATTCACCGGACTGCCAGGGCGACGTCGGCCGCCGGTGGGTGGTTAGGGACGGCCGCCTGGCACAGAGGGAGTCAACCAGTGGAGCCGCCGGCTAGTGGGAGACGGCGGTCAGCTCGCTGCTCGGGTTGACCACGACGCTGGGGCGACGTGAGGAGGACTCGCAGGGAACCAGGAGAGAGAAAGAAAAGAAAAGGAAAGAAAAGAAAAGGAAAGAAAAGAAAGGGAAAGGAAAGGAAAGAAAAGAAAAAAAAGGAAAAAAAAAAACAGAGAAAAGGAAGAAAAAAACAAGGAGGAAAAAATTTTTGAGGTTCGAAAGTTTTTATTTCAAGAATATTCGGAAGCTGACCTGGATTCTGAAGTCTGGAAGAAACTGACTGCTGGAATGCTAGGATGCTGAATGATTTAATTTGGATCCTTTTTAAGCTGAGAGTTTTATTTAAAATTGGAAATTTTCCATAAATTGTGAGATTGACAGAATCCACAAGTATTGCTCCCTGGTATGTGAATATTTTTTAATTGGCAGCTGACTTGGACTACTCCCTCTTAGCCGAGTCTATTACTCGACTAAGGGAGTGGGGGACTCGTGATGGGATTATAGGACTAGGCCCAACGCCTAATCGGACTTGGACCCAAACTTGGATCAGCAGGCCCAAGCCCAGAACTATCGTTTCGCCAGGCAAGCCCAACTAGTGGACCCGGCGATCCAGATACTAAGTCGACCCAACCAACCGGGCCCATCAGGGAATGGAAGTCCAGCAGAGTGGAAGCCCAAGATGGCCTGTCTGTCGGCCCACCCGGAAGCCTGTCTTCGGCCTAGCGAGGAGCCTGCTTCTGGCCCAACGGAAGCCTATCGCCCAGGGAGCCCGAGCGTCGGACCCGCCAGCCAAGAACAGTAACGGTCAGAGCAATTAGTGCACGACTTAATTATGTATTTAATTCCGTATTAATATTGTAATTCATTTAGCCATTATTAGTCAGCAGTTACCATTTGTAATCGCCTATAAAAGGCAAGTTTGATGAGAAGAGCACCCTCCGTGTTGCATGGTCAAACGGGATGGAGCCCACTTGCACATCAGAAAAAAAAATTGAGTTAGCATATACGAGATGTTAAGCCTGCCCGTCAACTTGGAGTGCGCCAACAAGGGGGCTCACACCCACATGACCACCTGGATGAGGGGTGAAGCCGGTCAGCAATAAGACAACCGCTGACTTCCTGGGCAATGTCGTGCCGGTAAAGGGCGACCGGCCGGCCCTAACCAACTCTATGCGGCCAAGGAGGAGCTGGACGCTCGGAGGACTGCTCGCGTGGGGCGCCGGACAGCAGCCTGTGATGGACCCGCGAGTCGCCTTCATGAAAGAAGGCTGGACCCCGCGCACACATAATTTCCGTCATTGGCGAGCAAGAAGGAAAAGGGGGGTTGCAGCCACCTTGCCGTCCGGATAAAGAGGAGCACCGGGGAGACCGCCGGACAACGCGGAGCCCCGGGTAATAGAGACTTCACCCCGGCCCGTCATTTTCAGAACCAAGGCGCAGGGCGGCGGCGGCCTGGCCGCCTGACGCTGGACGGCTCGTGGACCGACGTGGGGACCCGACCGACTTGGTCCTATCACCGTCGAACACTGCGGCAGAGCCGCCGGCTAGTGGGAGAGCCCGACAAGGCAGAGGGGTAAGCCCGCGTGCGTCGGTCAACCTTGGGGGGCTGACGGCGGCGCTGCGCGAAAGCCATAACGCCGGAAGGAAAACGACGGTCAGACCGCTGGGGCGACGCGAGGAAGACGCGCAGGGAACCTGGAGCTCCGAGTTGCGCCACCCATGCGAGTCCAGACGGCCGACCAGATTTTCCGGACTGCCAGGGCGACGTCGGCCGCCGGTGGGTGGTTAGGGACGGCAGCCTGGCGCAGCGGGAGTCAACCAGTGGAGCCGCCTGCCTTGCTTCTTTTGCTAATGACTGGTGGATCACTTAAGGTTAACTGGAGCTATAAGACAAGTTGTACCTGGGGTCCTTTTGATCCCTTAGGGCTTGCAAAGGATCCAGACCAGATAGCTATCTTGAAAGTGAAGGAGATCAAGAACAGGAGCTTAGCCATGTTCTCCATGTTGGGATTCTTCATCCAAGCCTACGTGACCGGGCAGGGACCGGTGTGGGCTGTGAAGAACCTTGTGACTCACTTAGGTGACCCTTTTGTCAATAATATGCATTCAGTTGTGTTTGATTTGTAAATCACTTTCTTAAAACGAGTTACGTGAGCTAATTTGACTTTTAAATTACAAGTTATCCATTTTTTGATATAAGTTATACATTTTATGCTAAAAGTTACAGAGTATATGAGAATTCTTATATTCTGCTCTCACAAGTTTTTATTGGATAAAAATGAAGAGTTGGAATTAGATAAATCAAATAAAAGTAGAATGAGATAGTAGTTTATGCTAGCATGTGGTCTTTCTATTCTAAACAATTATTGCTATAACAAGGGAGTATTGAATATTTTGACTTATTTTTAATTCTAATATATTTTGGTTTTTTTGCTACTTCAAATTTGTCTTGATTATTTGGTCTAAGTGGCTCTAAGTTGCTGATATTGATGCTTTAATTTTAACTTACCTTTAACACAATATTCATATCAAGGCTATTAACTCAATTGGTAGAGCAATGTGCATATTTGCATAAAGATGCGGGTTCGAGTCCCGCATAGCCTAACTTTGCAGATTATTACATGTTGAATCAATGCTCATGGCTTGCTATTATCTAGTGACATATCAGTTTTTAGCGAGATGTAGGAAATGAGAAAGGGAGGCCAAATTATGTTGTTGGCAAATGAAATGAGTGTCCAATCTCTCACTAGTAACTTTACTACAATACAAATTAAACTTCTGGAAATAACTCAAAGCAGTAAAGGCATTGAAGTAAAAAAAGAGGATGAAATTTGGTTAAAATATGCTATTAAGTAAAAGGTAGGATACCTTTTCTTTAACTAAGATCACCTGCATTAATATCTTTCATCCTATAACCAACTTAAACATGGCCCAACTCTACATGAATGGAGCATCTACATGAAATTAAAGTTGGGAAAAAATTAAATCATTAATTCACTTGTTGAGATAGCTTATGTGGGATTCAAACTCACATCTTTCGTGCGGTCACACGATGCTCTTTCAATTGAGCTAATAGGCTGTAAAAATATGCAACTTTCCATCTTAAAACATTTAAAATAAAAAACTAAACTTCCTACCACCAAATGACCAAAATTTTACCATAAAAAGGAGCGAAACTTGGATATAAATCAATTCTATGATATATAAATGCATACTTAAGAAGGAACAACGGTGACATAACAGAATTTCAAGACATAACATTTTTTTATATAAAAAGAACATTACAATTAAATATGTACAACAACAACATTCAAGCCTTAGTCTAAAAAAAGAACTTCCTTAAATCTGGTCCACACTTTCACTTTTTCGGTTTTTCCTTCTTTGCTTCAATGTTGTTGTCCTGTCAAGTATTTTTTGTTTGGGCAATTGGCTTTTGTACTTCCACCTCAATATCATTTGAAATCATTTCATTGTCAAAACCATTGCCAATTATGTCCTCGATCTTCTACAATGAAGAAAAGTAAAACATAGTTTTATCACTAATAAAGCTAGAAAATAACTTCTAAATCTAAATACGAAACTTTTAACTCACATTAATTGATGAAATAAAAAAAGAGAGTATATTTATAGAAAAACAAAGACCTCTAAAAACTATCACTACTACTACTAACACTCAGTTTTATTTTCTATTATTACTGGTTAATGAGACTTACTATACATATTCTTAAAACTTCGTAACTTCTAATATGAAATGCCTAACTACTAGGTGAAAGTTTATAACTTTTTTGAAAAAAAAATAAAACTTTCAAAATAAAACAATGACACAAAAGAGAATAAAAAAAATCAAATAAATCAAGAGTGTCTGGACTTGCACATAAGATGTCATCGCCAGTAAAGTTACAAGCTAAAAAGAAAATATTGCAACACACTACTATAGCTAAAACAATAACTTCTAATAAGAAATTCATAACTTATAGTTCACCTCATCTGAAAACCTCAAAATCAGTACAAAACTTGTGTAGGTATGTGTCAGAGTCCTCCTCATGTCCATTAAGTAGAAACTTATACTTCAGATTATTTAAGATATAATATAAAAAGTGTACCTTTAATTTTATTAAAAAACGGTAACCTCTGTGCATAATTGTTTACCATACTAATAGCAAAAAAACAATTGATGTTTGAGAAGATGCTAATTATAAAACATCATTTCTTAAAATGTCAAATAGTAACCTGCAAAGATAGCAATTCAAGATGCACTTTTACCTTGTAACTTCTAGTTAAAGAAGATGAACTTTTTAATCTAAATTCATAACTCTTAATTCGTGCAGTGATATGTAGGAGAAATAGTGAGACCGGTGTTATTAAAAACCATATCATAAAACAATTGGGTAATTCAGTACTATCATTATTTACTCTATGTTCAAAACAATCACAATACAAATATATTAATTGCTTATAGATAACAAAAATAATCAAAATCAAAATTCTTTGTTAAGTTCAAAGTTATTTCAGCACAAACTCATGACGTTTTATCACAACTTTGGCTTTAAATCTAAAATTAAGTACATATACTGTGATAATAAACCCTAAATGCGATCAAATTTCAAGGAAAATACAATAGTAGACCTGATTTTAGTGAGTTTGAGATGAGTTCAAGAGTTTAATTGAGTGTTTTTTAAGTACGGGAACTTAATTGATTTTTTGAATTAATTCCACTTTTGGTCCTATGAGTTTTGTGTCAATTCCACCCAGTGGCGGAACTAGGGGGCGAGCCGGTGCCGGTGCCCCCGTTCGCCGGAGATAATGAAGTAGTATTACGTATATATTCCATGGCGCCCGGTCTTCTTTAAGCTTCCTCCGACACCTGCTCTGTAAGCACCAGCTATTTCCTTCCCGCTGCTTGGGTGTTTTTTTAAAACGTAATTCGAAGTTCCAAACGACACCGTTCGGTTAAATGATTGTTCAATCATAAACGACGTCGTACAGAAATAGACCTAAGAGGATAATTGGGCCTGTGAGTAACAAAGAAGTTTGAGAAAACTATGGGCTGAAACGCAGGTCGCAGGGGAGCGTGGCTTCAGAGTTTCGTCGTTAGGGAAGGATTGAACATTCGAACTATCAAAGACTTGATGAATTGGTGTGTTACTGTGTTATCCTTTATGGAGTATAAATTAAATTTTACTGAACTTTTGATTTGCTTTAGCTTTTTAGCAATTACCCTGTAGTCCTGTGAGTGAGTCCGTATTGTTTAGTTAATTTCATCTCTTGAGTTAGGTAGTTATTTTCGTGAATTTATATTTATTTTAGTAATCTTTAACTTTTTTCTTGATTTAAACTGTTTTAAGTTTTAACTTGTTTTTGTGATTTTATTAGTATTACTAGTATTTTATACTTCGTACTTGGTAATAACTACCTTGACAATTTTTAATGTAATGTGTATGCGATTAACAATACATATTTTTAACAATACATATGTTTATAACTTCAATTCTAAATTGTACGTAGTACTCCGTATATAATTATATTTTTAAGCTAAGCCTACATGCGAATATGTTAGATTAAAGTCATTAAACTCTTCATTTCTGATAAGAAATACATTAAATCTTTCAATGATTTTCGGTGACGGGTCAATCCGATAATTCAGACAATTTCTACTTGATATGATTTTCTTTTATGGTTGCTAGTCAAATCAATTTTCTCTTTTCGGTGACTAGTGAAGTCGGATCTTTTATTTTATAATTTTTGATTTTTTTGGGGCTAGCAAGTGCAGCAAAACTCTTAGACTACACTATATTATTATGGATTAGCAATATGAAAGGATTCATGGAATCTTTCTGTCTAAAGTCTCATCCCATTTTAGGCTTAAGATATTTATCCACTTGTTTCTTTGTTATCATTTGATGAATAAATTAGTTATTTTGATCCTACATTTCACCTCACTCCCTCTCCTTTTGACCCGAGTAACCTTTCCATTGACCCGACTTTGACTTACCACACCGCCCCTCCTCAAAAAATGGTCTGGTTCCGCCACTGATTCCACCTTTAGTCCACGTTTTTTACTTTGTCTACTTTAGGTACTTGACTAATGTTTTTTAACCTTTTGTGGTCCTTTTCCGACGATTTTAATCATCGGAAACAATGCCAGAAGGATCATATATGAGCGAAAACTCAATAGTCGTGGATCAAAAGTGGACAAAGTAAAAGATGTGGACTAAATGTAGAATTAACCTAAAATTCGTAAGACCAAAAGTGGAATTTATTCTTGATTTTTTCTATGATCGTTTTCCCTTGTATCTTATCCGATTACTACGGGTTGTACTGACCCATATACCTTTTCCCCTTACCTGACGATGGATCGTATAATTTCTCTCTTTTATGGGACCCGAATACACCCAAACCCTTATTTATTTAGTCGCGTGGGATGGTGTCCACAATCTAAGAGTCATTTCTCGAGGCCCAAATCTCAAATTAATGGCTACAATGAGGAATTACTTTAGACAAAAACATGTGATATGAATTGAAATACTGGTCAGCGCATATTTTCGATGCAAAAAAAGCGAAAGAAAGAGACCACCGATAGTTGATACTCTGCTATCTGATCAATCTAATCAAATATCTCAATTAAAAGTTAAAACTTGAGGATATATAAAAGTTGAGAGCTCTTCTCATCAGGCCGGCCTGACGGGCTGCCCCGTCCGGCCGAGCCCGTTTGGGCACCTTTCCGGTGGAATTTTTTGATGAAATTTTTTGAGCATGTTCCTCATCAAGTCTAGTTTGTCCATACCAAATTTCAGCTCAAAATTCGATCGGGAAGGTCGTCAAATGATTTTTGCAAGTTAACTGGTCCGGAAAATACATATTCCGGACCAGTTAACTTGCAAAAATCATTTGACAACCTTCCCGATCGAATTTTGAGCTGAAATTTGGCATGGACAAACTAGACTTGATGAGGAACATGCTCAAAAAATTTCATCAAAAAATTCCACCGGGAAGGTTCCCAAACGGGCTCGGCCGGACGGGGCAGCCCGTCAGGCCGGCCTGATGAGATGATTTCTCTATAAAAGTTTATGCAAAAAAAAGTTTATGCAATTAATAAACTAATTGATCTAGTAATCACTTATCAGTGATTTTTGAACTCGCTAACTAGATAGCTTTAGAGTATCAAAAAGTAAAACTCTACACTACTTTAATTAAATTAAAGTTAGATACTCCATAGATAAATTGAACTAAGGATGTTTTTGCTTAGCTTTGGAGACCTAAATTTGCTGGTTTGATCTGTTTAAACTGTTTGATCTGAACTGTCTGGTCCGGTCCAGCAAATGTCTTGCTTCAGTGTATTTTATAACTAGAAAAATCAAGTCTGTTCTGGTCCGAACTGATCTGGTCTAATCTGTTTAAGTCTAATCTTGACTGAAAATAGTCCAAATAAAAACATTATAAGAGAACACCGGGTTTATTTTTCGCCCAATATTGATGGAGGTACTAGAAGCAGCCTTCAGAATCTCTCTGGTATTAAGCCTACTACGGATCTAGGTAAATATTTAGGTGCCCCTATCATTCATGGGCGCAAATCTAAAGACAAGTTTGCTTTTATTATTGACGGGGTGAAACAAAGATTGGCTTCTTGGAAAGAAAAGGTTTTAAATATGGCTGACCGAAAGACACTGGTTCAATCCGTGACCACGACTATACCCCAATATGTTATGCAAAGCTCTTTGATTCCTATGAGTATATGTGTTAGCCTCGACAAAATCAATAGAAATTTTCTTTGGGGTTACAAGGGAGATAGAAGTAAAATTCATCTAGTCAATTGGGATGAAGTTTGCAAACCAAAGGAAAAAGGTGGTTTGGGCATTCGGAAAGCTCGGTATAATAACATGGCCTTAATCTCTAAATTGGGTTGGGACATCGTGATGGATACTCCGACACTTTGGGTGAAAGTTTTCAAGGCGAAATATATCAAAAAACTCTTCATTTTTGGAAATTACAAAAAAAATCACGAACCTCTCACATATGGCGGGATATCTTGAATAGCAGGTGATGGACAGTGTACCCGGGGGTAGCTTATCCGAGGGGTTATTATGAGAATAACCTAGAGAGAAGTCAGAGCAAACAAGTAAGAGAGAGAGAGAGTCAGATATATTAATGAAATCTGATCTGGGATCCTTTACAAGAGGAATAAAGGGTGCTATTTATAACAACCATAAATGCGATGAGAGTACACATGTCAACAATCCAACGGCCGAGGGGTCACCTCAATCGGGGTGGCACCAGCAGCCGCATGTGCACCGCATTAAATGCGGTGGGCGGATGTGACGCCGCATTAAATGCGGTGGTTGCTTGTGTTCAAAGGGAACCTTCGATGATTGCACTGTAGCCAAAGGCCCCCTGTGGCCGAAGGCTTTGTGCAGCCAAAGGCTCAGTGTAGCCGAAGGCTATCCTTATGCCGAGGGCACAAAGATGCCGAAGGCCCCTGATTTATGTCGTTTTCTCCAAGTAGCTTTGTGTGCTCAAATCTTGCTGTTCTGTGAGATTTGGAGCCCTCGGCCATGGGGCCGAAGGCACCCGTATGTGCACCGTGGGCCTCTTGACTCTTAGGCCGCTGTGCTTTGGGCCTCTTGTGCTTCCTGGGCCTGTTGGGCCTGTGTTAGAGTAGTAGGAGTCTGTGGGCCGGGGGTCCCTGGGCCATATACTCCATCAGCATGGATATCATTCGGAATGGGCTGGGATGGCAAGTGGGAAATGGTGAGAACATATCATTCTGTTGATATTTGGGTGAGGGATAGGCCTCTTTATGAAGAAGTTGGATCCCCGTTAGTAGCAAATGCAGGGCAAGTCAGAGTGGCGGATTTAATAATGAATAACAAGGAATGGAATATTGCCAAACTTGATACTTTACTCCCAGAAGAAGTGGTCGAGGATGTGAGAGTGATACCTATTCCTATGGCAAAGGATTATCCTGATGGCATTTACTGGAGGCTATCTGCAACAGGTGAGTTTTCTATAAAATGATCCTATAATTCTATGTTTTTGTCATAGGATACAGACGATTGGAGCTGGGTATGGAAGGTTCGGGTGGCTGAAAAGATCTGATGTTTTCTTTGGCTTGTGATAAAAAACAAAGTGCTCACAAATGTGGAAATATGGAGAAGGAATCTGACTGATGATAAAATATGCCCAATATGCCCAACATGTTAAAAAAAAAGGAAGAAACAATGTTTCATCTGCTCCGGGACTGCCCCTTTGCAATAGAAGTTTGGCAGAGGAGTTTACAAGGTGGCCATAGAACAGGAGATACCAGCTCAAGTAGTCTAGAGTGGGTTCGAAGCCACTGTAACGCTATTAGTGATGTTCCTGGGAGAACCGCACATGCCTTAAAGTTTGCATATACTGCGGGGATGATTTGGAAAGCAAGAAATGAGTGGATTTTTTAGGGTGTGCAACTAAATGTGGACAAGCTTATATGGAAAGCCTAATTTTTAGCAGCTGAATATATAGGTACGACATCCTTTGATTGTATCAAGCAACGTAAAGAGGCTAAAATCGTTAAATGGATTCCTCCAGAACCAGGATATTTTAAACTTAACTGTGATGGCTCTAGTCGAGGGAGGAAAGGGGAAAGAGGTCGGGGCTGGTGGGCTAATACGTAATCATAAAGAAGAATGGGTTAGCGGTTTTTGTATTAATATTGGGAAACCTGATAGTTTTAAAGCTGAACTTCGGGGCTTAAGGCAAGGTTTGTTACTAGCGAGGGAGCTAGATCTAAATATTGTTATTGTTGAGTTTGATTCTGAGAGCATGCTCAAAGCTGTTAATAAGAGCGATGGTTGGAACAGAAATAGTATAGGGGTGCTTGTTCGGGACTGCCATGAGCTTCTTGGAGATGAAAGGTTAGTCACGGTTCAACACACTTTTCGAGAAGGTAATAGAAGTGCGAATGTTTTAGCGAATGCGTGTCATGCAGCGCCTTCGGGCCTTACAATTTTTCAAGAGGTTCCTGCATGGATAAAAGTTCCTCTTCTTGAGGATGCTAATGGTCTAGAGAACATTAGATTTTAATTTCTTCTTTTTAGTTTGTCTTTTTTTCCTATGTATTAAAAAAATAAGAGAACACCGGGAATTACTCTAATAAAATGAAACAACAAAGCCACCCTTAATAGCCTCATGTATGCGAGCACTTGTGTGTGTGAGTGTCTATTGAAGAGTGGATCAACTAGAGATTTTCACATGCGAAGCATATCTCATAAGTAATAGCGTGATACCAAAAAAATTGACTTCTAAGTTCTAAGGTAAAATATAACGTCTATTATTTTTATCAGTAGCTTTTAGAGTAAAAACTCATATGAAGATATACTACTGGTATTATTATAACTTATAGGAGTAAAATGGACAGTATCTTGGTAATGTTGCATTTTAGTACCTTAAGTCTTTAATGAAGCAAATCAGTACCTCAACTATCTTTAAATGTTGCATCCGGCGGTACTACTCAATTTTCAGACCAAAAAATGCCACATGGCAGCCGGAAATCCACGTAATGCATCCTAGTCATTATTTTTATCCACATCATCATTTTACTGTGCCCTAATATTTACCGTTAAAAGATCTCTATTGCCTGCGCTTCTCAAATTCAATCTCTATCTTTGCAGATAAAAAAAACCCTCTCTACGACTCCATAGCAGTGCTCTAAGATGCAGGTGCAAGTCTGATCTCAACCCTTTTGATTCAGCACATACGATGAAAAGAAGATCACCTTCTTCCTTGCATCCACGCTTCTGATTCCCTGCATCTACACTTTTTCTATTGTATTCCGAAGGAGGGCAAAATGTCAAAAGATTGGCAGAAACGAAATAGTTAGATGGCAATGGAATGGGCAGTACATTACATTCTCTCCTAGCAACGCAGGTTCAATTCCCCACAGAGGCTCATCTGGAAGTTTTGTTTTTCTCTAGTTTTGTAGAAATGACGTGGCTAATGATGATGTAGATAAAAATAATGCGTACGATCCATTACGTGGATTTCCGACTGCCATGTGGTATTTTTTGGCCGGAAAATTGAGTGCTACCGCCGGATGCAACATTTAAAGATAGTTGAGGTATTAATTTGTTTCATTAAAGATTTAAAGTACTCCGTACTAAATTGCAACATTACCGATAGTTAGGTGATGTGTATGCATTTTTGTTACTCTAATTTATATTTCACATGTGGTAAATGATTATTACAAGTTTTTTTTTCACATGTTCTTTTTCCTGTACACACTCATGAGTGTATTAGATTCTACGTAGTACATTTATATTGCTTGGCATGTTTTTGTCAGAATAGAGTTACTATTACCGTACCTATTTCGGTTAAAAGTTAAAACTACCAATTTTGTGTTTGCTCAGATTAGACAATATGTCAATACCATTTGAAAAACGTGGAACACACATGTAAATAGGAAAACCAGTGAAGTGGAAGACCCCATTTTCTGTGTGACCGGATGAACCCTGTTCTCTGTTTTTGCTGATTTATACGAAGTACTCCGTAAAACTTAACAGTCAACTACTCAACTGTAAGAAGAGCACTTGTTCATCTTTTAATAAAGGTTTGTATAACTAGCTGTCTAGCTAGTTAGTATGTTGGGTTTAAGCCGTTTAACCTCATAAAATGCAGTATCCATTTTTAGGTGGTTAATACACACATATATTCATAACATTGTTTTCTTTCACCTTTAAATACATATATAAAAGTAATACTGAGTTTGTTATAACTATTAAATACTCCAAATATTATTTACAGCAAAATAAATTAAAGCTATTCAACCAGTCCACAGTGTTAATGACATATTGAGAGGCCGCATTTGGATGAGGTGAAGCTATTGATTTAGTTAGTCCACAAGTTCACAATTGTATATTTGTATCCAAACAGACAAATACCCAAATGATGTTTCTCAACATGTTAAGACTAAAGATTTACCTAACACTACACAACCCAAATCTAAATGGCGCCCAAAAGATCAATATGTGCATGTGATTTGTCATTCTCATTGGTGTAACATACAATTAACCATGTTCCTCCCTTCTCCCAACGTCTATTGTTTTCTTTGCTATAATACAAAAGAGAACAGTTGTAGCACTGGATCTCAAAAACAATCTAGGCCTTGCGAGTTGCGACATACGTCGCCAACAATCACTTTTTATACATCAAATCACCCCCTACCCTCATCAATGTATGTACCATAGCCGCCTTTATCTTCCATCCTCCTCATCTACGTCACAAGTATTAGCAGCATCCGTCTCCGGCCCATCTCGATTGGGCTTATCAGAAGACGGACCTCTTCGGGTGGGTTTAACGGGTTGTACAGATTGCGGGTTGTATTCTTGGGCAGAGAGGTAATTTAGGGCGGTGACGATGTCAGCAACGAGGGGGCGCATGTTTGGTTGTTCTTGCACACACATTGCAGCAATTGCCAGAGCCTGGTATAACCCTCTGGTCGGAAACTGACCTTTGAGCGCAGGGTCCGCCATCTCAGGGAACTTCTTCCTATCTTTGAACAGCGGTCGTGCCTGCAATACAAATTCAACGTGGGATTTTTTTATGGATTACACTAACTTGTTCCTTTCAGGAGGGGAAAAAGTAAAGAGGGTTTTTACCTACTAAATTAAAGCTTACTCATAAAAAAAATCTTCTATACAAAAGTGAGTTTATATTAGTGTAGGGATAAAGAACTACATAGAGCATATATACCATCAACTTTCTGTAGGAACAATTACATACAGAAATGGTAATATTGGAACATAAATACACTTTTTGAACTATTTAATAGAGAATATATATACCCTTATACTATTGGTCATAAAAAGGCCTATATTCTCTAATTTATGCTCTGTAGTTAGTAAGGGTAACTTCCAAATTTAAAATTGTGTTTAATTGTTCTAAAAAAATGTTGAGAACAAATTTGTTCGCTAATGTCTTCCTATTAAGGTATCATAGTGAACACATAGATGTCAACAAACAGGGGGTGGGGGAGACATCAGGAACTTTGGATACTAGATGTGCGGGTGCGGCGCCGTCTATGAATCAGTTGTACTAAGATCAAGTTGTGTGGTGCACAAGCCACCAGGCACCAGAACATGTGGACTGCTCAGACCATACATGATATATTGATATTTTTAAATGAAAAAGAATAGATGAGGAATTAAATGGAGAACAATTTTCTCCATTTTTTTCTTCAGTCTTTTCTTATTCGTGTAAAAAAATTATCACCTTTTTCCTTTAAAGAAAATTATTCTACAGTTGATACTCTCAAACTTCTAAACAAATTTAAACACGAGTTTCGAAATACTTTGTCAAGTCAAGTGAGGAGTTTAATCAGGACACAGGTAGTATTTGGGAATAATAGAGCATTTTTTACGCTGCAGTTTGGTTGATCAGTTGATGGGAATGGAACCAATGATCACCGGAAAAACAAGGAATGGAATCAACTGGGATGCCCTTTGGTGGGGGACAACAGCGTGTTTGGTGTAGCCTTCCACCCCCTACTTTGATCGAAAAGTAAAACATGGAGAAGGGGAGTCAAACTCCAAGTCCGTATTTTCCATGGAAAATAAATCATTCTATAGTAGTAAGTTAGTAACCAAACATTCTCTTTCTTCCTTGTTTGCACGGGGGAAAACAATAACAAACTTTGACTTTTTGTTTCAAAGACAAAGTGAAAACATAGCATAAATCTGTCTTTGGCAAAAAGTACATATTTTAATGTTGTCACTTTAGCAAGCACTTACCTAAGTGGTTTACAACACTACCAATTAAAAGCAGCAAAAATTGAAAAACAAGAATGTATAAAAAATGTTTAAGTAAAGAAGGATTATTACCCAAGCAACAAGATTTTGTTCAGCAGTAGGTCTGGTGTTGTCAATAGCTCTCCTACCAGTGAGGAGCTCAAGAAGAACAACTCCAAAGCTGTAAATATCTGATTTGAAAGTCAATTGACCGGTCATGGCATAATCCGGTGCACAATAACCATACGTGCCCATCACCCTGGTAGAGACATGTGTCTTGTCCCCAAGCGGGCCGACTTTCGCCAACCCAAAATCAGACAATTTGGGAAGGTAATCCTCCCCAAGCAATATATTCGAGCATTTCAAATCACGGTATATCACTGGAGGTTTCATCTTGTCATGTAGATATTCCAGGCCTCTTGCTGCACCTGCCGCTATCTTCATTCTCGTATTCCAATCAAGAAACTTTCGACTCGATCGGCGGTCTTATTTTTTATGTAGAAATAATATTAAATCGAAATATAACCACAAAAAGGTAACAATTAGACAAGATAATGTTAAAATACCATATAAATGGTCTTCCAATGAACCGAGAGGCATAAACTCATAGACCAAGAGTCTTTGATCACCCTCAGCACAATAACCAATTAGCTTAACAAGGTTAGGGTGGTCAGCCATACTCAAGGTCAATACTTCAACAACGAATTCTCTAATCCCTTGACATCCATTGCGATCAAGCTGTTTAATCGCCACAACCTGCAGTTTTTATTAAGCAAATAATAGTAATCCACGAAACATGCCTACCTAAATCAGGGAAATCTAAAAACATAGCATGGCAGAAGAAAAATGAAAGTTATTAGTCAAAGCAAATGTACAACTGAGTGATAGATCACAAGTTCTATCAAAGGTCAGTTTGGATGGGGAATTTATAAAGGCTCAATGCCTAAATACATGTCTTGATAAACGTAAAAAGCTTTATAAAAAATTGAAGAAATAACATAATCCATGATGATACAATATTCCAATATTGTTTTATTCTTTTCTAGAAACATTCTACTTCTCAATGCATGAACTAAGCCCTCCAAACCCCCTTCATACAAACATGCCCTAATTGAATCTTTGGATGGATAGTTTTGGAGGACAAACTAGGTAAGTCTGTGTGTGTGTATAATATTTGATTTTATAAAAAATGAAGAAATAACTTAATAGGTGACCATATAACATTTCAGGTTTAGATCACCCTTATAAAGGATATAAAATACTCCGTAATAAACTATTAAGTATAAACTAAGCCCTCCAATGAATCCTCTCCAAAACTCTCCATCCAAACTGACCCTAATGGACTATGTAGATGAAGGTTTTGGAGGGGCAGGTCTATATCATGAAATATATTCAAGAACTTTAAAAATTAAAAAGAAGAACCCTTCATATACGACTCCATATCTCCTTCATACATTTTTAGAAACATTATATTTATCAAGACATAGACTGAGCCTTCCAAAGCATTCAAAGACATCTGATACACTCTAATAAAATAGACCCTAAAATCTTGTTAGGGTGGGTGAATTTGGAGGGGAACAAAGGGTTTATTTTTGTGTTGGTGTTTTACCTTTATTTAATAGTCTTCAGCTGTAAAATAACTATTTGTTTAGTTATGTATTTCTTATAACTTTTAATCTTCACTTTCTTTCAGACCATTTATTTAAATAAAACTGAACTAACAAAATAAATATCATCCTCTTCTCCAAAAACCCTAAACCAAACAAACCCTAAGTGAATGTACAAATGCTACCTGGCCAGTATCTACCAATCGACCTTTATAAACTTTGCCAAAGCCACCTTCACCCAAAAAGTATTCTTGGTTGAAGTTTTCTGTGGCAGCCACCAAATCAGCAAAGGTAAATGTCTTAGCCTTGACTGTTTCAGATTCCCCTCCTTCAGAAACTCTTTGACCAGATTCCTCTTCCTTTCCTGAAGTGGACTGCCTTGCTTCATTACACTCCTCCTTTGCACCTTGGTAAGGGCTAACCCTTGTTGGTGTCTCTAAACCATAAGGTAAAAGAGGTCACCATTTAAGACATTGAAAGAGAACATAGCATTTGAATAACAAATAGTAACAAGACATAAAAGGGGACACCAATAGAGCTAAACCAAAAAGAATTGTGATTCTCATCAAAGTAGTTAAACATTCGAGAAGAAGAATAAATTTACAGAACAACTATGAATAAGTCATGGTATATACTTCCTACTGACTCTTCCAAAGAATGGAAGTTCAAAAACAAAACTTACCCAAAATTCAATGGGACAACGAACCTACAAACTGCAGATTATAAAAAAATCAAACCTTTAATCAACACATATTCATAATCATAGTTTGAATGTATGTACTTAAGTTAAGCATTGAATAATGACAACAAATGAAACCTAAGGTTCCCACTAACTTTGAAGAATCATGAGTGCGAACTCATAGGAGATAAGGAGCTATGGTACACATCTACTTACACACATAACCAAATAAAGTTTAACATAAAAGTATAAAACCCTTCAAAATCCCAATGGCTTCCACCTCAACAAATTGAACACAGAAACTAAGAATTAAGAAGGTGGTTGGGCTGAAACATAAAAAAGACAAAAAAAATAAAAATAACTCCTCAGAACAAAATCTTTATTTGGATTTCAAGAAACCCACATTCGAAAATCAAAATGCAAAATAGACTAGATGGAACATAACTTCCAGGCGAAACAAGAATTAGAGCCTTCTTCAAAGAAAGTGATGATCAAAGCATGGAAAATAAATCTATCGATTGGAGAGAAAGAAGGGGAAGGAAGCCAAATGGAACCGAATATATTCCATGAACTCTGAAGAATGATAACTGTCAATTCATCATTGGAAACCATTCAAAAATCCCAAGAGCTTCACCAGCACAAATTGAAAATTCATAATATCTTCCCAAACAAATCACTGTCTCTTATTTAAAGACCCCGAAAACAGTAATTCAAAATGCCAAAACAAAAGGAACAAAAAAATCCCAACCGAAATCATTCGAATTAAGAGTATTATCGGAAGATCAAATCGTACCAGAGGCAGCCGGCGCTACGCAATCGTCCCTCTTGAGTTCGGTTCTTCTGGTGGAGGCGCTCCGCTTTTTATCTTCTCTCTTGGTGGATGAATCTCCGCCGCAACAAGGGAAACAGCCCATGCCTCCTTTTGATTCTCTCTGGGTCTATTTATTTCCTTATGAATCCAGTATGAGCGTATTCATTCATACATATACGGGTGACTCTTTCTCTCTTTTTATTTCATTTCCCCTGTTTCTGATCGAAATGGGAAAA
Source organism: Cuscuta epithymum (assembly GCA_945859915.1). Lineage (NCBI taxonomy): Eukaryota > Viridiplantae > Streptophyta > Magnoliopsida > Solanales > Convolvulaceae > Cuscuta > Cuscuta epithymum. The sequence continues at coordinate 737,435 of CAMAPF010000150.1, read as the reverse complement.
TAAAAAAACAGAGCGCGCAAAAACAGAGAGAATGAGGAGAAGAAGTTTTGCAAACCTTTGCCCCAGTTTTTGGCTTTGGAGAGAAGAAGATGGGGACAGAGACAAACGGAACTTGCTCAAATCAGCTTTATATTTTTTGTTCCCAATTGATTTTCTTTATTTTTTATTTTATTTATTTTTAGAGCTTTTTTTATTATAGGGTAAGTTGTGGCGCAGATTGTTACGCTACACTCGCATCATCACCGGCGGGGCTTGAATTTCACTATTTCCCCCTTCATCAGCAGAAAGAGCCGAAAGAGTACACTTTCCATCTTTTTCGAAAAAATCAGTTTTTTTTAGCGAAAAGATACACGTGAGTATTCAATTGTAAGAACTTGTTTTTTTCTTTAAAAGAGTTTCGTACGATAAATAATTTTTTTTAGATTATTTAATGGATTTTTTCCTTTAATGACTCGTACCAATCAAATATCAATGAACAAAATTATTACTTAATACTACATCCATTTCAAAAAACTTTTTCATGTTCAAAACTTTGACGAACTATATCTGTTTATTTAAAATCATTTATTGTATATAAAATTATATAATTAAAAATGTTCTTTGTTAAAACTACTTTCATAAATGTATAAAATACTTTTGAAATGACAAAAAAATTTTAGGACGTAGGTAATAATTATTAGTGATTATAATTGTTTTCAAAGTTTATATCATAGTAACTCATATGTATTTACTAGTTACTACGATGTATAAGTGAATCAAAATACAATTATAGTTATTAATAGTTACTAAGTAATTTTTTTTTTAAGTTTTAAGCAAACTAAAAATCCTTCATAAATTCCACAGTGCATTTAACTTTACTTTTTATAATGAGTTTATATCAACGATGCCTTATATATAGATGCATCAACATAATGTTACAAAATGATAGAATACTTAATTGATTACAATCAAACAAAAAAAACTTAATTGAGTACAACGTGCTTCAAATTATTATATTAAAATGATAATGGCATATGTACTAATTTGATTCAAAGTAAATTTCCAAGATTCCATACATAAAAAAAGTAAATTTCCAAGACAAAATTTTATAAAATGGAGGAATAAGTTTAACACCCCAAAACCGGCATAATTATTCATAATTTCTCGATATCTTATTGTTCTTTTTTGGATTATAAATCCACATTATATTCTTGTGAACTAAAATAACAAATCATAACTTTAAGTTAATAAAAATAACATCACCTTTCCTTTTGTTTTACTGTTGAATTTATTTTTAATACTTAAGTCAAATAAAGAATACCAATAACTTAACATATGCGGAGTATGTGGCTTTATATTGAAACTCATATTCCACATGATCCATACATTGCACTCATGCAAGGAATAAATAAAACAAAAAAAAAGCACGGAATAAATAAAACAAACTTTCTAACCCTTTTAGACTATTTCAATTCATACAGCCAAAAGCACGGAAAGGAGTTAATTAATGAATTAGGCATTGAATAAGGGGTGTTTGGATCTGATTTTTAAAACTGTTTCAGCTCCTTCAGAGAACAGAAGCAGAAATTGGAGTGTTTAAAGTGCAGAATTGATTCTGGAGCTCTAATTTACTCCTAGAATCAGTTTTTTGAGAAGCTGGGGGAGACCAGCTTCTGAAAACTGATTCTGATTCTGCTTCTGCTTAAAAAAAGAATCAGAAGCAGGATCAGTTCCAAACACCCCCTAAAAGCGAGAAAACATGCACGGAAAGTCCTCATTGGATATTTTGAAAATATTTTAAATTAAATTGTTTGATATAAGATCTATTAATAACATTAAATTATTTACCCGAGGATAAAATTGTTCAATTCACATTTATATCTATGATTAATTTGTTTTTTATTATACTCCAGGGGGCGTCTAGGGGCCCTGGAGTAATCTGAGCTGAAACTCACTCCATTGAGTTTCGAACCTGTGACCTCTCATAAGGGAGAGTGAGTCGGCGACCAGCTGAGCTGGACCGCTTCCTCCTATGGTTAAATTTTTATATAGTGACTATTGGGGTTAATATTTTTTACAATTATTACGTAGTACGGAGTATTATTTATTTAGTTTTTAACTAGATGTGGTAAATTTTGTCAAAAAAAAAATAGATGTGGTAAATGACGTGAATTACTTACCATATTTTATTTAGAAAAAAAGCGCATTCATAAGTTGGAGGGATTATACAAAAAAAAAAAGATGTTTAGTTGATTGGTTCATAATTCTACTCATGAACTAATTTTCATGTGACAATATATTTGATGATTAAATATACATATTTGTAAAATGAATTTGATTAGGAAATGGGATTAATAAGTATACGTCACACTTCTTCTATGATTTTTTTCTTGGACTGTAATTTGTTGGTCTGATCTAGTCTCTTTGTATTTTTATAATTATACAAGTCTGGTCTGGTCTGGTCTGGTCTAACATCCTTATCGGTGTGTTGGCAAACATGATACTTCTTGTTGGGTTAAGGGCCCAAGCCGAGGTCCGGCCCACTAACCCATTTTGCTAGACGAGCGTCCAGCTAGAAACTAGGCCAGCCCACAAGCCCATGTTCTTTAAGGATGGACGAGCGTCTGATGTTGGAGGACTCAGGCCCAGCAGCTCATTCCGACGAACGTCTATGCAGGGACAAGGAGCAGAGCCACGGGCCACCAGGGATGGCGACGAACGTCCCCAGAGCAAGCCTGTAGTCATCGGAGAAAACCCAATGCACATGGTGAGTATCTATCAAGGCCAGGAGACGAACGGCCAATATCCCTCAAGGGTCACTTGGAGCAATCCAACTCACTTCCCGGGTGGACGAACGTCCCCACTGATCCGGCGGGAAACCTAGATTCTGGCGGGAAGTGCATTTAATGCTAAAGATTTGGTAGTTGGGACACCAGCGGTCCACAGGCTGCCACGTCAGTGCAGCTACCTGCCCATTGGCGGGTATAAATAGAAGCATTTATTTCATTGTAAAGGGTTGGCAACTTACTATTCTTAGCATACTAGCTCCAGCATTCTTACTTGCAGCCTTTCTAAGTGCCTTGTAAGACGAACGGCCGACGTGCCCTTTTAGCAAGTAGATTGTATTTAGGGGAGTTATTACGAAGTTAATAATACCTATTTACATTGCCTGCTATTACTTTTGTCTCCTGATCCATCTGATAGTTGTTGGGCTAGACATTCATACACTCACTCCACTCGAAACCTTTGGGCTTACGTGTTGGGTCCACGGGTTGAAGGAATAAACCTCAACACTGGCACCGTCTGTGGGAAACTGAGCAAAAAGTTTCCAGAAACTCTCCCAAACAGCTACTAAGTCTACCTACAGCAAACACGATGTCAGGAGGCAACAACCAGCGTGATCTCTCCGAGCGTCTGGAATCAAGCCGCCGGAATCGCGGCCAGAACTCGGAACTATCCGCAACAATATGGACCTCCGGGGGAAACGGGGGTATCACTGACCTCATTCCTCTGGAGGCCAGGCAGGATCCTCGCCTCATGCGGGAACTCGCAGACACCATGCGTCGCTTGGCAGACGAGAGGGAAGCCCAAAACCAGGTGTACTCTGCAAGTACCCAGCGAACGCCCCTCTCTCCCATACGCCGCATGCAGTCGTATGACGATACGACAGGATCTAGCGACCACCGGCCCTCTGTCCACGAGCGGCTGGGGGGGGTTCAGGCTCCCGTGGAACGGGAGGGCGAACCAGAGTCAGCATCGCTGCATCCAGGGCTCACACACCATCAGTCCCCCGCCAAATCCCGCGGGGAGACGAGACCCCGAGGATCAACACCGTTGGACGACGTTTCCAACGGCGAGGTGCGCAGATCTTTAGGCGGCCGCACGATGCTGTGGCCGCTCAGCAGAATGCCGTCCCCGAAGCCGCGCCCCCTGTGTCCCCCGGAAGGGCCGCACAGGATGCAAGGTTGGAGGCCATGGAAAGGCAGATAGCCGAGATGAATAGGCGGGCGGACGTTGGCTCGGCCACACCCTCTTTCTCTCTCACATCTCCCTTTACTCCACGGGTGATGAGCGTCGAGATTCCCCGAGACTGCAGGCCCCCGGGCAACTTGGTGTACAATGGGGCTGGCGATCCCAAGGCCCATCTGATAAGCTACCAAGGGAACCTGTCCATGCTGGGAGCATCAGACGAGGCCATCTGCAGATTGTTCTTCAGCACCCTCAGGGGGCCGGCGCAAGAGTGGTTCGGCCAGTTGAGGCCAGGCACCATCGACTCATACGAACAGCTCTCCCAGCAGTTCATGGCGCAGTTTGCCGCCAGCACCACCCCCAGGAAGGACGTCACGGCTCTCGCCCACATCAGACAAGGGCGGGACGAACCGCTGGCTAGGTTCCTGGTAAGGTGGAGGGACGAGGTCCTGCAGGTCGACGATCTGGACGAACGTCTGGCCACCAACATGTTCACCAGTGCACTGGCCACAGGGGATCTATACCGGGACCTGAGGAGGAATCCCGGCACCAGCTACACCGAGGTTCTTGCTCGGGCCCAGAAGTATGCCTCCATTGAGGAGGAGATCAGGCAGCGGGACGGAGTTCCCGCAGCCCACCCACGGAAGATGGCGGACAGGCTCGGGCCTGGGCCGGGACCCGGGCCCTCCCCCCCAAACAAAAAGAAGAGGACAGACGGGGCGATGGTCCCCTGGAAGGCTCCGTCCGGGGATACTCAAGCACGACCGGACGACCGCTATGTCCCATTGGCCTATCCAGTGAGCCAAATCCTTGAGGCCATCAAGGACAAGGGCCTCCTAACGGAACCCCAGGATATGAATAGGCATATGGGGCACGACCAATCGGCCTACTGTGAATACCATCAGAGGACCGGCCACCTGACGGATAATTGCAGCCAATTAAAGAAAGCGATCGACGAGCTGATCCGTCAGGGGTACCTGGGCGAGTTCACCCAGCTGCTGAACAAAAACAGCCAGCAGAAGCCGAACTCAAGGCACAAGACATGGCGCCGCGACGATCGGCGCGAGGCAGAACCTCAGGACGTGGATTATCGAAGTGCAGATAAACGTCCGGAGGGATCCCTCGGCCCGAAGGGCAAGAAGAAGAAATTGGAGATCAAGGTGATCTTCGGGGGCGCTGAGACAGGGGATACACCCGCCGAGCGGAAAAAAATTGAGAGGTCACTCTATGTGGGTTCCGTATCAGCACCCCCCACCAAGCGCAATAGAGTCGAGGCAATTACCTTCGGCCCCGCTGACCTGCCAATGTCACCGGCGCCGCACAGAGACGAGCTGGTGATCAGCATGGACGTGAACGATGCTATCGTCCGTCGCGTCCTTGTTGATACCGGGAGCAGTGTGAACGTCCTCTACTGGGAGGCTTTCGAAGGAATGAGGCTTCGGAAGGACATGCTGCACCCCCTACGCACCCCGCTGTCCGGCTTCACCGGGGATTGCATTGACGCTGAGGGCACCATCATTTTACCGGTAGAGGTCGGCGACGGCCCTCACACTGCCCGAATCAGCATGACGTTCATCGTGGTCCGCCTAAAGTGCGCCCACAACGCCATTTTGGGCCGACCCGGCTTGGAAGACTTGGGGGCCATATGCTCCGTACGACATTCATGCATCAAATTCCCCACCGACACTGGAGTGGGAGTAGCACGTACGGACCCGCACATGGCCAGGGCCTGCTACACGAAGGCCATGGAGAAGCTCAACGAGCGGGAGGCTCGGGTCAACAGCATCTCCGAGAAGGCCAAACAAGCCGACTTGGACGCTCATCTGGAACCAGCAACTCTGCTGGAGGAAATTGAACTCGACGATCCGACGGACAGGAAGGTGTCCATTGGTACGGATCTGGAGCCGGAAATCAGAGCAGGGGTCATAGCCGTCCTCCGAAGGTTCAGCATCTTGTTCGCCAGAGGGCCGGAGGACATGCCGGGCATCGACCCCGACCTCATATGCCATAGACTCGCCGTACGGTCGGACGCCAAGCCCGTACAACAAAAGAAAAGGTACATGGCGGCCGACCGACGCGACTTCATCAGGAAGGAGACGGCAACTCTCCTCAGCATTAAACACGTCCGGCCGGTCATCCACGTGGAGTGGTTGGCCAACGTGGTACTGGCCCCAAAGGGCAGGCTCTGGCGGACTTCATCGCGGAATGCACCGCGCGCACCGAGGACGGAACCCATGACAACAATGACTTCGATGATTGGTGGGAGATGTACACCGATGGGGCCTCGAGTGTGCGGGGCTGCGGCGGAGGGGCAGTGATCACTTCTCCCGAGGGCTTCAAAGCCTACTACTCTATGAAATTTGAGTTCAAGGTCACCAACAACGAGGCTGAGTACGAGGCACTTATCGCAGGGCTGAAATGCGCGAAAGCCCTCGGAGCAGCTCGTCTGAAGGTGAGAATGGACAGCCAGCTGGTGGTAACCCAGATGAATGGCACTGCTGAGACCAGGGAAGAGAGAATGAAGGTCTACAAAGAGCTGGCGGAGGAACAGACCGCACAATTTGAGCAGGTGGTGCTTGAGCAGGTATCGCGGGTGGAGAATGCAGAGGCGGACATTCTGTCAAAATTGAGCAACCCCCCAGCCGATGACCCGGCATCAAGCATCCCCCGACACATCAGAGGCTTCGTTAGGCAGGAGGTATTCCCAGCACCGGCGACGGACGTCATCCAGGTGGAGGTTATCTCCGTTGCCGAACCTAACTGGGCCAAGGAGATAGCAGATTATCTCAGAGATGGGACACTCCCTGAGCCTGAAGATGATGGCAGTACAGGAAGGGCTGCGTGGATAAAGAGGCGTGCCCCTAACTTTGAACTTATAGACGGACAGCTCTACAAGAAGACGTTCGGCGGACCCTACCTCAGATGCCTCCCGCCGAGCCTGGCAGCGGCGGTAATCGAGGAAATACATGAAGGGATCTGCTCCAGCCACCAGGGCCCCCGGACCTTGGCCAGGAAAATCATCCTGCAAGGTTATTACTGGCCGACCATACAGCAAGATTGCTTCAATCACACCCGAAAGTGTGCAGTATGCCAGCAGTATGCACCTGTCCCTGGCCGCCCAGCGAGTTTCTATACCCCGATGACCATCGCACTACCTTTTGCTAGGTGGGGCATAGACCTGCTGGGTCCTCTGCCCACGGCTGCTGGAGGAAGGAAGTTCGTCATCGTGGCAGTTGATTATTTCACGAAGTGGGTCGAGGCCGAACCATTGGCCTCCATTACTGAGTTCCAATGCCAGAAGTTCGTCTGGCAGAGCATCATCTGCCGCTTCGGGATCCCAGAGCAGATCATCACTGACAACGGCCGGCAGTTCGTCGGCAGAGGCTTCGAGGCATATTTGGCGAAGTGGGGCATCAGGCACTCTAAGGCCTCGGTGGCGTACCCGCAAGCCAACGGCCAAGTGGAGAACATGAACCGGACCATCATGGACGGAATCAAAAAGAAGTTAGAAGACTACGCCTCCACCTGGCCGGAACAGCTGAATTATGTCTTGTGGACATATAGGACAACGCCCAGAACGGCGACTGGGGAGACCCCTTTCGCCTTAGCTTACGGGTTCCAAGCTAAGGTACCGACGGAAGTATTGGTACCTACACACCGCACCAAGCACTTCCAGCCGGAGGACAACGAAACCAACCTACGAGCGGAGCTCCATTTCATTGAGGAACGGAGGGACCTAGCGGCTCGTCGCATGGAAGAATATCACCGGGCCACCCAGAGATACTTCAACAAAGCCGTGAAATTCCGCGAAATAGAGGCCGGGGACCTCGTACTCAGGAAAAGAGAGAAGAGCAAGCCGCTCGAGGGCGGCAAGATGGCGAGGAACTGGGAAGGGCCTTACCGGGTCATCAGAAGATATAACCAGGGGACGTTCCTCCTCCACACCCTGGAGGGGGACCATGCCGGGATGTGGAACGTGGAACACCTGAAGAAGTTCTATCAATAGTTAGAGGCTGATGTCCTTGTTGTATTTCCACTCCCATGTAAAATGACCGGACGTCGTCAATGATAAAGGCCCCCTGTTTTTTACATCACTTCTGTTTTCTTGCCAACGACGGCTAAAGAAGGGAATCTCGATGCAGATACACCTGTTCCTCCTTGTGATGTCTGCGGATACCGAACGTCTCCTCGAAGTAGGGACGCCGGTAGGACCAAGGACCAAGGACGAACGAAGCACAGGGAATCTCGATGCAGATACACCTGTTCCTCCTTGTGATGTCTGCGGATACCGAACGTCTCCTCGAAGTAGGGACGCCGGTAGGACCAAGGACCAAGGACGAACGAAGCACGGGGAATCTCGATGCAGATACACCTGTTCCTCCTTGTGATGTCTGCGGATACCGAACGTCTCCTCGAAGTAGGGACGCCGGTAGGACCAAGGACCAAGGACGAACGAAGCACAGGGAATCTCGATGCAGATACACCTGTTCCTCCTTGTGATGTCTGCGGATGCCGAACGTCCCCTCAAGTAGGGACGCCGGTAGGACCAAGGACCAAGGACGAACGAAGATTACCTCCCTCTTAAAAAAAAAAAAAAAAAAAAAGAAGAAAAGAGATGGGGAGAAGAGGAGAGAAGCTCCTATGTAGAAGGGAATCTTGCCCGGGTGTGCCAGATCTTCTCCAACCGCCGAAGACGAACGCCTCTCGGTGTAGAGGTTAGTAGAGACGCGGAGGGGGCTAGACGAACCAAGGGAGCCTGCCAAGATAAACCTGTTTATCCCACAAACGACCATGGATCGATGGACGTGGGGTAACAAAGTCGGGGACCCGTGAGGGTAGACCTGTTCGTCCCTGCGAGTCCTTGGGTACCGAACGTCCTCTTCGAAGCAAGAGACGTCGGTAAGGCTAAAGGACCACGGACGAACGAAAAAAGGGGGGAATCTCGATGTAGATAAACCCGTTCATCCTTGCGATGTCGGCGGACACCGAACGTCTCCTCGAAGTAGGGACGCCGGTGGGACCAGGGACCAAGGACGAACGAAGACTAAAAGACTCCGAAAAAAAAAAAAAAATGCCAGAAGAGCAAGGAGCAAAGAATGATTCTTTTTATTCTTCGGTACTATTGGCCGGGAGATTACAGACAAGAAAATAATGGGAAAAATGGTACAAGTACAAGGTCATGAACAGAGAGTCACTTTCGACCGACGTCCGGAGCTGGAACTCTGGAAAGAGCCTGCTTGCATTCTTCACTAGCTCTGGCTTCCGCCTGCTCCTTCAGCAGCTCGAGGGCCCCCGCATGAGCGTCCGCCATCAGAACATCAAAGCCGGCCGCCTCCGGATCGAAAGGAGCCCCGAAATGACGCTCGAACGTAGGGAGATTCTCCGCTACGAGCCCAACCATGCCCTTGCGATAAGTATCATCGGCAAGATCATCAAGGAAACGCCGTCCGGTGGGGGTGGCCTGGAGCAATTTGACCCCATCCAGATAGGCATCCGGGCAGGTGGCTAGAAATTCTCCGACGAGCCTCGGGAGAAACTTCATGGCCATGGTGTGAATGGCACCAGTGTAAGCTTTGGATTTCTGGAAGGCAATGGAGCCGGACTCCTTGATTTTGGCAACATCGGCCTCGTAAATAGGGACATGGTTGTCCATGCCCGTCCGGCGAAGCTCCACCTTGGCCTGCTCTACGGCCCACATCCGGCTGCGGAGATCCACGAGCTCGGCCTCCTGCTTCTTGAGAAGCTCCTTCTGAGAGGCATTCTCCTGAACGAGCTTATCATAGGCCTCGGCTTTCTCTTGAAGGGTGCCGGCCCTGCCTTTCGCATTCCTCAGGAGGGCATCACATTCAGCCCGTACTCTAGCCATCTCCCTGCCCTGGCGCTCGAAGGCCATCCGAGCCCTATGGAAGTAAAGCCCGGCCTTATCCAGCGTGCTCTGGCCGCACTCCAAGAGGTCTTCAGGGGCCTCCTGAGCAGCGAAGTCTTGCGGAACCTTGAGATTCAGCCCACACCAGATGGAGGACGCTGTCTGGCCGAAGAGCATCATTGACTCTTTGCGGGGACCAACCCCGGAGAACTCAATCAGCCCAAAAGAAGACCCACTGGCTTTGGGAGGCGAGCTTGGACGAGCGTCGTCAGAACCCTCGGCAGCTTGGGCATCATCATCCCGGAGACGGCGGACATCGGAATTCTGCGGGGGAGAAGCACGAAGAGGGGGCCGGGAGGTGGGTTTCCGCTTGAGGGGACTTCCGGGCTCCCCATCGGAGTCATCGGCCACAATGATGGCCTTGGAGGAGGTGCCCTCAGCACGTGGCCTCTTGGAGGCGCCGGCCCCCGAAGCGTCATCAGCTCGTGCCCTAGTCACCCGAGGTTCGATCTTGGGGACGAGCGGCTTCCCAGGCTTGTCATGCCCCTTGTGCTCACGCCCGGTGGCTGTCGAAGTAGCGTTAACTCGGCTCATGGCGGACGTGGATGGAAAAACTCCTGCACAAAGGGAACCAAGACGTTCAGAACCATAACAGCGGAGAGATGTTAAAGCAATACAAGTACAAACGGACGCACCTAATCCAGCCCGAGCCTTAAAGGGCTCGGCCACCAGCAACCGGAGGTTCTGGGTGCCAAGTCCGGCTATGCGCTTGGCATATCCAAGCTCCTCGTCCGTCATGGGCGGCGGGATCGTCTTCACGGGGTAAGCGTTCCACCGATCAGAGAATGGCATCGGTGAGCCTACTCCGGCCAGGAAGAAGCGTTCTTCCCAACCGTCTGGATTCCCGGCATTGTTCGAGAATAGAACCATGGACGGACGGGCAATCAGGGTCAAATACCCCGTGCGTCCGAAGGTGGACAGACGGAAGAAGTAGTGCAGCAAGTCCACGGTGGGGGTCACACCGACGCTGTGGCATCTGATGATGAAGCCAGCAATTATCCGATAAGCGGCGGGGACGAGCTGCGCAGGAACAATCCCAAGGGCCCTGAAAAGTTCCAAGTGGAAGCTGTGCAAGGGGAAGTTCAGCCCGGCTATCACCGAATCTAGGTGGACCACCACATAGCCGGGCAGGTGGCGCATGGGGTTTCGTAGACGCCGATCGTCGTAGGTCCTTGGGGGATAAAACCATTGACTGATCAGTCGCTTGTCAGCGTTCGTCAGGCGTTGAACTTGACGCCGGACGCATGAGAAGTTAAGGCTATAACGGGGAGGCCGGGGTGGCATTCCCCGCTCATAATACTCCAGGTCATCACCGGAAGAACACCCATCATCAAAGCGACTTTCGGAAGACATGACAACGAACGGTACCTTGGGGTTCGAGATTTCCGATACGATCAAAGAGAAGTCTAGAGAGAGAAGGCAATTGTGCAGCGTAAGCAGAAATGTGAGTGGATCACTTGGATCCTGAGTATTTATAGGCAACACCGCAGAATTGCCCCAACCGAAGCAGGACACGTGGCGCCTGGGTACCGGTACCTACCACGGTATTTAAAGCGTCTCGATTTTATCGCCGCATAACCAACACAAGGACATCCGGGTCCGTACCACGAACGTCCCTTGAGGAGGGCTCACCGGCTCGGAGGAATTTGAAGACATTCACCTTCCCTTGCCTCCTTAACTCCCCGGCTGACCCTAGCGTCGGCGGCTGATGAGGGCACACGCACCAACTGGCGACGTCCCTCTTGCAGTACACCAGTTTTTCATGTCACGCAAATGAGGACGAACGTCGTCACCAAGCGCTGATCCAGGGAAATGCGCCCATATGTCCATACTCAAAACGCGTACTGACAAGGCAATTACCGACGAACGTCTTCCCACTGTCAAGATACCGCGCGGGCGGTAAAGATGCGTCGAGACGCCGGAAAGATTCCTTACACTACAGACGAGGGTGCACGGAGGATGAACGTCGCCTTTCCACACTTCGTGCCTGATGAAAACGCAGGACGGGCGGACACCCTTGCGCGGGGCTTTAGCGTTCATGCCGCGCGACGATAGAAGAACGTCGTTAGCAAGCATTGAGGCAATCTCCGATGTGCGTATGACCACACTTGCAAAGCGTGCTGTTTGGTCAACCCCCGACGAGCGTCGTCTTGCCATCGGAATGAGGTTGCAGGAGGGGCAGCCAGTATCGGCGCCAGGTGTCGCCGTCCGGAGACGGACCTTAACACTGGCGCCACGCACTAAATATGTACAGGGTTTTGGCAGGGGGACGCCCCTGCCCCCAAGCCAAGTGGGGAACAGAGATGAACGTCCACGCAGACTAGGCGACAGAGAATGTCCCCAGAGCAAAGAGGGAGTTTCCATACAACAAAGGACAAAAGGAAGAAAGGTAACAAACAGAGATCATGAACATGGAACAATTATGGGCAAAAGGATGTATATTCCTCGGCTCTAACGGCCGGATATTACAGAAGTTAGAATAGAAAAATACTGTTTACATTACACAAAGAAAGGGGATCCTGGCCGGCTGCCTCCCGGAGTCTGCTCTTCCTCCTCGGCCTCGGGCTCAGGGGTGGGAGGTTCCGGAACCTCCCCTCTGGCCTTTGCTTCCGCCCGCCGTTGGTCCCTCGCTAGCTTCCCTAAAGCCTGGAGCAGCAGATCGTCGTCTGTATGCGCTGCCAGCTCGAAGTCGGCCCCCTGCTGCCTCGAAAAGATGGGGAGGGTGGCCTTAACCCCTTCGTTATACCCGGCTGAGAAGGTGCTGTCGCCGACCTCGTACAGGAACTTGCGGGACAGGGGAGAACCCTCAAGTAGCCGGACGCCGCGGGCCAGACGCTGGCGGGGCGGTATCTTCTCCAGAGCAGCGGCGAACAAGTCGGCGAAGACTCCGGCACAATAGTCTTTGGCAGAGTCCATGAACTCCCCAGTGTTCCTGTAGCCGGAGGTGTCGACCAACCACTCCGGAGTGGTGTCCTTGGCGGCAGGAAGCACCGGAACAAGCTTGAAACCGGCTCTTTCAAGGCCGGCCAACTGGCTGCGGGATTCAGCCTGCAGGGCTGCAATCTCCCTCCCCTTGGCTGCAGCCTCCGCCTCAGATCGACGGGCGGCCTCCCGAGCCGTAGCAATGGCCGCATCGGCTTTAGCCTTGGCCTCCATCAGATCGGCCTCCCGGGCAGCTTCAGCTTGAAGGACAAGGAGCCTAGACTGGATGACAGAAGAAAAAAAAAAATATAAGGATGGACGTCAGGGAAAAAATATACGTGCTCAGATCTAGCAAGGAGGAATTACCTGAAGAGCGGCTGCCAGCGCAGCGCTTGTCGCCTCGGACGACGAACGGCGGGGCAGCTCGAGACCGGCCTTGAGGGCCATCTCCCTCCAAAGTTCTTCCGCCGGGCGGCTCAAAGGCAGGGACCCCGGCATCTTCAAGCAGGGGGCCAGTGGAGCCTGCCTCGCGGCCCCGCTTCTGTTTCTTCTCAGGGACCTTCTCTGTCCCCTTCTGAGGAGCCGTCTTCGTGGGGACGACCGGCGGCGGAAGGGCGGCTTCGAGAGCAGGGGCCCCGGAACCCTGGGCCAGCATGGTGGCGATTAAATGTTGCTCACCCTCGGCGGTTCGCCTGGCAGCATCAGAGGCCGAGGAGTTGGACTCCGAGGCGGGGGCGTTTTTGGCTTTCGCCATCGCAACTTTAGCCGCGGCCGCCTTGGCTTTCCTGGTCTTCAGACACTCGGCGTGATTCATTTGGTCTCTATCGGGCGGTGGACCTGCAAGAAACAACAAGGATTAGAAGCCGAGCGGGAAGTAGAATAAGACACTCACCTCGAAGGACAGGACCGCCCGGGCCCCGAGACGAGCGTCGAAGGGTAGAAAAAGTCCAGGAACACGGGCGGTACCTATGCCTGCCCCAGAGAGTGCCTCGAAGGTCAGAAATCCGGCTATGGGACGGACGCCACCCTCCAACACCTTCTCCGCATCCAAAAGCAGATCGTCGGTCGGCTCCGGTGACTCAATCTTTGGGGGATACCCATTCCACCGAAGAGGGAGAGGAGGCCCGTCGTATCGAAGGAAGAAGAAGCGGTTCTTCCAGTCGTGGATGGACGAGGGGTAGTTCTTGAACAGCCGCCTCCCAGGACGTGCGGCCACGCTCAGATACCCGTCGGCATTCTGAGGAGTGACGCGGTAGAAATAATGGAAGAGCTCCAAAGTGGCATCGACCCCCGCAAGTTTGCAGCGCACCAAGAAGGCCGATATGAATCTGTAAGAATTTGGCATGAATTGCGCCGGAGCCACCTGGAAGCAGTGGAAGAACGCCACATAAAACGTATGAAGCGGAAACCGCAGCCCGGCTTCAACGGAATCCAGGTGGAGCATGATCATCCCCGGACGTCTCCTCATCACATGCTCAGCGCCTCTCACACTCCAGACGAACGGCGGGGGAAGGAAGGTGCGGATTTTATTGAGGGCCACACGGGAGAGGACTTGGTCGTGGTCAAGGGCGCTCCTAATCGGGCAGATGTGACGCTCCATATCCGTGGGGATGCCCAGGTCATACACCTCCATATCAGAACCGGATTCGGCTTCCTCTCCAGAATCATAATCAGCAGGACGCTCATTCAGGGGGACCGCATCAATAACGTCCACTGCCTCATCGGCATCCCCACCCCTGGCGTCGCTCCCACTATCTTGGGACACATCATCCGGCTCGCCATCAGCCCGGATGGTCCCCACCGTCGTGGCCGAACCAGAGGTTCCGGAAACACTAGTTTTTCCCAGGGAGCGTGCATTAGCGTTTTCAGAAGAGGAGCCCGAGGAGGAACCCGACGAACCGGAATCAGAACTTGAGGAAATCTCCATCGAAGTCATTCCGGCTAGAAATCAGAGTAAAGGAAAGAAACAGAGGGGGGAAATTACCTTACAAAGGTATGGTTGGCCGAATTCAGGAAAACTTGAAGAGCTGCGGAAAATCGAGAGCAAGAGGGCAGAAATTGGGAACCCTAATTCAGAGGGCAAACCCAGCATTTATAGGGGAAACACCGATGGAGAAACCAACGAAGGGCTGACACGTGGCAAGGAGCGTATTCCGGCCCACGCGCTGTGCGTGGGATGGGAACGTAATGATGACACTTCCTCGGGAAAATGCGCCGCCGAAACATCAGCCGTCACCTCGTTTCCTGAACCGTCAACAGCTGTCAAGCACCATGGCCACGAGCGTACGTTTCCACCAAGATGCAATGAACACAAGTACCAAGATACGGACGTCTACTTCGGGGAGGTTCATACTTCCTTATGTCCTGCGCATGCTCAGAACATCAGAAGTGGGGGACTTGTGTTGGGTTAAGGGCCCAAGCCGAGGTCCGGCCCACTAACCCATTTTGCTAGACGAGC
Source organism: Cuscuta epithymum (assembly GCA_945859915.1). Taxonomy (NCBI): domain Eukaryota; kingdom Viridiplantae; phylum Streptophyta; class Magnoliopsida; order Solanales; family Convolvulaceae; genus Cuscuta; species Cuscuta epithymum. The sequence continues at coordinate 722,181 of CAMAPF010000150.1, read as the reverse complement.
GTCCAGCTAGAAACTAGGCCAGCCCACAGGCCCATGTTCTTTAAGGATGGACGAGCGTCTGATGTTGGAGGACTCAGGCCCAGCAGCTCATTCCGACGAACGTCTATGCAGGGACAAGGAGCAGAGCCACGGGCCACCAGGGATGGCGACGAACGTCCCCAGAGCAAGCCTGTAGTCATCGGAGAAAACCCAATGCACATGGTGAGTATCTATCAAGGCCAGGAGACGAACGGCCAATATCCCTCAAGGGTCACTTGGAGCAATCCAACTCACTTCCCGGGTGGACGAACGTCCCCACTGATCCGGCGGGAAACCTAGATTCTGGCGGGAAGTGCATTTAATGCTAAAGATTTGGTAGTTGGGACACCAGCGGTCCACAGGCTGCCACGTCAGTGCAGCTACCTGCCCATTGGCGGGTATAAATAGAAGCATTTATTTCATTGTAAAGGGTTGGCAACTTACTATTCTTAGCATACTAGCTCCAGCATTCTTACTTGCAGCCTTTCTAAGTGCCTTGTAAGACGAACGGCCGACGTGCCCTTTTAGCAAGTAGATTGTATTTAGGGGAGTTATTACGAAGTTAATAATACCTATTTACATTGCCTGCTATTACTTTTGTCTCCTGATCCATCTGATAGTTGTTGGGCTAGACATTCATACACTCACTCCACTCGAAACCTTTGGGCTTACGTGTTGGGTCCACGGGTTGAAGGAATAAACCTCAACACTTCTTTTTGTTTATCCACAAATAATCATTTTTCGTTTTTGTAAAGATAATTTTATGTGATCATGAGTATCCATTTATTTTTTCGGAATCACAGTCATGTCCTTTTACTAAATTGAAAACAAATTGCCCGTCAAAAGAAAAACACTTAATGTGTAAGTCGACGGGTACAAGTAACATTTTTCTTGTGGATATCCTCACACACTTTTCATCCGGTTTGATCAATCTTTATTTTGCTGGAAAGGATCAATTGAGTACATCAATTTGTATGAGTTCGAGTAAATACACAAATTCAGTTTTTTGTGTTACGGTTGAGTTGACTAACAAAATGCTAATAGAACGACTTTTTAAAGGTCGACGCATGCCCTCAACCCTTCTTTGACACCAACTCCCCGCAAGTCAACTTCCCTTGATCAATGCACCCAAGCCGTTCGATGCCCCCCGCAGGCAGTGGAGGACCTAGGGGGGGGGGGGGGGGCTAGGGGGGCATGTGCCCCCGCTTCGAGCCCGGAATTTCACTAGTAGTACTTAGGATAAAAACGAGTGCTCCGGCTTCATACCAGTATTTGATAATTAAGATACTAAAATGTTACAGTTATATAAATAAAAAATTAAAGGGGTGTTTGGATGTGATTCTTAAAACTGCTTCTGCTCCTTTAGGGAGCAGAAGCAGAAGCTGCAGTGTTTGGGTGAAAGTGTTGAAGTGATTCTGGTGCTCTAATTTATTCCTAGAATCAGTTTTTTGAGAAGCTGGGGGAGACCAGCTTCTGAAAATTGATCCTGATTTTGTTTCGGCTTTAAAAAAAGAAGCAGAAGCAGAAATAGTTCCAAACACCCCCTAATATTCCCTCCGTCTCTAATAGATGAGAGTATAACTTTTGGCACAAGTTTTAAGAGAGAATTAATAGGGATAAGATAACAGGTTTAGGATGTCTTCTTTTGGATTGAAATTTGCTGGTCTGGTCTGATCTGAACTGGTTTGGTAAACGTCTAGTCTTTGTGTAATTTATAACTACGAAAGTCAAGTCTGGTCTAGTCTAGTCTGATCTGGTTTGGTCTGGTCTAGTTTGCTTGGCCTGGACTGAAAACAGTCCAAAACAAAACATCCTTAGTGGGTTGTGTAAAGGAAAAAGTAGGAAAGAGAATGAAAAAGTAGGAAAGCGAATGAGGGTATATAGGTATATTTATTAAAAAAAAAATATAAAAATGGAAAGAGAGACATGTATTAGAGAACATCCTAAAATGGAAAGAGGGACATGTATTAGAGAACGGAGGGAGTACAAAATCTTTAAATTTTAGCCAATGTGCGGGCAACTAAAAGTACGGAGTATTAAAAGTCTAAAAACCCGCTACATTTGGAAGACTAGAATGATAAAAACACAAGTTCTCCAAAAACAAAACCTTACGCGGACGGTTTACGAAATGAGAACAAATGAGTTATTTTCTGCCGTACAAACTATTGGTGAAGTTTGTAAGAATATGGTTGAGCTTAAAGTTCACAATTCTTTTCACTTGGTATATCGTCTGATTGAGTTGGCTTTAGTGCTACCAGTTGCAATGGTCACCGTTGAAAGAGCCATCTATGCGATGAATATTATCAAGACAGATCTTCGCAATAAGATGGGAGATGACTATCTTACGGATTGCTTGGTGTGCTACATTGAGAGAGATGTTTTTAGAAGCATCGATAATGAAACTATTATGCAACATTTTCAGGATATGAAAACTCATAGGCGCGATTTACCGAAGTTGCAGCAGTGAACTATTTAATATGTAATTATATAATTTAATACATTTTTTACCATTTTTATTACATTTGGAGTTTTTATTATAGACTAACTTTGGAGTCTAGTGTGTCCCGCTCTCACAAATCTCTGGGTCCGCCACTGCCCGCAGGTCGACCTTTAGAATTCGACGTCAAAAGCTTGGTTGACTTTTCCTTTTAGGTCGACTTCCTAAAGGGCAATGCCACAACCTGACTTTGTCTTGATCGACTTCCCCTTCTTACTCAGCATTATGTTTGCTGACTCAACCATATTAACGTGTTAATGTAACAAGTGTACTCAATTAGTACTAAAAATTCAAGTTCATGTACTTAATAATGTCATATTAACACAATGTACTCTTTAGTCTTTACTCCATCTCGTACAAATTGATGTTCTTAATGGACCCTTTACTTTTTGATTATGCATGTGATAGAGGGAGGGGAAAGCTTAAAAAATAAGGCCGTGAAGGTAGAAAAATCGAACGAAAACCACGTACGTCTCCCAAAACAGCTGCTAACTCAAAAACCAAACAGAAAAGATTGACTCCCAAATCCGCGAGTAAGCTTATCTTGGAAGCTAGACTTGATGTTAAGAATTGGATTACCCTCCCTAAATTGCCTCCTCTCCGCGACGGAATCGCCGTTATGGCGGTCCTTTCTCAGTCCTCGTCTCACAACCTCCGCAATCCGAGCATTTTCCACTGCCTTGTCTCCGCCGTCCAAGGCCATTGTCTACGATCAGCATGGCCCTCCGGATTCTGTCACCAGGTCTCACTCTCATTTCTTTAATGTTCAATTAGTCCCAAATGTGATGAAAATTTCAGCTTCTTCCTCAATTTGCCATTATACAGGAGACAGGGAGAGGTGGAGGGGCCTCGCCCCCAGGTTTTTATGTACATATATATATGTGTGTGTAAATGTTTAGAATCTCTAAAAATGAAATTTTGAAAGCCCTTCGCCCCCCTAACAACACACCTTTGGCTCGGCCATTGCAGGAGAGTAATACAGAGCATATCTTTTGCTGTTTAAGCATATATTAAGATTATAATTTTCTGTACCCTGATGATAATATTTGCATTGCAGAGTGACTGAGCTTCCTCCAGTTGAAATCAAAGACAACGATGTATGCGTTAGAATGCTTGCTGCTCCCATTAATCCCTCTGATATTAACAGAATAGAAGGTTTTAATCGTTTCTTGCTCTTTCTTTCTTCATCTTGAATTTTTTATATGGAGTATAATATATCCTGTATTTAGTAACGTTATTGTATGAACATACTTTCCATAAGTTGTTAAAACCATTGCGTTTGAAGTCTTTGACAATATTCATTTGAGTCTTTGACAGTATTCATTTGACTCATTTTAAAGTAGACTCATAGACTGACTTCCCAGAGTAGAGTTTCCTTAACTTTGCACCAAATTTCTTGTTTTTTGAAGTTGTTTGTTTTGTACGTAGTATTAGAATTATGTGCTAGTTTTGCCTCCTGTTGCAATGACCAAGGCACAAGTTCCGAAATTTCAATATTTATGCTGGGGTCTTGTACTTTAGAACTGTGTGAAGTAACTTATGATAACGGATGGTAACCTAGACAATTTTTCTGTTGGAAACTAGATATTTTTTCTTCTTTTTGCTGACAGTTTTGACAATGTATTTGCACTTTTTCCTGAAACCGGTTTGGCTATTCATATTCTTTCTTAACACTCTTGTTACAAGTATTATGCTGAAATCCTGTTATAAAAAGTAACAATGAATGATTAAACTATTTTTCGTAGGAGTGTATCCCGTGAGGCCACCACTACCAGCGGTGGGAGGATATGAAGGAGTTGGAGAGGTTCATGCCATAGGTGCTGGAGTGAAGTCTCTTTCACCAGGAGATTGGGTTATTGCTTTTCCACCAACTTCAGGCATGAAGATTTTTAATTTATGATCTTAGAAGTTTGAAACACAGACTTTTAGTTTTATTTACTTCTTTCTCTATCAATATTGCTCTTTCATTGGACAATTAGATTTGTTTTCTTAAAAACCATGAAGTCTGGCTTTTGCATATATTTTATTGTTTTTATTCTGTTAGCTTCTGTATTCTGCTAGCTCAGTATCCACCACCACCACCTTAATGTCAACAATGTAGGGTTGGTGGTGTGAAATTTAGCGTCATTTAATTTTTCTAAAATTAGTCAAAACTGTAAATTTATGCAAAAAAGTATAGTTGCCAAGTTTTATGCTGCTCGTTATATACTTCCCATCTGTCACATGCATGGAAAACATCTATTTTTTTTTCTTTTAGTATAGGCACATGGCAGACATATGTTGTAAAAGAACAAAGTCTCTGGCATAAAGTTGACAAAGGCACACCAATGGAATATGCTGCCACTGTTATTGTTAATCCAATGACTGCCCTGAGAATGCTCGAGGACTTTGCTGCATTAAAATCAGGTATTGCCATTTTTAACAAGTTACCGCTGCTTTTTTTAATATGCATCTTTTGATTTATGAGCACATATAGGCGATTCTATTGTGCAAAATGGTGCCACAAGCATCGTGGGACAATGTGTTATTCAACTTGCTCGAGTCCGAGGCATTCACAGTCTTAACATCATTAGAGACAGGTATTTACTTGAATCAACCCCCATTTTCAACTTCATTGATTCCAAACGCTTGAGGAATGCCTTCTTTTTCACACAATTTGTCTTTGATTCAAAAGAGGGGAGGGGGAGGAAAGTGAAGGTGCTCCAAAACAAAGGAAAAGGAGAAGAATCTGTATTGTGAAAAAATTGAAAAAAATGTTTATAAAGTTATGTTGCAATAAAATATATTAACCTCGCATGGTAAAAAATAAACTGTAGATCAGTTCCTTTTTTTTATATATATAATCAGTTCCCTTTAAAACAGTGGAAAAAGTAAAGAAAAATTAACTCCTCCAGAATCCTCTGAATGGGGGGTTAGACACTTAGACATGAGGAGTTTGGAGGTTTATAAACCCATTCTACCTGCCCCCCAATTTCTGCAACCACACAATGTGTTCACTTTCACCTCCCTTCCGAAATGCTTTACCTCAACAAAGCTAATGATTATTATGAACAGGACTGGATCAGATGAAGCGAGAGAAAAACTCATACAACTTGGTGCTGATGAAGTATTTACTGAGAGCCAGCTTGATATGAAAAAGATCAAGACTCTTCTGGTATGCGGCAACTTCACTAACTTACTTGATTAGCGAGGTGTTTTCTCCGTCTCATTCTGTGTTTTCTTTTATATAATTTTATTTTCTAATTGTTTCTTTAACCTCACTCAATAATTTACTTTTTATATCCCATTTATCTCCTGTCTGATACAGGGCAGTATACCTGAACCTGCATTGGGGCTCAACTGTGTTGGTGGAAATGCTGCTTCACTGGTCCTTAAATTCTTGAGGTGAACAATAGGCCAGATTTGATCAGTGTTTTTTCCCAGATATCAAAGGCTAAGATGTTTGTTTCAGGCAGGGTGGAACTATGGTTACATATGGGGGCATGTCAAAGAAACCAATAACTGTACCGACAAGTTTATTTATATTTAAGGTATAATTCTGATTTTGTGATTTATATGACATCATTTATAAACTGATACTGCTTGCTATGACGAAGCAGTTGCCTCGTTGGTGCTTTGTGCTTGGTAAGATTTGTCAACATTCTATTACGATAATTTATATCAACTTGATGAGATGATTCTTGGAGTTCATTTTGTGCTTAAAACGCTGAAGTGAAAAAATTGCTTGATAAGCCAAAAATTGATCCCACAAAATGGGGTTGGAAGTTGGCTTAGTGTTTCATCTGCATGGGCATATTAATGTGAACAAATGAGTTTAGTGAGTTTTGATTTCCGAAAGGTGAGCCAATAAATTTGAGGTTAATGTTTGTCCAAATGGTGACAGAATTCATTTAGCTCTAATCTCCTATGTAAGAACCACATTATCCCCTATAAGTTGATCATGTTCAAACTTGAAATATCTAAATCTAGTTTCTTAATCTGCAAAACCTGGTAGTGTAGTTTGAAAGGAAAAGAATTTGAATGCTACATATTGGGCTATTAAACTACGTACTGATGGGATAGTTTGAATTTTATCTCTAAGAACTCTGCTCATAATTGGGGAAAAGTTGGTTTTGATTTTTGTAATACTCCCTATTATTAATGTCATGTTTGCAGGAGCTTTCATTGAGAGGGTTTTGGCTCCAAAAGTGGTTAAGTCCAGATAAAGCTGAAGAGTGTCATGGCATGATTGATTATCTTTTAGTCCTAGCCCGTGAGAGCAAACTGACCTATGAGTATGAGTTCTCAATCCCCTATAACTATCTCCCACACGGTCACACCCTCATCTCATTCTACTAAAGCAATTTCCTTTTCTCGAAATGCTTCTTACATTACTGATGGCAAAATTCTGGAGGCTGATGAAAGATATTTGTTTTTTTGGCATCATACATCCATTGCCAATTTTCCATTTTTTTCTTTCTCACAGAATATTATTGAGGACACTCCAGATTTAAGCATATTATTACTATTTTTACTGTTATTATTAATATTATTAATTTATTATTATTAGTTAATGAGATGACAAAATTATCATGCAGCACGGAGGTTGTACAGTTCGATGATTTTCATACAGCTTTGGATAAGGCACTTGGAAAACGGGGAAGCCAACCTAAACAAGTTATTAAGTTCTAATCTTAAATTTTGGAGGTAAAGGCCATTCAAGCAAATGCTAATCTAATCTTTTAATCTATAGTTTCAATATTTGACCATATCCGGCCTAGATGTGAATATTGTGTCAGAAAATGAAAAAAGAATCCTATGCAATTCTGTGGATTAAGATGGACTGGTAGTTAAACAAGGCATGATGTATTACTATTTACTACTTTAGTCCCATTTGGTTAGGTACATTCTTTTTTTGTCGACCCCAAATTATCATCACTTTATAACTTGAATTCCACCAACTTTAATTTCCAACTTTATATTTTTATCTAGCATTGCATTTTTTACTTTTTGTGAACTCATGTTATTCTTCTTGCATTTTGAAGGTCAATAAAATTCCCTTAAGGGTGGTCAGAAGTCAGAAATACACCGTATTTAGAGGCATTTTGGGACACTATTTGAGTTGGACCATTTATAGTGTGCATGGGGTAAAAATGAGCTTAGGTTATACTAAAAGATTCTAGTAATGTGATATGCGTGTTTATATAGTAAGGTGAATTAGCTTATCTTAGGTTAAAAGCCTATAATTGATGCATGAGAAATAAATTGTCATAATTTTTTTTTTTTTTTTTGAAAAAAAACTAACTTTCCCATCAAATTAAGAATGTATCCGGGACATTGATTTCGACTCCGATTTTATTCGCCCTCTTGAATGAGGGTGATGTTCACCCCTGCCACATGGCATGTCAGTTTTTTCCCAGATTGCTACGACTTTTTAATTTGTGTTCTAATTTCTATAAAAAAATATACTACGTATCAAATTAAATAATATTTTATGATCTTTCATATGTTACCAATATTACATATATATAAGTTTGACTTTTTTCTAATCTATCTGTTTAGCTGGATTATTTTTTTAAATTTTACATATGCAATATCGGTATCATAAAAAATTATACTCAGTATAAATTTTGATATATTATTTTTTTTTTGTAAAAATTGGACCATAAATGAAAAGTTGTACAATTGCAAAAAAAAAACAAAGAATTGCCGTGCAATGCAGGGAGGGTGAGCATCGCCCTTTTTGCTCTTGAACAAAATTGTTTTGATTGATTTCAATGTAGTGATCAATCTAATGCAACAAAGGGATACAGGCATCTTGGTCAAATTATGCAGGTGGTTAGTTTTGGAGAGATCTTGTCAGTGATCGCCCCAAAATTCAATATTTCAATATGGTTAAAGTTTCTGCATTTCTCCATTCTAATTGTCGTCAATTAATACATGACTCACTTCATTAGTCATTACTGTAATAAGAATATACTGAGTATTTAGTTTTTATTAATCCGTATGAATCATGGTAAACAATTTTGAGTAGATGTTTCGTTTAGATTTTGCACTTATTTATGAATCACGTTCTAGGAGATTTTCCTAAAACACGCGCAAATGTAATTGTCTGTACAAACTAAGTGTCTGTGCACAGATAATTCGAGGTCACATACACTTCTGTTCACTAAAATTAAAATCAATTGTTTGGGTAGGGATGGACCGGTTCCGGGCCGGATTGGGCTTTAGTCCGGTCCAAACCGGGTTTTTTGGGGAGCCGGAACCGGCCCAGGATTCCACATTTCCACCCCCCTCCTCACCCCCCAAAACACCCAGCCCAACCCGGGGAAAAACAAAAAAATTGAAAAAACGAAAAAAAAAAGACCGAACCGGGCGCGGCCGGGCCGGTTCCTATTTTCCATGACCCTAGCCCGCCCTTAGTAACACCCTGTTCGGGCCTAACCGGACCGGTCCATGGCCCGGTTGTCGGGTCGGGCTGGTTCCAAATAATGCCAGGCCAGGCCGGTTCCAAATAATGCCGGGCCGGTCGGCCCGGAACCGGTCCATCCCTACATTTGGCGTGTAAACTGGCGTTTAGACTAGGGGTGGATTTGGGTCGGGCCACCCGGCCCGGTTCTCAGGTCCGGGTCCGGGTCCGGGTCAGGCCTAGGCCCGGGGGGAGGTCCGGGCTTGGGTCTCACATTTGGCGAACCGGCCCGGCCGGGTCGGGCTCGGGCTCGGGTTCGGGCCAAATGGTTTTTTTTTTTTTTTTTTTTTTTTTTTTTTTTTTTCATTTTTTGGGGTTCCACGGGGGTTGAGCTTGATGGTAGGAGGGGTTTGGGGGGGGGTAAGGGGAGGGGGGTAGGAAAGCAAAAAAAAAAATACCCAAACCGGAGGCCCGGTCCGGACCTGGGCCCACCAATCCTGAACCCGAGTCCACGCCTGGTTTAGAACAGCGTGTACAAACTACAAATAGCATTTTTCCTAAAGTTTACTAAGAAAAGTGCAGAAGCTGACAAATCTGTGAATGCCATTTCACTACTCTTGGCTTCCTATTGCACTATATTTTTCTCTACTCATATTTCTTTCTTTTTGGGTGAAAGTTAAAAACTACTCCGTGCAGTTTGAAGCACAAGAGCAAGCTCTCGACCCACATAACACTATAACAGGCCTCATGCAGTCATGCTACTGATAAAATCACCAAAGCTAAATATTTCAACCAAAACAAAAATTCTATAAGCCCCCTCCTTAATTTGTTTTATCATATCATCAGCATTTAAGTTAATGCCTCCAAACTCCAAAGACCCCCCAAGTCCTTTTCCTTCCAAATGGTTATACTGTGCAGCCCAAAGCAATCATAACCACTTTGCTCTCAGCCTTGTACCTCTAAAGTCTCCTGAAAATTTCAACGTCACCGTGGAGAGTAGATCTCATTTTTGTTACTCCCAACCACCTGCAATTTTGCAAATACTCCTCCAGTCTCCAGATATAGCTTATGCAATCTTTTTTAAACTTTACGCCTTAACAGTGGCCAACTTTGTTGATCCTTACCTTTATCGGTGTTACCGTACGTGTTATTTGTTGCACTACATTTTAATAATGATGCTGAAGTTTATGGTTCTCATGTATTGTTTTTACCATGTATTCTTTGTATTGCAGATATGTATAGTTTTTGTCCCGATCATGGGATTGAAAAGTAGAGCAAATGTGTAAAGTGGGATGCCTATTTGTGATTTAAGAGGAAAAAGAATTTTCATCATTGTTTGAATTAGGGGTGGGTCGGAGAAACCGAAAATAGAATCGGAAAAATCCGAACCGCAACCAAAACAACTGAACCGCAAGAAAACCGAAACCGATCTCAAATAACCGAACTGAACCGTAGTTGTTTGGTTTCGGTTTCGGTTTTCACATCTCAAAATCGAACCGAACCAAAAAAACGAACTTTTTAAAAGTTGTTATTTTATTTATTAATCATTAAGTATAATATTTTGTTTAGTTCTTAATTCTTAATTCTAGAAAATTAATGTTTGATACTAGATTTATCATGATTTGCAAGATATTGACATTTAATATTTATTGTTTAATTTAGTGAAACACTAGTACATAAACTTAAGTCTATTACTATAATACTACTATGTTAATATTTTAAATCGTAATTTACATTTTGCTTGTTGCATGACAATGATACTTTGTTGATATATTACATGTTATGTATGTTTGTTATAACATAATTTTTTGTATTGAACAAATATGTATTAATATAAATTTTACTTTAAACAACGAAAATGTGAAACCTTAGAGCATAAATATATTTGATTAAAAAAATAATATAAGTTATTTACTAATAAAATTTTAACTTGTAAATACTCTTTATATAATTCACAAATAAACTTAAGCGTTTAATTAATTTAGAAAATGTTTAAACTGGGATACACATACTCTGTAATTCATTGCTTGGAAGTGCATTTGTTTCTTCTCTCTTTTTTAATTATGTATGTTTTGGTATTGCATTACTGTAAATAATAGTTTGGTGTAGTTTTTTTTCAATTACTATTTTTCTATTCAACAAAAATACTTTGGTAAAAACCGCAAAAAACGAAACCAAACCGAAATAAATCGAATTCAACAAACCGTGGTTTCAAATTTTTGAACATAAAACCGAACCGAACTGAACTTTTTACTTTGGTTCGGCATTTGGTTTTAGGTGAAAACTGAACTGTTTGAACCGAACCCACCCCTAGTTTGAATTAGGGGTAGGGTAGTGATGATTCTGACCCTGATTCAAAAAACAAAATGATCGTAAACCCCTTTTCGGTTCAGTCGGGATCCTGACACTAGAATCTCAATTAAGTCGAGTTTCCGATCCGAATCTCGATTAATGCGGACAATGAAGTCTCAAAAGTAAATTTTTATAATATATATTGTGTTAAATAGTACAACTCTGTGATGAAATGATTTGCAAAATATAGTACTCCCTTTTCAAAATGATTTGTAAAGTCGGGTTTTATAGGCCAATACAATTTTACATAATTTACTTATTTAGCGTATTGTTTATATTATATTATAATTTTGACTTTTTGACTTTATAGAACACTTAATGTAGATTTTGAATATGTAATTTTTATTTATAAAACTTATTCCGTAATCTTGGATTTAATTTTATTGTCGATCAACACAATTCAATTTGGGGTGGAAGAAGTAATTAACATCACTTGTATAACATGTAATTTAATAATCCATTTGAAAAAACAGGCTTATTAGTTGTGAGTTCTGACACTCTTCTCCTAACAATATACGTAGTACTACGTAATACTTGGAGCTTCTTTGTTGATCTCTGCTTTCCGCTCATTAATTTTATGAGTTAACTTTTTTTTAATTATGTAACTTTTCATTTCACGTGTTGAAATACATAATAATTAAAATAACTAAACTTTAAGTTATTTTTTTGATTGAATTGATTAAAGTTACTGTAGAAGACTATTTTAATTATTTTATATAATTGTTTTCTTTATTTTATTAATAAAATATATAGTCCCTCTTTATTTAAAAGTTCTCTACAATAAGTTTGGGCACAACATTTAAAGGTGAAATAGTATAGATAATGAATAGTACAGAAAAATTAGGAGAGAATGTGATAAAATATGAAAAAGAAGATAAAAAGTAGAAAATGTAAGGGTAATTGAGTACTTTTAAAGGAAAAACTTACTAAAAAGGAAAAGTGTAGTAAACTTTTAAATACACTCTAAAAAGAAAAGTGTAGCAAACTTTAATGCGGAGGGAGTACTAATTTTTTTTCATAATTAAAATTTAATCAATTTCAATATCATTAGTCGATTTCGTTGATTCCAGTGTAATTACCAATTCAAACAAACTCTTAATTAAGTGACAATTTATATAAACACCACATATAGTGTGGAAACTAATGAGACTCGATTGAAGTCTATTATGAGTCTCTTTGATATTCTATGTTCTATGACTTTTAGAGCATCTTTAATGGAAAACATGAAATATGCACACATGGCATAAGAGAATCAGGGGCGGATCCAGGATTTAATGTTGGGCTGGGCTGAAAATTTTAATTGATAATACATTGATTTTTTTCAAAATAAGCGAAAAATCAAATATAAAAGTTATCCCCTAAATTTGTTCTAGACAAGGCTTTGAAACAAAAAAACTCATCAACAATAGAGTCTACATCTATACTGAGAGTAATATCTTTTTCAATGTAAAGTGTCATGCAATAAGCAAGAAAACTATCATCCATTTTATTGCAGAGTGTTGCCTTTAGAAGTTTCACCGACAGAAACTGATCATTCTATCTACTGTTGCAGTAGAAACAATAAGACCAATACGAAGTGAATCAATCTAGTCATCTTAACATATGAATCACACCTTTTGCTTTTAGTTAACTCCTCTCATAATTCAACAAGTGTAGATACTTGAAACTTGATATCATGAATCACATCATGAACATAGTGTTGCAGCTCGAATTTCAAAGCACGAATGTCCTGACTACTAAAATCTTCGGAATAAAACTTCCTTACAAGAGTACAAATAGCATCGACATTGAACGACTCATGAATTTTTTGGATCAAATGAAACACTAAAAGAAAGGAGTTCCACTGATTTATCATTAAACCGGGTCGTTAACTCCATGAATAAAAGTATATTACCTCATTGAAAACATCAAAGTAATAATGATTCTCAATTGTAGTTTCTTTTCAGCAATGACCAACCATATATTTAGAAATTAGAATTTAAGTTTGGTGCATGAATTTATTTTTTGAGAAAAACTCATTTACTTCTTCAAGAAAACATTCCCATCTATGAGTTTTTCTAGGTGTAAACAAAATGTGTACACATGTCCGTCCTTCACAGAAATTTTGTCTGTCACAAACAACTCATTTTAAGTTGTCTGTGACAGACAAAATTTCTGTGAAGGACGGACATGTGTACACATTTTGTGTACCCCAAGCATTTTTCTCTCATCTATTTTCTGTCAATTCCTTAAGAATTAGTTGTGTAGTAGAAAGATGTCTCATGGCTACCGAGATATTCAATAATTTTTTTTTGAAGACTTTGAGAGAGAATAGTCGTTAATCCCATAACTTTGTGCATCAAACTAAAGTAAATTGAACACAAATTCAAAACATGAAAAATGTCTATATACACTACAAACTTTTGCCTAAGAACTCACTTTTGGGCAATTAATGTTGTTGAAGATACTCAAACACTTTACAAGTTCATGTGAACATGCTAATCAAGTTCTTAATTGAATCATTTTTTATTGTATTTATTACATTGATGCTTTGTGGGCTTTATGGCCATTATACGTATAAATTAAGTGCCACTTATTAAGTGGGAGGTGATGTGTATAACATTTATATTAGATTTAGATGGTAAGATTTTGTTTTATAGACTAGGCTAAAAAATTGGACTGGGCTATACAAAAACTCGGGGTGGGCTAGATGGAATTATGTCAAAATAATACCTTAAAAAATTATAATTTTTGCTTTGCCCTGAGCTTCAGCCCACGATAGCCCTAACATAGATCCTGCCCTGAAGAGAATAGATACATAAAAATTAATAATCATAATATCTCTCTTGTTATTTGAATGGTCTAATATATTTTGATAAGTTTTCTTCACAATGTCAAGTACAATGTCTATCTGTAGACACTTTACGTATAATAACACATAAAAATGAGAGAGAAATGCATTGAATTTATTTTTTGTGTCTATCTCTCTCATATCATATACACACCATACACATTGTGACATTAAACATACTCTTCATTGTGATGTTATAGATATTAATTATGGATGATTTTAGTTGTAGTGATTTTAGATTCGAATCATAGTACTAAAATAATTAGTTCCTATTGCAATCCCTACAAAAAAAAAAGAGATAATAGCACTAAATAGGACTAAACTAATCCCTAAATGCACATATAAGATTATGAGCCCGTTTGGTAGCACGAAAATCGGCTGATTCTGCTGAAATTTATGAAGTTCTGGCTGAAGTGACTGCATTGGCTGATTCTGCTGATTTAAAAAAAAATTGCTCTTAAAATATATTTTATTAATAAATTAAATAAAAAATTATAGATAAAAATAGATAAAATGGTCATGTACAGTAACTTCAGCCAAAACAGCCAGAAAAGTAACTCCAACCTTACTTTTTCTGCTTATTACACAATTCAGCGCGCGAAAGCAAAAGTTACGTGTTTGGTGAAAAATTTGGCTGATAAGTCTGATAAGCCGAAAAACTGTGGTTCCAAACGGCCTCTATGTTATTTCTGTTTTCATAACAGGACTAAAGTATACCCTATCTTCTTATTCTAACTTTACCATAACGTAATAGGATAATGATATTTAAATTTTAGACAAATACAAAAAATAATAAAAAGAGAATTTAACTTATACAAAAGATTGTAAGAAAATAAAAAAAAATTACGAAGTATAAAATAATAAAAAAAATAATTTAAAAATAAAGACTATGTTATTTTTGTTTTCATTTTAGAATAAGACTATCTTCTTATTCTACCCTTACCATAACGTAATAGGATAATCGTATTTAAATTTGTTATAAATACAAAAAATAAAAAATAAAAATAAAAATTTAAATTATACAAAAAAATCTTAAGAAAATATAAAAAATTCAAAAAATTAAAAAATAAAAAAATAAAAAAAGTTATTTTTTTAAAATATAAAAACTTTAAAAATAAATAAAAATAGATAAAACACCGGGGGGGGGGGGGGGGGGGGGGGGGGAATATGGGGGCCTTTCTCACGGTCTTAGCCACAGCCCAAAAAATGTCACCTCTGATCAGCTAAAAATGTCATTTTGTGTAAAAAATGCCATTTTTCCCTGGAAATGCCATGAAAATGACTTTTTTACTCTTTGAAAATGTCAAAATTTTCTCGAAAACTGCCAGGAAGATGACATTTTGGCACATGTTGGCATTTATCCGGTGATTTGAACTGGTGGTGGCACATTTTGGCACATTAGCATGCATATTTTTTTTTATATGTTTTTACATTGATTTATTAATTTTATTTTAATTTTTTAAGTTTTTTATTTTTTTATTTTTCGTTTGATTAGATTTATTTACTATTTATTTCATGTTTTTTTTTTACATTTTCATTATAAATAAAGTTATATTATTACTTTTATATTTTATTATTAGTAAAATATGAATTGCATTAAAACAAAGCAATGGTATAATTGGAAAGCTAGTCCTATTTTAGGAATTTTTAAGGTATTGTCCTATTTGGGCAATTAAAGTTTCATTTTTTCCTATTTGGGAAATTCTCACTAAAAACAAAGATATATTGGTACGAACTTGACACGAATTAGTCAAGTTTGGCATGACACAATGCCAAATAACTAGTGACAAATTAAAACGACATTTGTCAACATCGTATCTGTGCCACATTTGTGTCGATCAACTACCATATGAATTTTGATAAATTCGTATAAAAATCCATGTGAAGTCCGTGTCAACATGTTATTTTGTATGTGGTGAATATGAGTCAATACCACTACTAGAAAAATGGTCTATAGTGACACTAAACAAGTGTCACAAAAAGTTTTTGTGACACTAGAAAAGTGTCAAAGAAGGTCGGGAATTGTGACACTAAATTTAGTGTCACTGGTAAAGTGTCACTAATTTATGACACTAAAGTATCATAAACCATTATGACAAAACAATATCACTTTATATTTTGACACATTAGTATCAATTAAATTCATGATACACTGGTATCACATAATGTTGATTATATATTTATATAATTATATTTATATATAATTATCTATACACACGAAATATAAAAATGACAATGTATGAAAAAATAAAAGACGCTTTATTGAAAATAAAAAGAATTATCATTTACAATTCAAATGTCATACACATTCCAATACAAACTCAACTAAATCTATAATAAACTAATTTGAGATCTTCTAACTACTATAAGCTCCCTCCACCTATGACTAAATTAGTTGATCTTCAACATGAGACTATAGTGCTTCCTATTTGTTGGTGGCTTTTCAATATCTGAAAGACAAAATCAAGTCACGTTAAATAGCTACAATGAATAATGTTAAAAGTAAATGACCTGTTAAAAACGAAACTATAATTAAAGAAAATGAAAAATTAGTAGCAAATTTGCTACTAATTACTAATAATAATCTTAGCAATAATATAACTCAAATTATTTCAGCAATGATCTTATCAGTATTAATTAAAAAAAAGTACTCATTGCCATGGTGCATATATACTTGCATAGTTCCTACAGAACAATATAAGTGTTGTTTTTTGAAGAGACGAGGTAAACAGACATCAAAGGAGAACAAAACATATCTATATATGCCATGCACTAAAAACAAAAAAATAGATGAGAGAAAACAACATCCCTTGCATAACAGAAATCATGCCGCTCCAAAAACCTTAAAAACATGCATTGATTTCATCCAAATGAAATAGCAACTAAGAAAGGCAGCCCCTAAAAGACCAAATCCCTTGCTCATTAAAACAGATGGCATATTTAAAATACCAGAACAGTCCAAGTCTTAGACTCTTAGCTAACTGAGACGAGATACTTACAAACAATGATCTCTCAATTAGCAGCATCATTAAAACTCATCATTTACTCTGTAAAATGCTATATGGTAAAATCACATATAAGCACTACCTAAACACTTAAAAAGGATTAAAACATCGGAAAAAGAAAAGAGAAAAGACATACCACTTCAGTTCTTCTTGCATTTTTTATCATCTTGACTTGAATCCCACCTTCTATTAGATCCATATATAGGCTGGAAGTGGATGGATACAATACGTGGTGGACAGTCCCTGACATAAATAACAAAGGGGAAATTCGTTACTCATTCAAAATTTTATACTTATTTGTTGAAGTGACTATCAGCTAGATTTTAAAGCACCAATGTTCCTCCAAAAATGTGTTCATCCAATGCTGTTCTGGTGAACACAGAATTTGCTCACCAATGCAATTATTTTGACACTCTTCATCCATGTTTTCAAATGTGTTCACATTACGGCTCTCTTATTCAGCTTGATTGATAATTAATAGCGGAAATTGAAAGCTGCTCAACTGAAATGTTGACTTGCCAAGCCACTGAGTTATACGGAAACAAATGACAACTGTTAAGCAAAAAGTCATAACATAATAACCATGACAAAAGTTTTAAACATAAATTTAGAAAACAATAAATCAAACAAAAACTTAACCTATTGAAAGGGTCTCATCTGATCTTAACATTCTGCAAAGAGATGCTCTTGGTAAAATAGAATATTAAACACAGCCACACACACCTACCTTCCAATAATATCATCATGGCTCTTAGAATATCTTCAAGGCTGAAATCAAATCATAAAAGTGCAAAAACTATGTGAAAGTGGGGAGGTGGGGGGGCGGGGGACTTTTAAATGTTATGGATTTGTTGTTTGGTCCATTCCAGATTCTTAGAATGACCAAGAATTAGGGGTTTACATAATTATAAAAGAAAGGGTGACAATCATTATCGATTTTATAGCAAGCATTAGTGCATCATCAAATTTAATTCAAAGATAACTGGTTTCAAGTATCATCGTACTGTTTGTTTTACATTTTCTATTAGTTTTGTACTATATTGTACAAACTAGTTCCTTCTAGAATCACACTTTTAGCAGGTCAACTAACAAATCTATCTCAGTCAAGTTGACACTCAAAATTAAATGAATTTGATTAAAACCAATTAGAATTTGATACTACCAAATGTAAAATAGAACTTTGGAACAAGGAAACGTTTCAATCTTTAGGAATTGGTATGAAACAACATTTCTATCCTTGCCACCCTTTGGTTGTTCCACTTTATCCTTCTTCGTTATTAGTTTGCAAGTGATGTGGTGGTGACCATATACCTTACAATGACAACAATAGTTAGGAAAAGTTTCGTAGATAACAAATTGATTTCTTACCTTGCCCGAAGGAAGCTTGATTGGTATCTCTAAGACAGGCGGATTTGGAGTAAGTCATCACATTAGGAGTAGAATCATTGGTAGAAGCAGCTGGTTTCTCAAAAGAAAACTCTTTTGGGGTCTCGGCAGTAGAGGAATTAGTCACCCCCTCATGTGGTACTATCGCATTGATAGTCAATTTGGGAGAAACTTTAAGAACATAAGGAGGTAGAACCTCCTTGTTTTTTGATTCCCACTTCTTCATGAGGTCAATCTGTACTTGCCTAGCTTGAAGTAGTTTGAACTTCTCCTCAAACAGTTTCTTCTTCATAGTCATTGGGAAAGAAGATGAACAATACGTTCTTCACTTGAACATGCCCAGAAAATTCCCAAAATACTCTCCACGGTACCCCTTGTAATGTAGAACACCCCAGTATATTCCTTATGAGCAATGGATGAGTAGGGAATTCAAAACGAATTCCTAACTAGTCCTGTTTCGCAGGAAACACTGTAGCAGACAATTTACAAAGGTTGGGGATAATGAACAGTACCCTTATTTTGGAAATTGCTCAGGAAAATCTGGAAAAATAACCAAATGTTCCCCTTGTATAGTCGATTACCCCAGCAGTAGTAGCTAACAAATCCAGTAAGTGAGGAACTCAAAATAAATTCCTAGCTAAACCCAGACCTGCGTACGAGTACTGTAGCAATCTAAATTGGGGGAAATCAAAACCAACATGATATGTTTGTAATGGGTACCAAAAGAAACGTCTCAGCTAGACGACACCCAGATGAAGCTCAGAATTGCAATTGACAGTCCCAGTTTAGAGAAATCGGGAAAAAACAAAGATGTCGTGAACAGTAACCTTCTTAGTGAATCCTTCGTATCTGGAGTTTTATGAGGAATTATGCCTTGAAAATGGTGTTGGGAGGTTCGCCAGGGGATGGCGACCCCCAAACAAACTCCCTTTTGCAGCAACAATCGTCATAAAATAGATCCAAGCTCAATTTTGAAATCTGCGTATGAACAGTAAAACTGTGAACTAGAGCTTCAAAAATCCGTCAATTTTGCTTCAAAATCCAAGATTTTCTAATTCCAATCGATAGAAAAGGAAGATTAATGAATTCCGAGCTTGGAACAACAATAAAATTCAAGATTAACCGATTAAATTGAGAGCTAACCGCTGGGAATATTTTTTCATGGTGAGAAGGCAGAGCTTTCTCTACGCGAACCAACCATCTGAATGGTTTCTATAAACGGACGAGATAGATGTGGAGAGAAAAATGTGGAGTGAAAATTGTGGAGTAAATTAAAAACTTTCGCCTCTTGTGTCACTTTTGTTTGTTGATACTAAAGTGTCATGAGTCACCGACACTTTTACGTTAAATTTTGGTCAATGATACTAATTTTGAGAAAGTGTCACTGTAAAAGTGTCACTATAAGCCAGTTTTCTAGTAGTGACATTTGCAATTACGATTAACAAAATACAAACATTATTATTCATAAAGGAACAAATACGTAATGTACTTATTAAGTGATAGTAATTGCATTTGAGAACTACGTATAATATTTTATCTTGTTATGAACATTTCAAACTTTCTTCTAGATTACCAAAATGTCTTGCTACCTCTATTTTCAAGCTCTATTTTGAATGAAGTTTGTATTGAATGAAGTTTGTAGGAAAAAATTAGAGTAAATTCCTAAATAGGATCCAAAGAGATCATCGCAGGGTTAGTAGCTTAGTTCGATTGGCTTATAAAAGATTGGTACCAAAACCTTATTAATGAATTACTTGTTTTTTGATACATCCCAATGATTAATTAATTACTTCCTCAACAAGTGAATAGTTCAATTTTGGAAACACGAATAAAGTCGGACACCATAATCCCCTTGTTTTAATTACTTGTTTCCAAAGTCAGCCTCAGATCACTTTTTGGAAACATTTAAAGAAACACTAATTAGTATGACCATATCATATACAAGTACTCCGTACGAACGCATATATAAACAAGTGTGGCCATGATTAATCATTTTATACTACTATTACAGATGCTTTGGTTACTTGGGCTGTGAACAGGGTTGATCGAGAATCCAGGAACAAAGAGAGCAGAGTAAGCAATCCATTGGAGATGGAGATGAACGTGACAGATGATGTAGGACAGTCCTTAATTCTTGAGGAGGTGTTTAGGATCAAGAAGGTTCTTGATAGCTATGGAGATGGATCTGAATCCATGTTGTTGGATTCCCTGAGGAGTCTTCAATCGATGGATATATCTATGGAGACACTAAAGGCCACAATGATAGGCAAATCTGTGAGTGGTGTACGGAAACATGGATCGAAACAAATCAGGCATCTTGTCCGGAATCTGATCCAACGTTGGAGGAGGGTTGTAGATGAATGGGTCATTGCCACAAATGTCATTCCAGAAAGCACTAATTTTCAGTCTCCAAAAACATCAGTTGTTGAAGAAGAAGAAGAGGCGGCAGAGGAAGAGGAGGGGCTTCCTTGTCCGCCGTGGGATGAGGAGGCGGTTGTTAGATAAACAAGAAACTGCCCAGGCTACACAACTCTACTCAGTATGATCTAACACTCACACAAAGTAAAGCAAAGAACACGAAATAACAATATATCCACACAAAGTACTTTCTTGCGTGTATTCTTTTGATAACTAATATGGAGGAAAAACTCAGTGCATTCGAGTACAAAAAACCTCCTAACCCCACCTCCTATATATAACAACTTGAGAGTGGGGAAAACTGTTTGAGGAAAAATAGCAACCACTTACCCTACGTGCATGGGTGGTTATTTGACTTCTTCCCACATGCATACAAATAACTTAAATGCTGAAATAATTAACTAAAGTACGTACTAAATAAACAAAAACAAGTTTAAAACACAAAACATACTACGTACTAAACTAAGGCTTACATTCACCCCCTTAAACTTGTTTTCTTTCTTCTCTTCAAACTCTTGTGCTTCTCATGCCTATCTTGTCCCTCAGTTCAGTAAATCTTTGTCTTCCAAGGGGCTTAGTTAGTATGTCTGCCAGCTGAAACTCAGTCTTGATATACTCCAAATCTATATCCCCTCTTTCCACACATTCTCGAATGAAATGGAATCGAGTATCAATGTGTTTACTCCTTTCATGATGGATAGGATTTTTTGCAAGGGCAATAGCTGACTTGTTGTCAATCCTTAAGACTGGTTTTTCATTGATCTTCCCTTGTAGACTCTCTAGCAACTTCATAAGCCAGATTCCCTGACATGCGCCTCCAGTTCCTGCAATATACTCAGCTTCACATGAGGAAAGGGCTACAATCCTTTGCTTTTGTGATATCCAAGTAATAGGACTGTCACCTAGGAAGTATAGGATACCAGTAGTACTTTTCCTATCATCCACATCTCCAGCCAAATCACTGTCACTATAGCCTATCAGCTTCTCAATCATTTGTCCCCTTCTAAACACACATCCCAGATCTATGGTACCTTTTACATATCTTAGAATCTGTTTGACAGCATTCATGTGTGCAATAGTGGGTACTTCCATGTATCTGCTAACAATACCAACTGAGAAAGCTAGATCAGGTCGTGTATTAACAAGATACCTTAGACTCCCTATAATACTCCTGTAAAGTGTTGGATCCACAGTAAAACCTTCATCAAATCTGCTGAGCTTGCTTCTTGGTTCCATGGGGATACAACATGGGTTGCAATCTGTCATTCCCATTTTCTCCAGAATTTTCTTTGCATAACCTGACTGACATAAGCTTATGATCTCCTTACTTTGCTTGACTTCTATGCCCAGATAATAGCATAGCAGTCCTAAGTCACTCATCTCAAATTTTTTCATCATTTCTTCCTTGAAACCTTTGATCATCCTTGAGCTTGACCCTGTAAGAATTATATCATCAACATACACACCTACAACTGTGGTATCCCCTCCAGCTTCCTTCATATACACAGCATACTCAAACTTGCATTTTTGGAACCCCAATGACTTCAAACACCTGTCTAGTTTCTCATTCCAAGCCCTGGGGGCCTGCTTTAATCCATACAAAGCTTTGTGCAGCTTTAGCACCTTGTTTGGCTGGCTTGTGTCAACAAAACCTTCTGGCTGTAGTACATATACTTCTTCTTTTAGTTCCCCATTTAGAAAGGCTGTTTTTACATCTAAATGATGAACTTCCCACCCTTTGTGTGCTGCTAAAGCCAGCAGGGTTCTAATTGTTTCTATTCTGGCTACTGGGGCAAAAACTTCAGTATAATCAATACCATACCTCTGAATATAGCCTTTAGCCACTAACCTGGCCTTGTGTTTGATGATGTTCCCTTCTGGATCTTTCTTTAGTTTAAAAACCCACTTCAGACCAATGGCTTTATGTTTGCTTGGTAAGTCACACAATTCCCATGTGCCATTTTTCTGAATGGAATCAACTTCAAGGGCCATAGCTTCCTTCCACTCTTCATACCCTGCAGCTTCTAGGTAGTTAGTTGGTTCTTCTATGGACAAAAAACATAGACTTACCTCTTCATTAATCTCCCTAGTTGCATCATATATTTCTTGTAGGGATCTAAAATGCAGAGGTTCTTCACTTGACTCAGTGCTTGCATAGGATCTGGGTGTGTTTACTGGTGTATCATGCATAGCATTGCCATCTACTTCATCAGTTCTTTCACTATTCTCTCTTTCTTTCACATGAACTGTGAACATCTCTGTTGTTTCACTCCCCTTTCTGGTTTCATAATCCTCCCAATTCCACCTTTTATCTTCTTCAAACCTTACATCTCTGCTTATCAGAATCCTTCCCTTGATAGGGTCAAGGAGTCTATAAGCTTTAGACCCTTCTTCATACCCAAGCAAAACTGCCTTAATACTTCTATCAGCAAGTTTGGAGAGATAAGGCTTCACTATTTTGACATGGGCCAAACTACCAAACACACGAAGATGATGTACATTTGGTGGTTTTCCATGCCAAGCCTGATAGGGTGTTATCCCATCAACACTCTTGGTTGGAGCCCTATTCAATAAGTACACTGAGGTGTTTACTGCTTCTCCCCAATACTTTGCTGGCATGCATTTGCTTTTCATCAGACTTCTTGTCATCTCCATAACAGTTTGGTTTCTCCTCTCCACCACTCCATTCTGTTGGGGTGAGTATGGTGCAGTAAGATGCCTCTTCACTCCTTCTTTCTCACAAAAATTCCTGAAGTCATGTGAAGTAAATTCACCCCCTCTATCTGTTCTTAGGCACTTCATCCTTACATCAGCCTCAGTCTCCATCTTCTGCTTGAGTTGTTTAAAAACTTTCAATGCTTCTCCTTTATGCTTAAGTAATGATATCCACATATAGCGTGAGAAATCATCTACCAAGAGCATAAAGTAGCCATTTCCACCAGGTGTGGTAGGTGAAACTGGCCCACATAGATCACCATGCACCAGTTCAAGATTTCCTTTAGCTCTGTATACTGCTTGCTGAGGAAACCTTGTTCTATGTTGCTTTCCCATCATGCATCCATCACAAACTTGATTGTTTTGAGTTATTTCTGGCATCCCCTCTACCATTTTCTGATTTGAGAGTATCCTCAATGCCTGAAAATTAAGGTGCCCATACCTAGCATGCCAAAGCCAGTTTTGACTTTCCATGCTAGTTAATAGGCAAACCTTATCTGCAATTTTCATATTCACTATGAAAAGCTTATTCTTCCCTCTTTGTACCTTGATCATTAGCCTGTGAGACTCATCATAGACTCTCAGTACTCCTTCTTGTATGACTACTTGACTGCCAGACTCATCAAGTTGTCCAAGGCTTATGATATTACTTCTAAGATTTGGTATAAAGTATACATTGGATAGGATCATATGTTCTCCATTCTTGCATTGAAACAATACTGATCCTAATCCTTGTATATCAATCATTGAGTTATCACCAAATCTTACCTTTCCATGCACTGAGGAGTCAAGTTCAGAGAAGTAACTTCTATTGCCTGTCATATGGTTGCTTGCTCCTGTGTCCAAATACCACCAGGATCCTGATTTAACTTCACCAAGTGATTTATCCTGCATCTTTGAGTTATGTGATTCAGTTAGTTCACATATCTCAACCATCATTAAAGAAGGTTGTTCAGATTCCTCATTTTCAGCCAGGTGAATCTCCTCTTCTTGATCAGTAGAATGACACTCAGAAGCAAAGTGTCCCATCTTTCCACATGCATAACACTTTATCTTTGATTTATCAAATTTCCTCTTCTGCTTAGGCTCTCCTCCCTCTCCATGGAAACTAGTATGTCCTCTTCCTCTACCACGGCCTCTACCTCTTCCCCTAGAGGTAGTTGGATCTCTATTACTCCTTTGTTGAGGTTGGAAGTTTTCCCTAGCCTCCCATTCTGCCCTAGTCAGCAAGACAGTCTCTTCTTCTCCAGTGTGGTGGCTCTTCAATCTCTCCTCATGTGCTTTGAAGGACCCAATGATGTCTTCAGTAGTTTTGACTTTTAGATCACCAAATTCCTCAATTGCAGATGCAATTTGCAGGAGCTTTGGTGGAGCTGCTCTCAGAAGTTTCTTCATTACTTTTTCTTCCTCAACAACATTTCCAAGTCCTCTTAACTTGGTCACAACCGTTTGAAGCTTCCCTGCAAAGTCATCAACATTGTCACTATCATTCATTTTCATTGCCTCAAATTCTCTCCATAAGGTTTGGGTTCTGACTTCCTTTACTCTCTCAGCACCCAGGTTCATGGTTCTTAGCATGCTCCATGCTTCCTTAGCTGTTATTTTTGCCCCCAGCTGTAGCAAGGTATCCTCCCCTATACCTTGATAAATGGCTGCAAGAGCCATCTTGTCTTTCCTCTTGTCAACCGGTTCAGAGGACTCTACTGCATCCCAGACTCCTTGGGCTATCATGAAAACCTCCATTTTGATAGCCCACGCTGCATAATTGCTCCGGGTAAGCATAGGATATTTGAGAGTAACCGAGCCCTCTTTATCTTGGATCTTGATGTTGTCATCTCCTATGTTTCCATCTCCACTTTCAGATGAGGTTGTACTCATGATTCATGGATTTCTGGCTCTGATACCAAATGTTAGATAAACAAGAAACTGCCCAGGCTACACAACTCTACTCAGTATGATCTAACACTCACACAAAGTAAAGCAAAGAACACGAAATAACAATATATCCACACAAAGTACTTTCTTGCGTGTATTCTTTTGATAACTAATATGGAGGAAAAACTCAGTGCATTCGAGTACAAAAAACCTCCTAACCCCACCTCCTATATATAACAACTTGAGAGTGGGGAAAACTGTTTGAGGAAAAATAGCAACCACTTACCCTACGTGCATGGGTGGTTATTTGACTTCTTCCCACATGCATACAAATAACTTAAATGCTGAAATAATTAACTAAAGTACGTACTAAATAAACAAAAACAAGTTTAAAACACAAAACATACTACGTACTAAACTAAGGCTTACAGCGGTTCTCTTCACTTCTACTGCTCCAATGGATCTGTCCCACTTCTTGGAAGGCTTGGATTTTAATGCGGAATTTGAGAAGAACCCTGAAATGTGCATAAAGCCCTCTGTTTGGAATGAAGCCTGCAGACCAGTTGTAGCCCCAAGAAAGGTGAAGATTGACAAGGCAAAGAAGCAAGAAGTTGTGATCATGAAGAAACAGGCATCCACTGTTCCTAAGCCAAAAACGCCTTCTGCTTTTGAACCCAAGTTGCCGCGGCATAGACTAGAATGGCCACATAAAAGCTGCAGCATCCTTCCGAAGAGGGCAGTTGCTGCCCACCAAAATACCACAAAGATTCCTGATGCTGAAGATTCATTCGAAGCGGCAAAGAGGAGAATGCAAGAGCGCTACCAAGAAGTTGCAAACGCCAAGAGGCAGCGGAGGGTGCAAGTTATGGAGTTGAAAGACATTCCACAACAATTAGTCCCCAAGAGCCAACGTGCAAAACCGGCAGGCAACCGCACCAGCCGCAGGCAGGCATCATGCAACTAATGGTGGCCGCCGATCGATGAGCCTTCCAGAGATAGAGGCTTAATTAGAATTAGAAGCTCTAAAAACCAGAGAAAGCTAAGGCATACAATATCTAGCTACTGGATGTATCTTTTGTTTTAATTTGAAGGATACAATGACGGAATTGATGAACCAAAATTTTGCGTGTTTCACGGGGTGCTCTCTTTGATATATGTTTATATGGTAGATGCACAATACATAAGAAGTATATATATCTGACTTTTGTGTATATGTTACACTTACTGCTTAAGTTTTTATAGTTTTGAACACAAATACTTGAGCACTAAATAGTTTTACTGAAGTACCATTTTTATAATTTTGATATAGTATGAGGATTATTTGTCAGATTTCCCTCATTACAATTTAATGAATATTAGTTTGTAAATTACAAACTAATTTACAAACTAATATTCATTAAATTGTAATGAGGGAAATCTGACAAATAAGCCTAATTTGTCAGACCTAATTTGCTAATTGGGCTTTGAAAACTTAATTAAGAGAGAAATTTGAGAAGAGTCGATATTTTGGCATGCTTGCTCGACCTGCTCGTTTCAACAATTCAGCCACTGATGCAGCTATGCAGGGAGCATAATTCATTAATTCCAACAATAAAACCAACAATTCGGAGTAATTTTAAAATTTCTGAATTGTTAATTTGCTTTAGGCTTTTAACAATTAAGCTTGTGTTAGTGTGTGTCTTGTAACTCTTGTTTACTCAATTACTTCCTATTTTATTTCTTGATTTTAAATTTATTTTAATGGTCTTTAAATTTTTTACTGATTTACTAATGTACTTAATTACCTTAGTTTTTACCTAAGTTAGTTCTTTAATATACTTAAGATATCTACCATTTTAAATAACTCAGATCAGTAAAAATGACTATGATTCACATCACATACTTTGCATGTTATATGTGAATTTAAGATTTTATAATTTTATAATTTGGAACGGGAGAAGGGGCAAATAAGCCATCAAATTAACCAAAAAAGTGCAAATAACCCCTTATATAGGAGACTCTGTCCGGATGTCGTCATTTTGGGAGTTTCTTGGTGGAATTTTTTGATGATCTTCGTCATTAAGTCTAGTTTAGCCATACCTAATTTCAGTTAAAAATTCAAATAACGTGAAGGTAGTCAAATGATTTTCTGAAATATACTGTGTTGTTCAACTAGCAGTTATCTTCAAAAATTCATTTGACTGCTTTCCCGATTGAATTTTTAGCTGAAATTGGGTATGGCTAAACTAGACTTAATGAATAAGATGCTCAAAATATTTCATCAAAAATTTCCACCGGGAACCTCCCTAAATGGCGACAGCCGGACAGAACATCCTATATAAGGGCTTATTTGCACTTTTTTGGTTAGTTCGAGGGCTTATTTGCCCCTTTTCCCATTTGGAACTTATGATTTAATAATTTGCCAGATTGCATGCCTATGTTATATTACAATTTGTAAGAAGGGGATGATGGGTCTTCTAAATGAGGTAACGAAGAAATTACGATATTTTTACTTGAACTAATTTCTGTTCCAAATGAGAACCAATCAGACTAGACTTAACATTTCAAACCACACTCCACAGTTGTAAAATACACATATAGACTAAACATCTACAAGGTCAGACTTAAACAACCAAATCAGATCAAAAAATTCTAGTCCATTTAAAATCATCCCTAATAGGGAAAAATCTCGTTTGGAATTCTTAGCCACCCCTCAAAAATTGTTCTAGTTCCGCCACTGATTAAATCAATCATTCAACTATTATTGCTTGCTTGATATAAGGGAGTATATAAGAAATTATAGTGAACGTACTCCAGTCATTTTTATGTAGGTGTTGGTTACTTTCCAGCATTTGAGCAGTCCCCGTGTTTTGCACAAAGAAAGAGACCAAATTAAAGGATTATAAAAAATGTGACATGGGAAGAAATGGAAGCTAAGGAGAATCCACCATAAAAGTCTATGGAATATAATAATATATGACACTTGCAATGCATGAAAATACGAACTCAGAAGAGTTTTTATTTATATTTATTTAAGCATAATTATTGTCTATATATCTAGAGCGTACAAGTCATTTATCACTTCCTTTAAACAAAGCATTTATCACTTAAATTATCACTAGAACAAGAATTGTTGCACACAAATTTTTCTCCTCACGTGTACATTATGAGCAAGCAGCTAGATTTTCGGACATGCAATGCATTCAAAGTTCGATCAAGAATACATTATAAGTTTATAACGTAACATCAAGACCACTAATTAAACTGGTTCTAGTTCGAAAGTGCATCATATAAGGTTTAAATTATTTAAATGTGCATTAGATAAAGGTTATTGTGCAATAGGTTGACACTTTAGATGAATGAGATTAATTTTTATTTTGCACGTTAAGATATCTTCCCATTTGAAGAATGACGTTTTATGATATTGATCTTTTCGTGTCCTCATATCCCAATATTGGTGTCAATAGCTTAGTTAAAATAGACATGTTGTACTAGTTGCTGCTTCTCTCCCAATTTCTTTTATACATTCTTTTATTGTTCATCCGGAAGTTATGATCAGTCTCATAATTAAATCAAACTTCTTAATTAATTTGTTTTAAATTTTTTTATTTTTATTTTTTAGTGTGAATATATATGTATGTACGTGCTTGTTACAGCGCTATAATTATAAATACAGTGCCAAATTAAGAAAATTACCTTAGCATGTTATTTCAAGACTTTTGAGGGATTGTTTGACTAATCATTTGTAATGAGTCGAGTAAACTTTGAATTATACTAACATTCGTATTCTCCTAAAAAAACATGCGTATTAGTGAGATGTAAGTAGTGTAAGTTTAAAGCCGATAAATGGTCAATAAGATTTTTTTTGTCAAAACGTATTCATGAAGTAAGTGTAACATAGTACGTACTACCTCCGTCCCAATTTGATTTGCAAATTTGACTTTTCTTAGTCAAACAGTTTCATTTTATTCTCTTAATTATTAAAAGTTGAATTAATTATCGATAACGAACATTGATTTTTATTATTGGTTGACCAAAAGATGTTGACTTTGCAAAACAACAATTTGGGACAGAGGGAGTATATGTTTGTATGTTGTCATTATACAAATAAATTGTTAATTTTACATCAAGGGTCAATAAAATGCACACACGTGCGTGTTAATTGAGTTTACCATAGTACACCATTATATATTTAGGCTTTGTTTGCAACCACTTATGCTTAAATAAAAGCACTTTTGGAGAAAAAGTGATTAGTAGTAAAAGTTGGTAGTGTTTGATAAAATAAGTGTTTTTTGTGTAATTGATAAAGTAAAAAGTAGATTCTACACGGAAGCCGAGAAAGTAAAAGTTGGTAATATTTGGTAAAATAAGTGTTTCTTTTTTCTTAAAAAAAGTTAAAAGCACTTTTTTTTAATAAATTGCAAATAGACCCTAATTTGTGAGCGACTGGGATGGGTACTGTGTTTTACATTCTGAGTCAAACAATTCAAGATGACCGGACCCAGAAATAGCCAATAGGAATTGACAATTCCGGTAGTTGACTATCTGAATGAACTAATTTTGAGGTTAGGTAGAAAAGCTAAATCAAATTACGGATCGGAGTAATATTAATTAAGTGAATAATTGGAATATATCTTGTTTTCGAGGCCGTTTGACAACATTTTTTTTAGCTTATCGGGCTTATCAGTCAACTTTTTCACCAAACACGTAACTTATACTTGCGCGCGCCGAATTGTGTAATAAGCAGAAAAAGTAAGGTTAGATATAATATGATAATGATATAGTGTATTCATAAAGTGTAACATAGTACGTATATATGATAATGATATAATAATATTAATAATAATAATAATAATAATAATAATAGGAAATAAATATTGGGCTTTGCCTACCGAGCCCAAAACACACTTAATCAGTATGTATAAGCGGTCAAAATGGATATTAGTTTTAGGGAATATCACTATCTCGATCAGTATCACTTACACAATAAGTATGTATTAATGTGTGTCTTTTTAATTAAAGAATTACAACCAATAACTTTAATAAGGTTTTTGTGTGTTTTGTTGTTGTACTAATAACTTTATGTATTAGTATGTATATGTGTGTGTTTTAGTTTGTATTTTTTTATTTGAAGTATTATACGATAGTAATAACTAATCACTTTATATATTAGTGTGTGTAGGTACTAATAAGAAATTGTAAACGGGTCCGGATCCTTAATGGTTAGGAATCATATGTACCATATACCCGACCCGTTTATTTGAAATACTAACGAATCTGGGTTTGGATCCGGGTAAACGAAATAAAATATGGACTCTTACCCGTGAAAATTTAAAAATAACGGGTCCGGGCTAGACCCGACCCATTGACAGGCCTAGCTACATCTATATTCAAGCCCTATTTTGGATGGAGTTTGTAGGAAAAAATTTAGAGTCAATTTTTTCTAAATAGGATCCAATAAATGAAGAAGTACATGAATAAGACTCACATATTATATATATAATAATATAAATGTATATAAGAAATGCAGTACGTGTTTGTAACTCTAGAAGATCAAGAAACCTTATTAATTTTACTTTTTTTTATGCATCCGAATGATTAAATAATTACTTCGTGAACAAGTGAATCGTTCATTTTTTGGAAACACTAATAAATTCAATCTCCCATTTTAATTACTTGTTAAACAAGTGAATCACTTTTTGGAAACATTTTAGTAGAGTCAGCGTCCTTACTATTACCATATACGTACGTGTATATAAGTAATGCGTGCGATTAATAATCATTTTATATTACTCCCTATATTTGTCCTTTGTCTAAGCCGTCAAGCAGACATACAGGCATCATGACCACCGCCACCCAGGAGGTGTTTAGGATCAAGAAGGTTCTTGATAGCTATGGAGATGGATCTGAATCCATGTTGTTGGATTCCCTGAGGAGTCTTCAATCGATGGATATATCTATGGACACACTGAAGGCCACAATGATAGGCAAATCTGTGAGTGGTGTACGGAAACATGGATCGAAACAAATCAGGCATCTTGTCCGGAATCTGATCCAACGTTGGAGGGGGGTTGTAGATGAATGGGTCACTGCCACAAACGTCATTCCAGAAAGCACTAATTTTCAGTCTCCAAAAACATCAGTTGTTGAAGAAGAAGAGGCGGCAGAGGAAGAGGAGGGGCTTCCTTGCCCACCGTGGGATGAGGAGGCGGTTCTCTTCACTTCTACTAATCCAATGGATCTATCCCACTTCTTGGAAGGCATGGATTTTGATGGGGAATTTGAGAACAACCCTGAAATGTGCATAAAACCCTCTGTTAGGAATGGAGCCTGCAGACCAGTTGCAGCCCCAAGAAATCTGGAGAATGACAAGCCAAAGAAGCAAGAAGTTGTGATCATGAAGAAACAGGCATCGGCTGTTCCTAAGCCAAAAACGCCTTCTGTTTTTGAACCCAAGTTGCCGCGGCATAGACTAGAATCCCCACATAAAAGCTGCAGCATCCTTCCGAAGAGGGCAGTTGCTGCCCACCAAAATAACATAAAGATTCCTGATGCTGCAGATTATTCATTCGAAGCGGCAAAGAGGAAAATGCAAGAGCGCTACCAAGAAATTGCAAATGCCAAGAGGCAGCGGAGGGTGCAAGTTATGGAGTTGAAAGACATTCCACAACAATTAGTCCCCAAAAGCCAACGTGCAAAACCGGCAGGCAACCGCAACAGCCGCAGGCAGACTTCACGCAACTAATGGCTGCCGCTGATCGATGAGCCTTTGCTTTGGTTGAGCCTCCCAGAGATAGAGGCTTAATCAGAATGAGAAGCTCTAAAAACCAGAGAAACCTTAGGCGTACAATAGCTAGCTACTGGATGTATGTTTTGTTTTTATTTCAAGGATACAATGACGGAATTGAACCAAAATTTTGCGTGTTCATGCTCTCTCTTTGATATTTGTTTATATGGTAGATTCACATTACATAAGTACTCCGTAGTATATCTGACCTGTGTGTATATGTTACACTTACTGCTTAAGTTTTTATAGTTTTGAACACTGAACACAAATACTTGAGCACTAAATAGTTTTACTGGATTACCATTTTTATAATTTTGATATAGTATATATGGGGCTAATTGGCTAAACTCATACTAAGGGGCTTATATGTCAGTTTTCCCTCATTGCAATTTAATGAATATTAGAATTGAACTAGAATTGCTTGGGTGATATAAGGGAGTATCTAAGAAATTATACGGAGTAGTGAACTCCAGTTATTTTTATGTAGTTGTTGGTTACTTTTTTTTACCAGCAATTGAGCAGTCCCCGTGTTTTGCACAAACAAAGAGACCAAATTAAAGGATTATAAAAAACGTGACATGGGAAGAAATGGAAACTAAGGAGAATCCAGCAACACATTTACACACCATAAAAGTGTATGGAATATATCACACTTGCAATGCATGAAAATACAAACTCAGAAGAGTTTTTTATTGTATTTATTTAAGCATAACTATTGTCTACCTAGAGCGTACATGCATGCAGCTCCATATATATATATATATATATATATATATATATATATATATATATATATATATATATATATATATATATATATATATATATATATATATATATATATATATATATATATAAGTCATTTATCACTTAAATTATCAGTAGAACAAGAATTGTTGCACAAAAACTTTTCTCCTCACGTGCACATTATTAGCAAGTAGCTAGATTTTCGGACATGCAATGCATTCAAAGTTAGATCAAGAATACATTATTATAACATCAAGACCACTAACTAAACTGGTTCTGGTTCGAAAAGTGCATCATATAAGGTTTATTTAAATGTGCATTAGATAAAGCCATAAAGATTATTGTGCAATAGATTGACACTTTAGATGATTGAGATTAATTCTTATTTTACACGTTAAGATATCTTCCCATTTGAAGCATGATGTTTTATAGTATTGATCTTTTCGTGTCCTCGTATCCTAATATATGTGTCAATGGTTAATATAGACATGTTGTACTAGTTGCTGCGAGAACCGGCCATAGGTGCAGTGGGAGGCACCTAGACATATGCCTAGGGCACCACTATCATATGGGGCACTAATTTTCGAAAATAAAACTACTATTATTACATAATAATTCCTCTCAAAATTATTATATAATTCGTATATAGTATTTCTGGATAGAAACCCCTTGGGAATACTAATAAAATAGAAAACATTTGCAAAACTTAATAAAATTAGTGTAGCTCTTTGTGAATTTATTGTCATATTGGTGCTTTAAGATTCAGAATTGAAATTACCAAACTCCTAACTACTTAAAAAAATTGGAACATATAAGACAAAGGTGAAGGTCTCAAGAAAGAGATTTTTTGCAAGAAAAAAGTGAAGATTATTTATGATTTTTTGTGATTGTATTTCTATTTCTATATTTGATTGCATTTTCTTTTTAATATTTTTAATCAACTAATTTATATAGAGTGTCAAATCTTGCAACTAAAAGTTGGGGGTTGACAGAATTTGCATGGTTAAAATATTGCACAATAATATTGTTTGATCACATAATTGAAGATAAGTAATTTTTTCAACAAAAAAATTAGCAAAAAGGGTTAAGGGTAAAAAAATATTATATGAAAAATACAATGTACGCAGATTACATTATTACATCAATTTTACATATGTATTCATACATTTTATTTTCAAATTTTTGGGTGTTCGCCTGAACACCACTGAACAGTAGATTCCAGTTGACATACTCTCCTTTTTATCTAGCCAAATTTGATTTTTTATGTCAATGATACTCCTTCCGTCCTTAAATTAAAGGCTTTGTTTACTTTTTGGGATGTCCCTATATAAAAGGCTTC
This sequence comes from Cuscuta epithymum, assembly GCA_945859915.1. Lineage (NCBI taxonomy): Eukaryota > Viridiplantae > Streptophyta > Magnoliopsida > Solanales > Convolvulaceae > Cuscuta > Cuscuta epithymum. The sequence goes on along the minus strand of CAMAPF010000150.1, from coordinate 687,845 downwards.
TTTCCCTTTTTGGCAAACAAAACGTACAGTGCAAAACAATGTCAAACAGTGTCCAAACTGTGCGAAACAGTATTTCGCCTAAAGACATGTGTCATTCAAACAAAGTCTTTTATATAGGGACGAAAGGAGCATTAAATTTTGATCAATTATATATTTATACACGATAGAATTAATAGTATGAAAATAATATAAAATGTTCTTTGTTAAAAAACTATCATAAAATTATAAATGTTGTAGGGAAAATGGTTGTGTAACTTCATTACCAATACACCCTATAAATAGGGAGATATGAGGGTTTACAGAGACGGGCCAATAGGCCCATAATACATCATTTACATATGATAATCTGTACTACACAATCTATCTAAACGACAGCACATAATACACGCTTTTCTTCAATACTTCCCCATGTGCTGAGTTGTAGATAGAACATGGTATATCTTGTTGCCTCTTCAAAACCTTGTGGGAAAAAATAACCTTGGTTGGAGAAAAAGTGTACATCATCATGATAAACTTCAATTCTTTCATTAAGTCTATCTTTATTTGATCCTTGCTTTTATCATTAAAGTTTATATGTATCGTTACCTCATTAAAAACCTTACCAAGTAACAAAACCCAGTGGGAGAAAATAAGACTTAGGTAAAGGAAAAGAGTGTAACGTAATCTAGTTGGGATACGCTCTCTCAAGTCTACATCTACCCTTAGTATTTACACTAATCAAGGGTGTTTGCAAAATGTGTGCATTTCAATACTTGTCACATTAATTACCTTAGCGAAGGCACACAAATAGAGGAATATAATTCCTCTAATTCTGGCCCTATGTGCCAAGTGTAAGGTTATAAGTGTAAATATTATTGACTTTGTAAAACCTTGCCAATGAACAAAACTCAATGGGAAAAAATAAACATCGGTCAAAGGAAAAAAGAAGTATGATACACTAATAACGACGCGTCAATTACTTTTCATTGCAATTTGCAATATAGAAATTACGTTCTTTCTTCAACATTGTTTTACTTTTGCAAAACTAAAATGCGGGTTGGTGCATATTACATTGTCTCATTAAAAATTAAAAGACCTTACCAAGTAACAAAATCCAATGAGAAAAAATAAACCTTGGTCAAAAGGGAAAAAGAGTACAACGAACCAATATATCTGATGATAAATAAGTATGTAAGGGCTGCCACTGATGAAATACATCAATAAGAATCCAACATTTACTTGATATATACTTTTATCAAGGTATTTTATACATAACATCATGGTTTCTTTCATGATAAATATATATATATTTATTGACAAAATATCAATGAGGTAAGGGGGTATCCATCATCGGTAAAGCTTATATCATGTTACTTTGTGTTGGAGTAATACTTTTGATACTTTCAATTCCTTTAGAAATATTGTTATCATCAATCATTTAATTCAATTTATAAGGGATGAATAAAGATTACACCAATGGTTTCATATAGGGCTGGGACTTAGAACCGAAAACCGGGAAAACCGATCCGAACCGAACCGAAATTTCCGGTTCGGTTCGGTTCCTATAATTTTGGACTTCACTTTTTTTCGGTTCGGTTCCTATAGTCTTTCATCGGTTCGGTTCCGGTTCGGTTCCAGTTCGGTTCCGGTTCCTGGCCAGGAACCGAACTTCTCATACACTGCATGAGTAGTCTTCATTTGAGGTGTTTCCGAGTGGAATTTTTCGATGAAATTTTGTGAGGTTGTTTTCTATTAAATAAAGATTATATCCACCAAATTTGAGCTTAAAATGCAATCGGGAAGTTAGTTAAATAAATTATTGAAAAACATTACGCCAAAATATATGAAAAAACGCAATTTTTTCAATATTTTATTTAACTCACTTCCCGATTGAATTTTAAGTTGCAATTTGGTATATGTAATCTACATTTCATGTAGAACATGTTCACAAAACTTTATCAAAAAAAACTTCACGGAAGTACCTCAAATGAAGGCGGTCAGACGGCCTTTCGGGCAAAAAGTTCTTGTCAAAAATATTATTCTTGCATAATATACCTTATATATTGTGGACCACGCCAATCCGAGTAGTTATCATTTTAATACTTTAGTCCATTTATACTTCCTCCGTTCTTTTTTAGTTGCAACAGTCAACCTTTGCACATTTGTCAATACACACATTTGACTGTAAGTATATCTTAATCTCTATTAATAAAAAAATATTAAAAATCAGATTTTGAAAATTTGTAATGAGATGAATTGAAAAATATTTTTTTTAAAAATAATTTCCATAAAATAATAGTATAAAATGTAGTCAAAGTACATCATGTGAACAGTGCAAATAGTCAACACGTTGCGATTAAAAAGAGACGGAGGATAGTATATATATATATATATATATATGTTTTGTTTGTAATTGAATTTGTTATTGGAGTTCACTACAAAAAAGAATTAACATTCCGTTGATTACGTTGTTTATTACTACGTAGTTTTTACTTATTGTGCATTACTAGAAGTAGAATATTATTTTGGGGTTGAACTACCTGCTATTGGATGTGTACTCTGGGGCTATTGAACCTTTTTGCTTGACAGTTGATGCCTATTTTAAATCGAGATTTTTGTTATGTTTAAATTTAATGTTGTACTTGGATATGTCTTTGGATTTTTGAACATTCAGATATCATGCATTTATAATGTAATGGTCTTAATTTCGTGATTTAATATTTGAATTTTTTTTATGTAACTGAAGTGTGTTCATTTCAGGAGGATAGTAAATTTTTGTTAGGAACCGAAAAAAGAACCGAACCGAACCGAATTTAACTAAAACCGAACCGAATTTAACAACTACATTTTTAACTAGAACCGAACCGAATTTAACGCCTACGATTTTTATACGGTTCCATCGAATTTTAACAAGAACTGAACCGATCTCAGGCCTAGTTTCATATAGATATCAAAGTATATTCTTGATATCATTCCAATGACGATGTACGATGTGTTGGTCCTAAGTTATTTTTAGCTAACACTTTATTGAGAATGTAATATTTGACCGAACGTGTTTGTCTAAGTACAATCATGCGCATATTACACTTACATAGGAATTAGGAAATTTCTTCTCACAATAACTTTTCTGTAATGGATCTTTTCTAGTATCCATATTTCGATTGATCATGGGAGTGCTAACAGTTTACATTTATCCATGTTAATTTTGCCTCAGAACCCTTTTGGATATATGCAACTGGTGAATTAGTATATATTCAACCAACTTGGTGATTAATTTCAAAACCGACCTAAGTTTCCCGAGATCCTTTATCTCAGTTACGACTTTAAAAAATCTAAGGTTTCTCATCCATTTTTGAAATCTTATACCGCATAATTGAGTTTAGCATATTTAGACTTGTGATACTTTCATCCATCTATTGTGTTTAATGTTCTTGAAAATTGTTTAGAGATATATGTCATATCTTAGAGCCCTTTTGACTATGTATAATATCACATATGCATTGTGTACATTGTTGCACGGAAAATACTCTAATATTTAGTTATACTTTAATTGGTAAGCTGCCGGAGCAAATGAAATATCATGTTAACCTTTTTATTATGCATAGAATTATTAACGGAAGAAATTAACTAATAGGCAGATTCTGCAATCTAAATCGTAGGAGTTTTTTCCCAAAGGAAGACGCTTTTAGATCTTATTTCTCAAATGAAGGTAGTTTTTAACTTATTTCTCAAATAAGAAGAGTTTTTGTCTTGTCATCAAATTATAAGTGACATGTCCGTTACCACATCATTAACTCCACGTCATCAATCGTAGTGGATTGAAAAATAATTATACAAGATTTTAATATATATTACATAATAACATGTGATCTGAGCTACAAATAATTTGAAAAAATAATCTGTCTTCTAGTTCATACTACTATCATTGCTACTATATACGTAAAAAGGAGATACTGTACATAAGAATTGAAATGAAAAACTAAGAACAAGCAATTTAACGTTACCCCTGTTTTCCCCTTTCTCAAAGTGGCAGGAAAAGGCGCAAATACTATCGTACAACCGGGTGTACATAGGGCATGGTACAACCTGGGTTTTTTGCAATTAGTTACAGATCTAGTGGCAAAGCTTCTTCCATGTTGTGCTTGAACCGTTGGGCTAGAAGGGATCTGCGGATTGTTCGGTGGAGACGATGGAAGTGTTGCTCGCTGCTCGCTAATCGACGACGAAGGTGCTCGCTGAGTTCTTGGCCGGGAGAATCGCTGAGGTCTTGGCCAGGAGAATTGCTGAGGTCGATGATGGAGAAGCCGATTTTAATCCTTCGTACCTTGGAGAAAAAGTGGGCATATAAAGTTCTCAAATAGTCAAACCACACTATCACCTTTTTTAATGTATTTTTAAATTGTATTTTAATATTGTGTATTAATATTTTGAGTTTGTTAATTACTAACATAAATTTTGTGTTATATTGGTAATATGTGAAGTGTTTATAATAAATGTGCATAATGAATAAAAGAAATGAACTTACATAAATGATAATTTTGAGCACGTTGGGAAATTCAAACGAGCATACACAAATGCAAACTTGAGCATACTAGAGAATTCAAATGATGTACAGAAATGAAAAATTGAGCATACTAAAGATTCTAAATGAGTTTTTTGAATTTTTCGTTGGGAAATTCAAATGAGCATACACAAATGAAAACTTGAGCATACTAGAGAATAAAATGATGTAAATAAATGAAAAGTTGAGCATACTAGAGATTCTAAATGAAAAACTTGAATTTTCGTTGCTCATTTCATGATTAATGTATGCTCATTTGGTATTAATGTAATACGCATTTTAAAATGTCATATCCATATCAATGCTCATTTGTATGTTACATATGTTCATTTGGTACTGATGTGTTCATTTTTAAAATGTCATAACAATGTACGTTTCAAAAGTATCATATTACATTAGATTCGCATATTAAAGTTCATAAGAATTTATTATAGATATAATTTAATGAGTTTTTATAAAAGAAAAAGTAAGGAAAAAAAGTTAATTACAATGTATGAAGTTGATTTCACAACACTCATTATTCGCCTTTTAATGCTCAATACAATACGTCTGATTCTCATTGAAAATGTATTAATGTTCATCTAACGCAAAACGCGATTTTCACTAAAATTATGAAAATGCCACCGTTTTTTAGTTGTGATATCAGTTTTCTTGTACTAACATGGTGCTCATTATTGTACGCTTAATACTCATTAAAATTGGACTATTACTCATTAACTGTACACCGATACTCATTTAGCAGAAACCGCGATTTTTACATTAATTACAAAACTGCCACCAAATTTTTTCCATATTTTTCACCTGGGCTTGTTACTGGGCCGGCTATACGGTGCTCACCGTACAGCCGGTGGTACCATATACGAACTTAACAATAGACTTATTTTTGTACATATTTGTTGTACACATCCCTTAGAGGTATGTGTACACATGTAGCTTGTTCCGAAGCTTCTACATATATAGGTAACTAAGCATTGTATACAACAAAAGTGTACAAGTAGCATGACTCAGACTTATTTTAATTTTTTATTAATTATGCAATTTGTCATTCTTCATGAAAACATCGAACCGAACCCACTAGCCTAGGTCGTCGGAGCCACCCGCTTAGAGAGGCGGTCGCAGATCATTCTTATGCGTCTGGCAGCGGCGGTGCCAACATAAACCAGTGAAGTGAGGAGTTGCTTGAAAACTCTGATTTTCACGTCCCCTCTTCTCGCCCTTCTTATGAACTTTGGAGCTGCAGCTGTTCGGAAATCCATAGATCAAGCTAGCTGGGGGTAAGCAGGGCTATAGGGGCGGGGTAGGGGTTAGGGGGTATGGGTTCACGTACGAGGTGACCCTACATATTATATTATATACTAGTGTTCATGAATGTTTTTGTGTCTATATATGTATAGGGTTATTTTGGACATTTTAATATTAAACGGTGTTTTAAACCTTTTGAAGTAAACACGATCTACAACATTGCTTATTTTATGCGCCGCTTATTAACGCGGCCCGGGTCTTTTTAATAAGCACCGTGTAGTAACCCGTGAAGTAAACGTGTCCTTAGTTAAATAGAAAGGCAAAAAATAGGACCAAAATATAGAAATAATTACATAAATATGACTAAAATAAAGATAATTTACAAAAATATGACTAGTTACTAGAGTAGTAATGAAATCATAGTAATTCATGTTCACGTTTTGAATTTAAGTTACCACAACACTACGTTGTAGTAATGAATAGTCATATTTATGTAAATAAGTTTTATTTTAGTAATATTCTTGTATAAAACCCCAAAATATAAGCAAATTTTCTAAAATATGATTAATTAAATATGCTTTCTTCATGAAATATGACTTATTTAGTCTCATTAAAAGAATACAATTCCTCCGTACCTTTAATGTTTGTAGCTACACTTGCGTTTTAGAATGTATTTTGAATTTTGTTACATTTTCTTTTTTTGGGCAAGTTTTTCTTCTAAAAATAACTAATTACTCTAATTGTTTCTACTTTTTATCTGATCTTTCATGTTTTTCACCATCTCTCTTACTTTTAGTATACTACTCATTACTCATACTATTTCATTCTTAAATAATGTTTCCAAACCTATTGTATTGAACTTTGAAATACGGTGGAAGTATTAAATTTTTTGCAATATTTTACTCTTATTTAAGGAATTTTCTCCTAAGATGTTTTTACTTGAACTTATTTCAGCCTCAAACCAGGTCAGGTCAGGCTAGAACAGACCAGACAAGATCAAATTAGAATTTGACAGTTGTAAAATACACGAAGACTAGAAATCTACCAGATCAGACCAGTTCAAATCACCCCAAATCAAACCAATTCGGATCAGACTATATCATACTAGAAAATTTAGAGGCCATTTGACAACATTATTTTCGGCTTATCAGGCTTATCAACCAACTTTATCACCAAACACATAATTTTTGTTTTCGCGTGCTGAATTGTGTAATAAGTAGAAAAAGTAAGGTTGTAGTTACTTTTCTGAATAAATTGGCTGAAATTACCGTAGATGACCATTTTATTTATTCAAAAAATATATTTTAAATATATATTTTTCCTAAATAAGCAGAATCAGCCAATGCAACCACTTCAGCAAGAATTTCATAAGTTTCAACAGAATCAGCCAAATGAGCTGATTTTCGTGCTACCAAACACGCTCTTAGTAAAAACATTTCTCATTAAATGTGAAATTTTACAAGAAAAAACTAAATTGAAAGGGAGGGACTAATTTCTAGTAGAGTTTTCATATTTTCTACGGTCAAAAGACTTCCTCGTGTGTTGAAACTTGAAAAGGCAATTCCACCCTCTTCCCCACGAGTACATATATTATACAACCGGCGGTACGGTGAGCACCGTACAACCGACCCACTAACAGGCCCAAGGGTAAAATAACAAAATAATTTGGTGACACTTTTGTAATTAATGTGAAAATCGCGGTTTCTTCTAAATGAGCATTAGTTACTATTAATGAGTAATAGTTCAATTTTAATGAGTATTAAGTGTCCAATAATGAGCACCGTGTTATTACAAGAAAGATGATACCACAACTAAAAAACGGTGACATTTTCGTAATTTCAGTGAAAATCGCGGTTTTCGTTAGATGAACATTAATACACTTTTAATGAACATCAGACGTCTTCTAGTGAGCATTAAGAGTCAAATAATTAGTATTGTGATATCAACTTCATATATTATAATTCATTTTCTTTTCTTATTTTTTCTTTTATAAAATCTGATTAAATTATATTTATAACTCTTATGAATTTCAATATGTGAATCTAATTTAATATGACACTTTTGAAATATGCATTGATATGACATTTAAAAAATGAGCATAGTAAAAATGAGCAGTTGATATGAAAATCTTAAACTTTATTAGTTTAACATTAAGATATTTTCATTGATCATCAAACATCCTCTATCGAGTATTAGAATCATGCATTTGATATAACATTTCAAAATGAGCATAACACCTGTACCAAATGAGCATATGTAATTTACAAAATGAGTATCGTAACATTTAAAAACTCATTTGTATACTCATTTCTTACACATTATACTCATTTCTTTTACACATTATACTCATTTGGGTTTGATATAAAACTCATTTTATAACAATTATAATAGATTTATTATTAAAAAATTTGTCATGAAGTTCGTCATGTTTGCAGGTGATTAACGGCGCTGCTGATGACCATCATCTCTGATTCACCGATCATCACCAGTTAATAACATATTGCAAATCCGAATTCTTGATCATGGCCTCTCTTAAATTCACATTTGTAAATCCTCCTGGATATGAATTTCAGTTTTAATACTACACACAATGTTTATAAATGCTTAATGACAAAGAAAGCTTCAACTGAATTAGTTTGCTCCGAATTTGACAAAGACGAATTTGACAAAGACGGCATGTGATTGCAAAAAGGATGCTAGATGGCTTGCGAAAAAGAATTTAATTTGGACGGTGGACAGTGATAATGGAGTCTGAAGCGTCTGTGGATGACAGTTGAGATAGCAGCCATGTTTCTCGATTCTTTGCCTCTGAACTTGTGGAGAAATGAGTTTAATCCTTCGAAGAAGGTAAACAGATTGATGGCCGTCGATGGGAACAACAACGATGTATTATTGATGGCGGCAGCTAATCTCATCAAGAAGACCACCGGCGAAGAGTAAAAGTTTGGGATTTGAAGGCTTAAACTTCCTTTTTATTACAAAAATACTCGGCTGTACCATGCTCAAGGTACAGCCGGTTGTACCATATAATTTACCCCTCCCCACTAGCCACTAAAATTTAACATCTAAAGTTCTAAACATCTACATATACCTCCGTATAAAAAAGGGAATCGTGAGTTCCAACTGTTCCCGCCTAGAGACTGCTAGAGTAAATATACTCCGTATATTTAGATACTATGTAGCACTGATGCTAAAAAAAAGTAGGATACGAATACGGGGCCATGTTTATAAATATTAAAAGTTATGGGGTGTCTTTACAAATATTAAAAGTTACAGGGGTGTATTTATAAATATTAAAAATACTATTTTTTTTTAAAAAAAAAATAGACATATATTATCCTTTGTGATTTTACATTTTCAAGATACTTAGAAATAAGTTCATATTTTATCTCATATACACTAGTGCACCTCGAAATATAAATATAGTCAATAAGTCAAACAACTACAGTTTTAAAATCAAAAGTGCAAGTACTCAAAGTTCTACAATAATGAAGATAGAAAACAATATTTTAAATGTTCTAATACATATTTCCATTGGAGCTATTAATTTCCAGAGATAATTAGAATTAGGGATAGGAGAATGAGTGAATTAGGAATAAGCCCATTACTTGTGTACCACATAAAAGCAAGGTAAAAATCATATTTAGCTTTTTCATTTTTTAAGAATTTTATTATGTAAAATTTGAGTTTTTTTAAAGTTTGTTTTGGAAGATTTTTTTTTAAAGTAGATATGAGTATCCACAATTTTAAAATAGTTACCAAAAAAATGGAAACTTTTAAAAATTGCAGATACAGCCCGGGAACATACGGTACAGGTATCCTAGAGTATCGAATACGGGAAAATTTCCGATACGTTGATACGACACCCTAGTGAAATATCCGTGCTTCATAGTTTAGATATGATAGTGACTGCTAGGCTGATATAATAGCACAAGTGGGCCGACACAAAAAGTAAATACAGTCCATTCAAAACATGATAAAAATGGGCCATAGAAATTTGTCTCATGAGCACTTATTTAGGAGTTGAGTCCTTGTTGTACCCACCATTGTACACACTTTTGTACATTTGCCTGTGTACACAGGCATTTGGGGGGGTAAGTGTTGTCTTCTTCTTAACGAACTGCCTGTGTGCACAGGTAATATAGAGAGGTGGGTCCAAAACACCCATATTTTTGTGCATCCAATTTGTTTTTCACCTGTATATATACCAAGTACTAAATTAAAAGATTATTACACCCCATATGGACGGTTACCAAATACTTATAGCAGAATAATTAAAGGTCACTGGTCTTATCTAGCGCATGATAATAATATTTTTGACAGTTTTTTGTACATCACATATTTTACCAATCACAAGATAGAAATCATTACAAAAACTCTCAATTTAATCCTCGTACTTTCACGAAAAAATGAAAGGATTAGGTCTTTTCAATTTAAAAAAATCAATCAAATCCACGAATTTTGAAAAAAACGTCAATTAGCAGGTTACTTTAAATGTCAGCATGTCACCTGCTGACATGGTGCACACGTGGCGGTCCACATGTGCGACACATCATCAATAAATGGTTTGATGGGCTTCTGCATGCGTGGCACATTGCATCAGCAAAGTCACTGCTGACTGGGCTGCCACATGTGTGCCATGTCAGCAGGTGACTTGCTGATGTGGTGGGTAACCCGGTGATGGACTCCATTAAACGTTTTTACAAAGTTTGGGGATTTAATTGATTTTTTAAAGTATGAGAATTTAATTACGTCTTTCGTGATAGTAGGACTAAATTGAAAATTTTCCCTTAATGTTAGGAATTTATGCAATAGTAATTGCACCCAACAATAACATCAATAATAAATATTGAAAATTCTCTGAACCTTATGTTTTTATTATAATTGAAAATATCAATGTTCATATTTTGCATGATACATATGCGGTTCAATATCTTTCAAAGTAAATGTTTAATACATGCATTAACAATTTTAATTATATGATGATATAGAAAATATCAAGAAAATTTATGTCCCGTGCATCAGTACTATATATATTAGTCCTAGCTAACACATGCATACAAATCAATCCCTTCTTATTTTTAACACCCCTGCTATAGGGTATCCCAATTGGTACCCCAATTTGTACCACAACCTATTTTGTGGCTCACAAAAGCCCACCTCAATAAATGAATTGCCCCACTTTAATGAGGTGCTTTTGTGAGCCACAAAAATAGGGTGAAAGTATAAATTGGGGTACCTTTAGCATTTTTCTATTTTTAATATCTCTGCTCCAAACTTGTCTGCCGCTTCAAAATACGTAGTGTATATTGATAGGGTCTAATTACATATTAACATGTGTTTTTGTTGGCTTCAATTTGATGCGGCATTTTGTTCTATTTCGTATTTTTCGTTAGGTGAGTACATTTGTATTCTGTACCAAACCTGAGGTAAGAATAAACGTGTTTTGAAATTTCAAACCCGAAATAGGAGCATGACATTATTCACTGTCATCTGTCATCTTATAGTCATTACTACCACAATATTGTAGTACTAACTATTACTAAGCATCAAACATGACATTATTTAATATCATTAATGTTAATATTTTTCAAACATGCCAATAATTTTCAATTATAGCCAGGGGCGGAGCTAGGGGGTGCCCAGGCTAGGCCCTGGCCCACCCCAAATTTGAAAAATGTCAATATTTTTAGTATAAAAAATTTCGTGTAAATTTTTTTTCCAAGAATATTCTTTGTACCGGCCCAGTCTAGCCCAGTGTCCTGGCTACGCCCCTGAATTTATAGCGATAACGACTTCTATTTCATAAATATAGGAATTCTATTTTGAAATTTGAAAATCCGTACACTTTCTTTAAAGCAATTTCTCAGCATAATACGACTTAAACTGACTAGTAAATATACCAAAGATTCGGTACGCTGTGTATTTTCCAGTTCCCACCGTTAAATGATAAATTGATAACGCACGGGAAAACGCGGAATGCTACCTTAAGATCTAATGTTCTTAAAAAATTTGGAGTACCGGTGGGCGTAGCTCAACTGGTAGCGAGGGAGTGCCACAAGGGTTAAGTCTCGGGTTCGAATCCCGACAACTACGATGAGGGGTTACTATGCTGAAAAATGCATAGGGCCTCTGTAAGTACCGGGGACAGAGCCTAATTTACATTCTCCCATCATGCCGTCCGGTCGGTGTTGGGGGGCCCTCAGGGATGGGGTGTCATCTTTTTTTTCAAAAAATTTTGGAGTTAAGGAGAAAGATCATTCGATAAGCTTTTCCCCATACATACTTCGTATTAAGTATGTCGGATTGCCGGCTAATTAATCCAGTGCTGTAAATTTTTAGTTCCATGATTTGACCCCATCCTAGATTTGAGTGGTGTCAAAACAACTATCCAATGTCTCAAGTGTTACGTTCCAATCCAAGATGAATTGGTGTCTACAACTTTACATATGCATTAAATACGAAGTAACTATTAGGGACACACCTAAAAAGTAAAAGTAAAAGTAAAAATATGTATTGATATATTTAGACCATGCCATAATTTTTACAGAGTACGTGTATAGAAAGTACTCTGAACCAATGGCGGAGCTGGGGCTGTTCAAGGGTGTTCATGTGAACACCCAAAAACTTCAAATTTTATTATCAAACGTCATCGTTTTGTTCATCTAGGTTTTAGAAACGAAGCTCCAAGCTAAGCTTTGTAACCCGTCCTTCCCTCTGTTTTCTCGATGAATAAAGAATTGGATGAGGGACACACTAGCGCATGTGAGTATGTGACGTCATTTGTTGGGGCTTGTTTAGTGGTTGTATGTCTTTTGCTCAAGTTATTGGTATGGGCGTATGGCAGTGTTTTATTGTTTACTTTATTGACTTTTTTTCTTAATTTATCATTGGTGTGGCATAATTTTTTTCTTAAGTTATTATTGGAGCGGTAAAACATTCTTTCTTTACTTATTGGTTTTAATAACAACAAGGGTTAAAAAAACTCATCTACTAATTAACTTATTAATTAATATGAGTATTTCATTTTAATTTTTAATTGAATTTTTAAAACAAGACACATGTTTTATAGAGTTTTAGTAGAATTTCCGAAACGTTTAACGTTTAAGACTTGTGATACTTTCATCTGATTGTGTTTAATGTTCTTGAAAATTGTTTGGAGAAAAATGACCCACTAAATTGTCTACGGTTCTTTGTTATGAAGCAGCAATAAGTCCATTCAATTTTGGATGCGATTTTCACTATGGGTCATCCAGAAACAGTCTTTCTATGTTTTAGCCTTTAGTATAGGGGTAAGACTGCGTACATCCGACCTCCCATTACCTCACCGTAGGTGGGAGCCTTTGTGGCACGGGGTAAATGAAAATGAAAATGAAATGATTCAAGTTCATATACTCCGTAGTAAAGTTTTTCACGCTCCCAAACATACCGCAATGCAAATGACAAGTATTCCACATTTCCACCCTGATTTCAGCTCCGCGCCCCATGTAAAATAAAGCTTTTTTAACTGAGAGATTGGGATGGCTACGGTGTTTAACATTATGAGTCAAGCAATTCAAGATGACCAGAGCCAGAAATAGCCAATGGGATTTGACTGGGCTAGTTGACTACCTGAATGAACTAATATCCAGGTTAGGCTGAAAAGCGAAATCAAATATCATCTGAATAATTAGAATCTTACTTAGATTTGAACGGATTCAGTCAAGGATTTTTAATTGATTGTGAGTTGAGCAAAGAAAATCTACATCCGAATTGCAATTGTTCCCACACGGTCTTCAAATATATCTTGTCGAAGCAAAAACATAAACACATTGAACTTTTGTCTAAAAAAATGTACACAAATTAAAAGGTGACCTTGGAAAAGGAAAGAAAAAGAATTTGATATCTCGGTGAACTTAATTATCATATCTGCGCAATGGAGAAAGAAAAAAAAGGCACAATGAGTTCCAATTCAAACTGCAGGTCGTTATACCAAACATATGATTTTTTAGGCTTATTTCATTCAGTTTAAATTAGACTGTGATAGTTTTTTTTTTGGAGAAAGATTTGATAGTTGTTAAATACACAGAGATTAGACATTTATCAAACCAAACTAAACTAGTTCAAATCATACTAAACTGATCAGACCGCATTAGGTCAGACCAGAAAATTTGAGTCCAAGTCAAAACATTCGTAGTCTTGATTCTCTTAAAAGTTCTAGCCAAACATACAATGTTTCTTCCCATATTTTAGTGTTCATTTTTATTTTTAAAACATATATGAACAAATATTTTTCTCGATTATTTATTTGGAATTTAAACCTTTTGGGTTTGTTGTTGAATGGTTAATTAATACTGTATATAGTATATTCCATAAATGAAGGAATATATAATACTTCGTATATACTTCGTACTATCTCTGTCGCTTTTTATTTAGTCATCTTTGACTTTTCTAATCAATGATGATAAACTTTGATCCATTATTTTAACTAATATATCTATTTGAAATTTGAGGAAACGGTCGAGCTCAGCTGGTCGCCAACTCACTCTCCTTTATGGTAGGTACCAGATTCAATTATCAACAGTGGCGGATGTCCTTTATGCAAGGGTGTTCACATGAACACCCAAAAATAAAAAAACAATAGGAATATGTATATCTGAATTAGAGTAATAATTTGCTTAATAGTATTTTAAAGAGAAAATGTGTAATTTTGAACACCCAAAATGTACTTACTAGGTCCGCCACTGATTATCAATGGAGTGAGATTGATCTCAGTTTATCCTAGGCAGTGGCGGATCTTGGATGTTAGTTTTGAAGGTTCAAATTTATTTTATAAAATTTGGGTGTTCATATACTTATAGAAAATTTTACAATAGCACCCATATACATGTATTTTTACACTACTAGTTATAAAATTTGGGTGTTCACATGAACACCTTTGACCTATAATAGGTCCGCCCCTGATCCTAGGTCCCCCAAAACCATGTGGGAACAACTGGGATAAAATAAATAAATAAATAAATAAATATTTATGTGAAATTTAATAAATGTATATTTTTATGATTGCATTTTTAATAAAAAAGTATTTTGATATCATTTTCATATTATCAATACAATCATATATAAATATATAGTCCCAAAGTTTGACATCCAAAGACAGTACTACAATTGGTAGGCCACCGGAATGCCAGAGCAAATGAAATACGAAGTATCATGTTAACCTTTTTACTATGCATAGAAATTATTAACGGTAGGAATTAACTAATAGGCGGATGTAGGAATAATTTACATCGTACTAGATTGAAAAATAATAATACTTGACTTAAATATCAATATTTGAGACACATACAACAAATACATTCGAGCCTTATTCCTACCAGAGTACTTGAACTCCAAATAATTAGAAAAAAAACAAATTGTCCTCCAATTCATCCTACTATTATTGCTACTACGTATAAAAAAAACTTGATACATAAGAATTGAAATGAAAAAGCTAGAAACAGGACACTTAATGTAACCCCCTGTTTTCCCCTTTCTCCAAGTGGCAAGACCAGGCGTTGTTTTGCAGCATATATTCCTAACTTAACAATAGACTTATTTCATGATGCGATGCAATCTGTCGTTCTTTGTCAAAACATCGACCCAAACCCACCAGCCGAGGTCGCCGGAGCCACCCGCTCAGAGCGGCGGTCGCAGATCATTCTGATGGCTCTTGCAGCGGCGGCGCCAGAGGAAACAACCGAAGTGAGGAGTTGCTTCAAAACTCTGATCTTCACGTCCCCTCTTCTCGCCCTCTTCCGCTTTGGAGCTGCAGCTTTTCGGAAATCCATATGATCAACCCGAGCTGGGAATCCTCTGATGATAAATACCAATTAAGTACGAGGTACAGCTAGTTTTTGTGTGTTATTTATAGCGTTGAAACAGCAGAGGATGGAGCCGGAATAATAAATTATAAAAGGGCGAGTTTGGCAGTTCCGACCATGGCCCACACGCTCTTTTTATTACTCCCTGGCTCGAGTTACTACCGTCCTCACTCTCCTTCTACTCTCCCTTCTTACCTTCTAATTCAGTAAATTTCTTAGTTTGTTTCCTTTGTAGTTTCCTTATTACGTACGTAATTGATTAAAGAAGTACAGCTACACAAATTCATTTAGGAGTTATGATATCTTCTTTGGACTGTTTTGAGTATCGAATCAGATCAGACTAGACTAAATCATTTCAAACCAGCAAATTTCAATCCAAAAGAAAACATCTTTATGTTGCATTCGTTACGTTAATTGTTTTTATTTTATTCAGTAAGATTAAATATATGTCTCATTTATTTTTGAGTAAAAAACATATGTAGTCCAGTTTTGATCACGCTATACCCCTACTTTGAACAAATTTTAAACGTGCGCAATATACTTTAATCCTACAAACACTTAGAGCATCTCCAATGCTAAAATGTTAACGGTGCATACGTGGCATGAGAAATAACCAATTAAAAAACAATAAATACAATATCTCTTCCCTTCTTTCCACGGTCTTATGTGTTTATGGTAAGTTTTTGTCTGCAATGTCAATCACAATGTCTACATCTAGACATTGTGCTTGACATTGTGAAGAAAAACTTACCAAAATGATGTAAAATCCTTCAAATAAGGAGAGAGATATTGTATTTATTGTTTTTTAATTGGTTATTTTCCATGCCACGTATGCACCGTTAATGTTTTAGCATTGGAGATGCTCTTAGTTAAACACCAACGGCATGAAATAGGACTAAAAGTATAAGCAAAGTTTTAAAATGTGATCATATGTTTTCTTTATGAAATACTAGTATGATTTATTTAGTCCCATTAAAAGAATAAAATTTTGAGATTTTCCGAATAGGAGCCTACGAGTACAAATGTTAATTAGAATTTCGTAATTTAAATAGAGCGACAATTCTTGACCTCCTGCTACTCTGGTCATCGATCTTGAGGCTTGGCTGCCGTTGCGGGATTCCGAGGCTCCTGTATTCCCGCTACCAGAAATCAAAACTCCTAGCAAGGCGGATGTAATAAGCATATACTCCGAAGCGGTCTCTCCCTAACAGGTCTAGGGTTTGGTTTTTCCTTAGCAGATCTAAGGAAAAACCTTGCCCAATCTGTGCCCGGCGCTGGGATTAGATTTGAGGCAGATTGACAAGAATCCTTGCCCAATCTTGACGACATCGAAGCCATAGTTCGGCGATCGATTTTTGCGTGAGCGGGGTAGCAAGGACATGACAGCAATGAAGATAACCGCTAGCGGTGGATTTGCTACGAGCGCGGGACGAGGAGAGTTGTACGGATTTCGAGCAGGCCAGATGATGATTGACAATGGGGGATCATTTAGAGTGGTACCAAGGATACGACCTCCTCCTAAACCAACGCCATGGGTTGTGCGAGATGGTAGAGTCCGTGAAAGTTTTCCAATAAGTTTTCATTATTTTGTCATTTGGTTTCTTGTTATTGTCTATGTTGTTAGGTTTGTCAGTTGGTTTGGGAATTTAGTCTTGTTTTATGTCATTGAACATGTTTGGATCTATGGAAATATGATGAAAACGGTTAGCAACACAAGAGGGGGGGTGAATTGTGTGTGTGTGGAACCGAGGCAGTTTTTCGCCCAGTTCTAGTGCGGGGTAAAGGGAATTGCGAAAAGTAAAGTGCACAAGGATTTAACGAGGAAAAATCCCTTGGCTCAAAGGGATTAAAAAACCTCGACCTCCCTCGGAGGAATTTTAAACAACTTCACTAAAAAGCCTTTTGAATGATTACAAGGGAAACTCTCCTAGTCTACCCTTGAGCCACCCCAACTCTATCCTCTCTAGGAAGAGTTATGCATCTCTACCTTGCGGGTAGAGAGCCTCTCAGCTTTACAACAAAGCTCTCACACACACAAACCAACCCGAGGAGGCTACTCTTAGTCAATCCTCAAAACCCCAGTACAATATGAAGAAGGGAAAGAAGAAACTCTATCTAGAACTCCGAGTGAGCAGTTTCAGGTGCCTTGAACTTCGTATTTTTCTCGAGTGTGTCTCTGAATATTTCTCTGGTCAAGCACACCTTTATTTCTCTTTGGCTGCTTCGTTTATATAGGCAGTCTTGGGCAGACCGTTTGAGCATCCTTCCTTGAATAGTTGATCTTCTAATCTTGTGACTTGCCTTGATATTTTGAATTGCTTTCCTTTTATAATATTTGTCATAGTCAAGCTCAATATATAAGGCAGCCAAATAAAGATATTTAAAATATCACAACTATAAATTCACAAGCAATATCCGTATAAAGAAAGATAGTTACGTTAATTCACTTATCATCAAACCATATATAATTTAGTCAAGTAGTCTTTCCAAAAGTAATAAATTATTTACTTAAAAATAGACTTGCACGGTCAACATGCAATCATGCATTAGCACTTAAAGATCCTTTAAAATATTTATTTTAATCTCTCAATCAAAGATAATAATTCAAACCGTAAAGAATATTTACTTAACAAATAGCAAGGCACTTAATTAGCACACATACGTATGTTATGGTCAAAAGGATTCTTTCCATAAAGAATTAGACTAATTTGAGTGGGTATCCCATCATGCATGGAAAGAGATTGTATTACGTATAATTATAATATGCATGACTACATCAAATAAGATCTTGACACGTAGGTGACAATTCAACCCAACCATAGTATTATTATGCTAGCACATATTAATCATGTATGTCACCCATTCGCACAGAACAGAACTAAGGATAGTTCTGTCTTCCGTTCCGTATGGAACTGATAGTGGTTCTGTTCGTCGTTCCACCTGCATGGTTAGTTATCAACAAAACATATATGTCCGTTGTAGGATAGTTCCGGGTTCAGGTCTACGGCTTGTTCCAAAGCACGACTTATCTTCCTTTCCTGCAATCACTTATAGACCAAAAGTAACACTAGTCGTTTGTCATCAACAAAACAATATGTTCCAACAATATATGTTCGGCTGTGTCAAGCCCGTTACATGGTTAGCAATTCGTGTTGCTCTTTCAGGGGTGACCGTTTGTAAGGCTCATCATAGGGTTTACAGTCGTAGTTGTTGGAGTCTAGTTGGTGTCATTTTGTTTTTCCTTTGATTAATGTAATGATCCTAAAACTTATAATATGAGTAGAGGTTAGTCTTCGTTCCAAAAAAAAGGAGCCTAAGAGTCTTATTTTCGGAAGAAAACAAGTAAAACTCATTTTAAAAATTTTGGAATATTTTACTCCTAATTAAGGAATTTTATCATAGGATGTTTTTGCTGAACTTAATTACTTCCAACTTCATATCAAACCATATCTGATCTCACTAAAATAGGCCATACAAGAACAGGCTATAATTTGATAGATGTAAAATACACCATATCATTTAAACATTTAGCAAACTAGACCAGATCATATATACTAGAAAATTTACTAAAAACATTTTTAATGGACCGTGAGATTCTACTAGAAAACTAATTTGAAAGGGATGGACTAATTGCTAGTAGAGTTTTCAAATTTTCAAAGGTCAAAAGATTCTTCCTCGTGTGTCGAAAATGCAATCCGCCCCTCTCCCCACTGGCCACAAAAAACCGTCAGATTAATTTCCTAGCTAACACCTCAAAAATCAATCCCTTTTTGTTTTTAACATCTATGCTCCAAACTTGTCTAGAAAATACGTACTCCGTTTCAGAATTACCTTCTAATTTTCTGTTCTCCACCATTCAAAAATTGTTTCTTCCTTCATTTTTTGACAACTTTTTTTTATTTATCGCATTTCTTACACATTTTTACACATTTCTTTCTCTTATCCACAATTCTTCATCACATGATATTCACTATATTAATTCTCATGCCATTTGTACTTCGTATATATTGATTGGGCCGGGTCTTATTACATATCAACATTTGTTTTTGTTGGCTTCAATTTGATGTGGCATTTTTTAATATTTCGTATTCTTCTTGAGGTGAGCAGATTTGTAATGTGTAGAGACTAGAGAGTAAAGAAATTGAAATTGGTTATATATACATATTCACATCTGAGAATTGGAGCTAAGTTACAAGTATATAGGAGTAACAAGAAGAGTTGGAGTGGATGCCAAGCAAGTGTGTACACGACCGAATTGTAAAGTAATATTTGTTAATCCTAACTACGTAGTATATCAAATAAAATTAAAATTTATTATCATAGAAAATTCATTCTGATGATTTTTTAAATGAGTTTATTGAATTGTGTGTGTGAATTGCTTAAATTAGTTTTATAATAATATACTAAAATGAACATATATTTAAGTATTGATTTATTATTTTAAAAATAGGGCTTGATTTTCACCCACTTCATAACCACACGAGTTCATCGTTCAGATGAAAAACCACAAGGTTTCACGTTTGGAGGTTAAAATGATGGATTACGGGGAATATTATTCATCGATCCTACGCTTTTTCCTGTGTGATGTTTTCTTTTGGACTGTTTACGGTCTCAGACCAGACTAGACCATATTAGACCAGATCAGATCAAACCAGACCTAATCAGATCATACCAGACTTGACTTCCGTAGTTATAAAATACATAGAGACCAGACGTTTACCGGACCAGACCAAACTAGTTCAGACTAGAACAGACCAGATCAGAACAGACCAACAAATTCCAGTCCAAAGAAAACATCCTTAATGTTTAGGACAATTTTTTACTCTCACATTCTTGTTTGGAGAGTTCTTGTAAGGGTAAATTTGAATTTGCACTCCATTTTTTGAGTGATATATATTTAGCTTTGCACCTTATTTTCAAAATCATTAATGTTTAATCTTACTTCACCGTAAAATCATTTAATTTTCATTTAACTCATTCACAATATTTGGGCATATGAGATGCAAATATTAATGATTTCCAAAATGGAATGCAAAGTATTCAAATAAAAATCTTCAAATGAAAGCCTTCAAATGCTCAATTATTTAGTTTTCTTAGCTCCCTTTGCTTCCTTTTGAAAAGCAATCAGTTTTCTTAGGTATAGAGGAGAGAGGAAGGACGAGGGGAATTTTTTACTCTCCCATTCTTGTTTGGGAATTTAAAATTTTGGAAGCATGATTTGGAGGGTTATTGTAAGGGTGAATTTAAATTTAATTCGTACTCCATTTTTGAGTGATATTTGACTTTGCATCCAAATTTCAAAACCATTAATGTATACACCTTATTTCACTACAAAGTCATGTTACTTTGCACCTCACTCTTTCACAATATTTGGGCGCGCTTATGAGATGCAAATATTATTGAATTTGAAAATTCAAATAAAAGTCTCCAAATAAAAGCTTGCACATGCTCACTTATCAAATAAAATATCATTTGATGGATATATAACTAATTACACCACAACATTAATTCAGTTTAAGGTCAAATTCTACTAAGATCGAACAAGTAATGTGAAAGGGATTGACTGATAGCAGGTAGAGTTTTCATATTTTCAACGGTTAAAAGACTCTTCCTCGTGTGTGGAAAATGCAATCCGCCCCATTCCGGCCCCAAAAAAAGCAGTCAATTCAGTATCTAAGACATAAAAATCAATCCCTTTTGTTTTTAATACTACCTCCGTTCCAAAAAAAAATTGTCGTTTCAAAAAATTTGAACCTTCATTTTGATTAGTATAATTAATATTATGCAAGTTAAAAAAATTATACTTTTAAGCAAAGAACGTTTTCATATAATTTTTATATTATAAATAATTGTGAGATATAGTCGGTCAAAGTTTTGAAAATGACAAAATTTTTAGGACGGAGGTAGTACTATCTCTATCGAACTCATCCAAAGTTGTCTGCTGCCTGCAAAATAAATTTTTCAACAGAGTATAAAATAAGACACGTGTGTGCATACAAAAAAGAGTGCAAGATTTAATTGTCATCCATAGTAGTTTTCGGTTTGAATACGTTAATACGTGATGCACTTTGACAAAAAAAATCAGTGTAGCAGCGTAATACGGAGTATATCAGGCTAATTGGAGTGGTCAAGTATTAGGAGGTCAAAATGTTAAAATTGACATTTTTGGACATCTAATTTCATGCATTGATGAGTTGAATAACAGAGTATTAAAAAATGGATATGAGAAGGGAGTGGGCTAGGGCTAGACTCGGGCCGGTTCGGGCCCGGTTCGGGCCTGGGCCCGGCCGGGCCTCGGGCCAGAAAACTGGGGCCCGAGCCCGAACCGCCGGTGGCTGGTTCCGGTTCTGGTTTCGGGCCAAACCGGGCCGGTTCCAACCGGTCTATTTTTTTTTTTTTGGTTCTCCTATTTAACCCCCTACCCCTCCCCCTCTACCCCAAACCACCCCAAACCACCTCAAATGGCCCAAAATACCTAATCTAATCCAAAACTTATAAAAATTTCAAAAAAAAAAAAATTAAAATCCGGCCCGGACCAGGTCCGAACCGGCCGGGCCGGTTCACCTAAAGCAGGGCCCGAGCCCGGACCGCCCATCACCCGGGCCGGGCCAAACCGAACTGATGGACCCACCGGGCCCCGGGCCGGGCCCGGCCAAACAGTAACCGGGCCGGGCCGCCCGGCCTAAGTCCACCCCTAGAGGGGGCGGATGTGAACTGTGCCAAGAGGGAAATGACCTGGCCCATGGCAGACTTCTTGCGGAGAAAAGAAATTCAGCTGGGTGATGTCATGGTGACATCGTGATGACGTCACTGGGCACCCAAAACGGTTAGTATTAAAACAAATTGGTAGATCCGACCATTGTGATGATTTTGACACTGTTTGAACGTAAAAAAATATAAATGAAATTTATTTATTTTTACATCGATTTTTTTTAGTTTAGGATTAATAAAAAAAAATTAAAATAAAACTTTATTTATAATAATTTAGTTAACGTCTTACTAAATTGATATGTAAAAACATGTGCAAAGTGTATTTTATTAACAATGATGAATGCGGAAAATATGAGTCAAAACAGTGTTTTCATATAAACGGGATCCATTTTTACATCTAGACTCTCACACTACTCCAGATGGTCTCAGTATGTTAGTGTATGTTTGTATTGTCAAATTCTCAGCATATATATAAATAAATTGTTAATTTTACATTAAAGTCTACGAAATGCACACACGTGCGTGTTATTGAATCTTATGCGGAGTAAGTGAGTTTAGCATCATTTTAGATAGTGTGTGCAATTGCTTCTGCTTTAAAAATTGACTTTTTAAAGTAATATTGTAAAAGAAATTAATACTGAATAGTAAAAGTTGTAGTGTTTGAGAAGAATTGATTTTGAAAATGTAAAAATTGGTAGTGCAAGTATCGCAAGTCTAAAAGAATTGACTTTTTAATTGGTAGTGTTTGATAAGATATGTGTTTTTGTGTAATAGAAAATGTATAAAGCAGATTTCAGATTTTAGAAAATGTTTAATTTAAGCAAAATTAAAGTTATCACTGAAAACACATTTTCAGTTTTTTTAAACTAAAAATTGAAAGTCACATTTTTTTTAATTTTTTGCAACCGTACCCTTTTTAGACTTGCGATACTTTCACGTATCTGATTGTGTTTAATGTTTTTGAAAATTGTGAACTGATAAAAGTCAATATACTCATAAACTTCGTGAACTCAACATATTTGTGCCAAACAAAGACGGAATGTTCTGGACTAAAAATGAATTATATTAGGCTTAAACACTAGTGAGCTAAATTTGAAAAATGAAAAAAATTACACTAAAAAAATTGGGGGAAATTAAGTTACCTTTTGCTTCAACCCACCATAGCTCATGCATAGATCTTCCCCTGGTGCCAAAATGCTACGGGGTCCGATTCTGATGATAGACTTCATTTTAGATTTTTAGATATTAGTCTCTAGTTTCAGTTTAGTTGTATTAAATATAGAACATTTTTACTTAAATTTATATCAGTTCCAGATTGATCGGATCGACCAGACTTGATCACATATAAAAACCACAAAGACTAGGTATTTACAAAATCAAACCAAACCGAATTAAATCGTATCACACCAGGTTAGACTAGACAAGATCAGAAAATTTCAATCTAGATTAAAAAATCAATAGAACTATAGAAGTTTATCCAGGGTATACAAAGTTCGACCTCCTTAACGTTCTGGCCAAACATACAAAGTTTCTTCCCTTTCATGATTTATAATTTCTCTCATCCACTCTTGAAGTTATCGACCTTCCATTACGTGGAGAAAGGCAGAATGAGTTCAGGGCCAAGAGTCCAAGACGACAATCCTACATATGATGATATGAACGAATATTTTTCTGGATTATATACTTCGAATTTAAACTTCTTAATTAGGGTTTACTACATATATGCCATAAATGAAGGAGCAAATGTATTAATTACATAATACTCCGTACATACTTCAATTGCTAAGCAGTAGGAGCAAATGAAATACGTAGTACTTGGTATCATGTTAACCCTTTTATATATCATGCAGAGAAATTATTGACGCATGCAAGGTTTTGACTAAGAGGCAGATTCATCATCTCAATCGTATGTACCGGATTGAAAAATAATTATACTAGACTTTATTAATAACTAGAACTAGAAATAATTAGAAAAATAACTTGTCCTCCATGCACTTCATCCTACTATAATTGCTACGACGTGCAAAAAACGTGATCCATAAGAATTGAAATGAAAAATCTAAGAACATGCAATTTAACATAGAATCAACAACAATAATAATAGCAATACAGCCTCGTTATTTTATGATGCAATATATATCGCTCCATGCCAAAACTTAGAACCCGAACCACCAGCCGGACTAGCTAGGTCGGTTCCACCCGCTCGGAGCGGCGGTCTCAGATCATTCTGATGCCTCCGGCAGCGGCGGCGCCAAAGGAAACCACCGCAGTGAGGAGTTCCTTGAAAACTCTGATCTTCACGTCCCCTCTTCTCGCCATCCTCAGCTTTGGAGCTGCTGTTCGCAAATCCATATACTTCTTCCGTTCTTAAATAAGTGCAACAGTCAACAATTCACATTTTCCGAAGCACAACTTTGATCATTAATATATATAACTCTCTATTAGTAACAAAATTAAAAAAAATCAGATTTTGAAAATATACAATGAGACAAATTTAATAATATTTTTTTCAAAAAAAATATATTAATACATCAATTAATAAAATGTAGTCAAAGTTGACCATATGAATAGTGTAAAATTTGGTATATTGCACTTATTTAAGAACGGAGGTAGTACTCCCTCCGTCCCTAAATGTTGTTCCAATTGCGGATTGATGAAAACGGTTAGCAACACAAGAGGGGGGGTGAATTGTGTGTGTGTGGAACCGTGGCAGTTTTTCGCCGAGTTCTAGTGTGGGATAAAGGGAATTGCAAAATAGTAAAGTGCACAAGAATTTAACGAGG
The DNA here is from genome assembly GCA_945859915.1 of Cuscuta epithymum. Lineage (NCBI taxonomy): Eukaryota > Viridiplantae > Streptophyta > Magnoliopsida > Solanales > Convolvulaceae > Cuscuta > Cuscuta epithymum. The sequence continues at coordinate 662,727 of CAMAPF010000150.1, read as the reverse complement.
AAAAATCCCTTGGCTCAAAGGGATTAAAAACCTCGACCTCCCTCGGAGGAATTTTAAACAACTTCACTAAACAAGCCTTTGAAAGAGTTACAAGAGTGATTCTCCTAATCTACCCTTGAGTCTCCCCAACTCTATCCTCTCTAGGAAGAGTTATGCATCTCTACCTTGCGGGTAGAGAGCCTCTCAGCTTTGTCGCAAAGCTCTCACACACACTTAACCCGAGGCAGCTACTCTAGCCAATTAAGCCTCAATAATCCAAGTACAATATGAAAGGGAAAAGAGAAACTCTATCTAGAACTCCGAGCGGGCAGTTTCAGGCGCCAAGGACTTGATCCTTTTCTTGAATGATTCTTCTAAGTATTTTTCTCGGTTCAGCACTCATTCTTCTTCTTCTCGATCTCGATTATATAGACTGCTAGGAATGGATCCGTTGAGACTCTTCTCTCTTTAGATGTTTGAGGAACTTGCCTTGATATTATTTGAAATACTTTCCTTTTATTTAAGGATCTTCTAGCTCTTCATTATGATGATCCTTGGTCAACCATAAATATGTGGGAGCAGGAGGATACGTTCATATCATGACCAAGTAAGAAGAAAGGAATAGAATATATTATGTGATCAATCATTTAATAGCAATTAACATGGAAATGATTTATTCTCTTATATGAGCATGCAACGAATCTTATGTGGATTATATTTCAAACAAGGATCCCTATTCAAATTGGTATAAATTATTCTCAAATAAAATATTTAACCAATATAGGCATGCAACGGCCAAGTGCCAAAAATATATTCAATTATGAGACATGCAATCATGTATAGCAAGCCAAGATACTTTCCAAACAAATATTCATTTAATATTTTAACTAGGGATGACTTTTCAAAATCGTATGTCAAAGAAATATTTACTTAACAAATTTAAGCATGTTACGTTCAACTTCTATAAAGGTAGTAAAGATGCTTTCCATTAAATATTAAATTATTTAGGTTAACTCACTTAAGTGGGAGACCAATCATTTATGAAAATATATTTAAATTATGCCACTTTCATGATTACTTTCCATAAAGCATATGTAACAATACATTCCACAAAATTTCAATCAATTATGGAAAGATATTAATGCATGTAAAATATCATACGTTGAAAGACATGCACACGCAGACTAATTATGGGACCGAGAGTTTCGTGGAACTGTTCTGTCCAGAGTTCATATTAGAACTCTCTGTAGTCGGTTCTGTCCCCTGTTCCACCTGCATGGTTAGTCATCAACAAAACCACATACTCAACAAATTCCCCCTTTTTGTTGATGACAAACATTAGGTGCCATACTAAAGATATCCCTGCAGATTAGTATCAAGTATAAATAGTAGAGAAATCAACACATAAAGGGGCACCCGCTTTTTCCCCCTTTTGTCATTCAACAAAAGGAACCAAAATATTTCCCAAATCAAGACATTTAATTGTTCCCCCTTAGATGATGCCGGAAGATCCTGCATGCCTTCTCCGCGACCAGAAAAAGAGATTAGTAATTGAGATTAGGAAATAAGAAGTAGAACGAATAAGTTAGGAAATAATTAGACCGAGTTCCAGTCTAATTATTTCAAACCTTTCTCTTCCCAGAGGCTTTGTAAAAATGTCGGCAATTTGCTTGTCGGTGTTGCAATACTCGAGCCTGACTAGTCCCTTTTCCACGCAATCTCTTAGAAAGTGATGTCGTATATGAATATGTTTTGTCCGAGAATGCATGACCGGGTCCTTTGATATGCTAATTGCACTTGTATTATTGCATAGGATTGGCGTGCACTTTAAATCAACCCCGTAATCGCTTACTTGTTGCATGATCCACAATGATTGAGAGAAACAAGATGCGGCTGCTACATACTCAGCTTCGGCTGTTGAAAGAGCAACTGAATTTTGTTTCTTTGAGCTCCAAGAAACTAGACAGGGACCTAGGAAGTGAGCTGTTCCAGACGTACTTTTTCTATTTAACAAATCACCTGCAAAATCAGAGTCTGAATATGCAATAAGATTAAAATCATCATTACGAGGATACCATAAGCATAAATCAGCAGTTCCTTTGAGATATTTGAGGATCCTTTTCACAGCCTTGAGGTGAGATTCTTTGGGATAAGCCTGGAACCGAGCACATAGACCTACGCTGAAAACAATGTCAGGTCTACTGGCAGTGAGGTACAGTAGGGACCCAATCAATCCTCGATACATCTTTTGGTCTATGCTCTTTCCTTGTTCATCCGCATCCAGCCTATCATTTGTTCCCATAGGTGTAGTCATGGTTTTGCCTTCACTCATTCCGTACTTCTTTAGGAGTTCCTTGAGGTACTTTTGTTGAGATATTTGAGTTCCTTTGCTTGATTGCTTGATTTGTAGGCCAAGGAAGAAATTAAGTTCCCCTATCATACTCATCTCAAATTCGGAACTCATAAGATTAGAGAATTCATCACAAAGAGAATCGTTAGTAGCACCAAAAATAATGTCATCAACATAAACTTGAACAACCAATAGGGCTTGATCTTTTATTTTTAGAAAAAGAGTTTTATCTATTTTTCCTCTTTCAAAACCATTTTCCAAAAGAAATTTAGATAGGCGTTCATACCAAGCACGAGGTGCTTGTTTGAGGCCATAAAGTGCTTTATCTAATTTGAAAACATGATTAGGAAAATCTTGATTTTCAAAGCCCGGTGGTTGTTCTACATATACCTCTTCCTTTAGATATCCATTCAAGAAGGCCGTCTTGACATCCATTTGGTGGAGAGTGAAACCCATATGAGCCGCAAATGCTATGAGCATTCGGATTGCTTCTAGTCTTGCCACCGGTGCAAATGTTTCGTTGAAATCTATTCCTTCTTGTTGGTTATAGCCTTTGACAACCAGCCTAGCTTTGTTTCTTGTAATTTGGCCATGTTCATCAAGCTTGTTCTTGAATACCCACTTGAGACCTATCACGGTCTTGTTCTTGGGTCTCGGTTCTAGATGCCACACCTTATTTCTTTCAAACTGATTTAGTTCTTCCTGCATGGCTAGAACCCAGTCAGTGTCGGAGAGAGCCACTTCATGGTTCTCCGGTTCTATAAGAGATAAATAAGCAGAGAAAGCACAAAAGTTTTTAAGTTTAGATCTAGTTGTTACTCCCTGATTTAGATCGGTGAGGAGATTATCCAGCGGATGTGATCTATGAAGCTTCCATCCCCTAGGAGCGTTGGGTTGGTCCACCAAGTTGTTGAGAGTATCTGAAACTGGTTCTACCGGTTCTACAGGTTCAGTGTCAGTGTTCTGTCCAGGTTCTTCTTCAGTTCCAGATTGTTCATTTTCATTTGTTAGAGGTGGTTCACCAGTTTGATTGTCAATTCCTTCATCTCCTTGAGATTGTGATTTCTTGCGAGTGATCCCTAGCTCACCATCATCGGCTTGGATTGATTTTGGGGCAAGTGCTTCATCAAAGATTACATGGATGCTTTCCTCCACACATTGTGTGCGTTTGTTTAGAACTTTGTAGGCCTTGCTATGTGGGGAATATCCGAGAAAGATTGCCTCGTCACTTCTAGCATCAAATTTGCCGATGTTGTCTTTCCCATTGTTGTGGACAGAACATTTGCACCCAAAAGTTCTTAGATGACTTATGTTGGGCTTCCTCCCCTTGAGCAGTTCGTAGGGTGTTTTCCCTAGAAGTGGACGTATCATGGCTCGATTAATGATGTAGCATGCTGTGTTTAGAGCCTCTGCCCAAAAACTCCTAGCTAGACCGCTGGAAATAAGCATAGTTCTAGTCATGTCCTCCAGAGTTCTATTCTTCCGTTCTACCACTCCGTTCTGTTGTGGAGTTCTAGGTGCGGAGAAGTTGTGGTCTATCCCTCGTTCTTTGCAGAAGGCATCGAAGAGAGAATTGTCAAACTCAGTTCCATGATCCGATCGGATCTTGATTAGTCGTAGACCTGTTTGATGCTCAATTTTTCTTACAAAAATAGCAAACTCATTAAAAGTATCTTTCTTGCTAGCAAGAAAGATAGTCCATGTAAATCTTGAAAAGTCATCAACAATAACCAGAACATATTCTTTGTTTCCTCGGCTACGGACTGACATTGGACCACACAAATCCATGTGTATTAGTTCTATGGGCTTGCTTGTGCTCACCAAATTCTTTGTTTTAAAAGATGATCGAGATTGTTTTCCGGTGGCACAAGCCGAGCAAACATGGTCAAATGAAAATTTCATGTTCGGCAGTCCAATAACTAAATCATTATTTTTAAGTTTATTTATTAATGAAAAACTAGCGTGTCCAAGCCTTTTATGCCATAGCAAAGGATCGTTATCAATAACGCTCAAACAAGTCATACTATGTTAGAACTTTTATTGTGGGTCAAGTTTGTCTGTAATGTCTTGTTTAAATAAAGTAGACTAGTTATACCATTTATGGTATTAGATTAGTATTTATTATGTAGCAAATAAGGTAAAGGGAATAAGGCCCAAAAAGGCCTTGGCCCAACTTCCAAGGTTTACCTAAATCGGTAACCTGTACAGCGCCTATAAATATGCGCCTTGTGTACAGGTACCGATATCGATCAATACACATTAGCCTTACGCTGCCAAATTTACTTCTCGATACTACAGAAAGAAGGTTTCACTGTTCTCGATAAATCTTATATCATTATATGAAATCCTTCTCTTCTGTCTATCGATGATGTTCATCTAGCTGATCGTTAGTCTGCATAAACTGGGACCAACAACTGGTATCAGAGCCTGCTCGAGTGTGATCGCCGAAGAAAAAGTTTTCGAAGTCCTCTGTTTTCTTCTTTTCGATATTGTACCCTTTTAATCGCTGTAATCTCATTTTTGAACGAAAAAGTGTAAAAGATGTACTGCTGAAATCGCCTCTCAAAACGAGCAAGCAGTATATCCTAGATTTTCGAACAGTTTAAGTTTCAGATTTGAGGTTCTCGATATTCTGATATCGAAAAGCAGGTTTCTCGAGGCTTCTACAAGTGTTTCAGTCTTCAAACTGCACAAAGAGATTCTCGAGATCAAGGACCTTATCGAAAAGCTGTTTTATTCTAGTTTAAAATTGATTTTTGATTTGCAGGATTTCGACACTGACTTCTCGACATAAGTTCTCGATTAGAGTTCTCGAACTTCTGTTCTCGATACTCAGTTTTCGATATTAAAATCTCGATATCTTGTTTTCGCATTTGCAGGTTCTCGATACGGCTTTTCGACATTCAGTTCTCGAACCTAAGTTTTCGAACTTAAAGTTCTCGATACTGACTTTTCGAAAGCTGTCTCTCGAACCTAGCTTCTCGATAGCAAGGTTTTCGATATCAAAATAACGAAAACTGCTTCTCGATAGAAGTTCTCGACCCCCCTTCTCGAACTTATTCCTGAAAATTAGGTTTTCGACATTCTACAGTTAAGAACTTAATTTTATCTGATCAAAACACTCGAACGATCTTTTTTTCAAAATCAACAACTACAAAGATGGATGCTTTATCACTTGGTAATGACAGTAGGCCCCCAATTCTGAGGAGAGGTGAATACCAGATGTGGAGAACAAGATTCTTAAATTTTCTAGAAAGTAAAGATAACTCTTCCGCTATGCTGGAATCCCTCACCCAAGGACCTGCTGAGATTTGGGCAAGTGTGAATGGCGTTGATGCAAACAACCCACCTGTTAATCAAGAACGAAGATTGAAGACAAAGGCTGAGTACACTGAAGAGGATAGACAGAGAATCAAAGCTGATCTTATGGCAAAGACATTCCTGCTACAAGCAATCCCAAATGACATCTACATTCTGATTGATAGCATGGAGACTGCTAAAGAAATGTGGGATGAAGTAAAAAAGCTGATGATTGGAACTGATCTTGGACTGAAGACGAAGAAAGCAAACATCTTAACTGCTTATGATGCGTTCAAGGCGGCACCAGGGGAGGCGCTCCATGAAACGTATAACAGATTTGTACAACTGATCAACGAGATGAGGAAGATCAAGGTTGTGAAATCAAACATGGAGATGAATATACGTTTCTTGTCGAGCCTGCCCCCTGAGTGGAAAAGAACTGTAAAGAACCTGAGACAACACTTGGACTTAGATGAACTAGATCTCTGCACACTTCATGAGCATCTTCAGCAGTTTGTGAATGACACTGCTGAGATGGAAGGAAGCTTTTCTGCTAATCCTTTAGCACTCATGATTGAAGCTAAACCAAAGAGTTCATCTAAGGTTCAGAAGAAGAAGAAGGCAGTTAAGGTGGAGACAGAAGAAGAAGACAGTGAAGAAGAAGTGGATGTTGAATCTGAATTGGCTGATCTGCAGAAAAAAATGGCTCTGCTCACCAATCAGTTCAACAAGAAATTCTCTAGGAGGGGAAACTCATCCAACAAGCTGCGAACCTCCTCTGCCAATTACAAAACAAAGAACAATGATCAGAACTCTTCCAGTAGAGCTGTTGCAGCAGAAGATCCCCCCAAATGCTTCAACTGTGGAAAGGCTGGACACGTTATCAAAGACTGTCGCCTACCAAGAAAAAGGGACTTCAACTATTACAAGCAGAAGATGCTGTGGAACAAACAGAAAATGTTCATGGCTAAACAAGATGATGATAGTGCTGCAACACTTACTGAGAATGACCCGTGGCAGGAGGAGAGTTCAGATGAAGAAGAAGAGGAGAATCTGGCCCTGATGGCGCTTGTAGAAGAAGAAGAAAAGGAAAAGGGTGATGCTGCGATCCCCGGAGGAAGTACAAGCTCAAGCTCAAACATCACTGTAAGTAACTCTGAAACCGTCTGTTCCTGCTCTTGTAAAGTTCACTCTTCACAAGTCAAAGACAATCTAATTATGGAGCTAAGAGACAAGGGAAACATCAACCATAAATATTTAATTGACAGTCTAGATAAAGTCAGATCTCTGAGCATACAGTTAGAAAATGAAAAAGAAATTGTCAAGAAGCGAACTTTAGAATTAGATCAACTCACCCAAAAGGTAGCTCTACTAACAAGGAAAGTTTCTGAGACTGAATTAGAACGAAACGTTGCAAAAGCCGAAAATGATTTTCTACATGAAAAAAGGTGCACTCTTTACACAAAAATCAAAGAATTAGAAGATCTACTTGCCAAGAGAGGACAAACAGAACAAACCATTTTTCTCAATCAGAACAAAGACACTCGCTTTTATAACTCTAAGGAGGGTCTCGGTCTTACTAACCCCAATAATCTGAAGAAAGTGGATTGTATTCAACTTTATGACATAAATTATATGGGGTTAGGGTTGACTAAGTTGATGGCTTTTACCTATGGAAAAGAAACGGCAGAAGAAGAAGAGGTAAAGCGATCAAACCCTTCCAGAACAGAAATACCTTTCAACTATGACTCTCTGAATAAAAGTTATGAAAATGCTGAACCTGTTTTCTCAACTGATGAGAGTGTGAGTCCTTATCCTTCTGAGAAGGAAGCTGTGTCGGATCCAGAAACCCCTTCAACGTCAGGGTCAAATGAAGAAGAACCTTACATCCCTCCACTAATTAGAAAATTCGAAAATTTACATATCTCTTTGGAAAAACAAAGAAAAAGTTTTGAAGAAGAAAGAAAAAGCTTTGAAAGTGAGAGGGAGAGGTTATTAAGAGAACTGACCTCTTTAAAGGAAAGCTCTCAATCTGACACAACTTCCCAGTCAGCTAGTGATACAACTGATTCTCAAGAAAATCTTCACAAAACTAATGTTTTCAAAAGATCGACCGCTCACTCCACGACTCCCTTGAAAACAGGAAAAACCGTGAGTAGGAGACTGGAAAGGAGAAGAGAATGGAGGTTGAAGAGAGAAGAGATAGCTGAAGGAAAGAAGAAAATGTTTTCTGAACATGAAAAACCCTGTTCTAGTGCTTTGTTTTACTCGAATAATAGTAGATCTAGATTTCAGTCACAACCATGTAGATCCAATTCAGTCTTGTGTCCCAAGCTGAATCCATCTGAATTTCCTTCTAATCAATTTTATTTCAATAATAAGTTGTATGCTCCTGGACTTGAAAATGATAGTGTTGATGTTTCTAATTTTGAATGTGCCATGAATTCTGTTCGTAAGGATCAACGGAGAGAACGCAAACAGAAGAAACAATCTGAGAATAGATCTGTAGAGGGAGTTTATAATTTTCCAAATTTAAAGTACCCTCTTAAGGTTCATTCAAAGAAACACTTACACCGTCTCTCTAAAGAAGAAATTCTCAAACCTTACCTCACGAACCAGCCATTCACACACAAAGACAATAACTCTGTCTCCTCTGCTCCTAAAATCAAACAAAAATGGATACCAAAAGCTGAACTTGAAAAACAAAGAACATTATCTGAAAAGGCTGTTGACCTTGGATCACAGCTGAAAGAAAAATTCAAAAAGATTTTCTCAATTGATAAGGAAGGACCCATCCTGCGGTGGGTACCTAAAAATCCTTAATCTGTTTTGCAGAACGGTCATGTGTGGCATTTAGATTCTGGCTGCTCAACCCACATGACCGGAATAAAGGACCTGTTGAGCAACTACACCAAATGCTACGGAGGAAATGTGAGATTTGGAAACAACGCGGCCTCTCCAATCCTAGGATATGGGGATGTCATCTGTGCAAGTGTCACCATCAAGGCTGTGTCATATGTGAAAGGACTGAAGCATAATCTGCTAAGTATTGGACAGTTCTGCGATAGTGGCATGGAAGTAAAGTTCATAGCCAGACAATGCTGTGTGCTGGACAGGTTTGGAAAGGTATTATTGACCTGCACAAGAACTTCCAACCTGTACACCATTGATCTGAAGAGCGTACAATTACCTTCTGCCATCTGCCTGCTGTCCAAAGCTTCCTCTGAACAAAACAGTCTATGGCACAGACGCCTGTCTCACCTCAACTTCAAATATCTCACTACTTTGTCCTCCAAGAAACTTGTGAAAGGGCTGCCTCCTCTGAAGACTTCCGCTGACACTCATTGTGATGCCTGCAGACTAGGCAAGATGAAAAGGAGCTCTCACAAGTTAAAACCTGTTCCATCCTCCTCCCGACTGCTGCAACTACTTCACATGGATCTGTGTGGACCAATGAGAGTCCAAAGCATCAATGGACGCAAATATACACTGGTCATTGTGGATGACTTCTCTCGGTACACATGGACCAAATTTCTGAGGACAAAGGATGAAACAGCTGCAACCATCATAACCTTCATCAGGACAATCCAAAATTTTCTACAAAAGAGTGTGGAGATCATCAGAACAGATAATGGTACCGAGTTCAAGAACCAGTCTCTTGCTGAGTTCTATGAAACTCAGGGTATCACACAACAATTCTCTGCAGCAAAGACACCACAACAAAACGGGGTCGTTGAACGAAAGAATAGAACTCTTGTTGAAGCAGCACGCACCATGCTTATTCAGTCAAAGCTTCCCCATTTCATGTGGGCTGAAGCAATCAACACCGCATGTTTTACTCAGAACAGAACATCAATTCACAAGCGCTTCAACAAGACCCCCTATGAAATACTCTTCAACAGAACACCTGACATCTCATTCTTCAGAGTGTTTGGCTGCAAGTGCTTTGTTCTAAATGACAGAAATGAAAGAAGCAAGATGGATCCGAAAGCCGTCGAAGGAGTATTCATTGGGTACTCCACGCAATCAAAGGCGTATCGGGTCTATCTACGTGATCGCAGAACAGTCATTGAGAGTGTCAACGTTGCATTCTATGAAATGGCTGACTTTGCTTCTGAACATTTCTTGATAGAAAACACACACTCTGTTCAAAGGAAGCAACCTGATGAAGCTGAAGCAACAAAGCAAACAACGGCTGACAGTGCAATTCTCGACTCTCTCTTTGAACATTTCTATGAAAATGCAAGCACTGCCAACCAACAATTACCAACAGAAGCTGCTCAACCACCATTCATGCCTGACCTCAGTGAGGAAGAAGCTGACTCACCTCATACATCAGATCACGAAGAAACTGAGGATCATGGCACGGCAACAACACAAGCAACTTCACCAGCACAAGTTTCAGAAATTCCAGCTCTAGCAAACACAGAACCTGAATCGACCCCTGAGCACTCCACTCATCAACAAACCACATCTACTACTTTTGAGGACCCGGATCACACCATCGTAACTCCAATCCCTCTAACACATGAGCGGAAATGGACAAAGGCACATCCTGTAGAACAAATTATTGGAGATCCGAGTCGTGGAGTTTGCACAAGAACGGCTACAGCAAATGAATGTCTCTTCTCTTGCTTCATCAGCCAATCTGAACCAACCAAAGTTTCTGAAGCTCTAACAGGTTCAGATTGGGTGATAGCAATGCAGGAGGAGATCAATCAGTTTGAAAGATTAGATGTATGGACCCTGGTACCAAGACCCCCAAAGAAAACAATAATTGGCACCAAGTGGGTCTTCAAGAACAAGAAAGATGAAGACGGTGTGATTATAAGGAACAAAGCCCGACTGGTTGCAAAAGGATACAATCAACAAGAAGGCATTGACTACGATGAAACCTTTGCGCCAGTGGCCAGAATTGAAGCAATCAGGTTGTTCCTTGCTTATGCTGCTCATAAGAGTTTCACCGTCTATCAAATGGATGTCAAGACTGCATTTCTAAATGGAGAACTAAAAGAAGAAGTTTACGTGGCACAACCAGAAGGCTTTGTTGACCCTGAACGCCCACATTATGTCTACAAGCTGAAGAAAGCTCTGTATGGACTAAAACAGGCACCGAGAGCCTGGTATGATGCACTATCTGATTTTCTTGTACACTCAGGCTACTCGAAGGGAAAGATAGATCCAACTCTGTTCATCAAGCAAGAGAACAGTGACATCATGCTGATACAAATCTATGTTGATGACATCATATTCGCCTCGTCCAACCCGAATTTCTGCAAAGAATTCAGCAACCTGATGCGCACTGAGTTCGAAATGAGCATGATGGGAGAGTTGAACTTCTTCTTAGGGCTACAGATCAAGCAACTGCCAGAAGGAATCTTCATCTGCCAGTCAAAATACATCCATGAAATGCTCAAGAGATTCAAGATGGACAGCAAGTCAACCATGAAAACCCCCATGTCTCCCTCACAAAAGCTCGACTCTGACCCTTCTGGGACTTCCGTCGATGCTACCAACTATCGGGCTATCATCGGTTCCTTGCTGTACCTGACATCTAGTAGACCGGATATTGTCTTTGCAACCTGCCTGTGCGCTCGTTTTCAAGCAAATCCAAAGGAATCACATCTGAATGCAGTGAAGAGAATCCTGAGATACCTAAAAGGAACAGTCAATTTAGGACTTTGGTATCCCAAGGACACAGGTTTTGACCTTGTTGGTTACTCAGACGCTGATTTCGCAGGTTGCAAGTTAGATCGAAAAAGTACATCCGGTGGTGCTCAATTTCTGGGAGAGAAGCTAGTCTGTTGGTCCTCCAAGAAGCAGAACTGCGTGTCAACTTCTACAGCCGAGGCAGAATACGTTGCGGCTGCTAGTTGCTGTTCACAAATCCTATGGATGAGGACACAACTCAGAGACTATGGCTTCCTATTCAACCATATTCCCATCTACAGTGACTCCCAGAGTGCAATCGCCATAACCAGCAACCCCGTTCACCACTCGCGCACCAAGCACATCGATTTGCGCTATCACTTCATCAAGGACCATGTGGAGAAAGGAGATGTTGATCTGTACTTTGTTAGCACTGAGCTTCAACTGGCTGACATATTTACTAAGGCACTGGATGAAAAGAGATTCCAGTTCCTAGTATCTAAGTTAGGCATGCTGAATCTCGATCCTATGTAATTGTGTTATCTCCGTGGTCTGAATAAAATGTGTGCGTGTGTGGTGTGAGTTGCATGTGTTGAGGGGGAGAAAAGGGAGAAAATAAAAGAGAGAGGTATACTTTGAGGGGGAGAAAATCAGAAAAAGAGTGTGTGTGAGTGTGTGAGAAAATCAAGAAAAGAAAGAAAAATAGTGTGTGTGTGTGTAGAAAATCAGAAAAGAGAGAAAAAGAGTGTGTGTGAATGTGTGAGAAAATCAAGAAAAGAGAGAAAAAGAGTGTGTGTGTGTGTGTTTTTTTCATGCACATTTCGAGGGGGAGTTTTGATCTGAGAAAGTTTTTTTAATAAACTCTAACTTGGGGCCCAAATTTTTAAAGATTCTCTAAACCGGGCCCGCTCTTGACATTTGGGCCCAGATTACTTTTCACAAGGCCCAAGTTCCAACTGTTCGCATATAAAAGGAGACTTCGAGAACAGTTTCTCGCTTAAATCTCATTTTCTCGCATCTTGAGTTCTCGAAGTCCAACATCTTTCTCGCAATTCCTTTCTCGAACTCAATCTTCTCGAATCCGTTCAAAAGGTAGAAATAATGGAGTTCAATCATGAAGAACTCAATGACAATGATTTTCGCACTTCAAAACGGGTTCTCGAATCTCACTCGAGAAGTTTTTTCTCGGAGTTGGATCTCGAGAACCATTTTTTCTCGAACTTGGAAACGTGAATTCGAAAAGTTTTAATTAGATTATTTTTATGATTGTGTGAATTTGCAGGTGGTTCTCGACATATTCTCTGAGTACGAACTCGAGAAATTCACTTTCTCGATGTTTAGAACTCGAGATCAATTTCTCGATATTTCAAAATTCGAGGTTCGGTTCTCGATATTAAACCTCGAAAAGAGTCTTTTCGATGTTTAATACCGAGAACCTACTTCTCGAAGTTAGAAATACCGAGAAGAAGTTCTCGATACTAAACCTCGAAAAGATGGTTCTCGATGTTTAAATCTCGAGAAGGACTTTTCGATACTTCTATATCGAGAACCAAGTTCTCGATGTTTGAATATCGAGAAGAGCTTCTCGGTATTTAAACCTCGAGAACCTACTTCTCGATGCTTAATCCTCGAGAAGTTGGTTCTCGTAGTTTGTACTTAGGAAATTTTTCTCGAGGTCCCACCTATACACACCTGATCAAAAAAAAAAAAAAAAAAAACTTGCAAAAACTGATCAAATAAATTTTCAAATGAACAATTTGTGCTGACCCAATTCTTTCAGTCAACAATGTCAGGAACAGATAGAACTGCACAACCAAGCAACGCAGTGTACCCAAAGGAGAAATGGGTCCCACTGTACGACAACAACTTCCAACTGGACCTAAAGCTGTTCAAATGCCAGGATCCAGTGATATTATCAATCCTACAGAAGCATTACCTCTGGTCTGCATTTAATGAAGCCAAACCAGTGCCAGAGGTGTATCTACAACAGTTCTGGGGCCTGATGCACACAGCCTCAGAAAAGGACAGGTCGAAAATAATGACCAAACTGAATGACGTGCGAGTGGTGCTGACACCATCAACAATCAGGGAGACACTGAAGCTCCCAGTGCTCAAACACTACGCATCACTCCCCTCAAACGAAGAACTGATCAAGGGGATGAAGGATCTAGGCTATGACAGCCCGCTGCCCTTGCTGTCAAATTTCACTATCTCCAACCTGCCCCACCCATGGAAGAGTCTGTTCGGCCTGGTCAACAAATGCTTGTCTCCTAAGCACGCCGGACATGACAAGTGCAACAAGCAGATCCTACAAATCTTCCATGGGATCGCATTTGACAAACAGTACGACATGGCACAGCTCTTCTGGACAGAGCTGATGGACCAGGTCAAGATGAAGGAGAACAACAAAGGCAACACGATCCCTTACGCTCGGTGGCTGGCGCTGATGATCCACAATATGTTGGAAGCCACCCCTTCAATGCCAAAGCGTAAGGAGGACAAGCATTTCACTGCGCCCAAGCTCAAGTACTTTCAGAGAGACAGCAATAAAGCTGAAGCACTGCCTATTCCGGACTCCCTGCTTGACCTAGCAAACCCTAGGGATAAGGCAGTCATTGACTACAAAGAGTCGTTGAAGAGAACGATTCCTATGGTTCAGCAAAACCCAGCTGGACCTTCCCCGGGAACCAAGCCGAGAGCAAGTGAGGGTAAGAAGAAGAGAGCCCCGCCACAGAAACCAGTGGCAACCCGGCCTAATGATGATCAGTCTGCTAACTCTTCCGAGAGGACCCAGACTGCTGAGGGCCACCCTAATGCTGAGGACACTGCCGATGAACCATCTAGCCAGGCCCCTTCTAATAAGGCTGGTGGTGAGGCCTCCGATAGCATGGCCAAGGGAAAGGAGAATAATGACGATGATGATGATGCAGATGATGATGATGACATGGAGGGAGTTCTGATCAGCAACAGGAAAAGAGCCGGAAAGAGAGCCATTCCGATAGACTCCAACTCCTCATCGGACAATGAAGAGGCTGTTCACATGTCCCGACCACTTAAGGGCATTGTCATCAGTGAGCAGCGCTCCAAACACAACAACGACAAATCTGCATCATCACAGCCTAAGAAGAGGCTAAGAAAGAAGAGTGCAGTGGAGGAGGAGCTGGCACTATACGATGACTGCGACACCTTTGTCACCATAGACCGAACCACGCCCCTAGGAGCAGGAGCTGACCTTGTCAGTTCCCGGGTAGAAGTCGCAGCATCTGGTTCAACTGCGCGTGCACAGCCATCTCCCATCCACTCTCCAGTCTCCCAACAGACTGGGGTTTCAATAACTCAAGGGGAACTTACACCGACCTCACTGATTCCTTCTGAATCTGCTGAGAGACTTAGTGGTCAACAGCCCCGGACCACTACCCCCATCCGTTCTATCACATCGAGTCTAGGTGTCACCATTCCTACATTTTCACATTTTTCTAGGACACCTACACTATTCACTGCACATACAGGTGCACTCACCCTGAATGCAACGACCGGAGTGCAAACTATGATGGTCGGAAGCCCTGCTACGCCGACAATGCCTCGATCATTGAACGCAGGCCACACATCAGCTATCTTCACTGATGCTGTGACAACAGTTACAACTCCTGTAACTGGTACCATTATTCCCGAAGACATTCTCGTATATCTGAATAGCTTTCTAGAGTCTACCATTAAGCCATGGGTGCATGAAGCAATAACCGCTAATGCACAAGACTCTGGAAGTACCCCAGTTGTTCAGGATATACCACCCAAACCTCAAACAACACAGCCCCCAACCATTTCCATTCCTATTTCCAAACCCTTAACCATAGAAAACCAACAACCATCCACATCAAGGGGAACCCAGGATACAGAACTAGTATTCTCCCCTACAACGACCAAACCCAACCTAACAACTGTACCCTTCGAGGATCTTGTAGCTGAGATCTACGACCGTATACTAGACGTGGAAGAAGGCAACCTCACCCCTCTTCAAAAAGCCCTTCTCCATGCTCTAGATACACAGAACACTTGCCGTGACAGTCTCCGTGGCGCTAAACGTTCACATGAGGATCCTGATGATTCGGATTCTCATGAGGGGGAGAACAAGCGCCAGCGGATACTTGAGCATGTTGCTTCTACTAGCCAACCCTCAAAACCAAACCAACCCTCTACCTCCACCAATGAGCAACCCACTACTTCAGCTAGCCATAAATCCCTAGCCACTCTCTCTAGCATGGTCGAGCTAGACATAACATCCCGAGGTGCATCTCCTATAGATGTTAACCAAGGACGGAATGGAAGTCCTGATGATGCTACCACGAGTACATCTTCTTACTCAGGCCATCAGTTAGAACCTAGTTCGAAACTGATGTCAACGGGCAATCCTGAGGATCCCGGTGTTTCACACGACGAGTCACCTTCGACACAGCAGCAAGCTCCCTCTGAACCCTCTGACAATCCAATACAAGATGAGCTTGAAGATCTTCTAGTTCATGATCAATGGCCCCGCAAATGGACAGAGTGGGATGACCTTAGAGTGGAAGCCGATCAGTACGAAATGTGTCGAAGCTGGCATCTCAGAGAGTTCCTCAATAAATACCACGCAATGATGATTGGACTCGATGAAGACGAACTCAAGGAAGGGGAGAATCAAAAAGAAAACCCCAAGGAACCAGAAACAGCTAAAGAAAAATGGGAAATCATAAGGATCAAAGCCCCCTTTCTTGAAGAAATTCGAGAGAAGATTTGGAGACAACCAGAAAAGGTCAAGCAGTTCAATGAATTAAAAATGCGAGGAATCAATCACTTGAAAGGAAAATACAGAGGAGGAAATCTGTATATGCTAGGACATAGATCCACAGGGCAACGTCGACAAGTTCTAAATCACAATCTTGCAACAAGTGGATGTCCCATATTGAAAATCTTGGAAATCACAGAAGATTACCTAGAGACAATCAAGTTCATGATTTTTCGTCTACAACGCACTGATGGCTCAGAGTTCACCTGTCAAGAGAATGACTTCTTTCTACTGCACATGGATGACATTTATCAAATGTTCATGAGGTGCAGGGAGCTTCCAGTTCACAAAGACAGACTCGCTAAAGAAGGCTTCGAGGCGATAAAAAGATTCATGACAAGACAAGTTCGGTTCTACGCCTCTCATGACCTCCAGATGACCATAGAGCACAACTATTCAAAGGTGAATCTTACTAGACCGGACTTAAGTAGACCTGGCCTTGAATCCTTTGAAGCATATCATATCTTTGACAATCCAGTATCAGTCATCTATCTGAATCATAACAAAGAAAAACGTCTAATGTTCGTGGATGAAATTAACAAGTATTGTGACGGAACGTTGAAGATCATCCAGGAGCAGCTCCGATCAAAGAAACAAGAACTTGGACAGAAATCGACTGAAGCCACTGAAGGAGACCAGAAGGAACTGCACAGAATTAACAATATTCTACAAGCCATTGAAAAGCAGCTTGATAAGAGAAACTCACTCAGAAACTATGAGCACGCACTTAATCTCAGAAAGAACTATTACAAAGCTCAGAAGTGAAGAAACCCAGCAAGACGGCACTTGACCACAAAGGGGGAGATTGTTAGAACTTTTATTGTGGGTCAAGTTTGTCTGTAATGTCTTGTTTAAATAAAGTAGACTAGTTATACCATTTATGGTATTAGATTAGTATTTATTATGTAGCAAATAAGGTAAAGGGAATAAGGCCCAAAAAGGCCTTGGCCCAACTTCCAAGGTTTACCTAAATCGGTAACCTGTACAGCGCCTATAAATATGCGCCTTGTGTACAGGTACCGATATCGATCAATACACATTAGCCTTACGCTGCCAAATTTACTTCTCGATACTACAGAAAGAAGGTTTCACTGTTCTCGATAAATCTTATATCATTATATGAAATCCTTCTCTTCTGTCTATCGATGATGTTCATCTAGCTGATCGTTAGTCTGCATAAACTGGGACCAACATACTAATATTAGGCAATGAATCAAGATCTACTTTATATGTATTTTCGAGTCTCTTGCCTTCAAGTATAACTTGTTGTGATTCGTTATTAACAATGCGACAAACGTTATGATAAAAAACAACACTATTACCTCGATCACAAAATTGAGAAATACTTAGTAAATTAAATTTCAAACCCTTGACTAAAAATACATTATCAATAGCATGGCTAGGTGACTTTCCAACTTTGCCCACGGCTATGATCTCTCCTTTGCCGTTGTCTCCAAATGTCACCTTTCCACCGCTAAATGGCCGTAGTGAGAGGAATAAAGATTTGTCTCCCGTCATGTGCTTAGAACAACCACTGTCAAGGAACCAGTGATTGTTCCCCCTCACTCGGCGCTGTTCCAGGATTAAGGGTTAGCGCGTGGAACCCAGACTTGCTTGGGTTCCATTTTGTAATTGTTTGAGGAATATCTAACATGATCATAACATCTTTCTAAAGTCTTTTGCCGAGAGTGACATTGATACCGTAGATGACCGATTTTGCCACAATGCATGCAAACTCGGTTGTCATAAGTGTCAACGTATTTAGGTTTCCATTTACCATAAAAGCCTCTTGTTCTTTTATGAAAAGTTCGGTTAGGCGTTTGTCCATAACCGTTTTTGTGCCTCTGAACCAGTCTATCGAACCAGTTTGGTCCAGTTCTAGGTGGCTGTTGATATGGTCTAGAACTGGGTTGTCCTCGGGTTCTATTTCCCTTAAAGGGTTGGTTCTGAAAATTTGATTTTTGATTAGATTGAATATCCCTTGGAATATATCCGAGACCTGCAGTCTCGTTTACTTTCTTATTGTGCTGAGAAGGACCAGTTCCAGAATGATGTCTAGACCTGGTTTTGTTCGTTGCACTATAGGATTGATATTCCGGTCTATTTTTAAAATCAGTGCACTCGGCAACAAGACGATGAAGATGATCAATTAAAGTACCAACGCTCGGAATTTTTGAAAGAAGTTTTTCATCATGATTAACTTGTTTGTTCATACTATCGAGCTTAAGAGAGCAAATGATTTGTTCTAAAACCACTTCACTATACTTAAGCCTTTCATCTATTAACTCTCCCACTTTTGTTTCAAGCCTTATCTTGGCTTTCGTGGCTTCCTCGAGTTTAGACTCAAGCTCAGTGATTTGTGATTTAAGATGATCATTTTCAGAAAGGTTTTGATTAAGCTCAATAGTCAATCTTTTGAAAATTTTCCGAGCTTTGGTTTTGGATAGAGAGTCAAACTTAGATAGAAAATTTTCAAGGTTTACCTCAAAGCTCTCTTGGTCGGATTCCTCGTCAGAATGAGCCATAAGGCATAGACCCGCATGGTTGGTGTTCTTATCATTTTCCTCTTCTTCATCATCAGAAGAATCTCCCCATGCTGCCATCATGGCCTTTTTGAGATCTCTCTTGAACCCTTTGTCTTCGCTGAACCTCCGGTTGGAACTGGACTTGTTCTTGTCGTAGTTCCGGTCATTTTTCTTTTGTGAACAGTCTTTAGCCCTGTGCTCAAAGGAACCACAAACAAAACAACCTTGGTTATTAAAGGATTGAATATTCCTTTTACCTTGTTTGGTACGGTTGTTCTTGAATTTTCGGTACATCCTCCCAAATTGTTTTGCAAACATGCTCATCTCATCATCCGATTCACTCTCGGATTCCTCTTCTTCTTCTCGAGCCTTTAGAGCTATTCCTCTTTCTCGTCTAGCACTCTCGGCATCTTGTTCTTCTTGAAGACCTAGTTCATATGTCAAGAGTGATCCAGTCAAGTCTTCAAGCGTCATGGTGGATAGATCCTTTGCTTCTTCAATAGCCGTGGTCTTAGGCTTCCACTCTTGGGGCAGGCTTCTCAAAATCTTTCTCACTTGATCTTCCACGGTAATTTCTCTTCCAAGGGCTGAAAGCTCATTGATAATGTTAGTAAAGCGTGTAATCATATCCTTAATTGACTCTTTTGGCTTCATTACGAATAATTCGTAATTACGCATGAATATGTCAATCTTAGATTTTTTTACACGTGAGGTTCCCTCATGAGTGACCTCGAGCAAATCCCACATTTGTTTTGCAGTCTTGCATCCTAGAACCCGATTGTGTTCGGCAGGACCAAGACCACAGATTAAATATTTAAGGGCTTGGGCATTATGCTCGAGTTTCTCATAATCTTCAGAAGTATATTCAACTTTAGGTTTAGGAACAACATTACCTTCGGCGTTTCTCTTTGTGATGACATTATCACCACTTTCAATTACATTCCAAACCTGGTAGTTATCGGCCTTGATAAAGTTTTCCATCCGACTCTTCCAAAATTGATAGTATTTGCCATTGAACAATGGTGGTCATTGAGTCGAGTACCCTTCTTCCAATCGGTCAACCGTATTCATTTTGCCGGATCTCTTCCCAAGGTATTAGCCTTTATGTGGTGAAGACCGGCTCTGATACCAATTGATGAAAACGGTTAGCAACACAAGAGGGGGGGTGAATTGTGTGTGTGTGGAACCGTGGCAGTTTTTCGCCGAGTTCTAGTGTGGGATAAAGGGAATTGCAAAATAGTAAAGTGCACAAGAATTTAACGAGGAAAAATCCCTTGGCTCAAAGGGATTAAAAACCTCGACCTCCCTCGGAGGAATTTTAAACAACTTCACTAAACAAGCCTTTGAAAGAGTTACAAGAGTGATTCTCCTAATCTACCCTTGAGCCTCCCCAACTCTATCCTCTCTAGGAAGAGTTATGCATCTCTACCTTGCGGGTAGAGAGCCTCTCAGCTTTGTCGCAAAGCTCTCACACACACTTAACCCGAGGCAGCTACTCTAGCCAATTAAGCCTCAATAATCCAAGTACAATATGAAAGGGAAAAGAGAAACTCTATCTAGAACTCCGAGCGGGCAGTTTCAGGCGCCAAGGACTTGATCCTTTTCTTGAATGATTCTTCTAAGTATTTTTCTCGGTTCAGCACTCATTCTTCTTCTTCTCGATCTCGATTATATAGACTGCTAGGAATGGATCCGTTGAGACTCTTCTCTCTTTAGATGTTTGAGGAACTTGCCTTGATATTATTTGAAATACTTTCCTTTTATTTAAGGATCTTCTAGCTCTTCATTATGATGATCCTTGGTCAACCATAAATATGTGGGAGCAGGAGGATACGTTCATATCATGACCAAGTAAGAAGAAAGGAATAGAATATATTATGTGATCAATCATTTAATAGCAATTAACATGGAAATGATTTATTCTCTTATATGAGCATGCAACGAATCTTATGTGGATTATATTTCAAACAAGGATCCCTATTCAAATTGGTATAAATTATTCTCAAATAAAATATTTAACCAATATAGGCATGCAACGGCCAAGTGCCAAAAATATATTCAATTATGAGACATGCAATCATGTATAGCAAGCCAAGATACTTTCCAAACAAATATTCATTTAATATTTTAACTAGGGATGACTTTTCAAAATCGTATGTCAAAGAAATATTTACTTAACAAATTTAAGCATGTTACGTTCAACTTCTATAAAGGTAGTAAAGATGCTTTCCATTAAATATTAAATTATTTAGGTTAACTCACTTAAGTGGGAGACCAATCATTTATGAAAATATATTTAAATTATGCCACTTTCATGATTACTTTCCATAAAGCATATGTAACAATACATTCCACAAAATTTCAATCAATTATGGAAAGATATTAATGCATGTAAAATATCATACGTTGAAAGACATGCACACGCAGACTAATTATGGGACCGAGAGTTTCGTGGAACTGTTCTGTCCAGAGTTCATATTAGAACTCTCTGTAGTCGGTTCTGTCCCCTGTTCCACCTGCATGGTTAGTCATCAACAAAACCACATACTCAACACGGATTACGAAGGTTGACCGACGATAAAGTTAAATGATCCCTGTGAAAACTCGGATTATTTTTAGTAAATAAAATTTACATATTCAGAAACTACATTAAACCTGCTACAAAGCCTGCTAAAAATAATTCAGCTTTTATAAAATTTTGATATAAAAAGTAAGAGTTTAAGAGTGATTTAAGTTGACCCTCGATAAGCGAAATGGAACTTCTTTTAGGGACAGAGGGAGTATATGATATGATCGAGCTAGCTGTGATGTTGTATACGAAGTACGACTGTACGAGGTATATACTACGTACGATAGTATATACTTCGTATTTGTGCAGTGTATATAATGTACAACGTTGAAATGGGCGAGGAGCCGTAATATAGGGGCAGTTTGGCAGTTCCGACCATGGCCCACACGGGTTTCAAGACTTCAACATACATCTGTTATTATTACTACCTCGAGTTACTACCGTCCTCACTCTCCTGTCACTCTTCTTTCTCACCTTCTAAATCAGTAAATTACTTGTTTTATTTCCCTTCGTAGTTTGCGAATTATTCCTTACACATTTACACTATTGAGAAAATTCGTTAAAGGAAGACTAACACACAACCTATGTTGCACGGATACGGATACGCCGATACGCGGATACGCGGATACGGGTACGGCGATACGGCACTTTCAAAAATTATAGGATACGGGTACGGGGGTATATTTATAAATAATAAAAATATAGGGTATAATTTGCAAATATATATAATTCAGGGGTTCATAAATAAAATAATAATAATAGTACAAAAAATTAACTATTATAATAAGGTTTCAAAGATTAGTCTAAAAAACTAAAGTATTGATATTTTGATTTAAATTCAAATAATTTTTTTTGTTCTCTATTTGCATTTACATCCAAGTCTTGTTTCAATTAAATATCATCAAGCAATGAAATGTCAAATTATAGTATTCCATTATTTTTCATACTCCCGAAACCATCTTTATCAATGTTCCACATGTTGTGGTCGCTTGGTTGGCTACTAAATTTTCGTCATGCCGTGTATAAAATGAGGGGTTATAGGTTCAGATACGCGTATCGGTTCACGGATACGGGTATCGGAAGTATCGGTATTTTTAAAATTAAGCCCGATACTTTTATTAAATTACGGATACGGACCCAATACGTACAGGACGGGTATCGGTGAGTATCGGATACGGATACGTATCGGATACGCGGACATATTTAGATTAAATATGTCTCATTTTGAGAAGAAAAAATCTACATATGATCATGTTATATCCTTACTTTGACAAATTCTTAAAAGTGGACACCTTCTATAAATAAATAAAAAACTTACCCTTAGAAAGCCATCTTGTTTAATCCGGCCTATAAACACTTAGTTAACTAGAAACGGCATAAAATAGAACTAAAGTATAAGCAATGTTGTAAAACATGATCAAATATAGTTTCTTCATTAAATATGACTTATTTAATCACATTAAAAGAATAAAATTCCCTAAGACCATTTGGAGTGGTGAGGTATTAGAAGTCTAAAAAGTTAAATATAGAATTTTTGGACTCCTAATTGTGTGTAGTGGTAGTTTAAAAGAGGTATTAAAAATGGGAAAGTGGATGGAGGAGGTTAAATATAGAGAGTTGGTTAAGAGGAGTGGGAAAAGGAAAAAGAAATAAAAAAGAAGAGAAAGGACGGTCCTGGGTTGCTTTTTTTGTGCGGATGATGTCATGCTGATTTCATCGCTTCATCATAATATCCCCAAATTTTTTAAACTTGTATAACTTTTTTATTTTTTATCCAAATTTTTTCAAAAATTATATCAAAATTCATAAATTTTTATGATCTTTCATATGATATCAATAGGTAATATATTAAATGATTTTTTTTAAGCTTTAACTGGTGAAGTTTTCTTGAACCTCGGAAAAACATGAAACACAATTTTTTAATTCAGGAGCCTTCACAAATAATTGAATATTACATAATCGAACTTTACTTGAACTAGGTTCATATTTTGTTAATAAAAAAAAGATAAAAAAATTAATTAAATTTATTTATTTTTACATCGAAATATGTATTTTTTATTTCATAATTATTCAGCGAAAAAAATAAAAGCACAACATTACTTATAATAATTTAATTAATGTTTTTATAAATTGATAGGTTAAAATATATGCTGAGTGTATTTTATTGACGGTGCTGGAATGCAAGAAAATGGGAGTCTAAACACTGTTTTCATATCGACGGAGTCCATTTTTAACAATTGATCTCTCAACCACTACAAATGGTCTAAGAAGGAGCTTAGAGGTCCTATTTTGGAAAGAAAACAATGTAACACTCATTTTAAAAATTCTGCAACATTTTACTCTTATTTAAGAAATTTTATCAAATGGTGTTTTTACTTGAACTTATTTCATCTTCAGACCAGATCAAATCATCAGATTTAAGCAGGCCATATAAGATCACACAAGAATTTGACAGATGTAAAATAAACAGACACATACTAAACATCTGTCAGACTAGATCCATCGACCGGTTCAAACCACTCTAGACAAGACCATTTGAGACCCATTTAGTAAAAACTTTTTTAATTAAACGTGAAATTCTGCTAGAAAACTAATTTGAAAGGGATGGACTAATTGTTAGTAGAGTTTTCATATTTTCAAATGTCAAAAGACTCTTCCACGTGTGTTGAAAGTGCAATCCGCCCCTCCGCACTGGCCACAAAAACCGTCAATTAATTTCCTAGCTAACACCTCCAAATCAATCCCTTTTTGTGTTTAATATCTCGGCTCCAAACTTGTCTGCCGGCTGCAAAATATATACTCCCTCCTACAATTATCTCCGGATTTTCTTTTTGCATCCGTACTAAAAGTCTAAAACAATCTCTCATTTCTCTTTTTGATAAAGAATTTGTAGTTCACAATACTTTTTACGCATTTTTACACATTTTTCTCTTCTCTACTCCTACAATTATCGACTACAAAACACTCACTGTCTTCATCTATGTGTCATTTCTGCTTCGGGAGATAAATATGGAACAGAGGGAATAGTATATATTGATGGGGCCAGGTCTAATTACATACTCCCTCCGTAACATATATATGTTCACATTTGAAAAGTAGGTAGATTAAGAATTATGATGGTATGATGGGAAGATAGTGAAATAATGTGATGGAATGAAAGATAAATCCAAAAAAAGTAGGTGTAATAGTGTATTATTTTTAAAATTATTGAGGGTATGATTGGAAGATTATGAAATGGGAAGATATGAATGTTACATCCAAAAAAGGAAAGTGGGATGATATAAATGTTACGGAGGGAGTATTAACATCAATTTTTGTTGGCTTCCACTTGAGGCGTCATTTTTTTTCGTATTCTTCTTGAGGTGAGCAGATTTGTAATGTGTAGAGAGTAAAGAAATTGAAATTGAAATTAGTTATATACGGAGTATATACGTTGGGCCTGGGAAAATATTCCCTCAAGTGGGCTAGCGGACTAGAATAATGTATTCATATGGGAGCCGAAACCCATCACCCCGGCTGAGTAAAAGAAGGGACTCAATTTAAGAGAGAGTCCAATAGTCATCTCTTAATGATTCAACATGGGGATCAGAATGTGGAAGAAGTCTAAGGATAAGTGGAGGCATCAGCACGTGGAGAGAAAATAGGCATACAGTTGCTAAACTTGGGGAAGGGGTAGATTCTAGTTAGAGATGGCAATTGTGACCGATCCAATGGATACCTGCACCGAACCGCCCCGGTCAAAACGGGGAAAACCGCATTGACCGGGTAACGGGTATGGGGCGGGGAATACCCGTTTTGTTTTTACGGGTAACGAGGCGGTTACGGTTTTATACATGCCCGCCCCATTACCCGCCCCGTACCCGCCCCGTTTATTTTGGTTATATTTTTATTACATTTTTATCTATTATTTGTCCCATGAGTAATAGAAGATGAGATTTTTCTATTTTCATTGAGTATATGGATAATACATGTACTAACTATAATGTTTCCATGAGAGTTCATAATAGATCTTAATAGTCTTGTTTGATTATTATCAGATTTTTAGTGAATAATTATTTTTTCAGATTAAGTTTTTTAGGTTCAAATTAATTTATGTTGTCTTCTTTCTCGTCTTGTAGATATACGAAACTTTACAGGGGCGTCTCATTCTAGAGTTATCTAGGTGATACCATTTTTTCGCCTTTTAAAATATTATTTTTATATTAAAATATCAATGACTCATTTAATAAAGCGATTACCCACGGTTACCCGCGCTTATACCCGTTACCCGTTGGGGCGGATACGGTTTGGGTAAAAATTACCCGTTGGGTAATGGGGCGGTTATGGGGCGGGGAATTATCAAATGGGGCGGGTACGGTTATATGTAAAACCATCCCCGAACCGCCCCATTGCCATCCCTAATTCTAGTAGATAAATAAACTTGTTCAGCTCTATCAAAACACACAATCATATACAGTGACGGTCAGACGGAGCCAGGAATCTATGGTTAAGGGGGCCAGACCTTAAAAATTTTACATTGCAGGAGCCAAAGTTTAAAATATCAACATATTTTCTATATATTAAAAGTATTTATATATAATATATACTTAAGAATTTTTTTTCTTGCAAGGGCTGAGGCCTACTCCAGCCCCTCCATGTCTCCACCCCTGATCATATACGATTAGCATTATACTCATACTATTGATTATTGAACATTCTGTATTAAAAAGCTCTCCAGCTATTCGAAGCTTTATATTCAAATAGTTCATCAATACTGTTATTACTGATAGCTTTTAAAGAAGGCAATAATAGAAAGTCTTCTATTTGCATATCTCGTAAATGACATGCAATGCATGTATATATAGCAACTACAACTCATCAAATAATGAAGCTATACAATAATGCAGATAGTCCAATAATGATACGTAAGAGTACAATATAATACTCCCTCCGTCCCTATTTATTTAGTCAATGTTGACTGGCACAAGGAATAAGGAATGGAAATATGTATGGTTGACCGGACTCATTAACCCTTCTACTTGAATGACGGAAAGGAAACCCCAAAATGAAGTACGGACCATTTGCTCCAAATTCCAGGCAAGATGATCTCCAACTTATTGAAATACGAAGAGCACTAAGAGGCTTATTATTGAAATACAAATAAATTAATTTAAAAAAGAAAAGCAACCATTCGTAATTACATAAGGCTTCAGGAAGTCCAAGAAATGTTCTGGATCCAACTTGCTTCCAACAAATTGATTTTAACGAGCCGGAAAATTGATAGAGGAGCATGTCCTCAAATTCGGTAGACTATACGGGAGAGGAAAGAGATGATAAGAAAAAGGAAGAGTGATTGCCTAAGGGTAAATGAAGGGACGGGAGTGGGTAACAATAATTGAGAGACGGAGCGTATTCAACAAGGGTAAATGCGTCACAACATCTTTATTTACTACCAAAAAGGGAAAGTGACTAAGGGTCTGTACTACCAAAAAGGGAAAGTGACTAAGGGTCTGTTTGCAACAGCTTCTGCTTTTAAAAAAATGCTTTTTTAAATGAAATGGGGAGAAGTGATTAAATAAAAGTTGATAGTGTTTGAGAAAAAAGTGATTTTGAAAAGTAAAAGTGAGTAGTGTTTAGTAAAATAAGTACTTTTTGTGTAATAGAAAAAGTAAAAGCACTTTTGACGCAGAAGCCGAGAAAAATAAAAGTTGTAGTGTTTGGGAAAATAAGTGCTTTTTTAAAGCCAAAAACTGAGAAGTGCTTTTTTAAAAGCAGTTGCAAACCAACCCTAAGTATTTTGGGACGACCAAATAAGGAAAGATGCCAAAATAAACAGGGACGGAGGGAGTATAACATATATGGTTTAATACCCTCCCTCAAGTTGGAGCATGAGGATCCAAAATGTTCAACAAGAAGAAAATGAAACTGTGTGGTTCCCAAGGCTTTAGTAAAGATATCCGCAAGCTGAAATGTACTGGGAACATATGATGGAGTAATAATTTTGTCAGTGATGGCGTCTCGTACAAAGTGACAGTCGACCTCAATATGTTTAGTGCGTTCATGAAAGACAGGATTTTTAGCAATGTGAAGAGCAGATTGACTGTCACAAAAGAGAGGTATGGGAGTGGGGTGTGGAACACCTAAGCTGAGGAGTAACACTTTAAGCCATTTTAGTTCGCATGTGACGGAGGCTATGGAGCGATATTCAACTTCAGCAGAGGAATGTATAATATAATATATATGATTTAATAATTACTTAGTTTATACAGTATATTGGTTCGTCCATTATTATTGATTCAAATATTGCTTGATTCCCAACACAATTCTATTTTAGATTAGATTATTTCTTGTACAAACAATATATATTCACATCTGAGAATCGAAGCTAAGTTACAAATATATAGGAGTACGTAACGGTAAGAGTCATAGTGGATGCCAATCAAGTGTGTATAGTACACGACCGGATTGTACAGTAATATTTGTTAATCCCAAATAATATGTAGTATATGGATTAAAATTAAGGTTTATTATCACAGCTAATGCATTCTGATGATGAATTTTTAAATGAGTTTATTGAATTGTGTTTGAATTGCTTAAATTAGTTAATAAAACTATACTAAAATCAACGTAGATTTAAGTATTGATTTGATATTTTAAAAACAACCAAATGAGCATACACTACCTCTGATTTAGTCTAAAATGGTTTGGTCTAATCCGATATATATCATGTCTTGTGTATTTTACAAGAAATCTGATCTGACCAGATTTGATCGTAACGGCTCTGATTTGATATGGAAGATGTCTTGTTCATGTGTACTACCCCGTCTTACTAAGTTTGGGACAATTCGGTTTACGATGCTTGGTTGAGGATAAAGAAAACAGAGTCTTGTCTATACTCAAATTATTTTTAGAAAAAACAAATTACATATTCAGAAACTACATTAAAAACTTTACAAAGTCGCAAAACCCAGAATCGAATTAGATAAATATTTGATATATAAAGTAAGAGATTAAGAGTGATTTGTATTGACCAATTCAATAGTGTCTGAGACAATCATAGAGGGACAGAGAGAGTATTTTATAACTATCAAAGTCTTAAGTTCTAGTCTGATCTTGCTTGTTTAGTTTGGCCTGATATGATCTGGTGTGATTTGATCCAATTTGTTTAAGTCAGGTATGAGACTGAAGTAACTCCAAGTCAAAAAGTGTAAGATTAAAGCCGATAACTAGCCAATAAGATTTTTCTTACTATGTGTATTCAAAAAGTTAATTAGACTTGTATGTTTGTATTGTCATTATATAAATTGTTAATATTGCATGAAAGCCAATAAAGTGCACACGCGTTCGTTTTATTTAAATCTTATAATTGAGTTGACCATATGTAGGCGTGCCTACTTTCATCTGATTGTGTTTAATGTTCTTCGAAATTGATTGGAGATAAATATCATGTCAAATTTTATCTAGTTTAAAGTTTATGTAATGATGTTTTTCAAACTCCCAAACATACTCATACTCTAGGGAAGTGCAAATATTCCACGCTGACTTCAGCTACATTCCCACGTCAAATAACGTTTTGTGAAAGAATGAACCAATTGAGAAATGGGATTTGACAGGGCTAGTTGACTGTCTGAATGAACTAAGTCAAATTACGGAGTAATACTAAGTGAATAATTGGAATCTTTTTTAATTTGATCTTTAGATTTGAATGGATTTAGTCAAGGATTTTTTCAGTGAGCAAAGAAAATCTACATCCGGTTCGCAGTTGTTTCCACACGGTTCAAAGCAAAAATATAAGCACATTGAACATTTGTCTCACTAAATTTGATGTCATGGCGAACTTAAGGAAATAAAAAGATTTGATATCTTGGTGAACTTATCATATCTGCGCAATCGTGTTGATTGCTTAATTGAGATGATCTAAGATGGATGCAATTATTAATGCCGTTATATATTTGAAATGAAAAAGCTAAGAGCATACATTCTCCGTACAATTTATAATGTAACCCCACTTTTCCCTTTCTCAAAGTAGTAAGAGAAGGAGACTGAGTTGTTTGGCCGCAAGAGATTTCTTAAATTCTTACGACGTTATCGCATGCGGCCGAACAATAATAATAATAATAATAATAATAATAACAACAATACAGTTATTTTATGATGCAAACGTTCTTCTTCAAAACTTCGAACCGAACCGCCAGCCGGCCTAGGTCGGAGTCACCCGTCCGGAGCGGCGGCCGCAGATCATTATTGTGCTTCTGGCAGCGGCGGCGCCAAAGGAAACCACCGAAGTGAGGAGTTCCTTGAAAACTCTGATCTTCACGTCCCCTCTTCTCGCCCTCTTCATCTTTGGAGCTGCTGTTCGGAAATCCATATGATCGAGCTAGCTGATAATCTGTGATTCCTGTGATACAATATACCAATTAAGTACGAGGTATAGTATTTGGGTATTATTTGCGAGGTCGAAATGGCAGAGTAGCCGGAATATAAGGCACTTCCGGCTTGGCCCACACGGATATAAATAGCAAGACTTCAACATCTCTTATCATTACTAGCTCACTTTCCTTGCATCCTCCCTTATCACCATGTGAATTACTCCATATTACTTTTGGGTTTGTTCCATTGAATTATCTGATATCAAATTTTGTTAAAATTTGTATAGTTTAAAATCATTCTTACTTTATTCTTATTTTATCAATTCAATATAATCACAAAAACTCTTTTTTCTCTGTCACGTCCTCATGTTTCATTATTGTTAGTGCAGTGGGAGGAAGTTAGAACTTGTTTTAGTTGTCTTTCTGGTTTGCAAATTATACCCTACACATCAAAACTATGGACACAATTCAATAAACAAGAGTAACACACAATCCATTTTCAAGGAGTTAGTTATATTGTTTTTTTGCAAATACTTGTACTCCGGAAAGACACAATCCATAAACGGAGTATAATTCATCATATATTTAATTCTTGTTTGATTTTTTCATTGGTTTATTCTCTTAACACTTGGTGTTAAATAGAAATGACATAAAATTGGACTCACATACAAGCAAAGTTCTCAAATGTGATCAAATATGTTTTCTTCATTAAAAATATGACTAATTTAGTCTCACTAGAAGAATATAAGCTACACTCAATAGGAATATAAGAGTCCTATTTTGGGGAAAACAATTTAACACCCATTTAAAAATTTGCAATATTTTACTCAATCTTAATTTCTCTTAATTAAATGTCAAATTCTACTTGGAACAAATTAAGTGAAAGGGATGGACTAATTGCGAGTAGTTTTCATATTTTCAACGGTCAAAAGATCGACCCTTCCCCGCTGCTAGCCACAAAAATTAAAGAGTCAATTTAGTATCTAACACCTCAAAATCAATCATATATCTTCTTGTTTTTTACATCTAGCTTGTCTGCCGCCTGCAAAATATATATTGATACTGTGCAAACTATATTTATAGGGTACTAATACGTATAACAATAAGACACATCACATCACATGTGTAATGTGTTCATTCAAAAAAGTGTGCTAGATTTAATTGTCATCCATATTCCATAGTAGTTATCGTCCTCTATGAGATACACTATCTCAATATTATGAATTATGATGAGGAGAGAGAAATATGGATACTGATGAAGATATAATCTTCGAAACTTTCTAGGAATATGCATGAAAAGCTAAGGTAAACTATTAAGCATCATTTTATATTTTTATTTGACATATACGGAATATATTTTTATGATTTTACCTTTCGTGTATAAAGTTATCTCTATATATTCTCTAATATGTTGATTTTAAATAAGGTAGATTTTATGGGATTCATAAGGTATCATACCTTTGTCTACATGAATCGATTCAGAGACGGCCCTGCATGTTCGAAGGCCTAGGGGCGGAAAATGAAAATGAGTCTAATGTTACAAAAAATTATAGAACTCTTTTTTATCTAAACTGACAAGCATAATAATAGTAATAATAATATAATAATATTTCAAAATATTTATAAAAAACTGTCAAACCCTGTTCTCTCTAAATCAATCATATTATAGTATTGGTGATCCTTATTCAGGAAGGACACAATGATGATCCTATTTGTACACTTTATTGATGTTTAAGTCATATTTAAGTAATTAACTATATATCACCTCCTACCCCCCCCCCCCCCCCCCAAATGATGTAACCATTCTGAATCACTTCATTTTCAGCAGTTAAATTATTGTTTTTCTATGAGTTATCATCTTGAGGAGGGCATTCAGAATTTGACTTATTTAAACAAACAAACCTTTTCATTGAACTTTTTTTACTTAGCGCCGCTTTCTCTAATCATTCCCTTTTTTTATTTATCCTATTCAGATTCAATCCTTTTTATTACACCTTAATAGAGAACAATCATCATTTAAGAAATCAAACAATCAACTATGAGTGGAATTAATTAATCATATCAGACTAATCTGCTTTTGAGTGAAATTATTTTGTGAAATTTTAAGAGAATGTTTTTAATCAAGTGTACATTATGTCCATAAAATTTCAACTTAAAATTCAATCGTGAAGTCAGCTAAATAAATTATTAAAAAAATGCGCCAAAAAGTATAAAAACGTAATGTTTTTTCAATAATTTATTTGACTGATTTCTAAATTGAACTTTAAACTGTGTTTTTTTTACATAATCTGCACTTCATAGAGAACATGATCATAAGTTCTCACCAAAAAATCATTCCGAAGAACTTCAACAAATTCCACTCGAAAAATGTTAGTTTAGGGCTGAAAAAGCAGTCTACTCACACCTATTACAAAGAACTATACTTAGACCTATTTTTTACCCATTTGTTTTTGGGCCTAGGGCGCCCGCCCCCATGCACCTCCCCCCTAGGGCTGCCTCTGAATCGATTAGAATGTTGCAGTCGAATGATTTGAATCTAAATTAAAAATGATATATCTATTTGAATACAAGAATTCTCACCTATGAATAAAAGATAATTAGTGAAAATATGGTCTTACATAAATTATTTATTATATGCATAGAAAGCATTCATATACGTACGTATTATATTTAAGTTTTGTAGTATATGAACGTAGTATAGTGCGTTTTGTCTATTCATCTTTTCGTGCCCCCGTATCCTAATATCTGTGTCAAATAGTTAAAGTAGACATTCATAATTCCCAAGGGCCCACGAAATTCCACTGCCAATAATTTTTCGCAACATTTTCAAATTTTGTTGAATGATCTTATTTAGAGTAGGAGGAACCAGGCATTGGGAGAATGAGACTTCAGTTGATTCTGATGAAATAATCATTTCCGAACTCTATGAAGTACACTCTAATGCTTACTTGTTACTCTGATACCTCATAGAATTTTGATCACTCTAATGACTGTTTCTTTACGGATAATTTTCTAGGACATGACCGAAAGCTAAAGGCATTCATAATTTTTTTCTTTTTGCTTTTTGTGTGTGAATATAAAGTACGCATAGTATTATAAAAACACTGCCAAATTGAGAAAAATACCTTAACATGTTATTTCAGGCTTTTTGAGGGAATATGTGACTAATCATCTGTAGCGAGTGGAGTAAACTTTAAAGAGATAATTCCCTAAATAGGAACGAAATATATAGGAAGTGCAAAAATAGGAGTGAGATTTTAGAATTCCCCAAATAGAAGTATTCTTTAAAGCATGGACAAGACAACCCTACTATAGTTGCCGCCGGAGTTGCGGCCAGTCACCGGATCAGTTCTGCCGTCGCCGTTATCCCCTTCCGCCGCCGTCAATTTAGCCGCAGCCGCAACCCAAAAAATTCCCATAATATTTATGCCATCATTCTGACACTACTACCGCCGGAGCTCCACTGCCGCCACCACCACCGGACTACCCCGCCACCAACGGAATGCCCCAGTTTCCCAAGGGAACTAGCGGGGGGCAATTATTAAATAATTAATTAGAATAGAATGAGGGTATTAGGGGTAAAAACATTAATGTTTACTCCTATTTGGGGAAGCTTAGGAGTTAACTCCTCTTTAGTAAAAAGTTATACTTTGTATGTTTTACTCCTATTAAGGGCAATTACTTAACTTTATATTATACTAAAATTTAGTATTAGTGAGATGTAAGTAGTGTAAGTTTAAAGCCGATTTATGGTATAACGTATTCATAAATATAACTATCTGTATATGTTTGTCTTGTGAATTTCTCATTATATAAATAAATTGTTAATTTTACATGAAAGTCAATAAAATGCACACACGTGCGTGTTATTCAAATCTTATATGGAGTATAATTGAGTTTAGCATCATATTTAGACTTGTGATACTTTCATATATCTGATTGTATTTTCAAACTCCCAAACATATCCCAAACGGTAAGTCTTCCACCCCGATTTCAGCTCAAACCCATGTAAAATGTACTCTGTAGTAAAGTTTTTTAACCGAGAGATTGAGATTATTTATGTTTAGCACTTTAGCATTCCAAGTCAAGCAAGATAACCAGAACCAGAAATACCAACGGGAATTGACTGGGCTGGCCG
The DNA here is from genome assembly GCA_945859915.1 of Cuscuta epithymum. Taxonomy (NCBI): domain Eukaryota; kingdom Viridiplantae; phylum Streptophyta; class Magnoliopsida; order Solanales; family Convolvulaceae; genus Cuscuta; species Cuscuta epithymum. The sequence continues at coordinate 629,047 of CAMAPF010000150.1, read as the reverse complement.
GCTAGTTGACTATGTGAATGAACCAATATCCAGGTTAGGCGGCAAATTATACCGTGCAACCGGCATACCATGAACATGGTATGCCGTTTTTAATAACAACTCCAATAATATAACGCACACTAGCTAGCACTTCCCCTCCCTCGTTTCTTTCTTTTTCTTCTTTCTTGTCATACACTCCACTTATCTTTCCACCATCATTTTTTTCATTCTATGTTTGCTTTAATATTTTCATTATCAAAAGCAATCATGTTTCCAAATAATTTTTTTTAATTTTAGAAACAATGATGTATATATTACAATTTTGAGATTAAATTTTCATCCTTTCAAAAGAAATTTATTATATTTTTTTCTTTTCTGCTTCAACTTAAATTACAATAAAAAAATAACTCATTTTTTCTTCAAAAAAATAATTTTATATTTTATACGTACTTGTATGATTTATATTTCAACATGTGTGAGTTGTGTTTATAGACAATTTTTGGAATTATATTTGGTAGTATATGAAGTTAGTAAGTTACATCTTCTTATGCGAGTGTTACATCTGTTTATGCGTGAGTTACATCTTAATGTACGCGAGTAACACCATAAAATAAACCCTGCTAATGATCAAAAAATGATTTTTTAACTATATCATTTTTTATAACCCTGATATTAAAAAACCATATTCACTATTTACAAAAAGTAATTAGGCAATTAAGATCAATTCTTAATTGTTTACATTGAAATCAATGTTGATAATATACATAATTTTTTTTTCTTTTCTTATATGTATGTATGTATATATAATGTACATATTTCTAGACTGTTGGAAAACAATAAAAGGGGCCTAATATGTAATTAATTAAAATGTGTTTACCATCAGATAAATAATGCAGTGGCTATTCATGAAATAATAAAAGTGTAGATACCAGGATAATATATTTTTTTTGGTGACGTGTCAAATTAAATATATTACACTAAAGTGATACAACGGTTATGACCCCCTGTACGTGTAAATTGAGAGATAACAGTACAGATATATGGTAACAGAAATAGCCTAATAAATTATTCAAAATAATATCATTATTGCAGCAATGATTAAGGAATTATTATCAGGAATAATAAGAGCCAACTGTTACCATATAAACCTAGTCCTATATATATGGGTTGTTTCCAATTAAATGGGTTGTTATAGAGCTGCACCTCTAATATAAGATGAACCCCGGTTGACTTACTGGTTCCCCCGATGCTCACATTATTGCCCCAGTCCCTGCATATTCCAATGTGCTAGATGAACCCCCGGTGACTACCTGTAACAAGCCAGTAACCGCAGAGAAGTTCATCCCCTATTTATGCTGGCCTCTGATTCTAACAATGAGGAAATACAAGCTACTCCCTCAAAAGATACTCCAAATACGGGAAATGATGCAATCATTTCTGATCCCCTAGATGATTATACTACATTTGGCCCGATTTTGTCCAATGATGAAGTTATTTCTGAGGACTCCATTGATTTTAAATCAATTTCCTTTGAATAACCATTAAACTGATAAGGATATTGACTTCTGACTGATAGTGAATGCCATTTTATAATTCTTCCTATTTGGTCATGTTTGCTATGTTTCAACAGCATCTAGCTTTAATGCAACTCTTGCTCTCGTTTTGGCCATAACATATCATACTCATGTGAGTCATACATTATTTAACCCTGCAGAATGTATATGAATGTTATGGATAGAATAGGGGAAGTCCATCTCTTAGTTACCAATTCTTTCTTAAACTGTCGGGATCATGGGAAACAACCCCTCTGTCAACGTTATCAGTGCCCTCGCTTCCTCCGATTGGGAACTTGGGTACCTTGAAGTTTCAGTTGTACCAACGCGATAGAAGACCTCCCAACAGAACTCCCCGAGCAGGGTTCTGTTCCGAGGCCAACAGAAGACCCCATGAGGGGTTCTGTTACGAGACCAACAGAACACCCCTACGGAGGGGTTCTGTCCGAAGCCACCAGAACACCATACCGAGCTTAATTGTGTCCGATTATTATGTCTTAATAATTTACTTGCAGTCCACGCGGTGGTTATTATACACAGAACAAGCACCTTCTGCTTGGTTAAATTTTGCACTCTGTGGTTTGGTTGGAATTATAACAGCATATGTTTTCGTTTGGATAACGCAGTTGTACACTGACTATAAACATGAGCTTGTGCGCACCTTAGCCATGTCTAGCGCAACAGGCCATGGAACTAATATAATTGCTGGTGTTAGTCTAGGTTTGGAAGCTACAGCTCTCCCAGTCCTTGTATCAGTGTATCCATTGTCTCGGCTTTCTGACTGGGCCGTACGTCAGGACTAATAGATGATTCAGGAAATCCAACTGGTGGGTTGTTTGGGACAGCTATTGTAACCATGGGAATGCTAAGCACAACATCTTTCGTTCTTACCATGGACATGTTTGGTCCTATAGCCGATAATGCTGGTGGAATAGTTGAGATGAGTCAACAGGTAAAGCTTCACAATCCAACTCCATATTTGTTAGATATTTACAAAACTACTAATGAGATCTGCTATATAAGACAATTTACAGGTTTCAATGAATAACATTATTGCTGCAGCCAGAAAGTGTTCGTGAGATAACTGATGTTCTTGATGCGGTTGGAAACACTACTAAAGCCACAACCCAAGGATTTGGTATTGGATCTGCAGCCTAGGCTTCATTTCTTCTATTTAGTGCTTGCATGGATGAAGTTGCTGCATTTTCTAATGCACCTTTTAAGCAAGTACGGTTTTGCACTAAAATACTTACTAACTTGTGAATTGGTTTATTTTTTACCAACACAGGTTTTATAATCTTTGTTTTCTAAATCAATTTTGCTATCTATAATTCATCACACAGGTTGATAATCTTTTATACCTACTTTCTTGTTGCCTTGCTTTAACTTTCTTAACCAAATAGTAAACCTGGAATATTTTTTGCTGTCTCTTGTGATGAAAATCCTCTTGTGATGAACATCAAACACCAAACTGTTTTTTTTTGTTACTTCGTGATGTACTCACACTTTTTACGTTAATGACATGCGGTTTTCCCATTTAATCATTATTGGGCACGGACCGCCGCGCATCGCGCGGACCAACGCTAGGTGCACTCAGGGCTATTCCAGGAAGTGCACCAATATTGCCTACTTGAACTGTGTAGTATGATGCTTGACTGAGCCATTCAAAATGCCTATATAGAACAGATATAAAATTAAAATGTACAATGTTTTTTTAAATAAAAGGAATGAAAACACATTCTTCCTGGAATATAGCTTTGGTGCACAGGGAAGTGTATAATGTGTTGGATAGGAAGCTACGAATTAAGCAGAGGGAAGCAGACTGATAGAGCTATATGTCCTTTCTAAGATAGGCCAGCAGGTATAATTGATACATTTTCCTTTTTGTTTGCTTTTCTTGCTATTTCGTCTCATTTGTAGTGTAACAAAGAAAGAGAAGTCACATTTGGAGCTATTTGGTTTCAGTCAGGTGAGTGAAATTACAGATCTCTCTCAAAGCTTCTAGGTTATGTCTTTTCAATTTGATGGTCATGCTTCTCTCATGTGTTTGTGCTGCCCAGTTTTATTCTGATAATGGTTTGATAATCTCCTCTGATGTATTTTATTTTCAAATTAAGATTAGTCTCATTTGTTTAATTTCCACTACGTTTTTATTTTAGGTATTATGCTTAAAAGAATTTTAGATGCAAAAAGCAGAATTTTCATTTTCCCTCATATCCAACCTATAGTAAATGACATCCAGGTTGGTATTCAACTCAAACTTTGGCTTATACTTATGTAGTAGGCTCTGTTTGGGATGAAGATAAGGAAGGTGACTGAGTGTAGTTTCACTATTTGTAAAAGGCATAACCTCAGTATCTGTGCTTACTGCTTAAGAAGAAAGATGAATTAAACATTTTTATTTTCAATTAATGAAATATTAGTAAAACTAATATTGCTAAATTTATTACTTGTTCATGAATATGGACATGAATAAGTATTTATATATCCAGTTTAGTAAAGGTAATTGGTGTAGTACTAACCTCAGTGTTGGGTTAAGGGCCCAAGCCGAGGTCCGGTCCACTAACCCATTTTGCCAGACGAGCGTCCAGCTAGAAACTAGGCCAGCCCACAGGCCCATGTTCTTTAAGGATGGACGAACGTCTGGTGTTGGAGGACTCAGGCCCAGCAGCTCATTCCGACGAACATCTATGCAGGGACAAGGAGCAGAGCCACGGGCCACCAGGGATGGCGACGAACGTCCCCAGAGCAAACCTGTAGTCATCGGAGAAAACCCAGTGCACATGGTGAGTATCTATCAAGGCCAGGAGACGAACAGCCAATATCCCTCAAGGGTCACTTGGAGCAATCCAACTCACTTCCCGGGTGGACGAACGTCCCCACTGATCCGGCGGGAAACCTAGATTCTGGCGGGAAGTGCATTTAATGCTAAAGATTTGGTAGTTGGGACACCAGCGGTCCACAGGCTGCCACGTCAGTACAGCCACCTGCCCATTGGCGGGTATAAATAGAAGCATTTATTTCATTGTAAAGGGTTGGCAACTTTCTATTCTTAGCATACTAGCTTCAGCATTCTTACTTGCAGCATTTCTAAGTGCCTTGTAAGACGAACGGCCGACGTGCCTTTTTAGCAAGTAGATTGTACTTAGGGGAGTTATTATGAAGTTAATAATACCTATTTACATTGCCTGCTATTTCTCTTGTTTCCTGATCCATCTGAAAGTTGTTGGGCTAGATATCCAAACACTCCACTCGAAATCTTTGGGCTTACGTGTTGGGTCCAAGGGTTGAAGGAATAAACCTCAACACTGGCGCCGTCTGTGGGAAACTGAGCAAAAAGTTTCCAGAAACTCTCCCAAACAGCTACTAGGTCTACCTACAGCAAACACGATGTCAGGAAGCAACAACCAGCGTGATCTCTCCGAGCGTCTGGAATCAAGCCGCCGGAATCGCGGCCAGAACTCGGAACTATCCGCAACAATATGGACCTCCGGGGGGAACGGGGGTATCACTGACCTCATTCCTCTGGAGGCCAGGCAGGATCCTCGCCTCATGCGGGAACTCGCAGACACTATGCGTCGCTTGGCAGACGAGCGGGAGGCCCGAGACCAGGTGTACTCTGCGAGTACCCAGCGAACGCCCCTCTCTCCCATACGCCGCATGCAGTCGTATGACGATACGACAGGATCCAGCGACCACCGACCCTCTGTCCACGAAAGGCTAGGTGGGGGTTCAGGCTCCCGTGGAACGGGAGGGCGAACCAGAGTCAGCATCGCTGCATCCAGAGCTCACACACCATCAGTCCCCCGCCAAATCCCGCGGGGAGACGAGACCCCGAGGATCAACACCGTTGGACGACGTTTCCAACGGCGAGGTGCGCAGATTTTTAGGCGGCCGCACGATGCTGTGGCCGCTCAGCACAATGCCGTCCCCGAAGCCGCGCCCCCTGTGTCCCCCGGAAGGGCCGCACAGGAGGCAAGGTTGGAGGCCATGGAAAGGCAGATAGCCGAGATGAATAGGCGGGCGGACGTTGGCTCGGCCACACCCTCTTTCTCCCTCACATCTCCCTTTACTCCACGGGTGATGAGCGTCGAGATTCCCCGGGACTGCAGGCCCCCGGGCAACTTGGTGTACAATGGGGCTGGCGATCCCAAGGCCCATCTGATAAGCTACCAAGGGAACCTGTCCATGCTGGGAGCATCAGACGAGGCCATCTGCAGATTGTTCTTCAGCACCCTCAGGGGGCCGGCGCAAGAATGGTTCGGCCAGTTGAGGCCAGGCACCATCGACTCATACGAACAGCTCTCCCAACAGTTCATGGCGCAATTTGCTGCCAGCACCACCCCCAGGAAGGACGTCACGGCTCTCGCCCACATCAAACAAGGGCGGGACGAACCGCTGGCTAGGTTCCTGGTAAGGTGGAGGGACGAGGTCCTACAGGTCGACGATCTGGACGAACGTCTGGCCACCAACATGTTCACCAGTGCGCTGGCCACAGGGGATCTATACCGGGACCTAAGGAGGAACCCCGGCACCAGCTACACCGAGGTTCTTGCTCGGGCCCAGAAGTATGCCTCCATTGAGGAGGAGATCAGGCAGCGGGACGGAGTTCCCGCGGCCCACCCACGGAAGATGGCGGACAGGCTCGGGCCCGGGCCGGGACCCGGGCCCTCCCCCCCAAACAAAAAGAAGAGGACAGACGGGGCGATGGTCCCCTGGAAGGCTCCGTCCGGGGATACTCAAGCACGGCCGGACGACCGCTATGTCCCATTGGCCTATCTAGTGAGCCAAATCTTTGAGGCCATCAAGGACAAGGGCCTCCTAACGGAACCCCAGGACATGAATAAACATATGGGGCACGACCAATCGGCCTACTGTGAATACCATCAGAGGACCGGCCACCTGACGGATAATTGCAGCCAATTAAAGAAAGCGATCGACGAGCTGATCCGTCAGGGGTACCTGGGCGAGTTCACCCAGCTGCTGAACAAAAACAGCCAGCAGAAGCCGAACTCAAGGCACAAGACATGGCGCCGCGACGATCGGCGCGAGGCAGAACCTCAGGACGTGGATTATCGAAGTGCAGATAAACGTCCGGAAGGATCCCTCGGCCCGAAGGGCAAGAAGAAGAAATTGGAAATCAAGGTGATCTTCGGGGGCGCTGAGACAGGGGATACACCCGCCGAGCGGAAAAAATTTGAGAGGTCACTCTATGTGGGTTCCGTATCAGCACCCCCCGCCAAGCGCAATAGAGCCGAGGCAATTACCTTCGGCCCCGCTGACCTGCCAATGTCACCGGCGCCGCACAGAGACGAGCTGGTGATCAGCATGGACGTGAACGATGCTATCGTCCGTCGCGTCCTCGTTGATACCGGGAGCAGTGTGAACGTCCTCTACTGGGAGGCTTTCGAAGGAATGAGGCTCCGGAAGGACATGCTGCACCCCCTACGCACCCCGCTGTCCGGCTTCACCGGGGATTGCATTGACGCTGAGGGCACCATCATTTTACCGGTAGAGGTCGGCGACGGCCCTCACACTGCCCGGATCAGCATGACGTTCGTCGTGGTCCGCCTGAAGTGCGCCCACAACGCCATTTTGGGCCGACCCGGCTTGGAAGACTTGGGGGCCATATGCTCCGTACGACATTCATGCATCAAATTCCCCACCGACACTGGAGTGGGGGTGGCACGTACGGACCCACATATGGCCAGGGCCTGCTACACGAAGGCCATGGAGAAGCTCAACGAGCGGGAGGCTCGGGTCAACAGCATCTCCGAAAAGGCCAAACAGGCCGACTCGGACGCTCATCTGGAACCAGCAACTCTGCTGGAGGAAATTGAACTCGACGATCCGACGGACAGGAAGGTGTCCATTGGTGCGGATCTAGAGCCAGAAATCAGGGCAGGGGTCATAGCCGTCCTCCGGAGGTTCAGGATCTTGTTCGCCAGAGGGCCGGAGGACATGCCGGGCATCGACCCCAACCTCATATGCCATAAACTCGCCGTGCGGTCGGATGCCAAGCCTATACAACAGAAGAAGAGATATATGGCGGCCGACCGACGCGATTTCATCAGGAAGGAAACAGCAACCCTCCTCAGCATCAAACATATCCGGCCAGTCATCCACGTGGAGTGGTTGGCCAACGTGGTTCTAGCCCCGAAGGGCGACACTTGGCGGATGTGTGTCGATTACTCGGACCTCAACAAAGCTTGTCCGATGGACCCTTACCCTGTCCCGAGGATCGACCTGCTGGTGGATGAGACAGCAGGCTGCGAGCTGCTCAGCTTCATGGACGCATTCAGGGGCTACCATCAGGTGTTCATGCACCCCGATGATGCCGAAAAAAACGGCATTCGTTACGGCGGAAGGCGTGTACTGCTACATCGTCATGCCTTTCGGCCTGAGGAACGCCATGGCTACTTTTCAGAGGATGATTGGGATGTTGTTCAAAGACGTACTTGGAAAGACAATGGAAGCTTACGTGGATGACATCCTGATCAAAAGCAAGAAAAAGGAGGACCATGTCCAGGACATGGAGAGGGTCTTCAGCATCATGGAGAAGGCCAGCATGAGGCTCAATCCGAAGAAGTGCGCCTTCGCCGTCAGGGGCGGCAAGTTCCTCGGCTACATGATGAGCGAGCGGGGGATCGAGCCTAACCCGGAGAAGGTGAAGGCGATTATGGACATGGAAGCCCCAAAGAACCTAAAAGACGTGCAGCGGCTCACCGGGCGTCTGGCGGCCCTGAGCAGATTCTTATCCAAGCTGGCTGATAAGGCGATTCCCTTTTTTCAGATCATGAAGAAGGCCAATCCCTTTAAATGGACCCCGGAGTGCCAAACTGCCTTCGAAGATTTCAAGGTATATCTCTCCTCTCCGCTCGTCCTCACCAAGGCAGACCCCGGGGAGAGATTATACATGTACTTGGCAGTAGCCGATCTGGCCGTGAGTGCCGTGCTGCTGAAGGAATCTGAAGGCGTCCAGCGGCCAATATACTTTGTAAGTAAGGCGCTGAACGGTCCCGAGACGAGGTACACACTAATGGAAAAGACGATCCTCGCCTTGATTGCATCCATCAAGCGCCTGGCACCGTATTTCCAAGCGCACCCGGTGACTATCTACACAACGCAGCCTCTCGCCACAGTCCTCAGGAACCCAATGGCAAGCGGAAGGATAACGAAGTGGTCCTTGATGATCGGCCAGTATGACGTGGATTTCAAGCCAAGGCCGACGATCAAAGGGCAGGCCCTGGCGGACTTCATTGCGGAATGCACCGCGCGCACCGAGGACGGAACCCACGGCAGCAATGACCTCGACGACTGGTGGGAGATGTACACCGATGGGGCCTCAAGTGCGCGGGGCTGCGGCGGAGGGGCAGTGATCACTTCTCCCGAGGGTTTCAAAGCCTACTACTCTATGAAATTTGAGTTCAAGGTCACCAACAACGAGGCTGAGTACGAGGCACTTATCGCAGGGCTGAAATGCGCGAAAGCCCTCGGAGCAGCTCGTCTGAAGGTGAGAATGGACAGCCAGCTAGTGGTAACTCAGATGAATGGCACTGCTGAGACCCGGGAAGAGAGAATGAAGGTCTACAAAGAGCTGGCGGAGGAACAGACCGCACAATTTGAGCAGGTGGTGCTTGAGCAGGTATCGCGGGTGGAGAATGCAGAGGCGGACATTCTGTCAAAATTGAGCAACCCCCCAGCTGATGACCCGGCATCAAGCATCCCCCGACACATCAGAGGCTTCGTTAGGCAGGAGGTACTCCCAGCACCGGCAACGGACGTCATCCAGGTGGAGGTTATCTCCGTTGCCGAACCTAACTGGGTCAAGGAGATAGCAGATTATCTCAGAGATGGGACACTCCCTGAGCCTGAAGATGATGGCAGTACAGGAAGGGCTGCGTGGATAAAGAGGCGTGCCCCCAACTTTGAACTCATTGATGGGCAACTTTACAAGAAGACGTTCGGCGGACCCTACCTTAGATGCCTCCCGCCGAGCCTAGCAGCGGCGGTAATCGAGGAAATACATGAAGGGATCTGCTCCAGCCACCAGGGCCCCCGAACCTTGGCCAGAAAAATCATCCTGCAGGGCTATTACTGGCCGACCATACAGCAAGATTGCTTCAACCACACGCGGAAGTGCGCAGTATGCCAGCAGTATGCACCTGTCCCTGGCCGCCCAGCGAGTTTCTACACCCCAATGACCATCGCGCTACCTTTTGCTAGGTGGGGCGTAGACCTGCTGGGCCCTCTGCCCACGGCTGCTGGTGGAAGGAAATTTGTCATTGTGGCGGTTGATTATTTCACAAAGTGGGTCGAGGCCGAACCGTTGGCCTCCATCACTGAATTCCAGTGCCAGAAGTTCGTCTGGCAGAACATCATCTGCCGCTTCGGGATCCCGGAGCAGATCATCACAGACAACGGTCGGCAGTTCGTCGGCAGAGGCTTTGAGGCATACTTGGCGAAGTGGGGCATCAGGCACTCTAAGGCCTCGGTGGCCTACCCGCAGGCCAACGGCCAAGTGGAGAACATGAACCGGACCATCATGGACGGGATCAAGAAGAAGTTGGAAGACTACACCTCCACCTGGCCGGAGCAGCTGAATTATGTCTTGTGGACGTACAGGACGACGCCAAGAACGGCGACTGGGGAAACCCCTTTTGCCTTGGCTTACGGATTCCAAGCTAAGGTACCGACGGAGGTACTGGTGCCTACCCATCGCACCAAGCACTTCCAGCCGGAGGACAACGAGATTAACCTACGAGCAGAGCTCCATTTCATCGAGGAACGGAGGGACCTAGCGGCTCGTCGCATGGAAGAGTATCACAGGGCCACCCAGAGATACTTCAACAAGGCCGTGAAATTCCGCGAAATAGAGGCCGGGGACCTCGTACTCAGGAAAAGAGAGAAGAGCAAACCGCTCGAAGGCGGCAAAATGGCGAAAAACTGGGAAGGACCTTACCGGATCATCAGAAGATATAACCAGGGGACGTTCCTCCTCCACACCATGGAGGGGAACCATGCCGGGATGTGGAACGTAGAGCACTTGAGAAAGTTCTATCAATAGTTAGGGGCTGTTGTCCTCGTATTATTCCCACTACCATGTAAAATGGCCGGACGTCGTCAATAATAAGGCCCCTGTTTTTTCTGAAATTCTGTTCTCACCAACGACCGATAAAGAAGGGAATCTCGATGCAGATAAACCTGTTCATCCTTGTGATGTCTACGGATACCGGACGTCTCCTCGAGGTAGGAACGCCGGTAGGACCAAGGACCAAGGACGAACGAAGCACCAGGGAATCTCGATGTAGATAAACCTGTTCATCCTTGCGATGTCGGCGGACACCGAACGTCCCCACGAAGTAGGGACGCCGGTGGGACCAGGGACCAAGGATGAACGAAGCACCAGGGAATCTCGAGGTAGATAAACCTGTTCCTCCTTGCGATGTCGGCGGACACCGAACGTCCCCACGAAGTAGGGACGCCGGTGGGACCAGGGACCAAGGATGAACGAAGCACCAGGGAATCTCGAGGTAGATAAACCTGTTCCTCCTTGCGATGTCGGCGGACACCGGACGTCTCCTCGAAGTAGGGACGCCGGCGGGACCAGGGACCAAGGACGAACGAAGAGTATGGATTGCCTCCACCCAAAAAAAAAAAAAAAAAAAAAAAAAAAAAAAAAAATGGGGAGAAGAGGAGAGGAGCTCCTATGTAGAAGGGAATCTTGCCCGGGTGTGCCAGATCTTCTCCAACCGCCGAAGACGAACGCCTCTCGGTGTAGAGGTTAGTAGAGACGCGGAGGGGGCTAGACGAACCAAGGGAGCCTGCCAAGATAAACCTGTTTATCCCACAAATGACCATGGATCGATGGACGTGGGGTAACAAAGTCGGGGACCCGTGAGGGTAGACCTGTTCGTCCCTGCGAGTCCTTGGGTACCGAACGTCCTCTTCGAAGCAAGAGACGTCGGTAAGGCTAAAAGGACCACGGACGAACGAAAAGAGGGGAATCTCGATGTAGATAAACCCGTTCATCCTTGCGATGTCGGCGGACACCGAACGTCTCCTCGAAGTAGGGACGCCGGTGGGACCAGGGACCAAGGACGAACGAAGACTAAAAGACTCCAAAAAAAAAAAAAAAAAAAAAAAGCCGGAAGAGCAAGGAGCAAAGAATGATTCTTTTATTCTTCGGTACTATTGGCCGGGAGATTACAAGACAATGAAAATAATGGGAAAAATTGTACAAGTACAAGGTCATGAACGGAGAATCACTTCTGATCGACGTCCGGAGCTGGAACCTTGGAAAGAGCCTGCTTGCATTCTTCACTGGCTCTGGCTTCCGCCTGCTCCTTCAGCAGCTCGAGGGCCCCTGCATGAGCGTCTGCCATCAAGACGTCAAAACCAGCCGCCTCCGGATCGAAGGGAGCCCCAAAGTGACGCTCGAACGTCGGGAGATTCTCCACTACTAGCCCAACCATACCTTTGCGGTAGGTGTCATCGGCGAGATCGTCAAGGAAACGACGTCCGGTGGGGGTGGCCTGGAGCAATTTAACCCCATCCTGGTAGGCATCCGGGCAGGTGGCCAGGAACTCGCCAACGAGCCGCGGGAGGAACTTCATAGCCATGGTGTGGATGGCGCCAGTATAAGCCTTGGATTTCTGAAAGGCAATGGAACCAGACTCCTTGATCTTGGCAACATCGGCCTCATAAATAGGGACATGGTTGTCCACGCCCGTCTGGCGGAGTTCCACCTTGGCCTGTTCCACGGCCCACATCCGGCTGCGAAGATCCACGAGCTCGGCCTCCTGCTTCTTGAGGAGCTCCTTCTGAGAGGCATTCTCCTGGACGAGCTTATCGTAGGCATCGGCTTTCTCTTGAAGAGTGCCGGCCCTGCCTTTTGCATTCCTCAGAAGGGCGTCGCTTTCGGCCCGGACCCTGGCCATTTCCCTGCCTTGATGCTCGAAGGCCATCCGGGCCCTGTGGAAGTAGAGCCCGGCTTTATCCAAAGTGCTCTGACCACACTCCAGAAGGTCCTCGGGTGCCTCCTGAGCAGCGAAGTCCTGGGGGACCTTGAGATTCAGGCCGCACCATATAGAGGATGCTGTTTGACCAAAGAGCATCATTGACTCCTTGCGTGGACCAACCCCGGAGAACTCAATCAAACCAAGGGAGGACCCATTGGCTTGTGGGGGCGAAGAAGGACGAGCATCGTCAAAACCCTTAGCGACCTGGGCATCATCATCCCGGAGACGAGGAACATCAGAAGTTCGTGGGGGAGAAGGACGGGACTTGCCCCGAGAGACAGGCTTCCGCTTAAGGGGGCTCCCGGGCTCACCATCAGAGTCGTCGGCTACTATGATGGCCTTGGAGGCTGTACCCTCGACGCGCGGCCTCTTGGAGACGCCGGCGCCCAAATCATCCTCAGTCCGGGCCCTGATAACCCGAGTTTCAACCTTGGGGACGAGCGGCTTCCCGGGCTTGTCATGCCCCTTGTGCCCACGACCGGCGGCAGACGGAGCGGTATTATCTCGGCGCATGATGGACGTGGGTGGGAAAACTCCTGCATAGAGGGGATCAAGACGTTCAGAACCATAACAGCGAAGAGAGGTTAAAACAATACAAGTACAAACGGACGCACCTAATCCAGCCTGAGCTTTGAAGGGCTCGGCCACCAGCAACCGGAGGTTCTGGATGCCAAGTCCGGCTATGCGCTTGGCATATCCAAGCTCCTCGTCCGTCATGGGCGGCGGGATCGTCTTCACAGGGTAGGCATTCCACCGATCAGAGAATGGCATCGGTGAGCCTACTCCGGCCAGGAAGAAGCGCTCTTCCCAACCGTCTGGGTTCCCAGCGTTGTTCGAGAACAGAACCATGGACGGACGGGCAGTCAGGGTCAAATACCCTGTACGTCCGAAGGTGGACAGACGAAAGAAGTAGTGCAGCAGGTCCGCGGTGGGGGTCACACCGACGCTGTGGCATCTAATGATGAAGCCAGCGATTATCCGATAAGCGGCGGGGACGAGCTGCGCAGGAACAATCTCAAGGGCCCTGAAAAGTTCCAAGTGGAAGCTGTGCAGGGGGAAGTTCAGCCCGGCTATCACCGAATCTAGGTGGACCACCACATAGCCGGGCAGGTGGCGCATGGGGTTTCGTAGACGCCGATCGTCGTAGGTCCTTGGGGGATAAAACCATTGGCTGATCAGCCGCTTGTCAGCGTTCGTCAGGCGTTGAACTTGACGCCGGACACATGAGAAGTTAAGGCTGTAACGGGGAGGCCGGGGTGGCATTCCCCGCTCATAATACTCCAGGTCATCACCGGAAGAACATCCATCGTCAAAGCGACTTTCGGAAGACATGTCAACGAACGGTACCTTTGGGGTTCGAGATTTCCGATCTTGGTATTTGAGAAATCTAGAGAGAGAAAACAATTGAGCAGCGTAAGGAGAAATGTGAGTGGATCACTTGGGCCCTGGGTATTTATAGGCAACACCGCAGAATTGCCCCAACCGAAGCGGGACACGTGGCACCTGGGTACCGCTACCTACCACGGTATTTAAGGCGTCTCGATTTTGTCGCCGCATAACCATCACAAGACATCCGGGTCCGTGCCACGGACGTCCCTTGAGGAGGGCTCACCGGCTCCGAGGAATTTGGAGACATTCGCCTTCCATTGCTTCCGTAATCCCCCGGCTGACCCTAGCGTTGGCGGCTGATGAGGGCACACGCATCAACCGGCTACGTCCGTCTTGCGGTACTCCAGTTTTCACGTCACGCAACTGTAGACGAGCGTCGTCGCCAAGCGCTGTTTCAGTGAAATACACCCGTACGTCCATACTCGAGACGCATACTGACAAGACAGCTACCGACGAACGTCTTCCCATTGTCAAGATACCGCGTGGGCGGTAAAGATGTGTCGAGGCGCCGGAATGATTCCTTATACTACAAACAATGGACACAAAAAGGATGGAGGAAGAATCACGTCCATTAGCGGTGCACGGAGGATGAACGTCGCCTTTCCACACTTCATAACAGATGAACACGCAGAACGGACGAACGTCCCGCGCTTTGAATGTTCATATCACGCGACGACGGACGGACATCGTTATCAAGTGCTGGTGCTGAGAAATACGTTCCTATGTCTACATTTCGAGCATGCACCATAAACCGCTGACGAGCGTCGCTCCATTGTCAGAACACGTTGAGTACGTACGGAGGTTTGACTTCGGGACGCTTTTTGCCTGGAAACAAGTCGAGGTCAGATACGAACGCCCTCTCGGACTCTGACCTTGCTACAAGGCGTGTCGGGCCGCCGAAAGGGTTTTCCATACAACGAAGGACAAAGGGAATGAAAATAACAAGGCAGAAATCATGAACATAGAACAATTGTGGACAAAAAGACGTCTGTATTCCTCGGCACTTACGGCCGGACATTACAATAGCTGGAATGGAAAAATGTAAATGACATTATACAAAGAAAGGGGACCCTGGGCGGCTGCTGCCCTTGTTCGGCTCCTCCTCCTCTTCCTCAGGCTCGGGGGTCGGCGGCTCTGGAATCTCCCCCCTGGCCTTGGCCTCCTCCCGGCGCTGATCCCTCCTCAGTTTCCCTAGCGCCTGGATTAGGAGATCGTCATCCGTGTTGGCCGCCAAGTCAAAATCGGGCCCCAGCAGCTTGGCGAATGTGGGTAGGGTGGCCTTTACCCCTTCATTGTAGCCGGCGGCGAAGGTGCTGTCGCCGACCTCATATAGGAACTTGCGAGACAGGGGAGAGCCCTCAAGGATCCGGACGCCGCGGGCCAGGCGCTGGCGGGGCGGAATCTTCTCCAGAGCTGCGGCGAACAAATCGGCGAAGACCCCGGCGCAGTAGTCCTTGGCGGAGTCCATAAACTCCCCAGTGTTCCGATAGCCGGAGGTGTCAACCAACCACTCCGGAGTGGCATCCTTGGCGGCAGGGAGCACCGGAACAAGCTTAAAACCGGCTCTTTCAAGGCCGGCCAACTGGCTGTGAGACTCAGCCTGCAGGGCGGCAATCTCCCTCCCCTTGGCTGCGGCCTCCGCCTCAGCTCGACGGGCGGCCTCCCGTGCCGCAGCAACGGCCGCATCAGCTTTAGCCTTGGCCTCCTTCAGATCGGCCTCCCTGGCAGCTTCAGCCTGAAGGACTAGGAGCCCCGACTGGATGACAGAAGGGAAGAATGATTAGGGATGAACGTCAGGGAAAAAATATATGTGCTCAGATCTAGCAGGGAGGAATTACCTGAAGAGCGGCTGCCAGCGCAGCGCTTGTCGCCTCGGACGACGAACGGCGGGGCAGCTCGAGACCGGCCTTGAGGGCCATCTCCCTCCAAAGTTCTTCCGCCGGGCGGCTCAAAGGCAGGGACCCGGCATCTTCAAACAGGGGGCCAGTGGAGCCTGCCTCGCGGCCCCGCTTTTGTTTCTTCTCAGGGACCTTCTCTGTCCCCTTCTGAGGAGCCGTCTTCGTGGGGACGACCGGCGGCGGAAGGGCGGCTTCGAGAGCAGGGGCCCCGGAACCCTGGGCCAGCATAGTGGCGATTAAATGTTGCTCACCCTCGGCGGTTCGCCTGGCAGCATCAGAGGCCGAGGAGTTGGACTCCGAGGCAGGGGTGTTTTTGGCTTTCGCCATCGCAGCTTTAGCCGCGGCCGCCTTGGCTTTCCTGGTCTTCAGACACTCGGCGTGGTTCATTTGGTCTCTATCGGGCGGTGGACCTGCAAGAAACAACAAGGATTAGAAGCCGAGCGGGAAGTAGAATAAGACACTCACCTCGAAGGACAGGACCGCCCGGGCCCCGAGACGAGCGTCGAAGGGTAGAAAAAGTCCAGGAACACGGGCGGTACCTATGCCTGCCCCAGAGAGTGCCTCGAAGGTCAAAAATCCGGCTATGGGACGGACGCCACCCTCCAACACCTTCTCCGCATCCGAAAGCAGATCGCCGGTCGGCTCCGGTGACTCAATCTTTGGGGGATACCCATTCCACCGGAGAGGGAGAGGAGGCCCGTCGTATCGGAGGAAGAAGAAGTGGTTCTTCCAGTCGTGGATGGACGAGGGGTAGTTCTTGAACAGCCGCCTCCCAGGACGTGCGGCCACGCTCAGATACCCGTCGGCATTCTGAGGAGTGACGCGGTAGAAATAATGGAAGAGCTCCAAGGTGGCATCGACCCCCGCAAGTTTGCAGCGCACCAAGAAGGCCGATATGAATCTGTAAGAATTTGGCATGAATTGCGCCGGAGCCACCTGGAAGCAGTGGAAGAACTCCACATAAAACGCATGAAGTGGAAACCGCAGCCCGGCTTCAACAGAATCCAGGTGGAGCATGATCATCCCCGGACGTCTCCTCATCACATGCTCAGCGCCTCTCACACTCCAGACGAACGGCGGAGGAAGGAAGGTGCGGATTTTATTGAGGGCCACACGGGAGAGGACTTGGTCGTGGTCAAGGGCGCTCCTAATCGGGCAGATGTGACGCTCCATATCCGTGGGGATGCCCAGATCATACACCTCCATATCAGAACCGGATTCGGCTTCCTCTCCGGAATCATAATCAGCGGGACGCTCATTCAGGGGGACCGCATCAATAACGTCCACTGCCTCATCGGCATCCCCACCCCTGGCGTCGCTCCCACTATCTTGAGACACATCATCCGGCTCGCCATCAGCCCGGATGGTCCCCACCGTCGTGGCCGAACCAGAGGTTCCGGAAACACTAGTTTTTCCCAGGGAGCGTGCATTAGCATTTTCAGAAGAGGAGCCCGAGGAGGAACCCGACGAACCGGAATCAGAACTTGAGGAAATCTCCATCGAAGTCATTCCGGCTAGAAATCAGAGTAAAGGAAAGAAGCAGAGGGGGGAAATTACCTTACAAAGGTATGGTTGGCCGAATTCAGGAAACTTGAAGAGCTGCGGAAAATCGAGAGCAAGAGAACAGAAATTGGGAACCCTAATTCAGAGGGCAAACCCAGCATTTATAGGGGAAACACCGAAGGAGAAACCAACGAGGGGCTGACACGTGGCAAGGAGCGTATTCCGGCCCACGCGCTGTGCGTGGGATGGGAACGTAATGATGACACTTCCTCGGGAAAATGCGCCGCCGCAACATCAGCCGTCACCTCGTTTCCTGAACCGTCAACAGCTGTCAAGCACCAGGGCCACGAGCGTACGTTTCCACCAAGATGCAATGAACACAAGTGCCAAGATACGGACGTCTACTTCGGGGAGGTTCATACTTCCTTATGTCCTGCGCATGCTCAGAACATCAGAAGTGGGGGACTTGTGTTGGGTTAAGGGCCCAAGCCGAGGTCCGGCCCACTAACCCATTTTGCCAGACGAGCGTCCAGCTAGAAACTAGGCCAGCCCACAGGCCCATGTTCTTTAAGGATGGACGAACGTCTGGTGTTGGAGGACTCAGGCCCAGCAGCTCATTCCGACGAACATCTATGCAGGGACAAGGAGCAGAGCCACGGGCCACCAGGGATGGCGACGAACGTCCCCAGAGCAAACCTGTAGTCATCGGAGAAAACCCAGTGCACATGGTGAGTATCTATCAAGGCCAGGAGACGAACAGCCAATATCCCTCAAGGGTCACTTGGAGCAATCCAACTCACTTCCCGGGTGGACGAACGTCCCCACTGATCCGGCGGGAAACCTAGATTCTGGCGGGAAGTGCATTTAATGCTAAAGATTTGGTAGTTGGGACACCAGCGGTCCACAGGCTGCCACGTCAGTACAGCCACCTGCCCATTGGCGGGTATAAATAGAAGCATTTATTTCATTGTAAAGGGTTGGCAACTTTCTATTCTTAGCATACTAGCTTCAGCATTCTTACTTGCAGCATTTCTAAGTGCCTTGTAAGACGAACGGCCGACGTGCCTTTTTAGCAAGTAGATTGTACTTAGGGGAGTTATTACGAAGTTAATAATACCTATTTACATTGCCTGCTATTTCTCTTGTTTCCTGATCCATCTGAAAGTTGTTGGGCTAGATATCCAAACACTCCACTCGAAATCTTTGGGCTTACGTGTTGGGTCCAAGGGTTGAAGGAATAAACCTCAACACTCAGCATAGCAAAAGAAAATCAAAACTAAAATGATAACACTTTCTTGTTTCTTTTCCGGTCCTCCTCTCTCATCTCTTTTTTCCTTTCTTCTTTGTTTATGGTAGGTTCAGGTGTTATTAACCTTAAACCTAAGGGGCGTACCCCAATGATAATATCTGTTTCATTTCATCCTCTGTAATCTCAATCTCATTGTTGCTGCATATGTGTTACTCCATTTATTCCTTTGAGGCTGGGACACAATTCTGGGATGAAACACTTGAGAATGAAATCACTGAAGGACGATTGAGTGGAACTACCTTTGACAGGTTTTGCATTCTGGTCTTTTGTATCATGTGTTCTTTTTTGGTTTCATTTACGAGTAGTTGGATACTTGGGTTGCTTGGGATGTGTCTCCGTGGAATAGTAACCAATTGTTTTCAAATGGAGAGTATTTACCTTTTTCCTTTTGTCACATATTTGTCAGGTATTGCACGATTCTTTTTACTGGGCTTCAGGCATCAACCTTCAGACCATTCGAGGCCGGGACAACCTTCTCTCTTTCGGCTTCATTGCTTCTGGACAAGACGTTGTATAAGGTATGTCTATAACTGAATGATACCCTTAAGCTATCCATGCCATTGTTGTTTTGTCCCGTCAATGTTTGTAACGTACATGGTTAAACTCTTTTTTCTCAATTAGTTTGGTTATTACCTAAGCCCCATTTATCCAAGTTAATGCTAAAATAATAAAATTTACTTAGTGCTTTCGCATATGCTGTTAGTTTTTATCTGTTTTTGGTTAAAAATGGGTGTCTGGTAAGGTCTTGAAGGGTTAAAGCTTCGGTCTTAGAGTATTGGCTCTCAAGGTAAAAATCATAATCCTATAAGTTGAATTTGGTTGTTTTAAACTCTAATACTGTAATACCTATTATTTCTCAACTCATTACATAAATAACCCATTATGTTTTCTACGTGCCGGTTAGTATTGGCTCATTATTTGCCCAAACTCACCCTTTTTAGTTTTTATACTCTAATACCTATTATATCCTCATCTATTAACTTGATCTTATAGGAATAACAACTTAAGTGACTGCTAAGCCGGAATTGTAATTGGCACATCATTGGGCAACTTTCTCGTTTATTTTTACCATCATTGGGCATCGTTCGTCGCGCAACGCGCGTGCCAAGCTAGTATATATATATATATATATATATATATATATATATATATATATATATATATATATATATATATATATATATATATATATATATATATATATATATATATATATATATATATATATATATATATATATATATAGATCTTGGTTCAAATGAGAACGAGGTTTAACGTGAGTACGTGAGAACACATCCTGGCCATCCAAAATATATGCTAACATACGATCAACTAAAGGGTATAAAGGGTATATATTGTGGCGGTTTGTGTAACTGATTTTTCGATTAATACGTTGAGTGCTTTATTAGTGGAAGCATTAAATGGAATTATATTAGTAATCATTCGTAGGTTATTTAATTTGGTAAGTATTTGACCGGTCATCATTATTTAAGCTTAGTTCACCTACGTATTTAGTTTTGGTTGGCAATTGACTTTTTGATGTTATTATATTCAATATAATCAGTTATTTTGGAATCTTTTGATACATTATAATTGTTGTTATCTTTCAATTCATACATATTCATTTCATTTGCATTATATATTCATTCTTGTGCATCACATTATTATAATATATTTGCACATGTTTCATGTGTATTACATTGATTCTAATGTGTTATATACGAATTATTTGCACAATACTTTTTCATGTGCATTTGTGCGTATGATATTGGCTCTTGTGCTTAAGATACTTTTTTTAATTTTACTTATACGTATTACGTGGTAGATAATGGTTCTTGTGCATGAGATTTTAGTGGTTGTGTGCCTGATGTATATTCGTGTGCATGCGGTAGCTGAAGTTGTTTGTTGTGGTCATTTATATACATATTATACTTATTTTTTCAAAACAAAATTATATATGACATATTGATGTCATATGAAAGATAATTAAAAAAATATTTAATTTGATAAATTTATTCATGTGCTAACATATATATTATCCAAACAAAGAGTAAGATGTTCGGTTCATGTGCTTTAAATATTAATTGTTGTGTGTGATACTGATTCTTGTGTGATATATATTAGGTTAAGTTGTGTGAAATTCTTATTGTGTGTAGTAGTTTTTAATTGTTGTGTTAGACGCTGCTCTTTGTGCATTAGATATTGGATGTTGTGCTTAAGATACTTGTTTTAGTTTTTCTTACACGAATTGTGTACTAGATACTTGTTCTTGTGTGTTATATATTAGTAGTTGTGTGTCAGATACATATTCTTGTGTATGCGTAGTCAAAGATGTTTGTTGTGGTTTATTGTATACATATTATACTTATATTTTTTAAAACAAAATTATATATGACATATTGGTGTCATTTGAAAGATAATAAAAAACTCTTTAATTCGATATAATTTTTATTAAAATCAGATTATAATTAAAAAAGTTAAATCAATTTTTAAACTAAAATATTTTATATGATTTGACCTTTTATTTTTTCCTAATTTTTTGGTAAGTGATAAAGTTCCAGCCGATGCCACATTAAACGATTGCTTAAAATTACTCCAGTGTCCTTCATTAGCCTACATATGGATTAGATAGTGCAAGAGTATTTATTTCATGTTTGCACTCCCATGATAAATCCATGCATCTCATCCTTTTATGACCTTTAATTTACTATGATGTATGGCTAAGATTTGTTCTCACGTTCTCACAATAAGGAGTGTTCTCATTAGAACCACTCCCTATATATATATATCCCATCTATTATAGGATTAGAATATCTCATACGTTGCTACATAGTACTGGAAGGTGCTACATAGTACTGGAAGGTTAGGCCGACTAATCGTGTTGGATTCTTGAGTCTTCCTAAAGTGTTAATGCAAATGAATTCTCAAGGTATTATTCTAATCTTAGTTCATACGTATTTGATTTCATGAATTTATATGGATTTAGCTATTACTCCCTCCGTCCCTAATAACTTTGCCAAGTTTGACCGGCACGGGAATTAATAAAGTAAAAACTGTGTGGTTGAGGTTTGTGTAGAGGAGAGAGAATTAACTGGAACCACAAATTCTTTACTTAAATGGGAAAGTGGCAAAGTTATTGGGACATCTAAAAAAGGAAAGTTGGCAAAGTTATAAGGGACGGAGGGAGTATATATTTATATATGTATTACATACGGAGTTTTGTTGATATATATGAATATCCATCAATTGGTATCAGAGCCTACCATTATAGATCCATGGAATTCATCCTTAATCGACATATGTGTTCATTGATATATTTGGAATTTTATTTAAATCGATGATGTCGGATTTTTTTTTTTGTTTGAACCGATTTGGTCATATATGTGCTCGTAATGATTGGATAAGAGATGTGTTTTGAGGAATTTCTCTTTTATTGCCGATCGACACATTTCCGCTGCAAAATTTATTGTTCTCAAGTCAATTACATTAAACTTTAATGGCCTGAAACTTTGCCTCAGTATTGATTTAATATACTACTAATATGAAATTGTGGTGTCATATCAATAATGTACGTGCCCTTTCATATAAATATGTATTCATTCATTTCAATGTTATTAAAATTAAATGTGCACCTGTGTAAATTATACTATCGGTACTATGTAGTAACTAGTAATAGGGATTTCTCAACTCTTAAGATTCAATTTAATTTTTTTTTTAGAATTCAACCTGGCGGTTGAGTTTGTTTTATACTACCCGTGAAACTGACTATTTATGTGAAGCAAGACAAATTTATGCAGACTGAGTACAACCTGCTGGCTATTACGGACTACGGAGTACTATCCTCCGTCTCTTTTTAATCGCAACATGTTGAATTTTACACTATTCACATGTTCTACTTTGACTACATTTTATATTATTATTTTATGAAAATTATTTTCTAAAAAAATGTTGTTCAATTCATCTCATTACAAATTTTCAAAATCTAATTTTTAAATATTTTTTACTAATAGAGATTAAGATATAATTACGGTCAAATATGTGCGTTGACAAACGTGAAATGTTGACCGTTGCAACTAAAAAAGAACGGAGGAAGTATATTGGAGGGAGTCTAATCGTTTTACTTTGTTCATTTGTATGCCCGTGACTTAGTGACTATGTATACAGCTTCTCATCTCAATACGAAGTACGATAGTACGATAGTACTCCTCCGTATCACATATATCTTCCCACTTTTAAAGTGGGTGAGATTAAGAATAATGAAATGGAGTATGAATTATTGAGGGTATGATGAGAAGATAGTGAAATAATGTGATGGAATGAAGGATAAATCCCAAAAAAAGTAGGTGTAATAGTGTATTACTCCCTCCGTCCCGCTATAATTGTCTCATTTTACCATTTCGGTCCGTCCCACTAAGATTATCTCATACCTTGTTTGGTAAAGTTTGTGTGGTTCTAAATCATTCCTACTTTATTCTTACTTTATCAATTCAATATCAACCACACAAACCCACTTTTATTAATAACCGTGCCACCTTTTCTTGTCCCAAACTTAGGGGGACGGAGGTAATATTTTTTAAATTATTGAGGGTATGATGGGAAAATTTAGAAATGGGAAGATATAAATGTTACGTCTAAAAAAGGAAAGTGGGAAGATATGAATGTTACGGAGGGAGTATATATTTAGCGAGTAGGTAACCGAACATCAGTCTAATATCTATCCGGTTTGAAAAATATTAGAGTATGTAATTATATAAGGATTACTATGTAATATCCAAAAATCAGTTTAGTATAAATAGAACCTCAAGGCACCCAATAGGGTAAGCCATTATTTCCCAAAAGTTATTGTTTTGTATATGGTATCAGAAGTTTAGGGTTTTCTCTTTCCCTTTTCCATCGATCGATCGATCCATGGCAGAACACATCTGTGCTACTACAATTTCTATGGCGCACGTCAATCCGGTGCAGCCTTCCTCCGCGGCTTCATCTTCTGTCCTAGTTGCAGCAGTGTCGTGTTCTCCTCCCAGTAGTATTTGACGCCTTTAGCTTCATCTACACAGGTCGCACAGATACACTCTCCGCTAGTGACCTCTCTGCAACAACGGATTCGCGGTATTCCGTCCATGGACTCCTACAGGCTCTTTAATATGCCTGAACAATTCAATTGGATGCCTCCTGCTACACGCTGCCAACAACAGCTGCTTTTCCACCTCCACCAGTTTTTCCGGAGCTTGGCAGTTCATCCATGCATTTTACTGGTCCCACCTTCGCAGGACAGCCTGGGATAGCTCCTCTGACAGCACCATCAACATCTTCGTTGCCAGGTTTTAATACTTCCTACAGTCCCTTATCATCTCTAGCATCTCAATTGGCGTGTTCTACTCCAAATGTAAGCAACATTGTGACTACTCGTTTATCGTCTGTTGAGGATTATTTGCCCTGGAGAACCCAGTTTGAGTCATTTTTAGTGTCTCACAGTCTTCTGGGTGTTTTGGATGGGTCTATTCCAGTCCCTTCACCCACTACTCTGGATTATACATACTGGCTAAAAATTGACCAAACTGTGCATTCTTGGATTTTTGCAACTCTTGCTAGAGATGTTTTAATGGAAGTTTACGATCTGAAATTTTATCATCTTATTTGGGAAAGACTTCAGAAAAGATTTATGTCAGCTTGTATTTCTCGATCCATAGAATTAAAACGGTTGTTGTCTCATATGAAAAAGAAAGAATCACAGACTATGGATCAATATTTGTTAGAAATTAAGCTCCTGGCAGATTCTCTAGCCGCTATTAATGCTCCGGTTAGTGGACGAGATCAAATTGAATATGCTATCCTTGGCTTGGGGCGTAGATATGAATCGGTACTCAACAATATCGATCAATTACCGGGGATTCCAAGTCTTGAAGATCTTCGTCCCATTCTCCAAGCTCAAGAACAACGCAATTTATTTTTCCAAGCCCAGGAATCAGCTCCCTTACAGCAGGCGTTTGCTGCCCCAACTGCTCCAATAGCCCGAGGGGGTGGACAACCGCGTGGTGGTGGCGTACAGCCACGTGGCCGAGGCAACCGAGGAGGTCGTGCACGTGGCGGGCGTGGCCGTGGCCGAGGAGGTTACTACCAGCAGAACTATGGCGGTCACCAGCAACCCTATGTGGGTTATCCACCACATCCAGCTAATCCCCAGTCGAGAGCACCGGCTTTTTCAGGGATACCAGGTTCGGCGTTGTGTAATGTTAGTTCTGGTAATAGTTGTACTGTTTATTTTCCTGCTTCTGCTACTCATCATTCTTATGCAGGTCTCCCGTCTGTGGATCAGTCTTATCAGTCGCCTCCCCCCCAGTTGTATGTCAATTGTGTTTTTCCCTAGGTCACTCAGCACTTCATTCTTCCCGCTTCAATGCCTCGCCAACCCCGGCTCTTGCTGCGCTACCCACTGGTGAAAACAATGATTCAGTCTGGTATCCTAACTCTGGGGCTTCCGCTCATATGACTCATCACGAAGGTATTCTTTCTTATAAAACTCCTTACACTGGCCCGAATCAAGTGTGTGTTGCTAACGGTACAAAATTGCCTATTTCTAATATTGGTAAATTAAAGCTTGTCACTCGTGGTCGCCCGCTAACTCTTAACTCAGTTTATCATGTCCCACATATTAAATATAATTTGTTATCTATTCAAAAATTATATGCGGATAATGCTTGTCAAGTGATTTTTGATAAAAATTCTTTTTCTGTCAAGGACAATCACACGGGGGAGCTTCTTCTTCAGGCACTTAATAAAGACCATGTTTATCCTTTCCATGCCCTTCAATCCCGTGTTGTACCCGGTCCAGTTTGGCACAAGCGCTTGGGGCATTGTGGTGATAGAATTCTTGGTAGACTTAGGCAGCATAAATTAATTTCTACTTCCTCCTCTTTTGTCCACGATTGTGTTTCTTGTAAACTGGGTAAATCCCACAGACTTCCTTTTAGTGATGTTACTCATGACTTTACTGCACCTTTACAAATTATTCATTCAGATGTTTGGCAATCGCCTGTGTTATCCAATCTTGGATTCAAATATTATGTCTCCTTTATTGATGATTTTTCTAGATATACTTGGGTTTATCCGATGCATAGGAAGTCTGAAGTATTTACTCATTTTTTAAATTTTCAAAAACTAGCTGAAAATATTTTAAATTTAAAAATTAAAGTTTTCCAAAGTGACGGAGGGGGTGAGTTTGATAACAACATTTTTCGAGAGCACTTTTCCAAATCTGGAAATTTATTTAGAAAGTCTTGTCCTGAGACCCCGGCTCAAAATGGTGTGGCAGAACGCAAACATAGACAATAACTTGAATTAACTAGGACTATGTTGATTGATTCTTCTATTCCTAGTAAATTCCTGGGTTGATGCTCTTTATACTGCAACATTTATTATAAATCGCCTTCCTACACCGATTTTGAACGGTCTCACACCTTACGAGAAACTTTTTAATAAAATTATATTCCAGATTACAATTTCATGCGTGTGTTTGGTTGCTCATGTTTTCCAAATTTTATTGCTGCCTCTCACAATAAGCTATCACCCCGTTCCATACACTGTGTTTTCATTGGTTATGCGCCGGGCTACAAAGGTTATCGTTGCCTTTCTCCCTCCACTGGTCGTGTCTATGTGAGTCGGGATGTCACCTTTCATGAGAATGTCTTTCCCTATCCTCAACTAGTGACAGGCCAAACCCCTCCCATATCAAATTTTACTCCTTCTTGGCTTTCTACCTCATCCCGCCAGGCATCTAAAACTGTTGGCCATTCCCTACCCAGCCCTTTACCTACTTCCCCCATAGCCACACATACCGAGTCTTACACACCCTTGCTGGAGCATCATTCCTCACCATCCACTCCCACATCATCCCCAGCCTCCATCCCATCTACCGGCCTATCCCTTTCACCAATAATCCCTACTGCCGAACACGATACTACCTCCCCAGCTGCCACGACCACCTCAACTCCATCGACCGACAGTCCCTCACCAGCCCATAGTCTCAACCATACCTCCCCTGTTGTGACCAGTTCCCTACCGGCTGTCCCTTTAAACATACATCCTATGCGCACTCGCGTTAAGGATGGGATATTCAAACCAAAACAGATTTTTACTTTAAATGTGTTCGCTCCCCTGGATGATCCAACTTGTTTTACACAGGCAAATAAAAGTGAAGTTTGGCAGGCAGCCATGGTTGATGAATTTAATGCTTTAATTGCTAATAAGACTTGGGATTTAGTGCCTTGGGATCATACTAAAAATGTGGTTGGTTGTAAGTACTGGATTTATAAGACAAAATATTGTTCTGATGGGTCTGTTGAGCGCCATAAAGCTCGGTTGGTTGCTCAGGGTTTTAAACAACAGACTGGCATTGATTTCACTGAAACTTTTAGTCCTGTTGTCAGACCGACCACTGTTCGTCTTATTTTATTTGTTGCTATTTCCTTGGGATGGCCTGTTAGACAGCTTGATGTGAAAAATGCCTTTTTGCATGGTTATTTAACTGAAGAGGTATATATGCGTCAACCACAGGGCTTTATTCATCCATCTTTTCCTAATCATGTGTGTCGTTTACGTAAAGCTCTTTATGGTCTGAAACAGGCACCATGAGCCTGGTTTCATTGGTTCAGTGGGTTTTTGTTAAGTCGGGGTTTCACATTTAGCGGTCTGCCTCATATTTAACAGTCAATCCTATTCAGCATGATCGGAGCAAGCACATTAAAATAGATTACCATTTTGTTCGCGAACGAGTAGCTCATGGGGATCTCGTTGTGAAGTACATTGCCACCCAATTGCAATTGGCCGACATTTTTACCAAAAATTTATCCAGTCAACGTTTTGAGTTTTTACGGTCTAATCTGCGCGTTGTTTCCCCTGCACAGATTGAGGGGGCATAATAATGTAATTATATAAGGATTACTATGTAATATCCAAAACTCAGTTTAGTATAAATAGAACCTCAAGGCACCCAATAGGGTAAGCCATTATTTCCCAAAAGTTATTGTTTTGTATAAAAGCTACCATACGAAAAGCTATCGCACTACTCCATAAATTATTATCTCACTGTTTATTCCTCTTCTCTTCTTTAGTACGTACATATCTAGTCATGAACTTTTCTAATTTAGTTTCCACCTTCCATATTACTTCCTCCATAACTTAAAAACCTTCTCATTTCAAAAGTAGGTAGATTAAAAATAGTGAAAGAGGATATGAATTATTGAGGGTATGATGAGAACATAGTGGAATAATGTGATGGAATGTAGGATAAATCCAAAAAAAGTAGTTGTAATAGTGTATTATTTTTAGAATTATTGAGGGTATGATGAGAAGATTTAGAAATGAGAAGATTTTTTTGTTACGGACGAAAAAGGAAAGTAGGAAGATTTTTAAGTGGTGCATTACAAATTTCTTCTTGTACGAACACAGAGAGTATCTAGATTAAAGAAGTTGATATATTTTAAAGGTATGCATGGTATATACATTTTCTTTTCATACGTATATGATAGAAGTTTTATTTAAAACTTAAAATAATTTTCAGGTTTGAATACTAAAAGTAGATAATAAATATTGATGCTAATACTGCAGTAGATGATGATTTCTTGAATAGTTTTGAGCAGATTCGTGCTGATAATGTGTTGTGAAATGAAGGAGATGAAGAACAGATTTAAGAGATAGATATAATATTAATAACCTCTAAATAACTTCTTAATATCTGAAAGTTTCTGATTGAAATTACAAGGCTTCATCAAGCTCCTATTTATAGTGTTTGAGCTTGATGATTAGTCACCTAAATGATGGGTCTACAGATTTGGTGTCAATAACAAATTCAGCCACCTGTTCTAACTAGGTTACAAGGATCGTTACAATGATGATGAATAGCTTGATGTCCTAATGACAAGGATGAACAAATTCACACATGTCTTTCTCAGGAATTTACAATAGAAATATCATTTATATCAATACTTGAGCTACAAATACAACAACATCTGAGCCATATTCTAGAGAATATGCGAGCTACAATTCCTACAAATAATCAGAATAATAATAAATTGTCCTCCAGTTCATCCTACTATAATTGCTACAACATACAAAAAAACGTGATACATAAGAATTGAAATGAAAAAACTAAAGAACAGCCAATTGAATGTAACCCCCTGTTTTCCCCTTTCTCAAAGTGGCAAGACAAGGCGCTATTTGGCCGCAAGAGATTTGTTACGTGGTCGCATGCCCAACTTAACACGTAGAAACGATATCTTACGTTATTTACTTATTTTATACTGCAATCGTTCTTTGTCATGACCTCGAACCGAACCAGCAGCCGGCCTAGGCCGGAGCCACCCGCTCGGAGCGGCGGTCGCCGATCATTCTGATGGCTCTGGTGGCGGCGGCGCCAACGGAAACCACCGCAGTGAGGAGTTGCTTGAACACTCTGATCTTCACGTCCCCTCTTCTCGCCCTCCTCTGCTCTGGAGCTGCAGCTGTTCGGAAATCCATATGATCAATTCAAGCTGTGAATGTTCTGATGAATCCAAGTACGAGGTACAGCTACTCAGCTAGTATCTGTGTTATTTATAACGTTGAAAAAGCAGAGGATCGGAGCCGGAATAAATTAAAAAAGGGCGAGTTTGGCAGTTCCTACCTTGGCCCACACGGCTTTCAAGTTATTACTGCCTCGAGTTACTACCGTCCTCACTCTCCTTCCACTCCCCTTTCTCACCTTCTAAATCAGTAAATTACTTGTTTTGTTTCCTTGCTTATTTTACCCTACACATTGATGGGCTGATTGCCAGTTGAGTTTTCACATTTTCAAAGGTCAAAAGACCCTTCCACGTGTATTGAAAATGCAATCCCCCTTTCCTCACTGGCCACAAAAAAAAACCTCAATTTAATTTCCTAGCCAACAACATCCAAATCAACCTTTTAATTTGTCTGCTCCAAAGTCCAAACTTGTTGCAACATCCGTCCCAAGTCCAAACTTGTTGCAACATCCGTCCCACAGTTATTTTCAAATTTTCCTTCCCAGTCCCTAACAAAATTATCTTTTATTCCTCTTTTAAGAAAGAATTTATTGTTCATAACATTTCTGATATATTCTTACACATTTCTCTTTCATTATTATAATTCTCTATCAAATAATACACACTATCTTAATTAGGGGTAGAGCCAGGGCAGTGAAAGGGGTACAAAGAATATTTTTGGAAAAAAATTAAAACACAGAATTTTTTACACTAAACATTTAAACATTTTTAAAATTTAGGGTGGGCCGGGGTGAAGGTTGGCCCCTAATCTTAATATTCGTGCATTTCAACGCCGCATTTTTTTTATATTTCGTATTGTTCTTGAGGTGAGCAGAGTTGTAATGCGTAGAGAGTAAAGAAACTGAAATTGGTTATATTTATATATTCACATCTGAGAATTGAAGCTAAGTTACAAATATAAAGGAGTACGTAAGGAGTAACAGGAACTTATCACATGCTGAGTTAGTTCACCAGCATGCCTTACGTAAATGTGTATATATATGGCTAAGGCCATAACATATAATTCAAGCTTCCTAATCATCACTTCCTGCGTAATTTACTTCCCAGCCTTAATCTCTTTATGGTATCAGAGCCGCAATTGTGTTGATTGCTGCCATCAATCTAAAATCAGTCCTCATCATTCACCCTTCTCCCATGGCTTCTCCACCAAATAACTCATCTCAATCCACCACATCGATTCCCACTGAAAAATCACCCACATCACAACTAATATCTTTAAATGCATCCTCTCAAATCCCCATTAAACTCTCCAATGATGGAAGTAATTACTCATCATGGAAGTCACAACTCACCAATCTTCTCTTTGGCTATGATTTGCTAGGCTATATTGACGGATCAACACCACGTCCTGATGATAAAGACCCGTCATTCAATCTTTGGACCCGTCAAGACCGCCTCGTTCTTCTAGCTCTCCAGTCCACAGTTTCAAATTCTGTTGGTCCCATTATCAACAGTTGCAAAACATCCGCTGAAGCTTGGGAGAAACTTGAAACGAGCTTTGCTAACGCATCTATTACTCGCATGCTATCTCTTCATAACAGTCTCGCCACTACCAAAAAGGCTGGCAAATCTGTCACCGAATACATGGCCATCATGGAAGGCTTAGTAGACGATCTTGCTACTATCGGTCATCCCGTAACCCCCGGCCAAGTCATGTCTTATGTTCTCAACGGCTTTGGGAATGAGTACAAAGAAACTATTTCTGCCCTACGTATCCAACAAACACCTCTCACTCTCTCAACACTACGCCATCACCTTCAACAAGCTGAGATCCTTGCCGGCGATAATCTTGACACCCCTGTGTCAGTTCAATATACTCAAAGACGTTCTCACAACAACAATCGTGGCAGAGGCAGTCGGGGACGTGGCCGTCATTCCGCCCCCACCTTCAATCCCCATCAACATGGTTTTGGATCCTCTCAATCAAACAATAGCCACTCCCGTTCTTCTATTATTTGTCAATTATGTGACAAACCAGGTCATACGGCAAAGACTTGCTATAACCGTAACACTCTCTCAGTGAATATGGCAGATCAGACACCTCATACTGAGGCTAATGCTGGATGGCTTTTGGATACTGGTGCAACACACCATGTAACTTCAGATCTCAATAACCTTGCAATTCATTCTGACTATGCCGGGAACGATTCTATTGTGATGGGAGATGGTAATCGTATTTCTATATCTCATACAGGCTCCACCGGTCTTGTTTCTCGTAATTCTAAATTTACACTCAATAACGTTTTGCATGCACCTCATATCCATCGAAATCTTATTTCTGTTAATCAATTCTGTAAACAAAATCATACTTCTATTGAGTTCTCACCTGATTCTTTTGTTGTGAAGGATCTCATGACAGGGGCATCCTTGGTCCGCGGCCAGAGCAAAAATAATCTCTATATCTGGCCGGACCACACAACCCCATCTGTGGCTCATGCAACTTCTCATTTATGGCATCAACGTCTCGGCCACCCTGGTCACTCTACCCTTCGTCGTGTACTCTCCTCAAATAAAGTGCCGTTCAGTTCTTCATCATCTCCGTGTCAGCCATGTCTCCAGGCCAAAAGTCATAAATTACCCTTTCATATGTCAACAATAAAATGTACTAGTCCGTTTCAATTTATTTTCTCTGATGTATGGGGTCCCGCTCCTATTTCCGCTATTAATAACATTAGATTTTACGTTATTTTTGTGGATTATCATACTAAATACTCTTGGTTATTTCCCCTAAAGCATAAATCTGATGTATACTCTACTTTTAATCACTTTCGGGCACTAGTAGAAAATCATTTCCATACAAAAATAAAAACACTATATACCGATGGCGGCGGAGAATACAAGTCCCTTACCCCTCTCTTGTCTCAACATGGCATCCAACATCTAATATCCCCACCATATACTCCCGAACACATTGGTTCAGCTGAACGTAAACACCGCCATGTGGTTGAAACTGCCCTCACCCTACTCTTCGAGGCAAATGTTCCACTTTATTATTGGCCCTATGCCTTTCAACATGCCACATATTTAATTAACCGCATGCCAACCCCCATTCTCAATCATGATACCCCATACCATAAATTATTTGGAGATACCCCTGACTATAAATCCTTAAGAGTATTTGGGTGCCTCTGTTATCCATGGCTTCGGCCCTACACCAAACACAAACTCCAGCCCCGTTCTGAACCGTGTATATATCTTGGGTTCTCCCTCACTCACCATGCTCATCACTGTCTTAACCAAAAAACCCGTCAAATCTTTACCTCACGCCATGTAGTTTTCTTTGAACACGTCTTCCCCTATAAACACACCAATTCCCTTCCCTCCACTCACACCTATAATACTGCACTAAAATTATTTATACCTCCAGAATCCCAACCCCCAACTTTATCCCCTACATCTACCTCTCTTCCCACACACCCCATACCACTCCCATACAAATCTCCTACATGCACCCCTACGTCCCAAATCTTTTCCCACCCACCAACCAATATACCCATTATCCATTTACCACACTCCCCAAATCCACCCCTCACTGCATCATCTACCACATCCTCACGTGAACAGAACCCAAGTCAAACCCCATCCGATCCACCCACCCCACATAACTCTCCAATTAATTCTGCCACCCACCCCACCACTCATAATTCCCATATTAATTCCTCTCCTTCTCCAACCGACACAAACCGTGAGCTACAATCCGCACCTCCACCGCCATCACGCCCCATCACCCGTTCTCAACATAATATCTTTAAACCCAATCCTAAATATATCCTTCATGCCATCTCTACTCAATTACCTGTTGCTCCTACTTCTTACAAAAAGGCACTCTCCAGTCCGGAATGGCATAAAGCCATGATGGACGAGTTTCAAGCCCTTCACAAAAATCAAACATGGTCTCTTGTCCCTCCCTCCTCCTCGCAAAATGTTATTGGGTGTAAATGGGTGTTTCGAGTCAAACAAAATCCGGATGGTTCCTTAGCACGATATAAAGCAAGGCTCGTTGCCAAAGGTTTTCACCAGCGTCCCGGGATAGATTTCACGGACACCTTCAGTCCGGTTGTCAAACCGGCCACCGTCCGCGTTGTCCTTACTATTGCCGTAACTCATGGTTGGGCCATTCGCCAACTCGATGTTAATAATGCTTTTTTGCAGGGCACCTTATCTGAGAAGGTTTATATGCAACAACCTCCGGGCTTTATTGATAAACAATTTCCGGATCATGTCTGCCTCCTTCATAAGGCTCTTTATGGATTACGCCAGGCACCTCGTGCTTGGTATTATGAGTTGCGGTCATTTTTACTTCATTATGGATTTATTAATAGCAAAAGTGACACTTCACTCTTCATCTACTCTACTGGAAGCACTCTCATGTTTCTATTAGTCTACGTTGATGATATTATTCTTACCGGCAATAATTCCAAGGTGTTGCTATCATGTATTTCTTCTTTAGCCCGCCGGTTTAGTTTGAAGGATCTTGGTTCTCTCTCCTATTTTTTGGGTTTAGAAGCTACGTGGACTTCACAGGGACTATTCCTTACTCAACAAAAATATATTCGTGACTTACTAGCAAGAACTGCCATGAATTCTGCATCTTCTACTCCCACACCTATATCTCCCAGTGAGCCCCTCTCCCTCTCTGATGGGTCTCCTCCACATGATCCCACTGAGTATCGTAGTGTTTTGGGTGCACTTCAATATTTATCCTTTACTCGGCCGGATATTAATTTTGTGGTCAACAAACTTTCACAATATATGCATTCTCCTACTACCAAACATTGGCAAGTGGTAAAACGCATTTTGCGCTATCTTCAAGGAACGTCTACTTTTGGTCTATTCATTTCAGCTCGCACACCTCTTTCCCTACATGCTTTTGCTGATGCTGATTGGGCTGGTGATCTTGACTCCCGCCGCTCTACCTCTGCTTATGTGGTTTTTATTGGTTCTAACCCAATCAGCTGGAGCTCAAAAAAACAAAGCACGGTTGCCCGCTCCTCAACTGAAGCTGAATATCGTGCCATTGCCTCTGCCTCTGCTGAAATTGCATGGTTACGTAATCTTCTTGATGAACTTCATTTTTCACTCCGCGCAGCTCCCACAGTTTTTTGTGATAACGTCAGTGCTACGTATGTTTGTGCTAACCCAGTTTTTCACTCTCGCATGAAACATGTTGCTATTGATTTTCATTTTGTCCGGGAACAAATCCGCAATGGCCTACTTCGCGTCACCCATGTTCACACAAAGGATCAATTAGCAGATTCGTTGACTAAGCCTTTGTCTCGTCATCTCTTTCAAATACACCGTTCCAAGCTCGGGGTCCTTCCACGACCGCCTCACTTGAGGGGGCATGATAAAGTATAATTTAATAATATACGTAGCTAGTGTTTATCCTTTTATTTTATTGTATTTATCAACTCTAACTACTTGTATTTTGTAGCCTAGCTTTTAGGATCCTGGAACTTATCACATGCTGAGTTAGTTCACCAGCATGCCTTACGTAAATGTGTATATATATGGCTAAGGCCATAACATATAATTCAAGCTTCCTAATCATCACTTCTTGCGTAATTTACTTCCCAGCCTTAATCTCTTTAATAATGGATGCCAAGCAAGTGTGTACACGACCGAATTATTGTACAGTAATATTTGTTAATCCTAAACATGTAGTAT
Source organism: Cuscuta epithymum (assembly GCA_945859915.1). NCBI lineage: Eukaryota > Viridiplantae > Streptophyta > Magnoliopsida > Solanales > Convolvulaceae > Cuscuta > Cuscuta epithymum. The sequence goes on along the minus strand of CAMAPF010000150.1, from coordinate 594,169 downwards.
ATGAATTAAAATTAAAATTTATTATCACAGCTAATTCATTCTGATGATTTTTTAAATGAGTTTATTGAATTGTGTGTGTAAATTGCTTAAATTAGTTTTATAATACTATACGTCTATACTAAAATAAACATATATTTAAGTATTGATTTAATATTTTAAAAATGGGGCTTGATTTGCACCCACCCTTGTAAAAAAAAATCAAATTAAATTTGTGACCTCATAACCACAAGATCGATTTCACGTTTGGAGGTTAAAATGGTGGATTACGGGAATATTATTCATCGATCAAGTGGCATAATTAATGTCTAGTTACACACATCGCAAGTGTTTTGGAATAATGGAATGAACTTATAAATTTTTTGTTCCTTGAAAATATTGTGTGACTATCAATATTTTTTTCGAAAGTTGTGTGTCTATCAATTTGTGCACGTGGTTTAATTATGTAACTAAAGAAAGAAATTTGTATTTTCATATCTAAAAATAGAAGACACAAATCTATTTGATGATCCATAATTAGATAACTGGCTGAATTATAGACATTCCAATGAAACGTTTTGTGTTTTTATGTGTTGTCTAAATATTAAGATATCTTCATTTTTGTAGGTTTATTACTTAACTGTTGACCGACTATGACCAATTATGGGCTCGGCCCTTTTACTGTATTAGTTGTACATTAGTTTAGGGCTCATTAGCTTGTATAATTCTTCTATGCAAATACTTCATTAGATAGAATAATACGCAGAGGGAAAAATTGACCCTAATCTATTCCTTTGAATATTACACCTACGTTTGACATCACGTCCCCGTATTACCTTGGCTCCGGTGATCAACCGGGAAACCTTATCACTCACGTTATTTTCAAGGGGGCAACTATGTAGCTTGGTCCCGTGCATTTTTCTTGTCATTGAAGGCGCGCCGGAAACACGTCTTCGTCGACGGGACGCTGAAAAAGCCGGCAAAAGTGGCAAGAATTTCAGATTGGGACGTTAATATTTCAATGATAGTGTCGTGGATTTTGCGAAGCATGGAACCCCCTGTTGCGGCCTCTATACCGTTCCATGAAGAAGCCCGCAATTTGTGGGTGTATTTGGAGAAAAGATCCAGTGTGTCTAATGGACCTAGACTGCAGCAACTCAAAGCTTCGATTGTGGCCTGCAAACAGATCAAGGGGATGACAATTGATGCTTATTATATTACTTTAATGGGACTCTATGATGAATTATATCGATTTAAACCCCTGCCAACTTGCTCGTGCGGTCTTTGTACGTGCAACGTCATCGGGAAAATTGCTGCATAAAGGGAGGAAGAACGGATGAGCTATATGGTACTGTACGGTCAAATTTGTTGGCCCAAGACCCTCTGCCAGATGTTGACCAGGCACTCCACGCATTTACTCAGGAAGAGAACTCCAAGGCTATAGCGCGGGGAAAGAACTCTGTGGCGGAGGTTAGTGCCTTTACTCTCCGATCCAGGATGATCACACGGCCAAAGGACGAGGGGATAAGACTGACCGAGATAGAACTGATCGTCCGCGTCCTATTTGCTCTCACTGTAAGCAAAAAGGGCATGAGGTTGGACCGTGTTTCAAGCTACATGGATACTCGGACTGGTGGGAGGAGCGGCACCGTAATAAATCACAGCCACTAGGTCGTGGAGGGACTGCTCGGACTCATGCAGTGACGCCCACATTGCTGCCAGCAAGCGAGGGTTCATCTTCCTCGAATTCGGGAGCCAATGGTGTGGTTGGTTTAACTGCCGAGCAGGTGCAAGCACTCTTGAATTTAATTAATACCGATACTCGTTCATGTGACTGAATGTTGGGTAAGTATTCTTCCCTTGATTGGATAATTGACACTGGAGCATCACAACATGTTACAGGGGATATTAGTTGTTTGATTAACCCAGTTCGTATACCGGCGTGTTCGGTAGGATTGCCTGATGGCCGCTCTGTTGCTGCGGTCTTTACTGGCCATGTGGCGTTGTCTAAAGATTTAATTCTTGACCGTGTTCTCTTTGTCCCGGGCCTTAATTGTCATCTTATTTCAGTGTCACAATTGATTGATCAATCCAAATGTCTTGTCACTTTTACTAATAATCGTTGTGCTATACAAGACCTACACTCGAGGAACCTGATTGGAGCAGGTGAACGATGGGATGGGCTCTTTTATTTCAGAAGGATATCTGCTTTACATCACGTTCAGACATCAGCTCATCTTTCAGACTTTGAACTTTGGCATCGGCGTTTGGGTCATCCTTCTGATCGGGTCCTCAAATTACTACTTGGTATTATTTCTAGTCATTCTCAGAAACATTTGAATAATATTTGTGAGGTTTGTCCACAAGCAAAGCAAGTGCGTAACTCTTTTCCTATTAGTAATAATAAAGCAAGTAGGATACTTGAGCTTGTTCATTGTGATTTGTGGGGTCCGTATAAAACGCCCTCCACCTGTGATGCAGTTTATTTTCTTACTCTTGTGGATGATTATTCTCGTGTTTTGTGGGTCTATTTACTTCGTGACAAAACGGAGGTGCATCACTATTTTTCCTCATTTATTGTTATGGTTGAAAAGCAATTTGATGTGCCTGTTAAAGTTGTGCGCAGTGATAATGGGACCGAATTTAATTGCGTGATACCCTATTTTGACACCCGTGGCATTTTATTCCAAACCTCCTGTCAAAAATTCTTTGGCTATATTATTCCTCCTGTATAATACCTCTAACCCTTGCTATTAGTCAAGTATAGAACACCGTCATATACCGACTTGATAGTAGCATTTGATCTCTTAACTCCTTGATGAAATCAATTGAGATTGATAACCTCAACACAACGGCTTCGGTTTAACCAACAAAATTAATCACTCTTAAGTTTATTAACCACGACCGTGCATTAATAAACCGAAGTTACTTACTTGTGAAACCATCAACGATTAACCATCGGTTCGTTGATCATTTGTAGTAATAATTAATATATGAAACAAAACTAGTTGATCCTTTAAGTAATGTTCAAAATATTAATATGAAATATGAATAGGAATTAACTAATACTCAAGGAAGAATATTAAAGAAGATGAATCCTACTATAGTTAATATCAAGATGTTAACTAATTGTCATCTTAGTAACACTCTCCAATATTAACATAGAGGAAGAAATAACTATTACTATAACTAATGTCAAGATGTTAACTAATTGTCATCTTAGTAACACTCCCCAACATTGATATAGAAATAGTATTTAAAGGAAGAATTAATATTCAAGGAAAGAAGTTAAGAAAATAACTCACAACTTTAATAATCAACAAGCTTCAAGAGAAACACCAAGAAATGGAAGTTTAGCTCCTCATTTGGAGACTAAACATGCTAGAAGAAATATAAAGAATTGCTATTCTAAACTGAGCTTAAGAGTATAAAGGAATTGGTATCTAATTGTGAATGGAAGGGGGTGTATTTATAGGCTTTTTGGGAGTGCAGTTCGGGTACCCGATCGAGTATATAAAGATACCCGATCGGGTATGTGTAAAAAGTGTAGTTTTGAGGCATACTCGATCGATTTCAGAGTGCAAATTAAAGGCATACCCGATCAGGTGTGTTGGTGTACCCGATCGGGTATGACAATTGATCATGGCCAAATCTTCCCCTGCACACCCTTTTGTCTCCTGATTGATCTGATTGAAAGTCCAGTTGGTACCCGATCGAGTATATGGTATACACGACCGGGTACAAGTCAAAAATCAGGATTTTGCATCCTTTTGTCTTGTACTCTTGCACCTTCCTTCACCAATGATCATTTGATTGATCTTGGACCTGTTTAAGCTCAGAATGATCCTAATCTAAATGAATTACAACTAAATTACAAACAAAACTATTACACCAAAAGTGTGTAATTTCCGAAATATTAAACAACCAAAACTAACTAAAAACGTAAACATACACACGGAAATTACACGTGTATCAACTCCCCCACACATAGTTCTTTACTCGGCCTCGAGTAAAGTAAAATGTTTCAAACAGTTTAAGATCTTCCCATGAGTTTCAAGAAAGAAAGATACTAAGATCACCAAGAAATAAAAATGAGTTTACAAAGAACATTCTTTCTTGGGTTTTATGATCTTCTATATATGCTCCATCTTCTTGTCTCTTTTTCTTCTTCTCTTCTTCCTCTTCTTCTCCTCTTTCTTCCAAGAGATCAAATGAGTTCCTACACACAACAAATATTTCTCTCATATCTCTCATTTTGCCTAGGAGCCTTTTCAGGTTTTCATCCTAGCATCTCTTTTTGTTTTTCCATCCTCCCTAACTCACTCATTTTTTTATAAGCCATTTTTGCTTAGATTTCCCATTTTTGGGTTTTCAACCTAACTAGCATTTCCTTTTTCTTTTATTTCTTTCTTTTTTTTGTTCACAAAGAGTAAAAGAAAATTCATGCATAGTGAAGGGTAGAAAAATAAAATTGCATACCATGAGGAGTCTCCCCCTTCTTAGTCCAAGCACTGTCCCTAGTGCCCACCGTCGCCGCCATAGTAGCCGCCTCCAAAGCCACCTCCAAAGCTTCCTCCAAAGCTCCCGTCGCCCATGTGGGCATCTCCGCCGTCCCCGCCATCATAACCTCCACCCCCGGAGCTAGATCCTCCAAAGTTACCCCATTGAGTGGGGTCATACCAAGAGGGGGGTGGGGGGGGCTGAGCCATGTAAGAGTACATAGGTCCATAGAACCTACGTTGATCTTCTTTATACCTTTGGTTGTCTTCGGCCCGTTGCTCCTCAAGTCTTTGAAATCCCGCCCTTTGTTCCTCCCGATATCTTCCAACTTCATTGGTAACTTTGTTGAAGCCTTCAAGTAGTTGTTGGAAGTAATCGGGTGGTGGGGGGGCTTGGTTCTGTTCGGGAATGTGGTGAGGTACAGCCTTGGGTTCTTGTTGCTCGGCTTGAGGTTCTTGGTCGGGTTGGTTTTCGGGGAGGTTTTGGGCTTGAGGTTCTTGTAGGTGTGGTGGGAGGAGGTGTGGGAACAAGTAATGGGGCACATCTATGTTGTAATGGAGTTTGGGGAGGTCTGGGTTAGGCAAGGGAAAATGTCTCACCGGTTTTGGGTGTATGAGCCAATTGTATACATGTCGGGGTTGATCTTCACCATATACCGTGTGAGAAAAAGTAGCACACCCCGAGTTGCCTAACCAAGTGATGTTCATTAAACAATAGTCGGGTATAGGAGAGTTGTCCGTATACCCAAACTTTGTTGCCAAGTGCATAATCACCCCACCCAACACAATTGGGCCTTTAGCAAAGGTTTCTTTCTTGAGGTGTGCCCACATCAAATTACAAAGATTAAAATTCACAGTGCGATGGAATAAAACCATGGTCATTAAACACACGTCCCTCATCCGAGTGTGATGGTTGTTTGGGCGCCCAAGTATACAATTAGCCAAAAACTTTAAGAATATCCTTAGAATGAGATGATGAACATGGCTTTTGTATAGTTGGGAGGAGCTAAAGTTCACCTCTCTGGTCATTTTGGTCCAAAGGCATGACCCATTACGGTGTTGTCCAAAATCTCTCTCTCGTAGGGGACGGGGATGCCAAAATGTTCGGCAAACTCAAGTTTCGTTATTGAATATTCTTGGTTTAGCAAACGAAACGAGAGTGTATCATCCCTAAGATCATCCTCGTTGCTCTCAAAACTAGCCGAACTTATGAACTCATAGATAATTTTTTCATTTGAGTTGTATTTCATATTGAAAATATGGTCCATATGCAACTCATGAAAAAATTTTCCAGTGCTCTTAAGAATGCCTAAATCACGAAGAGCTTTATGGCAAAGAAAACGGGATGGTTTGACTTGCCTTGAAATTGTGGCGAGGATTCGAGCCCGTTGTTCGGTATCGGTGAAGTAAAAGTCCTCGTAGCCCGGGATGGGTGCCATGGCGTTTGAGCTCTCTCCCCTACTCTTTCTTGGAGCCATTTTTGGTGTTTTTGAGCTTTGAAAATCTCAAATTCGAACGGGGTGGGGTTTGCGGATTTTTTTGGATTCGTGGGTATAGATATGTAGAGGAGAGTGAGGTGAGTATTTTGGTGGTGGAATGGGATGATTTGGTGAAGGAATGATGGAGATATGGTAGAGAGAAGAAGTAAAAATGGAGTTGGGAGGGAGAGGGGTTCGAAATTTGGGATGATTTTTGGAGAAGATGAAGTGGTTTGGGTTTTTTTTGGGGTTAAATCGCAGGTATACCCGATCGGGTACCCTACTATACCCGATCGGCTATGTGTATTTTGTCTCGTTTTGAGCCAGGTACTCGATCGGGTCTAGGAGGCAGGGGCATTGGGTGTGGTTTTTTTCCAATAAAACCCGACCGAGTATAGAAGTGTACTCGATCGGGTCTCGAAGGCAGGGGGATTTTATGTCCGTTTTTCTAGCCATACCCGACCGAGTATGGGATAATACCCGATCGGGTATGCTTCCTTTTGCACTTTGTGAGCCTGGTACTCGACCGGGTCTTGGAGGTAGGCTGTTGCCCCCTTAATTTTTCTGAAAATACCCGACCGAGTACGGAATTATACCCGATCGGGTATGCCTGGTTTTTGTAAAAACTTGCTGATTCGGTCGAGTATTGAACTCGGTTTCTCTTTTTAACCTGTACTCGACCGGGTATGGAATTGTACCCGGTCGAGTATGTCTCCAGCTACGGAATTTTTTTTCTTTTTAACGGCCTTCTCCTATATAACTCCATGGCGGCTACTACGGCAGAACTAAAATGGGTTAAAGGCCTTCTCCTCAGTCTTGGTATTTCTCATTCGACCTCTATGTCCTTGTTTTGCGACAGTCAATCCGCTCTCCATATCGCTCACAATCCCGTCTTTCATGAGCGTACGAAGCACATCGAGGTTGACTGTCACTATATTCGCGATGCCATTCAAGAAGAATTGCTAGTTGCCCGTCACGTTCCCACTACCGAGCAGCTAGCGGACATCTTCACTAAAGCATTGGGCAAACGGCAGTTTCTCTATCTCCTTGGCAAATTGGGCATTTTTGAACTCCATGCTCCAACTTGAGGGGGGGTGTTGACCGACTATGACCAATTATGGGCTCGGCCCTTTTACTGTAATTATTGTACATTAGTTTAGGGCTCATTAGCTTGTATAATTCTTCTGTATAAATACTTCATTAGATAGAATAATACGCAGAGGGAAAAATTGACCCTAATCTATTCCTTTGAATATTACACCTACGTTTGACACTAACCTTCAGTTTTTAAGAAACTGTTCATTCTATTTTTTACCACCAATTGAGCAGTCTAGTTGTTAAGATCCGAGTTTTCATCCTAAAAGGTCAAGTTTCCGATATGGGATTTCAACACCCCTCTTCAGACCAGACACTTCGTCTGAATCATGCCGTCATTCATTTTTTTCATCGATTCGTTATTGTCATTTTGATAATCATGTCATCATTTTAAAAGGGAGCACACACCATGGATCAATTTGGTTCTGATACCATGTTAAGACTCAGGGTTCCATCCTAAAAGGACAATTTGATAGCAGAACTAATCCAGATCTTAATATAACATTTAATTCCTTCTCAAGTTTCCGATGTGGGATTTCAACACTAGTTTTTATCCAAACAAAAAGATCAAAAAAAGTATTCTCAGAAAAAAATAGACCAAAAAAAGTGACATGGGAAGAAATAGATCAGAAGGATAATCATATCCCAATAAAAGTCTTTCGAGTAATATTTGCCAGGCATGAAAATACAAACCTCGAAGATCGAGTTATGAATTATTTACTAGTATCACTTATGTGGAACAAGAATTATTGAACACAAAATTTATCCTCTTGTGCACATATATATTGAACAAGTAAATTTTCGGACATGGTTCGAGGCTAGCCATTGGTGTCTCGATTAAGATTTGTAATTAACCTAAATGGTTGACATTAGTGAATAGTGATCAAGAATGGATTATAATCAAGACCAATAATTAGAACCCGTTCCCGTTCTATAAATTTGATACTGGCATGTCAATTTTGGCACAAGTTGTTACCAAGGACGGATCCAGAATTTCGAGTTAAGGGGGCGAAATTTTTTCATTAGTGTAGGAGGTGAAAATTTTTTCCTCTCCGGCATAGGTAGAGCCACCATCGGTTGTTGAGTCATCCATAAATTCTTGTGAGGGTGTGATGCTCATTTCTTGAGTTCTACGTGCGGCCTTCAACCAATCGTGGTAGTATATAAGCGTCTCAAGAGACTCCGCGCTCAATCTCGATCTAGATGCCGTTAGGACATTGCCGGCCAAACTAAATTCTTGTTCCACAGCAACTGTTGAAACCGGCATTGATAGTACTTGCTTAGCCATCCGTGCTAAAATCGGGAACGTTTTTTCTTTTGACTTCCACCACTTTAGAACGTCAAAGTCATCATTTTCTTCAAAATCAACTTCATATGTTAAAGTAATCTCATTCAATGCGCTTTGTTCAGTAACGTGAGTTGTTTTAGTTTTTCTCATAAGATTGCCAAATGCATATTTAAAAATCGATTTTCCTTTAGATGAAGATGTTCGTGTCGGGGGAGGGGGGGCGTTGCTATATTGTGCACGAAACTCATTAAATAAGGCATAAAATAAAGCACTAACCTCGTTGTATTCCGTTTTCGGATCTATGGGGTTATCGTCATACATTGGAAATTCACCAAAAAAGCAAGATAATAGAAGTTGAAACAATCTTCCAAATTAGCTAGTCTAAAACGAGGATCGAGAATAAATGCAATACCATAAATATGCGGTGTCACGCCCCAGACCGCAATCCAAGCGCGTGTACAACCGCCGTATAACTAAGTGACGTCACCCACGAGTCAACCTCACTTAATTACACAAGGCGTTCGAGAAAACAATTCATCCATACTCAGTAGTAAACATACATAACAACATCACATTTAGACCAATGAATAGCGGAAATATTCAACGGTAAGTCATGAGCCACCGGCCAATAACATGGGCGTGCAAGCCCCAAAAATAGTTTATAGTAAAATAAACATCCATGATCGAGCAAGTGTGCGGTAGTTTGAAAGAAAATAAGGAAGCACGAACCACGTCTTCCTGATTTGATACCACCCTTGAGAAGGTGCAAGTAGCAAGCCCTAGCTTCAACCTGAAAATGGTGGGGGGCCCCGAAGGGGTCAGTACAAGTACCGAGCGAGTAGCAGGCTAAATATAGAATAACTAGCGTTTCAAGTATAAGACCCAATCATAGGGTGATACATATACGTATAGTCTTTTCCCCAAGTTCGAAATACATATTAGTATACATACACTTCGAAATACCCGACCCGTAGGTCATTGTTTATTTGGGAAAATAATAGTAGCCAATATCCTTGACTTAAATCCCAACCCACCCATACGCCTATGAGTGTATAGAACTCCTCCTTGTTCAAGTAAATTATCATAAGGACACCGCCCGATCCTAGATCATTAAATGTAATCTATGAGTTTTGAGGATACACACCCGATCCTTGGGTACTCCACCCTATAACCGAGTTTTGAGGATAACCGCCCGATCCTTGGGTGCTCCACCCTATATAACTGAGTTTTGAGGATAACCGCCCGATCCTTGGGTACTCCACCCTATATAACCGAGTTTTGAGGATAACCGCCCGATCCTTGGGTACTCCACCCGACCTATGACTTACCACATATCACACTAGATAGGGTCTATATCATATTTAGTCATTCATAACTAATTCAATACATAAAACTTATGTATCACATTCCATGCAAAGCCATGCAATTATGTAAATGTATAATTAATTAATACCAATCGATATTAATTAATCCATTATCCATCGGTCAACGTTGTGGTTGACCGCCATCTCAAATCTTACACTTATTAACTAAATCATCATAAAATTAAATTAATAATACTCATTTGTGCTTCTTTTACACTTCAAGCTAATATGCATTTTATATAATTACTCATATCATATTTCATGTATAAACAATTAATTCTTTTCATACAACTTAATAATGTTGGCTAATCACATGTTTAAATATCTTTTAAACATCATTATGAACACATATAACATTTATTTAGGTAATCTCATAATTAACCCAAAAGTTATAAGATATTAAGCCGTCCACTCACCTTGAACTAGCGTATGAAGTTCTACCCTTCTTGGTTGAACTCCGGTGAAACTCCGGCGACTTTTGGTCAACTCCGGCGACAACTCCGGCGACTTTTCCAACTTTGTGAAATCACTTGAAATACCTTTCACAAGTTCCTAACAAGGTTTTATAATCATAAAACCCATATTAATACAAATAACCTCAAAACGATTATTTTCCGGTGAACCGGTCGTTTTGGCTTCTAAGTCCGTTTTTGGACGTAGAACCATCTTTCAACCCATAAATCCATACTTATAACATGTGGAACCACACTAAGTGTCCTTCATGTGATAAATATCCTATATTGTCAAGGAAAAATAGAGGAAAAGTTATAATAAGGTCATTACCTTAATTATTCACACTTTTCCCAACTTTTTCTCTCTTTAATCTTCCTTTTTGGACCAATCTTTCTTGAGTTCGTGCTGCAACAATGGAGGTGGTTTTGAGAGCTTTTCCTCTTCCTTTCTTGAGGTCTTGGTCGAGCTTGATGATAGGGATGAGGGAGGGTACACACTTTTGTCTCAAATGACAAATAAGTGTGGGATGGGAGCCCACCTTTGTCCTTAGATGCTTCTCAACTCAAACTCATACCACCCCCCATTCCCCTCTTTCATTTCAGCCGTCCAAGACAGGGTCTTGAGTGAATAATTTCGTGGGTTGGCCCCCACACATGTGGGAGGTCATCCCTTTAAGTCCCGAAGTGTACAATCGGCCCCGAAAGTTGTATTTTTCGGACTGTTTTAAATATATTTCATTTTATCGGGTCAAATAAAATATATTATGTGTTCTTAATCACTATGACCCTTATAATGAATGTACATTCCCCAACTTTAATTTATAAGCCTCCGAAATTCGGTTCGGGCTGTTATCTGTTAAATCACCAGTACCGGTAATTTGGGCTTCTCTTGACCAATCGGTCAACTCTGGGCCTTTCCATAGCCCAAATGAAATATCCACCACTATATAAATATTATCTTGACCAAGATGAGTAAAATATGTGGTCTCGGAAATGTTGGGTGGTCCCCGCTCCCGATGTGGGTCCCACGTGCAATTTACTATTCACGCGAAAGAAATATAAAAATTTACAACTTCGTAAATTCATAAATTATTCCATAAGGTTTATTACATCATTTACGTAAAAGTAAATACATTTGGGGACGGTGTTACATGCGGAATATGTGCATAATATTTTAAAAACTTTTCCTTCATATAATCACAAAAATAGCTCACGAAAACGGCATTCTCAAATTCTTTAAAAGCACCGGCGAGATTAACAGCTTCACGAATAAATTGGTTTGCGGTAGGTTTATAAACATGACTAAAAGTTTCAGTTGCATTAAAAAAATATCAAAACATTACAAATTTTCTCGCAAGTGTCGATCTCAACCGAGTTTATAATATAGTTATTATGTTGTTTTAAAAAGCAGGAAAATGTTCTTTATATCTAAGAAAAACTTTAAGTAATTTATAAGTACTATTCCAACGAATACTCAAATCTTTAGGAAAAGCAACATATCTCACACCTCTTTCAGTCAAATAAGTTTGTCATTTTAATCTAAGTTGACCATTACCCCAAATACGTGTAATCCCCCCTTGACTACCTCCATAAGCATCTCCTAACGCTTTTAGACCGTCTTGCACACATAAATTTATAACATGGCATGCACAGCGTTGATGAAAAAATATACCCATCAAAGTATTGGCACCACACAATTCACGCAATCTTGGTATAGCAGCAGTATTATTAGTAGCATTATCGAAACCAATAGCAAACACCTTATCAATCAAATTATACTCAATTAAAATACGCTCAATCAAAATATAAATATGTTCAGCGGTGTGACGATCATTAAATTCACGAAAAGCAAGAACACGTTTATGCATATTCCAATCCTCATCAATATAATGTGCAGTCAGACCCAAATAATATAAATGATGAAAATCATCCTCCCATATGTCAGAACAAATAGTAACACGCCCATCAAAGTTTGCAAAAAAATTTTGTAACCTTGCCTTTTCCGCTTTATAAAGCCTTATAATTTCTTTCTTAACAGTTTTGTGACTATAACTTCTAAATTGAGGATTTAAACTACCTTGTGCATAATCTCTTAAAGCAAGACTTTCAGAAAACATATAAGGCAAATTTTCTTCAAAAATTAAGTTAGTCATACCAGTCAAATTTTGTGCATCATTGTATGAGAAAATACCAAAAGGTTGAGAATTCGCAAACCTCGATATTTGAGTTTGCTTCCCTGTTACTCCACGGGGTGCTTTGCCTTAAGATGCCATGCGGCGGATCCGTATCTGCCGGAGGTCCCCAAGCTATAATCGTTGTTGCACCACTTGCAAGTTGCGGGGCCAATAGCCGGTTTGTGTGTCCTTCCACTTATCAAAATTATTTTTCATTAATTCAGATTTACTTTTTTCATTACCGGTGGCAGTTTGGGATGAGGCAGGCTCGTCGGCGTCATGGCTGTCGGCACCCTCCTCCTCGGCCGTCTCCGGTTCCATTTCCTCCGCATCTTCATCCTCAAGCTCCTCTTCGTCAATGGTCGTCGGGATTTGTTGTTGTTGTAGAAAGCGGTTATTATGTCGGGCCAATTCTTGTTGTAGTTGTTCTTCGGACATCGCATCTCCATCTCTCCTTTGGTAACCCGTTTCGGAATCATCTCGGCTTTGAGATGAAGAGCCGGCAAGTTCTTTACCTTTGCGGGATTTCTTCCTCCCAATCTCGTTCCTTCGATTGCGTTCGAGGTTACCCAAATCAACCGAATATCTACCACCTTCCATCTTAAAAATGTAACAAATATTAATTTGCAACAAATATAATAGTGAATACAAAAGTAATGCAACTAATTAAAACTATTTTAATTAATACTTCAAACTAATTTAGTGCAAACTAGAATTAAAGTGTGACTCTAAAATTAAAATTAAAATTCGAACCCGTTTCAATAGTATTTTTTAATAAATACTTAAAACTAACAAGTGTGACTTTAACTAAAATGTGAGTAATTAAATTATAGCAACTTTTCAAGTACTTTTTGAAGTAGAGTTGTTTTAGCAATTAATGGGAATACTAATTAACTAATTAAATAGTATAATGAAAAATGTAACAAGAATACTAATTAACTAGTATAATGAAAAATGTAACAAGAATACTAATTAACTAGTTAACTAGTATAATGAAAAATGTAACAATTAGTGGGAATACTAATTAACTAATCAAGTAATGTTAATAAAAAATGTAAGTAATAAGACAAATGTATGAATGTGTTATGTGTATAGTAATTAATGGGAGTAAATGAGTAATAGAATGATTTTAAATGATATTAATTAAAGTGTAACTAATATATAATATAATGTTTATAGCATATAATATATAAGTATACTACTATAAGATGAGTAATACACTTATATTTTATACTTTAATATACAAACTATATATTAAGTAGATGTAGAATGTATGTATTAAGTGGATATAAGTAGATAATTAATATATAAGTAGATATAATAACTGTATAAGAATTAAATATTAGAGTATAATGGAGAATCGGAGATTGGAGAATATATAAGAAAATAATATATATGAAATATAAGTAGAGAAGTAGATATTATTATGTATTAAGTATATACTAATAGTTTATAAAGTATATTTAATACTTTAATATATAAAGTATATATTAAGTAGATGTAGTATGTATGTATGTATTAAGTAGATATAAGTAGATAATAAGTAGAGATTAAGTAGATAACAAATATAAGTAATATAGTATATGTAATTACAAGTAGATAATTAATATATAAGTAGATATAATAATTGTATAAGTATTAAATAGTAAAATAAAATATAATGGAGAATAAGAGCATTTGAGAAGATGAATATGGAGATGAGTAGGGCTGGGACTTTGGAACCAAGAACTGGAGAACCAAACCGTTTCGAACCGTTATGACCCGGTTCGGTTCGGTTCCAACATTTATAAGTTATTTGTTAACGGTTTGGTTCCTTTTTTTATTAACTGTTCGGTTCTCGGTTCCTGAAAAAAATATGTACCAGGAACCGTTAAGGAACCGTTATATATAATAATTAGAATTATATATATTTCTTATGAGTATATATATTTTAATGTATTTTTACTAATTTATTTTTATATTACATTCATTATTTTAGTTTAGCTATTTAACTATTTAAAATTATTATTCACTTCAACCGGTTCTCTTACGCTTCTTAGGCCCCGCATTTGGTCCAAACTCCAGCGGGTCGGAACTCGGAAGGTCCAAACTATTTAAAATTATTATTCTCTTTAACTAGTTCAACATATTTATATTGTAATTTCAAACGTTGAATGCCGTTTTGACAAAAATTTAGTCGTGATTTGTAAGAATTTTTTCAAAGACTAGGAACCGTTAAATGAGAAGAACTGAACCGTTAAGAACGGTTCGGTTCCTTGTCGGTTCTACAAAAAACATCATAAGAACCGAACCGTTAATAAAATTTCATATTTTCAAACGGTTCCACATATTCTGCCAAGGAACCGAACCGGTCCCAGGCCTAGAGATGAGTAGAGAGTAGAGTAGGATTTAGAAAGAGTTGAAGAAGAGGTGTGAAAAAATGTTTAAAATTATGAGTATTTATCGGGTTTTTTTTAACCCCCACAACCCCCCCCCCCCCCACCACCAACCAAAAGCCTCGGACCCCCCTGGTACCCACCCAACAGCTATATAGCCGTTTGGGAAGTGGGTCAACAACCCAAAAGGGGTTTTAAAACGAAATGAAAAAAAATGTGACCGTTAGGCCTGGACCCGGGCCGCCAAAAACTAGCCCCGAGCCCGAACCCGCCATCCCACCGGTTCGGTGCCCGAACCAGACCCGGACCTGAGAACCGGGCCGGTTCCGGGCCCGCACAGTAGCGGGCCGGGCTGGTCCCGGGCCGGGCAGCCCGAACCGGGTCCATGACTACTTGTGAATCTCAATTACAATATAATGTACTCTTTAGTAGGGATGGACTGGGACGGGACGGGTCAACCCAACCCGATCTCAGCTCAGTCGCAGTATTGTTTAGGCCCAGCTTGGCCCGGTCGCGACCCGGTGGCTATAAGTGGGAGCTTCGCGATCATTTTTTAGGCCGAATCAAGCCAGAGGGGTGTTGGGCCCGATTGCACTAATTTTTTAAATTTATTGCCAAAACTCTATATACTGCGTACAACTTAATATACTCATTTAACACTTTCCTCTTTTTAAATAAATAGGTGGTACCGACCCGAGCCTAGCCCGAAGCCCCGAACCAATATGGATTGGGCCCAGCACAACCCAATACCAATACAAACCTAAGCCAAGATCAAGCCTAAAATCCTTAACCCCAAAGCTCGCCCAATTATACTATGGGTGGACTCGGGCCGGGCCAACCGGCCCGGAACCGGACCGGCCCGCTACTGTGCAGGCCCGGACCGGCCGGGTGACCCGGTTCTTAACCGGTTCGGGCCACCCGGCCCGGTGGTATAGCGGCCCGGGCCCGGTTCGGGCCTCCAACGGCCATATTTAAAAAAAAAAAATTAATTTGAAGGGGCTCCTAGCCGTTGGGAAGGCTCCCAAACGGCTCTATAGCCGTTGGGAGCATAGGAGTGGGGGTCTGGGGGGTTAGGGGGGTCGGGTGGGGGTGGGGTATAAAAAAAAATCTATTTAAACTCCTATTTTCTCTACATTTTTTACACCTCTTCTTCTACAACTCTTCCTACTCTCTAATTCTCTACTCTAAATCTCTCATATTCAATCATCTTCATTCTTCATCTTCTCCAAATTCTTTCTACATATGTATAATTTATATAATTATTATATCTACTTATATATTAATTATCTATTTATAAATATATACTTATACACATTCATATTATAATTCTTTACACATTATATATACTATATAAGTATATATACTATACACATTCATATTCACTTGATATTTAGTTATTATCCATACTATTGTTATTTACTTATATTTACATATTACATTTAGTTAATATATACTTATATATATATATATATTAAAGTATTAAGTATAAGTGTATTACTCATCTTATAGTAATATACTTATATATTATATACTATAAACATTATATTATATATTACTTATAATATATTTACACATTATATATGCTATATATATACTTATACACATTCATATTTATTTGATATTTAGTTTTTATACATACTATTGTTATTTACTTATATTTACATATTACATTTAGTTAATATATACTTATATATATATATATATATATATATATATATATATATATTAAAGTATTAAGTATAAGTGTATTACTCATCTTATAGTAATATACTTCTATATTATATACTATAAACATTATATTATATATTACTTATAATAGTAGTTAATTGTTAGACTTCTCATTTATCTATTAAATTATTTAATTGTTACATTTCTCTACATTTCTCTATAAAGAAAAAAATAGTTAAAGTAGTATATTTTTACATTTGTCATATTTCAATTAGTTAAAGTACTTAATTGTTTCATTTGTCATATTAAAATTAGTTATTTCATACATTGCTCATTAAAGTAAAAATAACTAGTTAAGTTTTACATTTGTCATAATAATATTAGTTAAACTACTTAATTGGTACATTTTTCATATTAATATTAGTTACTTGCTACATTTCTCATTAAAGTAAAAAAAGTAGTACATTTTTACATTTGTCATATTAATATTAGTTAAAGTATACATTTCTCATTAAGGTAAAAATAACTAGTAAATTTTTACATTTGTCATTTTAAAAACTACCTAAAGTAGTTAATTGTTAAATTTGTCATATTAATATTAGTTAAAATACCTAATTGTTACATTTCTCATATTAATATTAGTTAATTTGTACATTGCTCATTAAAGTAAAAAAAAAACTAGTTAATTTTTACATTTCTCATATTTATATTAGTCAAACTAGTTAATATTTAGTTAATTGATACATTTCTCATTAAAGTATTAATTAGAAGTAGTTCGATTTTTATACTCATATTTTAGTTCGAATTTGCAATAGTTTTCTTAGTCACATTTTATTATTACTATTGTACTCATATAAAATATTTGATATCATTTAATATTTGTTCAATTTTAAAGATGGAACGTGGTAGACATTCTGTAGATGTGGGTAATCTCCAACGCAACCGCAAGAGGGAGATTGCGTCGACTCGTCCTACTTCACGCAAAGGCAAAGGTAAAGCGCGGGCCGAGTCTTCTTTTCAAAGTCGAGATGACTTTGAAACGGATTACCAACGGAGAGATGATATGATGATGCCCGACGAGCATCTACAAAACCTATTGTCCTAAAACGATCCACGCTTTGCACAAGAACAACCCATCCCGACAACCATTGATGAAGAGGAGCTCGAGGATGACGATGCGGAGGAGGACGCGGGGGGCGACGGGACTCACGGCACCCCGGATGATGAGCAAGACTTGGAGGACGAGGGCGGTTCAACCCAAACTGGTAAGAAATCTAAATCTCCTGTTATTGAAAACAATTTTACAAAAAGGAAAGACAAAAATACCGAAAAATGGTACGCAAGTTGCAATCATTGCGGCAAAGAGTATAGCTTGGGAACTTATGGCGGATACGGGAGTCTCACAAGGCATCTTAAGTCCGCCCATCTTGTGGAGTATGCGAAAATAGACAAGGGCAAGGGGAAGCAAACACAAATATCAAGGTTTGCAAATTCTCAACCCTTTGGTAATTTCTCCTATGATGATAAAAAACATTTGACTGGTATGTCTCATTTAATTGTTGAAGAAAATTTACCCTATATTTTTTCCGAAAGTCTTGCTTTAAGAGATTATGCTCAAGGCACTTTAAATCCTCAATTTAGAAATTATAGTCGCAAAACGATTAAAAAAGAAGTTATAAGGCCATATAACTTCGAAAAAGAAAATTTACAAACATTTTTCGCAAACTTTAATGGACGTGTTAGTATTTGTAGCGATATATGGGAGGATACTTATCATCATTTATATTATTTGGGTCTTACTGCACATTATATTGATGATGATTGGAATATGCATAAACGTGTTCTTGCTTTTCGTGAATTCAATGATCGTCATACCGCTGATAATATTTATATTCTCATTGAGCGTATTTTAATTGAGTATAATTTGTTTGATAAGGTGTTTGCTGTAGGTTTTGATAATGCTAGTAATAATATTGCTGCTATACCTAGATTGCGTGAATTGTGTGGTGCTTCTACATTGATGGGTAGGTTTTTTCCTCAACGTTGTGCATGTCATATTCTAAATTTGTGTGTACAAGATGGATTAGCGGCATTAGGACATGCTTTGGAGGTAGTGAAGGGGGGAATTAAATTGATATGGGCTAACACTCCACTAAAAATGCAATGGCGGCAATATTTGAAGGAAAGACGTGTCAATTATTGTGCTTTTCATAAAGATTTGTCTATTCGTTGGAATAGTACTTATAACTTAATTCAAGTACTTATTAGATATAAAGATCATTTTCCTGCTTTTTTAAGGCAAACTTGTAACTATATTATAAACCCGGCTGACATCGACACTTGTGAAAAAATTGTTAATGTTTTGGTATATTTTAATAACGCAACTCAAACTTTTAGTCATGTTTATAAACCTACCGCAAACGAATTTTTTGTTGAAGCTGTTAATCTCGCCGGTGCATTTTTAGAATTTTTCGATGCCACTTACGTTAGTTATTTTTGTGATTTCATGAAACAAAAAAATTTAAAATATTATTCACATGTTACGCATATATATGGTATTGCATTTTTTCTTGATCCTCGTTATACACTTGCCGCGTTGCCAACTTGTATAGCTTACTATTATAATTGTTTTTTTCCAACTCAAGAGTTCGATGATAATCCCATCGACCCTAAACAAGAATACAACGAGGTCAGTAATTTATTTTATCAATTGTATAATGAATTTTATGCACAATATGGTAATGCACCCCCTCCCATGCCGCGAACAACTTCTTCATCTAAAGGAAAATCACTTTTAAAATCTGCATTTGGTTCTCTTATGAAAAAAAGTAGAGCAACTCCCGCTACTGAACAAAGCTCAGTTAACGAGCTTTCTTTGTATCTAATATTGAATGTTGATTATGAAGTTGGGGATGATTTTGACGTTCTTAAGTGGTGGAAGGACAATGAAAGAACGTTCCCGATTTTATCAAAACTGGCTAAGCAAGTGCTAGCAACGCCGATATCAACAGTTGCCGTGGAACAAGAATTTAGTGCGGCCGGCAACGTCCTAACTGATTATAGAACGAGGTTGAGCCCGAGCTCTCTTGAGACGCTAGTTTGCTTCCATGATTGGTTGAAGGCCAAACGAAGAACACTCAAAAAATGACCATCGCTCCCACCCGCCACTTTATGGAGGAAACAACCACCGAAGGCGGAGATTCCGATTGATTTTTTATTTCAAAATGTATTACATATTTTAAATGCATCCTAATTCTCAATTGTACTTCTTATTTGAAATAAATACACTTGAATTATTTTATATTATTGTGTACATCAATTCAATAATTCAATTCAATAAAATTCATTTGTAAACTTGTACTTCATATGTAGCACTTCTCAAATTAATTAATTGGTTACAATTTTACAAACTTATAACTTACAACTTGAAATTATTTTTGTAAAATTTAAAGGATGTTTTTAAATTAAAATATGTAATTTTAATATGTAAATTAATTAATTTGTTACAAACTTACAAGTTACAACTTATACACCTATTTTGTAACATTTGTAAATTATAAATCAAATCACTTTTCTAAGTAAAAATAGTTTTACTTAATTAAAAAATTAAAAACATTTTCCTTACACAATATGTATAATTTTCTAAATCATATCACTTTCCTTACACTTTTCTAAATCAAATCACTTTTCTAAGTAAATTATACACAATATGTATAATTTTCAAAAAAAAAAATTAAAACATTTTGAAGTGGGAGATTGCTCCCAAACGGCTATATAGCCGTTGGGGCTTAGGGTGGGGGGCAGGGGGGGTCGCGGGGGGTGGTGGGGTGGGGGTGGGGTTCAAAAAAATCTATAAATACATTTATTTTCTACCATTTTCTACACCTCTTCTCCAACTCTTCTCCATCTTCATCTTCTCTTATTATCCTACATTTCTACTTATACATCTATCATTTTAAAGATGGAAAGTAATTCTTCTGTTATGCAAAACAACTTTGATAAGTGGAAGGACCCGAAGACCGGACTGTGATGGGCAACTTGCAAGTGGTGCAAGAAAGAGTGTTGCTTGGGGCGTTCACACGGGGTCGGGATGCCAATGAAACATATGAAGTCATGTGACAAAGGTAAAACAACAACCAACGGTGGCGGAAATCCCAATTGATATTTATTCGAAAATGTATTTCATATTGTTATTTTTTCCTCAATTCTCAAATGTACTTCCTATTTCAAATAAATGCACTTGAATTTTGTTTTTAATAACAATTATTATAATTATATAGTATAGAATATAAAAAAAAATTAAAAGGATCGGCCCGAACCGGGGCCAGCCCATGAACCGGGCAGGCGGCCCGGCCCGAACCGGACCCGGGGTTACCCAGGCCGGTTCCGGGCCTCCCAAACCGTGAACCGAGGCCCGGCCGGTCCAAGGCCCGAACCGGGCCCAGCCCGAACCGAGTCCATGCCTAAATTATACTACAAATATACTTTATATTATATACATAGACAAACATGTGTAAAATAAACAAAAAATTCTTTGGTATTATATACCCCATTGTTCCATTGGATTTTGCAAACTTTTTCATTTTTGTTATCTCAAAAAAGTTTGTCAATTTCCAATTAAAATTATTAATTTATGGTTCTACACGTTTTCATCTCCTCTGCACAAATCTAAACCATACAATTTTTACTTTTCTTATTTCTTACCTACTTCACGCTTAACAAGGTCCATTAGGACAGAAGTAGTAGTAAATATCGTATTAATATTTTCAATTGAATGAGAATATGAGATGAACAATATATTGTTGATGTCTTTTTTATATTACATTTTTTATATTCAATTATTAGTATAAACAGATTAAATATTCAAGTTTAAGTACTTTTTCAGAATTTTTGACATTTCCATAATGACTTTGATTTAAATATACTCCGTTTGATTTTTTGACATTTCCAGGCAGACCCGCCCTGCATGGATCTGGGTCTTGCACTTCTGCCCAGCCCTGACCTACTAGCATGCTTAGTAAGAACGCCACAACATAGTAGAGCAGACATGGATAATAACCCGGAACACGGTGAAAAAGAATGATAACCACATCTTTGACCAATAAAAAAGTCCAAATCAAAATAATCTCAAGAAGCAAAGACAAAATTAACACATTGGTGCTGTATGGTTATCAAAACAAAAACAACAAATTAAGGAGCAGAGTATCCTCCAGGTTCAGCCAAACAACTCACTAAGTGAGTAATAATAATTAAACTTTAATAGCATACTTTCTTAAAGGGAAATACATTTCTCTCTTCTTCTGCCTTTCGGTCTTTAGGGATGCCTGCACATAGTCAGAGGTTTGAGTTAACACCAGCCTACATAATACTAACATGAAACATACTAGTCCCTAGGGTTACGAAATGATTTTACCACCATTACATATGAAATAACAACTACACCATGAATTATTAAGAGTAAGCCTCTAGTTTTCCTCAGGCACTGCAAATATACCCATACATTTTTTTGAAGGTATATACCCATACATTATGAAAAGCAATTGTAATGAAAAAATATTGTAGAAATTTCAGTTGAGGTAGACACTCTGAGTGATAACCTAGTGTCCTCTAGCATTACTCATTCTGATATCGTGACTTTAAAAGAATATACACTGTTTGGGAAATATCAAGGTGTACAACTTCAAGTAGTGAATAACAATGGCCATTGAAAATCATTTACTTAAGAAAGAAAGCAACTATTCTTATACAACAACCACCAAATATTATAGAACTATATAATGGCTCATGATACATGGCTCATGAGGCCACAAGTGGTATGTGTAAAACTCGCATTAGTTGTTCAACTTGAAGTTGGATGACCTAAATCAATGTAGGGTCCAAATATTAGTCAAATCAATATTTGATACATGTGACCATGAAGCGAGGCCCGGATAAAATTTCACTCAATTATACAAAGACCATTGGTTGATTTGTTTATACAAGGACGACTGTATAATCAAATTGAAATATTGAATACTACCTGTCAAGTAGAAGTGTCAATTAAACCATGCTTAATTTAAAGGCAGTTTTCAAAAGTGGCGTTCCAAGTGATGTAACTCTTCCGGGGAAGAGTGGATGAAAGGTGTCTAGATTAGGATGACATAGATAGATAGTACAGAGTAAGATACTAAGCTTATGGGATAAAGTAAACATATTCTTCAAATAAAAAGTGAAAAAGAAACAAAAGAGAACACAGATTTACTCTCTTTTATCATACAAATGTTCAACATATTAGACCTGAATCTCTGAAAATGCAGTTCTTTGGAGTAAGAATGCAATTTGGCATGTACCTGGTGCTTAGTGAGGCGCCTGCGGATGGCTCTGGTCTTCTTAGGACGTAGGTCGAGGGGCAAGTACTTCTTGTTCTTGTAAGCTGACCTTAGTGCAGCTTTCTGCGTCTGGGAAATCACAGTCAACACTTGAGCAATTGACATCCGCACCACCTTACTGCACAGCATTAAGTTTTTATTTCAACATCGATCAATGCACGATAAAATACATATACAGAAATTAGATATGAAATCACTGGCAAAAAGTTATATAAAAAATCAACATAAAGTAAAAGAGACGATTTACATCTTGGAGAGCTTATTGGGGG
This sequence comes from Cuscuta epithymum, assembly GCA_945859915.1. Taxonomy (NCBI): domain Eukaryota; kingdom Viridiplantae; phylum Streptophyta; class Magnoliopsida; order Solanales; family Convolvulaceae; genus Cuscuta; species Cuscuta epithymum. The sequence continues at coordinate 571,163 of CAMAPF010000150.1, read as the reverse complement.
CGCCGCCGGTGACCTTGGCGACTCGGAGTGAGGCGAGCTCCTGCTTCAGATCCTTCAGCTGAGCCAAAAGCTCAGCCTTCGTCTTCTGCCTCAGCTCATGTACCTTGATCCTCGCTGCAGATTCAATTCAAGGAATATAAATCAATTCGATAAAGCTTAAGAAAGCAAAGGCTGAAACGAAGAAATCGGAGATATGGAGTTTCCGTCGATCTTACCCATGGCTCCTCCTCTCTCTGTCTGATTTGAGTGTCTGCGTGCCGGATAATATGTGAAGCAGCAGAACCCGCGTTACTTTACTAAACCCTAACAAAGTAGGCGTACAAGAACGTGTAAAGGAGCAAGCCGGGCTGGGCTCACTTTCTTCTACAACATCAAATTTCAGGCCCAACTCAATTATTGCACTAATACAGATTTTTGTTGGTACATCGGAAAAAATTACACAATTATATTATTTTCTGGATTTTAACTTTATTTCTAAGGATGGCAATGGGGGCGGGGGCCCGTGGGGAACCGCCCCGTGGGGGGGGAGTTGGGGCGGGTGGTGGGGTGGGGCGGGTGGTGGGGTGGGGGAGATATTTTCTCCCCGCAAAAATATGGGGCGGGTGATGGGTTATGCACCCCCCGCACCGTCCCCGCCCCGTCCCCCGTAATAATTAATAATAATAATCTCAATAATAATACTAATAATAATAGTAATACTAATACGAAGTAATTAAAATAGCATGGTGGTCCGGTGGGTTTAGTGGTTTCCTATCTAATGGATTGTGCGTAATGGATCTATCTAATTCTTGTTTAATAACTAAGCTATCTTGTAAAATTGCTTATCAAAATCATAAAGTAAAATGAATTTTTTAGAGATAAAATAAAATGAATTTGGGAAAGTTATAAAGTGATATTAGCTTAAATGCCTCAGGTACGGTGTGAAAGTTTTTTTCCTTTACTATTATAATGCATTAATTCTTTTCTTTTGAATGTCATCTTTATGATTGTAGTTAGGGCTCTTAAAATTTGGTGATCATATGTCATCCTAGATGCCGTCAAATGACCATGATTGATTGAATGCAGAGTTTAAGAAAATATTATAGAGCTAATCAATGCTAATTTAGAGTTTGATAAAAATTACTAATTTAGAACGCGTATAATGTGTTCTAGATTTGAAATGAGATGTAAGATTACATTGACACTTAAAAAGTAAAAAAAAAATTGGCTACTAGAAGTGTTGTTAAATTTTTGAAAAATTGCCAGAGTCTAAAATGATGTTAATTTTTGACGAGTACTTCCCCGTTGGGTACCCGTGGGTCTAGCGGGTCGGGGCGGGGATGGGGCGGGTCGAATAGTAGTGGGGGATGGGGCGGGGGTGGGGGCGATTTTTTAGACACGGGGCGGGGGATGGGGGAGTGAACCCCCGCCCCAACCCCGCCCCATTGCCATCCCTATTTATTTCTATTATTAGGGGTGAGCATGGTTGGTTAACCGGACTTCGGTTAATCAATTTCCGGTTAAACGCAATACTGGTTCATACTACGAGCCCATTTGACAACACTGTTTTTCGGCTTATCAGACTTATCATTCAAATTTATCACCATACACGTAATTTTTGCTTTCACGCGCTGAATTGTGTAATAAGCAGAAAAAGTAACGTTGGAGTTACTTTTCTAGCCGTATCGGCTGAAGTTCCTGTAGATGACCATTTTAGCTATTTTTACATATAACTTTTATTTATTTTATTAACAAAATACGGAGTATATTTTAAAAATAATTTTTTCTTAAATCAGCAGAATCAGCCAATGCAGCCACTTCATCCAGAACACCATAAATTTCAGCAGAATCGGCCAAAGCAGCCGATTTTCGTACTTCCAAACGGGCTCTACGCATATTGTTGGTACAATTATCCGTACCATAACATTGGTTAACCGATACTCAGTTAACCACACAACCACGAAAAAGAAAATGGTAAATTCTTAAAATTACTACGTACTAGCACTCCAAGATTAAAAAAGAGAAAACTGTCAAATAGGTCCTCGAACTTTCACAAAAAGGTCAAATAAGTCGTTATATAGGAGGCTCTGTCCGGCCTTCGCGATTTGGGGCGGTTCCCAGTGAAACTTTTTGATGAAAATTTTGTAGCATCTAATTCATCAAGTCTAGTTTACTCATACCAAATTTCAGCTAAAACTTCATTCAGGAACGCATTCAAATTAATTCTTAAAAAAAACTGTGCATTTAACTGCATAGTCATCTTCAAGAATTAATTTGAATGCGTTCCCGATTGATGTTTTAGCTGAAATTTGGTATGAGTAAACTAGACTTGATGAATAAGATGCTAAAAAAATTCATCAGAAAATTCCACCGTGAACCGCCCCAGATCGCGACGGTCGGACAGAGCCTCCTATTTAAGGACTTATTTCACCTTTTTATGAAATTTCGAGGACCTATTTGACAGTTTTCCCTTAAAAAAAATAAACTTCCAATAGCAATAAGTTTTCCAATAAATCCCCAGTTTCCAAACTTAGTAGTACGAACTAATTTTATATATACTCTCTCTGTCCCTGAAACAACTTCTCACTTTCCTTATTTGGATGTCTCTAATTTAACTTCTCATTTCCTTAAATGGCAAATTATCTACGTCAAAGCAGTGCAAAACAGTGTCGAAACAGTAAAATTTACCCCCTAGTAAGTTTATTTCTTTAACATGTGTGTAAGTCAAACCGAGAAGTTGTTTCGGGAACGGAGGTAGTATTTTTTTTATATGGAGTATTATTATACCGTATACACGTATATTACTAAAGATATGTACATGTGAGTCGCTTTGCATTAGTTTAGAAATTGCTACGAATGTACAAACCAGGAGGGTAAAATTGATCTATTATTCATACTAATATTCTCACTCGTGCGATGCACGACTGAAATATCTAATCCAAGTATTATAAATCAAAGAGTAATATATAAACATAAAAATGAAACATAAGAAAACTAAAATCTATAATTTATACACATGGAGAAGTTTCTTAACCTAAAATGACATGTAAAAATCTGAAGATTTTGAAACACTTCTTTCAAGACAACATTTGAAGGGTATTGCTCTTTTACAATTTGTTGCACCCTTGTGATGCACGGTCGGTGAAATTTCATTGATGTAATTAATATTAGTCAAATTTGGAATGAAAATCGAACTTGTAATTTTTATTAAATCGTTTACAATTATAATCCATACAATAATAAAGTTTTACATAAATTGAGATATATTTAATACGATTAACCAATCATTATAAAGTACGAAGTAATACACAAATTTGTATAGCTCCACAAAATACGGAGTAGTAATTAGCACGCACTATAAATCTAATTTTAAAACACAATAGATTGCGCTAAAAGATTGTAACACTTTCTTGTTTACAATATTCTCGTTTTCAATATTTGTCCCTCTATCATTGTTTGCAATGTGATTTTTAACATTCAGGCTTTAATCGGCCCAACTTGAACCCGGACCGAACCCGATCTATCAAAACACGACTCAGACCGAATAAAATGGGCTTTGTTCCGGTTCCTAATTTTAATAACCCGAAACCTTCCGAGTAATTTACGGGTTTACCAAAAACCCGACCCAGATGGACCGATCCCACTCCTAAGAAAAAATGTAGACACTTCTAAAGAGTTTTAAAATTTACTCTTTATCTGTAAATACATACTAGTACATAGTATATAATATATACTCCGTATCACTTATTCACTTGGTATCAATCCGAATCCAAGGGTCACACGTGTTCAAGTGTTGTGTCCCTCTCATCTAAACTCTGACCATGAACCTCCATTGACCAAGACTTAAACTTTGACCATGAACCTTATCTCCCCCTACCAGGCACCAAACCATATGCAGGTGCGATGTACTACTGAAATTTGTACCGAAACAATCACAACCCACAGTGGATGTAAGCAGAGTTTGTAAACAAACATTTGAAACACACAACATAATAATAGCGTAGTCTACACCCCATTAAGGAAGCATGGATATGAAGTATTGTGTCAACTGCATAGGATATAAAGATCCAACACAATTGATATAAGGACGAAGCAACAGGTATGCTTATATTTAATCTTTTTCCCCCATGATATTTTAAACTTCTAAAGAACTAAAGATTCTATCATTTACTGGGAGCTTTTACCAATAATCTGTCAAATTTGTGCTCATTGGAGAATTTAGTGAACATCACAGACTAAGCATACTGGTAAGCCTGATCTTTGACCACTTGATTGTTTTGACACTTGAATTGTAGTTTGTGGCCGATTTAACCATATTGGAAAGATGGTAGCCACAAACACCGGGGCATGTTGGTAAGTACACAGCCAAGAAGAAAGGTAAAAGTGTAGTCATGCTTCCTTAATAACAAACATTTGACCTGTACACCACAAGAGAAAGATAACATTGACGTGAATATGATAATTGCCCAAGAGAAATCCTGCTTTATAGCAAAAATGGCATGGGCAAAGAAGAAATCAAATCGTAATTGAAGTAGTACTCCTTATATTACACGCATCCACCCATTTTTCGTTGTATACCGAGCTTAAAAAAATACTCCGTAGATTTCAATAAAAATCCTGCGCAAAGAAGATATCAAATCTTTACACTATGTCACCAAAATATGCACCAATACAAATTCTATATGACTGTGCTCACCTCCACATTCAACAATAGAAATAGGTTTCGTAAATAAGTGTTACGTATAAAAGGGGTTTAGAGCACCATACCCCCTCACTTCAAACAATTAGAGTAACTTAGTTCTTGCTGAAAAATTTAGTTAACATTAAGCGTGAGCATCTCTGGCTAGAGAATCGATAGTTTCATTCAAGAAGACTTAGTATTCTTAGAATTCTTAACAAATTAGATTCACAATAATCTCTCAGCTCAGTCACATTCTATTCAAATAACCTTAATGTAATTTCCTACTAATCATATTAAGATGTCATTCATTCCAAATGAAGGGCAGATTTTACTTGGAAAATATATATGAAAGCAACTAAACTCATTTCAGGAATACTGTGAAACCAACCTTTATGCAACCCTAATGAAGTGAAATTAAATACTTTGGTTGAATAGGAATTGAAACAAAGAAACTCAACTAAAAATTCCTATAACTTTAAAACGAAATCTAACCTGAACTCCTGTTAAAAAGTATATTCCCCACAAATGTAAATAAAAAGTATAGAAACATGAAATCATGTAACTTGATGTAAACTTACATAGCAAACTGGTACGAATATAATTTTATTATGGTGAGCCTATATCTACTACCCTTGATTCTTTATCTAGAAAGTTGTGACATTACAAAAATATATCTCATCAAGTGAGTTGTAAAGATTGGATTAGTGCTCTCTCGAGGATGGATAGATTCTTCAAGATGGCTTAGCTAGACTCTTGTGGAGTCTTTGAATGCTGATTTTAGCTAGTTATGAGGGTTAGGTTTTGGAACCGGTCCGAGAGAGCGGAGTCCACATAATTACATAAACCCCAAGAATTTCAGGATTTTGCTATCCTTCTTCTCCTCGAGCTTATTGTGCCCAAAAATAGCCAAACTCTCTTGGGTGGCCTAACTAGTAAGCCCTTCTTTAGTGCATTGCAGATTCTCAAGTACTTGTTCAATTGGTATGTTTTCCAATCCACTTCTTTAAATTTGTGTCATTGTAAATTTTCAAAATCTGAAAAAATTGACCATAACAAAGAACAAAATATACTTACTCTGTTCTAAAATAAGTGCAACAGTCAACATTTTACATTTGTGAAACACAACTTTGACCATTAATATATATAATCAGGTATCAGTAATTTTTTTTAGATAAATCAGATTTTGAAAATTTACAATGACACAAATTTAAAGAAGTGGATCGGAGAACATACATATTGAACAAGTACTTGAGAATCTGGTATGCACTAAAGAAGGGCTTACTAGTCAGGTCGCCCAAGAGAGTTTGGTTATTTTTTGGCACAATAAGCACGAGGAGAAGAAGGATAGCAAAATCCTGAAATTCTTGGGGTTTATGTAATTATGTGGACTCCGCTCTCTTGGACCATGGAGGTTGTAGCTATCATGGCCATTGCACTTGCAAATGGAGGAGGGAAGCCCCCAGATTTGCAGGACTTCGTCGGGATCATTACTTTGCTTGTGATAAACTCAACCATAAGTTTTATCGAGGAGACAATGCAGGTAATGTCGCAGCTGCTCTGATGGCTCTCTGATGAAACACATGATAGAATTTATCACAAGAGCAACCTGATCGTGGAGTATCAGAAGAGCAAACTGATGCCGAAACTGATGGTGGAGTTGTTAGAGCTTTGGCCCCTGCAAAACAAAAAAATGAGAAGAGCAACACAATCTTTTAGTTTTGTTTCGTTTATATCTAGAAAGAAAATCAATTTAAAAAATTAAAAAATAAATATCAAATAACATATCGACACACATAATTAGGCTTAAAACCTATTATAAAATATTATGTGTGTTTTTACAATGTTTACTAAGGATTAATATTATTTCATTAATCATTATTTTGAAGAATAATTAGCTTTTATTTTAATTTTTTTATTATTACTACTGGTATAAATGTTTGTGTGTGTTGATCGGGTTGACCCGTGACTCAGTCACTTGGTGAGGTTGATCACTCGTCTGATTTCTAGAGCATAGAATCTAATCAATCCAATTTCATCTTTGAAATCTATATGACAAGTCTTTTCAATTGGAACTTGGAATTTGAAACATTGGGAAATCAAATATACATAGCCGCCGCCCTTTTACTTTTTTAATTGTTTATTAAGGAGTGATAATATTCATCTCTATTATTCCTTCTTTCTTCCAAGTAATATCCAATGTGGGCTTCTTTTTATTGAAAAACCAGTTAAGATGCACAACATTACAAAGATGAGCTATTTACCTTTTGTAATTTTATTGTTGTAATTGATTTTAATTTACATAGTTACGACTGTGATTTTTTTGTAAAAATGTGTTATGAGTTTATTATTTTTACTTGAAGTTATTTTTTTAAAGTTATTCTCTATTTGCTATGACACGAAATGGGAGCAAGAGTTTGGGGCTTCTAAGAGAAAGCTTAACAAAAAAGGGATGAGGTTGTACATTGATGAGTTCCAGCCTCGCTTAGTTTGACTTCCGGCCGAGCGCTCGCCGGAGTATGCCAACTGCTATCACCACGACTACATAAGCAACGGCGGTTCGCGTCTCTCTCGGTTCAATCTGAAAATGCTTCCTAGTCGGAGCAATTCGGCCCATCCAAGTTGTCCTCACTCCTCGCCATATTCATGCCCTCTCGTTCTTCACCTGCGCAGCAGCAATTTCTGCGTCCTGGCTCTTTTTCTCTACGATTCCAACCCTTCTGGCTCCTACATCACTTGAGAAGCTAATGGATGCCATGAGAGAGGAACTTCCAGAAACAATGGCTGCAGTGCGGTTATCTGGAATGGACATCAGTGACCTGACAATGGAGCTCGATCAGTGACCTCGGTCGGGAATTAACACAAGGCGTGGCAGGGGAGAGGCTGCAGCAGTTGACCAACATTGCACCATCAGCTACCACGCAGAACCAGCATTGGCTAGAAATTTGTCAGGGGGCATACGGGAGGGGGTTGTTAAAGGGTTGCTAAATTTTGTGGATTGAAAGTTGAACAAAGAGTGCTTCCAGGCTTCGATTTCTGTCAAGTCCCTTTACAATTATTTCCCTCTGTCTAGGGGTGGATATAGTCCAGTTCCGGGTCGGCCGGTCCCGGGGGAGGTGGACCCGAGACCGGCACTGGTATTTCCGGTTTGCACCGGTTCCTGTCAACTGGGCAGTCCTTGTCTGTATTATTATTCTAATGTACTCCCTCCGTATCTTAAAAATCTTCTTACTTTCCTTTTTCGTCCGTAACAAAAAAATCTTCCCAATTCTAAATCTTCCCATCATACCCTCAATAATTCTTACAATAATACACTATTACAACTACTTTTTTTGGATTTATCCTACATTCCACTACATTATTCCACTATTTTCCCATCATACCCTCAATAATTCATATCATCTTTCACTATTCTTAATCTATCTACTTTTGAAATGAGAAGATTTTAAAGTTACGGAGGGAGTATATTATAAATGTTAATATCTACTCTCTCCATCTGTGAATTATACTTCGAAATTCCTTTTTTTGTCCATCCGAAAATAATCTTTTAATTCCTTTTTTGGCGAAAAAAAGGGATGAAGTTGTATAGTAATCTCTTGTAGGTTCTATGGATACGGATAGGTATGTAACTAGACCTTGTTTTTCAGGGTCAAATAAGAATTTAGAGACAAATGATAAAATGAGCATCAAAATATTGATGTCGAAAGTGAAAATAAGAAGCACGGTTCAATCGGCTCTAATGAAGGTTCAAATGTAGATAATGTGAATTTTAATATTTACTTAATATTTAATTTTTAATTTTTTTCGTCTGGGGCATCAAAATTGCCAAAGCTGGACCTAGGACGGAGAGAGTATATACAGATCGTCTTCTTGGCCCGAAAACGAAGGTATTTAAGACCTTACCTTACTCGACGACGAAAGGTAGTCCGGCAGTAGTCCTATTCCTCCGCGGCTTTGAGATCTGGAGGCGAGCTAGGCTTGGAGACCTGGCCGCCTAGTCCTGCAAACACTCTAGCCCTCTTCTTTTCCAACGTGAAACACAGTATGTCAGGTGGACTTCATTCCAGTCCTTCCGGTTTTAAGAGACAGAAGCGACTTCCGACTGGCCTCCCTTCCCTTTTCTCACGTTTCTCTCTATTTTACTAACGACGCAGGTCGTCGAAGTTTGGTTTGGTTGGGTTACTCTAGGAGTTGAGGCAAGTATATATATACACACACATGTGAGGGGGCATTTTCTAACACTATTCCGGTAGTGTTGGCCAATTTAAGAGACTAAACATATACCTGCTTCTATTTTGAAATATAAGCAACAATTTACCTATTTATGGCGATAACTTTTGATAATATACACTAAATGAACTCTTGATAATATTGTATCGAAAGCATACATTGCAATATAAGACCATAACTCATTCCAAGAATCCAAGTTTGGAAGCTAAGTATATGTTGCAATAAGACCATTTTATTGACAGTAATTCCCCGTTGTAAGCATATATTGCGAGGATCACGCACTTCAACATTTTGGGGCTATGACAACACCAATTTTTGATATCCCATAAAACCGTTGCGTTATGTTATCATGAACTAATTTTTTTTAATAGTGTTCTGGAAATACATAAATATTTATATTTTAAATGCATCATTAAAAAACTGTTTTCAAAATATAATTGGCAACAATTTATTTTTTACTCCCTCCGTCCCATTTAAAGGTTCCCGTACACTATTCTCCGGTCAACGTGCATTGTTCTTAATCTTTTACTTTTTATATCGAAAGTTTATGAAATTTAAATTATTTTTTGCAGGTTTTGTTACGGGTTTAATGTTGTTTCTGAATATGTAAATTTTATTTACTAAAAATAATTCTATTAATGACAGAGATCAGTTAACTTTATGGTCAGTCAAACATCGTAAATCATGTGGGAACCTTAAAGTGGGACGGAGGGAGTATTAGAACTTCCCCACACTTTAAAACTGTTGCCATACACTCCTAATCTCCTATGATTTTTTTCAATAAAACTTATTTCTTAGACGGATTAATCCTATCTGGATGCCAAGGTATTTTATTTCGGGCTTATTCTTTTTTATTACTGCTAAATTGGCCTATAGTACGTTAAGGCAGGAAACATACAACCTAAAATTCAGGCATACTTCTATCCTTAACGAGTGTTTGCAACTGCTTCTGCATAAAAAAGTATTTTATAGTGATTTGAAAAAAGTGATTAGTAGTAAAAATTGATATATAGTGTTTGAAAAAAAGTGATTTTCAAAAATAAAAGTTGGTAGAGCTTGGTAAAATAAGTGTTTTTTGTGTAATAGAAAAGGGAAAAACACTTTTCACACGGAAAAAAAAGTAAAAATTGGTAATTTTTTGTAAATAAATGATTTTTTAAGTCAAAAGCTGAGAAGTACTATTTTTTTTAATTTTTTTAAAATTTTTTAAGCTGTTGCAAACACTCCCCGAAACTGCGGTTAGAAATCAGCATCTCAATCAGCGGCTTTGATCCCTATTCCAACCGGAATCACAATCACGGGTTCACACTCGGAATCACAAAAGCCACAGAAGAAAACTCCTCTCTCCCAAGTGAATCGTACACGCACGCACCCACGCAAGGGAAAAGGCAGAGAAGTTTCTGAGGACTGATTCTTCTTTTTCTTCTTCATGATAACCTCGATTGGTAAATTCTTCACTGCTTTCCAATTTTTTGCACATATTTTAAGAAACCGATAGATTTCTCTGTTAAAATTAGTAAATTACAGATTTTGGAGATTGGTTGGAGAAATCGGATTACTTTGAGTCCGGGAAGCAACCTCATCAACCTTTTATAAATTGGTATCAAGCAACTAAATTTCATTATTTTCCATACTCCCGAAATCATCTTATCAATGTTCCACATCTTGTGATCGCTTGGGCGGCTACTAAATTTTCGTCATTTCGTGTATGAAATGAGGGTTACTAAGTCAGATACGTGTATCGGTTCACGGATATGGGTATCAGAAGTATCGGTATTTTTAAAATTAAGCGCGATACTTTTATTAAATTACGGATACGGACCCAATACGTACAGGACGCGTATCAGTGAGTATCGGATACGGATACGTATCGGATACGCGGATACGGCATCAGGGTGAAGTATCGGTGCAACATAGGCTTGCAGTAGGTTGGTTGTGTACTTGTGTTAACCCTATACTACAATTGTTGAATTTTCCTTCCAGATTACAAATGGGCAATTTCATACAAATGATTAATTAAGAGCAGTTAAAAAATTTCATAATTAGCATTATCAATTGATTATTACACGCATACTTGATTTTGTTCCAAATAACGAAAATTAGTTTGAATTTGAGTTCAGGCTTCGTTCCTTTTCTATAATAGCACTATACGATTAAAACACAGAATGAACCTGCATCTTTATCTTGTCCGTTACACTATGTAGATTTCATTTATTTGGGTATTTAGAGTCACTATTTAGATATTAGTTTGATTTTTTATTTTAGAAAAGATTCCTTTTCTATAATAGCACTATACGATTAAAAAAAAGGAACCTGCATCTTCTTGTCCGTTACACTATGTAGAATTCATTTATTGGGGTATTTAGAGTCGCTATTTAGATACTTTTCGAGATTTGGTGTTTTCTGAAATTTATTTTATAAATTTAAAATTAATAAGGGTATATTTGCTCCTTTATAAGAATATGAGGAGTATATTTGTACCTTTTAAAATTTTCAAGGGTATATATGCACTTTCACAAATACTTTAGGGATATTTGTTCTGGAAAATAGAACAAGGGTATATTCTGAAACCTTGTTCTATTTAATAAAAGACTTTATTGCAAAATATATTTTCTAATAAAAAAGTTCTAAAATTGCATAATTTTATTAATTACAGAACCAAATTTGCACGTGAATAATTATTTTAAGATAGTAAAAACCAGCTTCAATTCACGTGAATTATTGCGTAGTTCACCAAATGAAATGGTTTACTCATAGACAATCAAACTAGGTCAAACGGAATCAGGAGTTGTCACTATCATCAATGCTGATCAAGGTTTTTACTCCCTCAGTCACATAAAATAGTTCCCGCATTGATTTGGATCGGAGTTTAAGAAAGTAAGAATAAAGTGGAAATGTATGGTTGTAGTTGTGTAAGAAAAAGGTAAATGAATGTGAGCCAAACAAAACTTTTCAAAAGGAGAAATTGAAACTATTTTTTGGGACAGTCTAAAAAGGAAACCGGAAACTATTTTGCGGGACCGAGGAATACTTTATTTTTGGTGTGCAATTTTTTTGCATCACGTGTACTAGGTTAAAGACGATGGAAGCTGATCAAATGATGTCAACTCCAAAAGCAACACTACTAGCAGCTTATTATCATATGAGGGCCTATTGGTGGTGGGCGGTTCTCTAGTGCAAAGTCGAAGTGCTCGTTCGACTGTCTAATTAGTTGTCTTTGTGAGCAGTGTCCATGTCATGGCTCCCCTCCGTGAACAAATGACAAAACTACGGGCTTTTTTCTGTTTTCATTCCCAAATTGCAGGAGTGAGACTATTTTTCTAAAATTACGGGAAACAGGAACTAAATTCTAAAATGAGGAGAAAGAATATACTCTCTTCGTCCTGCAAAGATGTTCCCGTTTTCCTTTTTTGGATGTCTCAAAAAGAAGTTTCTCTTTCATTAAATGGAAAGTTATCCTACATCAAAATAGTGTCAAAAAGTGCAAAACAGTGTCAAACAATGCCAAACAATGTCCAAAAAGTGTCCAAACAGTGTCGAAAAAAACATCAATTGTCTTCTGTGTACATGACGATTATAGAAAAAGTATACGCATTTTGTGTACACAAAAAATAGTGGACTTTTTGTATTTGCGATCAATTGAAATCAAAATTTTAATGGGCTTTTTCTGTGAATATTACTAAATTAAATTCAAAACACAAAAATAGGAATTAATTTGAAATTTTCAAAAAACGTGACATATTCAGTGATTAGCTCTGAGTGTTTCATTATCTACCAGTGATTTGTCACTCTAAAATATAATGTGGTGACTCTTATCTAGGTACTCATACGTAGTGATTAGTCATATTGTTGTCCGAAAAACATAACTAATCATATTTTTCTTCGAAGAAACTCTATTAATAATATACATGTCATTTTTTCAAATCTAATCCTTTTCCCAATTGTTAAGGAATTACGTTGTTCTATAAATAAAAATAAAATTCAATTTCATTTAGTAAATTCATTTCAAAACCAATGGAATATTGTTGGGATAAAAAATTAAATAAAAAAGCCCATTACAAATGTGTGATTCCGATTCGAATTGTTTAAGAAATAAAAAAGAGTATTTGGAATTGGGGTTTCCGATTGGATTTGTTTATTTGAAATTGGGCAATCTATTACCCAAAAAGCAAAGTAAGACAGGTAAAATAGGACGGAGGGAGTAATTTTTTTAGGATTTGAAAGCAACCTATAACTACTACTATCTCCATCCTAAATTGATTTGCAAAGTCAACATTTTTTAGTAAATCAATGTTAAAGTTATATCTTCCCTATCGATAATTAATTCAACTTTTATAATTATAACTAACATATTCCAAAACAACATTAAAATCTCTATAATTTAAGAATTATTATTCTAATTATATTTGCAAAATTCAAATTATAATTTAATTAAGAATTAATATTCTAATTAAGTGAATAAAATAAATCTATTTGATCCAAAAAATCAATTTTACTGTTCAATTTGGCATGAAGAAAGTACTACACTGTAAATTTTTGGAAGCCCCTCCAAACGTGAACCCACCCTAATACCAAAGATCTATTGCACTTCCTCTAAAACAAGTAAACAACCCGTGACTCCATCCGGAGTGAGGACCACAAAAATTGGGAATGGACTAATGTGCATTTGTGCACGTGAATCTTTACCTTCCCTGTATAATGGAAGTCTGATCTGGTCTGGTCTGATCTAGGACTGAAAACAATTCAAAAGAAAACATTATGACTATACATAAATGTTTCAATTATGATATTATTCAAATTTGCGACCAAAAAATCCTAAATGGTAATCAAAATTTCATGTATAGAATTCACCCTACAACGATGACATGAACAAAAGTAAGGTGAAATGGACTTTACGCACGGAATTATATTCCGGCCGCCACCGGCACCACACATGTTTTTTTGGCCGGTAATTTGAATAATATTGTCAATTGAAACATTTTTGTATATTTATGATATTGATTGATTTGATTCATTTAAAATTAGTTAAGATACCAAAATAGAACATTTAGGTAGGTTATTGCTTCTTCCGTTCATTCTTCTCATGCATGGATCATGGATATAGAAGGTGTTTGGAGGAGCTAAATTGGACTGATCAGCCTGAAACTCCGAAAAAAACACCAAACGATCATTACTTGAGCTTATTTGGCTGATTTCTATTATCAGCTGGAAAAGTAGGCTTTGAGTTACTTTATGTGCTGATTTCTATTTTTTGGATTAAGGACACTTCTATCCTCTTCAAAGCAAGCTGCCAACAAGTATGGGCTATGCGGCCAGCGGTGGACGCAGGAATTTCCGGTAGCAGTGGCGGCAATACAAAAATATACATATAAATACATATACATTAAAAATTTCGGGGTAAATATACCTAGAATTTTTTTTGGAGGGGCAGCAGCCCCCCTTTGTCACCCCCCCTCCCACTGTATGCGGCTGCCGGCCGGAACGTCTAAATATGCATTTTTTAAAAAACAACATGGTAGTAAGCCGTAACGTAAATCTGGTTGTTGTGTAATTATAGATTAACAAATGTACAGTGTACTAGGTATTTCCTAATAAAATTTTAAGAACACACATATTTGTAAAACTAGTCACTCCTAAGTCCTAACATAAATATATTTAATGTACTTCCTCCGTTCTTTTTTAGTTGCAACGGTCAACATTTCACATTTGCCAACGCATGTCTTTGACCGTAATTATATTTTAATATCTATTAGTAAAAAAAATTAAAAACCGGATTTTGAAACTTTGTAATGAGATGAATTGAACAATATCTTTTTTAAAAAACATTTTTCATAAAATAATAGCGTAAAATTTAGTCAAAATAGAGTCTGTGAATAGTGTAAAATTCAACATGTTGCGATTAAAAAAAAACGGAGGATAATATAAAGTAATACCCTTTTTGATAATTATACAATCAATCAACCAATTCAGCCAAAATATTACCAAACATTTGCACTTTACGCCATTGCACCCATTACCAAAGAGACCCTTAATGGCTCAGGGCTTACAAGAGAATGGAAGGGTACTTTTCTTTGTTTTGGAAAAAATGAAATGAGTAGGGGACCATCCTTTTGTTAGGGCATGCTCCGATCCTCATGATATTACAAGAGCACGTTACTCCGTGACCATTTGCAATTGACATCTATCTCCTTGTCACCTTTTTTGAATGCTATCTACCCGTGACTAAATTATTTTGCATACAAACAACTCTTTTGAAAGAGAAAAAAACTACGTGTATCATCTTTAATTTCTATCCCCAAGTTTCATCTCTTTCTCTTCCTGTCACATCCTCTCAACAGCTCACGAGCCTCACATGCCCCACTTATAATGACTTCTCTCCTTTGATACTGTCACTTATTCTTGGTTTCATCTATGCAACCCAAAACTTGAGAGTTCCACTAATGCTCCTCAACCTTCTTTGCATTGGATACGGCTTTACTTTGTCTTTTGAGATTGTCATGATAGTTCCATCAGACATGAATCACGACGATCTCAGACATGGTGAAATCGTCCCCAATGACAATACTGAATGATCGAAGACTGCTCTCTTGCCCCTAGAGGGTGGAGCTTCCAGGAGTATTCTGGAATAAAGAGGAATTCATTCAAGGGATAGATTCTTGGGTATATCTATGCAACCCAATACTTGAGAGTTCCACTAATGCTCCTCAACATTCTTTGCATTGTTGTTAAGCTTGTTTCTCTGGCTAATCATTCCCAAATCCTAGCTTCAAGCTACTTGAGTTCCATTTCCATATCTTTGTTTGTCTTTTCTTCTTAGTCAAGCTTAGGCATGAATGGCATGATGATTTACATGGTTGTCATGCACTGCGAATTTACTTTCTATGACAAATATGGCTTAAGATGGATTTGAATTTGCTGAAATTATTATTATTTTCTAAATGAGAGCATGCATCTAGATCATAGAAACCATCCCCTGTTTATTTATTTCCCATTTAGGGCCTTAGGGGTAGGATTTTGAAACTCCAGTTACTCCACTTAAAATGTCAACTCTTGTGAGCAACTCTTGTAGTTTTAAAGAATTTGATTGAAAATGCCATACTTTTCCATTATTTGTGAAATTTTATCCTTTTGTTGCTTAGGGGGCACTGCAAGTTGTTACATAGAGAATCTTTCACTTGAAAAGTGCAATCTGGTCAATGCAGAATACTATCTTTTGACTTTTGAGTAACATACATTTTCGAGGTAAATGTCTGTAAATATAATAGGGAGTACTACGTATTAAACACCCATGTATGTGAAAGCTAGCTACCTGACTTGAATAATCACAAAATATATGAAACCACAACACAATTTTTCTATTTTGAGATCAAATTACTAAGGGCAGAAACTTATTGACATGAAACATGATTACATGTGTGAAATGTTGTATGTAAATGGTTGGGTAAGTGAGGGTTGTTGAAAAATCTAACTTAGTCACTTACAGAGGTCATACTATGGTCACTAACACTCTTCATGCTGCTGCTATTTTGCTCAAACATGGAGGTGAAAGTAAAGTTGGGATATTTTTGCTTTTTCTTGATTTCCGTCTATTTCCCCCAATTTTCTATCATTTTGGAGATAAATGACCCTTACTGTAATTGGTATGACATTGACATTGGCGTAGCTTAAATATGATGAAGCATAAAAAAAACACCTCACGTGAACATGGAAAGATAGCTAGCTAGGCCAGGGTGCCAGTTTGTTGTTTTTGCATGCATATGATCAGTTGGTTTTTCCATGCATCAACCCGTGACATATGTTGTCATTACGCATATCTATTACTCTACGAGTATTTTAAAACAACGAAGGACCTAGTAATTACATTTGGGTGTTCAAAATTACACATTTTCTCTTTAAAATACTATTAAGCAAATTATTACTCTAATTCCGATATACATATTCCTATTGTTTTTTATTTTTGGGTGTTCACATGAACACCCCTGCATAAAGGACATCCGCCACGGTAGATAGTATACTATTGCTCTAGCTAGCCAATCTCCTCCATCCATCCTTTACTTTATCTTAGTGGTCGTATTTCTTTTTCTTTGTTTACATGAACAGGCTTGCTACAATAGAATAATAAGGAGAGTACTAACTACTAATGATGCAAGTCACAACACCCGGATGCAAAGACATATATCTTATTTTCAAAGGGCCATGGAGTTTCACAACAAATACAACCAGAAGCTCTCCACAACTGTCAGGGTGCCTACAAATTTTCATTGTTAACTCTTCACTATGTGTTTTGAATTTTGTCTTGTACTTTTCACATTGAACCTACAAATTTTCATTGTTAACTCTTCACTATGTGTTTTGAATTTTGTCTTGTACTTTTCACATTGAACTCTGTTTTTGTACTTTAATCTTTAATAAATTTGGAAAGTACTCAATTTGCTAATTCGAAAAAAAAACTAATTACTAATACATGGGTTAAATTTACAATTGAGTATCATTCTTTCTTCTTGCTCTTCAATTCTTTCCTTTTCATTTCAAGTCAAAATATTATTTTATACAAGAATTTCGTAGCAGTATTCTTTCTAAAGTCAGAATAATTTGCTTCCGTTTTTGCTCAACGAATAGTTTTTCAAGGTTGAAGGCACTCAAAAAGAGGTAAACTTGTTTTGCAAGTTTTATTTGGGAAACCAATTACTTTTTTTACTTGGAAGGCAAATCACCAAAATCAATGGGGTAAATGCCGGGAACATTTACCAAGAGTTTTATTAAATAGAGTGTTGGTACAAATAGAAGAGGGGACTAGACCAAAACCCCTTCGGAGGAAGGCATATCTCCTCAAAATACAAAACAAATATAGAGTGTTGGACATCATTTGGAGTCTGGATTGGCACTATTTCTCCTCAAACAGAAAAAAATAATAAAAAATATTATAATTCTTTCTCTATGTGGCAAGTAAATGACCTGGAAAATTGAGTTCAATTCGGGAGTTGGGAAACCAATTAGTATATATACTTACATATGTACTACTAGTACTACATACTTATATGTTGGACGGCGGTTCCTTCTAGCTCGGGTCTCAATCTTCGGGATGACAAACCACTAAGAATCTAAAGGGGAGAATTGGGCGTGAGCCTTCAACCTTATTTCCGGCCAAATTGATTATGGTTCCACCGAGGAGCAGAGGGATGAGGTGCGTGAATAGAGTATCGGCCAGCTGCAATTGGCAGAGAATAAAGGAAATAAATAGGCCAAGAATAATCTCAAAGATGGTAACATTCCTTACCAGGGAGATTCACAATTAATCGAGCAAAGCAGGCGGTGGAAAGAAATCGTCCAGGCCGAGAAGATGAAGAGAGAACGGGTAGAAAGATTTAAGAGATGGGCCGGGTGCAACCATAACAATATTGGGCTTAAGGAAAAAATAAGTGGGCCAATATTAACATTATACGGAGTATTATCATATTCCTTTGTATTCAGCTAGTCTTCATATAATTAATGAGTTCTCTCCTTTGATATTGTGAAGGACTAGCTAGCTATTGTGAAATGGATGCAGGAAATGGGTTTATGGACATTGCTGGAGGGATGTCTGATCCTTGCCAATGCATTGGCAGAATTATATTGAATGAAAGGCCGCTTTCATTGAAGGGGAAAATTTATTTTTGGTTTCATCTATGCAACCCAATACATGAGAGTTCGAGTAATGCTCAACATTCCATGCATTGTCGTTAAGCTTGTTTCTGCCTTCAAGGTACTTGAGTCTCATATCTTTGTTTGCCTTTTCTTCTCAGTCAAGCTTATAAAGTGAGAAATATTTTATTACTTTCGTCTAAAATGGTCATCTATACTAAAATGGTCATCTATATTAATTTCGGCTAATTCAGACAGGAAAATAACTTTAATCATATTTATTTTGATTATAATATAGTTCAGCGCGAAATAAAAAAATACATACTTCGTAATTAATAAGAAAATGGGTTAAACCATATATATTTATTTTGATTGTATGGGTCCATCTATCACTTTTTCTTAATATTTGAGCCTAAAAAGTATAATAAGACCATCAATTTTGGATGGAGAGAGTATTATTTTAAAAATATGTTTCTATAATACTCTTTCTGTCCCATTTTAGTTAACCAAACACTATTTTTCAAGTCAATGGTGTCAATTTTATAAGTATTGATAATATGAAAAAGATATAAAAATCATGTTTGCCAAATTAAAGATACTACTATAAGTGTATAAAGTTATTAAATTTAAATAAGTATATATATTTAAATTATTGATCAAAGCTTAGGGTCTGTTTACTAACAGAGACATTTTTTGGTTTTTATATTCTGTTTTCAGGACTCCAGTTTTCTGTTTTCGTTTTCCCCGTTTTTTGTTTTCCAAACCAGAAAACATGTTTACCACAATTTTTCAATTTTCCATTTCATTTTTTTTTCCAGAATTGCACAATTAAAAACATTAGAAATAACACAAAAAAATTAACATAGTAATAAAGTGAGAAAACATAACCTCATTGCTGCATAGAATAGTTTCTTGAACTATTCAAGTCACTTAAGTAACTAAAGTGAGAAAACATAACCTAATCACTGCAAATTACGAATTCTTGTACTCACCCCATCCAATGTTGGGCATTTTGTTCAAATTTAGTCAACGATGAAAGGTTCTTGGACAGAGACTATTGTCCTTGTAAGTAACATGTTACTATTAAGTGGAAGCTTGACTCAGATCAGATTTTTTTTGTGATGGGAAAAAAATCTCTTGTCATATTGTCAGCTAGCATAGGTTTTGAGTCCAACTTTAGTTCACCTCTCTTGACTCAGAAAGTATTTAAACATGTTTGACCTATAAAAAATCATGTAACATCAAATAGAAAAGATGATCCTGTTCAAATATTTTCCAATCTCTTTTCCTATCCAAAAACAATACACATTCAGCTGCCATGCATTTCAAATCATGCTTGCTAAAGTGCAGTGATTTCTTACTACATGACAACTGTTACATCCCTAGCCGGCCCAAAACCAAAACAAGCTCAACCACTGGACAAGAGACCCTACCCTGATGCCGAACTGCTAATCAAGAAAAAACCAAGTCC
Organism: Cuscuta epithymum; assembly: GCA_945859915.1. Classification (NCBI taxonomy): domain Eukaryota; kingdom Viridiplantae; phylum Streptophyta; class Magnoliopsida; order Solanales; family Convolvulaceae; genus Cuscuta; species Cuscuta epithymum. The sequence continues at coordinate 551,184 of CAMAPF010000150.1, read as the reverse complement.
AAGTGTTGTTTTTACCAACTACAGCAATGAAAGAACACTTTTTAAGCAAAGAAAATACAATCTAACCATAACAGACTTCCAATTTCTTTTATTTATTGTGTAAAGTTGTTGGACATGTTGAGATTTGGAGGAATAAAAGACAACTTTATTAATGTAAAATATTGAGTACAAAGGTGGGGAATCTCTCTTACTCTCACTCTTGAGGATGCTTCACTCTCTTGGTGGTGATGGAGTTGTGTCTATTACATTCTAGAGTATTTCTATCTAACTCTCATTCAATACTCTATCTAGAGAATTCTACACTTTCTAGAATTTATAGAAGATTCTAGAGAACTTAATAAAGAAGATTCTAGAGAGTCGTTGACTTTTCAACACCCCCCCCAATGACTACTCTATCTTATTGCAGATCTTGCAACCATGCCAAGTTGATCCCTCAAGCTCTCGAACTGCGTAGTGTTTAGTCCTTTGGTGAACAAATCAGCAATTTGATTTTCTGTCCTGATGTATTTCATCTCAATATCTCCTTTAAGGATCTTTTCTCGTATGAAATGATAATGAACCTCCACATGTTTTGTCCTTGCGTGAAAGATTGGGTTCTCCGCGAGCCGTATTGCTGATTGGTTATCACAATGTAAATGTTATTGGCTCGTCAGTTGGTTGGTGAAGATCTTTAGAAGTTGCATCAACCATGCACTCTCTTGAGCTGCCATTGTTGCTGCTCTATATTCTGCTTCTGTAGTTGATAATGACACTGTTGGTTGTCTTTTGCTACACCATGACACAGTGCCCGTCCCAAGACTAAATGTGTAACCAGTGGTAGAGCGACGAGTATCATGATCTCCAGCATAATCAGCATCACAATGGCCTACCACTTCAAATGATGCATCTCTTTTATACAATATGAAGAAATCCAAAGTTCCTTTTACGTACCTCATTATGCGCCGGATTGCATCTAAGTGTGGTTTCCTTGGCTTCTCCATGAACTGACTCACTACTCCTACCGCGAACATGATATCCGGCCTTGTGATTGTTAAGTAGATAAGACTTCCAACAAGTTGTCTGTACATTATGGACTCCTCCAATTCTCGACCTTCAACTGTGCACATCTTCACATTCGGCTCTATAGGAGTTGATATCGATTTGCAATCAAGCATCCCAAACCTTTCAAGTATGTCTTTTGCATACTTGTGTTGGCACAAGAATATTCCTTCTTTAGTTCGTTCAACCTCAAGGCCCAAGAAATGTTGTAGTTCTCCAAGCTCTTTCATTTGGAACCTCACTGATAAATTTCCTCGTATTTCATTGATCTCCTTCTCATGATTCCCGGTGATGATTAGATCATCCACATATATCAATATGACCGATACTTTCCCACCGATATACTTCACAAACAAGCTTGAATCAGAAAGAGCAATTGAGTAACCACTTTGTACCAAGAATTCAGCTATCTTCCCATACCATGCTCGTGGTGTCTGTTTCAATCCGTATAATGCTTTCTTGAGTTTGCACACAAACTCTGGATGTGATTTGCTTATAAATCCCTCAGGTTGCTCCATGTAGATGCTTCGATCTAGCTCTCCATGTAAGAAAGCATTCTTGACGTCCATTTGCCACAACTTCCAAGATTGTCTTGCTGCTAGTGCTAGTAGGACTCGTATAGTAGTGATCTTTGCTACTGGGCTGAACGTCTCATCATAATCAAGGCCATACTTTTGAGAGAAACCTCGAGCAACTAGGCGTGCTTTATATCTTTCAATTGATCCATCTGGCAGAGTTTTCAACTTATAAACCCATTTACAAGTTATTGGACGTACCTCATTGGGTTTAGGAACCAACTCCTAAGTCTCGTTCTCTCTAAGGGCTTTGATCTCCTCTTCCATTGCCTTTTTCCATTCGGGACTTTGTGAGGCGTCTTTGAAAGTAACTGGTTCTTTTGGCCCATTGTCTTCCATTAGTGCCGCATTTGCATACTTTGGGTTTGGCCTCCTTCTTCTTGTCGACCTTCAGAGAGACTCATTTGGCTCTTCAAATTCCTCATACTGATTTGGCCTCTTTTCTTTAATAATCTTGTCATGACTTCCAGTTTGCCATGGACCTTTATTAATCTCAGGTGGTTCTTCATTTGTGTCACCTTTTTCTTCTTCATGTTCTTTTAAGATTTCTTCAACTTCTTGTGACTCTGGAAGAACAATTTCTTGAGATGCACACCACGATGATGCTTCATCGAATACCACATTCCTGGAAGTGTAACACTTTCCGGTAGTGGGATCACAACACTTCCATCCTTTCCTTTGATCGTCATAGCCCACGAATATGCAACAGACTGCCTTCTTATCAAACTTGCTACGTAGGTGATCAGGAACAAATACGTAGCATGCACAACCAAACACCCTGAAGTGACTTACTGTGGGCTTGATATTTTGTAATTTCTCGAATGGTGAAATGAATCCAAGCTTTGCTTGCGGCAACCTGTTAACCACATGGGCTACCGTTTTCATACACTCGGCCCAAAAACGTGGGGAGTACATTCTTCGAGTGCAGCATACTTCTTACAGTCTCCGCCAAGTGTCTATTCTTTCTCTCTGCAACCCCGTTTTGTTGAGGCATACTTGGGCATGAGAATTTTCTTCTTATTTTACACTATTTTAGAAATTCATTAACTTCTTCAGATGTGTATTCTCCCCCGTTATCTGTGCGTAGGCACTTGATATTGTGGTCTACTTCTGCCTCAACCTTTTATTTGAATACCTTGAACTTGTTTAAAGCTTCTGATTTTTCTTTCATAAAATCAACCCAGACAAATCTTGAAAAATCATCGATGAATGTAATCATGTACTTGAAGCCGCAAACTGAAGGTTGCTTTACCTTACCGAATACGTCTGAGTGTATTAGCTCTAGCGGCGCTTTGGCTCTGAACTTTGACTCCTCGTACGAAAGCTGATGAGCTTTTCCATATTGACACCCAGCGCAAACCACATCATCATGGATTTCTAGTTTGGGGAGACCCTTTAGCATTTCCTTCTTCATCATCACCTTTAATTTCTTGTAACTCACATGCCCAAGACATGCGTGCCACAAGTCAGGTGTCTCATTTTTCCGTGTCTTATCTACATATGTCGTTTGTGCAGACATTACATAGATAGACTCAACTCTTCGCCCCTCCATGATCGGTTCCTCATTGTCTTGTAGATGCCGATATACTTTAACATAGTCTGGGCCGAACACCACATATTTTCCAGATCTTGTGAGTTGTGACACCGATAGTAAATTCTTCTTCATACCTAGCACATGCATGACATCTTGAAGATCCACTTGCTCAGAATTGAATCGGGGAGTAATCTTTGTTTGGCCAACGTGAGTGATAGGCAGTTTTGAGTTGTTTGCAGTGACTACAACTCGTCGTCCTTCATACTTGTTGATGTTTTCTAATTTGCTCATGTCACCCGTCATGTGATTGGAGCACCCAGAATCTACTATCCAGTCATTTTCATAATTTATGAATCTATCACTCACCGTGACAAGAGCCGTTTCTTCTTCTCCCTCTTCTTCAATGATGCAAGAAGCTGCAAGTTCTTGATCATTGTCCACTGCATAGGCCACTTGAAAATCCCATTCTTCTTCACTATTGCTTTCCTTTAGAGTTGATGTTGCTGCATTTCCTTCAACTCTTTGAAGTCTGCAATCTCTAGCAAAATGACCTTTCTTCCCGCAATTGTAGCACTGGTCGTTGCTCCGTCTGTACTTCTTCTCTTCTTTATTTTTATCATGACGGGCTTGATTAGCTCCCCTCGATGAGAGCTCCCTTGTGGCCTCTTTCGCCAATCTTCATTATGTGGATTTGTATTTGTTGGTCTTGCGCTTCTTCTATCTCGTCCGAAACTCCTTTTATTGCTATATAAGGCGGTCTCATCCTCTTTGATTGAGACTTTAGATATTTGTTTATCTAAAGCCTCTTGGTTGGCTAATAGGCTCTCTAACTCCGTTAGAGTTGGCTCTTTTTCCCATCCACGGGTAGCGGTAATAATACCATTAAATTCCGGTCTTAACCCATGGATTATGATTCTTCTTTTTCTTGTATCGGTGATGGCATTTTGCGGTTCTAATTTTGATATTTCGTCACAAATTGCTTTGACTTTATTAAAATATTGACTCACCGACATATCTTGTTGAGAGACCGAGAGAAGATCATTTTCCAACCGTTGGAGCTTCGCATTATTCGTCCTAGCAAAAAGTGCCGCCAAAGTATCCCATGCCTCTTTCGGAGTTTTTGCATCTTTGATGTGCTGCAACAACTCGTCTTCAATTGTTACGGATAGAACATACATGGCCTTCCCCGCTTTTATCTTCCATTTCCTTAATTCCTCCGCATTTGTGGGTGGCGATGTGTTGTCATTACTAATGATGTCCCACAAATCATGTCCAAGCAAATAAAATTGCATACGAACACTCCAAGTGTTGTAGTTGGAATTGTTAAGTTTTTCGACGCCACTTACCGAATTACAGATATCCAAGTGACTTGAATATATGACGATCAATATTACAAGCAAGTTTGGTCCCAGACCAATCGACTTCACAATCCCAGATTGTGCGCTAATAGTACCTCTGCGTTGCATTAACTCTTCATGGACAATCGCCCCCGATCACAGGCTCTGATACCACTTGTTGAGATTTGGAGGAATAAAAGACAATTTTATTAATGTAAAATATTGAGTACAAAGGTGGAGAGTCTCTCTTACTCTCACTCTTGAGGATACTTCACTCTCTTGGTGGTGATGGAGTTGTGTCCATCCACCTCTATTTATACTAGCTAGCCTAAAGAGGTGAGAGTGTTTCTAGAACCTTCCACATTAATTACATTCTAGATTATTCTCACATCTATTACATTCTAGAGTATTTCTATCTAACTCTCATTCAATACTCTATCTAGAGAATTCTACACTTCCTAGAATTTATAGAAGATTCTAGAGAACTTAATAAAGAAGATTCTAGAAGATTATAGAGAGTCGTTGACTTTTCAACAGAACATGCATTTTTTTGTATTTTGGATTACAGAACCATTAGATATACTTCCCCACCCAGCCTCCTCTCTTTCAACTGAAATCTTTAACTGTCGGATAAAAAACAGATCAAAAACAGATCTTCTATTAGGCAATATATGTGGCAAGTTGCTAGAACAAAAACCGTAAATGTAACTATGCAAGAACCATTATGAAAAGCCTAAATGAAAAAAAATGATTACAATAGAACCGATTAATATTTTATACGGAGTAACTCTCTCAACTTCATATCCAGTGTTTCTTAAATGTGCTGCATACAAATTAAGACAACCCATTGGATATCCTACAATTTTGCAAATGAATAGATCTATACCTAGAACTATCCAGCTATCCATGATAAATCATCCTGGAATATCCATATATTAGAACTTAAGTAGATGCTTTAATAGGGAATTATGATGACGAAGAACGGATAAGTGTAATAACTACTCCGTGTTAAATGCACTCTTGCTAAATGCTTTATCAAACAAAGGTAAACCAAACGATAATTCATATCTAATATGAATCCTGCTGCTGGTAATATCAAATAAACAGCATTAAAATTTTCTAGATACAAAAAAAGTCATATACGTAGTACACTATATTTCAAAATACATTTGCATACAACTGCAAAAAACATATCATAAAAGGAACAAAATATCCTAAGCCCAGGTACTACTGCAGCTGAAATAGCCAGAATTAAAAAAAAAATATGAAGCTCAATTGGCCTCCAGGTTTCCAATCGAATTCGAATTTTCTGCAAGGTAAAGTGAAGATGCCATTTAATTTGAGAGCTTGCCTTGAACTCGTCTACAGAACACGACCCGACTGAAGAATTGGGAGATTCCGTGATGGCTGGGTGCAACTCCTACCAGTGACTCCCTGTTTGGTGAAGCTGGTGCGATGCCTTTGGGAAACGAATCAAGCAACGACCTGTGGAGTGTTGGAGAAGCTGTGTGATACTTTGGGGAAGCTTGCGTGCGACTTTAATAGGAGAGGGATGTGAGTAGACAGTATTCAACTTGCAGGGACTTGGCGAGGAAGTAAAAACAGGCTTACCTTGAACTCACAGGAAGGAAGAGTGCGGTGAAGGGGTGAAGAAGGTAGAGCGCAGCAAAGGGGGAAGGTAAGCGGAGGCAGGCGAGAGAGCGAGTAAATAAGTACGTACTGTACCTCCGTGTTTTCTAATTTGTGAAAACGTCTAAATGTCGTTTTTCAATCTCAAGAGCAAAAGTAGAATGTCTCGGTTTTTCTCTTTTAGAAAACGGGCGGCTAAACAGGTTTTCCAATTTTTCTATCTCCAGTTTTCCAAATTTTTGGAAAACAGAAAATATTTCTGTTACTAAACAGACTCTTACCATTTCTGATTTGAAAAGTCAAAAATGTCTAATTAAATTGGGGTGAGGTAGTATTAGGTAATATTGACCATAATAATTTCATCATATCACTTCAATTAATAATCCTTTATAGGAAATAATGCTGAGAATAACTTCATATCTTCCTTTAAAGTTTAAGGGGTTGTTTGGTTAATGGCCTATCAGCCATTTTTTGGCTTATTTGATCAATATTGGCCTTTTGACCTAATCAATCGGCTAATATTTGCGTTTGGTAAAATAGCTTTTTAAGTTGGCCTTTTGACATAGTGTAATTCTATGCTTTTATGGTTCTTATCATAGCCATTCTAAACGATGGAACCATCATGACAATCTCAAAGGATAGAGTAAAACTGTCACCATTACCAGATAGTTGGAAATTGAAGGAGATTTTTTTCACTGGTGTTGTTCTTGGAAGTTATTTGGCATTGATGATAGTGGTCTTCTTCTGGATTATGCATGATACCGACTTTTTCTTTGATAAATTTGGAGTGAGGTCGCTGAGGAATAGCAATGAGGAAATGATGGCAGCACTATACCTACAAGTCAGTATAGTGAGCCAAGCTCTCATCTTTGTCACCAGATCCCGAAGCTGGTCTTTTATTGAACACCCAGGACTTTTGTTACTTATTGTTTTTTTTATCACCCAACTGGTTACAACCTTGATAGCTGTGTACGCGAACGGGGGATTCATGAGGATCAAAGGGTGTTGTTTCAAGTGGGATATAGAAAACAATGTTGTAAAGCCACACCACACCCGCCCATCCCCAACCACACCCTTTGATCCTCACGAATCCCTAGTTCACGTACACAACTATGAAGGTTGCAACCAGTTGGGCATTAAAAAAGCAGTAAGTAACAGAAGTCATGGGCGTTCAATAAAAGACCGGCTTTGGGATCTGGTGACAAAGATGAGAGCTTGGCTCACTATACTGACTTGTAGGTATAGTGCTGCCATCATTTCCTCATCGCTATTCCTCAGCGACCTCACTCCAAATTTATCAGAGAAAAAGTCGGTGTCATGCATAATCCAGAAGAAGACCGCTGTCATCAATGCCAAATAACTTCCAAGAACAACACTAGTGGAAAAAATCTCCTTCAATTTCCAACTATCTGGTAATGGTGATGGTTTTACTCTATCCTTTGAGATTGTCATGATGGTTCCATCGTTTAGAATGGCTATGATAAGAACCATAAAAGCAGAGAAGTCATACTTCCATATCAAAGCAATAAACATGAAACCGAACACAATACGTATTGTGATGGAAACTGCATAGATAGTGTGTAGTTCTTCATCCTCTAGAAAATGGCTCTACTAGTTAAGACAACAATGTTAATAACACTTAGCCCTGGATCATAAGCTCAATATCAGATGTGCCTCTTGCAGCATCAATAGAATCAGCAACCGCATGTGATTCCAATATCAACCTTCTTTAAAGTCGGAGCATCATTTACACCATCTCTTGTCATTCCAACAACGTGCTTCCTCTCTTGCAATTTCTTCACGATTTCATATTTGTGTTCTGCAAACACTTCAGCAAAACCATCAACTTTTTCAATAAGTTCCTCCACCGGAAGAGCAGTAATAGATGCATCTTAATTATGTTGGCCAAGTAAAGAAGCAGATGGGTACATGTTTGTTCCCATGCATTCCAAGTTTACAACCGGTCTCCTTGTCGATTGCAAGTTGATCACCAGTGATCATTTTAACATTAACGCCAAGATTCAAGGCCCTGCGAATGGTTTCAGCGCTATCATGACGAGGAGGATCAAAGAGGGGCAACAATCCAACAAATTGCCAAGGGGTTCCCACACTGTCTTTTGTTTTCTCTGGCACTTCCTGTATAGCTAGCCACAGCCAACGACCTAAGCCCACGTTCAGCGTACTTATCAATCACGGAATGAACCTTTCGCTCAGGGGCAGAGCTAGGGGGTGCCCAGGCTAGGCCCTGGCCCACCCTAAATTTGAAAAATGTCAATATTTTTAGTGTAAAAAATTTCGTGTAATTGTTTTTCCAATAATATTCTTTGTACCGGCCCAGTCTAGCCCAGTGTCCTGGCTACGCCCCTGCTTTCGCTTGAGGTCCTCGGGAGCATTGCAGCGTTCCAAAATCTGTTTTGGGGCAGCTTTACTCACACGGTGCCAATTGCCATTAGAATCAATGTATGTTAGGGCAGTCCTCTTCTCCCCGGGATTGAAGGACAGGAAATGGATTTCAAGAATACCAGCTTGTGCCTCCTTAGGATTAGCAAGCATGCTAGCCTTTTAATTTGTATTGGTACACCACAAGCTAACTTTAGCTAGTTGGCACTCAATATACAGGGAGTGCATGTGGAGAAGCTAGGCAGCAGAGCCTCTAGGCCCACTAATTTCCTAAGTCGAGATAAAAGTTGTTATATACGTATTACGTAGTATGCACTTTGCAATTTTATCAATGCCGTTTAATTTAATGAATTGTACGTACATACCCATTTGGGAGTTTGTTTTTCCCAACGCGTTTCTTTTTTTTTTTGAAAAAATGCCAAAAATTATATTAATAAATCGTGCGCCAATCGGCTTACAATAAATGAAGGTGGACTAGAAAAGCTAGAAACACAATCAGACTTAGAAACAGCAACTCTTGCGATAGCATGAGCTACTTGATTCGCTGATCTTCCACACCACTTGATTTTTAGATTAACATTATCACTCAAAAGAGATTTTATATCATCAAAAATCAGACCAACTTGAGATGCATCTCGATCCCCTTCAATCCCCGACACCACTAATGCTGCATCTGTTTCAACAGTTACATGACCCCACCCGTTATCTCTCGCCCAAAAAATAGCCTCTCGGACACCCAGAGCTTCTGCTTCCACCGGAGACCATGAAGTTGTAGCACACCTGCTGCGAGCTTTAATAAAATTGCCTTCATTGTCTCTACATACCCATCCCCAAGCCCAACGCCTAAACCTGGAATCATTGGCTGCATCAACATTAATTTTAACACAATTAATCTCAGGTTTCTTCCATTTGGATATGGTCGGATTCACCCTCATTGCTTGATTGTCATCTTTCCGGGCTGCTCTCCAGCTTGTTAGCATGGATTCTGCCACTCGGTACACAACTCCTGGAGAAAACGCTTCTGCCTTCCACACAGCTGCGTTCCTAGCTTTTCAGACACTCCACATAAGCATGATAAGCCTGGAGAGATCCTCCACCCCTAACTTGTTAAACACGAACTGAAGCCATTCCTCAAATGAAAGTTCCCTCAACGAATCTGCCAGACTTGCCTTCTGCCAAGTCTCCCGCACTGCCGCACACTCTAAAAACAAATGAGTTGCTGTTTCATTCTCCAACTTGCAGACGGGACAAACTCCCAATACCTGCACCTGTCTAGCTCTCATAACATCGCCTGTAGGTAGCAAACCGTTAGCAAGCTGCCAAAAAAATAATTTCACTTTAGGTGGAATGCGAAATTTCCAAGCTACGGTCCACCCGATCCATTTTGTTGCCTGAAACTCGCCCACAAGTCTCCTGTAGCAGCTACGGACCGAAAAATTTCCTTTGGCCTCATCATTCCAACGGTACCCATCATCAACCTGATTAATACTTAAATGAATGCTCTGAATTGCACGAGCTTCCTCCTCAGAAAATATACTATTAATACGCTGCACATTCCAGTTTTTTTCATCTTCTAAAAGCAGAGACGCAACATTCATATCTAGAATACCTCTTGGTCGGGCTGAAAGAATTTTGCCCGTGCCCTTCCCCGGAAGCCAAGCATCCCTCCACACTGATATTTCCTTACCGTTCCCAACCCGGCGTCGGGAACCTGCTACCACAACTTCTTGGGCTGCTAAGATGCTACGCCAAACAAATGAAGGATTATATCCTAATTTAGCTTCAACAAAGCTATTCTTAGGATAATACTTGGCCGCGAGGACCCGACTAATCAAAGCTTTTGGCTCCGTTAAAAGTTTCCACCCCAGTTTTCCTAACATAGCGATATTGTATTCCTTTAGCCTCTTAAAACCAAGCCCTCCACAAGTTTTTGGGAGACACAATGCCCTCCAATTCCTCCACCGAATGCCCCTACCTGTTAAATCATTTCCCCTCCACCAATACCCGTTCATGAGTCTCTCAATCTCCATGATCAAATTATCAGGGAATAAAAACACATTCATAGCATACGTAGGCATGGCTTGGATAACCGTTTTCAATAGGACTTCTCTCCCAGCTTTTGAGAGGAAGCGGTTATTCCAACTCTGTAACCGTTTCAACACCCTCTCTTTTAAGTAGAGTAATATTTCTCTCTTTTTCCTCCCTACTAGAGCAGGCAGACCCAAATACTTACTCCTAACCACCTCTTGATTTACTCCCAATAGTAAACACAGCTCATCCCTCATTTCGGCCACAACATTAGAACTAAACGAGACACTAGATTTGTCAAAATTTATAATCTGACCTGAAAGTATTTCATATGTTTTCAGTATATCTTTAACTACCTGACATTCTTCGCGGTTTGCCCTGAAAAATAAATAGCTATCATCAGCAAATAATAAGTGAGATACTTTAGGGGCCTTTTTTGCCACTGCCACTCCACAGAATCTGCCCTCTGCTTCTTGCTTTCGGATAAGAGCACTCAGACCTTCAGTCACTAATATAAACAAGTAGGGTGATAGAGGATCGCCTTGTCTCAATCCCCGTTGTGGCATAATTGGACCAATAACAGAACTATCAAACGGTATAGAATACGACACCGTGGATACACATTCTAGGATCAAATCAACCCATCTTAAATCAAAACCCAGCTCCACCATAACTGTCCTCAAAAAACTCCATTCCACTCTATCATAGGCTTTACTCATGTCCAGCTTTAATGCCACAAAACCTTCCTTACCTTGTCTTTTGCATTTTAGATAATGATGAGTCTCAAAAGCAATAACAACATTATCAATAATATTCCTCCCTGGAGCAAAAGCACTCTGGTTTTCGCAAATAATATCATTTAAGATCCCCTTCATTCTGTTAGCCAACACCTTTGAAAAAATCTTATACACTACATTGCATAAAGCAATCGGCCTCCAATCCCCCATGCTTTCCGGTTTAGTTTTTTTGGGAACTAAAACTAAATTAGTTTGGTTTACTGCCAAAGGGATTTGCCCATGCTCAAAACAATTAACACAAAAATCAACTACATCATTACCCACTATATTCCAATAATTCTGAAAAAACCCAGAATTCATGCCATCCGGGCCCGGAGACTTGTCAGGATGCATGCCGAAAGTTGCTTTCCTAACTTCCTCAACTGTAATTGGCCGTAATAGAGCCCGATTTTGAGCTTCAGACACTCGAGCAGCCCCACTCATATCTACCATAGGATTGGTAGATAAACTTGTTGAAAAGAGGATGTCAAAGTATCCCTGCACCATCTGCTTCATACTCTCCCTGTCAGTTATCCAAGCCCCTTGCAAATCTCTCAAGCCCCTGATTTTATTTATTCTTCTCCTATGTCTTACTGCGTTGTGGAAAAATCTTGTGTTTGTATCGCCATCACGCAACCAAAACTCCTTTGCCCTTTGTTTCCAAAAAATAATTTGTTGTTCAAGAAGCCCAACTAATGTATTTTTCACCCTCTGAAACTCAACATCATAGCATAATCCACGTCTACCTCGTAGCTCTTTTAGCCTTCGACGACACGTATTAATACGGCTAGAAAAGCCTAAGCACCGAGTGCTTCCCCACCGTCCCAAGTCCTCACTGCAGCGGCCTATTTTCTGCCAAATGGCTCCTCCCAAGTTCAAATCCCAGCTCCGTTTTATAATCTCCCGACATTCTTCTTCCCGCACCCAGACATTTTCAAATTTAAAAGGTCGTTTGAACCGCTCCTGATGGACCTCTATGGGTTTGACAATTAACATCAAATGATCACTAGTAACTCCTTCCAAAGAAAAAGCTCTAGCATTCCCAAACCGCAAATGCCACTCTTCATTGACAAGAATCCGATCAAGTTTCTCTTCTACTAAGTTTGAACTTCCCCTTCCTCTCTCCCATGTCCATTGATACCCATCAAAAGGAAAGTCCCGCAGACCACTTGCCCATATAGCCTCTCGGAATCCACGCATCTGCCATAGCGGTTGTGGAAGACCTCCCCTCTTTTCGCTAGCAAACATTATATCGTTGAAATCCCCTATCACCATCCATGGAAGATCACTTCGGTGCGCAAGGTCCTTTAGCATCTCCCATGATTCTTTTCTCCTGCCCCTGTCTGGAATGCCATAAAATCCCGTGAGTCTCCAATAATCATCTCCCTCATGTATACGAATGGAGCAGTCAATGTAAAATTGGTTTGAATCCAAAATATTGATCGACACCTCATCTCTCCAATAAAGGGCCAGTCCCCCACTTCTACCAGCACTCTCAATCACCTGTCCCTTACGGAAACCCAGTCCACAAAAAACCTCATTCACTCGGCGGTATCCAGCTTTGGTCTCAAGCAGAAAGATAACAATTGGTTTTTGCTCCCTTACTAGATCACTCAGCACTTGTACCGTAGCCAAATTGCCAAGCCCTCTACAATTCCAGCTCACAATGCTCATCTTCTTTTCTCCACACAGTGCAAATAACCTCTACAATTCCAACAAAACTCCAACCGGACAGCCCAATCGGTTGATTGACGCCGGAAACAACAAAACCTCTGCGATTGCCGCCGCAAGGTACCGGACAGCCTAATCGGTTGATTGACGCCGGAAATAACAAAACCTACGCGACTGCCGCCGCTAGGTACCAGACCGCCGGACAGCCCAATCGGATGATTGGCGCCGGAAATAACAAAAACCTACGCGACTGCCGCCGCTAGGTACCAGACCGCCGGACAGCCCAATCGGATGATTGACGCCGGAAATAACAAAACCTACGCGACTGCCGCCGCTAGGTACCAGACCGCTCCTAAACTCTTTATTCGTTTATAACATGTACGTATGTAAGATATGATTCAAAATGGGTATATATGGAATTTAGAATTTGAAGTAGAAATGAAGGTTGAAGCTTTCTCTCTTTTGAAAGCTTGTAAAATCCGAAATTATATAGAGTTATTTACTATATCTAGTATTAATGTCTAGGTGATATTTTTGACGAATTCCCAAACTCACGGGGTTTTTGAAACCCCAATGCAAAAACTAATCCTAATGGCCAATACGCATCGGTGGACGTAGAGCTCAACTGGTAGCGAGGGAGTACTACAAGGGTTAGGTCCCGGGTTTGACTCCCGGCAACTGCGATGAAAGGTTACTCAATAGCTAGAGGGGCTCTGCAAGTACCGGGGACGGAGCTCCACTCTCTATCTGTCAGATTGTGATTATAGTCCAATTTACATCCTCTCATTGTGCCGTTCGGTCGGTGATGGGGGCCCCTTAGGGATGAGGTGTCATCCTTTTTTTCCATAATGGCCAATACGTCCATAAAAAGTATGAGGTGGGACAAGAGTGTTTTTTTTTGCTTTAATTTAAATATTGGTATATTTTGTTATTTGTAATGTACTTTTTACAAAAAATATCTAATTAAATAATTTTTCATAATCTTTTGTTTGACACCAATATTATACAGAGTATACGTATTTAAACATAAAATTATTCAATAAATATATTAACGGTTGCTAGGTTGTATGATAAAAAACGTACGTATATACAGGATCAATACAATGTTTTCATATAAATCAAATATTCTCTTTGTCCCTGAAATAAGTTCCCTCTTTCCATTTTAGCAGTCCCTGAATTAAGTTTCTCTTTCCTTATTTGTCAAATTATCTACATCAAAACAATGTCAAACAATACCAAACAGTGTTAAAACAATACTCCATAAAATTTACCCCACTAAATTTATTTTCTTAATATGTGCGAAAAACAATGGGGAGCTTCTTTTAGGGACGGAGGTAGTATTTATTGTAGGACTTTGTATTCACTCTACCAATTAAGGGGTGGTTTGTAAATGCTAAAAAAAGCACTTCTCAACTTTTGGCTTTAAAAAACTCTTATTTTACCAAATACTATCATCTTTTATTTTTATCGGCTTTCGTGTCAAAAGTGCTTCTACTTTTTCTATTACACAAAAAGCACTTATTTTACCAAACACTACCAACTTTTACTTTTCAAAATCACTTTTTTCTCAAACACTATGAACTTTTATTTAATCACTTCTCCCCATTACATTTTTTAAAAATAGACCTTAAGTTTTCCGTCCAACCTTCTAATTACGCGTTTCCTCCGTCAATCAGTTATGTTTTATTGACTATCATCATTCTAATATTAGTGTGTAGATTTTGTGATAAGCCTATCATCATGTCCTTTATGGAGTTTTTTTCCGAATTAATGTTAAATTAAAAATTATTTATGAAATTAAAGTTGGATTAAAAGTATTTATCAATATACTGTTGGATCTAATCATAGTAGAACAAAGTCGCCAAACCGTTTGGCGACTTCAAAGTCGCCAAATGGTTTGGCGACTCTGGCATTGAATTGCCGAACACGGAGGATGAAACTTAGCTGCTTAGGCAAGGAAAATAGGAAATCATACGTACGTAGTATAAATAAGTGTGGGCCCCATTAGATATAAAACCCATTTTTTTCTTTAACAGCCCATAACTTTTTCGTTTTTGTTCCACTTTTTATAAAAAAAAAACCAAAATTCATTATTTTTTATTATCTTTCATTTAACACTAATATTGGATATATAAACTTTTAAAAAAATTGAAGGCTTATTAAACAATATTCTTATTTTCCAATGGAAAAATTGATAGTAATAATCTCAACTATTGATGGTCCGCCCATAATAATCCCAACTATCGATTATTTCAGAATAATCCCAACTTTAGGGACCTTCCGCCAATAATGGTCACTATAAATAAATTTTCGTAGCTTCTAAGGTGAATGAGAAGAGATATAACAAGTAATCCCTATAAATAATCCCAACTTTTAATTTTACGCCTAATTTCTATTTAAAATTCACTTTTTATAGGAGGTAATATCTGTTCATGGATCATTATTGGCGAATGGTCCATATAGTTGGGATTATTATCAGCGGACCAGCAATAGTTGGGATTATTATTTTCAATCTCCGTACGGATGATTTTAAAAAAAAATTTACACATATATGACTAAAGTAAAGATTGTTTAAAAAATTGTGACTAAGATAGTAATGAAATTATAGCAATCTATGTTCTATTATTTTAAAATTTAAGTTAGCATGACACGAAATTGTAGTAAGTATTAGTCATATTTGTGTAAATAAACTTTATTTTATTTAATTTTAGCAAAATAAAACTCTTATTTAATATTCTATAAACAAATAATTCCTAAAAAGACAATGTCTTTTTAGACAGAAAACTCTTATACACAATGTTATTTTAGACAGAAGTTGCCTAATAAGCCTGATAAGTCGAAATGCATGATCTAAGCCTGATATATATATACATATGTGTGTGTGTGTGTGTGTGTATATATATATATATATATATATATATATACACACACACACATATATGTATATATAGGGAGGTTCAAATAAAAAGTACTCCTCATATGAAAAGTGAGAAGTAATCTTAGCCGTTAAGATGAGAAAATGAGTGGATGAGATCAATTTTTAAGTGTAAAATTCGGTGCCAAAAGTGTAATTATCAAAAAGTTTTTTAAAAAATAGCGTGGCAAATGTGCATGACTACGGAGAAAAAGTGCATTAGACTAACACAAAAGTGCATCACGTTTTAGGAAAAAAATAAGAAGTATAACTATTGTTTCTGATATTTTTTTAGTAGCTGAATGTGCACCATTACATATTGCATATGCACTTTTGCTATTGTGTATTACACATTTTGGTTAACCGTGACTTTTGATCTATACCATCCATTTTTAAGTAATCAAGGGCTTAGATCACTTCTCACTTTTCATGGGAAGACCTCTTTGTATTAGAACTCACCCCTATATATATGTATGTATGTATGTATATATATATATATATATATATGTATGTATACACACACACACTCAAGGGGGGTCTGAGGGAGGGGGGCTGGGGGGGAGCCTGGAGTAAATAGGGTTTCGAACTCGAGACCTTCCATTGGACACGAACGGCACGGTAACTTCACAACCAGCTGATCTGGAATGCTTGGTTTTAGTTATGAATATACTTTCACGGCCACACTAATATACTACTTACAATTCAAGCATAATTATAGCCTCTAAAAATTATCAAGTCCCGGCTTCATTCCCTATATTTACTTTCGTCATATAATAGGAATTAATTGTTTATATAATATTAAATAAGAGTTGTTTTTCAAAAATATTAATAAAATAAAGTTTATTTACACAAATATGACTAATAGTTACTACAATTTAATGTCATGCTAACTTAAATTTTAAAACAGAACATAGATTGCTATAATTTCATTACTATCCTAGTCACAATTTTTTAAACAATCTTTATTTTAGTCATATATGTGTAATATTTTTTTTGAAATCATTCGTACGGAGATTGGAAAATAAGAATATTGTTTAATAAGACTTCAATTTTTAAAAAATTTTATATATCCAATATTAGTGTCAAATGAAAGATAATAAAAAATCATGAAATTTGGTATATTTTTTATACAAAGTGGAGCAAAAACCAAAAACTTATGGACTGTTAAAGAAAAAAGTGGTTTTTATATCCAATGGGGCCCACACTTATTTATTCTACGTATGATTTCCTTGCTTAAGAGCTTCATCCACCCGATTTGTAATTCGATGCAAGAGTCGCCAAAACGTTTGGCGACTTTGTCCTACCATGATTAGATCCGGCAGTATATTGGTAAATACTTTTAACCCGACATTAATTTTGTAAATTTTTTTTTATTTAACATTAATTGAGAAAAAAACTCTCCCTTATGTGGGGACGTGGGGTATTGACTTAGCATAAAGTGTAGATTATCTATCCAATACGATTTCTAGAAGGTCAACAAATGACTTGGCGATAATCAATCCGTACATGTCTTGGCCGAGGCGGTAAACTTACCGAGAAGTAATGAAAATCCACACAATAAATGGATCAAACAGGAAATCAGGAATGGATACTCAAAATGATCGATTTTGGAAACCAATGTGCGATCCCATTATAATGTATGAATTACTGAGTAAAAATCCACACAAAAAGTATGAAACAGGATGAAAATCCACACAAGGAGTATGAATTACTGAGTAAAAATACATACCTTTCCCGTATCCGATACTCTAGGATACCCGTACCGTACGTTCCCGGGCCTTATCTGCAATTTTTAAAAGTTTCCATTTTTTTTTGTAATTTTTTGAAAGTTTCCAATACTCGTATCCTGACGGATACCTGTATCAACTTTAAAAAAATCCCAAAATTTACTTAATAAAATTCTAAAAAAAATGAAAATCTAAAACTACATTTTACTTGGTAATCAAATAATAGGCCTATATGGCTATATCCGAATTAAGTCATTAACTCATACTCCGAATTGGATACTTGCACTTTTAATTTCAAGATTGTAGTTGTTTGACTTATTTCTCATTTTAAATTAATGACTTATTGACTATATTTATATTTTGAGATGACTAGTGTATATGAGAAATATTATGAATTTATTACTAAGTATCTTGAAAAAGGAAAATGCTTCAATGTAATGAATGGGTAGACATCATAAGATATTATATGTGTGTGTATATATATATATATATATATATTAAAAAAAAATCTATTTTTAATATTTATAAATAGACCCCTATAACTTTTATTATTTGTAAATACACCCCCATAACTTTTAATATTTATAAATATGGCCCCGTATCCGTATCCTACTTTTTTTTGTTTTGACGTATCCCCGTACCTGTTTCCGCGTTTTCGCGTACCGGTATCGGTGTTACATAGACCTTTGCCTTTCAAAAAAAATACATGTGCGATCCCATTATAATGTCTGCCTCAACTCCAGCAAGCTCATACGTTTTCTTGCTCATCCCTAGCACGTACGATCCCAGTCCACCTAAAAATATTGACCATAACAAAGAAGTCAATATGTATATATATTATATATATATATATATATATATATATATATATATATATATATATATATATATATACACACGGAGTTTATAGTAAAAGACTATTTAATTCGTAAAAGACTATTTTACTCTTACAATTAATAGTAAAAAATTTAATTACTGCCTTTATCCCCCTCACATTTCGTAAGGGTGGTAAAACTAGGGTCAAAGGAAATCAAAGAAAGTAGAGGCTTTATTGTTTGGCTAGAAAGGAAAAACTAAAATATATTAGAAGCTATGAAAAGCAGGTAAAAGAAAGAAAGATAGTACAGAAAATAAATCGGAGAAAGATCAGATAACCAACCAACCCATGGAGAGAAATTTAGCAAATTCTAACATCTAACTCAATAAATAACTCAGATAGTCACGGGTCTGGGGGTTTGCACTATTTTACCAAACGTATTCATCAGTTTCCCTTTTTGTTATGCACACTATTACATGCACTACGCCAAAACGGCATATTTTTTACAGTTTTACCTTTTCAATATTGACTCATAAAAATAGTCAATTCATTTTTGACTATATAAATGTGTCGAAATGTTGTTACTTACTGAGGGAGTGTTTGCTACAGCTTAAAAAACACTTTTCAGCTTTTGACTTAAAAAATCACTTATTTACCAAACACTACCAATTTTTACTTTTTTTCGGCTTGGGTGTGAAAAGTGTTTTTTCCCTTTTCTATTACACAATAAACACTTATTTTACCAAACACTACCAACTTTTACTTTTCAAAATCACTTTTTTTCTCAAACACTATTAACTTTTACTACTAATCACTTTTTCCTTGCATCTCCAAAAGTGTTTTCTTAAGCAGTAGCAGTTGCAAACACTCCCTTATTAGGACTCCCGTATAGATAAAGTTTTGCTTTCAACGGGTCAAATCCAAGTAAATTTCAAGAGCAGCCCATATTTACCCTACCCGCCATCTCTGATCTGCGCCCCATCATTCAAGGAAAATCAAAGACTATTCGCAAAAAGAAATTTTGGTTTCGCTCCAACCATCTCTGCGCGGCAAACGAAAAGCAAAGTCCCGCTCACCATCCTTTTTTATTTGATAAACCTAAACTTGTGAGCTGCTACTATACTTCAGTTTGCCCTAAATACATTTTGGTGCGAAAGAGAGAAGACAAGAACAAAGTTGACGAGCGGAGTACAACACAACCAAGTACAAAAGCTTTAAAATTTGAGTTTTTGTGTCGCTCAACTCGTTTTTTTTCTTATTCTTTGGGTTTAATAATTGTTGAAAGGTCATCAGTGTTACTTCTATATCTGCAAAATCAATAAGGATTACAACTTGTTTATTATAGGTGGTATGCAACTATGAGTATGCTCTCTAACTGTTTGATAAAAGTACCAATAGTCTTGTGAAGATGAAATGTGAAAAATTATACTCCCTCCGTATAAATTTAATTGACCCATTTGCTTTTCACGCAGTTTAAGACAATTACTGTAGACTTTATTAAAAGTAAGAGCTTTTTGGTACTCTAGCGACACTGTAGCGGTACTGTAGCAGCACTGGAGCTGCTTTTTGAATGAGATTCTTTCCAAAAAGGGAAAGGGGTCAATTAATTTGATACACCGAAAAAAGAAAGTGGGTCAAGTAATTTGATACGGAGGGAGGGAGTATTATTCTCTGCTATTGAAGTGTCTAACCGGTTTTGAAAAAGTCTTAGGCAGCGTTTGCTATTTATTTTACAAAGCACTTTTGCCTTTTTTTAAAAAAAAAAGCTGATTGGAGTGTTTGCTATTACAAATTTTAGCTTCACTTAAGTGCTTTTTACGTAGAAGCTGAAAGCACCTCAGGGGGTGCTTTTATCATCTTTTAGGTACAACTGTAAATAAATGCAAAATTGAGGAAACTTTTATCCCTTCACTTTTCTGCTCTTCTCCCCATGTTACCCTTCATCTTCATCTCTTTTGTCACTCAAGCATCCTGAGTTCCGAAAGTCAGACCAGCGGGAACAAAGAAACACCAACAAAACTGTGTTGATTAATTTTATTCTTCTCATTTGATCTAAAAGCGGATCTTCTTCATCTCTCTATTTCCCGACCGATAAAGCTCCACCTTGATTTCCGAAGGTCAGTACCGCGGGAACAAAGCAACACGCCAACACAAACAAACTTGAATTCACTAATTTTATCCTGATTTTGAGAATTTTGTTAAACCCAATTTTGTTTGGATATGGTTTTATGAGATTGTTTGCCTGATCTTACCAAAAGCAACGGTTGAAGCTTGAAATCATTGGCGGTCCAGGACTAGGAGAAGAAATGTGCTACAAATAATAATTGAAAGGGTATTTTTGTACTTTCACTCATATACTATAGTACTATACCACAAATCACTTTTAATGCTTTTTTTGGAAAATAGTGTAAAAATCCAGTACAGTAGAGTAAAAATAGATTTAGACAGTGGATGTAAATATCCAGTGCATTAGAGTTATGGTAGGAGAAAGAAAATGGACGAAATCAATTGCCCTTAATTTAAAATCAACTGCATTCATATTCTCTAAACATTGAAAATCAACTTAATTTAAAAACTGCTTTAAAGATAGGAACTTACTTTAAAAAACCAATACCTTTTTCTCATGTAAACATTTCATCAAACATCTTATATCACCTAAAACTCATGAAAAATCTGAGAAATAAATTCATCAATAATGGAAAGAACATGGAATAAGGAGAAGAGGCAGCGTACGCCGTACCTAAACTGTTAGAGCACAGCGTTAGTATTGCTCAATTTCGCAGGCCATGATTTAGGGAGAAGGTGTGCTCTCCTGTCGGTGAGGGAGATGAGGAAAGTCAGGCTTAAAACTTTTTGAGTTGAGAAGATAAACATGGAAAGCTTTCATATGTTTACTTTTTACGTGAGTAAACAAACGCTTGTGTGATAAACAGACTTTCGTTTACCCTAACACAAACAGGTTATATGCATGGTTTGAAATAGCGGTCCGCTACCGCTATAGCGGCCGCTATATAGCGGTCGCGGTAGGGGCCGCTACCGCTACGGCCCGCTATTCGTGTGTGATTTCCAAATCACGAGAAAAATCCGCTACGCCGCCCGCTACAGCCCGCTATTGACCTTTTCGGCAGTACATCACGAACTGTTTGATGTGTAAATGTGTAAATGTTGTGTGAATGATGTGAAAAAATACATTAATGGTTGTTGGAAAATGTGCGAAAAATTGCATTAAATGGCTATTTTGGGGCATTTTTTTGAGTGGGGTCCACTTCCGATTTGGGTCGGGTCAAAGTGGTTTCGGATTGTCCTTGCTTAGGGCTACAATTCGATATATGGTACGCTCAAAACGGATAACGGGTGAATGAGAAATCGTTTTTCGAAGTTTACCCGTTAGAAGGGAAAAAGGATGGGTTTCTAGTGTGTTAATTTCCCACACCGGAAAACCCAAGGGATTTGCAACCCTTTATAAAGGGACTCCCCCCTTAAGGAGTTAAGATTCCTAAGGGTAAAGGCTCTCTCCACGCGCGCACAGGGGTGCAAATCAAATCCCGAATTCGGAGAAGAAAACCGCGACTTGCGTGCGCGGGCGACCTGTGGACACGAATGTCGTCCCAAAATCTATCTCTCAAGAGATACGATTAATTTTTGTTTTCTTCCCGAAACGTTTAATTTTTTCCCAGCGGCAGAAGTGCTCGGGCAGAAGCCTACGGATCAGAACACCTCGTTGGTGGCCTCGTGACAGAACCCCTCTAGGGGTCTTCTGATTGGCCTCCGATCAGAACCCCTCCCGGGGTGTTCTGGTGGAGGTCTTCTGTCGCGCTTCTGAAACGTTACAACGATTAATGCCCAACATTCTTATCTTTTAATGCAGCGTTAAATGGACAGTTCATGGACGATTCAATACCCAACGGACTGGTCATTGATGTCCAACGTTTAGGTCCATTAATTCACCATTTACACACAACAAATCCTCCTATACAATGGCTGGCAGGTGGTTTGCAACAACACACGGTTTTTACACGAATTCATACACTCCAACCACCTTTTGCACCTCTAAAAACACACTGCTAGCATTCTGAAAAATTCCCTCTGTGTTCATACTGTGTTCTCGTTCACTGGAATTTTTGTTTGTGTGCTCAAACATTAGTTCGTAGTCATCGTATCCTGGGAAACGCTTGTTGCAACGCTCCTAGCACCGTGGGAGGCAACAAGTACGTTTTAAGGACATCGTGCGTAGCACGAGCTTTGACTAATTCTGCTTCATCTCCTTTCTTGTTTTTCTCTTGTCATTTATTTAATTAATTTATTTTAATTAATTTTCTTTATTTTCCGAAACACACCCTACAATGGTGATGCATGGAGTGAAACTCAAAATTAAATGTTGTGTGAATGATGCGAAAAAATACATTTATGTTTTGTGCAATTGAAAATATTTCACGCCACTGCAACCGCTATAGTCGGCTGTAGGCCGCTACAGGCCGCTACCGCGATGACCGCTACCGCTGCCGCTACGGCTATTTAAAACCTTGGTTATACGATTCATATTCTAGGATTTCACTTAATAGAGTTCAAGAAAGATACACTTCTTGCTATTACACTTTCTGGAAATATCATTTAAACCTTTCATCAAACAGAACACATGCAAGATCTAAACTGGATGCACGATTCATAACCGAGCACACAGAATCTGAATTTAAATAAAATAAAAATGAACAAAGAATGCAAAGTTTCAGTGCTTACCATTGTTACCAAAAACATGTATGTGAGAGTAAGACCATAATAGGAAACACCCTTTGAAGGTTTGGCGATCCGTTGAGGTTGTTGTTGTAGCGGAAACTTGATATCCTGTAAGTGTGATGCGTAGGGAAGTTGAGAACAATACGCGTAGGGAAGGAGTGTGATGCGTTAACATCGCCAGGGAGATGAATGCGCAGAACTGCAGAAGATAAAGATGGAAAGAGACAGCACCCTTTTTTTGTAATAATAAAAATAAAAAATATAATCGTGATTCGTGAGCATGAACAATGCCATCATGCAAAAAAATTATAGGCGGCCACGTGGCGTTAGAATAGCAACGGAGAGGAAATAGGAATGAGAGACACGTATGCCAAACAGTGTCTCAACAGTGCCAAACAGTGTCTCTATAGTGCCAAACAGTGCCTCAACAGTGTACTCTACAGTAAAATCAAATTTCTTTCCTTATTTTGTGTGAAGTCAAAGTGTGAAGATTAAATAAAATCGGAGGGAGTAGTATATATAAATAGAATAGATTTTTATCAGATCAGACTTACACCATACTAGACTTACATAGATCAACGATGATCAACTTTGACCAATGATATCTTTTAATACAAAATTATTTGAAATATGAAATTATCTGAGCTTAGTCTTTATTAAAAACTCTTTCATAAAAGTATAAAATTCAAAAATTACTCATAAATATAATATCTAAAATCATTGTCCAAAGTTTAACACCATTGACCAAGAAAAGTCAAATTAATCAATTTTTTGGGACAGAGGTAATATTATTTTCAAAATCGTACATATCCAATACTGGTATCAGTATCATATATGAAAGCTCAGAAAAATACATAGGTTCATATACTTTGATTAAAATCAAAATAAAATGAAAAAGTTTTCATTCTATAAATAAAAGTATTTGACACGTTCCAGCAAACTATTGTATTGAGAACCAATTTTGAAGGCTTTCAAAGTTTCAAACTTATCCGTGTATGATGTAATGAAGGCGTGAACCGTGCAAGAGGACAATGCTAATTAAGGAATATGTTCAAGAGGGCATATTGTTCCAAAGTAGATTCTATGGTACCCAAAAGGCATCATACCTTTGTCCACATAGACCAATCAGAATGTTACAGTTGAATTATTTAAGTTTTAAAAATGATATACCTATTTGCATCAATCAAGTGAATGGTAGGTACGGTACCTCATTTTTAAATGGGTACCAGAGTTAATCAGGGTTACATTAAGGGCGTTTTTACTTGGACTGTAATCTGTCCCACATCAGTCCAGATCAGATCAGACCAGACCAGACCAGACCAAACCACAGTTGGATAGTTATAAAAATACAAAGAAACCTGACATTACCAGACCAGACCAGACCAATTCAGACCAGATCAGACCATCAAATTACCGTCCAAGTAAAAACATCCTAAGTAAAATTAGGGGTGCTTAAAGAAACTCCCGGTCCGTGACTCCCCGAGGAGAGGACGTCGTCATTAGGCACACCTCAGGAAAAAAAATAGGCACATATACTTAGGCCCGTGACTCCATGGGAGGAGATCAGGACGACAACCATCATGGTTTCAAATAGCGGACCGCAACACCTTTTGGGGCAGCAATATTGCGGTTGCCGGAGGTTTCGCAACCACATCAGCCCGCATCAACTCTGTGATTTCATTTCACAGCCAAATCCGCAACGTAACCGCAACTGGGCGCCCCTGTATGTGTGAAGGCCTAGGGGCAAAAAATTAAAATGGGCGTAATGTTACAAACAATTGTAGAACTCTTTTATATCTAAACTGACATGCATAATAATTTAGGAAGAAAACAATGGTGATCCTATTTGTACATTTTATCAATGATTAAGTCATATTTAAGGAAATAACTCTATTATTATCACGAGGAATGTTCAGGTCCGAACATTCCTGGTCCGAACACCGTCTGAACATCCCCATTTGGGGCCCTTCCTGGTGGAATTTTTTGATGAAATGTTTTGAGCATGTTCCTCATCAAGTCTAATTTGTCCATACCAAATTTCAGCTCAAAGTTCGATCGAGAAGGCATTCAAATAATTTGTTGAAGCTGACTGCGTCCAAATATACATATAAAAAACGCAGTCAACTTCAAAAAATGATTTGAATGCCTTCCCGGTCGAGTTTTGAGTTGAAATTTGGTATGGACAAACTAGACTTGATGAGGAACATGCTCAAAACATTTCATCAAAAAATTCCACCGGGAAGTGGCCCAAACGTCCATGTTCGGACGGTGCTCGGACGGGGAATGTTCGGACCTGAACATTCCTCTTATTATCACCTCCTAAATCCCCCCTCCAATAATGTAACCATTTTGAATCGTTTCATTTTTAGTAGCTAAATTTTTGTTATTATATGAGTTCTAATCTTGAAGAGTACATTCAAAACTTTTCCATTGAACTTTTTTTATTTAGTGTCGTTTTCTCTAACTTTCTCCTCTTTTTTATCTATCCTATTCAGATTCGATCCTTTTTATTACACCTTGAAATTAATTATTTCTATAATATTTATCATAATTGAAAATGTTTGTCTAACAAAATCAACAAATTATAACACCAAATACAAAACAATCAATAATTAAGAAATCAAACCATCAACTATGAATAGAATCGATTAATAAACTAATCAAATAATCATATGAGACTAATCGACTTTCGAGTGAATTATTTTTATGAAATTTTAAGAGAATGTTTTTCATCAAGTGTAGATTATGTCAACAAAATTTCAGCTTAAAATTCAATAGTGAAGTCAGTTAAATAAATTACTGAAAAGCAATGCACCAAAATATGTATACAAACGCAGTGTTTTTCAATAATTTATTTAACTGACTTCTAAATTGAATTTTAAGCTGATTTTTTTTTACATAATTTACACTTTATAGAGAACATGATCATAAGTTTTTACAAAAAAAAACCATTCAGAAAACTTCAACAAATTCCACCCGAAAAATTGTTATTGTAGCATGGAAAATGAACCTAGTCACACATATTACAAAAAACTAAACTTTGACCTATTTTTGTCCAATATTTTTGGGCCTAGGGTGCCCTTGCACCCTCCTAGGGCCGCCCATGCAAATCCGCAACAGGGCCGCACCTGGTCGCAACCGGCCGCATCCGACGGCAACCCACCGCATCAATGCTATCTCTGCCCAAGTCGTCCGTTCTTTTATCCATTCATCTCATTCCAAGCTGCTTCCTATCTCTTCCTTTCTTTCCACAAGGAATCAAGATCACTTGCAAGAAATTTAAGGATTAGAATGAAGATGAAGATGACAAATTATTGGGCCTCTGTCACTTTCGCCGACTCCGCTTCTCTAGTCAAACTTGAAAAAAAAATGAAATGAATAGGGACCATCCTTTTGTTGCGGCATGCACCTCATATTAGACTCCGTGACCACTTGGCATCTATCTCCCCGTGATCTTTTTTTTAATGTTATCTACCCGTGACTTTAAATTCTTTTGGATATAAACAATTTAAAAATGCGGAGTATATATGATTGATATGTCAATTTCTATCTGGTACATCTAAAAGTTTCATCTCTTCTCTTCCTATCACATTCTCTCAACATGCAGCTCACATGTCATATATATATATATATATGTTCTGCCCACATATCATCTTCCTTTGTAAGTAGGGACTTGATCAAGCGGTATAATCTTTTCAGCTAGCTAGAACTTTTTGAGGTATCAGGTATGTAAAATGCATGATCTGCAAATTAAATTAGTGGTTCTTCCACTCATTCTTCTCCTACACGGATCAGGGATTTAATCATTGAATTTAAGGATGTTTTCTTTTGGACTGTTTTCAGTCCCAGACCAGATCAGACTTCAGCAGTTATAAAATATATAGAGATCAGACATTACCAGACCAGTTTAGACCAGACCAGATAAGACCAACAAATTTCAGTCCCAAAGAAAACATCCTAAATAGACCACACATAAATAGATTATACCATATAATATGGAGAAAATTGTCCAAGATAGGACTAAAACTCAACCTTTTTCTCAAAATAGGATCACATGCATGTTTTTCTCTAAATAGGACTAACCTTACCCTTTTTACCCCTAATTCTATTTAATTAATTAATTAATCTAAATAATTGCCCCCCCCCTAGTTTCCTTGCACAACCAAGGCAGTCCGTCGGTGGCGGGGCAGTCCGTGGTGGCGGCAGCACTCCGGCAGCGGCCGGCGGCGGATTCCGGCGGCAGATTCCGGCGGCAACTCCGGCAATTAATTAACCCAATTAATTGCCCCCCCTAGTTCTCTTGCACAACCAAGGCAGTCCGTTGGTAGCGGGGCAGTCCGGAGGTGGCGGCAGGTTGGCGGCAGTGAAAGAGGCGGTTTCCGGCGGCGGCGGCCGCCGGCGGCGGCGGCGGCCGCCGGCGGCGGCGGCCGGCGGCGGCGGCGGCCGGCGGCGGCCGGCGGCAGGTGGCGGCAGAATGTTGGCAAACCTCCAGAAAAAAAATCTGGAATTTTTCCGGCGGCGGTCGCCAGAGCTCCGGCGGCGGCGGCGGCGGCAGGCGGCGGCGGCGGCGGCAGGCGGCAGGCGGCGGTCCGGCAGTCCCTGGGCAGCAGTGGTAAAGGTTGTGAGGGGTATTTTGGTCCAATCACTAATAAAAAGTCCTATTTAAGGATGTTTAAACTAGGTACTCCTATTTTGAGAAAAAAGCCATGTTTTGATCCTATTAAGGTAAATCTCCCTATAATATGTTTATAAGACCAGACTAAGACATGTCATACCGAATCTATTTTTTTTTTCAAAAAAATTCATATAAACTTATTTAATTTGCTATATTTTTTACAAAAACCAATCTAAAAAGGAAAATATTTTAACTTTTTAAAGAAAAAAAAAAGAGTAGTTTGTCATGTTCCAAAAAAAAGTTCCCAAGATTGATAAGCGTGTAAGAGATCAGTGGCATTCAATTTTCTTGGGATTCAAAGAAAGAAGTGAGGAAGTGTACTCACAGCTTTCATAATCTCGGAGGATGAGAATGGAAGGGTACTTTTTCTTTCTTTGAAAATTCTTAAATGAATAGGGGACCATGAGACATCCTTTTGTTCCGGCATGCACTTCAGAGCATCTCCAATGGGGATGTCTACTCCCTTCCACATTCTTACACACGGGTCCCATTTTTTATCTCACAAATTTTATGTGTAGGACCTACATATCTCCACATTTATTTTGTTTTTCATTTTTCTATATCACTTTTAACCCACTTTTCATCCACTTTTACTCCTCGATTCCCGTGTAAAGTCTATTTGTGGACATTGTCATACACATTGTCTACAATTTACTCCTATCTCTCTCTTCCTTTCCATTTTTCATACACACCACTTTCTCCATATTAAATTAAAATAATCATTCTATCTCTATCTCTCTCCTATGCCACGTAGGATAGACTTTACTCCAATCCACTACCCCATTGGAGATGCTCTCATATTACAGGAGTTAATCCGTGACCACTTGGCATCTATCATCCCGTGACCTTTTTTTTGAATGTTATCTACCCGTGACTTTAAATTCTTTTGGATACAAACAATTTAAAAAAAAAAGAACTATCAAATGCGGAGTATATATGATTGATACGTCAATTTCTATCTGGTACATCTCAAAGTTTCATCTCTTCTCTTCCTATCACATTCTCTCAACATGTAGCTCACATGTCACATATATATATATATGCTCTGCCCACATATCATCTTCCTTTGTATTCAGCCTTCAATAGTAAGTAGGGACTTGATCAAGCGGTATAATCTTTTCAGTTGGCTAGAACTTTTAAAGGTATGTAAAATGCATGATCTGCAAATTTGTGGTTCTTCCACTCATTCTTCTCATACATGGATTAGGGATTTAATCATTTAGGTTTATATGTATATATGGTGTTTAGGGATTAAAAATGCAGAGATAAAATCATTAACTTGCTGCAAAATGCAGAGAGTTAATGAAGCTAAACATACATAGATTTTGAAGTTAATGAAGTTAATGATCATTAACTTGATCATTAAAAAAATCAAGCTAGGTCTAATCTATTTATAAATATTAAAAATAGATTTTTTTGAATATATATATACATACATATAATATCCTATGATGTCTACCCATTCATTGCATTGAAACATTTTCCTTTTTCAAGATACTTAGTAATAAATTCATAATATTTCTCATATACACTAGTGTATCTCGAAATATAAATGTAGTCAATAAGTACCCAATTCGGAGTATGAGTTAATGAATTAATTCGGATATAGCCATATAGGCCCATTATTTGATTACTAAGTAAAATGTAGTTTTAGATTTTCATTTTTTTTAGAATTTTATTAAGTAAATTTTGGGATTTTTTAAAAAAAAAAGTTGATACGGGTATCCGTCAGGATACGAGTATCGGAAACTTTCAAAAAATTACAAAAAATGGAAACTTTTAAGAATTGCAGATACGGCCCGGGAACGTACGGTACGGGTATCCTAGAGTATCGGATACGGGAACGTATCGGATACGCCGATACGCTACCCTAGGGAAGTATCCGTGCTTCATAGAGTGTCACCCTTTAAATAAAGTGGGCACAGGTTTGAAACCTTCATTGCACTTTTTTAACTTATTGTTTGCCCTTTGAAGCTTTCTTTATGTTTAGCATAAATTTAGGATCTAAATTAATTTAAGATGATGTTTTTTAGTGTAAATAATAAGTGATAGTCCAATTAATTGAAGAAAATTCGGTGAGTTTTCCCCACTCACCAAATTTTCTGGATACGCCAGTGCATCCTGGTTTTATTTCTTTCACCCACTTCTTCCTGGAGATTAATCGCCCTAGCTTGATTTTTTTACCTATTGGTTCATCTACTTGTTGGTGTAATGACTGGAGTAATTTCTAATTATTAATTATATAGTTGGACTCAAATGTTTTTACTTGGACTGATCCGATCTGGTCTAATCTGGTCCGAACTAGTCTATTCTGGACTGGTAATGTCTGGTCTCTTTGTATTTTTATGACTATCCAAGTATGGTCTGGTTTGCTCTGGTTTGGTCTGATCTGGTCCGAGACTGAAAATAGTCCTTGGAGTAATTGTTAACTAATAATGACCAAATTACATTCTTTTTACTTAATGTGTATTGGAATAAATAAACACAAATTTCTTAATATATATGTACTTAATGTAACACAGTACTAATACATACGTATTTCAATAACATGCACATAATTTATACATAATCTATACTAGTATATTTTATAGAAATTGCATGTAAAAATGTTTTAAAATTTCGGAATGAGACTCTCATATTTTTTAATTCCTAAATAGGAGTAATTTAGTCAAATTTGAAAAAAATTGTCATGTTTAAAGCATGAAAATGACAAACTTGGCAGAAATTACTCATTTTAGGAGATAAAAATATGACAATCTAATTTTGGAATTTCAAAACTTTTTCACTCTTGTTTATGGAATTTTTCCTATATCTTATTAGTTATGTTTCTATAAAATTTGTATGTAAATTATCTATAACTCTGACTCGGCTTAACTTTGACTCACGATCTTGACATATTTTATCGCCTCCCCTAAAAAAATAGTCTGGTCCCGCCACTGCAGTATGTTGCATTTTATTTGGAATGGAGGATAGTATATACGAAGTTAAAATACATTAGTGGGCCGATCGGGCCCACTAGATTAGTCATTCATTTGTACGTACTGGATTAGACATTTTACATATATAGTTGGGCTGATCGGGCCCATATTAGTGGTCCAGCCCATTGTTTCTCTGTAAATACTCCTTGGGAGACTTGTAACCTAGAACATAATTCACTCCATACTACCATTAGTCATCTTCTTCCTTCTACGAACTTAATCTCTCCATTTATATTATATACTACTCCGTAGTATATAACTATATATAATGCTCATTACCAAATACTCCGTATTAATGTAGTACCAGCTCTCGTATGGTCAAACGAAATCCGGAGTCGTCACTATCATCGGTGCTGATTAAGCTGATCAAATGATGAATGTCAACTCCAAAAGCAACACTAACTTATTATCAAATCAGGGGCCTATTGTAAAGTGGATGTGCTCTGCCGGCTGTCTAGTTAATGTCTTTGCGAGCAGTGTCCATGTCATGGCTCCCCTCCGTCTAGCTGATCAAATGATGAATGTCAACTCCAAAAGCAACACTAGTTATTTGCATGAGAATGGTAAGAAGCTTTTTGTGAGCATTTATTTCTTTTGTCATGTAATCATAAAATTTTAACTTCACTTCATAGTGGCTTCACAAATAAAAACATTTGATGTAGTACTACGAATATAATTTAGGGGAAAATATCTATTTATAATTAAAACTCGTGTCTATTCCTAAAATAAACATCCATGGTAATTATTTCACAAAAATAATCCAACCAAAACAAGCCATACTAATTTCTTTATTTAGCTGACATAATTATTAATTCAAAGAAAAATCGAAGACCAAAATTGTTGATCACTACACATCGATCTTGCCTGTTTTTCTTATATTCTTGAAATTTACAATCTAGTTTTACCTAGAAACGGCTCACATATGAAACAGAGAATGGCGTTTTAGATTTACCTGTTTACCCAATTGAACAATAACGTATGGATTGCTACTCCGGATATCTCGAACGGCGAAGTTGATGCCTCTGTGTATGCGTCATAAAACACAGATAAAGTCTTGCTCTTATTCAAATAAAAAATTCAGGAGGCATGTGATTAAATAATAAATTTTGGAACTAGTGACCCACAAGTATGTGTATACAAACCATGTGATTAAATAATACTACCTCCGTCTTAAAAAGAGATGCAAATTTGACTTTTCTTAGTCAAACGGTCTCGTTTTGTTCACTTAATTAGGATGTCAATTTTTAATTATGTTCTAATTTGGAGTTTACAACTTTGAAGAGGTTTTAATGTAGTTTTTGAATATGTAAATTTTAGTTATTAAAAATTGAGTTAATTATCCATACGAAGGGTTGACTTTATTATTGGTTGACCAGAATTTGTTGACTTTGCAAAACAAATTGGGACGGAGGGAGTAATACAAAATATCTAAAAGACATTACAAAATATGTGAGGAGTTAAAATTACATCACCCACATGGCAATGATATGGAAAGAAGAAGCTCATTATTACTGTTACTATTCGTTATTATCATTAGTATCCTAAAGTATGTTTCCTAAAGTATTGGGTGTTAGTTTTCTCGGGTTATTATTTAGTTTCCTAAAGTAAGTTTCCTAAAATATTAGGTGTTAGTTTCCTAAAATAATACACCTAAAATGACAATTATAGTTAGCATCTAAAAGACATCACAAAATATCTCAGGAGTTAAAATATATATTGTAGTGTACAACTCGGAACAGGACTTAGCTTACATCTTCTCCAGCTTGATATTTTATCATTTTAGTTCCAAATGATATAAGTTAGCTGCAAAAAATAATACTTCCTCCGTTCCATAATTCTTGCAACATTGTGATTTTTACACTATTCACAGATCTTACTTTGACCATGATTTTCTACTAATATACATAATCAAATTATTACGTATAAAATGTTATTGAACTCTTATTAATGCGAATTTCCAAAATATCAACTTTTTATAATGTCTACTAATACACAATTAAATATAATTACAGTCAAAGTTGTGCATTGGCAAACGTGAAAGTCAAACTGTTTCAAGAATTATGGAACGGAGGATAGTAATAGAATATTTTATCATTTTAGTTCCAAATGATATAAGTTAGCTGCAAAAAATAATAATAGAATACACTGTCAGAAACAAATCCAATGAGC
Source organism: Cuscuta epithymum (assembly GCA_945859915.1). NCBI lineage: Eukaryota > Viridiplantae > Streptophyta > Magnoliopsida > Solanales > Convolvulaceae > Cuscuta > Cuscuta epithymum. Next base: position 518,182 of record CAMAPF010000150.1, on the reverse strand, counting down.
AAATATTTCGATTGAAAAAAACAAGCTAATTTGTAAAACAACTTACAGAAACCTCCTACTAAAAAAATCAGAGAGCACATGCTTCATCTACAATCCATAAACAGAAAACTAATTAGATTACAAATTAAAAAGTAGATTACCAATTAGAACTGCTAATATATCAAAAAACAATCCAAAGTCATACCTGCTTTGGTGCCCCATTGCTGAGTGCTGACCCTATGCAGTTTTCCTTGACCATCAATATAGGTAAGAGTTGCTTGTTTGTCCGTTGGATTGAAAGGCAGGAAATGGACTTCTTGAATGGCAGCACGTGCGTATTCATGAAAATTATTGTGTTATTTAAGATGAGCATTAAGATTCTTGTTGACTGTGAGCTTGTTCAAGGTCACAGTTCCTGTCTTGTCACTGCAAAGGACGTCCATTACAGCCATCTTCTCAATAGATGTCATCCTTTAAGTAATAGCATCCTACAAAGAAGGAAAAAAGTAAAGCTAGTCCAAGAGGCTGAAAAAACATCATCATATGAGAGCAAGCGTTTTTATAAGGTACGACTTACATTTATCACCTTTATGATAAGCTCTGTATTATCAAGACTTTGTTGGGGCCTGCCTCTATTTTTAAGGCCCAAAATGGGAATGTTTTTGTGATTGGATAATCTCTTTTTGTACTCCAATATAACTGTGGTATTAGTTATTTATATACCAAAGCAAAGAGGGTTGTTAAGCTGTCTTCTAGATTATGAATACCACCTATTTACCTCCCACTCAAAAGCTGCCCCTACCCAAAAAGACATTTCCCAAGAAGCTGCCCCTAACCATTACATCCATAGTGAATACAAGGTCTTCTAACTGTACCAATCGAAGAATGAGCTCTTTTTGTATTTTCCTGTAGCAAAATAATGGAGAAGAAATCTAACTAATTGGAACAACACAATCTTATACAAAACCTAAAGTAAATATAAACTAGCAAAAATATCATTTTTAGGCTATGTTGCACGGAAACGTGAAAATCATAAGGAAACGGGAAACGGAAAACGTCAACTTTTTCTCAAGAAAAAGCTTATTTGGAGTGTTTCCAAAGAGTTTCCGAAATAGGAAACGTACTCTTTCCCGAGAGTTTCCGTGCTACATAGTTTTACACTTGAAGAATAGAGTTTTATTGATCAAATGTAAATACAACAGCTAAAATACAATTTATAGGCTTAAGCTAACTTAATAAAGGAAAGAGTAATTATGTACAAGATCTTATAATTAATACAAATCTCCTACTTGATTCTGGGAAATCAGATTGCAACCAGCCTAATAGCACTATACGATTAAAAAAAGGAACCTGCATCTTCTTGTCCGTTACACTATGTAGAATTCATTTAGGGGTACTAGATTTTCACCCGTGCTTCGCACGGGATGCAATTAGTAAGTAATAAACACTTTGATCACATAAAGAAATGTTGTCATAAATATAGATCAATGTATATATTATTTCTAACATAAGTAAATGAAGATAATTTTTTTTTACAAATTATTATATACTTCCTTCAGTTCCTTGTAAACCATATTTAAAGTCTTATTGGTAGTTTTCCATCTTCATCACATATAACAAACTGCAAAGGACGTCCATTACAGCCATCTTCTCAATAGATGTCATCCTTTAAGTAATAGCATCCTACAAAGAAGGAAAAAAGTAAAGCTAGTCCAAGAGGCTGAAAAAACATCATCATATGAGAGCAAGCGTTTTTATAAGGTACGACTTACATTTATCACCTTTATGATAAGCTCTGTATTATCAAGACTTTGTTGGGGCCTGCCTCTATTTTTAAGGCCCAAAATGGGAATGTTTTTGTGATTGGATAATCTCTTTTTGTACTCCAATATAACTGTGGTATTAGTTATTTATATACCAAAGCAAAGAGGGTTGTTAAGCTGTCTTCTAGATTATGAATACCACCTATTTACCTCCCACTCAAAAGCTGCCCCTACCCAAAAAGACATTTCCCAAGAAGCTGCCCCTAACCATTACATCCATAGTGAATACAAGGTCTTCTAACTGTACCAATCGAAGAATGAGCTCTTTTTGTATTTTCCTGTAGCAAAATAATGGAGAAGAAATCTAACTAATTGGAACAACACAATCTTATACAAAACCTAAAGTAAATATAAACTAGCAAAAATATCATTTTTAGGCTATGTTGCACGGAAACGTGAAAATCATAAGGAAACGGGAAACGGAAAACGTCAACTTTTTCTCAAGAAAAAGCTTATTTGGAGTGTTTCCAAAGAGTTTCCGAAATAGGAAACGTACTCTTTCCCGAGAGTTTCCGTGCTACATAGTTTTACACTTGAAGAATAGAGTTTTATTGATCAAATGTAAATACAACAGCTAAAATACAATTTATAGGCTTAAGCTAACTTAATAAAGGAAAGAGTAATTATGTACAAGATCTTATAATTAATACAAATCTCCTACTTGATTCTGGGAAATCAGATTGCAACCAGCCTAATAGCACTATACGATTAAAAAAAGGAACCTGCATCTTCTTGTCCGTTACACTATGTAGAATTCATTTAGGGGTACTAGATTTTCACCCGTGCTTCGCACGGGATGCAATTAGTAAGTAATAAACACTTTGATCACATAAAGAAATGTTGTCATAAATATAGATCAATGTATATATTATTTCTAACATAAGTAAATGAAGATAATTTTTTTTTACAAATTATTATATACTTCCTTCAGTTCCTTGTAAACCATATTTAAAGTCTTATTGGTAGTTTTCCATCTTCATCACATATAACAAACTGCAACCCAGACGTGGACGTCACTCTTGACACCGCGACGTAAAGTTGTCCATGGGTGAAAACCGGACGACATAAGATAACACCAACCGTCCCTGAAAGGTGAATGATAGCTTTAGGGCGAGTGAAGTCAAGCTTAGCTTCAGAATAACAATTTTTTTCCTGCATCTGTTCCAGACATCATCTAAGCCTCGAGAATATGAGTTCCATGTTTAGTCTCTATAAGGAAAGTGGCATTGCACAATCCGACGGAATGGTCAATATTTCTCATTAACATCACAGGTGCACTCTCTTTTCAGATTCAACTCATGGTTTGGCATACCGGAGCATTTAATGGTATTGAAAAATTCTGGAGAGTGGTTTTGTAACAATTGGTTTTGTAACTTCAACCATAGGCAGATGCAAAAATTCCAGATAGAAGGGAGTAGTGTAAAATAAATGCATACTAATACATATACTCCGTATATATTACTAAGTAAAACTTTAGAGTAATTACATATTCTTAGTAGAAAAAAATTGGGGGTGGTAGCCACCACGTGCCCTTCTTTGTGTGTACCACTGGTCTTCAACTATTTAGTAAAACAGATCAATCTCCAAACTAATCTAAAATGTTTCAATTTATGGTACTTCACTTGAAATTTGAGTTTGATCCTATTTTAGGCTTTTGTATTCAAACCCACACCCTATTTTGAAATCATAAATAGTTACACCCCATTACAAAATGTTAAAGAGGTTTAGCAGTTGTTGTCCGGTCATTCATTATTTTTTAAATGTTACTACCTCCATCCCGTTGAAAGGTTTTCGTGGTAAAACGACATGGTTATATTTTGATTTTTGAGAAATAAAAAATAGGTAAATAAAATAATATATTTAATGTCGACAACTGTGACGTTATAAATGTTACGGAGTATATTTTTAGTATTTAGTATTTAATGATTAATTTGTCATTCAAGATTGTTATTTATTTCCTAAAATAGAAATGAAAACTTTATACGTAACATCCAAATTAAATGAAAGTGAGAATCTTTCTATGGAGCAGAGGAAATATTAATTTTGAGAAAACGTGAGCATAAACTTTTGTGAAAAAAATGCCCAAACACACTCATTTTTTCTTTCTCAAATTTCCCTTCTATTTCACACAAAGTTAAATAGTTTTGATAACATTTAGTTCCCGCTTGGTAAAATCGACTATGTTGAAATGTATGAAATTCTGACAGAAGTGGTTAAGTTCAATGATTTTGCTAATTTATGGGAAAAAAATATTGGAAATATATTGTATTGATAAAATAATGAAAAATTACATGTAAAAATAACTAAGATGGTCATTTGTAGTAATTTCAGCCAATACAACCATAAAAATAACTTCAATCTTATTATTTCTTATTATTACACAATTCAACGCACAAAATCGAAAGTTACATGTTTGGTGAAAATTTGGCTGATAAGCCGAAAAAAAACAGTTACCAAATAGGCTCTTAATAGTTTGAAAAGGTGAACACATTAGTAAATGAAACAGGGTCACATTAGTAATGTACTACGTATCAACAATCAAGGGAATTATTGAAGTAACTACGTTGTTGTTCCCCTATACAAAGCTAATAATAATTGCAGATCCATGATTTACATCCAAATAACTAAGATGCAAGTATGTAACCCATACATGCTCAGGAAGTGTATTTTTGGTTATATTACATCAAGTCAATATATAACAAAGACAGAGTTCTTGAACGCAAATCAGGCTAGATCAGTCATCCATCTCTCGATTTTCTATCCAGGATGTTAGATACTGAGATATTCACAAATGAATACCGCACAAACATTAGCGTCTCATAAAAAATCAGCGGCTACAATAATTATACCACCAGGAATCTCAGTAAATGTATTATAATCAGCCAGAGTGTATATAGTTTCTCATAAAGGCAGTCAAATTGAAATATGTTTCCTTCTCTTTGATAGCCTCCTTCAAGGATTTATCTTTAGAGCAAGTCAGATAAGACCAACTTCCCAAGGATCCAAACTAAGAATGGAACTAATCTTGACAAAAAACAACTAATAAGGGTAGGACTAATCTTTTAACCCAGAATTATGCCCAACTTCTCAAAATAAGAATTGAACTAATCATGGAATTTTTTTAGCAACATCTAAACATGGCAAAAGCCAGCAACCTGATACTTATAATTTTCAAGTATTATTTAGAATTTATATGTACCTATTGTTTAAATATGAAAGTTGAGTAAATATGCACATTGCATATTAAATTATTTTGAGCCAGTGTTAACCCAACATTGCTGTTATCATCCATCAAAGTTAAGTAAGAGTATGAATGTTGACTGATTAACAGCTTAGGTTTCCTAAATTTAAATCAGCAACACGGGCAATACATGATTACCTCTATAATAAATATTATAGATCACATACATGACAAAGACGATTTTTATTTGTGGAATGTAACTTCCAGACCTAATTAAATCACATACTTATAATGTTGAAAGTGATCCAGGTCCATGAAAATAAACATCCGTTCTAAAATTAGTGGTCAAAACTAACAGCAACATGTTAAGGTCAACGGTTGGATAAGCTGAACCAATATAAATAAAAATTCTTCACAGTCTAATCCAGAAAGTAGCTAAGAGAATGTTATTAGACAAAATGGTCAATAAAATTAGAATAAAAGAATTCAAAAGACAAACAACAGCTACTTGAGAAAATCATCTTGGACACCAACTTGAAATTATCACTTAAAAACCACTAAAACACATCATAAAACCAAGTGTAATGTTAATTTGAAATGTCAGATAAAAGATTTACCTAATTAATGAATATAATTTCATACTTGAACTCAAAATGTTGCCTTGGTGGATGGGTGGATATTATCCAAGCAATATATTGCATGAAACCTGAATGGAGATTGAAATTAAATTAGACAGATTAAAGGAAAAGCCAGAGAAGAGCATCTAGCTTCTTTTTATAAACTGAAATAACTACATCAACACAATAAGTAGGTTGGTGACTTTTATTAGTTTTATATTATGGAAATCTAAATGAACATATGGACATCTAAATATTATTAGTAAAAGAAAATAAAATATTCAAATAATTCAAACAACCATTAGTGAAGAAAATGCATAATTAGTACTTCTTATAACTGTAAGAAGTATTTCAGCAATCCTTGCAGGCAGAGTGATTTAGAGTCACTATGTAGTTACTTTTCAATATTTGGTGTTTTCTAAAATTTATTTTATAAATTTAAAATTAATAAGGTATATTTACTACTTTATAAGAATATGAGAAGTATATTTGTATCTTTTAAAAATTTCAGGGGTATATATGCACTTTCACAAATACTTTAGGGGTATTTGTTCTAAAAAATAGAACAAGGGTATATTCCGAAACCCTGTTCTATTTAATAAAAGACTTTATTGTAAAATGTATTTTCCGATGGAAAATTTCTAAAATTGCATTATTTATTAGTTACAGAACCAAATTTGCAACCGAATAAAGTTGAACTAATAACACATAGAGCCGAAAGTTACAAAACTGAAATAATTCTCTCTATTTGTTTTTGAAGCATTCTCTCTAAATTACTAAATATATATACTTCGTATTAATTAAATAAATTTACTTATCAATTTCATGGTTAAACTAAAAAACTTTATTTGGAATAGCTTCATTTGGAAAAGCCTCATCCGAATCCATTACAAAAGAAAGGCAAAAAGCTGCATTTGGAAAAGCTTCATCCGAATCAATTACAAAAAAAAAACAAAAAAATGTTTCAGAATGGCGTAACTTTTCACGTGATTAGTTACTTTAGGATAGTAAAAGCCAGCTTCAATTCACGTGAATTATTGTGTAGTTCACGGGCCAATTTACACTGATTATGGTCTTAGACAGTCAGACTAGGTCAAACGGATTCCGGAGTCGTCACTACTCACTAGGAGTATTATCAAGGCTGATCACTAGGAGTATTTTACTATATTTTTGGTGTGCAGTTTTGTTTGCGTCAGGTGTACTAGGTTAAAGACGATGAAAGCTGATCAAATGATGAGTGTCAACACCAAAAGCAACACTACTAGCAGCTTATTATCGATGAGGGGCCCACTGGTGGTGGGCGGTTCTCTAGTGCAAAGTCCAAGTGCTCGTTCGACTGTCTCACTAGCTGATCGATCATATGATGAAGGTAGCTAGGTTGATGGCGAAGCTTTGGTGGTGGGCGGTTCTCTAGTACAAAGAACTAAGGAGTACAATTGATCACATGCACGAATGATGTTACGCTGCTTACACACTTTTAACAACATATGCTAATTAAAAAATCAGATTGTATGCTTGAAGTACGTAATAAAATAGTCGTTACAGATTGTATGTACTCTTTGAGCCGCGTAAATCAGATTGTATGCTATAAGAGCACCCAGGTGGTCAAGTACTATGTTGCACGGATACGGATACGCCGATACGCGGATACGCGGATACGGGTACGGCGATACGACACTTTCAAAAATTATAGGATACGGGTACGGGGGTATATTTATAAATAATAAAAATATAGGGTATAATTTGCAAATATATATAATTCAGGGGTTCATAAATAAAATAATAATAATAGTACAAAAAATTAACTATTATAATAAAGTTTCAAAGATTAGTCTAAAAAACTAAAGTATTGACATTTTGATTTAAATTCAAATATTTTTTTTTGTTCTCTATTTGCATTTACATCCAAGTCTTGTTTCAATTAAATATCATCAAGCAATGAAATGTCAAATTATAGTATTCCATTATTTTTCATACTCCCGAAACCATCTTTATCAATGTTCCACATGTTGTGGTCGCTTGGTTGGCTACTAAATTTTCGTCATGTCGTGTATAAAATGAAGGGTTATAGGTTCAGATACGCGTATCGGTTCACGGATACGGGTATCGGAAGTATCGGTATTTTTAAAACTAAGTCCGATACTTTTATTAAATTACGGATACGGACCCAATACGTACAGGACGGATATCGGTGAGTATCGGATACGGATACGTATCGGATACGCGGATACGACATCGAAGTGAAGTATCGGTGCAACATAGGTCAAGTATCAAAATAACAAAGTGGTGGGAGTTGACCCCCACTATGGAAGGTTAGCAAGTCCAAGGTTGGCTTTTTTTGTTTGCCGAGGTGGTGTATTGCGTGGATGAAGGGGAGATTTCTTCTCCCACATTTGTAGCCACAAATCCCACCAACCTTTTAATTTAATATTTTATGAATTAAATTAATTTATTTTACAAAAAAAAGTTATATAAAAAAATCAGATTTTTTCCCATCTATAAATAGACACCAATGAAGGATATGTTTACTCACTTCGAAATTTAGCACTTCTTTCCCTCTTGCATCTGGTTTTATCTGTTTAGATGGTCTGGTCTGGTTTGATCTGATCTGTCTGAACTGGTATAGTAAACGTCTAGTCTCTGTGTATTTTATAATTATAGAAGTCAGGTCAGGTCTGTCTGATCTGGTCAGGTTTGGTCTGAGGCTGAAAAACAGTCCAAAAGAAAATGTCTCAAATAAATTAATAAAGGTGAGATATATTAAAATAAGGAGAGAGAGTGTAAACATTAAAATGTGACCTAGGTCACCATAGTGGGGAGAAATTATTGGGTCAGATAGGGCCTCGAACTCGAAAAAAAATGTCAAATAAGGTCATATTTCGGATGCTCTGTCTGGCCGACGCCATTTGGGGCGGTTCCCGATGGAATTTTTTGATGAATTTTTTTGAGCATCTTCCTCATTAAGTCTAGTTTACCCATACCAAATTTCAGCTAAAAATTCAACCGGGAAGGTAGTCAAATAATTTTCCGAAATGTACGGCGTTGTTTAACTTCACAGTTATCTTCAAAAATTCATTTGACTACCTTCCCGGTTGAGTTTTTAGCTGAAATTTGGTATGGGTAAACTAGACTTAATGAGGAAGATGTTCAAAAAATTTCATCAAAAAATTCCATCGGGAACCGCCCCAAATGGCGTCGGCCAGACAGAGCATCCGAAATATGACCTTATTTGACATTTTTTTTCGAGTTCGAGGCCCTATCTGACCCTTATCCCAAATTATTGTGATAGGTTAAAGGGGATTAAGTTTTTGGAGAAAAGTGATGTGGAAGAGAGAGATAGGGGTCAAAATTCACCACCATTGTGGATGCTCTATCTAATGGTGGCCGCCGACTTTATGATTAGTGGGGCCTTCTATTTCATTTGCTGGAAAGGGACACTTTTCAAAAGAAAGGGAATCAAATTGGACCACGTACTTTGGTTTCCTTTTCCGATTGCTGCTTTTGTTTCAAGTGCCACCAACATGTGTGTGCGACTTGTTTTTTGCTCTGCGAACATCTCACAAGATAAACGGTGGTCCAGTTCCCATTCAAAGCCTCATAGGAAAATTCATGTGCGAGTGCCACTTTATGAAACTGGAGTCACATATTGTGCTTCATCACTATTCACTACGTTGTGACAAGTGAGTGTGTTACAAATAGATCTTGAACTTTTCAGGTATTTTTGGATCTGATATGAACTGGTTGGGTGCGTTTAAGTAAAATCTTGTAGGAATTGGTCTATATAAATTTGGTCTGAAGTAAATTGTTTTGTTGTGTTTAACTGATCAAGCTAAGTCATAGGAATTGGTTTGTTTAAATTTGGTTTGGTCTAGTATTTTTTTATAATAAATAACCAAATTTTACTTCAGCCCATTCTTTTATTAACCAAAAAAGTAAAAGAAAAAACTCTTTAATGATGTTTCTATTTTTTTGACATGGAAATGTGTATTTTTTAATTTTATAGGAGTATTTATTTTGAAAAAAAATGAAATAAAACTATTTCTCATAAAATTTACTTAATTTGTCACTAAACTGGCCCGTGACTCCATGAGGACGACAAACCTTCCGTATATATAATCGGATGCATGCGATGTGGTTTCCGAGGCATAAAGTTCAGAGTGACGTACTTACAAATTTAGAATCCGATTGCATGTGCACGTGAACTGAACCTCAGCTACCAGCCTACCATATTAAACTAACAAAAATTCTATTATTTCTATAGGTACCCCAAATTATATTATTATACCCCAATTTGTACCCACTTCCATGAATTGTCTATGTATAGAGGCAGTTCGTTTGAAAGAGGGCAGAACTTTCTGCCCAAATGTCTGTGTACACAGACGGTGTACACTTTGGGGTACCCAAGCAGCTCTCTTAAACTAATCACATGCATAAATGATGCTACGCTGCTTACACACTTTTAGCAACATGCAATTTATCTTTGTTTTTCGAAAAAAAAAACATGCAATTTATGCTGATCAAGGTTTTGACTATATTTTTGGTGTGCAGTTTTGTTTGCGTCAGGTGTACTAGGTTAAAGACGATGAAAGCTGATCAAATGATGAGTGTCAACACCAAAAGCAACACTACTAGCAGCTTATTATCATATGAGGGGCCCATTGGTGGTGGGCGGTTCTCTAGTGCAAAGTCCAAGTGCTCGTTCGACTGTCTCACTAGCTGATCGATCATATGATGAAGGTAGCTAGCAGGTTGATGGCGAAGCTTTGGTGGCGGGGGATGTAGTGTAGAATAATTAATTACTAGCTTAAGAGATCGCCTAGCTAGCTGTTTAATTGTGCTGTCTTCTTTTTGTGCTCCGTATATATGTTCTCAATTTCATTGTTAAATTTTGTGTTCAATTTATAATATCATTGTCAATTTACATGGTTGAATGAATCTCAGCTCTTGTTTGCAATTATTTTGCGCTCCTATTTTTATGTGAATCAACAAATCCTTAGGCTTCGAATTTTTTTGCTACGCTATTATTGATAAATTTTGAGGGTAGCCTAATATTCTGCTGATTTTATCTAATTCTCGGTAATATGATGTAGCTTTATTATATTAAAAAGAGGAAAGAAAACCAGCTAATTAAGGTGCATGCCTCGGAAATCAATGCCGTGTCTGCACATGTTACTTTGATCGATAAAATTAGAAGTTGAAGTACAAGTTATTCTTTAAACGGTATTTTGTGATTAATAATGAGGAGTACTCCATATCAATCATGTGATGACTTTATACCATTCTTAGTTGAAGGCTTGTTGCCATTCGTCCTGACTTTAAATATTAAACTGATTATTAAATTTTTTCCCCATAAAATAAGATATATGGAGTAGTAAAAATTGACCCGTAATCAAACTATTTCATGGAAAATGTGTGGTCCTCATGGAGTCCCTTGACCAAAATAAGGTCAATAATTAATTAACCGGCAGTTTACTAATTTGAACTATTGTATATGAAGTTCATTCAAATAATGGATATTGCCTTTCACTTTTTCGCCATCTTCGTTGTTTTAATACCAAGTATATAAACACTCTATTGTAAATAGTTTTGCATATACTAAATAAGTAAAGTGCATTCCCAAAATCTCATGTTAGCTACTTAGCTAATTAAGCTAATATATTACACTCGTATATATTATTGTAGCACTACGTAAATATCAAATAAGAAGCTTTATTTTTTGAGGAAAAAATAAGAAGCTCTTTTATAAAACAAATAAGAAACTTTTAAATGAAAGTAATTTAATAATCCAAAATTATACTCCGTATAAGGAAGTTTCCAGCATGGATGGTCAAAATAAAAAAAAAACGTTTGAACACTATTCTTAAGGAAATGTGAAATGTGAAAAATAAAAATTTAAACTAACATCACATCATACGTTTTATTCTGCACATTTCAATTTCACGTACTTAGTGCACATTTCAATTTCACCTAATGCACAATTCAGTTTCACATAATGTCACTAAATCGTACTTATTCGTACTCTTTGTGCTGCACATTTCAATTTCACCTAATACACATTACAGTTTCATCTAAAGGAAATCGATCTAACGGTCCATTTGTAATCATATTAGTATAAATGCTTAGTCCAAAGCATTAACTCAAAAAACAATTCGGCGGATATCATGCATATATAGCTTAGGACATAGTGCTTTGGAGTAATATATTGTCATATGAGAATGACTTGAAAAATGTATCTAGTCACGAGAGACAAAGAGACAAAATTAATCAGGACCATTGGCCAAAAATAATAAGGACCATGGGCTCTTAGTATACTCTCACATGGTTGGGAATGTTATTTTTAATGGCAGGTGACTCACTCTCCTTTATGGGAAGTTTCGAGTTCAAAATTCAATGGAATGAGTTTCAATTCTGATTACTCTAACTCAGTCTGATTTTTAAAAAATATATATTTAAATCCTTGTCATTTTAAATGATACGGATCAAACAATTTCACCTCAATTTTTTTAAAATATATTTAAATCCCTATCATTTTAAATTTTCAAAATCAGTATTTTTAATTTTTTACTAATAAGGAATTAAAATTATTAATGGCTAAACTTGTGCGTAAGAAAGCGATAAAAATGGATTGTTACAATTAAAAAGTAGAACTAAGGAGTACAATTGATCACATGCATCAATGATGTTACGCTACTTACACACTCTTAACAACATATGCTAATTAAAAAATCAGATTGTATGCTTTAACTTTAAGTAACGTAATGAAATACTCGTAACAGATTGTTTGTATGCTTTAACCCTTCTACTAACTCCGACCCGAATTGATTTGCAAATTTGACTTTTCTTAGTCAAACAATTGCATTTCGTTCACTTAATTAGGATGTCAATTTTTAATTATATTTTAATTTGGAGTTTACAACTTTGAAGGGATTTTGATGTAGTTTATGAATATGTAAATGTAAATTTTATTTATTAAAAATTAAACTAATTATGCATAAAAATGGTTAACTTTTATTATTGTTTAAACAAAAAATGTTTACTCCAAAACAAATTGGGACCGGAGGAGTATTTCATTTGCGCAAGCTAAGGGACATTTTTCAAAAGAAAGGTGGCCGCCCACTTTTGGATCATTTTAGCTAGTGGGTCCTCTATGGAAGAAGGCGTCTTCCCAAAAAAGGTTGGTCAGTGACGTCAATGTGGTCCATCCGGTGTGGGAAAGTGAAGTAGAGGCATGAATGAAATTTAAGATCAAAACTACTTGTCCATATGATTTTCGAAGTTTGCAAAGTTAAAAGCGAATGGATGAAAAGGGAAGGGAATCAAATTGGACCCGTCGTCTTTCCCTACGCAACTCACCTGCACCTTAACCACTCTGCAGGTTTCCTTTTCCGATTGCTGCTTTTGTTTCAAGTGCCACCAAATTAAACATGTGGGTGCGACTTGTTTTTTGCTCTGCGAATATCTCAGAAGATAAAAACGGTGGTCCAGTTCCCATTCAAAGCCTAATGGCAAAATTCATGTGCCACTTTAATGAAACGTACTGGAGTCACATGTGCTTCATCACTACGTTGTGACAAGTGAGTGTACGTGTTACAATATACTACCTCCGTTCCTAAAAATTCTTCCCGGTTTGACTTGACACGCTTATTAAGAAAGTGGAATAAAGTGGAAATGTATGGTTGTGGTTGTGTAAGAAAAAAATAAAATGAATGTCAGCCACACAAATTGTCCAAAAAGAGAAAGTGGGAAGAATTTTTGGGAACAGCCCAAAAAGGAAAGTGGGAAATATTTTTGGGAACAGAGGGAGTATGGTAGGATCTTGAACTTTTCGGGTATTGTTCAGTATGATATGAACTCGTTTGGTGCGTTCATTGTTCTAAAACTCGTTAGACGCTAGTCGGGCGGTTGTGGGGCCCAAGGCGGCTGACTAGTCCGATTTTTTGACCGACTAGGCCGACTAGCCCTCTACAGTTAGGGCCGACTAGGCCCCCTAGGCCGATTTTTAGAACAGTGAATGCGTTTAAGACTTTAAGTGATTTGATTTGTTGGGAAAAACTCTTATATAGGGAGCGATTCTAATGAGAACAACTCTTATTGTGAGAAATGAGAACATATCTTAACCACTCATCTTAATTAATTAATGGATGGATGATGTAGAGTGCACCTAAATTTAGTGTGGACAAACATAGGAGATGTCATCCGTTTCCCATGAATTGAATTAGTAGAGATTATTCAAGTGCAAAATTGAAATTGAAAAATGAGTATTAATTAATGATTAGTGGGCAACGTATCTCACTTACCCAAGGCGGCCGACTAGGCCGATTTTGGCCGACTAGTCCGATTTTTTGACCGACTAGTCATTCCTAAATCATTCCTACTTTATTTTTCCTTTATCAATTCTATATCAACCACATAAACTCACTTTTATTAATAACTGTGCCACCTTCTTTTGTTCCAAACTTAGGGGACAAATGTAGTAAATAGAATAAAATAATATAGCAAACAATTTAAATACTCCGTATGTGTTTTTATTTGAGATTGAAAACAAGATGTTGGTGTATAAATACCTTGCCCACCTTGAACTAGAAATACATTGCACACCTTGAACTTCGATCCTTCCACACCATCAACATTTGTTGCAAAAATTTCGTTTTAAATCTTTCATTTGTTCAGCACAAAAAATGGCAGGTGATCAAGATATTTCATTTTATTTTGATCTGTATGAAGATGACTACCAAGAATTTATTTCTAAAGTAAGGGAAGCGCTAAAATACTCAACGTCCCATAATATCCCAATGTTGATGCCACAAACACAGCCCCTGAGCTGCTGGATCTTCACCTAATTACTTCCGGTGAAGCCACCATCATCTTAAGAATGGACAGGAGAAACTTATACTTGCGCCAATGCTAGTTTTACATAAAAGAAATGATGAGGATATAATAAAAAGTAACAACCAATAAAAGAAAACGTCATTTAAGAGAGAATTGATGTCATGAAAGAATTAAATGATGAGTGGGAAGTTACAAAATATCACCGTTAAACATGGAAATGTCTAAGAAATGACCGAATAGCCCTATGCATATAATTACGATTCTCTAAACAAGGCTATTGATCGGATGGCTACAATTGATTCTCATTTCTCTCCTAAGATGTCTTTCTCACTTGATCCTAAATATATGGTAGTGGTTCTAATGAGAACACTCATTATTGTGAGAAATGAGAACAAATCTTAACCACTAATCTTCATAAATGATCGGTAACTAATTAAATGGTGCACGGTGGTAACATGGACTTGCTCACATAGAACATCATCTCATAAAATACCAATGAGGGAACGTGGAAGTAATAAAGGCTAGAATGGTCAATAATATAATTGCATACCTTTTATGATTGTGTTGATCGGTTTCCACTTCTCATAAATAGGCATTAAAGTAAAGGTTGTAGGCTTGCACTTTCCAAAAAAAAAGGTAAAAATAAAATCTCATATCATATAAAATGGTTTTAGTTTAAAACTGATTTTACTTTTTAAATTATAATCCAATTTTATAAAAAATTATATCAAATTAAATAACTTTTTTTTATCTTTCATATGACACCAATATTGCATATATAATTTTTATTTAAAAAACGAGTATTATATGTATGAGACAAACCACAACAAGCATCTCCAGCTATCGCACACACATGAACTTGTATTAACCTCACAACAACCAACATCTAATGCACACAAGTTCATTAACCAGAGCAAGTATTTCAATCACAAAAACAGTATCTAACGCAAAACAATTAAGAGTTAATATCGAACACATAAGAATTTCATATAATTTAAACTATTATATAATACACATCAACTGATATCTACAACACAATACATATAGACGTTAGAGAGCTCATATCGAGCACATAGTATGGACATAGAGAGTCGCAACAAATACAATATGCACAATAACCGGTGATACAATAGTGCAGTTGTGAATTGTAAGGATGCAAATGTTAAGACGTAAAGTATGTTGATCCGATATCTAGCCCACAACCTGGTCCCCCAATATGTAATGCACATGAACCGGTATCTAACTCACAATTGATATATGACATAAAATGAACATATGTGCTTATAGATATACAATTATATATGGTGAACAATGAAAATAAACAAGAGCAATTGTGCATTGGAATTATAAAATAGTGAGAATAGAGGTTGTGAATAAGGTGATCTTTTTTAGATGAGTGAGCATTAACATCAAAAGTCAAATCACGTGGCAAATGAATTGGTTTATTTAATAATAATGGAACTTAAGTTTTGAAATAGTGGAACGGATGGAATGCTTTACTTAATAATATGAAATGGAACTTAATTTTTGCAAGTGGAACGGACGAAAATTGCGGCTAACATTATGGGTTACAAAAACGGACATTAGCAAAATACTTAAATGCCCTTTTGTTATCTTCATTTGATCGCAGATGGAGTATATTAATAGATGGTCAGGATTTGTTCTCATTTCTCACATTAAGTCTTCTATATATATATATATGATCGTAGATCATTAATATATTTAATTACTTCAAAGCTTGACTTTGATTTCTCTAACAACAATTAGACACGGAGTAATACATACACAATTCATTACGTACTCCATGATGGTTTTGGGGCGTGCACGGTCCGATCCGGTCCAATATTTGGCCGAAGACGTACCCGTACTGTGACTATTCAAACGGTTCGGTTCGATCTTAGATCTAAAACTGTTCGATACGGTTCCATTTTCAAACAGGAGGGTACCATGTCATAGCAATACCAAATAATGACACTTTTTCCAAGTGCTTAAGAGGACATTAAGTAAAGTTTAACCATCCTCCAAAAATCCACACAATTTATCAATTTTCGAATTCCTTCCGCCCCAAATTGATATGCAAAGTCAATATTTTTTGGTCAACCAATGTTACAGTTAAATCCTCTTTTTTGGTCCCAAATTGATAATTAATTCAACTTTTAACAATAAAAATTTACATATTCAGAAACTACATTAAAATCTCCAGTTGCAAAGTCCAAATTAAATATAATTAAAAATTGGCATCCGAATTAAGTGAATAAAATGAAATTGTTTGGACAAGAAAAGTTAATTTTGCAAATCAATTTGGGACAGAGGTAGTATTACGTAATTAATAAATTTTAGATAAACTATATAGTACTAATTTAAATAATTAAACCATACATCGATCCTGTTCCAAGCTTCCTATAAACTAGCAAAGACGGTGAAAGTGTGAAAGTACTAGTCAAAGTAATTGTATAAATGTAAATTTAAATAATTAAACCATACTTCAATTCAGTCCGGTTCGGTCCGGTACCGGTTCTCATTTTATGAAAACCGGTCATGACATTGTTTAGAACCGGTACGGTCCAGTTCGGGACAAACAATTTGAGATCCGTTAGAATCCCCCTTTTTCGATCCAGTACCATACCAGTTCGGTTCGATACCATGTTGGTTCGGTATTTTTGCTCACCCTTAGTTTTGATACTTTTCCAACTGCGATATACGGAGTATATGATTTTATAATTATACACACTTTTTAAAATTCATTTTCTTTGTTAGGAATATTACAATAGCCACTTGTAGATTATATACCCGCAATGATGGAACATCTACTATAGCTACTCTACTAGACTACTGCCCATTGTAGTAGTAAATAAGTGCTTGCATGGGGATGATAATGGCACTCCAATAAACAAACTGATATATAAGTTGGAATCTCATAAGACTCAGCAAATGAGGACTAGCTTGTTTTTTTTGCCTTCTTAGGGCTTGCTCCTTTTCCGTGACAATGATGTGCAACAATGTGATCACTTTCAAGTTTCAACTAACCGTTCGCTTCTTACGAATGAAGTGGAATAATTTTCTACTCTCAAAAAATAATTTTCAACCTTCAAGATGATTTTTCTGGATCCGTCCCTGTATAGGTAGAGAGAGAACGAAAACTTAGGTCAAATAAAAAGTAATTTCTATATGAAGAAAAACTAATTTTAAGGATGTTTTTACTTGGACTGTAATTTGTTCCAAACCAGACCAGACCAGACTTGGATAGTTATAAAAATATAAAGAAATCAGACCAGACCAGTTCAGACCAGACCAGCAAATTACAGTCCAAGTAAAAACATCCTAATTATTGATGTTAAAATGGATTGATCGTAAAAATAATGTAATATGGTTTACTATCATTATCAGCTCCATTTGTTAGTTTCTAATTTGATCCGTCCCTGCACAAGAGTACGTACACTTATGTTACCACACGGAGCGACAGTGGCGGATTTACAGTTGAGATTTTGGGTGTTCATTTTCTTTGTACAATTAAAGAACAATAAATAATTATATTAAATTTATATATGTATACTAGTATTTTTTCATTATTTTAGGTGTTCACTTGAACACCTTTGAACAATGGTGGCTCCGCCACTGCGGAGCGATATGGTTTACCGTCATCCTCAATTTTAATTATTGCAGTCTAATTTGAGTATAAAATGCGCAAATAAAATTGTTTTGGGATAACAATTTTTATATACACGATTTACGTACACTTATGTCACCACACGAAACAGTTTTCTTTCTAAGTACATATTTTTATTAAAAATGACCTAACAACCCTTCTACTTTTCATTGAAACCCCGACCCTCTTAATTTTATCTTTTCCTTGCGTGCTTGAAATAGTTACCATTTGTCTACTTAATAGTTATACGACAGGACGACCATTTTGATGATCTCCAACATGTTGCTTGTAACAATTTGTGGTAGCGTGTCAATTACAAATTTTGAAATTCTTTTATTCATACTCCCTCTGTATCAGAAAATAAGTTTCTAGATGAATTTCACACATATTAAGGAAATAAATTTGCTATTAGGTAAATTTTACCTTTTCGACACTGTTTGACACTATTTGACATTGTTTTGATATAGATAATCTCCCAAATAAGGAAATGTAAGAAAGTGTGAACTTAGTTTAGGGACTGCCAAAAAGGAAAAGTAGAAGTTGTTTCTG
This sequence comes from Cuscuta epithymum, assembly GCA_945859915.1. Lineage (NCBI taxonomy): Eukaryota > Viridiplantae > Streptophyta > Magnoliopsida > Solanales > Convolvulaceae > Cuscuta > Cuscuta epithymum. The sequence goes on along the minus strand of CAMAPF010000150.1, from coordinate 499,558 downwards.
AGACGGAGCGAGTATATCTTAACGTATATATTAGAAAAAGGTAGAGCAAATGGGCTAAAGAGGGTAAGGTACATATTGGAAAAAGGTCGAGCAAATTGGCTAAAGAAGGCTAATGTACGTAACCCCACTCCACCAATGCTACGAGCAATATATTAATGAGAAACAAAAAATAATTATCCTCATGCACTCAGTGCCTATATATATGTGTGAGGGCGGTGTTAAGTAGTCATGCATGATCAGCCCGTGAATCTGTGATCACCACGCATACACTTCAAGTGACAAGCTAGCAATTAGGCAGGAAGCAGTTCTAGCAAATCTCTAGGAGTTTTAGTGTTTTACTTTGGTATATTTTGTATTTTAGTTTTTATTTTTTGTTGTAAACAACTCGTTGAAGTATACATTTTGCTGGTGTTGTCATGAACTAATTAGTCTAGGTTGTTTTTTAAATTTTGGTTTTATGCATTTGAAAATTGGGATATTGTTTTTGGAATAAAGTTTTTCCTACGAATTTTGTTATTAAATCTGTTGGAAAGTTCATTGGTAAAAGGCCTTTTGTAGTGATAATTTTTTGACTTTTAAATTGAATTCTAAACTATTCTAGATCATAATACATCATAATCAATACTCGAGAAAAAAGATTTCATATTTGTTGATAAAATTAACTTGATGTTAATTACTATACATTGTGTAGAATTGAAGATGAATACAGGATCTCCAATCGTTTGTCCCGCATGCATTTGCAATTGCAGCAGTACGCCTCCTCATCATCACTCGCCCAGTATTATTCGTGGTAAATAACTTAGCTTAATTCAGTTTATGTGTATTATATTCTTATGCAAATTAAATAGTAGTAACTAATACAACACACACACACACTATATTAGGTTTAGCAAATAAAACATATGTTGTAAAACCCGGCCGGCCCGGTGATCAACCCGGACCTGGCGGGTCAACCGGGTCTTCACAATAATGAATTAATGTTTTAACTTAGTAAACATAGGAAAAACACACATTATATTTTAAAGTATGTTGTAATCTTATTTAAATTATGTCTATAGTGTTACTTGATACGGAGTATTTTTTTTTTGTAATTTTCTAAAATAATTTTGAAATGATTTTCTTCCTAGAATGAATATTCAAATATATCGCATACATTTTCTAAAAATTATTATGAATAGAACTACACTTATTACAAAGTGTTAAAAATATTGTATCAGTATGTTTCACTTTATTTGTAATGTTATTTAAATAATTAACTGGGAAGTAAAATCATCGAAATAAGATGCATTGTTATAGTTAGTAGAATAGTAGGTATTAAATATATTTTTGCTACAACATTTTATGTTGCTAGTAATAAAGGAAAGAAATACGGAGTAACGGTACGTAGTCGGGCACCAGGCCAGTACATTAAATTTCAACATGGTGAAGTTGCTGAGTTGCTCATTGGAGTGAAGTACAGTGTGCCAAATGGTAGACTTGGGATTTATTCCCTCTCAGCAGTTTTATCGATATTGACCGATAAATCTTACTCCCTCCGTAACATAAAGATCTTCCCATTTTGACTTTTCACGGTCTTCTAAGTTGAACTTTGACTGCAAATATCTACATATCTATATTTATAAAATTCATAATAAATTAACATTCAAATAATATGCTTTACAATGAGTTATATAAAATAAATTTTTAATCATAACATAATGTGAGTTTTGAATAAATAATGGTCAAAGTTCATAAAGTTTGACCCAAAAAAGTCAAACCGGGAAGATTCTAGCGTTACGGAGGTAGTAGTCTGTTTCCGATTTGACTAGATTTGCCGGTTATTTACGATTCCTGATTTGACATGGGTTTTCACAGGTTATTGGTTTTTTTCCGGTTTTGAGTCATTTACGGGTTGGTCAGAGATAGGCCAGCGATTCTAGACGGGTGGCCGGGTTCCGGGTCAGATTGGGCCGGGGTGTCCGGGTCTAGTTTTAAACCACCTAAAAAACTTGACAAGTCCTTCGAATGTGATTTCAATTATATACACAATACTTATTTTTCTTTATTCATGTTTTTTTGCAGAATATAAATTGCCGTTCACAATTCCGGTATTTGTAATCTCATTGATCCTCTACGTACTTGCCGCTTCTAGTTTCAAGCGCAAGAAAATTCGCGGGCAGGTGTTTTTAGTTTGTTCGTGGACCATCACATGGTTCACAAGCAATTGCCTAAATATATTAGGCGTGAGAGATCTGGAGGCTCTAAGCGTAACATATCATGTTGTTGTAAATCTGTCAGGGCTTGTCTTTTATATATGGGAAACTATTATACAGTACCGTAGGAAGGGTACGGTTCCCCATAGTTTGAGGTTCGAAATAAGTCTATGGGTTATAATACTAGTTTTTAGTATTATACAAGTAATAGTACGGGTAAAACTTCCAAATAAGCCTTATTATAAATATGGCGTAGATCAGTGGTATACCTTCGCTGTAGGTTCTGTTTTTCTGTTCGAGAACTTTTGGATGCACAGGAATTCGTCCGGAAGATGACAAGCGCCGCAGCAGACAACATTACCTTTGACCCGGCTATTATTACTATTATTATTATTAAATGCATGTTTCCGTTTGTTGTAATTAATATATAGAGTCATTATATACCGAAGTCCATGTAAATACATATATGTTGATCTAATTTCATGACTTTATACAAGTACTTGATGATCTATCTCGTATTAATACGGAGTACATAGTATACCATACGTATTACGTAGTATATGATTATTTAATTTTCACTCACTGTGTTTATTTTGTTTAGCGCCTAAAATTGTTCACTATAGTTTTTGGGCCGAAGGAAAAACACCTCTTAAGTTTTTTTAACAGTTTATTACGTACACCCTTTTGTTTAATGGCCAGCAGCCCGACACTTAATAAACAGAGACTCTTTCTACTCCCATCTACGTGATTACGTGCATATATGTGCATGCGGATGTGCCTAAGTGGACAATGTGGTAATAAATCAAAAAAATAAGACAGTACAATTAATACTTCTTGCCCATTCAATATAATAATGCACAAAGAATAATGGAAAGGAGTGATAAAAAGCTTTTACATTATATATTCATAGTAATATAATTCCAGCTCATCATGCAGTATGTCGCATTGTGAATCATGCAGTTTGTGGACCATCACATGGTTCACAAGCATGGTTTATTCATGAAAGCTTATTTGTGAGGACCATGCACGTACATAAATGCATAAAGCTTTACTCGAACTGAATTGTCGCATTCAGAAAACACGCAAATTAAAAATAGAATAACCATGTGTAGAGTCTTAGTTCTTGTCTATATAGGAATTAGAAACCCTGTAACTACTAGCTAGAATTAGATGATTCTTACAAGGTGTGGCGCGTGCACGGAACGTAACTACTAAACTTATGCCAAAATTTATATAGTTAAACTTTTACAATTACTCTATTTTAAATTTGTTGATAGATGGTAACTTAAACAAGATTTAAGAAAATACTAGTACACATTAAGCATCGAAATACTACCTGGTCAATGCAAATCCACTACGTGAATGAATGGAAATTAATAAGGACCATTATAACGGATTCTCTGTTATAGCACATGTTCCTCATTCATCCCTTATTATAAAAGTTGATTTAAGTTTGACTACAAAGTCCTATAAGGGATTAATAATGGAAGCCTTTGTTATTGAGCTATGATGACATGGCCTGAAATCTTATAAGGGATCAATGGGGCCATATCCCTTATAACATGCCCAAACATGAACTTACCTTATTAATAAGTAATAACCAGCCATTCCGTCATTCTTTATCAGCCGCACTTCAATTTTAAAGGTTTATATTAAATAATACGAGTAATTAAAAAAAGTATCACATCTCCCGAAAAATAATTCCCCCAATCAAACATATTTTTAATTATGTATCACAAACATATGTGTAGGCTTGTTTAATTTAGCATATTTGAGTCATAAACTTAATTAAAAAATAAGATGAATAAATTTCACGAGTATGTACTAATTTCACAATTGATCCACGTTTTACCACTTTTCATACATGATTATTGCGTCTTCGCCCATATATGGTCCTTCCGTCAATGTTTTAGGTGATTAAAATCGCCGGAAGAGGACCAAAAATGATCAAAAACATTAGTGAAGTATCAAAATTGAATAAAGTGATAGACGTGGTGGACCAAAAGTGTTATTAATTCAAATACAACCATTGTATTTTTATATAATGTTTGTTACTCTTAACCCTTTTGCTAGTTTTTTGTTGTTGAAAAAATTACGTTTCTTCAATTGTAGGATCCAAAAACATTATTGTGTAATATTTTAACCATGAATTTGTTTGAACACCCAACTTCGGGTTGCAAGATCCGCCAGTGGACGGAGGGAAGTAGTCAGTCGTCACATGGACAAAACGCGCAATAACAACCGGATAGACATTTGAACGAGCAGTACTCTACACTAATTGAAGACAACCGGTCAGCGATAAGCCCCTTATCTGAAACTAAGCTGGTGTTGCTTTTGGAGTTGACATTCACCACTTCATCTTCAACCATCTTTATTCTAGCAGACTTGACGCAAGCAAAACTACACACCAAAACTAATGTAAAAATCGTAATCAATATCCATGATAGTGACGACTCTGGATTCGGTTTGGCCATACGTGAACCGTTGAACGGGTACTACTTTTTTTGTTTGAGAAACGGATACTACTTGGTAAGTTGGTAAGAACTAAGAATCATGTACAAACTCATTATATACACTATAGAATATTGGAGCATGATCATAATGTACGTACGAACTGTTACATACATCTAAAAGGAGAAACTCCAGATATATGTGGATATATACGCCTTTATTATATTATACGTATTCTGACTTGGAATTTTATTTATTTATTCTTTAAATTTAAACATTTGTAATGATCATGATATATCGATGTACCATATATCCGACCACCGAACATATCTTTATATATATAAAAAGGGGACCGTCAGTCCAATAACTGTTCCCACCAGGTCTATTTTGCCGAAAAATTGTTGGTGTCTTGCATCACGTGTATATTAGATGTGGCAGTTTAAAGCATTTACAAAGCAGTTTTTTCTGCAGTTTTGAAAATCAATTCCACGTTCGTAGGCCACTCTCTCATGGATAACCGACTGGTGATGATGTATAATAAGTGTATATAAAACACTAACTTTAGCATCAAATTTCATTCATCGTCCAGTTAAAATTATGAAGTTACTGCAAGAAATAAAAGCTTAATGATGTTGCGGAATTTTTTCTGCCGCGCAAGAAACCATGTCCTCAACAAAATCCATTGGATTGGATTTTTCATGATTTTGAGGTTATACTGTAAACGTGCACCATATGTTCGGTCGATTGAATAGGCAGGGTGAAATACTTCATGGAAATACTTATCAAGGCAATATCTAGGAGTTTCATTGTCACGCATAAAACAATAATGAGATCTCAGCTATCACATGTGTTTTCAAGATCTTTTTCATCAAAGGTCATCTTTAAAACAATTTTATGAAGAAAACTTTACTTCCATGATGTTCAATTTCCTGTCTATTTATTATCCACGCCGTCATGCTAAAAGTTGGTTTTAGAAGAGCTCTATAGTATTTTTTAATACTCCGTACTACATAATTATGAATTTGAAAAAAAAAAGTCAATTGAGTCCACATACATTAAAATGAATCAATTAAGTTCACTAACTATTATAATTTAGTCAATTAGGCTTTTTAGCTGGTGGTGGATGAGAAGAACCGGTGGTTGCTGATGTGGAGGTACATGTGGCCTTTTCTCTATCTTCTTTTTACTTTCTTTATTTTCCCGTTTTTTCTCTTCCCTCTTCCCTGCACTTAACAATGGCTTCTTTCTTCTTTCTTCTTTCTTTTCCATTTCTTTTCCCGTTTTTTTCTCTTCCCGTTTCTTACATTCTTTCTCTTCCCTCTTCCATGGACTTAGCAATGGCTTCTTTCTTTCTTTCTTTCTTTTCCATTTCGTTTTCTTTTCTTTTCCGATTTATTTCTCTTCCCCTGCTTTCCTATCACGCGCTGCCGCCGTCCTCCGTCGATTAAGACTCGATTTTGCAGATGGAAGATCTCTTCGATTTCGAAGGCCGCAATCCAGGTTCCAATGGAGAAGAATGGAAAGGAATAAACCATCGAATTAACAAGAAAGAAAAGGGAAAAAGGAGGGGGGAGAAAAGAAAGGGAAGTACCGCATGGTGACTGCCTGACTGGTGTCTGGTGAGAGAGGGGAGGGAGGAACTAGGGAGGATGATGAAAAAGACAAAACGGAAAAGGAAGGGGAAGTGTTGCAGAGAGAGATGGGAGGGGGGGAGAAAAATGGAAGGAGGTCTGTACATGCCACAGGGAGAGACGGGAAAGATGGAGTACAGAAAAAGACAAGAAGAAAAAGGGGGAGAAGAAAGGGGGAAGCAGGGGCTGTCACGAACCAGAGAAAGGGGGAAATAATTAAGAGAAAAAGATAAAAGAAAAGAAAAATGAAAATAATTAAAAAAAATGTCCAGGTGGCTTCCACTTCATCAATATGGGAGGGTTACCGGTTGGTAACCGCTTAAATGGAAAGATTGGTTAAATTTGAGAGTTAGAGGACTTAATTGATTGAATAAAAACTAGGTGGACTCAATTGACTTTTTCACAATAGTATATGGACTTATTTGACACTTTTCCCTTTAATGAAAGTATAAATGTAAGTATCTTTTGCGTGGAAGTACGTAAAATAATGAAATGATTATGATAAGTTGGAGATGTAGAGGGTAAGAGGGGATCATACCTTCTTTTTCTATTCTAAATTAATTAAAAAAAAATATTTCTGCCCACTGTGAATGTTAAGTAATCTGCAGGCACCTAATTCAGGTCCCATCACGACATCACCTATCATAATTTACATTTTCTAGACCATAGTTTTTTTTCTAAGCCATAATATATGAATAAAAATATACGTAGTAAAACCTATCTTGGGGAATCGATCGATCAGTCTTGCAATGTAAAAGAAAACATGGAGTCGTCCCTTATTATAATTGGGCATTTTTGTTGCGATTATTGACCACTCTAACTGAGCACTTTGATAGCACTTTGATATAGATTTTAGCCATGTCAAATCATTATATCATACGTACGAGAGTATGAGAGAATTTGATTTTGCACCTAAAATTGGGTTATATTTGACTTTGTACCATATTTTCAAAATCATTAATATATGCATTCTAATTCACTATAAAATTATTTGACTTTACACATAACACCTTCATATTTTAGGGCAAATGAGATGTACACATTAATGATTTTGAAAATGGAGTACAAAATCCAATATCATTCAAAATGAGGTGTAAAGTTAAATTCCTCCAAAGTTTTTTTTCCCTAAATCCCAAATCAATATAGATTTTAATACATAGTACGTACTATCTTAGCTATAACTAGAATACAAGGATCATTTGGTTACAAGGTGGATGAACTTCTTCTAAAAGCCCCATTACTACACAGAAAATAATGTTGTGTATATACATGTTTTTAGTTTATAAGGAGTATATGCACTTATTATAATCACTTTTTTTTTACTCCAGGGGGTCTGGGAGAGGGGGGAGGGGGTCTGGGGGAGGCTGGAGTAATCAGGGCACGGTAACCTCATTGAGTTTCAACCCTTATGTGTTTAGCGGGATTCAAACTCGAGACCTCCCATTAGGCACGATAATCTCACAACCAGCTGAGCCGGAATGCTTGGTGCACTCATTATAATCACTCACAAATGCTTCTTTATCATAATATAAATGTACTTCATACTCTTAGAATGAATAGAAATGTATGTGCTTTGATGCTCAAAGAATCAATATACTACGTATCTCACATTAATGCGTACATATACTACGAATGTGTCATCAAACAATTATATAATATATTTTGTCCCGTGCATCGCACGGGTACAATACTTGTTTCTAATGATGATGAAATACGAAATCCCCCAAAAAAATCGTCTACACTTCACTTAGACAAATACGGAGTATTATACTAATAACTTTGCAATTATCTTTCCAATAAGATAGCAAGTCAATACACCTTTGACATCTGAGCAAAAAAAACTAGCTGCTCTTGTGTGTCAGGTTGACCCGGAAACCGGCAACCCGCCTGGGAAACCGGGCCGGCAGAAACCGTTAAACCCGTCCATTTCCGGATTTCAAAAATCTTGAAGAGCGTGGGAATTCGAACTCTAGTGTGGCCGAACCACACCCACACTCAAATCCAATGTAGTACACCTGCTTGTTTGCTCTATCCGTTCCTTAGTTGTTATATTACCTGTATGTTTAAATATGCAACCTATTTATTATTATTAAAAATAATCATATTATACGCATATAAAATTCCAAATATGGGTAAAAGTAGGGGTGGGCAAACGGGTCTTGGAACCGCGGTCCGGTCCGGGTAATGGCGGTTCGGGTCCAAAACGGGCCGGTGATAGACAATTTATAAGTCCTCGCAAGTGCACGAGTCGCGGTAGTACAGTGCTCAAGTAAGGGTCGAATCCACGGGGAAAATGCAACCAAGTAATTGGAAAACTATTAATTAATAAAAAATAAAAGTGAAATTAACCTAACTAAATAAAATGAGTTTTAAACTTGTTTGGTTTTAAACTGACAAAGTAAAGGTTGAATTAAAATGAATGCAAGGGATTTAATTGGACAAAAATAAAGTAATTAAACAAATAATGTGAAATTGATTGAGAATTAAGCAAGAGAAAAGATAGTCCAGGATTATGAATCTGTCACTAATTTTTAGTATTTGTGATTTAGTTAGCCAATTCAAATTGAGGGTTCGTTCTAGGCAAAAATATGACTATTCCGTATGGCGTCCAGAATAAGTCACGTACTTTAACTATTAATTAATTGGAAATTATTAATTCAATAGTTAAAATCCATTAATCGCAAAAGAACTACGGAAACCCGATTTAAGAACCAAATAGATAACCTAACAAGACAGTTAAATTATCTATTCTTTTATCCAAAAGAGCTCGAATTAATAGGCATGGCATGTACTCTATTAACCCACTCAAACAACTTAATCAATCATGTTAAAATTGGCCAGAAGTTAACACAACAAATTAAGCGAATAAGAATAATGGATAAAACTCAATCAATTAACATAACTAAAATCACAATTTTATACTAAATCATAGCAACTTCATCATAATCCGGACTTAAAGAATTTAGCTACTCATAACAATAAAGTTATTCACTAAAACGATATGAATAAAGCAATTTGTTCTGGCCATCAAGCACGATTCACAGTTCTAGGAAAAAGCAAAGTACTTTTGGTACTCCATAAGTAAAACTAGACATTATACGAATCGAATGCACAACAAAAATAGAAGAAAATTGGATTTCATATCAGCGAACCAGTGTAGCTATTGCTGAATTTTCTCCAAGACTTGCTGTTGCTGTTCTTATTTCTGGAATCCAGCCAACTAGACAAGGTAACGAGCTTTCCTTCCAGCTTCCGGTCTGGCCCTTTCCTCTGTTTAGTGCCCGACCAGAATCCCCGACCTCGAACTTCCTCCTGCCTAGCTGCTCCAGTCCGGCTCCACTCTCCCTCAAACCCTTGCTGCCTTTTTTCTTTTCTATCCCCCACAGCCCAGGAGTCTCTCGCTGCATTACTCTTTGTTCTTGGGCCGAAAGATCCTTTTTTTTCCTGGGTTGCTGGTTCGTACAAGTCAAGAGGAGTAATCCTCTTTTTCATTTTGTAGTTTGCTGAGCAGTCCTTCCAAACAAAAAGTATTTGGCTCACTTCTTTTAATTTTCCAACAACCCTTGGAAAAGGGAAAATCTCCACAAATCAGTCCAAAAATCCTCAAATCCTTCAATTAAAGTTCCCACCTGTAAAAATCATTTTTACACAAAATATAACTCTCAACCTCTCAATTAGGCAAATAATAAGCATAGAATTGTGATAAAATAATACAAAAATGAAGTACAAATTCTAGCTCATCAAACTCCCCCACACTTGCATTTTGCTTGTCCTCAAGGAAAATTAATATCAAGAAACTAAATCAGCCACAAGTGATCAAAGTCCCCTTTCACTCACCAAGCATACCAACATTCCCATCCATGACAAATTATCCCCAAGAAATTCGAATCAAGTATCCACCACAAAGCCCAACTCAAAAGTCAATTACCGAGACTCACATGTCATTAATAGAGATGTATTTTACAATTCTAAATGACCTAGTGAGACACTCAAGTAACTCTCACAGAAATTATGCAAAGTCCTAAGCCAATCAGTCAACACTCTATAGTCATCATGCACTCTTCCTTCCACCTTATCAAAGCACAACTTGATCAAGATCACTTAGGACTTTTATTGGGTTGTAACGTGGTCATGGGTGATGGTTTATGAAAGAAGGGATATGGTGATTCAAAACAAAGGAGAAGACATTTTTTATACCAAACTGATCCTAGGAAGAGTTCAAAAATATGGTAAAGGAGCACAAAAAACTATTACAACAATTAACCGGCTTCTAAGACAACGGAGTACATACATAAATTGAAAAGAATACAAACTTCAACTCCATTCATCTTTTTTTTTACTTTTCTCTTTTTTTCACTTTTTTTTTCTTTTTTTTCTTTGCTTTTTTTTAAGTTTTTTTTTTTGAATGCTACATCAACACTACTTCTAAAAAGAAATGTCGAACTGCCGCAACAATATTACATATATACAAACTGCCGGGAAAAAAAATGCTCCAATAATATGAAAACTCTTCCAAGTCACAATTTAAGTAAAAAAATGTCAACTCAAGGGTGTGGGATACATTTTGGCTATTTGGGCTCGGGTCAACATTGATGGGTAATCACAAAGAAATTATTAGTCAAAAGGCTTTAAGACCAAGTAGGCTCAAAGGGGTAGCAAGTGGAAATAAAATGCAAAGGGTAGGCTAAAAAGTTTCGGGTTATGAAAAATGGCCTAGATCACATCTCAAACAGTTTGTACAATAACTTAGCTTCCAAAAGAGCAACAAGACAAGTTCTATCATGTTAACTAAATGACAAAGGACTCAACTCTTTCCAAGAACGTTAGAGATGCATCCTAAAAGGTCATAAAGAATTGAAAAATACATCAAAATTAATGGCACAAGAGGTTAAGAAATTGACTCCAAGTAAAAACAATGTGAAGAACTCAATCAAATTCAAGAGAAAACCTATCATGGAGACCACCAATCATACCACATACCAATGAAAGGAGAACTATTCACAACTTGATGCCGAAAAGGTAATCTAGAAATTAAACTTCCCTCAAATCCAAGCAAGAAAACTGTTTTTTTTTTGGCATTTTTCTGTTTTTTTTTTTTTTTGCAATTTTCACAACTATATTAAAATTAAACGAATGAGAGCTACTCCTCCCCCACACTTATTTCAAACATTGTCCTCAATGAAAGATTAATAAAAAGAGAAAGGTGAAGAAGAACTCCCTGAAAGCACTTGAAACGAAAACTGAAACCTCTTGAAAATTGACCTGCAAAACTAAAACTAACAAAGAAAGAAAAGAAACAAATTGGGGAGGGAGGAAACAGAATTAAGAAAATGATTTTTTTTTAATATTTATTTTTTTTGATTTTTTAAAGCATGTGATTAAACACAACAAGAGCAACAGTGTTCCCAAAGCTCAAGATTTTCAACTCGCTCCACCAAATCTCCACCACATGAATATCTCTTCACTCTCTCACCATTCACTTTAAAAATATTCCCGGATTTTGGATTTATAAGCTCAATTACACCATCGGGAAAAATTTGGCGAATCACAAACGGGCCAGTCCACTTAAACTTTATTTTCCCCTGAAAAAATCTTAAACGAGAGTCAAGCAATAGCACTTTAATTCCAGGTTTAAAATCTTTCCTTAAAATGGAATTGTGCTGAAAAAGATTAGTGTGCTTCTTGCAAACTTCCGCACTCTCATAAGCATGATTCTCAAGTTCATCTTCCTGCAACTTGTCCAAAGGAACAATAGGATCAAGAATATCAAGTGCAAAGCAACAACTAGAATCAGTTGACACGCTCATTGATTTCAAAATGGAAAACTCAACTGTCTCGTCAAGCACACTCATAGTCAATTTTCCATTTTGAACATCAATCATAGTTTTTGCCATAGCCATAAAAGGTCTACCAAGTAAAATTGGCATGTCTTTCACATACTTGCACTGATTATCCATATCTAAAACCACAAAATCAACAGGAATTATCAACTTATCAACTTGAACTAAAACATCCTCTACAATGCCCCTAGGATATCTAATAGACCGGTCAGCAAGCTGTAGGGACATAGTAGTGGATTTTAGCTCATTCAACCCTAATTTCAAGTAAACAGAATAAGGCATCAAATTTATACTTGCCCCCAAATCAAGCATAGCTTTTTCGGATTTAGAATTCCCCAAATTAATGTTGATAATAAAACTGCCAGGGTCTTCTAATTTTGGGGGCAAATCTTTTTGCAAAACATCACTAACAGCCTTAGAAACAAACACTTTTTCATTCGGTACATACCTACGCTTTCTAGTGCTTAATTCTTTCAAAAACTTAACGTAGGCCGGCATGTTTTTTATCATGTCAAGAAGAGGCAAGTTCACATTAACCTTAGACAACAACTTATAAATCTCATCAAAAGAATTATTAAGCTTAGAACTTTTTAACCTGTTTGGGAAAGGAACGGGTGGAACATATGGCTTAGGCGGCACATATGGATCTTCAGCTTTGTGCAACCCGATTTCCTCATGCACTGAATCAGCTTCAACCTCTTCTTTATTTTCAACTTCTACCTTCTCCGGTGGCTTAAGAATGGGTTGCCTTTCATCTTTCTCAATTATCTTCCCACTCCTAAGAACCGTGACAGCTTTTGCCTCCTCAGTGTGGCTCGGTAGCTTCCCTTGCACGTGTCCTTGGAGAGATTCAGCAATCTGCCCAACTTGTACTTCTAGCTTCCTCAAAGAGGCCTCGGTGCGCTGAAAACGCTGCTCATTTGCTTGCTGATTTTGGGTGCAGATTTGCATGAAAGTTTGCAAAGTATCCTCCAAAGCAGGCTTCTTCTGTAAAGGTGGTGGCTGGTTGCTTTGTTGTGTGTTACTCCATGAGAAATTAGGATGGTTCCTCCAACCGGGATTGTAAGAGTTGGAGAATGGATCATTTCTTGGCCCGTGATTGTAGGAGTTCATCATATGAGCTTGCTCAAAACCAGCTTCAGGTACTGCATGCACAACAGGAGTAGACATGCTCATTGTCATCACGGAGCACATATTCTTCATCTGTTTGGACAACTCAGACATCTGGATGGCTAGTTCTGTCCCAACGCCAACTTCATAAATTCCTGGAGTTCTGCCCTGCACACTCTTCTGTTGCGAATTGGCTCCAAGCATCTCGAAAAGCTCTAAAGTCTGTTCTGCGGTCTTCTCTCCCATTGCTCCTCCAGCTGCATTGTCAACAATAGCTTGGCATCCTTGGTTTAAACCGTCATAAAAGGTCTGATTCCGGAGCGCTAATGAGTAGCCGTGGTGAGGGCATTGAGTGAGTAGCATCTTGAATCTTTCCCACGCCTCATGAAATGGTTCACCTTCAGCTTGAGTGAAATTGGCAATTTTTCTTCTTAATTCTGAAGTTTTCGACTGAGAATAATACTTGCCAATAAACTTGTTGTAAACTTCAGCCCATGTGCGCAAGGAACCAGGTGTTAAAGATATAAACCATGTCTTAGCAGCATCTTTAAGAGTATACGGAAAACACCTCATCCTCAGCTCATCTTCAGTCACTCCTTGCAAGGGAAAATTCTGGATGATGCCATAAAAATCTCGAATAAAAATCAGCGCATCCTCAGAAGAAAGCCCGTGAAAAGATGGCAATTGGTTAAAGTGAACCGTCTTTAGATCATAGTTCCTCGCAGCCTCACTCAGTACAATGCAGGACGGGGAGACACCTACAGTTGGTCTCCCAAACTCTTTCATAAGTTGCGCGTCACCCATTGTTGGATTAGAAGCAAATTTGAGCTTCCTTTTTCTTCTTTTGCCAATTAAATCAACTTGGTCGTTCAACGGAATCAAATCTGGATTAAGTGACCTGCGACCAAGCATACAAAAAAAAACGAAAAAAAGAAAAAAGAAAAGAAAAACAAACACAACAAACTAAAAAAAACTAAATTAACAATTTTCCAAAAACTAGTTAAACAAATTCCCCGGCAACGGCGCCAAAAATTGATAGACAATTTATAAGTCCTCGCAAGTGCACGAGTCGCGGTAGTACAGTGCTCAAGTAAGGGTCGAATCCACGGGGAAAATGCAACCAAGTAATTGGAAAACTATTAATTAATAAAAAATAAAAGTGAAATTAACCTAACTAAATAAAATGAGTTTTAAACTTGTTTGGTTTTAAACTGACAAAGTAAAGGTTGAATTAAAATGAATGCAAGGGATTTAATTGGACAAAAATAAAGTAATTAAACAAATAATGTGAAATTGATTGAGAATTAAGCAAGAGAAAAGATAGTCCAGGATTATGAATCTGTCACTAATTTTTAGTATTTGTGATTTAGTTAGCCAATTCAAATTGAGGGTTCGTTCTAGGCAAAAATATGACTATTCCGTATGGCGTCCAGAATAAGTCACGTACTTTAACTATTAATTAATTGGAAATTATTAATTCAATAGTTAAAATCCATTAATCGCAAAAGAACTACGGAAACCCGATTTAAGAACCAAATAGATAACCTAACAAGACAGTTAAATTATCTATTCTTTTATCCAAAAGAGCTCGAATTAATAGGCATGGCATGTACTCTATTAACCCACTCAAACAACTTAATCAATCATGTTAAAATTGGCCAGAAGTTAACACAACAAATTAAGCGAATAAGAATAATGGATAAAACTCAATCAATTAACATAACTAAAATCACAATTTTATACTAAATCATAGCAACTTCATCATAATCCGGACTTAAAGAATTTAGCTACTCATAACAATAAAGTTATTCACTAAAACGATATGAATAAAGCAATTTGTTCTGGCCATCAAGCACGATTCACAGTTCTAGGAAAAAGCAAAGTACTTTTGGTACTCCATAAGTAAAACTAGACATTATACGAATCGAATGCACAACAAAAATAGAAGAAAATTGGATTTCATATCAGCGAACCAGTGTAGCTATTGCTGAATTTTCTCCAAGACTTGCTGTTGCTGTTCTTATTTCTGGAATCCAGCCAACTAGACAAGGTAACGAGCTTTCCTTCCAGCTTCCGGTCTGGCCCTTTCCTCTGTTTAGTGCCCGACCAGAATCCCCGACCTCGAACTTCCTCCTGCCTAGCTGCTCCAGTCCGGCTCCACTCTCCCTCAAACCCTTGCTGCCTTTTTTCTTTTCTATCCCCCACAGCCCAGGAGTCTCTCGCTGCATTACTCTTTGTTCTTGGGCCGAAAGATCCTTTTTTTTCCTGGGTTGCTGGTTCGTACAAGTCAAGAGGAGTAATCCTCTTTTTCATTTTGTAGTTTGCTGAGCAGTCCTTCCAAACAAAAAGTATTTGGCTCACTTCTTTTAATTTTCCAACAACCCTTGGAAAAGGGAAAATCTCCACAAATCAGTCCAAAAATCCTCAAATCCTTCAATTAAAGTTCCCACCTGTAAAAATCATTTTTACACAAAATATAACTCTCAACCTCTCAATTAGGCAAATAATAAGCATAGAATTGTGATAAAATAATACAAAAATGAAGTACAAATTCTAGCTCATCAGCCGGTTCCATTTTTTGTTGCTATAAAACGGTCCGGGTAGGGTCGGGTAATTTTTTTTAAGGAACCGGACCGGTTCCAAAGCTAAAAAATAACGGGTACCCGGCCCGGCCCGTTATATATAATGTATATTAATTTATTAATAGTTTTGTGATAATCAGTTTTGAAATAGTTTTGTTTCCTTTGCTAGAAGTAGGATTTTAAATTGAGTTGCAGTAACATCTTTTTGTTTTCAAATTATTGATTAAATGTTTCATAAATATCTTATTACTTTTTATTGTTATTGAATTATTCCTTTCTATGGAATTTAATTATTTGTTAAAAATGATTTTGTTATTTTTTTATTTTATTGTTCTTAAAATATATAAATTGTGTTTACCACCCACCATGTATGTGTCAACTTTGGCTAATACTGAAAATTTAATATAAACAAACAATCACTTTAATATGTGATGTTAGTGCTCCGCAAATAGGCAAGTCTTCTCGGGTTCGGGCACTCGCATAGCAGCGGTTATCCGGTTTTGGGGCCTGAGCTTCTTGGGCTGTTTTTCTTGGGCTATTATCTTGGGCTCTTTTAGTTTATTTGTTGCATTTGCTTGATTGTTTTTTCCTTTGGTTTGTTAGATTGGGTCAGGTCTAGCCCCCTCAATCTTTTTCTGCTTTTTGGGAGGCTTTGGTTTGGTCCTCCTCTCATTTTGTACTCAAACTCATATTTTAATAAAATATCGGCAAATGTTCCCCGGCATTTGCCCCACTGGATGCGGTGGTTTACCTTCCGGGTTAAAAAAAAAGTGATGTTAGACAACATGTTTAAATACAAATGTTAGAAAATATGTATTTTGGCTATGTTGCATATTTTTGGAATTTCTTTAATTGTTTGAAACTTATATACATGAAACTATGGAGTATTGGACTTGTCGTTTGTGTTACATGTGCACCACTATGTTGTTATTTTGAAACTTGCTAATGTCCTATATTACTAATTATTGATTTTTGGAACTTCGTGAGTTTTTATTAATTTCAAGACATGAGAATAGAAACCGTAAAACCCGGACCGGACCGACCCGTTTCAAATGGGTCGGGTAATTTCCGGTTCCTATTTTGAAATTTGTAATACCCGGACCGGATCGAACCGTACAATGGAACCGGCGGTTCCATTTTATTTTGCATTACCCGTCCCGACCCGGCCCGTGCCCAGCCCTAGGTAAAAGTACGTATGAACTTTTTAGCAAAGTTCAAATACATCTTGAATTTAGTTAAAACTTTAAAAGCATTATACTTTTTTGTACTTTTTTTTATCATAAAAACAGGTCTCTATTCATATGAAGAGATTCAGGATCATTAAATCAAGCAAAGGGAAAATAAAATGGAAACCAATTAAAACTCTAACAACTACGACTGTAACCTATGGTGAGACTTTGAGACGGTCACCCCTGAAAGAGCAACACGAATCGCTAACCACGTAGTGGGCCTGACACATCCAAACCTGTTCCCATAGATCCAACCATACCCAATGACATAAAAAGAGGCCAAAAACTCAAACAAATTGTCAAAACCAACAACAAAGGTGAACACAAGAAAACAAATGACAAACAGATAAAAATTACTAGGAAAACTTTCACGGACTCTAGCATCTCGTACAACCCATGGTGGTGGTTCAGGCAGAGGTCGGACCGTCGATTGATACTCTCTTTCAGTGGCGTACCCACCGTAAGACCCAAATCCATGCCATCGAATGGAGCATTCAGCCTCTCCACGCTAACCATGTCCCGATCATCCCTACGTCTCTCTCTCTCTCTCTCTCTCTCTCTCTCTCTCTCTCTCTCTCTCTCTCTCTCTCTCTCTCTCTCTCTCTCTCTTCTTCCACCATCTTCTCGCTGCCACATTATCCATCCCGAGCTATGACCAAACCACGGCAATCCGGCGCAGACCTGCATCGATTGAAAGAAAAACGCCGCACCAGGGCGGCGAAGAAAAACCCTACGCGAGAGATCTAAATTGAACTTCGATCAAGAAAGATCGAAATCGGAATTACCTAGCGGCGGCTTTGCCCTAGGCGCTCGTTCGGCGCTTAGGAGTGTTCCCGTAATAACTTAATAAGTTAATAAATAATAACCAACCATCTTTTGCAAAAAAAAAAAAGAATAACCAATGATTTTTAGAAAATTCATTTTCAATGATTTTTATGTATATTGATTATTGATTATTAACATTATTAATAATGAAAAAAAGACCCTGATTTTGGGAATTAATAAAATATAAAATAATTTATATTTAATTTTTTAGAAAAATATTGACAGGATTTTTGGTCGTTAACCAGTTTGACCCTCCGTGTCCGGGGTGACCCTTGACCCGGTCGCTTCTCCGGGTCACCAACCGGTCCGGTTTTTATAACATAGCATATACCCCGGTGGGTCATACTAAGTGGACGAGGCTCTCCAAATTGTTAACTTTCGCTGAACAAATTTTAAAATGCTGGCTCGGTCTCTTTTAAAAACTATTCATAATTCAATTTTCATTTATATGATAGTATATTTTAGAGAACATTACCCATATAGGACCAAATCATAAAAATAATTCACAAATAGGACCTAGATTTTTCGATAGTTTGACTAGGACTAAAAAATAGTGTGTTGACATTAATACCCTTAATGAATCAATTCCACAAGGAACCGCACCTCCCCCACCTTCTGCCAGTTACGCCGTATTCATGTGGTACACTTAACCATATTCGCATCTCAGTTGATCATCAATACAGCCATTCGAAACTTTGAATCAATCGAGAAAAAGCTCTCATCGAGAAACCTAAAAATTTAAAGCTCTCAGCACAGAGAGTTCTCTTCACAAAGCTATTAGAGATGGAAAACAAAAGGCGAAAAAGAGGCATACAAAGCAGTGGAATACAAGCATAACACATAACGAAACTTCATAATTGCGAAGTAAGAAGATACAATGGCGGGTTCTATCTTCGTGTCAACCGGCCAAAAAATCAAAATTAAACGAGACCTGGTACGATTTTAGTCTGTTAATGCCTAATTAATTTGATTTTGTTAATGGAATTGGTGCATAATATACATGCGGATGTTTGTTGGAAATTGTGACCTCAGAATGACATTTTTCTGCCATTGTTCCATTTTTGTTCCATTTTTGTGCTACTAGTTGCTTTTAATGACATATTTGCTTGATTTTGTTTATGGAATCAGTGTCTAAAATGTATGTACATGTTATTAGGACCTCAAATGCAAAGTATATGCTATTAATTACGTTTTTGGGCTATCAGTTGCTTTTAATGACATATTTGATTGATATTGTTTATGGAATTGGTGACTAAAATGCAAATACATGTTATTAGGAACACAAATGATAAGTAGATGCTATTAATTCTATTTTTGGGCTATCAGTCGCTTTTACTGACATATTTACTTCATTTTGTTTATGAAATTGGTGTCTAAAATGCATGTACATGCCATTAGGACCTCGATCAAATGCCAAGTAGATGCTATTAATTCCATTTTTGGGCTATGAGTTGCTTTTAATGACATATTTGCTTGATTTTGTTTATGAAATTGGTGTCTGAAATGCATGTACATGTTATTAGGACCTCAAAAGGCGAGGAGATGCTACTAATTCCATTTTTGGGCAATCAGTGTTTTTTAATGACATATTTGCTTCATTTAATTTGTTTTATGAAATTGGTGTCTAAAATTCATGTACATGTTATTAGGACATCAAATTCCAAGTAGATGCTATTAATTCCATTTTGGGCTATAAGTTGATTTTAATGACATATTTGATTCATTTTGTTTATGAAATTGGTGTCTAAAATGCATATACATGCTATTAGGACCTCAAATGCCAAGTAGATGCTCTTAATTACAGTTTTAGGCTATCGGTTGCTTTTAATGACATATTTGCTTGATTTTGTTTATGAAATTGGTGTCTAAAATGCATGTACATGTCATTAGGACCTCAAATGCTAAGTAGATGCAAGTAATTTCATTTTTGGGCTAGTAGTTGCTTTTAATGACATATTTTCTTGATTTTGTTTATGAAATTGGTGTCTGAAATGCATGTACATGTTATTAGGACCTCAAATTCCAAGTAGACGCTATTAATTCCATTTTTGGGCTATAGTTTCATTTTAATGACATATTTGCTTCATTTTGTTTATGAAATTGGTGTCTAAAATGCATGTACATGCTATTAGGACCTCAAATGCCAATTCAAGTAGATGCTATTGATTCCAGTTTTGGGCTATCGGTTGCTTTTAATGACATATTTGCTTGATTTTATTTATGCAATTGGTGTCTAAAATGCATGTACATGTTACTAGGACCTCGAATGCCAAGTAGATGCTATTAATTTCATTTTTGGGCTATCAGTTGCTTTTAATGACATATTTGCTTGATTTTGTTAATGAAATTGGTGTCTGAAATGCATGTACATGTTATTAGGACCTCAAATGCCAGGTAGATGCTATCATTCTATTAACTAGATTTTTCACCTGTGCGTTGCACGGGATGTCGGGACTTCGGAATACATATTGAAATCATTTATAAGATATAGAAATGTGATGGAAATGTTTACAGCACTACTGACATTCATGTAATTTCCATGTTTAAATTTGTGTTTTTAATTAGTTTAGAGTGATTGTTACTTTGGAAATTACACACTTTTAGTGTAATAGTTTAGTTAGTAAAATATTTGTAATATGTTTAGATTAGGTTTATTCTGAGCTCAAACAGGTCCAAGAACAATTTGGGAACCATTGGTGAACACCACAAGTGGAAGGAAAGTGCAAAAATGCGAGACAAAAAGTGAAGATTTCGTTTTTGGTCTGTACCCGGTCGGGTATGACCTATACCCGGTCGGGTACCCTTCTGAAAAATCAAATCGGATCAACCCGGGAACCGAGCAACATGCGGGAAAGATTTTGGCCATGTTCGATTGTCATACCCGATCGGGTGACCGACAGACCCGATCGGGTATGACCCTATTTTTCAGTTTCTGGGCAATTTCCTAAGATACCCGATCGGGTATCCTATATACCCGGTCGGGTATCAGACCCTGCAGCTCCCAAAAGCCTATAAATACACCCCTTTCCTTCACAATAACATCACCAATTCACATATACTCTTTAGCTCAGTTTAGATTAGTGTTTTCTTTATATTTTCTATCATGTTTAGTCTCCAAATGAGGGGCTAAACTCTTCCATCTTGGTTTTGCTACTTTGAAGCTTAATGAATTTGTAAGTTGTGAGTTATTATCTTTAATCTTCTTCCTTGAATATTAATTCTTCCTTTAAATACTATTTCTATATCAATGTTGGGGAGTGTTACTAAGATGACAATTAGTTAACATCTTGACATTAGTTATAGTAATAGTTATTTCTTCCTCTACGTTAGTATCGGGGAGTGCTACTAAGATGACAATTAGTTAACATTTTGATATTAACCATAGTAGGATTCATCTTCTTTAATATTCTTTCTTGAGTATTAATTAATTCCTATTCATATTTCATATTAATATTTTGAACATTACTTAAAGGATCAACTAGTTTTGTTTCATATATTAATTATTACTAGAATCGGTCGATTAATACGCTTGTTATTAATTCGGTCCTTTCGCGGTAGTAAACTTGGGTTATTAATGCATGCATGCGTTTCATGGTTAATAAACCAAGGGGAATTAATTATATTGATTAAACCAATAAACCGCTTGTGTTGAGGTTATCAATCTCAATCGTTTTCATCTTGATTTTATTGCTACTATCGAGTGAATATACGGCGCGTGTTCTATATTAACTCGATAGTAAGTTTTATTAATGAACGCGTCTCGTTATTAATAACTACCCTCGATGAATTGGATATACTCCTCGATTGAGTATTCGAGAGGAAGATAGTTAAAGATATAACCGGGATCGACGAACATTTCATTAAGTGGATAAAAGCAAAGCCAAGTCTCCTTCTCATTAATTAAACCACATAACTCGTTCATCTTCGTATTTAATTAAATTAAATCACTCAAACCTAAACCCCCCCTTTTGTTACTTTGTAATTAAAAAGAGAAATATTCCTTTCCCTGTGGATACGAACCTTACTTCATTATACTACGTATAATTGTTGTATTGTATTATTAGTTTGAGTGCACACCGCGACAAAGTGCACGTCAAATTTGGCGCCGTTGCCGGGGAAAAGGCAATTATTTTTCTTTTTATTTTATTTCAAAAAAAAAAGTAATTAAATAAAAATATAAAGAATTCTTATCTTCTATTTCTGAGCTTTGTTTG
Organism: Cuscuta epithymum; assembly: GCA_945859915.1. Classification (NCBI taxonomy): domain Eukaryota; kingdom Viridiplantae; phylum Streptophyta; class Magnoliopsida; order Solanales; family Convolvulaceae; genus Cuscuta; species Cuscuta epithymum. The sequence goes on along the minus strand of CAMAPF010000150.1, from coordinate 477,484 downwards.
AGTATATGGTTAAACACCGATCTGTAAACCAAATCACCTACCAAACAAATCCCGAAACGGAACAAGCCTTCGAGAGGTTTAGGAATTTATTTCCGAATACTTCTTCGGAGGAATCATCAAGTGCTAGCTCTAGTTCTAGCGAATCTGAAGAGTCAATCACTATGGCTGAAGAAACACGAACGTTGAGGGAGCTCACGGCTCCTAACTTAAATCAACAACTTCTATGTATCACCTTCCCCACTCTTGATGAAGGTGCTACATTTGAGCTCAAGTCGGGCCTCATTCATCTACTCCCTTCATTTCATGGCCTAAGGGGCGAAGATGCAAACAAACATCTTGCGGAGTTTCATATAGTTTGCACTAGTATGAAACCAAATAATGTCACTGAAGAACAGATCAAGCTGAGGGCTTTTCCATTCTCACTGAAAGACACGGCTAAGGATTGGCTATTCTATCTTCCTTCGGGAAGCATAGATACATGGGCGGCAATGAAGAAATGCTTCCTAGAAAGATACTACCCCGCCTCCATCTCATCATCTTTGAAAAAACAAATAAGTAACATCGATAAAAAAGATGATGAGACTTTATATGAATATTGGGAACGGTTCAAAAAGCTATGTGCTAGCTGCCCTTATCATGGCTACACCGAGCAAGACCTCATACTCTACTTTTACGATGGTCTTGTTGATGATGATAGAAGAATGGTGAATGCCGCTTGTGGGAGTGGCATTGTCAACAAAACCCCCTCACAAGCGACAAACTTGATCTCGGAGTTGGCCGAAAATTCCAGGCATTACAACGGGCGGTCCTCAATCCGTAAAGTTGCCGCAGCGGAATCATCTTCATCTTTGGAAAGTCAAATGGCCGGCTTGACTTCTTTGGTTAAGGATTTCCTCTTAAGTCCTAGAACCCAAGAGGTCAAGGTTTGCGGCATATGCACACAGCAGGGGCATCCAACCGATTCTTGCCCAAATCTCCAAGAAGAGCAAGTCAATGCCTTGGGTTTTCAATCTCATCAACAAAAGAGGTACGATCCACACTCTAACACTTACAACCCCGGGTGGAGAGATCACCCGAATTTGAGATATGGGAACCCTCAAACACAACATAATCAGCCCTTTCAACAACCCTTCCCAAATCACCAAGGCCAAACCTCAAGCTCAAATATGTCCACCGAAGACATGATCCGAGCACTTGCTACAAATATTTCAACGATGCAACAAAGTGTGGCTCAATTCCAAGAAACAACGAAATCTAGCATCCAAAACTTGGAAACTCAAATGAGCCAGATCTCAATTGCGGTGAGCCGACTTGAGGCAAAAGACTCGGGTAAACTCCCATCTCAAACGGAGCAAAACCCGAGACAACATGTTAATGCAATCATGTTGAGGGATGAGCCAACATTGAAAGAGGTGCATGAGGAAGAAAAACAATCTGAAAATGGGGTTGATCCTGGAGAAGATTTTCAACCAAACGAGGGGGAACCGACGAAAACTAAATCCCCTCCACTTTCATCATATGAGCCACTTCCTCCATTCCCCGAAGCACTGAAGGACACAAGAAAGCTGAAAAATGATCGGGACCTCTACGAGACCTTCGCCGATTCTGAGGTAAACATCCCACTCTTCAAATTGATCAAAAGTGTTCCCCGTTATGCAAAGTTTTTAAAAGAACTATGCACAATGAAAAGGAAAGATAAATTGAAGGCAAAACAAGAGGTAAAGGTTAGTGAACGTGTCTCAGCAATTTTCCAGAGGAAACTCCCGGAAAAATGCAATGACCCAGGCATGTTCACTATCCCATGCAAAATAGGGGACACTTTATTTCCTAGGGCCTTGTTGGATTTAGGGGCTTCAATCAATGTTATTCCATATTCATTATACAAGTCCCTAAAACTTGGCCCTATGCATGAAACCGGGGTAGTAATCCAATTGGCAGATAGGTCTTGCACATACCCAAAGGGTGTAGTAGAGGACGTGCTAGTACAAGTTGAAAATTTGGTCTTCCCTGTTGATTTCTATATCCTTGAAATGGAAGCCGATAACCAAACTACACCCATCCTTTTGGGGAGACCTTTCTTAAAAACCGCCCAAACAAAAATAGACGTGTCTAATGGTTCATTAACATTGGAGTTTGATGACCAAAAGGTAGAATTCAACATCTTTGATTCTACGAAAAAACAATTTAAAGACCAATCTCTTTGTTCTCTAAATGTTTTTGAACCACAAACACCGAACGTTTTTGTTGGGAAACAAGCCAAGGAGACTTCACTTTTTAAGGAAAGAATTAAACAAGAAAAATCTATTTTGAAAGAAGAGGCACCTAAATACGAAAGTAAATCACTTGTGTTTGAGGTGATAACAAAGAAGAAATCTCGGCCTTACTGGAAAAGGCCAAAGAAAAAGAATGAAACAGGGGATATTCACGATCCCACATAAAAACAATAAAAACTAAAAAAATAATAATAATAACGTCGTGCCGCGACGTTAACTAAGGCGCTTCTTGGGAGGCAACCCATGCTTAGGTACGCATTTTTAATGAAGCTTTTCAATTTTTGTTTTTGGAATGTCAACTTTGAGAGAATGGGGAAAAGTCTCAAAAGAAAATAAGGGAAAATCATGTTTTGAAAGCCTGGGAAAACCTCCGATCGGTCATCGTCACTTACCCGATCGGATCCATGCAAAAAAAAAGGATGAAAATGGACAAAATCAAGCCCCAGGGTAGTGTACCCGATCGGGCCCCACCACTCCACCCGATCGGGTACAAATGACAAAGGCATGCCTGGAAGCATAAAACCCATACCCGATCGAGGCAAGGCTGAAAATAAGGTAATCACCCGATCGGGTACTTCTAAGACCCGGTCGGGTATAAACCAAACAATTAAAAAGATTTGATTCGAAGCAAAATACCCGATCGAGTACCCCCAAACTCGATCGGGTACAAACCCCTGGAGCGAGTCTTTAAAAATACACGAAATACCCGGTCGGGTATTTGAAGCACCCGGTCGGGTGATTGAAAATAAAATGCTGGATTTTCCCACGGTGCAATTCGCCCGATCGCGTAACACCCCAGCCGATCGGGTACAAACCCGGAAACTAAGATCAAAGGCACAGACCCGATCGGGCATGTCGGGCCACCCGATCGGGTACACGAGGTTTTAACCCAATCCAGCTCCAAATTTCATCCCAAATCCAAGACTTCAAGCTTCGATTACTCCCTCATACCTCAACCAAATCACCCCAAATCACCACCACAATTCTCCCTTTACACTCCTCTACACACTGATACCCATCACTCCTACCCTCTCCCCATAAAACAAAAAAAAACCGAGATCCCACCCCAACAACCCCAAGTCCAAATCCAAGCTAAAAAAAAAAAAACAAAAGGGACAAAGATGGCACCAAAGAGGAACCAACCGAAAGTTCCAATGCTAGGGAACCAATTCCGGGCTATGAGGATGCCCATTTCTGCCTGAAATGACGGAGACGAGCACTGGGGACAGTGCTTCGAGCTAAGTGTGGGGGAGTCACTCATTGGTACGTATTTATGTTTCATACCTTGTAAACTGGCACTATTTTCTTTCTTAAAAAAAAAAAATCAATGCTAGTTAGGTTGAAAACCCAAAAATGGGCAATCTAAGCAAAAATGGCTTTAAAAATGAGTGAGTGGAAAGGATGGAAAATAAAAAGAGATGCTAGGATGAAAACCTGAAAAGGCTCCTAGGCAAAATGAGAGATATGAGAGAGATATTTGTTTTTACAGGACATCATTTAATCTCTTGAACATGAAAAGAGGAGATGAGCATAGAAGGCCATAACACCCAAGAAGATATTGTTCGTTGAGCTAAACATTCAATGTAAAACTCATGTTTTATCCTTGGTGGTCTTTTGCTTTTTCTTGTTGATTGTTGAACTCTTGAGGACTTGGAACTGTTAAACATTTGACTTTACTCGAGGACGAGTAAAGAAGCTAAGTGTGGGGGAGTTGACATTCATGTAATTTCCATGTTTAAATTTGTGTTTTTAATTAGTTTAGAGTGATTGTTACTTTGGAAATTACACACTTTTAGTGTAATAGTTTAGTTTGTAAAATATTTGTAATATGTTTAGATTAGGTTTATTCTGAGCTCAAACAGGTCCAAGAACAATTTGGGGACCATTGGTGAACACCACAAGTGGAAGGAAAGTGCAAAAATGCGAGACAAAAAGTGAGAAATGTTAATATAAATCAACTACATATAAGTTAATATAATATGGAGTAATATAGAGAGAAAATGTAAAACACCCTATAACAAAAAAAGATATATCCATAAATCAAAGAAATGTTAAATTCTCATGCATACAAAATTCAATGTAAACTTGGTTAGTCAGTATCTTCTTCACGCATTACAAATTACATACAATTTAATGTTATATCATAAAGTATAAAATAGGGATGAGTTTTAATACAAATGAGTCTTTCAAAGAAAACTAAGAAGAGATATAAGTTCTTGATCACTTAAAATTTGATGAATTCCATATAATCGCACTGGAAAATATCAAACCATAATATGCAATACTTAGTAATAAAAGTGCATATATGATTAGTGGTGGACCCGGTTCTGGCCGCCCGGCCCGGGACCGGCCCGTTACTGTGCGGGCCCGGGACCGGCCCGTTACTGTGCGGGCCCGGGACCGGCCCGTTACTGTGCGGGCCCGGAACCGGCCCGGTTCTCGGGTCCGGGTCCGGTTCGGGCACCGAACCGGTGGGGGGTGGCGGGTCCGGGCTCGGGTGTTGTTTTTGGTGGCCCGGCCCGGCCGAGTCGGGCCCGGGCCTAACGGTCCAATTTGTTTTAAAAAAATTCCTTTTAATTTAAAAAACCCTTTTGGGCACTTGACCCACTTCCCAAACGGCTATATAGATGTTGGGTGGGTACCAGGGGGGTCCGGGGCCTTTGGGGGGTGGGGTTGGGCTGGGGGGTGGGGGTTAAAAAAACAAATATAAATACTCCTAATTTTAAACATTTTTTCACACCTCTTCTCCAACTCTTCCTAAATCCTTCTCTCTACTCATCTCCATATTCATCTTCTCAAATTCTCTTATTCTCCATTATATTTTATTTTAATATTTAGTACTTATACAATTATTATAGCTACTTATATATTAATTATCTACTTATAAATACATATACTATATTACTTATATTTCTTATCTACTTAATCTCTATTTATATCTCTTAATACATACATACATACTACATCTACTTAATATATACTTTATATATTAAAGTATTAAATATACTTTATAAACTATTACTATATACTTAATACATAATAATATCTACTTCTCTACTTATATTTCACATATACTTATTTTTTTATTCTCCAATTCTCCATTATACTCTAATATTTAATTCTTATACAATTATTATATCCACTTAATACATGCATTCTACATCTATTGAATATATAGTTTATATATTAAAGTATAAAATATAAGTGTATTACTCATCTTATAGTAGTATACTTATATATTATATACTATAAACATTATAGGCTAAAAGGTCAAATAGGTACATGAACTAACTTAAAGTGTTCAATTAACCCCTTATAAAGGAGTTTCTGCCCGGACGTCGCCAATTGGGGCGGTTCCCGGTGGAATTTTTTGATGAAATTTTTTGAGCATCTTCTTCATTAAGTCTAGTTTACTCATACCAAATTTCAGCTAAAAATTCAACCGGGAAGGGAGTCGAATTATTTTCCGAAATGTACTGCGCTGTTTAATTTTTCAGAAAATCATTCGACTGCCTTCCCGGTTGAATTTTTAGCTGAAATTTGGTCTGGGTACACTAGACTTAATGAAGAAGATGCTCAAAAAAATTCAACAAAAAATTCCACCGGGAACCGCCCCAATTGGCGACGCCCGGGCAAAAAATCCTATATAAGGGGCTAATTGAACACTTTAGGTTAGTTCATGTACCTATTTGACCCTTTAGCCAACATTATATTATACATTAGTTACTATAACTAGTATTAGACTAGTAAATAAGTTAATTATTATTCTTGTTATATTTTTCATTATACTAGTTAATTAGTTAATTAGTATTCTTGTTACATTCTTCATTATACTAGTTAATTAGTTCATTAGCATTCTTGTTACATTTTTCATTATACTAGTTAATTAGTTAACTAGTATTCTTGTTACATTTTTCATTATACTAGTTAATTAGTTAATTAGTATTCTTGTTACATTTTTCATTATACTAGTTAATTAGTTAATTAGTATTCTTGTTACATTTTTCATTATACTAGTTAATTAGTTCATTAGCATTCTTGTTACATTTTTCATTATACTAGTTAATTAGTTAATTAGTATTCTTGTTACATTTTTCATTATACTAGTTAATTAGTTCATTAGTATTCTTTTTACTTTTTTCATTAAACTAGTTAATTAGTTCATTAGCATTCTTGTTACATTTTTCATTATACTAGTTAATTAGTTCATTAGTATTCCCATTAATTGCTAAAACAACTTTACTTCAAAAAACTAGTTAATTGTCATTATAGTTAAAGTCACATTATAATATTTTCAATTTATATTTGAACGAAAAAATAGTAGTTCAATCATTTAATTAAAGTACTTAACATTTTATTTAAGTAGTTTTTACTAAATTAAAGTACTTGAAAAGTTGCTATAATTTTAATTTTAGAGTCACACATTAATTCTACTTTGCATTAAATTAGTTTGAAGTATTAATTAAAATAGTTTTAATTAGTTGCATTAGTTTTGTATTCATTATTATATTTGTTGCGAATTGATATTTGTTACATTTTTAAGATGGAAGGTGGTAGATATTCGGTTGATTTGGGTAACCTCCAACGCAATCGAAGGAACGAGATTGGGAGGAAGAAATCCCGCAAAGGTAAAGAACTTGCCGGCTCTTCATCTCAAAGCCGAGATGATTTTGGAACGGGTTACCAAAGGCGGGATGGAGATGCGATGTCCGAAGAACAACTAGAACAAGAATTGGCCTGACATAATAACCACTTTCTACAACAACATCAAATCCCGACGACCATTGACGAAGAAGAGCTTGAGGATGAAGATGCGGAGGAAATGGAACCGGAGACGGCCGAGGAGGAGGGTGCCGGCAGCCACGACGCCAACGAGCCTGCCTCATCCCAAACCGCCACCGGTAATAAAAAAAGTAAATCTGAACTAATGCAAAATAATTTTGATAAGTGGAAGGACCCACAAACCGGCTATTGGCACGCAACTTGCAAGTGGTGCAACAACAATTATAGTTTGGGGACCTCCGGTGGATACGGATCCGCCGCAAGGCATCTTAAGACAATGCACCCCGTGGAGTATGCAAAATTAGGCGGCGGAACGGGCACTACAAGAAATATAGGCTTTTGTGACAGTTATAAACTGTCACAAAAAGGTACATAAACTGTGGTAAATATTATTTACGACAGTTCTACGACAGTTTTGTGTCCGTGGGCATAACAGCCGTGGTAAATACATTAACCACGGTTGTCAACTGTCGGTTATACTAATAGCAACAGTACATGATGTGTGGTAACTAATATTATGTATGGTGTTGTGTTTAACCTTTGACCACACAAGGAATCCGTAGTAAATAGTATATGATTGCACATTTGGATCATATAGAGAGATTAGTTATATCTTTTATTTGTTATAAAATTCATTTTTGTCCAATTTGAAAACCCAAATAATGCAACATCACTTTAACAATGTAATTTAGTAATAGAAGTACTTAAATATTTAACCATACACATATGCTTCAAAATGATAACCAAGTCATTCAACAAAACGTAATTTCATAACATATGGGAAAATGTAGAACAAAGGTTTTGGGTACGAGTAAAATGTATCTACTACCCCAAAATTAGTATGAGTATTTTGCCCAAAATTAGTATGAGTATTTTGCAAGTCAAGTACATGGTAAATCAAAAATTCTTGGATGACATGTTCCCTTCAACTTCACCCAAAATATGTTTCATTGATAATTTGGAATGACCATCATGGCTGCTCCAATACCTATAGAAAAACAAGTAATACTCATTAGTAATGCTAAAGTACATAAATAATTACTATCACTTAAAGTTGTTTGTTTCATTATATTCTTCATACATGCTTTCCTAATTTTTGGCACATATTAAATATAGCACAAAGTGTAGTGTGTTACAAACTTGTTCTTTTGAGGCATCCAATTTGGCCGTCAAGTCATCAATTCTGGAGTTTAATTCAGCAATTATAGGCTCATAATGATGTTTGACCTCTTCCATTAGTTCTTTCTTAAGTTGCTCCTTGTTGCCAAGTGATTCATCCTCTCTCATCTTGCTATTTATTTGAGATTTGGTTGGTCCAGTTCCCATTGTGCGGCAGCGTCCATGGCTTTCAGGTCCCATAATTTCATCAAATATTTCATTTCTTTTTTCTACACAGTCACGCTCATCCTCATTTAGCTCATCTAATCGCTCATCAAATGCTTTCTTTGAGAGATCAAAAAGTTTTAGTTAATAATTTAATTATATGATTACTAAATAATATATTTAGATAGCAACTTACTATTTGACCATAAAAAAAACAACTTACAATTTGTTCAAGTGTTTGGTGATCTTTTATCATGCCATCTTTATTCACCCTCATTTCAAGGTAGACACTCAATTTATCAGTCGATTTTCCAGCTTGCTCCATCTATAAAAAGGCCCGTTAATGTGAAAAGTTAAACTAAGCATAAAAGTAAAAGGTGGATGGTACAAACCTCGTAACGTATATCAGCGCATGACTTCCTTCCAGTACGATGTGGAGGACCCACAAAAGTTCGATTGCGTTGATTTTTGGCAGCATTTTCCTACAAATAAATATTTTTAGTGATACATAATGTGATTTCAATGCACTACCTCATCTCTTTAACATAAAAGCAAAAATGAACACTAATTGTTCTCCCTGCACTCATTTTGTTTGTAGTAGATGAAACAAAACAATTGAGAAAAGAAAGAGATATAATTCATAAACCTGTTCTATTGGTGTGTGCCACTTTTCAACAAGAAATTCCCATTCTTGATCTGTAATGAGGCTGGGAGTTGCAGACAAATTCTCTTCTTTTGTTTTATTAATATCAAAGTAATCCTCCTTCACGCGAGACTTCCAATCACGCCATTGTGCAGAAATAGATTGCAAACAGATTTTTTTATAAGCAACTGGGGCAACAACATTGCTCTGTAACCAAGAACACAATTGTGTCGATGGATAACATATGACAAAGGTTGAGAAACTAAAGGCAAATGATAAAATACACACACACACACACACACACACACACACACACATATATATATTACAGATTCTGCCTGCAACTCAATTCAAGACAAGGTCCATTAATCAAGGTGCAATATCAAATCCAAATGTAGGGTGCGTAGATATAGAAGGTTGAAAAGCTGATTATATAGTCCATTAATTCAAGGTCATTAATGCATTATCAGTGCATTATCTATTTGGATGGTTGTCTTTGATGAAGAGCTGGTTATATATGTCCTTGATTTACATATATATGGTGTCCTTTTGTTGAAAAGGTGATGTTGTGTCATTGGTATCAGGGTAGAAATAGTAGTAGACTGACAGATTGGGAAATTATTTTTTTGTCTATCCAGTTCAACTCCATCAGGATTGCAAGATGAAATAGATCAACATGTAATTTAATGTGCTCCAAATGAAGACATTGCTTACCAAGGGTTAATAACAATTACAAGAATATATATAAGTAATGATTTCATATATATATTTTTATATATGAAACATATCTAAAGTAATGATATATATATATAAGTAATGATTTCATACCTGCACTTCTTTCCAAATAAAATCCTTCATACTTTGAGGAACTTTTTTCCATGTATCAAATGAAAGAGGTAGTCTCACTCCATTACGTGCCAAGGTTCCCAAATAAGATGCAAGTTTGCTTTTGTTCTCACCCACTGGTTGCAAATACTCATTCCACTCGACTTCAAGTTTATTACCATTCTTTGTTTGAAGCCCCTTTGCTGGTCCGCGCCCTTTTCGAAAAATTTCAGCTTCACTTCCTAGTTGCTCTATTTATAGTTCAAAATATAAATATATGTTTGTAACAGGTTGAAAATTGGCAGTATACATTTTGTATTTTAATTATATCAATGTACAACAAATATATACTCAATAACAACAATGAGATATTTGCTAGTTTGAATATTATTGATAGGTTTCAGCTGACCTTGAGAAATGCCATTTCGCACACAGACTTCTTCCAGTAAAATGTCATCATTGTCGTTTTCACACAAAACGTTATATGTGCGAGATCTCTTGCGGAGATTCATAGGAGGTTTGACAGGCTATATTAATATTAAAAAAACTTCAATTTGATGCATAAGGTAATCACAAGTAGGTAATGAAAAAAATATTGACCATAGTTGGTGTGTCTCCTTCAACCAGATCTTCTATTTCAATATCCTGTAAACTTCTAGTTGCTCTAGTTCTTGGTCTAACAATTTTGCCAGCCCTATTCACCTACAAAATATTAAATAAAATTGAACATGACTAATAAATACATGAACTTAAATTAATGAAGTTCTAAATGTCTACAACTTTATTCAAATTTAAATAATACAAATATATGATCTCACTGGTTTTTTTCGGATAGACTTTTTACTCAATGATAAGATCCCCATCTCCTTCAAAACAAATCTTAGTTAGTGTAATCTCTGTAGTATTTATTTTTTAATAAATATATACAAGCTAGAATTAGCTACCTCCAGCTTTCTTTTGTTATTTAAAATGTTCTGGTTGCGAGCATCTTCATAACTATTTCCACCAGCTTCATTGGTCATTTCTCACCGAATATTAGTCTGTAAAACCACAATAAAATAAAAAATTTAGTTAGAAAATAATCAAATAAAATACTAAAACTCTTTTATTTGGACAAGTATGTTAGTGGCAATCCAGATAAAGTCAAAGCAATATAGATTACAGAACTTACCAATTTTTTAACACCAAACATGTTGAAATAGTATAAATGAAAACCAAACAAGTATTACATTAAGACATTAATCATTTACTCACTAGTTGTAATTGTCACTTTAGCTAATGGTGGTGCCTTCTACCCCTTGCCTAACCCACACAATTTCATCATCGTTTGCGAAACATGCGTTTTCATCCAACATCTGATCTTTACAAGGTTCTGTCTCGTATGACTCAAACTTGTCTCTTCGTGCCATTTGCTCAACCACAAGCCAATTTCCATCAGAAGGATCCGAAATATAATACACTTGCATCGCTTGTGATGCCAAGATAAATGGTTCGTCACTTTCTAAATTATCTTTGTACATACAATGATTAAAGTTCACTAATGTAAAGCCAAATTCATCATCCTTCAACCCCTTTCGATTGTCAATCCAGTCACATTTGAACAATCCAAATTTCATATTACTTGAATAACGTATTTCGATGATATCAGTTAGCACTCCGTAGTAAATGAGATCACCGGCAATAGGATTCTTATCTTTTGCACTAGAGTAGCTCGTTGTTTCTGCCTTGGTGACTACTCCACTATTTTGAGTACATCTCGCACTTTCATGAGTTTTTGTGCGAAATCGGAAACCATTAACAATGTATGCTTTAAACCTTTTTGCTTCAAAATCGGGACCAGGAGCTAATGTTTTGATTTCATGTGATAATTCCTCATCATGAATAGTTTGTCTTGCCTCAACCTACATTTGCATATATAATCTAGTCAAGTCATTCTTGCAAGTATAACACCCACACCAAAGTTATAACCTATTTCATCTGCCAGACTTACATAGGTCTTAAGCCATATGTGAAACTCTTTGTTGTGAATATTTTGTACATCTCGATCACTGAGTCGACGGCTTGTTCTAATCTCTGCACAATGGAGTCTATAAAAGAAGTATGTGTTATCTTTTAGTTTTATTTGAAAAAGAAGATAAATCAAGGAGTTTTGAGTTTCATATCTCACTCTGCTAAGGGCTTTATTGCTTCACTATTCATTAAAATATAACGATGAGCTTGTACCCATGTAACTTTATCCATCCTTATTTTAACACCTTTTCCTACTCCATGAGAAGAGTCTTCATATTTTCCAAGCCTACTTGGCTTTTTATACTTACAATCTACATCTTCGAGGTATCTTGAACAAAAATTCATGCACTCCTCCACTACATATCCTTGTGCAATGGATGCTTCTGGGTAAGCTCGATTACGCATATACTTCTTTAGAGTACACAAATACCTAGTTGTAATAAATTTTGTCATAATAATATCTCTTGAAATCACTAGTATCTTATAATCTCATAAAATAACGGATGACATACCTCTCAATTGGATACATGGTCCTAAATGGCGCTGCTCCACCTAGCAAAGCCTCCTCGGCCAAATGGACAGTCAAATGCACCATTATGTCAAAAAATGAGGGAGGAAATATCTTCTCAAGATGACATAGTGTCACATTAATCCTATTTTGCACATTTTCCAGATCACTTTCACGATTTGATTTGGAGTACAATAGCTTGAAGAAATTACCCACCTCAATTAAAGCTTCAACTACATTTTTGGGCAATGACCTACGAACTGCCAAAGGAATGAGTTGTTGGATAAGAATGTGACTATCATGACTTTTCAGTCCTGATAGAAGCATCTTATCTGGATTAACACACTTAGATATGTTTGATGCATACCCATCTGGAACTTTTATGTCATTTAACACTCTACAGAAGTTATATTTCTCATCCTTACTCATAGTGAATGATGCCGGAGGAATATAATAATTGCCATTATCCTTTAAAACTGGGTGCAAGGGCTTTCGAATATTCATTTCTACCAAATCTCGTCTGGAATTTATGTTATCCTTGGTCTTCCCTTTCACATTTAATAATGTGAAAAGGATATTATCGGAGACATTTTTTTCAATATGCATCAAATCTAGATTGTGTCGGAGCAGGTTGGTCTTCCAATAAGGAAGCTCAAAAAAGATACTCTTTTTTCTCCAGTTACCACACAAGTTCTCATTTTCACCTCTTTTCCTTTTCAGCAAGTCATCTTTCTTATAGTCAGTCAACACGACTCCACTCAGCTTTTGTATCACTTGGTTTCCAGATAATCTTTTTGGTGCTTGTCGAAATTCTTGTTTCCCATCAAAAGATGCTTTGTCTCGGCGGAATTTATGATTTGGGGATAAGTATCGGCGATGTCCCATATAGCATGTCTTCATTCCATTGCACAACCTGAGATACTTAGTTTTGTCTTCACAACATGGACAACCAAGAAATCCCTTTGTACTATATCCAGATAAGTTAGCATATGCAGGAAAATCGTTAATAGTCCATAACAGTGCTGCATGTAACGTGAACATCTCATTAGCAGATGCATCATATGTCAATACACCTTCATTCCACAAAAGCATCAACTCTTCAATTAATGGTTGCAAAAATACATCAATTTTGTCTCCGGGTCCATTAGGTCCATCAATTAACATAGACAAGATTAAAAATGGTTGTTTCATACATAGCCAAGGAGGTAGATTATAGGGAATCAGGATAACCGGCCAAGTGCTTCTAGATGTCGACAACGTTCTGAAAGGATTAAATCCATCTGCTGATAAACCTAAGCGAACATTACGTTTATCATTTGAAAAGTCCTTGTTGTTCTCATCAAAAGATTTCCATGCTTTAGAATCTGCCGGATGCCTTAATACACCATCATCAGATCTACCCTCTACATGCCATTTCATTAGTGAAGCAGTCTTGGAAGACATGAAGAACTTTTGTAGTCTTTCCTTCAAAGGAAAGTATCTCACTCTCTTAATTCCAATCTTTTTTCCACCTTCCTTATATCTATTTTCTCCACAAATGCAACACTTTTCCAGGTCTATATCTTCACCACGATAAATCATACAATTATTTGGACATGAATCCCATGTATGGTAATTAAACCCCAAAGCATCAACAATTTTTTTAGCTTCATAATATGAACCTGGAATATTCTCCAACTCTGGAAATACTTCCTTAAGTAATCCTAAAAGTAATGTGAATGACTTATTTGTCCAACTCGAGAGGGCTTTTAACTGTAAAAGGCGAACAATAAAAGACAACTTGCTAAAATTTTGACACCCTGGAAACAATTCAGTTTCAGCATCCTCTAAAAGCTTAAAGAAATCTTTAGTTTTTTCATTTGGACCACTGCCATGCTCAGTGTTAGCACCAGAATCGATTCCATGGGGAACACCAAATGCTTCGTGTATCATATTGACCATACTGTCATTCGTGTGCACTTGTGTATTGTCTGTGGCCATTGTGTTCTCTTGAATCGGAGTACTAGTCTCACCATGATAAATCCAACATCTATACCTTGATGTAAATCCACGGACTATAAGGTGTGAATAAGCCTCATTACGATTTACTTTTTTTTTTTTTTTTTTTGAAAACGAAAATTTTATTCATGATAAAAGATATTGTACAGGAGCTCATACAAAAAGGAGAAAGTAAAGTGCTGGATGTACTGAAAAAGAGGTAAAAGAAGTTAACAGGGCATTGGGCCCAGTAGAGGTAGCCGATCTGTGGCCCAAGAGAAAGGACCAAAATAGGTTGACCCAGTCTGAGGAATAAGATAATCCGGCCAAAGAATGTCTGTGTTTGAGTTCGCCGCAGACCTTCTTTGGTGAGAGAGCAAGGTGTTATTCAGCCCCTTCGCCAGGAGTATTCTTCTGTGAGATGTTAGGGTTATTAACCGCTGTCTCTGAAAAATACCGCCCCTCGTTTATCCTCAATGTATGCTTTTTTTGCTCGTGTGGGTAGGTCATTTGCAGTGTAGAAGATCGGTTCATAGCCATGGTTTCCGAGTCCATTCTGGGCTAGATGGTGGGCCACATAGTTAGCTTGGCGAGGACGATGAACGATGTCGATGGTTCTGTTTCTCCTCAGTTGATTTATCTTGTTGATATCTTGTCTCAGATAATCAGGTATTTTGATCAATCCTCCTATCATCTTTGCACTGATTTCTGAGTCTGTTTGTGCTTCGAATTGACTGTAACCTTTGTCTATCATGATGTGCATCGAGGTACAAATGGAAACGATTTCAGCGTGAAGGGAGTTGCGTGCTGTCGAACGGAAAGATGTGGCCTGTACCAGATTTCCAGATTTGTCGCGAAGAATTCCCCCACCTGCTGCCTTTTTGCCAGTGAATGATGCATCAGTGTTGAGGGTAAGGTCTTTAGTATCTTCTGTGTGCCACCTGATATGATGTTTATTGAAGATCTTATGGGTTTTGGTGTATGGTACTAACCCGTCGGAATGGAGGTCTATATCGAAATGAAACCCTTTTTTGTGAGAGTTACTGTAAAACCAGTCTCTGGTGTATGCTTTAATTGCGTGGATTGTTGTGTCTCTGGAGAATCTTTTGTTGTCCCATACGCATGAATTGAATGCCTTCCAAACATTCCATAAAATTATTCCTGGCATTGCTTGGCGAATGATCTGATGAATTGTAGGACTTTTACCTCCTAGCCACCATAAGATCATAGTTTGTCTTAATTCTTCGTTGGCAGTCTTCTTTACCTGCAAAATAGAAGAAAAATATGCCCAAATAGGTCGGATTAGTGGGCAAGTGAACAAGCAGTGGTTCATGCTTTCCTGATTTTTGCAACAGAACGGGCATCTCGTAACAAGGCTTATATTGAATCTGGATAGGTTTTCTGGGAAAGGTAGCAAGTGATTTATGACTTTCCATAAGAATATTTTAAGCTTTAGAGGTAGTCGTGAGGTCCAAATGTGTGATGAGCTGAAGGTAGTGGGGTAGTGTTTGCGGGAGATGTTGTAAGCACTAGTTAGAGAAAAGTTTTTATCCTTTTCTGGCTTCCAAAGAGGGGCACCATCTTTGATTTCAATTTGATTACTGTGTTTTGCTTCAATATTGCACAACATTTTCCACGTGGCAGTGTCCTTAGATTTAGAAAGCATTTGATTTGATCTCAAGTATCTTCCCTGCATAAATGTAGACCATGTAGAGTTGTTATTTCTATACTGCCACCACATTTTAAGATGTTGTGCCTCCTGTATGTGCACGAGAGATCTGATATTTAGCCCCCCTTCCTCCCCAGGTCTGCAAAGTGATTCCCATCTCTTCCAATGGTAGTGCTGCTTGTTATTACTTGATCCCCAGAAAAAGTTAGCCATGATTCTGTTGAGAATTTGAATGACTTTAGCTGGGAGTTTAGTAGTAGCAAAGTGGTGTAATGGGATTGTAGATAAAACATGCTTGATCAATATCAATCGGCCACTCTGACTAAGTTGCTTTTTGTTCCAGGTCTGTAGTCTAGATTCAAAGGCGACAATGATTTTGGAGCAGTGTTCAACCCTGGTGATTCCTTGATGGAGGCTGACGCCAAGGTAATTAATCGGTAGATTACAGACTGTCATCTTTGACATGTGTTGGAGTTCTCTTTTTCTGGCTAGAGTTGTCCCTTTTCCAACAATAATGTTGCATTTTTCCAGATTAACAAGCTGCCCAGAAGCTTTGGAGAACAGGTCCAGGAATTTCAGCAGCCTTTTGATGGAGGTGGAGCAGCCGTTCAAAAATAGGAGTAGGTCGTCCGCGTAACCAAGTTCAGCCACCGGGGATGGCTTCCCTCCAACTAAATAGGGATTTATTTGATGATTCTGTAATAATTTATGTAGACCGCGGCTGAAGCTTTCTATGGCAATTAGGAATAGGTAGGGGGATAGGGGGTCTCCCTGTTTGACCCCCCTCTGTGGTTTAAAGAAACCACAGGGTTGTCCATTGATGAGAATGGATATCCGATTAGACGCCAGGTTGGACATTATGAGGCGGATGAACCTCTGATGAAAGCCCAATTTGGTAAGGATCCCCTCCAAAAAGGACCAAGAAACTCGGTCAAAAGCTTGGGCAAGATCCAGCTTGATCCCAATGTTTCCACCCCTTACCTTGTGGTTGAGGTGGTGGAGAAGCTCTTTTGCTAAAAGGATGTGTTGGTGCATGTCCGCCCCCTCCATAAAACCGATCTGCTCCTTTGATATGAATTTTGGAAGGAGGGGTTTAAGCCTGTTAGCCAAAATCTTTGTGCAAATTTTATTCATGAAATTGGTTAGGCTAATAGGCCGGTAGTGAGTGAAAAAGGTTGGGTTCGGCTTTTTTGGGATGAGAGTGATTAGGGAGGAATTAAGGGCTTGGGGCATAGGAATCCCTAAAAAGAATTCTTGCACCCCTGAGATCAGATCATTTTTTATTATCTCCCAACAGGTTCTAAAAAATTTTCCATTAAAACCATCTGGGCCAGGGCTGCTGTCCTGGCTCAAAGACCAGACTGAATCCTTAATCTCTTCTTTGAGAGGAATGGCATTTAGAAAGCAGTTGTCCTCGGCATTTATTGTTGGGGTAAATAGGTCCAGGAGCGGTTTCGGGTCGGAACCACTAGTTTCTGCATAAAGGTTTTTGAAGTGCTCAACCGCCGCATTTGCAATTCCCTGGTGGTCCTGGTAAAAGTTTCCTTGGTCATCTTCAATTGAGTTAATCTGTTGAGCCCTTCTTTTTTGACTCACAAAATTATGATAAAATTTTGTGTTGGCTTCTCCCTCCGACAACCATTTTATTTTAGCCCTTTGTTTCCAAAACAAATTTTCTTGTTTGAGTCTAAGAAGGAGTTCAGCCTGGGTCCGTGACCAGTCTGATCTGTTGGAGGGAGTTGGATTGTTAGTGTAAGCCTCCTCTGCTTGTTGGGCCACATTTTCTGCATTCCGAGCCTCACCAAACACATCCCCGAAAGTGTTCTTGTTCCAATACTTTAATGCCCGTTTGGTAGCATGTAGTTTGTCGTAGAATTGGCGCATGCCTCCTCCGTTTTGAATTGAGTTCCAGGCGTTTGAAACAGTTTCATAGAACGTATGGTGAGTAACCCACATATCTTGAAACCTAAATGATTTAGGCCCAGTAGAGACATGCTTAGAACACGATAGGATGAGCGGTGTGTGATCAGAAGAGGCCCGCGGAATATGCTTTTCAACAACACTATCAAAATGTAGTAAGAAATTGTCGTTAGCTAGAAACCTGTCCAGCCGCCTCCATAGCCTTCCCGTAGTACGTACCCCTGTCCAAGTGAACTTTGTTCCCGAGAATGGTACACCTTTCAAGTTGCATTGGTCAATGCATTCAGTAAAATCATTGATCTCGTTAATCTTAGGAATAACCTTTCCACTGTATTCTTGAAGTGACGCTATGACGTTGAAATCCCCTCCAATTATCCAAGGGGTTGTTAGGGATGTGTTCCATGTGGTTAATTCGTTCCAAAGAATTGCCCTTATGGGTCTGGTGTGCTTACCATAAACGGATGAGTAACAGAAAAGAAAGCCAGTTCGGTTTTCTTTTATAAATGCGTGGATGACCTGGTCGCCTTCCACGAAAGATTCAACCAGGAAATCGGTGTCTTTCCAAAGTAGCCAAATTTTGTTGTCACTTTTAGTAACCACATTTGTAAATCCTAAAAGATTTTTGTAATGATCTGCCTTTTCTGCAGCTATCATTGGTTCAATAATAGATATTAGAGAAACCTTCCATTGAGAGATGATATTTTGTAGCCTTTCACTGGAAGAATGAAGGCCACACACATTCCAATTCATAATAATCATAATAACGGTTCTCGAAGCCCCTTGGCTTCTCTTATCCTCTGCGATCGGGTAGTGACGGGGGAAGTAGATCTGTTGTAGATAGTTTTGGAAACTTTTTTGGAGGTAGTCTGGATAAGGGATTCTTTAAAGGTAGGAACATTAGCCACTTTGTCCAGCTTTAAAGTGAGAGTTTCAGAGATTGAACCCCAGGACATACTTCCTTTTTCGGGGGGGTCTCCTTCAGAAACGTGACCTTCCTCTAAAGTTACAAGGGTGGGGGTTCCTTCGTTGAATAAGAGATCATCCATAGGTCTGGAGGTTGTGGGAAGTGATGGCATAAGTGAAACTGAATTAGGCAAAAGGTGATGGAGGTTTGAGTTTTGAGGAAGTGGGAGGGGGGTGGGGAGAGGGGTTGGGGGGGTATGTTTGGAAATGGATTCGGCGATGTCTGTGGATGTGTTGTGGTCAGAGGAGGGTGTGAAATGGGTCAAATTATTTAGGTGTGACAGGGAGGGGTCGGTAATAATGGGGTGGGCGCTGCCAGGGTGGTCAGAGGAGGGTGGGAAAGGAAAGGGACAAGAAGGGGGGGTGGGCGTTGTCTGGGGGAAGGTTCACCGAGGAAGAAAGGGGTGGGGCGGGTTGAGGGGGGGGGGTAAGGGTAAAGCAGTAGTTGGTTTCTGGTGTGTGAGTGACAGTGAATGGGGGTCGGTAGTTATGAGGGTTTGGCTTATAGTATCAGGTTGAATGATTGGCTGGCTATTGTGAGTGACAATAACGGTCTGCTGGTTGTTGTTTGGGTTTTGAATTGGGGTTATGGGCTGGGATTCCAGGAGGGTGAGCTGTTCTGGTGGGGGCGTTTGGGTTGGGGTTTGACGTGTTTTCATCTGGGCAACGGGATTTAGGGTGGTAAAAACAGGTTCTTTCCCTTTATTACAGGTCGAATGTCCTAGTAAAAAACAGGAGGAACAATAAGGTTCGATGAATTCATAATTTACCTCCTGGGTAAAACCGGTTGCTCCCGCCTGAATCCAAACTTTGTGGTTACGTTCTGCCGTGACATCAAGTTCGACGCAGATTCTTGCCGTTGACGGTCTGAAGCGGGAGGCTGTATCCTTGTCCAACAGTAGAGGTTTGCCGATGAGATTTGCTATAGAGAGCAGCGCCCCTCTGTCCTGTAGGTGAACCGGGAGTCCAGGGAGGGTGATCCAAGTGGGGGTTATAGGGGATTCCTTACCTGGTTGGAAATCTGTGGTCCATTTTGTGATCCGCAGTTTTAGGCCTGCAATAAGCCATGTCTGACGCAGCCAACATTTCAGAAAATCCTCTTCCCTGTCAAAATTGATGAGAATATGCCTAGGAGCTAAAGGTCCTAAAAAGAAATTCCCTTTGAAGCTGATTTTCTGAAAATAGTGTCGAACTGTAGGTAACTTGGGGATCCCATGCAGAAAAGTCCCTATTAGCGCGAATTTGAGAGGCTGTGTGAGGGATTTGATTTCCTCTTGCGAGAAGGAAACCGCCGGAAGTCCTGAAATAGTGAGCTTTTCTTTGAGTGTTAGAGGCGGGGGGGTTTGATTCAGGGTATCAACGAAGGTTTGAGGTGTAGAGTTAACAAGCCGGGGGACTTTAGAGGGGGGGAGGACGGTGGAGTTGGGTTTTTGGGTTGTTGTGCGTTTGGGAAATTCTGGGTTGCTGTGGCGAGGGTTGAGGACGGCATGGGATTGATAGTCTGCCTTTTGAGAAGCTGACTTTTGTATTGCTATTCCAGAACCTGAAGTGGACTCTGCTTTTCCGGTAGTTGACGTGAGGGCTGCGGAGTATGAGAGGTGCTGTGTAGTACCTGCCTTGGTGGTGCCGTCGGTGTTGGGTGGTGGAGGTTGAGGGATGATTGGGGTAGAGAGAAGGGGGAGCATCTTCTCCCTCCGTCCAGTGCGTTTTGAGCCTCATTACGATTTACATAAAATCTATTTGCACAATCCTTACAGGGGCAATAAATCAATGAGCTTATATCCTTGTTTCTGTATGAATAGTTTAAAAACTCATTTACTTTTTCTCGGTACTCTGGGGAGATTCTATTTTGTGAATACATCCAATCCCTATCCATGACCTATAAATAGAGAAATCAACTATTATGGGCAGATTAGGTCATGACTAACAGAGAGATTGATCCAAAATATAATATTTAACTAATCCTAAAAATAGAAACAATTACTTTTTAATAAGAAAATATCAAATGAATACAATTTGTATTACTAAGCACTCCCATAAGAAATGAAAAAAATCAATTGAAAGAATGAATACAGAGCATTTGAATTAGCACAGTCTCCTCATCAACTCCAAGAAAGATCATAAGTTAGTTAATGTAATGTTTGTGGATTAGTTTAGTCACTTCTGCAATATTTATGGGTTAAAATAATTAGAGTAAAAAAAATTGTATATTAATACAATTTGGCATTTGTATACAATCTACTTTAGCTAACCCAGTAGAAGGTATCGGTGTGTCAACCCATTAGTATAAACAAAACAGCTGTTTTTTTTGGAGAAAAGCAGTTGTTTTCTATTTCTTGATTTCCTATGATAACAAAAAACTCATTCTGGCATAAAGATTTGCATATTGGCTATCTAGCAGCTTCTATACTCAAGAGGCAAATAAATACAAATCTGGATAAGGCCGGCCAAGGTAGTCTGTGAATGGATTATTGTACAAGCAGTAAAATAGATCCAAACAAATATGTATGAACAAGAACATATGCACAAGAAAAATACCAGAGAGGCTTATCGATTGGTATTGCAGAGGAGCTCTTCTTGGTCCCCAAATTCGAAGAGGGTGCACAAATCCAAATCAAGACTACATAAACATTGGATTAGAGAAAGTCTATGTAAGCGTAGAAGCAAGCCGATATGACTTTAAGAACTTTTGACAAAAATCAATAAATTTATGAATATAAATTATAATGTGTATACCTTACGAGCCAGAGAGACGCAATTTTCCATCGGCTTGCTTTGAGGAAGAAACCCTATCGTGCTTATTCTACAGAGAGAGTCACTCACCGTGAGTGGGGGTTTGTGGTTTGTGTTGTTTGGCCAGCTTTGTATCTTGCTTTTAGTTTTTTTTAAATGGAATATATCAAGAGCACATTTTGTAGCTACCGAATTGGATTCAGCTAAAATTTATGAAGTTCGAGCTGAAGTGGTTGTATTGACTGATTATATTGATTTTATGGGGAAAAAATTATATTTAAAATATATTTTAGTAATAAAACAAAGAAAAAATATGTGAAAAATAACTAAAATGGTTATTTATAGTAAATTCAGCCATTACAGCCATAAAGGTAACTTCAGCCTTATGTTTTCTTATAAATTAAAAATTACGTGTTTAATTAAAACGTTGGTTGATAAACCTGATAAGCTGAAAAACAGAATCACCAAATGGGCACCTGTTGTTAAACCCCCATACTTTCAAAATACCGTGTGATTAGATCTAATACACACACAACTAAGGGAGTGTTTGCGATTGCTTCAACTTTAAAAAAAATGATTTTTTAAAGTGATTTTGGGAAAAGTGATTAATAGTAAAAGTTGGTAGTGTTTGAGAAAAAAGTGATTCTGAAAAAGTAAAAGTTTGTAGTGTTTGGTAAAATAAGTACTTTTTGTGTAATAGAAAAAGTGAAAAGCAGTTTAAAGCACTCTTCTATCTGCTTCCAGCTTTTAGCTTTTAAGTGATTAATTTAAGCTGAAGTTGTCATTTGAAAACACTCTTTTCATCTTTTTTTAAGCCAAAAGCTGAAAAACGATTTTTTTAAGCAAACCAAAACACTCTCTAACATGATTACAGTTGTGAACTAAAATCATTAAAAGTTTCCGTAAGTACAAAAAAATATGACAACTAGCACCAATTACAAGATCCAAAGGTAAAGACACGGTTTTTGTTGTTTTTATAGACCATAGTTTCATTGTTATTGTATAAACCACAGTATTGTTTTACCACAGTTGATTTCCTATTGTAAGTAATGTTTATAACCACACATTTCTTGATGTGGTAAACACACCCGTGGTTGATGCTCACTTTTCTTGTAGTGGGGGAAGCAAACTCAAATATCGAGGTTTGCGAATTCTCAATCTTTTGGTAATTTTTCCAACAATGATGTACAAAATTTGACTGGTATGGCTAACTTAATTTGTGAAGAAAATTTGCCTTATATGTTTTCTGAAAGTCTTGCTTTAAGAGATTATACACAAGGTAGTTTAAATCCTCAATTTAGAAATTATAGTCGCAAAACTGTTAAGAAAGAAATTATAAGGCTTTATAATGCGGAAAAGGCAAGGTTACAATTTTTTTTTGCAAACTTTGATGGACGTGTTACTATTTGTTCTGACATATGGGAGGATGATTTTCATCATTTATATTATTTGGGTCTGATCGCACATTATATTGATGAGGATTGGAATATGCATAAATGTGTTCTTGCTTTTTGTGAATTTAATGATCGTCACACCGCTGAACATATTATATTTTGATTGAGCGTATTTTAATTGAGTATAATTTGATTGATAAGGTGTTTGCTATTGGTTTCGATAATGCTACTAGTAATACTGCTGTTATACCTAGATTGCGTGAATTGTGTGGTGCAATACTTTGATGGATAGATTTTTCATCAACGTTGTGCATGCCATGTTATAAATTTATGTGTGCAAGACGGTCTACAAGCGTTAAGAGATGCTATGGAGGTAGTGAAGGGGTGATTAGATGTATTTGGGGTAATGGTCAACTTAGATTAAAATGACAAACTTATTTGACTGAAAGAGGTGTGAAATATGTTGCTTTTCCTAAAGATTTGAGTATTCGTTGGAATAGTACTTATAAATTACTTAAAGTTGTTCTTAGATATAAAGAACATTTTCCTGCTTTTTTAAAACAACATGATAACTATATTATAAACTCGGCTGAGATCGACACTTGCGAAAAAATTTGTAATGTTTTGATATTTTTTTTAATGCAACTGAAACTTTTAGTCATGTTTATAAACCTACCGCAAACCAATTTATTCGTGAAGCTGTTAATCTCGCCGGTGCTTTTAAAGAATTTGAGAATGCCGTTTTCGTGAGTTATTTTTGTGATTATATGAAGGAAAAGTTTTTAAAATATTATGCGCATATTCCCCATATTTATGGTATTACATTTATTCTCGATCCTCGTTTTAGACTTGCTAATTTGGAAGAGTGTTTCAACTTCTATTATCTTGCGTTTTTTGGTGAATTTTCCAATGTGTGATGATAACCCCATAGATCCGAAAATGCTGGAATACAACGAGGTTAGTGCTTTATTTTATGTCTTATTTAATGAGTTTCGTGCACAATATAGCAACGCTCCCCCTCCCCTGTCACGAACATCTTCATCTAAAGGAAAATCGATTTTTAAATCTGCATTTGGCAATCTTATGAAAAAAACTAAAGTAACTCACGTCACTGAACAAAGCGCTTTAAATGAGATTACTTTGTATTTAACATATGAAGTTGATTTTGAAGAAAATGATGACTTTGATGTTCTAAACTGGTTGAAGTCAAAAGAAAGAACGTTCCCGATTTTAGCACGGATGGCTAAGCAAGTACTATCAATGCCGGTTTCAACAGTTGTTGTGGAATAAGAATTTAGTTCGGCCGGCAACGTCCTAACGGCATTGATAGAGTATATAGACTCGGACCCCCGGGTATCACGATTATTGGGCCCAGACAGCGGCCCGGACAGCGGCCCACATATGCTCAGTAGATAGCATTTATTTCCTTGTACACTATATTTATTGATATGTACTCATTAGAATAGATTAGATACCATTTATTAGCCATTTATTGGCCTTTTATTGTAACTGGGCCAGCCAGGCCCAAGCCTGGAAGCACAGCCCTCTTTTCTCCTATAAATACTCCCTATGGGAGCCATGTAAAGGATTGGATGGTTGATTGGAATTCATTATACATATCACTTTATCTCTCTAACTCTCACTTCTCTCTAGAATTAATACTATCAGGCATCTAGATCGAGATTGAGCGCGGAGTCTCTTGAGACGCTAATATGCTACCACGATTGGTTGAAGGCCGCACGCAGAACTCAAGAAATGAGCATCACCCCCTCCCAAGATTTTATGGATGACTCAACAACCGATAGTGGCTCTACCTATGCCGGAGATTCCGATTGATTAGTATTTTAGAATTTATTATAGATTGTATTTTGTAGCACTTGTAAAATTAATTTATACTTGTACTTCGTATTTCGAAATTGTAAACTTGTACTTCATATTTCAAAATTGTAAATTTGTAGTTGTACTTCAAATTAATTTGTAAACTTGTACTTCATATTTCAAATAAATATGCGTTCATTTTTTCATATGTAGCACTTCTCAAATTAATTAATTGGTTACAAACTTAAGACTAAAAATTATTTTTCTAAGATCTAAAGCCGGTTTTTAAATTAAAAATACATTTACAATATGTAATTTGTTTAAATACTTATACACCTATTTTGTAACATTTGTAAATTATAAATCAAACCACTTTTCCAAGTACAAATAGCTTTACTTAATTCATTAAATTAATTAACTTATTTTACAATATGTATAACTTTAAAAAAAATTGATTTTTTTTTTTGCAAACAAAACCTCCCAAACGGCTATATAGCCGTTGGGGCTTTGGGTGGGAGGCAGGGGGGTCCCGGTGGTGGTGGTGTGGGGAGTGGGGTTCAAAAACATATATAAATACATCTATTTTCTAACATTTTTCTACAGCTCTTCTCCAACTCTTCTCCATCTTCATCTTCTCTTATTATCCTACATTCCTACTTATACATATACCATTTTAAAGATGGAAAGTACATCTTCTCTTATGCAAAACAATTTTGATAAGTGGAAGGACCCGAAGACCGGACTGTGGTGGGCAACTTGCAAGTGGTGCGAGAAAGAGTGTTGCTTGGGGCGTTCACACGGATACGGGATGCCAATAAAACATATGAAGTCCTGTGACAAAGGGAAAACAACAACCAACGGTGGCGGAAATCTCAATTGATATTTATTAGAAAATGTATTTCGTATTATTATTTTTTTCTCAATTCTCAAATGTAGTTCCTATTTCAAATAAATGCACTTTGAACTTTGTTTTTGATAGGAATTTGTATAATATATAATTATTTAAAAAAATATATATAATGAACCGGCCCGGCCCGGCGGGTGGCCCGACCCGTGACCCGGCCGGGTGGCCCGACCCGTGACCCGGCCGGGTGGCCCTTGCCCGAACCGGAACCGGCCATAGCCCGGTCCGGTCCCGGGCAAACCTATACCAGACCCGAGGCCCGACCAGGCCTTGGCCCGGCCCGGGCCCAGCCCGGGTCCACCACTATATATGATACGTAGATGTGCCATTTACATCATTAAAAAGGTTTTTTTTTATCATCAAAACATGCCTCTATTCATATCAAAAGATTCATCAGGATCATTACATCAAGCAAAGGGAAAATAAAACAGACACCAACTGAAACTCCAACAACTACGACTGTAACCCTATGATGAGACTTTCAGACGGTCACCCCTGAGAAAGCAACACGAATCACTAACCATGTAGTGGGCTTGACACAGCCAAAACTATTCCCTTAGATCCAACCATACCCAATGACATAAAGAGAGGCAAAAAACTCAAACAAAGTTCTCTAAATAAATACCTTATATTAGTTAATATAAGGTATTTAAGTTTATCATCTTTAAAGTCAAAGATCTCTAAATAAAGTTCATAGAAGCTGGTAAAAATGGCTGGATATGTTTTTCTTCCTAAAAATGAATTGTAGTTCATGGGACACTAGAACTGGTAAAAATTGTTATTCCTTTCCACCATTTCCTATCCACCAAACCACCAATGATGTATATTGCCTTCGGATCCATTTCATTCAGCACATTTTCAGAATCAGCCGTGAGGTATACCAGATTTTCTTTTTTGTTATCAAATACTTTGATGTATGACCTGTTTTCCTTCTCAATTACCTATTTATCATACACAGGGAGCCGTTCGAGAAGGTTTTGCATTTCTCCAATGCAGCTGGTCAACCAAAGATGAGCTGGAGACTTTAAGAACATAAACATTTTAATAGTCTTTAACCGTAAGAAGTACAAAAATTGAGTAGAATACAACTCGAATTCTTTAAGATGAAATGTCAAGTTTTTAAACGGTAGAGGTCATAACATTTCTTACACAATTTAGATAGTGTTAGCTTGGTAGAAAAGAAAAGAAGTTGTGGAAAGAAAGAATGAAATAGAAAGAAAGAGAATAAGAATGATGTGTGGTTGAAGTAAAATAAAGTAGAAATAAAAAATTTAATAGAAATATAGAAACAGAAATGATTAATTATATTAAAACTACTGTTTTTGCTGTGCATCATTTCCACAAGTTGGGGATTAATTCACTCCCCCTACTTGAGTAATTCTGTATGTATTATTTATGTAGAATTTTTTTTTCCATTGATGTTAATGCTTTGTCGTTCAATCTGTTCTTGCTCATTCGGTTGAGCAACATTATACGTTAAACATAATTGTAAGGTTTTCCTTTACTTAGAGTTTATTTCTTGGTAGAATTATATTGCTGATCATTCAAAATCTTTTCCAGGTTATCTTTCACCTTCCTCCCTTGGTGACTACGTATGTTTAGCAACTAATTTTTTCTAATGATTACATTTCACTATTTCAGGGAGGTCAATCTGGCCTAACTACAAGGGCATGTTTTTTGGAAAACTTAAGGAGAAAAGTTATTGCTTATGGACACTTAAATACGGAAGCTCCACCAAATGAGGAAGCTTGTAGTATCATTATTGATGAGAACTTCTATGATAGTAAGTACCTATATGACAGGGATGAGAAGTTTGAAGACACATTGGTTGGTGAACTCATCAATTGGCCAAAAGCTAGCAAATGTTCATTTCACTAGGATCAATTAATGTTTAGAGCTACTTTTGTTCCTCACTTTTTGTTTGCTTATTTACATTTCAGAATTCAGACTACTTGAATATTAGTTAAAGGTCAATTTGGCCCATGTATGTTAATGACACTTGATGTTTAAAACACTAGTATATCACCTGTGCGATGCACGGAAAATTATTTCGTTCAAATATTAAATACAATAAGTAATTTTAAAATGTAAACAATAAAAAGCAATATATTGTTAAATATGTGAATGTCTTAGAAATATTATTATATACACTAAAAGTAATCAATACAAAATAGAAACAGTTGTAGTTTAAAACAATTATGAAATTAAAACATTTTAAATTGGGTTTAAAATAATATAGTGAAATCCCGCAGGATTAGCTTTTGTTGAATCCAATTCTTCCTTCCCCGCATCTTTCACATCCCCTTTTTTGAAGTTTTTTCATATCACGGTGATTAATAAGATGCGCATGAGTCCAGCAATTCTACTCTAACGCTCAAAGCAGCGTAGAAATGGTCTTCTCCAAAGCTTTCGTACAGGGTTTGTCTTTCTAGTAGGCAGAATGCGTTGTATCTTGTCCGCTGAATGATAAGGAGCGATAGTGGGAGGGCGGTCGCTACCATGCTCGGTCTCTGAAGGTCTGTGATTGATACCTTGAAATGGAAAATCGTCTGGCGATTTCAGAGGATGATCGATCGGCGGGCCACTGCCCTCCTAAACTGCCGCCCCAAAGCGACTGAGGTACTATGGTTAGAAAGATGATACTTCTAAAATATTGGCAGAAAAGAAATTGGAGTATTTGTCAATTTATTTTTTATGGTCTTACTTTCACACAAGTTTGTTTATGTTGCTCTGCTTTATGTTGATGACTTTAGTTTTAGGTCTGCAGTAAGGATTAACAATTTTGCTAGATATTATGTCAAGTTAAAAAAATCTATATGACCATTGATTGTTGTGTCATACTCATTTGATAATTAGCAATTTGTATTGTCTCGTTTTATATGATCACTTTTGTTTAATTCTGTTTTGCTCTGAACCGGTATGATAGATATCTATTTTATGTGTATCTACTATCTAGTCTGACCAAATTAAGTTTGACCTCATCTAATTTGGTCGGAAATCCAAAACAGTCCAATTAAGGATATTCTTAATTATTTTAAGTTCTTTTTTGTTCAAAAGGATGAACTACTCATGAGTAAAGTTCCAACCCTAAGGTCACGAAATACTACGTACTAAAAAGTAACAAGTAGCACCGTTTTCACATAATCATAATTTTATTTTCTACTCCGTATGTTTTACCGGGGTATATCTCATCAATCGGTATGTGCGCTTTTATTACCTTATTTGTCTATCAATATCCTTTTATTTTTCAATAAATAAGAGACTGATTAGTATGTAACTTTTTGTCATGATACAAAATAGGGAAAACTGTCAAATAGGTCCTCGAACTTTCATAAAAAAGACAATTAAGTCCTTCTATAGGAGACTCTGTCCGGTCGTCGCGATTTGGGGCGGTTCCCGTTGGAATTTTTTGATGAAATTTTTTGAGCATCTTATTCATCAAGTCTAGTTTACTCATACCAAATTTCAGCTAAAAATTTAATCGGGAGCGCATTCAAATTAATTCGAGAACGCAAAAATGCGCAGTTATCTTCAAGAATTATTTTGAATGTGTTCCTGATTGAATTTTTAGCTGAAATTTGGTATGAGTAAACTAGACTTGGTTAATAAGATGCTCAAAAAATTTTATCAAAAAATTCCACCGGGAACTGCCCCAAATCGCGACGGCCGGACAGAACCTCTTATAAAAAGACTTAATTGACCTTTTTATGAAAGTTCGAGGACCTATTTGACAGTTTTCCCTACAAAATAAGGCATTTAAATTGAATAAAAAAACAATTAATCCGTGCATTGTTTCCAACAGCACCCATAAGATAGATAAAAGTAAGAGGTTATAATATTAATTTCGCTGCTACTATTGACTCGGAGTAGTTATGAAATACTCATAGTTACAAATGAATCCCCTAATTATCTATGTACTACTCTGTAGTCCGTATGTTAAGTTTGGGCAAATCCAGGTTTTGAGATAAACCAAAAAAGAAAAAGATAAACACAAAAAAATGATACACCTGCCAAAGTAGCAAACTTACACCGTACAGAAAGTTATCAAGCCCATTACAAAATAGATAATTGTATGGTTGGGTTGTCTACAAAATAGCCCAAAATTGCACCAGTCCATAGATATAGATAATTTATGGTTAGGGTTAGTAGTTTGCAACTTTTGGCTTCCACCGGACCAGCGCCTCCATCTTCTTCAGCGTTGCTTTTCTTTCGATCAAGTATGGAAATTATTACTTCCATTTTATTGGCATCTGAATATTCAAAAGTAGCAATGGAAAATGGATGATCCAATTTCGTAACCTAAATAATGGAGAAGACATTGTCCATTAGGTGCGCACATGATTTCATTTGACATGTACTTCTAATATGTGATTTTATGCACACTAACTATTTTATAAAACACATTTTCTGACGATTATCCTGTGAAACTACGGAGTGTATGATTTTAAATTAAAAAATCATACAATAAAAGAGCATACCTATATTACCTATTAGTACGTTTTTTAGAGGCCTATTAGTACGTATTTATTAATCAGACCATGGTGATAAGTCATGCTTTTTTTCAAAAGGTGTTAAGGTACAAATGCAGGAATTTGTAAAATAAATACAAATGCATTTTAAAATAATATTTTTTACCTTTTACATTGCTGGTGTATATCACCAAGATTAATTTCATTGCATCTTCCAATCATTATACTATATTTTAGAAATTGAAAATTTGTAGGTTTCGGGGTCTGAATAAGTTGGCCTGGTATGGGTAATGTAATTATTACTCCGTATTACTTTAGTGTAGGGAGGACAAAGAACTAAGGAGTACAATTGATCACATGCACGAATGATGTTACGCTGCTTACACACTTTTAACAACATATGCTAATTAAAAAATCAGTATGCTTGAAGTACGTAATAAAATAGTCGTTACAGATTGTATGTACTCTTTGAGCCGCGTAAATCAGATTGTATGCTATAATGGTGGCCGCCCACTTTATGATTAGTGGGGCCTTCTATTTCATTTGCTGGAAAGGGACATTTTTCAAAAGAAAGGGAATCAAATTGGACCACGTACTTTGGTTTCCTTTTCCGATTGCTGCTTTTGTTTCAAGTGCCACCAACATGTGTGTGCGACTTGTTTTTTGCTCTGCGAACATCTCACAAGATAAACGGTGGTCCAGTTCCCATTCAAAGCCTCATAGGAAAATTCATGTGCGAGTGCCACTTTATGAAACTGGAGTCGCATATTGTGCTTCATCACTATTCACTACGTTGTGACAAGTGAGTGTGTTACAAATAGATCTTGAACTTTTCAGGTATTTTTGGATCTGATATGAACTGGTTGGGTGCGTTTAAGTAAAATCTTGTAGGAATTGGTCTATATAAATTTGGTCTGAAGTAAATTGTTTTGTTGTGTTTAACTGATCAAGCTAAGTCATAGGAATTGGTTTGTTTAAATTTGGTTTGGTCTAGTATTGTTTTATAATAAATAACCAAATTTTAATTCAGCCCATTTTTTTATTAACCAAAAAAGTAAAAGAAAAAACTCTTTAATGATGTTTCTATTTTTTTGACATGGAAACGTGTATTTTTTAATTTTATAGGAGTATTTATTTTGAAAAAAAATGAAATAAAACTATTTCTTATAAAATTTACTTAATTTGTCACTAAACTGGCCCGTGACTCCATGAGGACGACAAACCTTCCGTATTATAATCGGATGCATGCGATGTGGTTTCCGAGGCATAAAGTTCAGAGTGACGTACTTAGAAATTTAGAATCCGATTGCATGTGCACGTGAACTGAACCTCAGCTACCAGCCTACCATATTAAACTAACAAAAATTCTACATCCTCCGTTCTTTTTTAGTTGCAACGGTCAACATTTCACATTTGCCAACGCACGTCTTTGACCGTAATTATATCTTAATCTCTATTAGTAAAAAAAATTTAAAAATCGGATTTTGAAACTTTGTAATGAGATGAATTGAACAATATCTTTTTTAAAAAATACTTTTCATAAAATAATAGTGTAAAATTTAGTCCAAGTAGAGCCTGTGAATAGTGTAAAATTCAACATGTTGCGATTAAAAAGAAACGGAAGATAGTATTATTTCTATAGGTATCCCAAATTATACCCCAATTTGTACCCACTCCCATGAATTGTCTGTGTACACAGGCAGTTCGTTTGAAAGAGGGTAGAACTTTCTGCCCAAATGTCTGTGTACACAGACGGTGTACACTTTGGGGTACCCCAAGCAGCTCTCTTAAACTAATCACATGCATAAATGATGCTACGCTGCTTACACACTTTTAGCAACATGCAATTTATCTTTGTTTTTTGAAAGAAAAAAAAACATGCAATTTATCTTATTAATCAATTAGGTGACAACTCCGGTACCTTTTTAAAAAATGGGGTACCGTACCGGGCTGTTATAGAGATAATAACTCTTACTCCGAGTATATATTAGCTCCATCCGGTGCATGAATGATCATATGCATATATAAATACTACGATTAATCATCTCCTTCCTCCTACGATTTATTATCTTCTTTCTTCTACGATTCATCATCTTCTTTCTTCCACTAATATGGTCAAACGGAATCCGGAGTCTCTACGGATGTTGATTCAGGTTTTTAGTTTATTTTTGGTGTTTAGTTTTGTTTGCGTCAACGCTTCTATTGGTGGTGGTGGGCGGTTCTCTAGTGCAAAGTCGAAGTGCTCGTTCGAGTGTCTCATTAGCTGCCTTTGCGCGCAGTGTCCATGTCATGGCCCCCCTCCCTCCCCCTAGCTGATCGATCAAATGATGAAGGTAGGTTGATGGCGAAGCTTTGGTGCCGGGGGATGTAGTGTAGAATAATTAATTACTAGCTTAAGAGATCGCCTAGCTAGCTGTTTAATTGTGCTGTCTTCTTTTTGTGCTCCGTATGTTCTCAATTTCATTGTTAAATTTTGTGTTCAATTTATAATTTCATTGTCAATTTACATGCTTGAATGAATCTCAGCTCTTGTTTGCAATTATTTTGCGCTCGTATTTTTATGTGAATCAACAAATCCTTAGGCTTCGAAATTTTTTGCTACGCTATTATTGATAAATTTTGAGGGTAGCCTAATATTCTGCTGATTTTATCTAATTCTCGGTAATATGATGTAGCTTTATTATATTAAAAAGAGGAAAGAAAACCAGCTAATTAAGGTGCATGCCTCGGAAATCAATGCCGTGTCTGCACATGTTACTTTGATCGATAAAATTAGAAGTTGAAGTACAAGTTATTCTTTAAACGGTATTTTGTGATTAATAATGAGGAGTACTCCATATCAATCATGTGATGACTTTATACCATTCTTAGTTGAAGGCTTGTTGCCATTCGTCCTGACTTTAAATATTAAACTGATTATTAAATTTTTTCCCCATAAAATAAGATATATGGAGTAGTAAAAATTGACCCGTAATCAAACTATTTCATGGAAAATGTGTGGTCCTCATGGAGTCCCTTGACCAAAATAAGGTCAATAATTAATTAACCGGCAGTTTACTAATTTGAACTATTGTATATGAAGTTCATTCAAATAATGGATATTGCCTTTCACTTTTTCGCCATCTTCATTGTTTTAATACCAAGTATATAAACACTCTATTGTAAATAGTTTTGCATATACTAAATAAGTAAAGTGCATTCCCAAAATCTCATGTTAGCTACTTAGCTAATTAAGCTAATATATTACACTAATATATTACACTCGTATATATTATTGTAGCACTACGTAAATATCAAATAAGAAGCTTTTTTAAAAAACAAATAAGAAACTTTTAAAAGAAAGTAATTTAATAATCCAAAATTATACTCCGTATAAGGAAGTTTCCAGCATGGATGGTCAAAATTAAAAAAAAAACGTTTGAACACTATTCTTAAGGAAATGTGAAATGTGAAAAATAAAAATTTAAACTCAAGTGTATATTAGGTGAAACTGAAATGCGCTAAATAAAAGGTATAAACTAACATCACATCATACGTTTTATTCTGCACATTTCAATTTCACGTACTTAGTGCACATTTCAATTTCACCTAATGCACAATTCAGTTTCACATAATGTCACTAAATCGTACTTATTCGTACTCTTTGTGCTGCACATTTCAATTTCACCTAATACACATTACAGTTTCATCTAAAGGAAATCGATCTAACGGTCCATTTGTAATCATATTAGTATAAATGCTTAGTCCAAAGCATTAACTCAAAAAACAATTCGGCGGATATCATGCATATATAGCTTAGGACATAGTGCTTTGGAGTAATATATTGTCATATGAGAATGACTTGAAAAAGGTATCTAGTCACGAGAGAGAAAGAGACAAAATTAATCAGGACCATTGGCCAAAAATAATAAGGACCATGGGCTCTTAGTATACTCTCACATGGGTTGGGAATGTTGTTTTAATGCACATGTGTGTGTTTGTGTGTATAGATGAAGTCGTTCAATACAGCTGGCAGGTGACTCACTCTCCTTTATGGGATGTTTCGAGTTCAAAATTCAATGGAATGAGTTTCAACTCTGATTACTCTAACTCAGTCTGATTTTAAAAAATATATATTTAAATCTTTGTCATTTTAAATGATAGGGATCAAACAATTTCACCTCAATTTTTTAAAAATATATTTAAATCCCTATCATTTTAAATTTTCAAAATCAGTATTTTTAATTTTTTACTAATAAGGAATTAAAAATATTAATGGCTAAACTTGTGCGTTAGAAAGCGATAAAAATGGATTGTTACAATTAAAGAGTAGAACTAAGGAGTACAATTGATCACATGCATCAATGATGTTACGCTACTTACACACTCTTAACAACATATGCTAATTAAAAAATCAGATTGTATGCTTTAATTTTAAGTAACGTAATGAAATACTCGTAACAGATTGTTTGTATGCTTTAATCCTTCTACTAACTCCGACCCGAATTGATTTGCAAATTTGAGTTTTCTTAGTCAAACAATTGCATTTCGTTCACTTAATTAGGATGTCAATTTTTAATTATATTTTAATTTGAAGTTTACAACTTTGAAGGGATTTTGATGTAGTTTATGAATATGTAAATTTTATTTATTAAAAATTGAACTAATTATGCATAAAGAAGGTTAACTTTTATTATTGGTTAAACAAAAAATGTTAACTCTGCAAAACAAATTGGGAGTGGAGGAATATTTCATTTGCGCAAGGGACATTTTTCAAAAGAACGGTGGCCGCCCACTTTTGGATCATTTTAGCTAGTGGGTCCTCTATGGAAGAAGGCGTCTTCCCAAAAAAGGTTGGTCAGTGACGTCAATGTGGTCCATCCGGTGTGGGAAAGTGAAGTAGAGCTGTAGAGGCATGAATGAAATTTAAGATCAAAACTACTTGTCCATATGATTTTTGAAGTTTGCAAAGTTAAAAGCGAATGGATGAAAAGGGAAGGGAATCAAATTGGACCCATCGTCTTTCCCTACGCAACTCACCTGCACCTTAACCACTCTGCAGGTTTCCTTTTCCGATTGCTGCTTTTGTTTCAAGTGCCACCAAATTAAACATGTGGGTGCGACTTGTTTTTTGCTCTGCGAATATCTCAGAAGATAAAAACGGTGGTCCAGTTCCCATTCAAAGCCTAATGGCAAAATTCATGTGCCACTTTAATGAAACGTACTGGAGTCACATGTGCTTCATCACTACGTTGTGACAAGTGAGTGTACGTGTTACAATATACTACCTCCGTTCCTAAAAATTCTTCCCGGTTTGACTTGACACGCTTATTAAGAAAGTGGAATAAAGTGGAAATGTATGGTTGTGGTTGTGTAAGAAAAAAATAAAATGAATGTCAGCCACACAAATTGTCCAAAAAGAGAAAGTGGGAAGAATTTTTGGGAACAGCCCAAAAAGGAAAGTGGGAAATATTTTTGGGAACAGAGGGAGTATGGTAGGATCTTGAACTTTTCGGGTATTGTTCAGTATGATATGAACTCGTTTGGTGCGTTCATTGTTCTAAAACTCGTTAGACGCTAGTCGGGCGGTTGTGGGGCCCAAGGCGGCTGACTAGTCCGATTTTTTGACCGACTAGGCCGACTAGCCCTCTACAGTTAGGGCCGACTAGGCCCCCTAGGCCGATTTTTAGAACAGTGAATGCGTTTAAGACTTTAAGTGATTTGATTTGTTGGGAAAAACTCTTATATAGGGAGCGATTCTAATGAGAACAACTCTTATTGTGAGAAATGAGAACATATCTTAACCACTCATCTTAATTAATTAATGGATGGATGATGTAGAGTGCACCTAAATTTAGTGTGGACAAACATAGGAGATGTCATCCGTTTCCCATGAATTGAATTAGTAGAGATTATTCAAGTGCAAAATTGAAATTGAAAAATGAGTATTAATTAATGATTAGTGGGCAACGTATCTCACTTACCCAAAATAAGGAAATTCAACATAAAATCAACATTAGTTACCAAAAAAATTAACTAAAAAATGGGAATTGAATCTTCTCATATTTACAAATTCGTATTTAACATATTAGGAACCCCCATACAAATTATACGAGTATATAATGCACATGGATCCATACTTAACGCACCGTGATAAATTTCTTAAACACAAAAAACAGTATCTAGCGCACAACAATTAAGAATTAATATCTAACTTATAATTAAAGATTTCATGCAATTTGATTGCTATATGACACACAACAATCACTATGTAATGCAATAATGCATAGTATGTATAAACACTCAAGAATCAGTACCAAGCATATAATATACAAAAAATCACAAGTATCTACTGCACAAGAATGGGTATATAACACACATCACCAATAATTAATGCATCAACCATCATCTTACTCATAGTTTAGATATATAGCCAGGGGCGGAGCCAAGGGGGGGTCAGGGGGGTCAGTCGACCCCGCTGAAAGTTTGAGAGCATAGAGCTCTGAAATATCTTCGATTTGATATATTTTGGCCCCCGTAACTCATTACGAGTAAAAAGTTATGACTTCTGCAAAATCAGCACTATCTAAACGTAAAATCAGCAAAATTTGATGAATAATATTGATTTTTTCCCCCCAAATTTTAAAAATAGCGTATAATTAAATCATTACTTACGTGACATGACTCAAAAATAGAGCAAAAATAGTCTCTTTTATTGTTACGAGTGCCTATTTATCTAAACTACATATAAAATATTCAACTCGGACATTGTTTGAAAACGATCCACCGTTTTCATTTTGTATAAAGTTGATTCTCGACCCCCCTGGACCGTATTTCTGGCTCCGCCACTGTATATAGCACACAACAACTGGCACGTGATGCACAAGAAATGTATAGAAAATAAATCACAAGTAATGCATGAGTTTAACTATTAATTTGATGCACTTCATATAAATACACACAACAATTGATACGTACCACTCAAGAAAATAAATATTAATTTAGTACATAAGTTAATAATAAGATGTTTGATGCACGTGAGATGAAGTTTAATACACATGACCTAATTATTAATGCACAAAAAGTGAAAATATGATGTGGAATATGAAATTATATTGTCCTTTCAAAAAATGGTGAATAGTATTAATGAAAAAATAGTTATGCACTAAGTGCTTCTCAAAATAATATGGAGCTTGTGACACCAACACAGATAATATAGAGCTTTCAAAACGATGTTGAATATTAAATTAAATAATATGGAAAGTACTCTTTCCATCCATAAATTGGACCATACGGAATTAGTGCATGAGGGTTGAATAATAAATGCCAAACATAATGATACTAAAATACCCTTAGCTTCTTATTAGATCATCTCAACAATGAGTGTATTTTGGATGGTTGACATTTGTTCTCAATTCTCACATTAAGGCTTGTTCTCATTTGAACCAAAATATATATACAGTGGCGGACCTAGAGGTTTGTGAGAGTGGGGGCACACTAGACACTAAAGTTAGTCTATAATAATAACTCCAAATGTAATAAAAATGGTAAAAAAATGTACGCAGTATTAAATTATACAGAATAGTTACTTACATATTAAATATTTCAGTGCTGCAACTTTGGTAAATCAAGCCCACGAATTTTCATATTCTAAAAATGTTGCATAATAGTTTCATTATCGATGCTTCTAAAAACATCTCTCTCGATGTAGCACACCAAGCAATTCGTAAGATAGTCATCTCCCATCATATTGCGAAGATCTGTCTTGATTATCAACAATTTTAATTTTTAAAATAATCCCCCAACTAAAAAGCAGGTGTCGTCAATGCAGAATAAATTGAAAATAAACTTACAAATCAAGGAAATATGGGAGGATTGAGCGGTGTAGGCGTGCGGCGGTGCAACATCAATTCAGCTAGACAGCGAAGTCCCCAGAGGCCAAAGCCAAGGCAGCGACATCCCCTAAAGTCGTAATTCGTAAACCGTCCGCGTGATTTTTATCATTCTAGTCTTTCAAATGTTAGTGGGTTTTTAGACTTTTATCACTCCGTAGTTTTAGTTGCCCGCACATTAGCTACTCTTTTGCATTTTAACTTTTTTTTTGTTATTGTTTTCAATTCTTAATTAGTTTTTTGTTTTTTGATAATTCTATATCTTTTATTTTAATTCAGCTAAAATTTAAATGTTTTGTATTAATTTTTTATTTATATAACCGTA
This sequence comes from Cuscuta epithymum, assembly GCA_945859915.1. Classification (NCBI taxonomy): domain Eukaryota; kingdom Viridiplantae; phylum Streptophyta; class Magnoliopsida; order Solanales; family Convolvulaceae; genus Cuscuta; species Cuscuta epithymum. The sequence goes on along the minus strand of CAMAPF010000150.1, from coordinate 439,077 downwards.
ACATTTTAGTATCTTAATTATCAAATGCTGGTATGAAGCCGAGGCACCCGTTTTTATCCTAAGTACTACTACTGAAATTCCGGGCACGAAGCGGGGGCACGTGCCCCACCTAGCCCCCCCTAGGTCCTCCACTGTATATATATATATATATATATATATATATATATATATATATATATATATATATAGAGAGAGAGAGAGAGAGAGAGAGAGAGGAATGTTCATGTCAGGCCGGCCTGACGGGCTGCCCCGTCCGGAAGAGCCTGTTTGGGCACCTTCCCGGTGGAATTTTTTGATGAAATTTTTTGAGAATGTTCCTCATCAAGTCTAGTTTGTCCATACCAAATTTCAGCTCAAAATTCGATCGGGAAGGTCGTCAAATGATTTTTGCAAGTTAACTGGTCCGGAATATGTATTTTCCGGACCAGTTAACTTGCAAAAATCATTTGACGACCTTCCCGATTGAATTTTGAGCTGAAATTTGGTATGGACAAACTAGACTTGATGAGGAACATGCTCAAAAAATTTCATCAAAAAATTCCACCGGGAAGGTGCCCAAACGGGCTCGGCCGGACGGGGCAGCCCGTCAGGCCGGCCTGATGAGAAGAGCTAGCTCTCTCTCTATATATATATATATATTTGATCGTAGATCATTAATATATTTAATTACTTCAAAATTTTAAAAGTGTGAGGGGTTCATCCATAAGGTGAAAGAACTTGACTTTGATTACTCTAACAACAATTAGACACGGAGTAATACATACACAATTCATTACGTACTCCATGATGGTTTTGGGGCGGGCACGGTCCGATCCAGTCCAATATTTGGCCGAAGGCCAGGGCCGGTTTTGGGGGCAGTTTCCCTAGACACTTGTCTAGGGCCCCAAAAAATATAGGGGCCTCCAATTTTTTAAAATAGCTCATTAATATTATATATGTATATTAAATTTAATAATTAAAATCTGTTCTTGCTTGTAAATTTCAATTCATAAACTGGGAAATCATGAAATCAATCGACGAATCCCTAGGAGTCCGAGACCACGCGGCTAACCAGGTTACTAGGCTACCAGGCTTGTACGTTTCGTCTTCAATTTTCAGGACTTAAAGTCTTCATCGCAGGCCCTTGAGTGAGTTCAGTCCTTCTGTCTTCAGTTTAGGAAAGCGGGTAGGAGACTTGCCGACTTTAGCCTCGAGTAATCAAGTCTTCTGTCTTCTTTAGGAAATTGATATATTCATTTTGGTTAGGAAAAAGTTAACTAAATATAGTGGGTAGCACTTAAACTTTACGGTAATGTGTTTTTTCAACGAAGAATTATTTTTATGTTTTTATGTGTTTCATATTTAGGCATATTGATTTTAAGGCACCTTTTTGCGTAGACTTCTATTAGTTTTGCATAATGGTACCAGCTTCGTCTCGAAAAGGTTCGTCATAATGATTTTTCTTGGTAATGGCAAACTTTGAACGATGATTTTAGTTATTACGTAGTATATTTTTTTGTAATTTATAAAATTTATACTCTTGTGAAAATATTTTGAATGAGGAACATTTTGATACTAGTTTCATATTCTAAAGAATTTCGTATTAAGAAATATCCTTAGTCAAAATTGATTGTCATTGTCCAGTGGGGTTTAGAACTTAGATTTGAAGTGTTCAATTTTATACAAATTAAAATTTAAGGAAGATTAAATACAATTACACTAAATTTACACATGTATAATTGTATAATACCATTTTTTAAAAAAAAATTGGAAAATTTTGCATTCAATGTTTTATTCGCTTCATATTCATAATATGTGGTGCATTTGTATGTATTTGAATCTATTTGATGTCATACTTATTTAAATGTGCTTTGTTAAATAAAACACATTCAAATGTCTATGTCAAAACTAAAATTCATTTTAGTGTCTAGGGCCTCAGTATTGGTGTAGACGGCCCTGCCGAAGGCGTACCCGTACTGTGACTATTCAAACGATTCGGTTCGATCTTAAATCTAAAACTGTTCGATACGGTTCCATTTTCAAACGGGAGGGTACCATGTCATAGCAATATCAAACAATGACACTTTTTCCAAGTGGTTAAGAGGACATTAAGTAAAGTTTAACCATCCTCCAAAAATCCACACAATTTATCAATTTTCGTATTCCTTCCGCCCCAAATTGATATGCAAAGTCAATATTTTTTGGTCAACCAATGTTACAGTTAAATCCTCTTTTTTGGTCCCAAATTGATAATTAATTCAACTTTTAACAATAAAAATTTACATATTCAGAAACTACATTAAAATCTCCAGTTGCGAAGTCCAAATTAAATATAATTAAAAATTGGCATCCTAATTAAGTGAATAAAATGAAATTGTTTGGACAAGAAAAGTTAATTTTGCAAATCAATTTGGGACAGAGGTAGTATTACGTAATTAATAAATGTTAGATAAACTATATAGTACTAATTTAAATAATTAAACCATACATCAGTCTTGTTCCAAGCTTCCTATAAACTAGCAAAGGCGTTGAAAGTGTGAAAGTACTAGTCAAAGTAATGGTATAAATGTAAATTTAAATAATTAAACCATACTTCAATTCAATCCGGTTCGGTCCGGTACCGGTTCTCATTTTATGAAAACCGGTCATGACATTGTTTAGAACCGGTACGGTCCAGTTCGGGATAAACAATTTGAGATCCGTTTCAATCCCCCTTTTTCGATCCAGTACCATACCTGTTCGGTTCGATACCATGCCGGTTCGGTATTTTTGCTCACCCTTAGTTTTGATACTTTTCCAACTGCGATATATATGATTTTATAATTATACACACTTCTTAAAATTCATTTTCTTTATTAGGAATATTACAATAGCCACTTGTAGATTATATACCCGCAATGATGGAACATCTACTATAGCTATTCTACTAGACTACTGCCCATTCTAGTAGTAAATAAGTGCTTGCATGGGGATGATAATGGCACTCCAATAAACAAACTGATATATAAGTTGGAATCTCATAAGACTCAGCAAATGAGGACTAGCTTGTTTTTTTTGCCTTCTTAGGGCTTGCTCCTTTTCCGTGACAATGATGTGCAACAATGTGATCACTTTCAAGTTTCAACTAACCGTTCGCTTCTTACGAATGAAGTGGAATAATTTTCTACTCTCAAAAAATAATTTTCACCCTTCAAGATGATTTTTCTGGATCCGTCCCTGTATAGGTAGAGAGAGAACGAAAACTTAGGTCAAATAAAAAGTAATTTCTATATGAAGAAAAACTAATTTTAAGGATGTTTTTACTTGGACTGTAATTTGTTCCAAACCAGATCAGACCAGACCAGACTAGACTTGGATAGTTATAAAAATATAAAGAAACCAGACCAGACCAGTTCAGACCAGACCAGACCAGACCAGCAAATTACAGTCCAAGTAAAAACATCCTAATTATTGATGTTAAAATGGATTGATCGTAAAAATAATGTAATATGGTTTACTATCATTATCATTTATCAGCTCCATTTGTTAGTTTCTAATTTGATCCGTCCCTGCACAAGAGTAAGTACACTTATGTTACCACACGGAGCAATATGGTTTACCGTCATCCTCAATTTTAATTATTGCAGTCTAATTTGAGTATAAAATGCGCAAATAAAATTGTTTTGGGATAACAATTTTTATATACACGATTTACGTACACTTATGTCACCACACGAAACAGTTTTCTTTCTAAGTACATATTTTTATTAAAAATGACCTAACAACCCTTCTACTTTTCATTGAAACCCCGACCCTCTTAATTTTATCTTTTCCTTGCGTGCTTGAAATAGTTACCATTTGTCTACTTAATAGTTATACGACAGGACGACCATTTTGATGATCTCCAACATGTTGCTTGTAACAATTTGTGGTAGCGTGTCAATTACAAATTCTGAAATTCTTTTATTCATACTCCCTCTGTATCAGAAAAAAAGTTTCTAGATGAATTTCACACATATTAAGGAAATAAATTTGCTATTAGGTAAATTTTACCTTTTCGACACTGTTTGACACTATTTGATATTGTTTTGATATAGATAATCTCCCAAATAAAAAAATGTAAGAAAGTGTGAACTTAGTTTAAGGACTGCCAAAAAGGCAAAGTAGAAGTTGTTTCTGAGACGGAGCGAGTATATCTTAACGTATATATTAGAAAAAGGTAGAGTATATCTTAACGTATATATTAGAAAAAGGTAGAGCAAATGGGCTAAAGAGGGTAAGGTACATATTGGAAAAAGGTCGAGCAAATTGGCTAAAGAAGGCTAATGTACGTAACCCCACTCCACCAAAGCTACGAGCAATATATTAATGAGAAACAAAAAATAATTATCCTCATGCACTCACTGCCTATATATATGTGTGAGGGCGGTGTTAAGTAGTCATGCATGATCAGCCCGTGAATCTGTGATCACCACGCATACACTTCAAGTGACAAGCTAGCAATTAGGCAGGAAGCAGTTCTAGCAAATCTCCGGGAGTTTTAGTGTTTTACTTTGGTATATTTTGTATTTTATTTTTTATTTTTTGTTGTAAACAACTCGTTGAAGTATATATTTTGCTGGTGTTGTCATGAACTTATTAGTCTAGGTTGTTTTTTAAATTTTGGTTTTATGCATTTGAAAATTGGGATATTGTTTTTGGAATAAAGTTTTTCCTACGAATTTTGTTATTAAATCTGTTGGAAAGTTCATTGTTAAAAGGCCTTTTGTAGTGATAATTTTTTGACTTTTAAATTGAATTCTAAACTATTCTAGATCATAATACATCATAATCAATACTCGAGAAAAAAGATTTCATATTTGTTGATAAAATTAACTAGATGTTAATTACTATACATTGTGTAGAACTGAAGATGAATACAGGATCTCCAATCGTTTGTCCCGCATGCATTTGCAATTGCAGCAGTACGCCTCCTCATCATCACTCGCCCAGTATTATTCGTGGTAAATAACTTAGCTTAATTCAGTTTATGTGTATTATATTCTTATGCAAATTAAATAGTAGTAACTAATACAATACACACACACACACTATATTAGGTTTAGCAAATAAAACATATGTTGTAAAACCCGTCCGGCCCGGTGATCAACCCGGACCTGGCGGGTCAACCAGGTCTTCACAATAATGAATTAATGTTTTAACTTAGTAAACACAGGAAAAACACACATTATATTTTAAAGTAAGTTGTAATCTTATTTAAATTATGTCTATAGTGTTACTCGATACGGAGTATTTTTTTTTTTGTAATTTTCTAAAATAATTTTGAAATGATTTCCTTCCTAGAATGAATATTCAAATATATCGCATACATTTTCTAAAAATTATTATGAATAGAACTACACTTATTACAAAGTGTTAAAAATATTGTATGAGTATGTTTCACTTTATTTGTAATGTTATTTAAATAATTAACTGGGAAGTAAAATCCTCGAAATAAGATGCATTGTTATAGTTAGTAGGTATTAAATATATTTTTGCTACAACATTTTATGTTGCTAGTAATAAAGGAAGGAAATACGGAGTAACGGTACGTAGTCGGGCACCAGGCCAGTACATTAAATTTCAACATGGTCAAGTTGCTGAGTTGCTCATTGGAGTGAAGTACAGTGTGCCAAATGGTAGACTTGGGATTTATTCCCTCTCAGCAGTTTTATCGATATTGACCGATAAATCTTAGTCTGTTTCCGATTTGACTAGATTTGCCGGTTATTTACGATTCCTGATTTGTCATGGGTTTTCACAGGTTATTGGTTTTTTTCGGGTTTTGAGTCATTTACGGGTTGGTCAGAGATAGGCCAGCGATTCTAGACGGGTGGCCGGGTTCCGGGTCAGATTGGGCCGGGGTGTCCGGGTCTAGTTTTAAACCACCTAAAAAACTTGACAAGTCCTTCGAATGTGATTTCAATGATATACACAATACTTATTTTTCTTTATTCATGTTTTTTTGCAGAATATAAATTGCCGTTCACAATTCCGGTATTTGTAATCTCATTGATCCTCTACGTACTTGCCGCTTCTAGTTTCAAGCGCAAGAAAATACGCGGGCAGGTGTTTTTAGTTTGTTCGTGGACCATCACATGGTTCACAAGCAATTGCCTAAATATATTAGGCGTGAGAGATCTGGAGGCTCTAAGCGTAACATATCATGTTGTTGTAAATCTGTCAGGGCTTGTCTTTTATATATGGGAAACTATTATACAGTACCGTAGGAAGGGTACGGTTCCCCATAGTTTGAGGTTCGAAATAAGTCTATGGGTTATAATACTAGTTTTTAGTATTATACAAGTAATAGTACGGGTAAAACTTCCAAATAAGCCTTATTATAAATATGGCGTAGATCAGTGGTATACATTCGCTGTAGGTTCTGTTTTTCTGTTCGAGAACTTTTGGATGCACAGGAAGTCGTCCGGAAGATGACAAGCGCCGCAGCAGACAACATTACCTTTGACCCGGCTATTATTACTATTATTATTATTATTAAATGCATGTTTCCGTTTGTTGTAATTAATATATAGAGTCATTATATACCGAAGTCCATGTAAATACATATATGTTGATCTAATTTCATGACTTTATACAAGTACTTTTATCTATCTCGTATTAATACGGAGTACATAGTAGAGAAATGGTGCTAAACAGGACTTTAAGTTTCCCTATGTAAATAAATAAGACCCTGACTTTTTTTACTCCTAAATAGGACTTAATTTCCCGTTTCTTCCATATTTGCTCTTAAGTCTTTTATTTTGCTTCTCGGTGTAACGGTGTCAACAAATTCCCAAGCATGGCATCTCTTCCATGTGGACCCTTGTTTCCAGAGGCGGACTCCTTCGAGAATCAAAGACCCGGATCCAATTGGTGACGGTGGTTGCGTGATTTCTCCGGCAGGTCCAGTGACTATTCATTGTGACGGAAAATTTCTCAATTTTTGGGGAAACTGTTGAACATCAAAGCAGTGGCTACAAAGTCTATGAAATAGAAAGATCTTTCGAAGTTGCCGTTGTAATGGAAAATTAGGGACCGGGCAGAGAACCAGAGGAAGCGCTGCCGCTCGGAGAGAACGGCTGTCGCGATGAATTGTTTTGTAGGCAGCAAGGATACGAGCCGATGACGAAGGATGGCGAAGACTAGGTGCAGGGCGCCGCTGGGGAAACACATCTCTTCTTCTTCTCCCTGCTTTTTCCTTCGCTACGCACATTGGGCATTTTTTCTAGAAGCAGACATCAGGAATTGAGGTCCTGAGGATGCTGCGTTTTTTTGAGGATGCTGCTTTCACATTTCAATCCTTTTTGTTTTTATTTTATTTTTCAATTTCCTTTCCTTCTTTTCAGATTTATTTTCTATCCCCAACCTTTTTGGCTTTTTCTTCCAAAAGCCAGATAAAATCTGGGCGTTGCACAGTGCACACCAGTACAGTAATGCTGGGCTAAATACTCCGTATTAGATTCTAATGAAATACGTAGTCTTAGGGAGTGTTTGCAACTGCTTCTGCTTAAAAAAAAGCACTTTTGGAGAAGTAATGAAAAAGTGATTGGTAGTAAAAGTTGATAGTGTTTGAGAAAAAAGTGATTTTGAAAAGTAAAAGTTGGTAGTGTTTGGTAAAATAAGTGCTTTTTGTGTAATAGAAAAGGGAAAAGCACTTTTCACACGCAAGCCGAGAAAAAGTAAAAATTGGTAGTGTTTGGTAAATAAGTGCTTTTTAAAGCCAAAAGCTGAGAAGTGCTTTTTTTTAAGCAGTTGCAAACACTCCCTTAGTTGGTTTGGGTAGGCTTACTGATGCTTTATTTATCTGATGCTTTTTTACTTTAGGTAGGCTGGCTGATATCTTGCCCTATGTATTTAGGATAGTGTAGTTTAGATTGCCTTTTTGAACAATGACAATGTGTTGATAAATGAGTAGTATAATAGCAATGGTCATGACATTGTCACAATTTGAGCAATGACAATGTGTTCATATCGTCATAGTAGACAATATCATTTTTTATTAACTCATGCTCATAAATTGTGTTAACATTATCACATTTTTATTTTTAAATTTTATTTTTAGGTTTTTATTCCTGTAATGACATTAATTTTCAAAATACGATATCATTACATTGTTATGTAATGACAATGTATATTACATTGTCATGTAAGGACATTGTAAATTTGTAATCGATTAGCAACAATGCATTTCCATAAAAGTGATGTCAATCTTATGCCTTTAATATTGTCACAACATTGTCATTCACATTGACATTGTCAATACATAACATTGTCACAACATTATGATAAAAAAAAACATTGTCACAACATTATTTTTATTGCAATGTTTCAATTAATGAAATTGTCACAACATTGTCATTGACATCGACTACTTGATCATGTTGTAATTTTAGAAGATGGTAGTGATTATACTATATCTCAATTACAACATCATTGACATTGTAATGTCATTGTTACGATATTGATATTGTTATGTCATTGACATTGTTATGTCATTGACATTGTTACGACATTGACATTGTTATGACATTAATATTGTTATGTCATTGACATTGTTACGACATTGATATTGTTATGTCATTAAGATTGTCATTGACTCATCCATTGAAATAGACCACGATAACTAGAATTTAGAAATTACATAACATAAATAACACAACTACCCTGCATTATCTTGAATGTAGCTGGAACAGCATTACAAAATAAGTGACTAATTAAATGAATCAAAAATAATAACAACAACAATAAAACAAATAATGTGCTACGAAGTAAAAATTAAACAAAAGAATAAACTGAAAACTTAACAATTTGAAAATGAAATTAGATAAATTAGTTAACAAAATCAAAACGAAACAAATGCAAAAGGAATGGGAAAAAGCATACTACGGATACAAAATTTAAGGCCCAGCAAAAAAAAGTAGATCGGCGGAAGAAATAAGGTGGAAAAAAAGAAGATTGCAGGAAAGCCCGAAAATAAGAAGAAGAAGACCCGCTGAGAACTTCGACGACGAGCAGCGGCAGAACATTCCGGCGACGACCAGCGGCAGAACAGTCCCTCGATGAGCAGCGGCAGAACAGTCCGGCGACGACCTGCAGCAGAGCACATTGGCGACAATCAGTGCAGACCGGCAGTAGACATAGAGGGTCTCGAATCACCACTGACTAGTACCATTAATCCAGCCCAAAGGCCTCCGTCTTCGGCAGCTCGGCCCTTGGCTGGTGAGGCTGGATTTAATGGATAGGAGTACCGAGTACATAATCTTGTCTAAGGGTATTTTTGTCTCACTAGTCCTAAATTAATCCTATTTAGGGTTAAAAAAGTTGCGGCTCCTATTTACTTACATAGCACATGTTTTAGTCACGTTGAAGTCTTTCATAGTATACCATACGTATTACGTAGTATATGATTATTTAATTTTCACTCACTGTGTTTATTTTGTTTAGCGCCTAAAATTGATGTTCACTATAGTTTTTGGGCCGAAGGAAAAACACCTCTTAAGTTTTTTTAACAGTTTATTACGTACACCCTTTTGTTTAATGGCCAGCAGCCCGACACTTAATAAACAGAGACTCTTTCTACTCCCATCTACGTGATTACGTGCATATATGTGCATGCAGATGTGCCTAAGTGGACAATGTGGTAATAAATCAAAAAAATAAGACAGTACAATTAATACTTCTTGCCCATTCAATATAATAATGCACAAAGAATAATGGAAAGGAGTGATAAAAAGCTTTTACATTATATATTCATAGTAATATAATTCCAGCTCATCATGCAGTATGTCGCATTGTGAATCATGCAGTTTGTGGACCATCACATGGTTCACAAGCATGGTTTATTCATGAAAGCTTATTTGTGAGGACCATGCACGTACATAAATGCATAAAGCTTTACTCGAACTGAATTGTCGCATTCAGAAAACACGCAAATTAAAAATAGAATAACCATGTGTAGAGTCTTAGTTCTTGTCTATATAGGAATTAGAAACCCTGTAACTACTAGCTAGAATTAGATGATTCTTACAAGGTGTGGCGCGTGCACGGAACGTAACTACTAAACTTATGCCAAAATTTATATAGTTAAACTTTTACAATTACTCTATTTTAAATTTGTTGATAGATGGTAACTTAAACAAGATTTAAGAAAATACTAGTACACATTAAGCATCGAAATACTACCTGGTCAATGCAAATCTACTACGTGAATGAATGGAAATTAATAAGGACCATTATAACGGATTCTCTGTTATAGCACATGTTCCTCATTCATCCCTTATTATAAAAGTTGATTTAAGTTTGACTACAAAGTCCTATAAGGGATTAATAATGGAAGCCTTTGTTATTGAGCTATGATGACATGGCCTGAAATCTTATAAGGGATCAATGGGGCCATATCCCTTATACCATGCCCAAACATGAACTTACCTTATTAATAACCAGCCATTCCGTCATTCTTTATTAGCCGCACTTCAATTTTAAAGGTTTATATTAAATAATAATTAAAAAAAAGTATCACATCTCCCGAAAAATAATTCCCCCAATCAAACATATTTTTAATTATGTATCACAAACATATGTGTAGGCTTGTTTAATTTAGCATATTTGAGTCATAAACTTAATTAAAAAATAAGATGAATAAATTTCACGAGTATGTACTAATTTCACAATTGATCCACGTTTTACCACTTTTCATACATGATTATTGCGTCTTCGCCCAAATATGGTCCTTCCGTCAATGTTTTAGGTGATTAAAATCGCCGGAAGAGGACCACAAATGATCAAAAACATTAGTGAAGTATCAAAATTGAATAAAGTGATAGACGTGGACCAAAAGTGTAATTAATTCAAATACAACCATTGTATTTTTATATAATGTTTGTTACTCTTAACCCTTTTGCTAGTTTTTTGTTGTTGAAAAAATTACGTTTCTTCAATTGTAGGATCCAAAAACATTATTGTGTAATATTTTAACCATGAATTTGTTTGAACACCCAACTTCCGGTTGCAAGATCGGCCACTGGACGGAGGGAAGTAGTCAGTCGTCACATGGACATAACGCGCAATAACAACTGAATAGACATTTGAACGAGCAGTACTCTACACTAATTGAAGACAGCCGGTCAGCGATAAGCCCCTTGTCTGAAACTAAGCTGGTGTTGCTTTTGGAGTTGACATTCACCACTTCATCTTCAACCATCTTTACTCTAGCAGACTTGACGCAAACAAAACTACACACCAAAACTAAAGTAAAAATCGTAATCAACATCCATGATAGTGACGACTCTGGATTCGGTTTGGCCATACGTGAACCGTTGAACGGGTACTACTTTTTTTGTTTGAGAAACGGATACTACTTGGTAATTAGTTGGTAATTAGAACTAAGAATCATGTACAAACTCATTATATACACTATAGAATATTGGAGCATGATCATAATGTATGTATGAACTGTTACATACATCTAAAAGGAGAAACTCCAGATATATGTGGATATATACGCCTTTATTATATTATACGTATTCTGACTTGGAATTTTATTTATTTTTTCTCTAAATTTAAACATTTGTAATGATCATGATATATCGATGTACCATATCCGACCACCGAACATATTTCTAATGATGATGAAATACGAAATCCCCCCAAAAAAATCGTCTACACTTCACTTAGACAAATATTATACTAATAACTTTGCAATTATCTTTCCAATAAGATAGCAAGTCAATACACCTTTGACATCTGAGCAAAAAAAACTAGCTGCTCTTGTGTGTCAGGTTGACCCGGAAACGGGCAACCCGCCTGGGATACCGGGCCGGCAGAAACCGTTAAACCCGGCCATTTCCGGATTTCAAAAATCTTGAAGAGCGTGGGAATTCGAACTCTAGTGTGGCCGAACCACACCCACACTCAAATCCAATGTAGTATACAGTATACACCTGCTTGTTTGCTCTATCCGTTCCTTAGTTGTTACTAGTATATTACCTGTATGTTTAAATATGTAACCCATTTATTATTAGAAATAATTATCCCCCATATGACTAAAACACCTTCATTTTCCCAATCTAAGACCAAACTAGTTTTTTTTCTCAAAATATTACCTAAATTTGTATTATTTAATTAAAATTCGTAATTAATAAATAATTAAATTATTTCCATGGACAAATATACCCTTTATGTTATATCTATAAAACCTTAAGCTCCTACTCTTTTTCTCCAACCCTAGCAACTAGACGCAAAAGATCTCTGGCTTCATGCGCTCCCCGCACGCCTTGCTGCCGCCGGCTCACCGTCTGCCGCCGTCCAATAGCACGGCCGCCGCCACCAGTCCATATACTCGCTGGTTTCACGGCCACCCCCAATCCCTCGCTAGTTCACCGCCACCAGTCCATCTACTCGCTAGTTCGTTGTGGACACATTGACGGTGACGGCAGTTTCATGATGAACGTGCAGGAGTTGGCTACGATCCGGGCTAATAACCTGCCGGTTAAGATTATGCTGCTGAATAACCAACACTTGGGTATGGTGGTACAGTGGGAGGACCGGTTTTACAAGGCAAACAGAGCCCACACTTTCTGGGGAACCCTGCCAATGAGGACCAGATATTCCCAAACATGTTGAAGTTTGCAGATGCCTGTGATGTGTCGAGGTTGAAGACGAACCCTAGGTTGAAGACGATGAAAGATAATGTGCCGTTAATAATTTATATTTAATGCCATGAACATCACAAGAAGTGCAATGAGTTATGGCACAAAGTGCAATGATATGACAAGAAGTGCAATAATGTAAAACATGCAATGACATGAAAAGAAGTGCATTAAAAATGACATGAAAAGAGTCTATAAATTTGAAGCATTTTGTGTAATATTGTGCTATAACTCCATCATGAAGTGCATTATATTTAACTAGATCTAAAAACTAAACTTATGAAATCTAAAAAACGCTAATATAATAACATTTTTGTTATGTAGTGCAGTGAATATCGTCATAAAGTGCAATAAATGTAGTGCAATGACCAGTTCATAAATTGCATTATTTTTACCCGGACGAAATTAGTGTAAAATGCATATTTTTAAAAAAAAGGGTATTTTTGTCCTTCCACAATTTAATATAACGAAAATATCTTTTTTTTTTTCAATTTTTGGTCATATTTTGGGAAGAAAACATAACTACTCACATTTTGAGAAATTCACTTTGTTTTAGTCATATCCCTGGAAATTTTCCTTTATTATTATTAAAAATAATCATATTATACGCATTTTCGTAAGAATATCTAAGTATGCATATAAAATTCCAAATATGGGTAAAAGTACGTATGAACTTTTTAGCAAAGTTCAAATACATCTTGAATTTAGTTAAAACTTTAAAAGCATTATACTTGTCTCTATTCATATCAAAAGATTCAGGATCATTACATCAAGCAAAGGGAAAATAAAATGGAAACCAATTAAAACTCCAACAACTACGACGGTAACCTATGGTGAGACTTTGAGACGGTCACCCCTGAAAGAGCAACACGAATCGCTATTCGCTAACCACGTAGTGGGCCTGACACATTCAAGCCTGTTCCCATAGATCCAACCATACCTAATGACACAAAAAGAAGCCAAAAACTCAAATAAATTGTCAAAACCAACAACAAAGGTGAACACAAGAAAACAAATGACAAACAGATAAAAATTACTGGGAAAACTTTCACGGACTCTAGCACCTCGTACAACCCATGGTGGTGGTTCAGGCGGAGGTCGGACCGTCGATTAATTGATACTCTCTTTCAGTGGCGTACCCACCGTAAGACCCAAATCCATGCCATCGAATGGAGCATTCAGCCTCTCCACGCTAACCATGTCCCGATCATCCCTACGTCTCTCTCTCTCGCTTCTTCCACCATCTTCTCGCTGCCACATTATCCATCCCGAGCTACGTCCAAACCACGGCAATCCGGCGCAGACCTGCGTCGATTGAAAGAAAAACGCCGCACCAGGGCGGCGAAGAAAAACCCTACGCGAGAGATCTCGCTAGGGAAACAATGACCGAACTTTGATCAAGAAAGATCGAAATCGGAATTACCTAGCGGCGGCTTTGCCCTAGGAGCTCGTTCGGCGCTTAGGAGTGTTCCCGTAATAATTTAATAAGTTAATAAATATTAACTAACCATCTTTTGCAAAAAAAAAAAAGAATAACCCATGATTTTTAGAAAATTCATTTTCAATGATTTTTATGTATATTGATTATTGATTATTAACATTATTAATAATGAAAAAAAGACCTTGATATTGGTAATTAATAAAATATAAAATAATTTATATTTAATTTTTTAGAAAAATATTGACAAGATTTTTGGCCGTTAACCAGGTTGACCCTCCGGGTCCGGGGTGACCCTTGACCCGGTCACTTCTCCGGGTCACCAACCGAGGCTCTCCAAATTGTTAACTTTCGCTGAACAAATTTTAAAATGCTGGCTCGGTCTCTTTTAAAAACTATTCATAATTCAATTTTCATTTATATATTTTAGAGAACATTACCCATATAGGACCAAATCATAAAAATAATTCACAAATAGGACCTAGATTTTTCGATAGTTTGACTAGGACTAAAAAATAGTGTGTTGACATTAATACCCTTAATGAATCAATTCCACAAGGAACCGCATCTCCCCCACCTTCTGCCAGTTACGCCGTATTCATGTGGTACACTTAACCATATTCGCATCTCAGTTGATCATCAATGCTGTTCGAAACTTTGAATCAATCGAGAAAAAGCTCTCATCGAGAAACCTAAAAATTTAAAGCTCTCAGCACAGACAGTACGTTCTCTTCACAAAGCTATTAGAGTTGGAAAAGAAAAGGCGAAAAAGAGGCATACAAAGCAGTGGAATACAAGCATAACACATAACGAAACTTCATAATTGCGAAGTAAGAAGATACAATGGCGGGTTCTATCTTCGTGTCAACCGGCCAAAAAAATCAAAATTAAACGAGACCTGGTACGATTTTAGTCTGTTAATGCCTAATTAATTTGATTTTGTTTATGGAATTGGTGCATAATATACATGCGAATGTTTGTTGGAAATTTTGACCTCAGAATGACATTTTTCTGCCATTGTTCCATTTTTGTGCAACTAGTTGCTTTTAATGACATATTTGCTTGATTTTGTTTATGGAATTAGTGTCTAAAATGTATGTACATGTTATTAGGACCTCAAATGCAAAGTATATGCTATTAATTACGTTTTTGGGCTATCAGTTGCTTTTAATGACATATTTGATTGATATTGTTTATGGAATTGGTGACTAAAATGCAAATACATGTTATTAGAACCTCAAATGATAAGTAGATGCTATTAATTCTATTTTTGGGCTATCAGTCGCTTTTACTGACATATTTACTTCATTTGTTTATGAAATTGGTGTCTAAAATGCATGTACATGCCATTAGGACCTTGATCAAATGCCAAGTAGATGCTATTAATTCCATTTTTGGGCTATCAGTTGCTTTTAATGACATATTTGCTTGATTTTGTTTATGAAATTGGTGTCTGAAATGCATGTACATGTTATTAGGACCTCAAAAGGCAAGTAGATGCTACTAATTCCATTTTTGGGCAATCAATATTTTTTAATGACATATTTGCTTCATTTAATTTGTTTTATGAAATTGGTGTCTAAAATTCATGTACATGTTATTAGGACATCAAATTCCAAGTAGATGCTATTAATTTCATTTTGGGCTATAAGTTGATTTTAAAGACATATTTGATTCATTTTGTTGACGAAATTGGTGTCTAAAATGCATATACATGCTATTAGGACCTCAAATGCCAAGTAGATGCTCTTAATTACAGTTTTAGGCTATCGGTTGCTTTTAATGACATATTTGCTTGATTTTGTTTATGAAATTGGTGTCTAAAATGCATGTACATGTCATTAGGACCTCAAATGCCAAGTAGATGCAAGTAATTTCATTTTTGGGCTAGTAGTTGCTTTTAATGACATATTTTCTTGATTTTGTTTATGAAATTGGTGTCTGAAATGCATGTACATGTTATTAGGACCTCAAATTCCAAGTAGACGCTATTAATTCCATTTTTGGGCTATAGGTTGATTTTAATGACATATTTGCTTAATTTTGTTTATGAAATTTGTGTCTAAAATGCATGTACATGCTATTAGGACCTCAAATGCCAATTCAAGTAGATGCTATTGATTCCAGTTTTGGGCTATCGGTTGCTTTTAATGACATATTTGCTTGATTTTATTTATGCAATTGGTGTCTAAAATGCATGTACATGTTATTAGGACCTCAAATGCCAAGTAGATGCTATTAATTTCATTTTTGGGCTATCAATTGCTTTTAATGACATATTTACTTGATTTTGTTTATGAAATTGGTGTCTGAAATGCATGTACATGTTATTAGGACCTCAAATGCCAGGTACATTCTATTAACTAGATTTTTCACCCGTGCGTTGCACGGGATGTCGGGACTTCGGAATACATATTGAAATCATTTATAAGATATAGAAATGTGATGGAAATGTTTACAGCACTACATATAATAAGTTAATATAATATGGAGTAATATAGAGAGAAAATGTAAAACACCCTATAACAAAAAAAGATATATCCATAAATCAAAGAAATGTTAAATTCTCATGCATACAAAATTCAATGTAAACTTGGTTAGTCAGTATCTTCTTCACGCATTACAAATTACATACAATTTAATATTATATCATAGAGTAAAAAATAGGGATGAGATTTAATACAAATGAGTCTTTCAAAGAAAACTAAGAAGAGATATAAGTTCTTGATCACTTAAAATTTGATGAATTTCATATAATCGCACTGGAAAATATCAAACCATAATATGCAATACTTAGTAATAAAAGTGCATATATGATTAGTGGTGGACCCGGTTCTGGCCGCCCGGCCCGGGACCGGCCCGTTACTGTGTGACGTGCACTTTGTCGCGAGTGCACTCAAAATAAATTCAATACTAACACTTATACGTAGTATAGCGTAGTAGAGTTCGTATCCACAGGGAAAGGAATAATTCTCTTTTTATAAAACTAGTAAATAAAAAGGGGGGTTTTGGGATTGAATGATTTAACTTAATTAAACATAAAGATGAACAACTTAATTTAAAGATAAAAAGGACTTGGTGTTGCTACTTTCCACTTGTTGATATATTTTAGTCGATCATTGTTATATCTATAACTAATCCCCTCTCGAATACTCAATCGAGGAGTATATCCAATTCATCGAGGGTAGTTATTAACAACGACCGTTCATTAATAACTCTTACTATTAGTCATGTATAGAACACCGCCATATACCGACTTAATAGTAGCATTTAATCTCTTAACTCCTTGATGAAATCAATTGAGATTGATAACCTCAACACAACGGTTTCGGTTTAACCAACAAAATTAATCCCTCTTAAGTTTATTAACCACGACCGTGCATTAATAAACCGAAGTTACTTACTTGTGAAACCATCAACGATTAACCATCGGTTCGTTGATCGTTTCTAGTAGTAATTAATGTCGAGATGTTAACTAATTGTCATCTTAGCAACACTCCCCAACATTAATATAGAGATAGGTTAAGGGAAGAATTAATATTCAAGGAAGAAGATTAAATATGAATAATCCTACTATAACTAATGTCAAGATGTTATCTAATTGTCATCTTAGCAACACTCCCCAACATTAATATATAGAGGAAGAAAATAAATACTACTATAACTAATGTCGAGATGTTAACTAATTGTCATCTTAGCAACACTCCCCAACATTAATATAGAGATAGATTAAGAGAATAATTAATATTCAAGGGAAGAAGTTAAGAAAATAACTCACAACTTTAATAATCAACAAGCTTCAAGAGCAACACCAAGAAATGGGAGTTTAGCTCTTCATTTGGAGACTAAACATGCTATAAAATATAAAAGAAATACTATTCTAAACTGAGCTTAAGAGTATGGAAGAAGGGATGATTCTTTGTGAAGGAAAATGGGGTTATTTATAGGTGTTTTTCAACACCTTGGGCCGGGTACCCGACCGGGTTAGGTGCTTACCCGACCGGGTCCGGTCAAAATCAGATATCCTCCACGTTCTGGCGATCTTCGGCACGTCCTGGTGTCTCGGGTCAAGTCTGACCCGACCGGGTCAAGTAGGGGACCCGACCGGGTCTGATGATTTTCCAGGCAGTTTCGGATTTTACATCAGACCCGACCGGGTGCATGGTCTAACCCGACCGGGTTTGTGCTCCTGGGCACACTTATCACCTTTTTCTTCACTTCAAACTCTTCCTTTCCAACACCATAAATACTAACTCTACTTTCCAACTTACAAATGAAGATTAAAATACAATTACAACTAAAATCACATAAATGTTTACAAACTAAATAAAATGATAAACAATACACACAAATCAAACATAAAAACATACACTTATGCACTACTAATTAGTGCATATCAAACACCCCCACACTTGAACCTTTACTCGTCTCGAGTAAACCAAAAAAATATCCCCAAAAATATAAGAGTAAAGAGGGGTCTTCAACTCCATATTTCTTATCAATCTCAATTTTTTTTTTCGTTTCCCTTAGGATCCTGCAAAAATTAAAAAAAAAAAAAAACTTTCTCTCATTCTCTCATTTTGCCTAGGTGCCCTTTCGGGTTTTCATCCCAGCTTCCCACATTTTTCTGTTTCAATCCTCACAACTCACTCTTATTTTTGCTTTATTTTTGCTTAAGTTGCCTTTTCAGGTTTTCAACTTAACAAGCTTTTTATTCTTTTTTTTTTGAACATTTTTTTTTACAAGAATAAAGAGTATGAATGCGAGTAGTCCATAAAACTCTCCCCCCATGCTAGCCAAAGCACTGTCCCTAGTGCTCATCTTCAAGACGTCATAGAAGATGAACCCTTTTTGTGGTGCCATTTCTTTCTTTGTTGGTTGAGCAAAATTCTGACTTGGTGTAGGTGTAGTTAGGGAATTCGGATTTTGGGTAATTTGGTGGGTTTTGTTGGTATAGAACTGGAGAGGATGATGCGGGGAAGAAGATTATGGTGTTAATTTGGGTTTTTAATGGAAGAAAAGGGCGGGTTCGAAGCTTGTTTGCTCAACAATGGAGGTTTTTTGTTTGAGCTCTCAAATTTGGGGAAGGAGATGGGAGGTTTGGGGCTGATTTGGGGTTAAAATGCCTGTATACCCGGCCGGGTTTCGTATATACCCGAATGGGTTTTCGGTTTTTCGTAGGCAGAATGCTTTTCAGTTGAATACCCGGTCGGGTGTGAGTATTACCCGGTCGGGTCTCAGACTATTTTTTTTTTTAATTTTTCAGCTTCTTTACCCGGCGGGGTTTGATGTCCGGGTATTCCTTTTTTGTGCAAAGAACCCGACCGAGTGGCTGTGATACCCGGCCAGGTTTCAGCCCAGTTTCCATTTTTTTTTTGAAAGGGTTTTCTCACACACACAAAAAATAATTAAAAAGAATTCAAAATACAAACTTGGGTTGCCTCCCAAGAAGCGCTTGATTTAATGTCGCGGCACGACGTTTATTTTTTAGTTTTTATTGTTTTTATGTGGGATCGTGAATATCCCTTGTTTCATTCTTTTTCTTCGGCCTTTTCCAGTAAAGCCGAGATTTCTTTTTTGTTACCACCTCAAACACAAGTGATTTACTTTCGCATTTAGGTGCCTCTTCTTTCGAAATAGATTTTTCTTGTTCAATTCTTTCCTTAAAAAGTGAGATCTCCTTAGCTTGTTTTTCAACAAAAACGTTCGGTGTTTGTGGTTCAAAAACATTTAGAGAACAAAGAGATTTGTCTTTAAATTGTTTTTTCGTAGAATCAAAGATGTTGAATTCTACCTTTTGGTCATCAAACTCCAATGTTAATGAACCATTAGACACGTCTATTTTTGTTTGGGCGGTTTTTAAGAAAGGTCTTCCCAAAAGGATGGGTGTAGTTTGGTTATCGGCTTCCATTTCAAGAATATAGAAATCAACAGGGAAGACCAAATTTTTAACTTGTACTAGCACGTCCTCTACTACACCCTTTGGGTATGTGCATGACCTATCTGCCAATTGGATTACTACCCCGGTTTCATGCATAGGGCCAAGTTTTAGGGACTTGTATAATGAATATGGAATAACATTGATTGAAGCCCCTAAATCCAACAAGGCCCTAGGAAATAAAGTGTCCCCTATTTTGCATGGGATAGTGAACATGCCTGGGTCATTGCATTTTTCCGGGAGTTTCCTCTGGAAAATTGCTGAGACACGTTCACTAACCTTTACCTCTTGTTTTGCCTTCAATTTATCTTTCCTTTTCATTTTGCATAGTTCTTTTAAAAACTTTGCATAACGGGGAACACTTTTGATTAGTGTAAAGAGTGGGGTATTTACCTTACAATTGACGAAGGTCTCGTAGAGGTCCCGATCATTCTCCAACTTTCTTGTGTCCTTCAGTGCCTCAGGGAATGGAGGGATTGGTTCATATGATGACAGCGGAGGGAATTTTGTTTTTGTTGGCCCTTCCTCTTTGTGGTCAACCTCATCTTTTTCTTCTTCAACTTCCCTTGTTTGTAATTCCGGGATACTCCTTAGCATGATGGCATTGACTTGTTGCCTTGGGTTTTGCTCAGTTTGGGAAGGGAGCCTACCTGAATCTCTTGCTTCAAGTCGATTCACAGCATTCGAAATTTGGCTAACTTGAGTTTCCAAATTTTGAATACTTGACTTTGTTTCTTGTTGAAATTGCACCACGTTTTGTTGCAAGGTGCCCATGCTCATAGCAAGAGTTCGAATCATGTCTTCCGTAGACATACTCGATTGAGAAGGTGGGTTGGCTTGTTGAGGGTTTCCATACCTCAAGTTTGGGTGATCCCTCAATCCGGGATTATAAGAGTTTGAGAACGGGTCATACCTCCTTTGTTGGTGGCCTTGGAAACCCAAGGCGTTGACTTGCTCTGTGGTGTCTTCTTGAAGAGTTGGGCATGAGTCCGTGGGATGCCCTTGTTGTGTACAGATACCGCAGATCTTGACTTCTTGGGTCTTGGATTTTAAAAGGAAATCCTTAACCAAAGAAGTCAAGCCGGTCACTTGACTTTCCAACGCGCTGTTGGATTCCGCCGCCATAACTCTCCGAGTTGAGGACCGCCCGTTATAGTGTCTGGAGTTCTCGGCCAACTCCGAGATGAGATCTCTCGCTTGTGAAGGGGTTTTGTTGACAATGCCCCCTCCACACGCCGCATTCACCATGCGGCGATCTTGATCCACAAGACCATCATAGAAGTAGAGAATGAGGTCTTGTTCGGTGTATCCGTGATAGGGGCAACTTGCACATAGCTTCTTGAATCTCTCCCAATATTCATATAGGGATTCATCATCTTTTTGTTCAATGTTGCTTATTTGCTTCTTGAGTGACGATGAAATAGAAGCGGGGTAATACCTGTCAAGGAAGGCCTTCTTCATTTGTGGCCATGTAGTGACACTTCCCGAAGGAAGATAGAAAAGCCAATCCTTTGCGGTATCCTTCAGAGAGAATGGAAAGGCCCTCAGTTTGATTTGCTCCTCGGACACACCATTGGGGCACATGCTTGTGCACACAATATGGAACTCCGACAAGTGTTTGTTCGGATCCTCCCCTCGTAAACCATGGAATGATGGAAGGAGATGAATGAGCCCAGATTTTAGCTCAAATGTGACCCCCGTATCAAGAGTTGGAAAAGTGATACATAGGGGCTGTTGATCTAGATTCGGAGCCGTGAGCTCCCTCAATGTTCTCGTTTCATGAGCCATAGTAATTGGCTCTTCAGTCTCGCTAGATTGAGAACTAGCACTGGATGATTCTCCCGAGTCGAAGCTTGAGAATTTATTCTTCAACCGCTCGAGAGTTTGTTCTATTTCGGGGTTTGATTTGTAGGTGATTTCGTTCAGTGAACGATATTTAACCATATACTACAAAGCTCAGAAGAAATAGAAATCTTTATACTTGAAGTGATTTTTTTTTTTTCCTTAAAATAAAATAAAAAGAAAAATTAATTGCCTCTCCCCGGCAACGGCGCCAAATTTGACGTGCACTTTGTCGCGAGTGCACTCAAAATAAATTCAATACTAACACTTATACGTAGTATAGCGTAGTAGAGTTCGTATCCACAGGGAAAGGAATAATTCTCTTTTTATAAAACTAGTAAATAAAAAGGGGGGTTTTGGGATTGAATGATTTAACTTAATTAAACATAAAGATGAACAACTTAATTTAAAGATAAAAAGGACTTGGTGTTGCTACTTTCCACTTGTTGATATATTTTAGTCGATCATTGTTATATCTATAACTAATCCCCTCTCGAATACTCAATCGAGGAGTATATCCAATTCATCGAGGGTAGTTATTAACAACGACCGTTCATTAATAACTCTTACTATTAGTCATGTATAGAACACCGCCATATACCGACTTAATAGTAGCATTTAATCTCTTAACTCCTTGATGAAATCAATTGAGATTGATAACCTCAACACAACGGTTTCGGTTTAACCAACAAAATTAATCCCTCTTAAGTTTATTAACCACGACCGTGCATTAATAAACCGAAGTTACTTACTTGTGAAACCATCAACGATTAACCATCGGTTCGTTGATCGTTTCTAGTAGTAATTAATGTCGAGATGTTAACTAATTGTCATCTTAGCAACACTCCCCAACATTAATATAGAGATAGGTTAAGGGAAGAATTAATATTCAAGGAAGAAGATTAAATATGAATAATCCTACTATAACTAATGTCAAGATGTTATCTAATTGTCATCTTAGCAACACTCCCCAACATTAATATATAGAGGAAGAAAATAAATACTACTATAACTAATGTCGAGATGTTAACTAATTGTCATCTTAGCAACACTCCCCAACATTAATATAGAGATAGATTAAGAGAATAATTAATATTCAAGGGAAGAAGTTAAGAAAATAACTCACAACTTTAATAATCAACAAGCTTCAAGAGCAACACCAAGAAATGGGAGTTTAGCTCCTCATTTGGAGACTAAACATGCTATAAAATATAAAAGAAATACTATTCTAAACTGAGCTTAAGAGTATGGAAGAAGGGATGATTCTTTGTGAAGGAAAATGGGGTTATTTATAGGTGTTTTTCAACACCTTGGGCCGGGTACCCGACCGGGTTAGGTGCTTACCCGACCGGGTCCGGTCAAAATCAGATATCCTCCACGTTCTGGCGATCTTCGGCACGTCCTGGTGTCTCGGGTCAAGTCTGACCCGACCGGGTCAAGTAGGGGACCCGACCGGGTCTGATGATTTTCCAGGCAGTTTCGGATTTTACATCAGACCCGACCGGGTGCATGGTCTAACCCGACCGGGTTTGTGCTCCTGGGCACACTTATCACCTTTTTCTTCACTTCAAACTCTTCCTTTCCAACACCATAAATACTAACTCTACTTTCCAACTTACAAATGAAGATTAAAATACAATTACAACTAAAATCACATAAATGTTTACAAACTAAATAAAATGATAAACAATACACACAAATCAAACATAAAAACATACACTTATGCACTACTAATTAGTGCATATCACTGTGCGGGCCCGGAACCGGCCTGGTTCTCGGGTCCGGTTCGGGCACCGAACCGGTGGGGGGTGGCGGGTCCGGACTCGGGTGTTGTTTTTGGCGGCCCGGGCCTAACGGTCCAATTTTTTTTAAAAAAATTCCTTTCAATTTAAAAAACCCTTTTGGGCACTTGACCCACTTCCCAAACGGCTATATAGCTGTTGGGTGGGTACCGGGGGGTCCGGGGCCTTTGGGGGGTGGGGGTGGGCTGGGGGGTGGGGGTTAAAAAAACAACTATAAATACTCCTAATTTTAAACATTTTTTCACATCTCTTCTCCAACTCTTCCTAAATCCTACTCTCTACTCATCTCCATATTCATCTTCTCAAATTCTCTTATTCTTCATTATATTTTATTTTACTATTTAATACTTATACAATTATTATATCTACTTATATATTAATTATTTACTTATAAATACATATACTATATTACTTATATTTCTTATCTACTTAATCTCTACTTATATCTCTTAATACATACATACATACTACATCTACTTAATACATACTTTATATATTAAAGTATTAAATATACTTTATAAACTATTACTATATACTTAATACATAATAATATCTACTTCTCTACTTATATTTCATATATACTTATTTTTTTATTCTCCAATTCTCCATTATACTCTAATATTTAATTCTTATACAATTATTATATCCACTTAATACATGCATTCTACATCTATTGAATATATAGTTTATATATTAAAGTATAAAATATAAGTGTATTACTCATCTTATAGTAATATACTTATATATTATATACTATAAACATTATATTATATATTAGTTACTATAACTAGTATTATACTAGTAAATAAGTTAATTATTATTCTTGTTACATTTTTCATTATACTAGTTAATTAGTTAATTAGTATTCTTGTTACATTTTTCATTATACTAGTTAATTAGTTCATTAGCATTCTTGTTACATTTTTCATTATACTAGTTAATTAGTTAATTAGTATTCTTGTTACATTTTTCATTATACTAGTTAATTAATTAGTTAATTAGTATTCGTGTTACATTTTTCATTATACTAGTTAATTAGTTAATTAGTATTTTTGTTATATTTTTCATTATACTAGTTAATTAGTTAATTAGTATTCGTGTTACATTTTTCATTATACTAGTTAATTAGTAAATTAGTATTCTTGTTACATTTTTCATTATACTAGTTAATTAGTTCCTTAGTATTCTTGTTACATTTTTCATTATACTAGTTAATTAGTTCATTAGCATTCTTGTTACATTTTTCATTATACTACTTAATTAGTTAATTTGTATTCTTGTTAAGCCTCCCGGGCCTTCCTATACACCTTTTCGACCAAGAGTTCCTATTTGAACTCTGTTCCACTTTTGCCCAACCTCTAAGCTGCGACCAACCTACCCTATTGAGAAAAAGGCCTTCGGTGGCCAGAGTGCAAATTGAGCTCGATTTGCTCAGGCATTTACCAGATAAAATCTGGATTGAGGACGAGGGATTTGAGGGTTTTTGGCAGACTATTGAACTGGAATCCCCCCTCCCACACTACTGCACCAATTGTTCTCGACTTGGACATATGCTGGCCAATTGTAATAAAGTTGCACAGATCAATGCTGACAAAGGAAAAAAGAAGGTTTCCTTTCTGCAGGTCACTGCTCCAGATCCTATTACTCACAAATGGCAGAGAAAGGATAAGGATCATGAAGCTGGACCATCCTCTAGCATGGATAATGAAATTTCAGAGGATCCGAAATCCAATGAAGAAAAGAAGGATTCCAAACAAGAGGAACCGATAGAACAGTTTGAGGACACACTCCCCCGACTGGAGGAACATAATCAAATTACAGTCCAAAATGTCGAGATAGAGGACATGAATGTCCTCCTTCAGGATCAGACTGGGCAACCCAATGACACTCTGGAGGCCCCCAAAGCTAATCAAACCTCAAAAACATCAGATGGTGATGGAGATAAGGGAGCAGATAAGCTTACTGATAGCATTTTGAATGACCAACCCCCTCCCCTTCCCCCTTCTCCTCCCCTTCCAAATCCCAACCCTCCCCCTCCCCCTCCAAATCCCATCTCCCCCATATTGAAGGCCCCTCTTTAATATATAATGAATCGGTGCATAATCACTTTACTGTTTTGCATAATTACAGTGATGAGGACGAGGGAACAGATATTGAAATGGAAGCACCTATAACTAATCTAAAAGGATCCACTTCGGATGATGAAATCATTACAAAGAAAACTGATCACAAAAATCCCCCTACCCAGTCTAATAGGATTACCTCCTATGAAACTAGGTCCAAAAAGTCCTCTACTAAACAATCCTTATGATTAGATTTCTTTTCTGGAACATATTTGGACTGGGTAAAGAGCAATCCTTACACAGTCTTAATCAGCTAAAAAGAAAACACTCTTTGAATTTTATTGGTATCATTGAACCCAAAATTCAGAAAAATCATTTAAACAAAAAAAAGTTGCAACTCCAATTTCCTCATGTTTTTGCTCACTCCCATAACAAATTTTGGATTTTTTGGAATGATGATAATGATGTTGATGTTATTCATGAAGGTGATCAATCTATGACTATGTTCATCACTAACATTGGTGATCCTTTTCCCTTTCTGGTTACTATTGTCCATGGCAGTAATGATAGAATTCAAAGAAGGAAACTCTGGTCTGAACTATCCCACCTCAGATCTAATCATCCCAAGGCCTCTTGGATTATTGCAGGTGACTTCAACACTATCACTTATTTGGATGAGTACAAGGGTAATTCAAATCCCTGCACTTATGATATTACTGAGTTTAATGATTTTATTCATGCCAATGCCTTAATTGATTTTCATATGGAGGGTGGGCCTTTTACTTGGTTGGGTAGAAGGAGAAAGGGTCTGGTGATGAAAAAACTTGATAGGGTTCTGGTCTCGGATGACCTTATGCAATTGAAAAAGAATTTTCAAAGTGAGATCCTTTCTAAAACTATTTCTGATCATAACCCCCTTCTGTTTATGGAATCCAAAACAACCCCCACTCCTAAGTCTTTCAAATTCCAACACATGTGGCTTACCCACAAATCATTCCTTAAAGAGGTTTTTGATTCCTGGAATTCTGAGTGTGAGGGCTTTCGTATGTTTAAATTTCATCTTAAACTGAAAAGACTTAAGCAACACCTTAGAACCTGGAATAAAGAAACTTTTATAAATATTTTTGACAATATCAGTGACGTTGAGCAAAGGATTTCTAAATTTGAAGAAAACTTGAGTAAAAACCTTTCTGATACTAACCTGATCCTTCTCAAAGAGGCACAGGCCCAACATACTAGACTCCTTCACCTTAAAGAAATCTTTTTAAGGCAAAAGGCTAAAATAAACTGGCTTAAAATGGGAGATGCAAATACTTCCTTTTTCCATCTCACACTCAAGGCCAAACATCAAAAACTTTCCATCAATAAAATTGTTACCGAGGATGGAAAGAATATTGAGGATGAGAATCTTATTTGTTTGGAGGCTGTCAAATACTTTCAGACCCTCCTCACTCCTACCTCTGTTTATAATCAATCTGCTGCTTGTGACTATATTAATGAGGTGATTACTGAGTCGGTTTCTGAGCAGGATAATGCGTTACTTACCTCCCCTGTCACCTCTACTGAAGTTAGAAATGTTGTTTTTTCTCTTAATGCTAACAGTTGTGCAGGATCTGATGGTTTTGATGGTAAATTTTACCAGAATTGCTACCACATAATTGAGAATGACTTGATGAATGCTGTCCAGGAATACATGGGTGGGGTTCCCATACCCAAAGCTATTGGCCACACACTGATTTGCCTTATCCCTAAAGAGCAGAATGCCTCTCAATTTTCAAAATTTAGACCGATTAGTCTTAGCAACTTTATTAGAAAAATTTTAACTAAAATTCTGACTAATAGAATGACCTCCATCCTCCCTAAGCTTATTTCTGCTAACCAAACTGCTTTTCAAAAAGGTAAAGAGATAAGTGATAGCATTTTGATGTTAAAAGAAATGGTTCATTGCATTGACCACAAAACCAGAGGACACAATATTCTTTTTAAGTTTGACATGCTTAAGGCTTTTGACAGGGTTAATTGGGATTTTGTTTATGACATCCTAAACGCTTTTGGTTTTCATTTTCATTTTGTAAATCTCATAAAAAACAATTTTGAGAGTACTTGGTTTTCTGTTTTGATTAATGGTCAGCCGAAAGGTTTTTTCAAACCAAAACGAGGAGTAAAACAGGGGGATCCTCTCTCACCCCTTCTCTTTATCTTGGTCTCTGAAGTTCTTTCTAGACACTGTGACAGGTTGATCACAACAGGTAAAAGTATCCCTTATCATACTCACCCTGGTCTTCCTGTTATCACTCATTTAAGCTACGCAGATGACCTTGTTATTTTCTCCAATGCTGGTAAGAAATTGCTGAAAGCCCTGAATGATACTATCAAAGATTATGAAAAGTTTTCTGGACAGATTATCAACGTCAACAAAAGTGTCTATATTAGTGGTAAACATACTCCCAAAGAGATTTTAAAAAATGTTGACAAGATCTTTGGCATTAAAAATGTAACACCGTCCCCAAGTATATTTACTTTTGTGTAAGTTATGTATTGAACCTTATGAAATGGTTAATGAATTTACGAGGTTGTAAATTTTTGTTAATTCTTTTGCGTGAATAGTAAATTGCACGTGGGGCCCACACGGGAGCGGGGACCACCCGATATTCCCGAGACCGCATATTTTATTCATCTTGGTATAGATAATAGTTATATGGTGGTGGACATTCACTTTGGGCCATAAGAAAGGCATTGGGTTGACCGATTGGTCAAACAAGGCCCAATTACCGGTTTTGGGTAATTTATCGGATAACAGTCCGAAATGAATTTCGGAGACTTCCAAATTAGAGTTGGGGAAAGTATACTCATTATAAAGGCCCGTAATGATCGAGAACATACTATATATTTCATTTGACCCAATAAAATAAAGTATAGTTAAAACTGTCCAAGAAATACAACTTTCGGGACAAATTGTACACTTCGGGACACATTGGGATGACCTCCCACATGAGTGGGGGCCATCCCACGTTTTTGAGAGCTTAAGTTGACTAAGAGGTCCTGCACAACATAATGATGTGGTGTGGAGTGCTTGAGGGTGATGGTTGGTGTGTTGATGACATGAGGTGGGCTCCCATCCCACACTCATTGGTCCATGGAAGACAAATTAGTCACTCCATCCCCTCCCCTCCATTATGCACGACCCAAGCACCAAGAAAGAAGGAGAAAGGCTCTGCAAACTCAGTCCTCCATAGCAAATCTCGAGCTCAAGCTCCAACAAGAAAAAGGGAGAAGTTTAGGAGAGGAAAAAGGGAAGAAAAAGTGTGGTGATTAAGGTAACGACTTCGTATTAGTTGTTCCTCTATCCTCTAACTATCATATGACTTACATAGCATGTAAGGAGCCTTTTTAGTAGCTCTACATATTTATAAATATAGAAATAAGGGTTGAGAGGTGGTTCTATGTCCAAGAACGGACTTAGGAGCCAAAACGACCGGTTAGCCGGAAAATAACCTTTTAAGGGTTATTTGTATTGATATGGGTTTTGTGATGGTAAAACCTTGTTAGGCACTTGTCAAAGGTGATTTAAAAGCTTTCACAAAGTTTAAGGAGTCGCCGGAGTTATCGCCGGAGTTCGTCAAAGTTCACCGGAGTTTGGCCGGAGTTCAACCGAGAAGGGTAGAACTTCATCACGCTCATTTGAGGTGAGTGGACGGCTTAATGTCTTATAACTCTTGGGTTAATTATGAGATTACCTAAGTAAATGTTATATGTGTTCATAATGATGTTTAAAAGATGCTTAAACATGTGATTATCCAAA
The DNA here is from genome assembly GCA_945859915.1 of Cuscuta epithymum. Taxonomy (NCBI): domain Eukaryota; kingdom Viridiplantae; phylum Streptophyta; class Magnoliopsida; order Solanales; family Convolvulaceae; genus Cuscuta; species Cuscuta epithymum. The sequence goes on along the minus strand of CAMAPF010000150.1, from coordinate 409,545 downwards.
GTGATTAGACTTATATGTATGACCCATTGATATCATAAATGAAGTATGATATGAAAATGTTTATAAAAACATATTTGATGTTTTAAGGGATGAAAGGGGCGTAAAATGCTTGGTTATAACTTAATACATGTTGGGATTAAGTTTGACGCAAATCGGGTTTGAAATGGCGAGTCAACGAAAATGTTGACTTGGTTGCCCAGGGGGTAACCGGCGCCGGTTATAGGCAAAACCGGCGCCGGTTATGGATCGGCATGGCCGGTTTTATTAACTTAATTAATAACCGGCGCCGGTTATGTCAAAACCGGCGCCGGTTTGGCACTGTTTTGCCTATATGTTGGTTTTTAATGCATGAATTGCATGGATGATTATGCTTAGGCCTTAAGACTTGGTTTAGTCTTGATTATTGATTATGATATAGACCTTATCTAGGGTGATATGTGGTAGATCATAAGTCGGGTGGAGTACCCAGGGATCGGGCGGTTATCCTCAAAACTCAGTTATAGGGTGGAGTACCCAGGGATCGGGCGGTTATCCTCAAAACTCAGTTATAGGGTGGAGTACCCAGGGATCGGGCGGTTATCCTCAAAACTCAGTTATAGGGTGGAGTACCCAGGGATCGGGCGGTTATCCTCAAAACTCGGTTATAGGGTGGAGTACCCAGGGATCGGGCGGTTATCCTCAAAACTCAGTTATAGGGTGGAGTACCCAGGGATCGGGCGGTTATCCTCAAAACTCGGTTATAGGGTGGAGTACCCAAGGATCGGGCGTGTATCCTCAAAACTCGGTTATATAGGGTGGAGTACCCAAGGATCGGGCGTGTATCCTCAAAACTCATAGATTTATTATTTTGTAATTTAGGACCGGGCGGTGTCCTCATGTTAAGATGATCTGAACCAGGAGGAGTTCTATACACTCATAGGTATATGGGTGGGTTAGGGTTTAAGCCAAGGTTACCGGCTATATTATTTCCCAAATAAACAATGACCTACGGGTCGGGTATTTCCAAGTGTATATATAATGATATATATTTCATAACTTGGGGGAAGGAACTATATGTATATGTATCACCCTATGTTTGGGTCTTATAGTTGAAACATTAGTTATTCTACATTTAGCCTGCTACTCGCTCGGTACTTGTACTGACCCCTTCGGGGGGCCCCACCATTTCAGGTTGAAGCTCAAGCTTGCTATTCTCACCTTGCTCGGTGAAGTGATCTAAAGGGAGACGTGGTTCGTGCTTCCTTTACTGTTTTAAACTATAAACTATGCTCATGGATATTTTGTAATAAGTACATTTGTTTTGGGCCTGCGAGCCCACGTTTTGGCCATATGTGGCCCATGGTTGAACATTGAATATTTCCGCGATTCGTTCAATCCAAATATGTGATGTTGTTATGTATGTTTACTTACTGAGTATGGTATGAACAACGTTCATGGACGCCTTGTATGATTAAGTCACGTTGACTTGCGAGTGACGTCATTTAGTCATACGGCGGTTGTACACGCGCTCGGATGCGGTCTGGGGCGTGACAATTAAGTGGTATCAGAGCCATCTCAGTTCCTAAACTATGTAGTCAACCTCTCACAAGAGATTTTACAAAAGAGTTCCACCGAAAACCATGAGCATTGTATTTTGACGTTTATAGAACTATTGTTACCTAAGTTGCAAGGTCTCTAATTGTTAAGACGGTACCCTTAACAATTGGTACGGCGGTGATTTGGGCCAATATGCGTCTATAACGTTTTCCGTCAATTGACATCGATAGGAGTCTAACGACTCATCCAACTTTCTTTCAGAAATGGAGGATGAACACATGACAACAAGAAATGACCCTAGAAGACAAGTGTCGGTAGCTTCCTTTGGAGCTAGCCGGGCTATGTCGCGAGCGCTTAGGGGGAGGGAAAGAGGTCTTGGGGGCCGTGAGGGTTGCCCGGACGGAATAGTGATTGATGGTCACGTGAACGTGGTGGGTAGTACGAACGCTGGGAGGAATAATGAAACTCATATCCAAGAATTGGGACGTGAGCAGGCCCCATGCGATGGGGGAGACTATTACTTCAATGACGTGAGGAATGACTTCCGTTTTGACCAAACGGTGGAGGTTCAAGAGCGGTACAAAAAGGGGTGGCGGAGAAAAGAACGTAGGCGTCAGGCTGGATATGATCGAGCTACCTACCAATATAATATGACCGTCAACCAAGTCCATTCTTGGAGGAGTAACCAAGGAGAAGAAGGTTCTTTTAAGGCACTGGCATTACCGGTGAAAAAGAAAAAGAAGTCAAAGTGGAATACGTCATGGCTTTACTCTTCAAGACAACCTAAGTGTCCAGATTACTCTAAGAGACATTTGAGAAAGTGCAACGAACCCTCGACGTGTTTCAAATGCGGGAGCACGGGTCACATGAAGCCAAGTTGCCCGTGGAGGGGTAAAGGAAGGGCATCGGGAGCCGGGAAAGGGGTCGTCGTGGAAAGAAGTTGTGCGGAGGCGATAACGGGTAGCGTTACGTCCGCTAACCAAGGCAAGGCCCAAACAGGGGTTTATGCGATGACCGAGGCCGATGCTCGGGCTAACCCCGACTCCATTGCAGGTAATCCCTTGTAATGTTTGATAAATTACATATTGTTTAGTGTTAGAAACGATAGCGGGCTTGTACGGACTTGCCGGGGTCGATACCGACAGGTTTTTAGCAAAAAGTTGTAGGAATAAAGCTGCCCAGGGGTAAACCGGCGCCGGTCAGGGCTTAAACCGGCGCCGGTTCTATCTAAAAACTTATTATTTGGGGCTGCCGTAAGTAAACCGGCGCCGGTTTTGCCCATAACCGGCGCCGGTCCAGTTTCGGATAGGCTAAAGCAATTAAACACGTAATTTCCGGGGAAGGGCCGAAGGAAAACCGGCGCCGGTTTTGCCCATAACCGGCGCCGGTCTAGGGGAAAATGAGCTGGGACAAATCACCGTGCTCGTAACCAGGGCCGGTTTTAAAGAAAAAATATTTTTTCGAGGTTGCCGAAAGTAAACCGGCGCCGGTTTTGGTCATAACCGGCGCCGGTCCGATTCATTTTGTGCATGGTCGGCCATCCCAGGGTAAAAACCGGCGCCGGTCTGGCCTAAAACCGGCGCCGGTCCAGTACATTTTCGGCTAGAAAATGTCCGTTTAGCCCATTTTCGATTCGGTACTTCGAATAGTGTGTCTTACATCATCTATAAATGTAGGAACACTATTGATCAATGGAAGAAATGCAAGAATTCTCATTGATACCGGGGCTCAACGTTCATTTGTGAGTGAAGCGTTCGCCGAAGGTCTTGACGTGCCATTGACGCCAATGACGCAAACCTTGTTAGTCTCCACACCATTGGGAGACGACGTGGAGAGGAACCATTACTATCCATCGTGTGGGGTAGAAGTGACGGGTCAACCTTTGACTTGTGACTTCGTACCTCTAAGTATGATGGAGTTCGATGCTATCCTAGGAATGGATTGGCTTGAAAAGCACCATGCTCGAGTTGATTGCTACACCAAAGTGTTGGAACTCGAGGATGATAAGGGGAACACCTTACGTTTCGAGGGAGATCGGGGAGGATCTCATGGTTGTATCATATCCGTGATGAGAGCACGGAAGATGATGAGAAAAGGATGCCACGCATACCTTGCTTACGTAGTAGATGAGACAAGGAAAGAGATAGACATCAACGATGTACGTGTCGTGTGCAAGTATCCGGACGTCTTTCCCAAAGACGTACCGGGACTTCCACCCGACCGGGAGATTGAGTTCGTAATTGAAGTTGAACCGGGAACCAAACCCATTTCGATACCTCCTTATCGAATGGCACCGACGGAACTTCAAGAGTTAAAGGTCCAACTGCAAGAACTTTTGGACAACGGATTCATTAGGCCCAGTCACTCACCGTGGGGAGCACCCGTACTCTTCGTGAAGAAGAAAGATGGCACATTGAGAATGTGCATAGATTACCGACAGTTGAACAAGGTCACGATCAAGAATAGGTATCCTTTACCGAGGATTGATGACTTGTTTGATCAACTTCGGGGGGCGATAGTGTTCTCGAAGATTGATTTGAGGTCGGGCTATCATCAGTTGAAGATCAAGGAGAGTGACATACCTAAGAGTGCATTCCGCACTAGATATGGTCACTATGAGTTTCTTGTGATGTCTTTCGGGTTAACCAACGCACCGACAGCATTCATGGACTTGATGAACCGAGTGTTTAGTGAATACTTGGATCAATTTGTGATAGTATTCATTGATGACATCTTGATATACTCCAAGAGCGAGGAGGAGCATGAACATCACCCGAGGCTTGTACTTGAACGACTTAGAGAAAAACAACTCTTTGCCAAGTTCTCCAAATGTGAATTTTGGCTCAAAGAGATTGGCTTTCTCGGGCATGTCATATCCGGTTCAGGCGTTACGGTGGACAACGCCAAGATAAGAGCCATCATCGACTCGGAGCGACCCAAAAATGTGAAAGAAATACGTAGTTTCCTTGGCCTAGCGGGATACTATCGTAAGTTCGTCGAGAAATTCTCCGTGTTGGCATCTCCATTGACGAAGCTCACAAAGAAGGGGGCCAAGTTCATATGGGATGACAAATGTGAGAAAGGGTTTCTTGAATTGAAGAAACGGCTTACCGAGGCACCAGTTCTTGCCCTACCCAAGCAGGGGATAGGGTACGATATCTATAGCGATGCTAGCATCCAAGGGCTAGGATGTGTGTTGATGCAAAACGGTAAGGTGATAGCCTACGCCTCTATGCAATTGAGGAAACACGAGGTGAATTACCCTACCCACGATCTGGAGTTGGGGGCGGTAGTGTTTGCACTGAAGATTTGGAGGCATTATCTCTACGGGGAGACATGCCACATTTATACTGATCATAAGAGTTTGAAGTATGTATTCGCTCAGAAAGAGTTGAATATGAGATAACGGAGATGGATGGAGTTGATCAAGGACTATGACTTGATCATTGACTATCATCCCGGAAAGGCCAACGTGGTGGCCGATGCGCTAAGCAGGAAGAGTACGTCGGGGACGTTACTCACATGTCTACGGGCATTGAGGGCGCGCGTGGAGGTATCCACATGCGGGGCCCTCATTGCTAGCTTTGAGGTTAGGCCCACATTACTGAGTGAGATCAGTAGATGTCAGGCCATTGACGAGGAATGTCAGAAGATCCGTGAACGGATCCTTGAAGGGCCCGTTGAGAACTTTCGGGTACGTGAGGATGGCCTTTTGATGTTTAAAGACCGTGTGTGCATACCAAAGAATGAGGAGCTCCAGAAGTCTATACTAGAGGAGGCTCATTCTTTGGCCTATGCCATGCATCCAGGGGGTACTAAGATGTACCGAGACTTGAAAGAGAGTTACTGGTGGTCAGGTATGAAGAGGGACATCGCAGAGTATGTGAGTCGATGCCTTACTTGCCAGCAGGTTAAGGCAGAACACCAACACCCGGCAGGGCTATTGCAGCCACTTACCATTCCAGAATGGAAGTGGGAACATGTGACTATGGATTTCGTGGTAGGGCTACCACAGACGGTAAACAACTATGATGCAGTTTGGGTAGTGGTTGATAGGCTCACCAAGAGCGCACATTTCTTGCCTATCAACATTACTTACCCTCTTGAAAGGTTAGCCAAGTTATATACGGAAGAAATTGTGAGATTGCATGGAGTCCCGATATCCATTGTCTCAGATAGGGACCCACGATTCACATCCAGATTTTGGCCAAAGTTTCAAGCATCCTTGGGTACTAAACTGAAGTTTAGTACAACTTTTCACCCACAGACGGATGGACAGTCCGAACGGGTGATACAGATTTTGGAGGACATGCTTAGAGCGTGTGCTTTGGAGTTCCAAGGAAGTTGGGACAAACATTTGGCTCTGGTAGAGTTTGCCTATAACAACAGTTATCAGGCGAGTATTGGCATGCCTCCATACGAGGCTTTATATGTGGAGGAAGTGCAGGACACCTTTGTGTTGGGATGAGGTTGGCGAGGCCAAACTCGAAGGGATAGAACTCGTTGAGATCACCAAGGCTAAGGTGAAGATCATTCGTGATAGACTCATGGCTGCCCAAGACCGGCAGAAGAGCTATGCAGACAAACGGCGGAGGCCGTTGGAGTTTGAGGTCGGGGATGAAGTCTTTCTAGGGATCTCTCCTTGGAAAGGCATCATCCGATTCATATCAAGGGGTAAGCTTAACCCCCGATACATTGGTCCGTTTGAAATCCTTGAGAGGGTTGGGGCCGTAGCGTATCGTCTCAAGTTGACCCCTGAACTTGAGAAGATTCATGATGTATTTCATGTATCGATGCTCAAGAAGTATGTGCGGGATCCATCACATATTCTTGAGAAACCACCGGTGGAGATCCGGGAGGACCTGCAATATGTTGTAGAACCAGTGAAGATAGTGGGCCAACAGGTGAAGAAACTTAGGAACAAGGAGATTCCTATGGAGAAGGTTCTGTGGAGGAGTGATCGAATAGAAGAAGAAACCTGGGAGACTGAGGTCTCAATGAGGGAGCAATACCCGTTTCTTTTCGAATAGACACGTTGATTTCGGGGACGAAATCCCAAATAAGGGGGGGTGAACTTGTAACACCGTCCCCAAGTATATTTACTTTTGTGTAAGTTATGTATTGAACCTTATGAAATGGTTAATGAATTTACGAGGTTGTAAATTTTTGTTAATTCTTTTGCGTGAATAGTAAATTGCACGTGGGGCCCACACGGGAGCGGGGACCACCCGATATTCCCGAGACCGCATATTTTATTCATCTTGGTATAGATAATAGTTATATGGTGGTGGACATTCACTTTGGGCCATAAGAAAGGCATTGGGTTGACCGATTGGTCAAACAAGGCCCAATTACCGGTTTTGGGTAATTTATCGGATAACAGTCCGAAATGAATTTCGGAGACTTCCAAATTAGAGTTGGGGAAAGTATACTCATTATAAAGGCCCGTAATGATCGAGAACATACTATATATTTCATTTGACCCAATAAAATAAAGTATAGTTAAAACTGTCCAAGAAATACAACTTTCGGGACAAATTGTACACTTCGGGACACATTGGGATGACCTCCCACATGAGTGGGGGCCATCCCACGTTTTTGAGAGCTTAAGTTGACTAAGAGGTCCTGCACAACATAATGATGTGGTGTGGAGTGCTTGAGGGTGATGGTTGGTGTGTTGATGACATGAGGTGGGCTCCCATCCCACACTCATTGGTCCATGGAAGACAAATTAGTCACTCCATCCCCTCCCCTCCATTATGCACGACCCAAGCACCAAGAAAGAAGGAGAAAGGCTCTGCAAACTCAGTCCTCCATAGCAAATCTCGAGCTCAAGCTCCAACAAGAAAAAGGGAGAAGTTTAGGAGAGGAAAAAGGGAAGAAAAAGTGTGGTGATTAAGGTAACGACTTCGTATTAGTTGTTCCTCTATCCTCTAACTATCATATGACTTACATAGCATGTAAGGAGCCTTTTTAGTAGCTCTACATATTTATAAATATAGAAATAAGGGTTGAGAGGTGGTTCTATGTCCAAGAACGGACTTAGGAGCCAAAACGACCGGTTAGCCGGAAAATAACCTTTTAAGGGTTATTTGTATTGATATGGGTTTTGTGATGGTAAAACCTTGTTAGGCACTTGTCAAAGGTGATTTAAAAGCTTTCACAAAGTTTAAGGAGTCGCCGGAGTTATCGCCGGAGTTCGTCAAAGTTCACCGGAGTTTGGCCGGAGTTCAACCGAGAAGGGTAGAACTTCATCACGCTCATTTGAGGTGAGTGGACGGCTTAATGTCTTATAACTCTTGGGTTAATTATGAGATTACCTAAGTAAATGTTATATGTGTTCATAATGATGTTTAAAAGATGCTTAAACATGTGATTATCCAAAGTGATTAGACTTATATGTATGACCCATTGATATCATAAATGAAGTATGATATGAAAATGTTTATAAAAACATATTTGATGTTTTAAGGGATGAAAGGGGCGTAAAATGCTTGGTTATAACTTAATACATGTTGGGATTAAGTTTGACGCAAATCGGGTTTGAAATGGCGAGTCAACGAAAATGTTGACTTGGTTGCCCAGGGGGTAACCGGCGCCGGTTATAGGCAAAACCGGCGCCGGTTATGGATCGGCATGGCCGGTTTTATTAACTTAATTAATAACCGGCGCCGGTTATGTCAAAACCGGCGCCGGTTTGGCACTGTTTTGCCTATATGTTGGTTTTTAATGCATGAATTGCATGGATGATTATGCTTAGGCCTTAAGACTTGGTTTAGTCTTGATTATTGATTATGATATAGACCTTATCTAGGGTGATATGTGGTAGATCATAAGTCGGGTGGAGTACCCAGGGATCGGGCGGTTATCCTCAAAACTCAGTTATAGGGTGGAGTACCCAGGGATCGGGCGGTTATCCTCAAAACTCAGTTATAGGGTGGAGTACCCAGGGATCGGGCGGTTATCCTCAAAACTCAGTTATAGGGTGGAGTACCCAGGGATCGGGCGGTTATCCTCAAAACTCGGTTATAGGGTGGAGTACCCAGGGATCGGGCGGTTATCCTCAAAACTCAGTTATAGGGTGGAGTACCCAGGGATCGGGCGGTTATCCTCAAAACTCGGTTATAGGGTGGAGTACCCAAGGATCGGGCGTGTATCCTCAAAACTCGGTTATATAGGGTGGAGTACCCAAGGATCGGGCGTGTATCCTCAAAACTCATAGATTTATTATTTTGTAATTTAGGACCGGGCGGTGTCCTCATGTTAAGATGATCTGAACCAGGAGGAGTTCTATACACTCATAGGTATATGGGTGGGTTAGGGTTTAAGCCAAGGTTACCGGCTATATTATTTCCCAAATAAACAATGACCTACGGGTCGGGTATTTCCAAGTGTATATATAATGATATATATTTCATAACTTGGGGGAAGGAACTATATGTATATGTATCACCCTATGTTTGGGTCTTATAGTTGAAACATTAGTTATTCTACATTTAGCCTGCTACTCGCTCGGTACTTGTACTGACCCCTTCGGGGGGCCCCACCATTTCAGGTTGAAGCTCAAGCTTGCTATTCTCACCTTGCTCGGTGAAGTGATCTAAAGGGAGACGTGGTTCGTGCTTCCTTTACTGTTTTAAACTATAAACTATGCTCATGGATATTTTGTAATAAGTACATTTGTTTTGGGCCTGCGAGCCCACGTTTTGGCCATATGTGGCCCATGGTTGAACATTGAATATTTCCGCGATTCGTTCAATCCAAATATGTGATGTTGTTATGTATGTTTACTTACTGAGTATGGTATGAACAACGTTCATGGACGCCTTGTATGATTAAGTCACGTTGACTTGCGAGTGACGTCATTTAGTCATACGGCGGTTGTACACGCGCTCGGATGCGGTCTGGGGCGTGACAAAAAAGGGTTCCTTCCCCTTTACTTACCTTGGAGCCAACATCTTTCAAGGTAGAACTAAAATCCGTCACTTTGAAAATATCATTTCTAAAATTGATCAACGGCTGGCTGGTTGGAAAAATAAGTTTTTAACCCCTGGGGGTCGTATTACCCTGATCAATACGGTTATTACGGCCCTCCCTCTTTATCACATGGCCAGTGCTATTATCCCGAAAACTATTTTGCAAAAAAATAGAGCAAAAATGTTCTAGGTTCCTCTGGTATAACTCGGATTTTGAGAAAAGGCAGATTTGGAGAAATTGGAAAAAAATGACTTATCCTATCAATGAAAACGGGTTGGGTTTTAGAGACCTTTTCACTATCCAAAGCTGCTTTTACCTCAAATGTTGGTGGAAAATTACCAATCAAATTGGTCTTTGGGGTTTATGGTTTTCTAAACTTAAAAACCCCTCCAGTTCCTACATTTGGAAAGGTTTGCAATTGGTTAAACATACCTTTGATAGTCTCACTACTTTAGTGGTTTGTAATGGTCATAGCTCCTTTTGGAATTCTAATTGGACTGAATTCGACAGGTTGGTGGATTATTTGAACACTGAGGAGGCCTTACATCCGCAAATGACCATAAGGGAAGCATTTTCTCATCCCACTTTCTTTCATGATATTAAGAATATCATTCCGGAATACATTGTCAACACGGTCTTGAGTACGGCTCACCATTTCTCTAGGCATTGTGATACTGTTGTTTGGATCCTGAATCCCGATGGCTCCTACTCTTTCAAGAGTGCCTATGAGGAAATCAGACCTAAAAGACCCACTGATATCCTCACCGGTAAAATCTGGAATAGGAATATCCCGACTAAAATCTCCTTTTTCATGTGGAAGGTTATAAATAAATTGCAACCGTTTCAGGAACAATTCTTACGTTTTGGTAAGCATGGCCCCTTTAAGAGCCCGTTTGGTAGCACCAAAATCGGCTGTTTTGGCTGATTCTGCTGAAATTTATGATATTCTGGCTGGAGTGGCTGTTTTGGCTGATTCTGCTGATTTAAGAAAAAAATATTTTAAAAATATATTTTATTAATAAATTAAAGAAAAAATTATATGTAAAAATAGCTAAAATGGTCCTCTACAGTAACTTCAGCCAATACAGCCAGAAAAGTAACTCCAACCTTACTTTTTCGGCTTATTACACAATTCAGCGCGCGAAAGTAAAAGTTACGTGTTTGGTGAAAAAGCTGGCTGATAAGCCTGATAAGCCGAAAACAAAGTTCTCCAAACGGGCTCTAAATGTCCTTTCTGTAACGATTTTGATACCCAAAATCATTGTTATATCTCTTGTGAGTTTAGCTCTAAACTATGGTCTCATTATGGAAACCTCCTGAAAGTCACATTCAATACTTCAGACTCAACTAATAATGTTTTAAATTGTTGGTTTTCTGCCCATGATGACTTTCAAAATCTTAAAACTCAGGTTGCAATTTATATATGCTGGACCATTTGGAAGCGGAGAAATTTTTATCTTTATGACGAGAAAGTTTTCCATATTTCTGAGGCTATTGAGTACATCAATAAGGAGCTTCGGGATGCTAGCGTGGCCTTCCCGATTATTACTACTACTAGCAGATACTCGCGCAAGGCGCGAGAGCTTGTGCCCAATTTAAACTAATGTTTTTCCTTATAAATAATTATTATATGTGAGATTGTTATGAGTTTTATTAAATAGTTTATGAAATATCTATCCTATTTGTTAATAAATTATAGGGTCAATGTTATTTCATGGGGCATTTTTTTAAATAGTTTATTTCATACTACTGTCTTATTTCATGTATATTTTGGCAATTTCTCTATTTCTTATTCACATCTTATTATCAATATCATTTCTCATTGAGAGGAATCTTTTTTTTTTGCTCCAGAGGGTCTAGGGGGGCCTGAAGCAATCAGGCTGAAACTTACTTCATTGAATTTCAAACCTTTTTGTGCTTAGCGGGTTTTGAACTTGAGACCTCCCACTAGGCACGGTAATCAACCTCACAACCAGCTGGGCTGGAATGCTTGGTGTGTGAGGAATTAATTTTTTTTGAAAGGAAATAACTCATATTAGAAATAAATGAGTCAAGATAACATTCATGTCCCAAGACCTAATTCTCCCTCACATCACGTCATGCTCAGACATAAACTCAATACAAATTTGGTTTATAACTCGTGGAAGGATCAGGGACGGAGCTAGGGGAGGGCCAACACTGGACCTGACCCAGCACAAATTTTAAAAATGTCTAAATTTTTAGTGTAAAAAAATCCGTGTAAATTTTTTTCCAAGAATATTTTTTGTATTGGTCCAGTCCGGCCCAGTGCCCTGACTCCGCCCCTAGGAATTTATTTCAATATTAGTACATCTTGTGCATAAATGCATAATTAGTACAATTGCTTGGCACAATGTTATTAGCACCTTGTTACTTGCACAAGGTTACTAAGTAATGCCATTATTACTTAGTAATAATGCTACCAGCCTGCCACAACTTCAAAGACGGAAAGAAAATGCAGTTGCCAAGTTTAAGAGCTTCTAGATATACTACTCGTATTTTTTTTTAAGATCAGATGTTTGTACAAATAAGAGGCTGTGACGATTGGAATTAATTTCAGCTAGTTGCGTGCTCTGAAGAAAGGGAGACGACACAGCAAGGGAGGGAGAAGGTTTGAAGAAATTGAATTTAATTGACTGCGGTGGGATTAATTTGCCCAGGATATAGCGAAAGAAAAAACTTTGACGCCGTAAGGGTGGACATAAATCAAGGGTATTAACCATGATTGGAGATTATAATGTTGTTAGATTTCTAGCCCTCCTCTAAATGACATTAAGCTGGTCAACCCAAAGGTGAAAGCTAAAAAGGTCAAAACCCAGAATGCCAGTTGGGTCAAACCCCCAGCTGATTTTATTAAAATTAACATTGCTTCAACCAATTTGAGGGATGGTGGGACCGCCATGGGTCTTATCATGCATTCGTGATGACCATGGTCACCCTTTACATTACCTCTCGAACATCTATTATCATGATAATATTACTGCCAATACTTGTGATAGTCTGATCAATCTTAGAAAGTATCTCAACGAAAGAAATCACACTAATATTATAATTGAATGTGATAACTTGCAGGTTTTTCGGACTCTTAAAGGAATGGCTAGACCGAGATGGAAAGAGATAACCAACTTGGAAGCTTTTAAGGAAGAGTTTCACAATACCAATCTTAGCTTTACTCGCGTTAAAAAACCATGTAATCGAGCGGCTAGTTTCATTGCTAAATATCTTGGCACATTTCAAAACAGCCCGAACAATCATAATAAGTTTGTAGGCATTGTCAAGTTTGATGCAATTAGTTATCCGTATGTTGTTAATTCGGGTAGGTATTGGCTATAGTCCCCCTACCTTGTAATCCTTTATTTCAATATGAAATATAAAATAATTCCTGAAAAAAAAAAAGTTACATTTTTCATTATACTAGTTAATTAGTTAATTAGTATTCTTGTTACATTTTTCATTATACTAGTTAATTAGTTAATTAGTATTTTTGTTATATTTTTCATTATACTAGTTAATTAGTTCATTAGCATTCTTGTTACATTTTTCATTATAGTAGTTAATTAGTTAATTAGTATTCTTGAATTGTTACATTTTTCATTATACTAGTTAATTAGTTCATTAGTATTCTTTTTACATTTTTCATTAAACTAGTTAATTAGTTCATTAGCATTCTTGTTACATTTTTCATTATACTAGTTAATTAGTTCATTAGTATTCCCATTAATTGCTAAAACAACTCTACTTCAAAAAAATAGTTAATTGTCATTATAGTTAAAGTCACATTATAATATTTTCAATTTATATTTTAACGAAAAAATAGTAGTTCAATCATTTAATTAAAGTACTTAACATTTTATTTAAGTAGTTTTTACTAAATTAAAGTACTTGAAAAGTTGCTATAATTTTAATTTTAGAGTCACACATTAATTCTACTTTGCATTAAATTAGTTTGAAGTATTAATTAAAATAGTTTTAATTAGTTGCATTAGTTTTGTATTCATTATTATATTTGTTGCGAATTAATATTTGTTACATTTTTAAGATGGAAGGTGGTAGATATTCGGTTGATTTGGGTAATAACCTCCAACGCAATCGAAGGAACGAGATTGGGAGGAAGAAATCCCGCAAAGGTAAAGAACTTGCCGGCTCTTCATCTCAAAGCCGAGATGATTTTGAAACGGGTTACCAAAGGCGAGATGGAGATGCGATGTCCGAAGAACAAGTAGAACAAGAATTGACCCGACATAATAACCGCTTTCTACAACAACAACAAATCCCGACGACCATTGACGAAGAGGAGCTTGAGGATGAAGATGCGGAGGAAATGGAACCGGAGACAGCCGAGGAGGAGGGTGCCGGCAGCCACGACGCCAACGAGCCTGCCTCATCCCAAACCGCCACCGGTAATAAAAAAAGTAAATCTGAACTAATGCAAAATAATTTTGATAAGTGGAAGGACCCACAAACCGGCTATTGGCACGCAACTTGCAAGTGGTGCAACAACAATTATAGTTTGGGGACCTCCGGCGCATACGGATCCGCCGCAAGGCATCTTAAGACAATGCACCCCGTGGAGTATGCAAAATTAGGCGGCGGAACGGGGAAGCAAACTCAAATATCGAGATTTGCGAATTCTCAACCTTTTGGTAATTTCTCCTACAATGATGCACAAAATTTGACTGGTATGACTAACTTAATTTGTGAAGAAAATTTGCCTTATATGTTTTCTGAAAGTCTTGCTTTAAGAGATTATGCACAAGGTAGTTTAAATCCTCAATTTAGAAATTATAGTCGCAAAACTGTTAAGAAAGAAATTATAAGGCTTTATAATGCGGAAAAGGCAAGGTTACAAAATTTTTTTGCAAACTTTGATGGGCGTGTTACTATTTGTTCTGACATATGGGAGGATGATTTTCATCATTTATATTATTTGGATCTGACTGCACATTATATTGATGAGGATTGGAATATGCATAAACGTGTTCTTGCTTTTCGTGAATTTAATGATCGTCACACCGCTGAACATATTTATATTTTGATTGAGCGTATTTTAATTGAGTATAATTTGATTGATAAGGTGTTTGCTATTGGTTTCGATAATGCTACTAGTAATACTGCTGCTATACCTAGATTGCGTGAATTGTGTGGTGCCAATACTTTGATGGATAGATTTTTTTATCAACGCTGTGCATGCCATGTTATAAATTTATGTGTGCAAGACAGTCTAAAAGCGTTAGGAGATGCTATGGAGGTAGTGAAGGGGGGATTAGATGTATTTGGGGTAATGGTCAACTTAGATTAAAATGACAAACTTATTTGACTGAAAGAGGTGTGAAATATGTTGCTTTTCCTAAAGATTTGAGTATTCGTTGGAATAGTACTTATAAATTACTTAAAGTTGTTCTTAGATATAAAGAACATTTTCCTGCTTTTTTAAAACAACATGATAACTATATTATAAACTCGGCTGAGATCGACACTTGCGAAAAAATTTGTAATGTTTTGATATTTTTGTTAATGCAACTGAAACTTTTAGTCATGTTTATAAACCTACCGCAAACCAATTTATTCGTGAAGCTGTTAATCTCGCCGGTGCTTTCAAAGAATTTGAGAATGCCGTTTTCGTGAGTTATTTTTGTGATTATATGAAGGAAAAGTTTTTAAAATATTATGCGCATATTCCCCATATTTATGGTATTGCATTTGTTCTCGATCCTCGTTTTAGACTTGCTAATTTGGAAGATTGTTTCAACTTCTATTATCTTGCGTTTTTTGGTGAATTTTCCAATGTGTGATGATAACCCCATAGATCCGAAAACCGAATACAACGAGGTTAGTGCTTTATTTTATGTCTTATTTAATGAGTTTTGTGCACAATATAGCAACGCTCCCCCTCCCCCGTCACGAACATCTTCATCTAAAGGAAAATCGATTTTTAAATCTGCATTTGGCAATCTTATGAAAAAAACTAAAACAACTCACGTCACTGAACAAAGCGCATTGAATGAGATTACTTTGTATTTAACATATGAAGTTGATTTTGAAGAAAATGATGACTTTGATGTTCTAAACTGGTTGAAGTCAAAAGAAAGAACGTTCCCGATTTTAGCACGGATGGCTAAGCAAGTACTATCAATGCCAGTTTCAACAGTTGTTGTGGAACAAGAATTTTGTTCGGCCGGCAACGTCCTAACGGCATTGATAGAGTATATAGACTCGGACCCCCGGGTATCACGATTATTGGGCCCAGACAGCGGCCCGGACAGCGGCCCACATATGCTCAGTAGATAGCATTTATTTCCTTGTACACTATATTTATTCATATGTACTCATTAGAATAGATTAGATACCATTTATTAGCCATTTATTGGACTTTTATTGTAACTGGGCCAGCCAGGCCCAAGCCTAGAAGCCCAGCCCTCTTTTCTCCTATAAATACTCCCTATGGGAGCCATGTAAAAGATTGGATGGTTGATTGGAATTCATTATACATATCACTTTATCTCTCTAACTCTCACTTCTCTCTAGAATTAATACAATCAGGCATCTAGATCGAGATTGAGCGCGGAGTCTCTTGAGACGCTAATATGCTACCACGATTGGTTGAAGGCCGCACGCAGAACTCAAGAAATGAGCATCACCCCCTCCCAAGATTTTATGGATGACTCAACAACCGATAGTGGCTCTACCTATGCCGGAGATTCCGATTGATTAGTATTTTAGAATTTATTATAAAATGTATTTTTTAGCACTTGTAAAATTAATTTATACTTGTACTTCATATTTCGAAATTGTAAACTTGTACTTCATATTTCAAATAAATATGCGTTCATTTTTTCATATGTAGCACTTCTCAAATTAATTAATTGGTTACAAACTTACGACTAAAAATTATTTTTCTAAGATCTAAAGCCGGTTTTTAAATTAAAAATACATTTAGAATATGTAATTTGTTTAAATACTTATACACCTATTTTGTAACATTTGCAAATTATAAATCAAACCACTTTTCCAAGTACAAATAGCTTTACTTAATTCATTAAATTAATTAACTTATTTTACAATATGTATAACTTTAAAAAAAATGATTTTTTTTGCAAACAAAACCTCCCAAACGGCTATATAGCCGTTGGGGCTTTGGGTGGGGGGCAGGGGGGTCCCGGGGGTGGTGGTGTGGGGAGTGGGGTTCAAAAACATCTATAAATACATCTATTTTCTAACATTTTTCTACACCTCTTCTCCAACTCTTCTCCATCTTCATCTTCTCTTATTATCCTACATTCCTACTTATACATATACCATTTTAAAGATGGAAAGTACATCTCCCCTTATGCAAAACAATTTTGATAAGTGGAAGGACCCGAAGACCGGACTGTGGTGGGCAACTTGCAAGTGGTGCAAGAAAGAGTGTTGTTTGGGGCGTTCACACGGATACGGGATGCCAATAAAACATATGAAGTCCTGTGACAAAGGGAAAACAACAACCAAAGGTGGCGGAAATCCCAATTGATATTTATAAGAAAATGTATTTCGTATTGTTATTTTTTTCTCAATTCTCAAATGTAGTTCCTATTTCAAATAAATGCACTTTGAACTTTGTTTTTAATAGGAATTTGTATAATATATAATTATTTAAAAAAAAATATAATGAACCGGCCCGGCCCGGCGGGTGGCCCGACCCGTGACCCGGCCGGGTGGCCCGCCTGAACCGGAACCGGCCATAGCCCGGGCCGGTCCCGGGCAAACCTATACTAGACCCGAGGCCCGACCAGGCCTTGGCCCGGCCCGGCCCCGGCCCGAGTCCACCACTATATATGATACGTAGATGTGCCATTTACATCATTAAAAAGGTTTTTTTTTATCATCAAAACATGCTTCTATTCATATCAAAAGATTCATCAGGATCATTACATCAAGCAAAGGGAAAATAAAACAGACACCAACTGAAACTCCAACAACTACGACTGTAACCCTATGGTGAGACTTTGAGACGGTCACCCCTGGGAGAGCAACACGAATCGCTAACCATGTAGTGGGCTTGACACAGCCAAAACTATTCCCATAGATCCAACCATACCCAATGACATAAAGAGAGGCAAAAAACTCAAACAAACTGTCAAACCCAACAACAAGAATGGACGCAAGAAAACAAATAACAAAAAGATAAAAGGTTATAAATCAATTTTTATACTTATTATTTTATTTCGAAGCGTGATGCACTTTGTGTTAGTTAGATGCACTTTTGTTAGAGATATTTTTAGTGTTGTGATCAATGTATTTTATCTAGCCTCTTGGTAGTATTTATTGTGTATTTAATAGGCCTTAAATGGAAAAGGCTACTAAGCTAAATTAGGAATGGGCCTCCTAAAAAGGAGAGCCCATATCATTGTAAAACCTACCATTCTAAGGAGGCTATAAATAGACCCCTTAGGAATGGCTAGGTTAAGCTTTCCTCACTCAGAAATATTCCCTGCGCATAGAATAGAGCCTACAGAAGTTTTACGCTACATATTCTTCATCTTTATGTAAACTTTCTGGCTATCAATGGAAAGCTTCTTCTACTCCTATTAATCAGATCTTATACATTATAGAGTAGAAATAGGGACCAACAATTGGTATCAGAGCATGAAAATAAATTATCAGCGCAGTTGGGCTAGATGCTGCGTCTTCTACTCGGAGACTGAAAATATCAGCCTCTGCACCTATGGGGTTAGCCCGGTTTATTGTGTCAAGGTCAGAGCAGCTGTCATATAAAGCTAACTCTTCTGCCAGGTTGCTCACGGTTTGCACTCTTTGCACAGGAGTAGATGATGAGGCATTGTCATGACGCACCTTGGAGCGAGTCTCACTGATGATATTTCCTTGAGTGTCCTTGATTTGGTGAGACTGCTCTTGTGTTGTAGCCCGAGAAAGCCTGATAACGAGTCGTCCTTTCTTAGCGCGGGCTTTCTCGACTTTCTTGCCCTTTGCATTGGCATTGTCGTCGTCCTCATCATCATCATCGTCGTCGTTCCTAGCCTTGCTCCCAGAGCCCTCATCGTCAGCGTCTTGTGTTGTGGCTACGCTTGGCGAATCACGGGTAAACTCCTCAGCACGGGTGTGGCCCTCAGCAGACATAGTCTGATCATCATGGGGCCGGCTTGCCACTGGTTTCTGTGGCCGGGTTGAACTCTCAGGACCCTCACTCACTCTCGGCTGACTCCCCGGGGTAGGCTCAGGGGGGTTTATCTGAGCCATAGGGAGTATGACACCATTCTCCTCGCTGTAGCGTATAACGTATGGATCATTTCGACCGGCTAACAGGAGGAGAGGGACAGGAATAGGTAATGGTACCAATGTGCGTACCTCTGGCATCCTCTTCAGATATTGTAGGGCTGGAGTGCTGACATTCTCAGATGATTTGCGCCGTTGAATCGTTGGAATTGTTCTGCAGAAGTGTCGCACCAGCAGTGAGAACCATCTCATATATGGTAGATGCTTGATCAGATCAGTTTCAAATTTTCTTCTTCGCATTTCCAGAATGTCACCCCAGATTAGTGAGGTGAAGTCGTAGTTCTTCATGAAAGCAATGCCGTGAAAGATGTAGACGAGGTAGCCACTGCACTTGTCGAAGCCGCTGTGCTTAGATGTGCAGCACTTGTTCAGCGTGGCCATAAGAGTCCTCCATGGTCGTGGAAATCGTGCTGTCTTAATTGCGGACATCAGTCGGAGAGGTTCAGCGTGGCCTAGTGTGATCATGTCCTCAAAGATTTGCGCTTCTGAGGCCAACGCATCATAATGTTCCTCCTCCGGGATCTGTAGCACTTGTTGAATCAGCTCCTTTGTGATTGTGACTCTGGTGTTGCAGATTGTGGCAGCTAGTACATCATCGAGTTGCCTGCCATTCTCATCTACGTCCTTGTCAAGTGTTCCCCAGAATTGTTGGAGATACACCTGAGGGACTTCGGCGTTTTCGCTCAGTGCCTTCCACAGCTTGTGGCCTTTCAAAATGGAGACGACCACGTCATCTTGACAGGAGAAAACTTCTGGGTCCAGTTGTGAGTTGTTCTCCTTGATCGGGATCCAGTGTTCCCTAGCATAGATCATGTTGATTGGAGTGTTGGCAGCCATTTCAATCTGAAAATGATAAGGAGATTAGAGCATTTGATTGAAAATGGCTAAGTCCACAACTTCTTGTCACTTGGGCCCTTTATTGTTTGTTTGTTTGTTTTTTTTTTTTTTGAAAAGTGGGGCCCAATTGAAAATGTTATTGGTCTTGGTTTGAACTTGGTTGTTTTTGGCCCAAATTAATAGTTTCCACTTCGGATTTGGAACTGGGCTGGGCTTGGTTATATTCACGCTCCCCAGAAGAAATTTGGCTAAGGGTGGATTGCGCAAGAACAATAGCGCACGGTCTAATCGCGCAACCTATCTGTTCGCGCAACCCATGGCAGATCGCGCAAGGCTTAGTCAATATCGCAGCCCCAGTTCGCGCATCCCCTAGATCGCGCAGCAGGGGAGATCGCGCAAGAGTAGGATCGCGCACCCCTTAGATCGCGCAAGTGCCTGTGGATCGCGCAATGGTTGTAAATCGCGCAAGAGGGGTAAGGATCGCTCAAATCAGATCGCGCAGAGCTCACAATCGCACGGAGGGGGTTAATCGCGCAGCTCTTGTGTTCGCGCTAGAGGCCAAATCGCTCAACATCTCAGATTTCGCAAGGTAGTAATCGTCCAAACCAAAACGCTCAACCCTTGGTTTTGCACAAGTCCGAATCGCGCAATGGGGGTTCGCGCAGTGGAATCGGTTCGTCGTCTTCATCAGCGGAATACCTGTGAAATAGTAGACATCTAAAACAGAAGAGGGGTATACCTTGGCGGAGGTGAAACCGAGAGGAAGGAGCAAGGTTTTGAGCTTTGGGGAGTTGTAGTGTTCGCGCAAGAGATGAATGGGGAGGAGGGTTGCGTGATTTTTGAGATTAAATAGGCCCGGGAGGATTTTCAAAATTTTAACGGGCCTAAATCAGTTAGATTTCAAATTAAAAATTGCTCCCTCTCAACACTTGCTTTTCTTTAAGAATGAAAATTTTAGCAAACTCCCCCTCAAATTTTATACAATTTAGAAATGCTCCCCCTCAATTTATGAACAGTTTGGAAAGCTCCCCCTCAACTTATGCAATGAAAAAAAATTGATGCATGAAAAATAAAAGGAAAACATTCGATGAAAAGAAAAGAAAAAAAATGATGCATGAGAGAGAGAAAAGAAAATGTGATGCAAAGAAAAACTAAAATGCAAAACATGAGAGCACACGCACACACACAGTTCAGATGTTACTCAGTCGTTTAGGTTCAGCATCCCCAACTTAGAGATCAGAAAGTTGAATCTCTTTTCATCCAGGGCCTTGGTGAATATATCAGCTAGTTGCAATTCCGTAGACACAAAGTACATGTCCACGGTGCCTTTCTCAACGTGATCCTTTATGAAATGATATCTGAGGTCAATATGCTTCGTCCTTGAATGATGGACCGGATTGCACGTGATGGCTATTGCACTTTGAGAGTCGCTGTAGATCGGGATGTGTGAGAATGTGAACCCGTAGTCTTTCAGCTGGGTTCTCATCCATAATATTTGTGAGCAACAGCTAGCAGCCGCGACATATTCTGCCTCAGCTGTAGAAGTAGACACACAATTCTGCTTTTTGGAGGACCAGCACACCAACTTATCACCAAGAAATTGAGCACCGCCAGATGTACTCTTTCTGTCCAGTTTGCAACCCGCGAAATCAGCATCTGAGTATCCAACAAGGTCAAAGCCTGATTCCTTAGGATACCAAAGGCCCAGATTGACTGTTCCTTTGAGATATCTCAGTATTCTTCTAACAGCATTCAGATGTGATTCCTTCGGATTTGCTTGAAAGCGGGCGCATAGGCAGGTTGCAAAGACAATGTCTGGTCTGCTAGATGTAAGGTACAGCAAGGAACCGATGATAGCCCGATAATTGGTAGCATCGACTGGTTTCCCGGAAGGGTCAGAGTCGAGCTTCTGTGAGGGAGACATGGGGGTTTTCATCGTCGACTTGCTGTCCATTTTGAAGCGTTTGAGCATATCGTGAATGTACTTGGACTGATTTATGAAGATTCCGTCTGGCATTTGCTTGATCTGAAGCCCTAGAAAGAAGTTCAACTCTCCCATCATACTCATTTCGAACTTGGTGCGCATCAGGTTGCTGAACTTTTTGCAGAAATTTGGATTCGACGAGGCAAAGATAATGTCGTCAACATAAATTTGTATCAGCATGATGTCACCCTTGTGTCTTTTGATGAAGAGAGTTGGATCTATCTTTCCCTTCGAGAAGCCTGATTCCACAAGAAAATCTGACAGTGCTTCGTACCAGGCTCTCGGTGCCTGTTTCAAACCATACAGGGCTTTCCTCAGCTTATATACATGATTGGGGCGTTCAGGATCAACAAAGCCGTCAGGTTGTGCAACGTAGACTTCTTCTTTCAAATCTCCATTCAGAAATGCCGTCTTTACATCCATCATCAGGTATGGGCCTCCTAGGAAAAGGAGCCCAAATGATTGTAAAACCTACCTTTCCCGTCAGGCTATAAATATGCCTTAAGGGAAAGGCTAGGTTAAGCTTTTCAACATTCTAGTGCCGCAGAGCCTATTTCTGTGTAAGGTTTTTACGCTAAAAACTCTCATATCATTCTGTAAAACCTTCACATCAATGGAAAGCTTCATTCCCAGATCTATCTTCCATACATACATTTTATAGACTAGAAAACAGGGACCTAACAACTTTTTCTCCATAGTCACACACATTTATCGCTTTATATTTCAAAAAAGTTCCTAATATTCACACTTTTGCCACCGAGTTTCATTTTAAAATTGATCTCTTCCACTTATTTTTTCATTTTAATGGCTAATATTACTTCACATTTTTTATAAAATGACTAATTTGTATTTGCTCCTCCTACATATAAAGCATATGCTTATTACTTATAGAGTAATAGGACTACTATGAAATTTAACCAAGACTAATGCCCACTCTCATATGGTAACTACAAATATTTTTACATGTATTTCATATATATGGGGTGTTTGGAACTGATTCTGTTTCTGCTTGTTTTTTAAAGCAGAAGCAGAATCAGAATCAGTTTGAGAAGCTGGTACCCCCAGCTTCTAAAAAAACTTATTCTGAGAGTAAATCAGAGCACCAGAAGTGCTTCTGAAATTTCACCCAAACACTCTAGCTTCTGCTTCTACTCCCTGAAGGAGGAGAATCAGTTTTGAGAATCAGATTCAAACACCCCCATAGTTCAACTTTTATCACCCCCTAAGGCACCTAGCACACACAAGCGCACACATACATTCAAAATACCCATACACAAAATTTTAATATTTTAAAAATCAGTTTTTTAGTGGGGTAATAATTTGAGAAAATACCAATTCAATGGTTAAAACACTCATAGATATATGGAATGTTGGTTCAATTCATATGGAGCAAGAAGAAACTATCAAGCGAAATGAAGTTAACAATACCTCAATTCACAAAAATAAGCACGCAGACTATAGGGCAAAATTCTTTTCATCACCACTCACCAGTAATGATACTTTAATATCTTCTTTACATCAAGAAATAAAATGTGGCTACATTGAATCGCGTTAATCACATGTCATCCAAATCATAATAAAATTAACAGAATTTCTAATTGGTTATAAGGAAAAAAAAATGAAGCAACTTGTGACCAAATCCTAAATCATCTTATGCAAATGATGAAGCATAAGAGATGGATGCATTTTGCAGTATTTTCAATTTCATCAGGAGTTCCAATAATGTTTAAGTCATCAACATGTACTGCAAGTCTGCAATTATGGCGAATCCAGAATTTGATCGTCAAATGAAAACACATGGACTAATCAGATCATTCTTATATATTTCTTTGAGAAGCTAGATATTCACTTAGACAATTATACCACATTCTTCCAGATTGTTTTAGTCCATACAATGACTTTTTTAATTTAATGGAAAACATGTCTCGAGGTTTCGAGTTGTAAGCTTCAGGCATTTTAAATCCTCCGGGAACTTTCATATAAATGTCTGTATTGAGTGAACCGTATAGATATGCAGTCACTACATCCATTAGGCGCATTTGCATCCTATCAAAAACAGAAATGCCAATGAGAAATCTTAACGTAGTTGCATCAACTACTAGAGAATAGGTTTGTTCATAATCAATTCCTGGCAATTAAGAAAAAACCTTGGGCAACAAATCGGGTTTTATATCTTACGATTTCATTCTTCTCATTGCATTTACGCACAAATTCCCTGATGGTCCCGGATAGGGTAAAAGTCTAGAGGGGGGGGTGAATAGACTTTTAAATCTTTTTCAATCCTACCAAGTTTTCCCTCTAGAGGAGTTGATCTATAATCTTTTGAGAGATAAACAGATGCACAGCGGAAGTCTTTACCCTTTATGTAATGAGTGTTTGACCGCTTTCTAATTCTGGGAAGATTGGACTTAGATAGCTAGCAGTTGGCTTGGCAGTTAGCTTAGCAGTTGACTAGGTAGCAGGAACCTGCTGAGGTAACTGCTAAAGAAATATTGACTTTATGATGATAGTGATGATGAAACGTTGTTTAGAACGCAAGAAAGATGTCTGAAAAGGTACTTAAGTAAGGTTAAGATGAAGGTTAATTGGAGCAGTGGTCTTGGCGGTTGGGTGGTACAAAGGGAACTGCTGGGTCACCTGCTTAGGTTATGAGCAGATTTTCAGAGCAAAACTTCGTGTGATGATGTTATGAGGATCTGGTGATGTTGAGTTGTTTAAAGGAAATATATGTATATGAGCAGGGGGCTCAGCAGTTGGGTGGTACTGAGGAGACTGCTGAGGCACCTGCTATACTTTGAAAGTGAATTTCCGAGAATTGATAGAACAACCTTTTTGGTAATGCTTTAGCAAGTGAACTGTGTGGAGATAGCCTCAAAGAGAGTGAGTAATTAAGCAGAAGGATAAGCAGTTGGGTCAATTAAGACAACTGCTTAAGATGCTGCTGGCAAACTACAATCTTTATACGAGAAGTGCTGGGTGTGTGTTTTGTTGAATGAAGTGAAATCAACACACGATGTATCCTGGTTCAGAGGTGGTGTAATCCTCCTACATCCAGTCCCACCCTATTTCAGATGGATTTCCACTAAAGTATTAAGCCCAATACACTTAGTGCCAATCTAGCCTTTACAACACTTAGGCCTAGATTGAAGGTTTTTCACAATGAGTATAACACCACTCAAAGTTACTCAGTCCTTAGACTTTTCTCAATTGATCCAGTGGAGATCAAAAGGTACTCTATCTATCTAATTACACTTTAGGATCTGAACAACTGTTCTCCTAAGTGTTTACAACCACTTGTGAAATGTTACAAGAAAGTTCTAACCTCCAACTATGAACTAAGCTCTAAAAATGTAAAAGTATTGATCTAATCTAAGAGCTTAGTGAAGCATGAGGCTAAGCAGAGAGTAAAGTTGAGTTTGCACTTTCTCTTTTGCTAGATATCTCGTATATGCTTTGATGAAAGTTTTTCTCTACTTAGGATGCTCAAGCTTGTCTTCGAACTCATGCTTCTACCTATATTTATAGGCCTTCATGGTTGATTAATCTCATCCGTTGGTTGAGATGAATTAATCTTTGACGTTGAAATTCTGATTAGTACGAGTAGTACTCTTGTCCTGTTGTGCTGGAGCATTAATTTGTAGCTGATCATTTTGTCTTGCATTATGTGTGCGTCCCATGCTGCTGCTGCTTCACTCCAAAAGGACGTCCCATGTTGTAGGACCATGTACGTGATTTAGCATTTAATGTTGGTCAAGTTCTGTCTTCCAATCATACACATTCAGTGTATGATATCCGAGTGCCAAAAATATGTGATAGTTAATCTTTGAGTTAAATAATATATTCCGGTAGGATCTAAATATCCCTTTAAGGTAAAAGAAAAAATTACCTTATTGCATTTTTTCTTTTCCGGTAATATGTCATTAGACTCAAAAGATTGTACATTTATGTTGTCATTTTTGATTAAATTAAAGACTAGTGACTGAACTTAATTAAGATACAATGTGCTAGTGTAGAGTATAGTGGCATCATCAAAATCTATCAAAATTGGGTACTAACAATTTCCCCCTTTTTGATGATGCCAAAACTATACAACACAAGAAAGAAATGTTTTCATTGATTTAAGATAATTGTACATTGGTCTAAAGTATAAATTACAGTAGTTTTTAGTCACTTTCGGACTTTCCTTGAAGTCTACTCTTGTTGGTTTCCTCCAACTTCTTCTTGGCTTCCTCTTTTGCTTTCCTTTTTCTGATATCTGCTTCTTCTTGAAGGAGCTTGTTCTTCCTTCGTGTTTCAGCTGCTTTCCTTGCTGCTGCTGATCTTGAGGAGGAGGGACCTGTTTGAGTTGTCTTTTCCCCCTTTTTGGCATCATCAGCAGGGGTCTCACTTTCTTTGAAGAGTGCTTCTATTTCTGGGTCAGAGTCAGGATCTTCATCTTGTCTTCTGGATGGATTTAGACCATAAACTTCGATAGACAGTGCCTTGATGTGGTTGTTGATGTCAAAAAGATCTGTTTTGACTTCATCTTTGACTTCATTCTCCAATCTTTGAAGCTTGTCCTGTGTAGCTACTAGACTCTGACCTAGCTTCTGAAAGTCAGACCCTTGCTTCCAAAAGGTGTCCTGAGTAGCCTTTTGAAGAACTTGAAAGTTGTGAGCAACGTCTTTAGTGAGCTGTTCATAGGCTTTGGCATGAGCCTGCTGCTCTATAAGGAATTTTTGAGAGAGCTTGAACATGGCAGGGAACTCCTCATTCCTTAGTTTCAGGAGGTATTCTTCATGCTCCTTCACCATTTGGAAAGTCTGCTGAAGATGAGGAGGTAAGGTTGGGAGAGAAGGCAGCTGCTCAGAGGTACCTGCTGCAGTAGGCTGAGCTTGTTGCTGCTTTTGAAGTGCTAGCATTTGTCTTTCGAGGTCCTCATTCTTGGCTTTTAGTGCAGCAATCTCCTGCTTTATTTCATTGGTCAAGGCAGAGTGCTGAGAGTTTTTGGTTTGGAGTAGAGCTCTCTGCTCAGCATTGAACACTTGTTGGATCATTGAATCTCTTCTGATGTGGCTGTGGACTTCTCCGAACCTGATGTCCAGCCTTTCTTCTAATTGTTTCTTCATCTTGATGAGTCTCTTGTGGAGTCTGACCTCTGCATTGCTGATGAACTTGGTTGTAGCTCTTCTTTCTCTGATGAAGACATCTGCCAGGGTAGCCGTGTCCTCTTTATCATCTTCAGAGTTGAGAATGAATGTGTGAGAGTGCTGCTCTAAGTTCTGAGTAGAGTCTGGAGAGGGGGCACCGGATTGTTGGTCTTCGTTTGCAGAGGTGTGAGAGGTAGGCTTCTGGAGTGAAATATCTGCATGCTGCTGCTCAGGGGACTGCTGAGCTACTTCCTCCATTGCTTTGGAGGTTTCCCCACCTCCTCTAGTTTCAAACCTTGATTTCTGTAGAACCATCTGAAGTTCTTTATCACTTGAGGAGGAAGAGGAGATGACTTGTTTACCTCTATTCTTTGGGGGGCTATTCGGACCAGAATGGTTGTCATCATCCAGATCATCGTCATCATTGTCAGTGGAGTGCACATCTTGTTCCTTATTAGTCAGCTGTTTCTTCTTTGAAAGATAGATTAGATGGATCTGATGAAGGTTGGTTGCTTTTGCTATATCTTTGGTGCCAAGCCAGGTTAGAGCGAAATACTCTTCACTGATGAATTTTGTTAGTGTTCTGGCTTGGTGGAGAATGTTGGAGAGCTTCCATTCTCTCCAAGCTTTGACCCTGCTCCAGTCAGCTTCCAATTTGTCAAGAGATGTACAATCTGGTTGTGAAGATGGAGCCATCTGCTCTTGGGTTGGAGTGTCCTGGTTTAGAGCCGTCTGCACTTCTTCTTGAGTATTCTGCTCCTCTATTGGAGCAGGTTGGTCTGTTTGTTGATGATTTGTTGGAAGAAGAATGGAGAGTGGAATAGCAGAGTTGTTGCTTGCATTTGAAGAGTTGGAAGAGGACTCTGCATCCTCTTGAATGATGGTAAGAGGAGAGCCTTCTGCTGTATGCATAGATGATGCTGCTTCATCCATTTCTCTGTTTAGATTCCTGGTTGCTGTCCTTGGCCTTTTTGATTGTGATTCTTGACACCCAGATCGTAGTCTTTTGGCAGTCTTGGTATCAACTTTGAAAGATACCAAGAGTAGGTCATTGGAGAGGAAGGAATCGTCAATCTTTGGAATTTCTGGAGCTCCTACCTTGGAAGTTTGGAATAGGAATTTCCTCCAAGTAGTTTCCTCCTTTCTTATCCCCAGTATACCCTTCTTTTTGAGTAGTTCTCCGATGAGAAATCCGTAGCCTAGCAACGGTAGTGTACCATCCTCCTTTCTTCCTGTATGTGATTTGGTCACATAGCGTTTAAGTTCAAGAGAAACATACTTGGTCCAGTTGTATGGAGTTCCTGAGATGATGGCGGCTAGTGGCTTTGCCCTTTGTGCATTTAACTCATCAAGTGCTGTGGTTCTTGTGTCAATGCATTTGTAGAGGATGTCTAAGAGAATGTCATACTCTTGGACCATCAGCTTTTTCTTTATCTTGAGAGTACTGAGATTTTGAGCTTTTGGTAGGAAGACAGCTTCTTTGAATTCTGCCTCGTCCAAGAGGATGTTCTCCACTTCTGGGGCTTCGTCACCAGGAAGAGAGAGTAACTCCTTGATGTCTTTTTCTTGAATTTCCACTTCAACCCCCATAACTACAGATTTCAATGTTTCTGGGGTTGAGTTGATGTAGAACTCTGCCACCACTTCAGGATAGAAGTGGGAGTATGTGAAGGTTGCCATTTTCAATAGCCCTGTTGTGTCAAGCTTCCTTAGCAGTTCTCTCATGAGATCACTGTTGTTTGCTCTTTCAAGTGCTTTGGAAGTGTTTAGGATTGAGCCAGTGAAAATAGACTTAGAGACTTTGGTGAGAGAGGCCATTTGTGGGTTGATGAGATGTTTGATTTTGGAAGTAGTGAGATTGTGTGTAAGAGAACTTTTGAGAGAATTTGAGAGCTTAGAAAAAGGGAGAAAGAGGTTGTAAAGTAAAAAGTGTGAAGTGGAATGTACGGAAGAAGTATTTATAGGCTATCGGGAACTAGCCGTTGAGATATAGCCGTTGGAGAAGACGGCTGGTTTCATCTAGTATTGATTGTGTTCACACTGGTAGCAGAGGGCTCAAAGTTAGTAGATTTTTGAAGATTTTCTGAGAGAATGACTTACTTCTTTAGAATCCTTGATACAAGGGGATCAAGATGGTATCCCTCATGAGTTGAGATTCCAAGTATCTTTGTCAATAATTAAGCCAACTGCTGACCTGAGGCAGTAGTCTGCTTAGCAGGGAGACATCTGCTGGTAGGCATCTGTTCTAGCCTGTGAGCCAGGGTTGTTCCTCCCATTTTTCTTTCCTTCTTCCAAGCTTGTATTCTTTCTTATGAAAGTATTACTTCAAGTCCTCTTATTACACATGTAGCAGTGGTCTAGTTGGTCAGCTGCCTGCTGACCCTACTGCTGTTAGTCACCTGCTGAGCCTACTCCTTGAATTTTGACTGCTTCTTTCTTTTGAAAGTCTGAGATAGACTTTCTTGGACCTTGATGTTTCATTCCTTTTGGATTGTGAGTAGCCGAGATGGCTACCTCTGATAGTTCCCCCTCAACAGGTGGCTAGGAATTCCCCCTTGATTATGGAATTAGGTTCCCCCTGAATAGATGCAGGGTTATTCCCTTACTTGATCTAGATCATCTAACATACCAAGCTCTTGCCTTAGTTGGTTGAATCTAGCTTCATTCAATGGTTTGGTGAAGATGTCAGCCAACTGCTTTTCGGTGGGGATGTACTCAAGCTTGATTGTTTTCTTCTCAACATGCTCTCTGATAAAGTGATGTCTGATCTCAATGTGTTTGGTTCTTGAATGAAAGACTGGATTATGAGTGATAGCAATAGCACTAGTGTTATCACACAGTATGCTAATCTCCTTTGTTTCTTCTCCATAATCCTTCAACTGCTGTTTCATCCATAGTATTTGAGCACAGCAGCTGCCTGCAGCTATGTACTCTGCTTCGGCAGTGCTAGTAGCAATTGAGTTCTGTTTCTTGCTGAACCAAGAGACAAGTCTTCCACCAATTAATTGACAAGTTCCTGAGGTGCTTTTTCTATCAATTTTGCATCCGGCAAAGTCAGAGTCTGAATAACCATAGAGTTCAAAACCTCCATTTGTTGGGTACCATAATCCAGAGTTAGGATTGCCTTTTAGATACCTCAAAATCTTCTTGGCAGCTAGAAGATGACTTTCCTTCGGCTTTGATTGAAACCTTGCACATACCCCAACTGAGTAGGATATATCTGGCCTACTAGTGGTGAGATATAACAAGGAGCCAATCAGACCTCTGTAGAGTGTAGGATCAACATCTTTCCCATCATTATCTTGACTCAAGCCTTGTGAAGTATTCATGGGAATTTTCACAGTGGACTTGTTTTCAATTTGGAACTTCTTCATGAGATCTCTTGTATACTTTGCTTGGTTGATGAAGATACCTTGTGGGGTTTGCTTCACTTGTAGTCCCAAGAAATAGTTCAACTCTCCCATCATGCTCATTTCAAATTTGCCTTGCATGAGAGTTGAAAATTTCTCACATAATGCTTGGTTTGAGCTTCCAAAAATTATGTCATCAACATAGATTTGAACCAGCAATATGTGGGGATCTTCTTCAATTTTGAATAAAGTCTTGTCTACTTTGCCCTTAGTGAATCCATTATTCACTAAGTACTCAGAGAGAGTGTCATACCATGCTCTTGGGGCTTGTTTGAGTCCATAAAGAGCTTTATGCAGTTTGTAGACTAGATTCTTCTCTCTATTGATTTCAAAACCAGGAGGTTGCTCCACATAGACCTCCTCTTCTAGTAGACCGTTTAGGAAGGCACTTTTTACATCCATTTGGTAGACTGTGAATTGCTTGTGAGCAGCATACGCCAAGAATATTCTTATTGCTTCTAATCTGGAAACAGGAGCAAAGGTTTCATCAAAATCTATACCTTCTTCCTGGCAGTAGCCTTTGGCTACTAGTCTTGCCTTGTTTTTGACAATTGTGCCTTCCTCATCCATCTTGTTTCTGAACACCCATTTCGTTCCTATCACATGTTGGTGATAGGGTCTGGGCACAAGCTCCCACACATTGTTTCTCTCGAACTGATTTAGTTCCTCTTGCATTGCTTGTATCCAGTCAGAGTCAAGTAGGGCTTCTTCAATTTTCTTGGGTTCCATTTGGGAGATGAAGCATGAGAAGAATGCTTCTCTCTGAATTGCTGATCTGGTACGAACCCCTGTATTGATACTTCCAATAATTTGGTGAGGAGGATGTTTGCTCAACCATCTGACATCAGATGTGGTTGTTTTGGCTAGAGTTTGTTGGTCATCCTCCTTCTCTTCTTCATCTTCACTATCTTCTGGTAGAATAGTGTGATTAGGAATGTCATAAGTGCTTGGCTCAGACACTAGAGCTAGTGTCTTATATTCATCTTCCTTCTCTTCTTTGATCTCCTTCATTTCAAATTCATAGGCCTTGAGATCACTAAAGAGTTTGTCGGTTGACAGAGTTCTGAGATCTCTGCTATCTCTCATAGCAGTTACCTTCATGTCCCATTTTGATGGCAGGCCTCTCAAGACCTTGAGGGAAATCTCCTTTTGAGATAGTTCTTTCCCAAGGTCAGAGACCTCTGCTACAATCTTCAGGAATCTGGATTCCATTTCATGGATAGATTCAGTTGACAACATTTTGAAATCCTCAAATTTCTTGAGGGCTATGGTCAGTTTATTGTCCTTCTCCTGTTCATCTCCTGCTCCAATCTTTGTGAGCTCATCCCAGACATCTTTGGCAGTTTCGCATTTCCTGATTCTGGGAAATATAGATTCATCAACAGATTTGAAGAGAATGTCTTTGGCAATGTTGTCAAGATTGTTTCTCTTCCTGTCCTCAGTTGTCCATTCCATTTTAGGTTTTGGAATGTACACATCATCTGTTCCTTCTGTGGTTCTGGATGTGATGACCTTCATTATTTTGATAGGTCCATCAGTAATGACTTCAAGCATCTCATCATGTAAAGCACTGAGATGTGCTCTCATCCTTATTTTCCAGTCATCAAATTTATTCAAGTTGAACAGAAGGTTCTTGGCTAACTGACTGTCCATTTTTGAAGGTGTTTGGGAAGTAGAGTGGTTTGAATCTTTAGTTCAAATTAGTCAGAAACTGACTCTAGGAACACCTGCTCTGATACCACTTGATGGTCCCGGATAGGGTAAAAGTCTAGAGGGGGGGGGGGGTGAATAGACTTTTAAATCTTTTTCAATCCTACCAAGTTTTCCCTCTAGAGGAGTTGATCTATAATCTTTTGAGAGATAAACAGATGCACAGCGGAAGTCTTTACCCTTTATGTAATGAGTGTTTGACCGCTTTCTAATTCTGGGAAGATTGGACTTAGATAGCTAGCAGTTGGCTTGGCAGTTAGCTTAGCAGTTGACTAGGTAGCAGGAACCTGCTGAGGTAACTGCTAAAGAAATATTGACTTTATGATGATAGTGATGATGAAACGTTGTTTAGAACGCAAGAAAGATGTCTGAAAAGGTACTTAAGTAAGGTTAAGATGAAGGTTAATTGGAGCAGTGGTCTTGGCGGTTGGGTGGTACAAAGGGAACTGCTGGGTCACCTGCTTAGGTTATGAGCAGATTTTCAGAGCAAAACTTCGTGTGATGATGTTATGAGGATCTGGTGATGTTGAGTTGTTTAAAGGAAATATATGTATATGAGCAGGGGGCTCAGCAGTTGGGTGGTACTGAGGAGACTGCTGAGGCACCTGCTATACTTTGAAAGTGAATTTCCGAGAATTGATAGAACAACCTTTTTGGTAATGCTTTAGCAAGTGAACTGTGTGGAGATAGCCTCAAAGAGAGTGAGTAATTAAGCAGAAGGATAAGCAGTTGGGTCAATTAAGACAACTGCTTAAGATGCTGCTGGCAAACTACAATCTTTATACGAGAAGTGCTGGGTGTGTGTTTTGTTGAATGAAGTGAAATCAACACACGATGTATCCTGGTTCAGAGGTGGTGTAATCCTCCTACATCCAGTCCCACCCTATTTCAGATGGATTTCCACTAAAGTATTAAGCCCAATACACTTAGTGCCAATCTAGCCTTTACAACACTTAGGCCTAGATTGAAGGTTTTTCACAATGAGTATAACACCACTCAAAGTTACTCAGTCCTTAGACTTTTCTCAATTGATCCAGTGGAGATCAAAAGGTACTCTATCTATCTAATTACACTTTAGGATCTGAACAACTGTTCTCCTAAGTGTTTACAACCACTTGTGAAATGTTACAAGAAAGTTCTAACCTCCAACTATGAACTAAGCTCTAAAAATGTAAAAGTATTGATCTAATCTAAGAGCTTAGTGAAGCATGAGGCTAAGCAGAGAGTAAAGTTGAGTTTGCACTTTCTCTTTTGCTAGATATCTCGTATATGCTTTGATGAAAGTTTTTCTCTACTTAGGATGCTCAAGCTTGTCTTCGAACTCATGCTTCTACCTATATTTATAGGCCTTCATGGTTGATTAATCTCATCCGTTGGTTGAGATGAATTAATCTTTGACGTTGAAATTCTGATTAGTACGAGTAGTACTCTTGTCCTGTTGTGCTGGAGCATTAATTTGTAGCTGATCATTTTGTCTTGCATTATGTGTGCGTCCCATGCTGCTGCTGCTTCACTCCAAAAGGACGTCCCATGTTGTAGGACCATGTACGTGATTTAGCATTTAATGTTGGTCAAGTTCTGTCTTCCAATCATACACATTCAGTGTATGATATCCGAGTGCCAAAAATATGTGATAGTTAATCTTTGAGTTAAATAATATATTCCGGTAGGATCTAAATATCCCTTTAAGGTAAAAGAAAAAATTACCTTATTGCATTTTTTCTTTTCCGGTAATATGTCATTAGACTCAAAAGATTGTACATTTATGTTGTCATTTTTGATTAAATTAAAGACTAGTGACTGAACTTAATTAAGATACAATGTGCTAGTGTAGAGTATAGTGGCATCATCAAAATCTATCAAAATTGGGTACTAACATTCCCATTTAAAACCCACTGGTTTTACGCCTTTGGGCGTAGGGACTATCGTCGGTCCAAAAACATCACGTTTTTCAAGTGATTTTAATTCAGCCTGAATAGCTTCATTCCATTTTGTCCAATCATGTTGTTTTCGACATTCTTCAATTGATGTTGGCTCATTGTCATTGTTTTCATTCTTAACATTTGTGGCAACGTCCGAGACAAATATCTCATTAATATCAATATCTTTTCGATTCCATTGCATTCCAGTTGAAAAGTAATTGATTGAAATTTCATAATTATCAATGTTTCTATCATTATCTGGAATATCTTCCTCGTTTAAGGAAGTTGGATCATCATTTGAGATGTTTGTTTTGTCAATATCATTAATATTTTCTATGCCAGTATTTTCAAATTGTTCATTTTCTTGTTCAAAAGGATGAACATCACAGATCAATTCCTGTCTTTTAGTTTTTCTGGGTTTTATGTCTTTTGAACCAAGCGGTCTGCCACGCTTTTTGCGTATAGAAGAATCATTTGCAAGAAATTTTTCAGAATTCTCTACTGGGATTTCGATTCTAGCAGGGGCATTAATAGCAGGAATATGTGATAATCTTGTTGCATTCCATGTAATCTCTTTCGTACTTGGGTCTAACTTATTAGTTTCTTCCCTAAGGTTGGGAATACTGTCTCATTGAAATGACAGTCTGCGAACCGTGCAGTGAATAAGTCATCAGTCATCGCTTCAAGGTATTTTATTATTGAGGGAGATTCAAATCCAACATAAATTTCCAACCTTATTTGAGGACCCATTTTTGTATGATGAGGTAGAGCAATTGGAACATAAACAACACAACCAAATATCTTTATGTGTGCTAGATTTGGCTCTTGTACAGTAACTAACTGCATTGGGGAATATTCACTATATGCAGTTGGCCTGAGCAGAATTAAATTTGCTGCATGTAAAATAGCATGTCCCCAAGCAGATGAAGGTAAATTACACTTCATTAATAATGGTCTAGCGATTAATTGTAATTGTTTAATTAAAGATTCAGCAAGATCATTTTGTGTATGGACATGAGCAACATGTGCTCCACATCAATCCCAATGGACATACAATAGTCATTAAATGATTGAGATGTAAATTCTCTTGCATTATCAAGTCGGATTCTCTTTATAGAATGATCCGGAAAATGAGCTCTTAATCGTATAATTTGAGCAAGGAGTTTAGCAAATGCTAAATATCTAGTCGATGAAAGACTGACATGTGACCAACGTGTTGAAGCATCAATCAACACCATAAAATATCGAAAATGGTCCACATGGTGGGGCTATCGGTCCACAAATATCTCCTCGAATCCTTTCTAAAAATGCAGGTGATTCAGTTGCAATTTTGTTCATGGAAGGCATGATGATCATTTTGCCAAGAGAACAGGCCTTACAAGGAAAATCACTTGATAATGGAACCCTGATATTCTTTAATGGGTTTCCAAGTGATGTCTCAATGATTTTATGTATCATCACATGGCCTGGGTGACCTAAATGGTCATGCCACAACATGAATGTTTTCTGATCATCTAACTTTGTGTTAGAAACCAAATTTATTTCAAATGGGCTAATATAATTAAGTGACATATAGTTCTGCGGAATATGCTGACATTTTTTCACAAATATATTTAGTGTCAGATTTAGTTGTCGTAAGACAAAGATATTCATTTTGGTTTTCATTCATGGTTTCTATGTTATAACCATTTTGACGCATATATTTAAAGCTTAATAAATTTCTCTGTGATTTGCTGGAGTATAAAGCATCATTTATAATTATTTTTGCCGTTAGGGAGCATCACATATGCTTTCTCAGAGCCTCAAATGAGCTTCGCAACACCTGATATTGTATTGACTTTAGGTTCAACTAAAGTCATTTGAGAAAAATATATTTTATTTCTTAAAATGGTGTGTGTTGTGGCACTATCTATCAAACATAACTCTATCATTTGAGTGATCCATATCTTCAATATATGTAAATAAACATAAGCTTGATAAGTAGATATCACAAATTATGCATATTATTTAACATAAAAGTACATATATTACACATTTATTTATTAGAACAACATAAAGAGAAAGAAAGGAAAAGTACTTGATAACATAAACTACTATTTTACAACATGTAAAAGTCTTATAATTTATTTTGTGGTATTTTGGTTTATAGCAAAAGCATCGTTCATAATAACATCATCCACGAAGAAGTCAGACACGTCAAATTTTTGCCTTTGTTCAGATTCATGGAAGCTTAAAATAACTCCACCAGATGTTTAGCCGTACGACATTTATTAGCCTAGTGCCCCGTCATGCCACATTTATAACAAGTAGTCTTTCCCGAGGATTTTGGAGGGCGGTTTATTTAATGGGCTTTTTGTTTGCCCTTGCACTTATAATTTGGTATTAATATATAATATTAATAAATTTTTAAAAATTTGGGGCCCCATAAATTTGGGGGTCAACCTATTAAACCCCCTAAAAAACGGCCATTATCCGGCCATTAGAAGCATTATCCGGCCCTAAAAAACATTTTCAAATGCCCACGTTTAAAATGCCTTCTAAAATGGCCACTGTGTGTTGCATTTGATTCAGTGGCTAAATTATGGCCAGATGGTGAGATGGACCATAAATCGAAGGACTAGAACCAGTGGGTCTCAGATTGTGATTTTTCATCAGAAGATCATTATTTGCTTAGCAACAAGTAGAATTGATATAAGGTCAAAGTATTTTTGAAAACGTTTTTCTCTATATTGTTGTTGGAGTAGCATGTTACAAATATGCATAGTAGAAAAAGTTTTAATTTCTCCAACATATCAGCATCAGTGATTTTTTTCTGCATAACTTTAGTTTGGATGTTATTTGGAACATGGAAGAGTTATAGTCACTGATTGATTTAAAATCCTGGAATCTTAGATTGATCAAGTCATACTGAGCCTTAGGCAAAAAGACCTTTTGTTGGTGGTCATACCTTTCCTGTAAATTGTCCCATAATTCTTTTGGGTCATCAACCAAAAGATATTCAGATTTGATATTTTCATGGAGATGGTGACGGAGGAAAATAATAGCTTTTACTTTGTCTTGGGAAGATGATAGAATATTAGTTTCAATTGTTTCTTCCAAACCATTAGCCTTTAAATGTGCCAAAACATCCACTTTCCGTTCCAAATATTTTTGTCCGGACAGATCAAGAACGTCAAATTCTCTTTTGCTAACATTTGCCATTATACTACAAAGAAATTATTAATATAAACATTATTAGTAAAATCATACGGAGTATGTTTTATAAATGCATGTTGGTAACATACTCCGTGATCATTGTTTTACAAACTAGTATTTCACCCGTGCGATGCACGGTGAAATATTTTGTTCAAATAATTAACCTAATATATAAGTAAGGAGTAGTACAGTAAGTAATTTAAAAAGTACACAATAAAAATAAATTTATTACTCTAAATATTATTTTCATATAAATATTACAGTGAAGGTGGCTGAGGCAGCAGAAAGGCCACTGTTTCTATGTTTTTTTATGTGTTATACCTATTTATTTATTTATTTATTTATTTATTTATTTATTTATTTATTTATTTATTTATTTATTTATTTATTTATTTATTTATTTATTTATTTATTTATTTATTTATTTATTTATTTATTTATTTATTTATTTATTTATTTATTTATTTATTTATTTATTTATTTATTTATTTATTTATTTATTTATTTATTTATTTATTTATTTATTTATTTATTTTTAATCTTTTTTTCCTCTTATATAAAATTTTTTATTTATTTTTCTGTTTACGATTTTTATTCGAATTTGAAGTTTTAGTGTCTTTATATTTTTCTTACAAATAAGAATACTTTACTCCTATTTTGAGATAATAGATACTGTAGTTCAGAAAAAAAACATTATGCGACAATTTCTGCACCTAGAAACTGCCACCCGAATTTGTAACAAAAAAAATCGATTTTTTATGCACCGAAAAAACTAAAGTTGTGAGAAAATATTAACTAACACAATTACATGTTTGATGGTGCAAGTGATAGATGCAATTGTCTCGTAGGTACATGTCACGGCGCAAGTGATATCCGCATGTGATAGCGTAACATGAAAATCTAGGCGTGCCATCATATTTTTTCAAACATATAACCTTATTAATCACATTTTTGCCTATATATACTATATAGAAGTTGTCATTTTTTAGAACTTTAATTTAGTCATATTTAAGAAGAAAAAAGTCTTAGAGAAAAGAATGCAAAAAAATTAGTTAAATCAAAATTACAATTTAAAAATCTCATATTTCAATCATATAAACCTGGGCTCAAAACAGTCCATTTAAGGAGTTCAATCCATCCGAATACCTTTACCCACTCAATCCATGTACTATCATACAATCATACCTCTCTACGGTCCCCTTTTGCAATTCTAAGGTTGAAAATGAAGGTATTCTTGGAACTTCAACATGAAAGTCGACTCCACGATCTTTCATGCAATTTTTATTGAACTCTCATCAATGATAGTAGTGAATAGATAGTATAATTTTTCAAAATTGATCTATCCAAATTTCAAATTATGATTTTGAGATATGATAATTTAAAATTTGTGTGCCTCAATTGGAAATTTATTATAAAATGCTCTTTAGTTAAAAATGAACATCAAACATTCAACTTCTAAACTATTACATACATAACCTGCCAATTTTTTTCTTTTTGTTTAATTTTTTGTCCAAACAACTTTTCCAATGCAGTCATTTACGTACGGACTATTTGTTTATCGTCTGTCAATTTAATGCAGTTAGAAATAAGACGAATATAACATGAATTTCTCTTCTACCATCATCTAAATAATTTACTTGTGAAATACGCAATACATCCTACAAAGTACTCCGCAGTTATTAAGAACGACCAATAGAGATAGTCAAATAGTATGGCGTAATAACGTTATTCTTTTTAAATTTGAAAAAATACAGGCCTTGTAGTTTCCACCGCCTCCATCCTCTAATGCTCTGCTTTTCTTCCACTGCCTACGGCTATGTTTGGCGGGCATAAGTCCCTGACTTCTAGCTTTTGTACAGTTCAAAAAGTTCTTAAAGGCTTCTAGTTGTGTGTTTGACATGACAATATTTAAGAGCTTTTCAAAAATTAATAGATCTCTTTTGAGATGCTACCGGGGGGTAGCATCTAAGAAAAGCTAGTGACTTTTAGTATTAATTAATCCTAACAGCTTGTATACCAAACAGAACTAAATCAAACAGTCAGCTTTTTATCAAACAGCTGTCACCTTTTCTTTTTAAGATCTTTTCAGTCACTAAAAGCTAACAGCTATTAAAAAGCTCACAAAAGTATCTTTTCAGCTAGTTGTGCCAAACATGCCCATAATATTTTCTTTGACAGCCCTGCATAAATATCTAACAGAGATGCACACAAACATTACAATTCCTCACGTTTTAAATAACTTCCCAATGAATTTCATTTTATCAATTAATATTTTGTCTATATTTTATCAAAGTTAAACACCATTGAGTTGAAAAGTGAAGCTTGACTAACCAAAATGGCAAGATGAACCGTATAGCTTGTTTACTCCGTGTAGTCCATCGGTCCTTCCCTCTCTATTTCTCATCAGAGACTCCGGAATGTCCAGATGTGCCATTCCAAATTTTTTGTAAACTCCAAATTACAATATAATTAAAAATCGGCATCCTAATGAAGTGAACAAAACGAGACTGTTTGGTTAATTTAAATGTATTGGAAATTTACAACTAGGCATTAGGATAAAATATGTGT
The DNA here is from genome assembly GCA_945859915.1 of Cuscuta epithymum. Lineage (NCBI taxonomy): Eukaryota > Viridiplantae > Streptophyta > Magnoliopsida > Solanales > Convolvulaceae > Cuscuta > Cuscuta epithymum. Next base: position 369,989 of record CAMAPF010000150.1, on the reverse strand, counting down.
TACGCTGCTGCTATTCTTATCATTATTGCTCCATTATTATTCTATATTATTACTTTATATATGGACACAGCCGTTGCATTGTAACTTAGGAAAGCTAGTGATTTTATTTCCTTCTTTAGTTTAAATAGCCAATCGGCCATATGTAGTATATAAGAGATTCTTGGCTTCGAATAAAGGTGAGGGATTACATTTGCATGTCTTCGTATATTCACTTTTATCATGGTATCAGAGCCACAGAGGCAGACACGCACGTGAGTTTCTTTCTGTAACATGGCAGGGGGACATGCTGAAACATCCTCACCACCGGCGGGAGGACAGGATTATGCATCACTTATTGATTCATTAGCCACTGATTCTAACGGTGGAGGGACTGAATTGCAGCCGCCAATCCCAGGTTTTTCCACCGATCAATGGAAAGTTCTTGTATCCATGTTTGGTAATTCACAAACTCCACCGGAACGTATGTCCGGTAAGCATGCTAGTATATTTAGGATTATTGATACTGGTGCTTCCAATCACGTCACTGGAAATATTTCTTGCTTGTACAATTTACAAGATATAGCTCCTCGTCTCGTTGGGCTTCCCGATGGTCAACAGGTTGCCGCCACCAAACAAGGGATGGTTCGGCTATCTGATAAAATTGAGCTTAAACATGTTCTTTTTGTTCCGAAATTGAATTGTAATCTTATTTCGGTATCACAGCTTAATGATGATTTGCGGTGTTTTATTCAGTTTACAACTAATATATGTGTTATACAGGACCTTCACTCGAGGAAGTTGATTGGCACGGGTGAACGGAGGGATGGACTGTATTACTTCACACAAAAATCGGTGGTATGTACGGTGGTGGTGGATGGGACGTCATCTACTTTGGATATATGGCATCAACGACTTGGACATCCGTCAGATCAAGTTGTGAAATGGCTTTCTTCTGTGAGTGATTCAATAAAGTTTGTTACTGCTCCTTGCGAAATATGTCATCGGGCTAAACAAACTCGTAATTTGTTTTCTTTGAGTTCCAATAAAACTAGTCGAATATTTGAGCTAGTACATTGTGATTTATGGGGACCTTATAATACCCCTGCCTCATGTGGTGCTAGATATTTCTTGACTTTGGTTGATGATTATTCACGAGCCGTGTGGGTTTATTTGTTGCTTGACAAGAAGGAAATATTTAGGGTTTTTTTGTCATTTGTTGCTATGGTTTCACGACAATTTTCTCAATCGATTAATGTGATTCGTAGTGACAATGGCACTGAGTTTAATTGTCTAAGAGACTATTTTCAAGCTACCGGGATATTGTTTCATACCTCTTGTGTCGGTACGCCTCAACAAAATGGGCGTGTCGAACGCAAACATAGACATATCCTGAATGTTGCTCGGGCATTACGGTTCCAAGGTAACCTTCCCATTAAGTTTTGGGGAGAATGTGTTCTAGGGGCAGCACACCTTATTAATCGTACTCCTTGTCAAATACTTCAACGGAAAACTCCATTTGAGATCCTATTTGGAACACCGCCATCTTATAAAGAACTACGCGTGTTTGGCTGTTTATGCTTTGCACATAATTTACGTGCAAAAAATGATAAGTTTGCGAGTAGGAGTCGCAAATGCATTTTTGTGGGATATCCTTTTGGAAAGAAAGGATGGAAACTCTATGATCTTGACACCAATGAGTTTTTTGTATCTCGTGATGTCCGATTTTATGAAGATAAGTTTCCGTTTCAAGCATCTGGATTTGATTCTTCTGACTCAGCCATTGATGGGCCTACTACTCAAATTAATTTTCCTTATAATGATTATGACTCTTACGTCAAAAATGATGGTACCAAAGTTGATCAACTCTTTGAGGATACAATCACTCATGATGTGGACCCCAGAGCTTTGCATGAGGATTCTGCCATCCCAGCCGCAATCACCTGATAGGAACCCACTTATTAGACTAATAATAGAAGTTGGAATTTGGAGGTTCCTATCATCACCACTAAGGATACTTTTGTTGACTCCAATAATTCTCTTGCTCCAGAACCAAGTTGCCCGCCAAATACAACTGACATGGGACGTGGAAAACGCACCAAAATTTCCGTCGGTTAAGCTGCGTGATTATACCACCCATACCATCTTTGCTCCCGGTCCATCCTCTCCTTCGCCTGTATCGAATACTTCCTCAGGTATTAAGTTCCCTATAGCTAATTATATTAATTGTACTAATTTTCACCGCAACATCGTTGTTTTTTAGCTGCCATTACAGCAGGTCGTGAGCCAGAGACTTTTCGAGAAGCGCTTGCTGATCCTGGATGGCGCGCAGCCATGGACACAGAAATCCAAGCTCTTAAACAAAATAATACATGGACCTTAGAACACCTGCCTCCAGGAAAGCGGGCTTTGGGATGTAGGTGGGTCTATAAAATTAAATATCACTCTGATGGGAGTATCGAGCGTCTCAAAGCTCGCCTAGTTATCTTTGGCAATCGGCAAGTGGCAGGACTGGATTATAATGAAACTTTTGCTCCAGTTGCTAAAATGGTGACTGTACGTGCGTTTCTTGCCGTTGCAGCATCAAAACAGTGGGAGTTGCATCAGATGGACGTTCACAATGCATTTTTGCATGGGGATCTTGACGAGGAAGTTTACATGACTCCTCCACCGGGTTATTCTTTACATGATTCTTCACTTGTGTGCCGCCTCAAGAAATCTCTATATGGCCTAAAGCAGGCCCCCCGATGTTGGTTTGCTAAGTTGGTCTCCGCATTGAGAGCATATGGTTTTATTCAATCTTATGCCGATTATTCCCTTTTCACACTTACTCGGGGCGACATGCAAATAAATGTTCTCGTTTATGTTGACGATTTAATAATTTCTGGCAATAATTCTACCGCCATTGCTTCATTTAAGGCCTATCTCCATGCTTGCTTTCATATGAAAGATTTAGGCCCACTTAAATATTTTCTTGGGATAGAGGTTGCACGCAGTCCTACAGGTATCTTTCTTACCCAACGCAAGTATGTGTTAGATATAATTTCTGAGGTCGGTCTACTTGGCGCTAAACCAGCAAAATTTCCGATCAAGCAAAACCATCGTTTGGCTACGGCTTCTGGACCCGTCCTAGAGCATCCTGATTCTTACAGACGACTTATAGGTCGGTTGATATATCTGGCCGTGACTCGGCCTGATTTGACTTATTCAGTGCATATTTTGTCTCAGTTTCTACAGACACCACGACGTGAGCATTGGGATGCCGCCTTACGAGTTGTTCGTTATCTCAAAGGCTCTCCCGGGCAAGGTATTTTACTTCGAGCAGATTGTGATCTCACACTTCGTGGATGGTGTGATTCTGACTGGGCAGCGTGTCCTCTCACACGACGATCTTTGACTGGCTGGCTTGTGTTTTTGGGGCATTCTCCAATCTCTTGGAAAACTAAAAAGCAACATACGGTCTCTCGATCTTCGGCTGAAGCGGAATATCGTTCTATGGCCGCTGCGACATGTGAACTGAAATGGCTTAAAGCTCTTCTTCTTAGTCTCGGGATTAATCATAAACAAGCAATTCCATTATTTTGTGACAGTCAGTCTGCCATGCATATTGCCAAAAATCCGGTCTTTCACGAGTGTACTAAACACATTGAAGTTGATTGTCATTTTGTTCGTGATGCCATTCAGGACGGTATTATTTCTCCGACTTATGTACCTACAACCATACAACTTGCAGATATTTTTACCAAAGCTCTCGGTAAAACTCAATTTGACTTTCTCCTACGCAAGTTGGGCATTCTGGACCCCCATGCTCCAACTTGAGGGGGGGTGTTACGCTGCTGCTATTCTTATCATTATTGCTCCATTATTATTCTATATTATTACTTTATATATGGACACAGCCGTTGCATTGTAACTTAGGAAAGCTAGTGATTTTATTTCCTTCTTTAGTTTAAATAGCCAATCGGCCATATGTAGTATATAAGAGATTCTTGGCTTCGAATAAAGATGAGGGATTACATTTGCATGTCTTCGTATATTCACTTTTATCAACATGCTTGCCTCATAATGGTATCCAGAAAAGATATTTCTCCCATAAGTTGCCCAACGATCCTTGACATCATTACCTACGGAAAGCATTAGTGTTTCCCCTTCTTTCCTTTTCTTGTATGCTATTATTCAAAGCCAAGCTAAAACAGCCCTGTATAAATAAAACAGATAATTTGAATAATTAAATTCAACCCTGAAGTTATAATCTATTAAAACACAATAAATTAACAATTAACACTTTTTAATAAATCAATTAAACAATATAACAATCACGAATCCCACTATATACCACTTGATTGCACTCGTTGTTAGAAATGAATCCGTAGCACATAAAGGTTTGTGAAGTTAGACTTCTCTCATTTGCACTTACCTGGAAACAAAACAAAAACACAAATAAACATGAAACTAACAGAAATGCTAAGACAAAACCAAGCAAACTAAATTGAAATGATAAAATTAGATAAGATCATTAGCAGGCTGATATAAAGTACTACATGCAGCATCAGGAAGAGCACAAGCTGCTAAAGATCCCACGGGATAACCTCCCACAATATCCAGGTCCCACATTGATAAATGAAAAGGGAAGTATAGAACTATTCAAAAACAGTAAGAAAGTATGTTTCAAAGTAATGTTCGATCAGCAGCATCAAAATTAAGTACACTTTTTCTTATACAGAATTAATTGCTCAATGTGATGTCATATACCAGCATACAAAACCAGGATTAGATACTTTAAGAAAAAACTTACGCCAATTATGTAATTGAAAATGCACATAATTAGCAACTCAATCACGTGAGAATAGAAGTTAATACAGAGTAGTTAATTACAATCACAAATGATTAACAAATTAAAATGAACTCATGTATACTACATACTGAACACGTGTATCCTTTTTTTTGAAGCAATTGAACACGTGTATCCTTTTTTTTTTATCATTGAACACGTGTATTCTTATTAAGTGTATTTTATCTTTTCCTGTATTCCACTCTCAAAATCTATTTTTCTCTTGTTTGGACTACTTAATTAATATAGAAAGAACATGGTATGTGTGTGTATATTTAATTGTCCATTGGTTTGAATATGTGCAAGATAATGATCGTTCTACGTACCTATAGTGTAGTGACGATATTGATTGAAGTTCCTAAGATGATCCAGAAATGAAATGTTTAAATATTTGGAAAGTCTATTACTTGTCAGTCACGATTTTATGGTTTTTTACTTATCCAATTTGTGGTTAACCGAAACTTCGGTTAACCGATACACGGTTAACCGAAATTTCGGTTAATCGATACACGGTTAACCAAAGTTACGGTACGGGTTATGGTATTGAAAATATAGTAACCGATCTCTCGGTTAACCGATAATTGGTTAACCGAAATCCGGTTAACCAACCACGCCCACCCCTAATTACTATTTCATTGAACAATTTATCAAGTAATGAAGGCCAACTCTTCCAATTCGTGTATATATAAAATTAAACACATCTATATAGAAATCCATCCCGCAACAAACTTAAGAACCATAGATATTGAGTATTGACTCTAGTGGAAATTAGATCAATTAAGCATTTAAGCATCCATATTAAGAAATGATAACATCAATCGAGTAGACATACTATCAAGTAGAAATTAAGCAACCATAAAAAGTAGTAGATATACCGATTTATACCAACAGAATGAACAGATGACGAAAATAGGATAAGTTAGGAAATTTGATTGAGGAGGAAATCAGATGGAAGATTTGCGATTACACAAATCCGCATATTGAGTCTGCGATGGTGCTAAGATCATGAGTGGTCCGGCCAAAAGCACAGATCGAAGAGCTTAGGTCATTTTCCGATCAAAAGCACCGATTGGTTTGCACGTATTCTCTTTAAAAAAAATGAATTCCTTTTACTTGGATAACCGTCCAGAAATGCCGGCTAGAATTTTTAAAGTGTTTAACTTTATTTTTTCATATCTTATGGTGTGTGTCGGCAATTTAAAAAAGGGTCAACAAAACTCTAACTAAACAAATTCGTACTCTTTTCCTTAAGTAATGAATACCAATTTGTTATATTTATACTTGAATAATATTTTATAAACTCATATTGAAATGAAATAGTTTCCTTGACACATAAAAGTGTTAATATATGTTGGTTATAATGACACTTTTTATGTGTCAACAAATATGTGTGTCAAGAAATGTAACATTTCTTGTAGTGTACAAATGTATGAACACTGAGATCAACTAAATCAAAACTTGTGGATTAAAATTTGTATCGTTTAATTTTATGATTATCCATATTCACAAAGTTTAAAATGTATACATAATTATATAATCATATCATCATATCATAAGTTCAAAAGTACAATCGCAAACGACGGCCGGCCACATCGGATCAAACACTAGTGGGTTATACTTCGTACTAGTTAAATAAGCATTGCTAAAAATTATCGAACCTAAATATTTTATAAAAAACATATACGGAATGGAAGAATCCATATTATATTGCTTATTAAGGTCGTAGTTATAGAATATCCAAGGATTTATATGGATAAAAATGTTTTCATCAATTTATGGAATGTGTATATATACATGTGCTTTTGTTTTAGTATCGTATAATGTTGATTGGTGAAAGAGTAGATGGTGCCTACCGTTGTTTGTTTACCGCTTGTGCATATATGCATCTATTTTTGTAAATCGATGAAAAGATGGCAAGACTCATTTGTTAAAACTGGTGATTCTTGCTAGTTAATGAAATTTTTAGATAATGACCATTTCTCTTATTATTATTATTATTTACCTAGAAGAGAAATGGTTTATTTACATAAATGCTACGTTTTAACCATATCAAACACCTTTGATACATTAACCAGAGTCATATACTCATATGCATGTCGTCATCGTTATTCATGTGATGTATATATATTGGTCAACTAGTAATTAAAATCATCGCTATCATAATACTATAGATCGAATTCTACGGGTGGAAATAATGATTGATAATCCTGAGAATAACGACATTTGGAATCGGATTCATTTGTATTGTTTTATTTGTGCCCAGGTGATGGAAGTCATTTAGTGAGAGGATATGGTCAAGATACAATTTCAATCTTTTATTACTTCATAGATGTATGGGCTCCGCATTATGACATTTATTTTGGAAGGTGATACTCCATCTTATGGAGTTTGACAACAATTGTGTTAATTGGTTGTTATTTACTTAAGGAGTGTTTGGGATTGCTTTAAAAAAGCGCTTTTTAGTTTTTGGCTTTAAAAAAGTTGAAAAGAGTGTTTTCAAATGACAACTTCTGCTTAAATTAATCACTTAAAAGCTAAAAGCTGGAAGCAGGTAGAAGGGTGCTTTAAACTGCTTCTCACTTTTTCTATTACACAAAAAGTACTTATTTTACCAAACACTACCAACTTTTAGTTTTTCAGAATCACTTTTTTCTCAAACACTACCAACTTTTACTATTAATCACTTTTCCCAAAATCAGTTTAAAAAATCACTTTTTTCAAGTTTAAGCAATTGCAAACACTCCCTTAAGGTCTGTTTGTAACAGCTTCTGCTTTTAAAAAAGTGTTTTTTTTAATGAAATGGGGAGAATTGATTAAATAAATGTTGATAGTGTTTAAGAAAAAAGTGATTTTGAAAAGTAAAATGGGTAGTGTTTGGTAAAATAAGTGCTTTTTGTGTAATAGAAAAAGTAAAAGCACTTTTGACGCGGAAGCCGAGAAAAATAAAAGTTGTAGTGTTTGGGAAAATAAGTGCTTTTTTAAAGCCAAAAGCTGAGAAGTGCTTTTTTAAAAGCAGTTGCAAACCAACACTTAGGAGATGTGAGCCATATGAAGTAATTAAGTTAATTATCTAAATCTTACTCGCACGTCGTACATATATCAATTGAAATTTATATGCAAGGAATTTTCTCCCACTAATGGGATTATAAATAGAAATTATTCAGATACGTAGTATATTAGTGTCTAGCCGTTTCAACATAAGACCAATTCTAATAATTGCAATAACAAGAACAGTTTAATACTCCCTATACCCAAACACATTCGCTAAAACTCACTATATTTTGCTCGAGGACTTCGGCTCTTCATTAGCTACAACTAGTTTTGTCTTGGGTGTCGTAATAATTTGTCTATCTAAACCACTTCCGTATCGGTGTCGTAATACTACTACGTAATAAGTGAAATACGTAGTATGAAGGTTGGATACCTAACTCCGCTAGCCTCACGTCGTGTCCATACCAATCGTTAAGGACGTCATCTTAACAATCAGAGGCACACAACTGTGGTCAAAGTTCTTTTAGGTATCCAGAACAATCCTATGCTCATGATGTATTAAAAAATTAAGAAAACTATTTTAGACAAATTTCCAAAATTATGAGGACAATGGTTCCAAATAAAATTTGGAATGTTTTGGAACCTTAGGCTCTGATATCATTTTAATTGTCACGCCCCGGACCGACCCGGTAGCGTCGAAAACCGCCGCACGATCCTACGAGAGTACCCTTGGTCTCCTCGTCAGATCAATGCAAGGCATTCAATATCATCACACTAAGTAATTCCGTATAAGGGAAGGAAAATTATTGAGAAAGTGTTCAATTATACAACAGAAAAATTTAAAGATAAAAGTTTGGTAAAATCAAATGATATTCTGGCACGCAGGCCCAAACTAGAATTTTATGATGAAGTGCAGTCTCACGAGCAACTAACAAAATAAAATATGATTCCCAAGCTATACGAACCCAATAAAGTCTCAAGTGGATCCAAAGGAGAGATAGGACTCAAGATGTCTTCAAAATTTCCTTGACCTACAAATCTGTGAGGGTCATCTTGTGAAACTGCCAAGATCCTCCTACTTAGTATACACAACATCTCACCAGAACGGTCTTGTAAATGGTTTATAGTTATTTCATAAGTCATATAACAATCAACCACATAGCCTATTCCAGGTAATTATGTAAAATACTTAGCATATTTACTGGTTTTATTTAAGGATAAAATATTTCACATAAAATATCTGATTAGTACCGCATCAATATGCCTAACAAGGCAAACTGTAATAGGGACTTATTGACTAGTTAAGTATAGACATGCACATTTTACGGAAGATGACTTATTCGCTGGGCTTGTCCAACCTGACAAGGTTACTAAGACCCCAACACCATCGGCTCAAGTCATAACCCGAATCTAACTCCCTGAGAAGCTAACTTTACCGCTGGCTTGTCCAACCTGACGAGGTTACTAAGACCCCAAACACCATCGGCTCAAGTCACAACTCAAAACCTAATTTCCTGAGAAGCTAACTTGACCGCTGGCTTGTCCAACCTGACGAGGTTACTAAGACCCCAAACACCATCGGCTTAAGTTACAACTCAAAACCAAGACACCATTTTCCGACTCGTACATGGAGAATTTGAATCCAAATGCACGGTCACTTAATATATATCCACCCCCGTTGTACTAAAAATTTGGAGTATCGGTGGGTTCCTATTCTACACCCTAGCAAAATAATGCTCTTATGCTAATATTCTAGCACATAACAATTTCATCATATCGGCAAGTATTTAACTAAACCTATACATAATTATAGCTTTAGTTTATTGTTCATAAATCCAGTTTTCTAGAAATCACGACTTCTAGGACGAGACCCGTTACTCCTAGCTAATGAATATACTCAATATTTAATTCAAATATGTTTTAGCATGTACACTTAATCAGTACTGCACTGCCATGAGTATGCTGTGGAGTATATCTAATATACCAATTTAATCATAACCTATTATTTAGATTATAAAGTGCTCATCATTGAATAGTTTATTAAAACAATGATATACTACGTAACGTTTAATACATATTAATAAACTAGTTTTTGACGCGCGTTGCGCGATTAATTAAATGCCCAATAATTTTCTACTTAAGGTAAAGATTTGGTTTAATTCATGTTAGCTGGAAGTGATAGATATATTGTATACCGAATTGATTCCTGTAGACATGAGTAGGAGAAAAGGATTAACATGTTATAATGTGATTGTATACAAAATGATGTACGAAGTATGACACAAACCGTGTATAATAAGGACCCTTTTTTGTTATCCTAATGGGCTGACACTCATACTTTGCCTCTCTTAGTTATACGGAGTATATGGCCATATAGGTATTATTTACGTAGTATATGATAATACCCATACCCTATAGCGTTTTAGCATTAGTAATATTTTGTCCATCATTTATGTATTTGAATGCATTCTTATTGAGAATATACATTTAGGATGTTTTTACTTAGATTGTAATTTGGTGGTCTGGTCTGATCTGGTCTGGTAATGTCTGATTTCTTTGTATTTTTATAACTATTCAATTCTGGTCTGGTCTGATCTGAGACAAATTACAGCCCAAGTAAAACAGTCTTAGAAAGCATGCTTATTATTGCGTATTTTACCGCCTCCTCAAACATACCTCATAAATTAGATTCTTAAGTTTCTGATAACCACACAATAGCAGCCCTTGCAAGAATGTAACCTTTGCAACTTGTTGAGTCACTCGGGCTTCTTGTTAATCCAATGCAATTTTCCAATGCGCTTTAAGAATCGGACAAGAAACTCATACAATTAAATATTGTATATTTCGAAGTAAATTTAAGAAATTATTATCGGAGTTTAACGACTAAACTTGTCGGGTTAAGTATTTTCCTATCCTCTGAACTGTATTTACCAAGAAATTTTATGCAACATGAAAAAGTATAAATGTTCTTGGCCTTAGTCCACATGAGGTATAACTAAAAACAGATTAGTAACAATGGATATATAAATCAGAACATCAAATTGCACGTTAGCAAGAGGCGTGTAACTTGGTGCAAGCAAAGCGAGAGGGCTTTCGCGCTAGTGCTTGTTTGTTCCACGAAAAATGCTAAAGGTACCCCAATTGGTACCCCCAATTTGTACCCCACCCTATTTTTGTGGCTCACAAAAGCACCTCATTAAAGTGGGGCAATTCATTTATTGAGATAGGCTTTTGTGAATCACAAAAATAGATTGTGGTACAAATTGGGGGTACCAATTGGGGTACCTATAGGAGGGTTGTTGTTCCACTTCACAAACATAGAAGTATCTTTCTTTTAGGGAAAGACAACTTTTTGCACCAAGATATAGACTATTGTACACCTCTCAATGATAAAAACTTTAACTCATCATTACTTCTACTAAAGATGTTTTCTTTTGGACTGTTTTCAGTCCCAGATTAGACCAGACCAGATCAGACCAGACCAGATCAGATCAGACCAGACTTGACTTCCGTAGTTATAAAATTAAATACACAGAGACCAGACATTTACCAGACCATATCAGACCAGACCAGACCAGCAAAATTCAGTCCAAAAGAAAACATCCTAATGTAAATATATACCATACTGTAATCATCTTTGAAAGAATTTAATTACAAAATTGTAATTTCTATTATACCAGTTTCTTCATTTAATTTCCTTCTCAATTTATATCTATTTATTATAGTACTATCTATGGATTATTCAAATATTCAATAGGATGTGTACCAATACATTTATCATCTTTGAATATTTCAATTCTCTTATCAATGGCAATAAGGTAGCCTTAGAAGTTAGACAAGATAAAAAGACACAAAAATTAGAAAGCCACTCATCAATCTCACTTTCTGGCATTCTCACTGTATCCAAATTAGACCTGTTTATACATCTCCTATGTCTACATGACTACAAGTCTTGAGTGAGCTTATAAAAGAAACATGATAGTTGTGTGTCAACTATTACATTATCTTGTACTTTCTATTAATTATTCATTTGGTATATTATCTTGATTGAGTCGTTCTAGTTGTATGAAATGATGATTCAAGTTGGAATTTTTTTACCTTCTTTTTCTATTTTGCTTATTTGCACATTTAATAAGATTTAATTTGTGTTCCAGTTTTATTAATTCAGAAAGTTAATTCCAAGCTCACTTTGTAGATTTTTGAAAAGGAATAGCTGCACATAATAAGGAAACTGAACTCATTTTATATGCTTCCTAAAAGTGCATACCATCACTTCCCCTAAACTTTTGAATACCCTCTCTTTTGAAAATTATCAGGCATAGAATTTTGGGATGATCGGCTACACAGACAATTTGACCGATGTTTTATGAAGTAAATCGATCTTCATACAGGCAAAAATATAAAAGTTGTCTGTATCACAGACATTCTAAACCAGAATATTTCATAGTGTCTGTGATACAGACAATTTTTTATTTTTGTCTGTATGAAAATTAGTTTTTCTCATAAAACGTTGGTCAAGTTGTCTGTTTAGCCGGTCAAATTGTCTGTACACATACAATTTGGCCGGCGTGTAACCCGCCGGCGTGTACAACTTGCCGTGTACAAAGCGAATTTTCCTAGAATTTTGTTAATTGTATGAACTTTTCATGAGGCTTTGACCCTGAGCCCTTAACCCTATCTATAGATTTATGATTAATCTTTAGAGCAGCAAAATAAATGTTCATTGGAATCAAACCCAGTCTTTAGGCAAACCATATACTTATATACAGGAGCACACTCACTCACTAACCGACATTTCATTTTTGGATCAATTGGCCACAAGTTGATGTCAATTAGAAAGAATCCAATTCAAATCAAAGGTTCAAGCTCAACATATTGAAATATTCAAAGATGATAAATGTATTGATACACATCCTATTGAATATTTGAATAATCCATAGATAACACTAACTTTAGATGATGTCAAGCTTGAATTCATTTTCAATCTTAGAAATGAACAAAACGGATGTCAAGTCTGATACAACACATCTAATACATAAATGATAATTGATCTACAGTCTGATACCAAACCATTCAGATAACATCACTACATCAGTAGTGTGAAAACGAACAAAACGGAGTAGTTAACACTTCATATAAGACTGATTTAAGCATAGCAGCCTAAGTGCCTAACTCCTAAATTCAAATGAAACGTGCTCGAGTGAAACAAAAAGATGAGGTAACTGGGTTAGCGAAACAAGACCAAAAGGATGGCAGCAGAGGGTCAGGGTTAATCAGGGCGCGGTTCAGAGAGATGAGAGGATGCAGAAAACAGTGTGTGTTCACGACACCATTAATAATAAGAAGCGGAGATGAATGGATGGGAGCCGCTAAGCAACAGGCGGAAGTAAAACGGAAAGTCATGTCCTTTTTTAATAGAGCACAGATAAGAAAAAGCAATGTACAACTCAATAAAGCTAGACTATTATACCAACATTTTTTTCATTCCTAAAATACCCTAACCTTCATTGACAATTATAAGATTGTAGACTATGTATCTTACCGTGTAAGATTTCTGAGTGTTATCATTTCCAAAATCACATTAGCATTTAATATTTAATAGCGCAACACTACCATGCAAAAATGTTTACAATTTCCTTAACCGCTTATATGGATTTTATAGGATTTATTAAATCAATATTTCAACCTTTAATAATCCATCATATTTATAGGATTTATTCTAGTGCATACTTTCACATAAATACATGATTAAAATACGTAATTAATGTAGGGTAATTATTTAGATTTTAAATCGATCAAACTAATGGAATCGTATGCATACTAAGAGGAAACTTTTTAAGCCTCACCTCCAAATGCTCCTAAAAGTGGAAAGTGAATATAGGGCTTCACGCATCTGAACCAAAACCTTGTCCAGTTCACCCACCTAGGAGATCCTCACGCACAGTACTCCGGCTCCCAAAGATATTTCTCCCAGCGGCAAAACTTTGACGGTGATTAAGGATGTAATAATAGTAAGGATGAACTCAATGATCTACCCGCTACAGCTGCAACTCTTGCAATGGTGGCGGCGAGTTCTGTCTGGCGGTGGCGAGTTTTGTTCGGCGGGTGTGAGAGAAGAAGAGGTTTGCATGAAGTGTGTATAAATCGATTAGGATATGTGGATCCGTTGCTTTGTTGCTTGAAGAATACTACATATATATAGATACATCTATACATATATAGCTTCGTTCGTTTATTCTCATGTAGAAGATCCCTGGAAAATTAAATACATACTCCCTCCGTCCCAATTTGTTTTGCAAAGTCAACAATTTTTGGTCAACCAATAATAAAAGTCAACTCTCCTTATGGATAATTGAACAATAAACTAAAGCTATAATTATGTATAGGTTTAGTTAAATACTTGCCGATATGATGAAATTGTTATGTGCTAGAATATTAGCATAAGAGCATTATTTTGCTAGGGTGTAGAATAGGAACCCACCGATACTCCAAATTTTTAGTACAACGAGGGTGGATATTAAGTGACCGTGCATTTGGATTCAATTGCTCCATGTACGAGTCGGAAAATGGTGTCTTGGTTTTGAGTTGTAACTTAAGCCGATGGTGTTTGGGGTCTTAGTAACCTCGTCAGGTTGGACAAGCCAGCGGTCAAGTTAGCTTCTCAGAGAATTAGGTTTTGAGTTGTGACTTGAGCCGATGGTGTTTGGGGTCTTAGTAACCTCGTCAGGTTGGACAAGCCAGCGGTCAAGTTAGCTTCTCAGGGAGTTAGATTCGGGTTATGACTTGAGCCGATGGTGTTGGGGTCTTAGTAACCTTGTCAGGTTGGACAAGCCCAGCGGATAAGTCATCTTCCGTAAAATGTGCATGTCTATACTTAACTAGTCAATAAGTCCCTATTACAGTTTGCCTTGCTAGGCATATTGATGCGGTACTAATCAGATATTTTATGTGAAATATTTTATCCTTAAATAAAACCAGTAAATATGCTAAGTATTTTACATAATTACCTGGAATAGGCTATGTGGTTGATTGTTATATGACTTATGAAATAACTATATAAACCATTTACAAGACCGTTCTGGTGAGATGTTGTGTATACTAAGTAGGAGGATCTTGGCAGTTTCACAAGCTGACCCTCACAGATTTGTAGGTCAAGGAAACTTTGAAGACATCTTGAGTCCTATCTCTCCTTTGGATCCACTTGAGACTTTATTGGGTTCGTATAGCTTGGGAATCATATTTTATTTTGTTAGTTGCTCATGAGACTGCACTTCATCATAAAATTCTAGTTTGGGCCTGCGTGCCAGAATATCATTTGATTTTACCAAACTTTTATCTTAAAAAAAAAAAAAAAAAAAATTGAACACTTTCTCAATAATTTTCCTTCCCTTATATGGAATTACTTAGTGTGATGATATTGAATGCCTTGCATTGATCTGACGAGGAGACCAAGGGTACTCTCGTAGGATCGTGCGGCGGTTTTCGACGCTACCGGGTCGGTCCGGGGCGTGACAATTAAAATGGTATCAAAGCCTAAGGTTCCAAAACATTCCAAATTTTATTTGGAACCATTGTCCTCATAATTTTGGAAATTTGTCTAAAATAGTTTTCTTAATTTTTTAATACATCATGAGCATAGGATTGTTCTGGATACCTAAAAGAACTTTGACCACAGTTGTGTGCCTCTGATTGTTAAGATGACGTCCTTAACGATTGGTATGGACACGACGTGAGGCTAGCGGAGTTAGGTATCCAACCTTCATACTACGTATTTCACTTATTACGTAGTATTACGACACCGATACGAAAGTGGTTTAGATAGACAAATTATTACGACACCTAAGACAAAACTAGTCGTAGCTAATGAAGAGCCGAAGTCCTCGAGCAAAATATAGTGAGTTTTAGCGAATGTGTTTGGGTATAGGGAGTATCAAACTGTTCTTGTTATTGCAATTATTAGAATTGGTCTTATGTTGAAACGGCTAGACACTAATATACTACGTATCTGAATAATTTCTATTTATAATCCCATTAGTGGGAGAAAATTCCTTGCATATAAATTTCAATTGATATATGTACGACGTGCGAGTAAGATTTAGATAATTAACTTAATTACTTCATATGGCTCACATCTCCTAAGTGTTGGTTTGCAACTGCTTTTAAAAAAGCACTTCTCAGCTTTTGGCTTTAAAAAAGCACTTATTTTCCCAAACACTACAACTTTTATTTTTCTCGGCTTCCGCGTCAAAAGTGCTTTTACTTTTTCTATTACACAAAAAGCACTTATTTTACCAAACACTACCCATTTTACTTTTCAAAATCACTTTTTTCTTAAACACTATCAACATTTATTTAATCAATTCTCCCCATTTCATTAAAAAAAACACTTTTTTAAAAGCAGAAGCTGTTACAAACAGACCTTAAGGGAGTGTTTGCAATTGCTTAAACTTGAAAAAAGTGATTTTTTAAACTGATTTTGGGAAAAGTGATTAATAGTAAAAGTTGGTAGTGTTTGAGAAAAAAGTGATTCTGAAAAACTAAAAGTTGGTAGTGTTTGGTAAAATAAGTACTTTTTGTGTAATAGAAAAAGTGAGAAGCAGTTTAAAGCACCCTTCTACCTGCTTCCAGCTTTTAGCTTTTAAGTGATTAATTTAAGCAGAAGTTGTCATTTGAAAACACTCTTTTCAACTTTTTTAAAGCCAAAAACTAAAAAGCGCTTTTTTAAAGCAATCCCAAACACTCCTTAAGTAAATAACAACCAATTAACACAATTGTTGTCAAACTCCATAAGATGGAGTATCACCTTCCAAAATAAATGTCATAATGCGGAGCCCATACATCTATGAAGTAATAAAAGATTGAAATTGTATCTTGACCATATCCTCTCACTAAATGACTTCCATCACCTGGGCACAAATAAAACAATACAAATGAATCCGATTCCAAATGTCGTTATTCTCAGGATTATCAATCATTATTTCCACCCGTAGAATTCGATCTATAGTATTATGATAGCGATGATTTTAATTACTAGTTGACCAATATATATACATCACATGAATAACGATGACGACATGCATATGAGTATATGACTCTGGTTAATGTATCAAAGGTGTTTGATATGGTTAAAACGTAGCATTTATGTAAATAAACCATTTCTCTTCTAGGTAAATAATAATAATAATAAGAGAAATGGTCATTATCTAAAAATTTCATTAACTAGCAAGAATCACCAGTTTTAACAAATGAGTCTTGCCATCTTTTCATCGATTTACAAAAATAGATGCATATATGCACAAGCGGTAAACAAACAACGGTAGGCACCATCTACTCTTTCACCAATCAACATTATACGATACTAAAACAAAAGCACATGTATATATACACATTCCATAAATTGATGAAAACATTTTTATCCATATAAATCCTTGGATATTCTATAACTACGACCTTAATAAGCAATATAATATGGATTCTTCCATTCCGTATATGTTTTTTATAAAATATTTAGGTTCGATAATTTTTAGCAATGCTTATTTAACTAGTACGAAGTATAACCCACTAGTGTTTGATCCGATGTGGCCGGCCGTCGTTTGCGATTGTACTTTTGAACTTATGATATGATGATATGATTATATAATTATGTATACATTTTAAACTTTGTGAATATGGATAATCATAAAATTAAACGATACAAATTTTAATCCACAAGTTTTGATTTAGTTGATCTCAGTGTTCATACATTTGTACACTACAAGAAATGTTACATTTCTTGACACACATATTTGTTGACACATAAAAAGTGTCATTATAACCAACATATATTAACACTTTTATGTGTCAAGGAAACTATTTCATTTCAATATGAGTTTATAAAATATTATTCAAGTATAAATATAACAAATTGGTATTCATTAATTACTTAAGGAAAAGAGTACGAATTTGTTTAGTTAGAGTTTTGTTGACCCTTTTTTAAATTGCCGACACACACCATAAGATATGAAAAAATAAAGTTAAACACTTTAAAAATTCTAGCCGGCATTTCTGGACGGTTATCCAAGTAAAAGGAATTCATTTTTTTTTAAAGAGAATACGTGCAAACCAATCGGTGCTTTTGATCGGAAAATGACCTAAGCTCTTCGATCTGTGCTTTTGGCCGGACCACTCATGATCTTAGCACTATCGCAGACTCAATATGCGGATTTGTGTAACCGCATATCTTCCATCTGATTTCCTCCACAATCAAATTTCCAAACTTATCCTATTTTCGTCATCTGTTCATTCTGTTGGTATAAATCGATATATCTACTACTTTTTATGGTTGCTTCATTTCTACTTGATAGTATGTCTACTCGATTGATGTTATCATTTCTTAATATGGATGCTTAAATGCTTAATTGATCTAATTTCCACTAGAGTCAATACTCAATATCTATGGTTCTTAAGTTTGTTGCGGGATGGATTTCTATATAGATGTGTTTAATTTTATATATACACGAATTGGAAGAGTTGGCCTTCATTACTTGATAAACTGTTCAATGAAATAGTAATACCGATTTAGACTCTCCAAAATAATAAATTTTTGGTGTATTGATCTAAAAATAAAATAAAAATCATATATATACTTTTCATGACTAGCTTTATACACATAAACAATTCATCTATGCATTGTATCTCTTGTATATTTACTTGATTTGATCGATTTTGTTTGTTCTGAGTTAGGTCACCCTTCTTCGGCTTCAGAACGATCACTAATTAGGCTAGATTATTACTTTAATAGAATGATAGTTTTTGAGATACTACTCTATAGTTAACAGGAATGGAATATATTATACATAAAATTAATCAATTCCTAAATGTCTTTACTTATTTTAAGTTTATTGCTATTTTACTAGTGAAAGTGGTAGGCATATGTATTTTATGTTGTTTCTACTACTGCATATTGAAAATATTGTATGCTATGGACCATGGTAATGTTTTGTGTTTTGTACAGTGACCTTATATCACATAAGGATGTGTCTTTAACCATTATTGCAGTGAGTTCTCTGTATATTGATCCGAGTCACCTCAGTTTAGTTTTACTGGAATATGATTTTCAAAGTCCCTTTTATGCCTAATTTCCATTTCTTTTTTATCGAACAAAATATTTTGTTTCTACTAACAATAACACTTAAATGAGTTCTAAGATAGTAATACCTTTATGTAGCAGAAATTCAAATTCCTACCGGCTGAAACTAGAGAAGTTAAATAATGGAAAATTGCGATTATTGGATCAAAGTGAAAGTCATAGAAAACACTTTGTAAGAACGAAATTATGATCCAGCCCTATGTGTTGATGAAATGGTAGAGAATGAGACTGATAAGGCGTGATTTGATTTTAGCTAAATTATATTTTTATTGAAGAACCAAGAAGATTGTTTTTCAACTTTTAAGGAATAAAAAGTGAGATCATAAACATATTTTCACTAACTTTTTTAATGATAGATCATTTTTTATATATTTGAGAATACCAGGCAATGTTTGAAGTAAAGCAAAGGAGTCGGTTGAAGAATCAAGAGCCACACGTCACTGGATCAAAATCTTTTGCTAGAGTTGCGGAAGAAGTGGTGCTTGTAGTAATTCTTATTAGTGACTTTTATTCTTTTAAAATATAAGCATTGCTTGAACAAACATTCAAAGTTTCTGCATTGCTTATGATACTTTCTTTTGGAATTCAAATACTCCAAATACCCCTTTTCTTTGATACATATTTGTATTTAGTTTTCTTTTATTATAGAAACTAAGTTATATTTAATTACTGCAGGCTTCGAAGTATAATGGTGTACTACCAACAAGTGGAAGCAAGTTTAAAGATTAGGTACTAGACATAAGCCTTAAGAAACAAATTGAGTTCTTTGGAAACAAGTTTAGAGATTAGCTAATGAAGCAATAGATAGAATGTAAAAATTGTTAGTATGGTTTCACAATTGTAATACTAAGAGTAATCATGTGGTCGTGTTCCATGACTGAGAACAACAAAACGTGGATCTAGTGGTTGTTACTGGTCATCATTTTAATGAAATATTACCCGAAATAGGACTAAAAAGGTTTGAAAATTTCAAAATAGGACGGTCATGTTTTTATTCCTAAAATAGGACTAATTACTGTCATGTTTTGGTAGTACCAGATTTCAAACATAGCAATATTTTCCAAACTTGACAGTAATTACTCCTATTTTGGGAATAAAAAACTTGACAGTTCTATTTTAGAATTTTCAAACTCTTTTAGTCCTAGTTCGGGAACTTTCCCCATTTGAAAACATTTTAAATGCTTTATGTTTATTACTTTATTATGAATAATGTGTTGACATTTACACCATTTAGATAGACTATTTCAAGTATGTTTTACTTTGTAATATATGCGTATACTTATTGAGTCAGTCACTATAATGAAAGAATAAGTTCATTTGATAGCTGTCAGGGACATGTCTAAAACCTTTGACCCCTGCATCCAGTCAAGGAAATGCTATGTGTCTTGTCCTTATGTTTGGTATGTAATCACTAGTTACATTTTAAATGCATAAACACCTATTTTGATAAAGTTAGACATTGAATATTTGAATGTAGGTAATGAGTAATTTTTTGAGTGGATCATAATGTATTTATTGATCGTGAGATGAACTTTATTTTTTCTTTGCGGTGATTTTTTTAGGCTGTTGTTGAACTTTCTCCGACACATTATTGATCATGAGATAGAAGACATCAACCAAAAAGGAGCTGATTAGAGATTTAGTATATAGTTAATCGTGATTGAGCAAGTTATTTCAATTTGCATGTTGCAAAATACAATCTAGTCTTGTGTACTTTGGTTCTATTAGTCTTTTAGATACATTTGAATAAAATAGTACTCCTGAGAACTTATTTCAATTAGCGAGTTTCAATTTGAAAATGATCTCTAATATAAGAACAATTGTTATTACAGAACAAATAAGAAAATATAAACTGTTGTTATTAGCATATTATTATTCACTAAATTTATTGAACATGATTTTTCTTGACACTCGATAAAAATGTCACCTTAAAGCTTCCTTGACACACAATAATTGTGTAAGGTTTAGATCAATTATGTGTCACTAAAGGTCTATAGAGATTCACGAACACTTGGGCTTGAGTGTTAAGCATTGTTTTTACTAACACCTCTCCTCTTGACACTTTTTATGTGTGTTGGCAATTCCCTCAAGGGGCTATCTTGACACTTTTCCCACCTTTTTTAACACTTTTTTTGTGTCAAGAAATGTCACTTTTCTGGTAATATTTGAATGTCGTATCGATCATAACATGTTTCTTTATGTTAATAATCATTTTAAGAGTGTTTGTCGATTAAGTTTGATCTATTTCATTGAGATCTATTTAGTGGTGATCAATATACAAGTTTAGTTTGTTTCTAAAAACATGAAATTTAAAATTGAGGCGAAGAACTTCAAATGATTGAACTACACGTACACTAACATTAGCTCATTAATATATTTAAATACTTCAAAAATTTAAGTGTGAGGGGTTCATCCATAAGGTGAAGGAACTTGACTTTGACTTCTCTAACACCAATTACATACGGAGTAATACATACACAATTCAATTCGATTTAGTGTTACCCCATAATGGTTTTCATTAGGGGTGCCGTCGTCCGGTCCAGTCCAATATTTGGCTGAACACGTACATGTATCATGACTATTCAAATGGTTCATAAACAATGTCATTCGATACGATATTAGACCTAAACACATTCGGTACGGTTCTATTTTCATACGGGACGGCATCATGTCATAACAATACTAAACAATGTCACTTTTTCCAAGTGCTTAAGAGGAAAGTAAAGTTTAACCATCCTCCAACAATCCACACAACTTATCAATTTTCATACTCACTCAGTCCCAAATTTGATATGAAAAGTCATTATTTTTTTGTCAACCCATGTTAAAGTTAAATCCTCCTTATTGATAATTTTTAACAATCAAAATTCACATATTCAGAAACTACATTAAAATCTCTTCAAATTTGAAAACTCTGAAACTCCAAATTAAATATAATTAAAAATTGGCATCCTAATTAAGTGAATAAAATGAAATTGTTTGGCCAAGAAAAGTTAATTTTGCAAATCAATTTGGGACATAGGCAGTATTACATAATTAATAAATTTCAGATAAACTATATAGTACTAATTTAAACAATTAAACCATACATCGTTCCGGTTCCAGTCTTCCTATATATAAACTAGCAAAGGCGGTGAAAGTGTGAAGTCACTAGTCAAAGTAATGGCATCAATGTAAATTTAAATAATTAAACCATACTGTGGTCCGGTTCGGTCCGGTACTGATTCTCATTTTATAAGAATCGATCATGACATTGTTTAGAACCGGTACAGTCCGGTTCGGGACAAACAATTTGAGATCCGTTTCAATCCCCCTTTTTCGGTCTGGTACCATACCGGTTCAGTTCGGTATTTTTGTCCACCCCTAATTTTCATACTTTTCTGACTGCGAAATATAATGATTTTATAATTATACACACTTCATAAAATTTATTTTCTTTATAGGAATATTACATAATTACAATAGCCACTTTTAGAGTATATATATCCGCAATGATGGAGCATCTACTACTCTACTAGACTACTGCCCATTGTAGTAGTAAATAAGTGGAATCTCATGGGGATGATAATGGCACTCCAATAAACAAACTGATATACGGAGTATAAGTTGGAATCTCATAAGGCTGAGCACGTGAGAACTAACTTGTTTTTTTGCTTTCTTAGGGCTTGCTCATTTTCCATGACAATGATGTGCAACAAATGAGATCACTTTCAACTTTTCAAGTTTCAACTAACAGTTCGCTTGCGATTTGGATCGTCAGCCGCACGGCAGGGTGCGTTGCTGCAATCGCAGGGTGCGTTGCTGCAATCCAAGGGCAGGAAAAATAGAAAGAAAAGGTATAAAATGTATAGAAATGGAATCTGATAGTTTATAAAAGCCAGGCACTCTACCTGGCTGCTAAACCAGGCAGAGACTCCGCATCCGTTCGCTTGTTATGAATGAAATGGAATAATTTTCGCACTTCAAAAAACCGAAAATATTTTAAACCCCAAAATGATTTTCTTGAATCTGTCCATGTATGGGTAGAAAGAGAACGAAAACTTAGGTCGAATCAAAATTAATTTCTATATGAAGAAAAACCAATTTTAATTATTGATGTTAAATTGGGTTGATCATAAAAATAAGGCAATATGGTTTACCGTCATTATCAGCTCCATTTGTTAGTTTCTAATTTCACCGCAATGATACAAAATTAAAACGTACACTTATGTTACCAAACGGAACAATATGGTTTACCGTCGTCCTCAATTTTAATTATTGCAGTCTAATTTGAGTATAAAATGCTCAAAATTGTTTTGGGATAACAATTTTTATATACACGATTTACGTACACTTATTTTATCACACGGAACAGTTTTCTTTCTTTATCACACGATATACACATACTCCCTCCGTCCCGCTAAGATTGTCCCATTTTACCTTTTCGGGAAGTCCTACTAAGATTGTCCCATACCAAATTTGGTAAAGATTGTGTGGCTCTAAACCATTCTTACTTTATTCTTATTTTATCAATTTAATATCAACCACACAAACCTACTTTTCTTAATAATCGTGGCACCTTATTCCGTCCCAATCTTAGTGGGACGGAGGTAGTATTATACTATCTATTAAGTTAAACTTGTTTACGATTATGCAAGTACATATTTTTATTAAAAATTACCTAACAATCCATCCACTTTTCATTGAAAATCCGGCGCTCTTAATTTTAACTTTTCCTTACGTGCTTGAAATAGTTACCATTTGTCTACTTTGTACTTTGTAGTTATATGACAGGACGACCATTTTGATGATCTCCAACATGTTGCTTGTAACCATTAGTGGTAGCGTGTCAAAGTGTTTTTGACACGAAAAATTGATAAGTCTGGGCCAAATTCCGTGTCAATCCCGCCTGTTTTTTGTAGTAAGATAATTTGGGTTTGCACCCCGTTTTATTGTTTAAATTGAAATTGGCACCTTGTTTTTTAAAATCTTTGTTTTTGCACTCAATCCTTATGAAAAGACAAAAATGCCCTCGTTCAGGAATATGCCCTCCAATAGAATTGTTAATAGAAGGGCATTTTTGTGTTTTCATATGAGCTTGGCGTGCAAAAACAAAACATTTTAAAACAGAATGCAAAGTCCAGATTAATTTGGACAATAATTACCCAAAAAAAAGTTATCCACATGCGCCTAGCGCCTACATGCGTCAGCCTGTGACCACGCTGCCACGCATACACTTCGAGCCAAGTGACCAGCTGCTACGTACTTGCAATTAAGCAGGAAGCAGTTCTAGCTAATCTCCGGCTAGTTTTATTTTGGTATCTTTTGTATTTCAGTTTTTATATTTTGTTGTGAGCAACTACTTGAAGTATATATTTTGCTGGTGTTGTCATCATAAGTAGCACCGGGACGGAAACGGGTACGGTAACGGGGACGGGGAAACTCTAAACCCAAAATATCAAGATACGGGTACGGCAAGGAAACGCCGAACTAAAAATTAAAATTTTACTAGTATGAGTAATGTTTACGAAATAATCAAACAAAACATACGTAGTATGTCTTTGTTATAAAAGCAAATCCCACCCACCCGTTGAGTGAAAAAGCTAAGCAGTAAGCAGCACCGCAGCAGCAGAAGGCCTTCACCAAATCACCAAGTCCAGCCTCCAGAGGAGATCGTTCTGCTCTGCGTCTCCCTTCGTCACTGACTCACCCAGCGTTGTTGCGTCGCTACAGTTCAAGAGAGGACAATAATCGTAGAGGCTGACTCCAGCGAACTGCGCAGGTTTTTTTTAAACACTAAATGCCCGATTGCGTAGCTCATTATTGACCGCCCTCAATTTTTTTAGAAAATTAAGTGGAAACGCACAGGCCCAATGATATTCCCGTTTCCGAAACATTTCCCAACAGCCCATGAGCAAAGAAACGTTTCCCAGCCGTTTCCGGGCGTTTCCCGGCGTTTCGCGTTTCCGAAACGTTTCCGGGACGGGAACGTGGTCTAAATTGGGATATTGTTTGTGAAGTTTATATCGATATGGATTTTTTTTTTTTTTTGCAATTTATGTAGTCGGTTGCGAAATATATAGGTATCTACTGAAAACATACAAATCAAATGGGAGACCGTATATATGAAATTAACTATAACTCCATTTAGTTTACAATTTTTTTTCATTCCGAAGGAATTGAATGATCCGTTGGAAATATTTTGGAATAACGTTTTTCCAACTAATTTTGTGTTTAAATCTGTTGGAAAGGTCATTGTTAAAAGGCCATTTTATTGCAGCGGTAATTTTTTTTACCTTTAAATTTAATTATAAAGTATTCAAGATCATAATACATCATAATCAATACGAAGTACTATACTACTCGAGTAAAAAGATTTCATATTTGTTCATAAAATTATATTCTTTTGGTTTAAAAGGATATTTATAATTTTTATGTTACTGTTTTGCAGACCAAAACTTATCATGCTGATCTCTCTCATACCATTCATTGTGGCTGCCATATGTTTTAGGCAGGGACTGATTTCCCGGCCTTGTCTATTGCTATGGTTGTGGATAACGACTAGGATTATAAGTCTTTGTTCACCCATATTGGAGGCTGTTTCTCTTGACATTCTGGCGGTCATTTACCATGTAGGCGTCGATCTACTGGGATTGATGTTTTACTCATGGGATACTATTGAACATTATCGTAGATATAGGGAAGTTTCTTATTACCTTAGATGTAAGTTAATCTTGTGGATGGTATTATTACTACTCAGCATTCTGCAACTAGTGGCGAGGGCCAGAGTTTGGGATACGCCTCATTATAAGTTTGGGATGTATGAATGGTATTCCTCGGGCACAGCTTCTGCTTTGGCCTTTGAAGACATTTGGGGATATTATTTAACGCATCCCTGAAGATGGTAAGCCATTCCAGGAGTGATGGGATCATAATAGTCTTCAAGCCTGCCCAACCCGTTTCTTATTGGCTATTCTGTACTAGTATATTGTCTATATATTTGATTGATATGACTGATCTTTTTAGTAGTTGGCATTCTAACATCTATAAGTAAATCGTTGAATCCTGATTGAGTGATTGGAAGTAGTGGAAAACACTACAAGTAGCCTAATTTCACAATAAATCCTTTAATTCTATAACTTTGTGACAAGAGCACAACATAAAACCAAAAACGGATTTTTTTTAGCATAAAAAAAAAAAAGAAATTAAATAATAGATGATGAAAGAATTCCGGCCATTACAACTAACTAATTGGTGCTAGAATGAACCGGGATGCTTAGGATTGTAGCAATTAAACGCCCATGAATAAAATGAATTGAAGCCCACTCGATTAATACAGTGTAATATGACCACTACCATTGACAAAAAAAACAGAAACAAGAAATGATATGCACAAATTAACTACAAAAAAACAAACAGGAAGGGAGAAAGTTTTGGAATTGGGAAGATCTAAACATATACAAAAAAACGGCTCACCGTGGATAATTTTAGAAAAAATTTACTAAGAATAATCCCACCTTTCACTAGTTCTCTCATAATAATCCCACATTTACGTAATCCCAGAATAATCTCATCTTCTTTCATTGGACTCTAACCTGTTGATGACATACTATACAGGTCTTTTACCCTTTCTTTGAAAATTGTATTTTTTTTAAGGATACAAGAAATTTTAAGATACATGAATTGAAAGAAAAGATACATACAAAATATAGATGCACTAGCAATTGAAATTTGTAGTTGGAATTCCAAGTGTAGCTGGTATATTCATGTTGTATTTGTTATGGAACAAGAATACCTTCAGATATGGTTGATAAGTTTTGGCCTCCTGATGTGTAGCTTTATATTTCTTGAGAGCCGCATCCAATAAAGATATAATAAAAAAATGAAAGATGAGATTATTTATATGATTTTCAAAGATAGGGTAAAAAACCTCATATAGTAGGTCATCAACAAGCTAAGTTATGGTCTAACGAAAGAAAATGGGGTGTAAAGGTGAAATTATTCTGGGATTATGTAAATGTGAGATTATTATGATGAGATCAGTGAAAGGTGGAATTATTCCTGTCAATTTTTCCATAATTTTACGTTAGGGGCTAATTGATTAACCCCATGATGACCTATAATAATGTTTTGTGATAAAAGAATATAACATGTTGATTATGATCGACATCAAAATATTCTACATTTCTACACCAATATGTTAAGTTCTAGACTCTAGTCATATACAAAAATGATCTTTGTACCCACTCTTATAACCACTTTTGTACACACCTGTGTTTGTGAAGTGTTTTTTTTTCTGTAAATCCCGGCTCACAGATAATATTTTGCACAGACAAAATATTGTCTGTGAACCCGGGTTCACAGACAAAAAAAACATCCACAAATATGATGGGAAAGTGGGTATAAAAGTAGGTACATCAAGCATTAGAGTGGTTGCAACCCTCAAGTCAATCACATTTGAATTTTTCACTCTAAAATGATCTCCAACCCAGGTATTTTGGGGTCCCAAAGTGGGTTGAGGGCACCCCTAGAGTGGGAATCACCAAGCTTATTGACGGAAGTAAGAGAGAGCTAGCAGCAGCGAAAATGTTAGAAAAGTGTTGGGACCCATGCAAAACTTAAACCTCATTTTTATTTAAATGCCTATAACGTTTTTATTTTTATTTCAATTTTTATAAAAAATTATATCAAAATTCGTAATTTTTTATTATCTTTTATATGACATCAATATTGCATATGCGAAATTAAAAAAATTTATATAAAAAAATAGATTCATACCCAATAGCTTCATTAAGAGGCCGTTTGGCAACACTGTTTTTCGGCTTATTAGGATCAGCCAATTTTTTCACCAAACACGTAATTTTTGCTTTCGCAAGCTTAAATGTGTAATAAGCATAAAAAGTAAGGTTACAGTTACTTTTCTGGCTGTAATGGCTGAAGTTACTGTAGATGACCATTTTAGCTATTTTTACATACTCCCTCCGTCCCTGAAACAAGTTCATCCTTTCCTTTTTGGGTAGTCCCTGAATTAAGTTCACCTTTCCTTATTTGGCAAATTATCTACTCCCTCCATAACAAAAAAAATCTTTCCACTTTCCTTTTTCGTCCGTAACAAAAAAAATCTTCCCATTTCTAAATCTTCTCATCATACCCTCAATAATTCTAAAAATAAAACACTATTACAACTACTTTTTTTGGATTTATCCGACATTCCATCACATTATTCATCTATCTTCTCATCATACCCTCAATAATTCATATCCTCTTTCACTATTCTTAATCTACCTACTTTTTAAATGGAAAGGTTTTTAAGTTACGGAGGTAGTATATCCAAACAGTGCCAAACAGTGTCAAACAGTGCCAAACAGTGTCAAACAGTGTTCAAACAGTGTCCAAATAGTGTCCAAACAGTAAAATTTACCCCCCAGTAAATTTCTTTCCTTAATATGTGTGAAAAGAAAGGGTGAACTTCTTTCGGGGACAGAGGGAGTATAATTTTTTCTTTATTTTATTAATAAAATATATTTTAAAAATGTTTTTTTCTTAAATCAGCAGAATCAGCAAATGTAGCCACTTCAGCCAGAACTTCATAAATTTCAGCAGAATCAGCGAAAACAGCCAATTTTCATGCTTCCAAGCGGGCTTTAAATAGATTCAAGTGCTAAAATTAACATTTCATGATCAATTTTTTTTATATCTTTCACTTAGTTTTTCCAAAAATGGGTATGAAATAGCATAAAAAATAAATTCCAAATTTATTTATTTTTATATTGAAATAAAAATAATTGAAGTATAATAATAAAAAAAGACTTTAATTACAAAAACTTTTGTTGATCGAATATATTGATAGTGCTGGATTGCAGTAAAAATTGAATTAATTGAATGAATACGTATAAACTAGTCGGGAATTTGATTTATTGACAGATATGAGTTGTGGTCAGCCTTATTGAGTCATATATACCCCCAATCACACTTTCATGAATTTTCTGTTGCTCGGTCATATCAAGAAGCTTTATCTAGATAGATGATTACCCCATGTCCCATCATATATAGATAATTGTATTTTCTCTTAAAGGATCGAAAGCACTATTTAAAATTTAAAATAAAAATAAAAAGGGATAATTGTTCTAGGTATGACTAAAACTCAATGAGTTTCCCAATGTATTACCTAACCAGTTTTTTTTCTCAAAATAATATTATAATTCATAATATTTAATTACAATTCGTAATTAATAAATAATACTCCAAATATGTATTCACCTTCTAATTTTCATTTGTTGCTTACTGATGGTGGTGAACCGGAGTTCTATGCAGAGGCAGTTCGGATTGGGAGTAATTAATTTTTATGGACAAATATACCTCTTAGTTTATACCTATAAAACCCTAACCTCCTAGCCATTTTCTACAACCCTAACTACACCCTCTCACGTATAATCGCCGCCACTCACCCACGCAGCAGCAGCCGTCGAGCCACTGCCCGCCTTCTAGCTGCCAGCCACCGTCCATCGCCTCCGCCGCCTTCCAAATATTGATCTCTAGCTTGGGAGCACAATCACCCGACCTGGGTGTCAAGGCGACGCCCACCGGCCACCGTCCAACACAAGAAGATGCCACTTTCCCAAATCTGATTTTTCGCGATGAGAAAAGCTCGCTCTTATAAGGCGGCGGTCGTCCTTCACTTCTTCTTCTCTTCTTTTTTGATCGCTTATCCCTACTGCTGCCTCTCCTATTCTTTTCAATCGTATATGAAAAAATAACTTTGCATGTGCTAGGTATTGCATGATATGATGCTTCTCCAAATGAAAAGGTATACACTGAGTTACTTGATTTTGCTGATATTTATATTGTAATGATCTGAATTGCTTCATTTTGCCGATATTTGTATTGTAATGATCTGAGTTGCTTCATTTTGCTGACTTAACTGTAACATTGTGCAACAAAAAGAAACACTAGGAAACAATAGCAAACAAAGAATTGTAACAAAACTGAAATCTAATTTACAAAAGTCACCTCCATTAGGGGATGTAATTTACAAAAGTAGCTAAGTATTACAGGGTCTGCTGCACTTCCAAATGCTCATACTTTGTAGGGTTAAAGTATATTGTGTTGAAATCTAGAAATTAGAAATTAAAATGTAAACTTTTAAACATTATAATCTCCAAGAATTGAAATGTTTCTACCTTTACTTTTAGATGTGGGAAGGGGTTGTGATGCTTATAGGTGACTGTGGTTCATAATTTACCCTCTTCTCACTAATAGAGATTATCGATTGCATTTTGTAAGTCAAACCTTAACTTTTCTACCTTCTAAGTTCTAAGTCCGACTTAACTGTTTAATCACTTTCTGATTTTTTCTTATTAATATAGCTGGTCTTTTGTATATGCATTCTATAAATGTTGTTTGCCTTCTGGCTGAAGTTGCTTTAAATAACCTTGTGAGTTGATTTTCCTTGACTAAAATTGATCATTTACTTTCAGTCTTCTAACATTTCTTTGATTTAAAGTTATGTCTACCCGAACAAGATTATGTTGACTCATTTGCTTTGGGTTGTACATCTTTAGTTCTTTGCTAATTATTTACTACTTGCAGTAGCACTGATGCAGAGAGTTCAAGACCATATGATCTATTTGGAGCACAAAATGGTTTAAGAGGTACAAGTAACTTGTTTTTCAGATCAACTACATTACACACGTGGAGAACATAGCCTTTGAAGGCAAACAACATTACCTTATTTTACCTGAGGTTTAATAACTACATTACGCCAGTGGCGGTTCTTTTACCTGAGGTTTAGGGGAGCAGTATTTTGGGAATTATTTCTAACATTACCTTATTTTGGTTAATATTATTTTCTTTAGTATTAGTTTTGGAAAAAACTCTTTCATGTGATTACATCTGATCAACTAGAAATATGATTACTCCGGAATCAATCCATGTTCCCTATCATCATTAATTAGAGACTCCCCCTTAATTTATCCGCTTTTTCTCATTAGTTAATTTTTCAAAAAAATCCATGATAGAGTATATAGACTTGGACCCCCGGGTCTCACGACCATTGGACCTGGACAGCGGCCCACACATGCCTTAGAGATATTACTTGTATTATTGTACAGTTCGATTTGTATTTGTATACATTAGATTAGCTTTTTATATTCTCAGTCCATTTATGTAACCGGGTTTGTTGGGCCCATATTAGAGGTCCAGACCCAGATTTCCCTATTTATACTCCTCTTGGAGCCTCTTGTAACCCTAATTCATAATTTACACACATTCAACACTATTCATTCATCTTCTTCCTTACCTACTAGCTCAAATCTCTCCTTATTATATATGTTTGCATCCCTATAATCCATCAATCCAATTTCGAAGATCGCATTTATTTTATTTATTTTAATCGTTGAATTTAATTAATTCATGATTCCCTTTTCGCCCTTGTGGAAACGATACTTGTACTTACACCACACCCTATACTGCTACATTTTTATTAGTGCGAGAAAACTCTCTCTCACACACACGTGGTTCTAATTCTACATGATGATAAATAAACATAATTATGTAATGTTGATTACAATTCAAAGTTGTTACTTAAGTAACCAAACATAATAATTGAATAAACACTTCATTTCATTACATTTTGTATTGCATTACGCACTTTATTTCATTGCATTGCATTACATCACATCAAACATAATTTCATTGTTCATATAAGTTTTTGCTAATAAATATATTTTAAATATAATTTTTCATAATCAATCATATTCTTGTTTTAACTAAAATTTCATCAATTTTAATGGATTAACTAATACCGGATTCAACTAAATTTCACCAATACATGTACCAATTATACCATAAAGATATCATATTTCACAAAAGAAATACTACGTATGTAAAGATCTTGGAATAAATCGTGTTGTTTTTAAAAATCATAAATAAAAACATGATATAATATTTATTTAGTGGGAGTGAGATTAGGGAAGCTTTTGAATTGAGGAATCCTAGGGCTAAAATTAATTTTCGTATGATGTGCTCTCTATTTTTTTGGATAAACTGTAAGTATATTAAAGGAGCCACCCAAGAAAATAGAGGTTCAGAATGTACAAGCAAAAAGGAAAACAAAACTGCAGGTTATCCAACATGGATAACCCAAACCCAGCAAAAGAACTCAAAACAAGCAACGTCCCACACCAAAACGAAGCGGTGGTGGAGCACAAACAAGCCCAAAAAACAGCCACAAAAAATGCCCAACCCAAACCAAGAGAAGGTTAAGCAAAACATGTCACAGCTTTACAAGTTCATGTGGATAAAGACTATACAAAATCTTGTAAACGATGTATTGAATCCTCGCAAAAACGTCTTCTTCTTTGGGAACAAGGCCATCAAAGCATGTAGCATTCCGGGTCCTCCAGATCCAGTAGATTGAGTAGCAAAAAGCAATCCTAGCCGCCTTAGCTTTGATCCCTGAGCCTAGTCTCTTCCTCTTGATCCATTTCAACGAGCTTAGCATGGTCCCCATCTCCCTAGGAATGTCCAGCCACGTCCTGACTCTATGCCAAATTTTTACCTGAAAAAGCACAAATAAAATATAGGTGTGGTACCGTTTTCCGGAACACCCCTCCTCACGACCAGACACTTCGTCTGGATTGTGTCGTCATTCATTTTTTTACCGGTTCATCAATTTTTTTTATCGTGTCGTCATTTTTCATAAAGGGACTCACACCATGGATCAATTTGGCTCTGATACCATGTTAAGACCCGGGGTTCCATCCTAAAAGGTCAACCCTGTTAGGAGGAGTAGCCCGAAGCTTAATATAGCACTCTAGTGCTTCTCAATTTTCCGGTGTGGGACATTTAACATCAAGAGTGGCAAGGCGGTTACGAAAGGATAGCCAAACCGTGAAGGAGAATTTAGGGGGGATATAATTCTTCCAAATGAAAGACATCCACATTTGGGTTCCCCCCTTAACTCTAAGAAGGTTGTATACCAAACCCGAGGATAGCTTGCCATTTGTTTGGCAAGTATTGAGAAAGCTAATGGCATCGTGGGTGTTGTCAAAGTGAGAGACAATTTGATCTCTAATCAGAGCAATCTTTTTTATCAATTGGGAGTCTCTTTTATGAGGTGTAAACTCCCAAACACCTCTACCGTCAAGGTAGACACCATGAATCCACCTAACCCAGAGATTATCCTTTTTAGTATGGATATCCCAGAGAGTTTTAGCAAGGAGGGCAGAGTTCCAAACATAGGTATCATGAATACCAAGTCCACCTTCCTCTTTAGGGAAGCAGATATCAGCCCACGCCACTCTAGCATACTTGCACCCCCAAATGAATATACGACAGATAGAAGTGATTCTATCAAGTACCACCCTAGGGATTGGGAGTGCTTGTAGCCAGAAAGAATGGACACCTTGAATAATAGACTTGATCAGTTCGACTCTACCAGCATAAGAGAGGGTTTTGGTATTCCAAGCACTGATAAAACTGGTAATCAAATCCAACAAAGGAGCATATTGAGCCACAGAGATTTAAAGAGGGGCTAAAGGGATGCCCAAATATCTGACAGTGAAGGATCCCTCTTTAAAATCGATCATGTTTAAAATATATGCGAGGTCATGATCGGCCAAGCCACCAAGAAAGATATTAGACTTGTCAAAGTTAACTTTAAGGCCAGAAACACTTCCAAAATCATTCAAAGCATCAATAAGGACTTTAATAGAGGGAAAATCCCCTCTAGAAAAGAGCATAAGATCGTCAGCGTATGCAACATGAGAGATGTTAAGTTTACCACACTTAGGGTGGTACTTGAAAGAGGAAGCCTTGGTTCTATTGTGAAGAAGTCTGGAGAAGTACTCAAGGCAAATGACAAAGAGGAGGGGGGGGGGGACATGGGATCACCCTGCCGAAGCCCCCTCTTGCCTTTGAAATTCCCATGAAGGATCCCATTGATAGAAATGGAGAAGGAAGGTGTAGAAACACATTCCATGACCCAGTGAACAAATCTGTCAGGGAAGCCAATGGTCAACAGGACCTTATACAGGAAGTCCCATGAAATAGTATCATAAGCTTTCCTAAGATCCACCTTGATCATAGATCTAGGAGACATATGCTTCCTGGAATAGCCTTTGATAAGCTCTTGGGCCAGAAACACATTATCAAGCATAAGTCTCCCATCAACAAAAGTCCCTTGGGAAGGATCAATAAGCTCTGGTAAGCAAGGGCTCATTCTGGCAGCAATGATCTTAGTAATGATCTTGCAAATGACATTAGTACAAACAATAGGTCTAAAGTCAGCAGCAGTTGGATCATGAGAGGTCTTTGGAATTAGAGCGATAACTGTATGGTGGAGTTGCTTTAAAAGTTTCCCATAGTTAAAGAAACCCCTCACCGCCAAAATAACATCATGTCCAACAATATTCCAGTTATGTTTGAAGAAATCCGAAGTATAGCCATCAGGCTCAGGAGCCTTGTTATCTCCAATATCAAAAAGAACATTTTAATTTCAATGTCAGATATAGGAGCCACAATGTCAGCGGCATTGCTACTATCCAAGCATTTCCTGGAAAGAATAATGTTAGGATCAATTTCCTCATTAAGACTAGATGTTCCAAACAGATCAGTGTAGAATCTAACAAATTCACAAGCCACATGGGTTCATGGAGGTGGTGGAAATCCCATTCGACAGTTTAATAGCCGTAATGGAGTTCTTAGCCACATTATTCCTAACAATAGAATGGAAGTATTTAGTGCCTCGGTCACTTTGGAACAAATGATTAGCTTTGGCTTTTTGCCTAAAGAAATCCTCCTCGGCTTTCTTGAAATAGAGAGCATTCTTTTTGGACAAAGCAACATCATTCTTAATGGAGTCATCAAGCGGGGAAAGTAACAAAAGAGCATGCACTCTTTTGTATTCTTTCTTAGCTTCCTTAGCCTTAGAGGAGATGTGGCCAAAGGCATTCAAGTTAAGTTCTTTGAGAGGCCCTTTAAGTCTTTTAAGCTTGCGGGCAAGACTAAATTGGGGAGTACTATGCATATCTTGATACCAATGAGTGGTAAGTATCGTGTCAAAAGCTTCATGATTAAGCCACATATTAAAGAATTCGAAAGGCCTAGAACCCCCAATGTGATTATGACCAATAGTATCAAGAGAAGCACAATGATCAAAGTCAACTTCCATCTCCAAGAAATGCGTACTACAAGAAATGTTGTTAATAGATCAAAGGGAGTTCATGAGCACCTTATCAAGTTTAGCCCAAAGCGAACCTCTATTCCAAGTGAGGAATTCACCGGTAGAGGGGGTATAAACGAGGTTCGCTTGAACCTTGAAATCATTTAAATGTTGTAAGTAGTAGGCCAAGGGAGGTGAGGGTCCAATCCTCTCGTTAGGGCTGCCTACACAATTAAAATCACCCATAACAAGCCAAGGAATATTAATATTGGGTTCAAGACTAGCAATGTGTTCCCAAAGACCTCTTCTTTCCACCACCGTATAAAGGGCATAGATGAAAGTGACAAAGAAGGTGTTTTGAGTCACTTTACACTTAATCTCACAGTGTAAGTGTTGTTTATCAACTTCCAACACATTTAGATTTACAAAGTTTGGATCCCAAAGAAGGGCAATCCTACCACCCTCAATCTTATCAAAGTTGGTCATAGATTGCCAATTAGGCCATCTAGTAGACCTAATTTTGTCAAAATTAGGAATGGACAGTTTCGTTTCAAGTAAACAACACACATGAATCTTATTGTTATGGATAAAGGAGACAACTGAATTTTTTTTGGAGACCTTATTAAGGCCTCTAATATTCCAAGAGGACACAAACATAAAAACAAAGCTATTTGGTGTTTCCTTTCCCCAAAACCTTTCTTTGGGCAGTAGGTTTCAGCCTAGGCCTAGCCTTACCTTGCAGCATGTATCTATCTAGGAAAAGAAAATAAACCTTTTCCATGAAGATAGGGGAATAGTCATACCCCTCATCCGTGGGATGGATTCCGGGAAGAGATTTCAAGCAATCTTTAGTAAAATTGATACCTTTTCGTATGACGTGCTCTCTAATGAGCATGTGACGTGCTTGCTAAAATTTCCGTGTACAAGGTCCCTGTTTTCATAGGACCGGTCAGGGCTATACTACCTTTTTTTTTACCATACATGGCTATACTACTTAAAAAGCATAATCATATTAAAACAACGAAGGTGGTGAAAAAATGAAATGCAACATCCATTATTTGAATGAAATTTATGTACAAAAGTTAAAAAATCTTAGTAAACAGAAGGTTGTTGTACTAAAATACATTTTCATTTACTATCCTTATTTTGGTCAAGGGATTCCATGATGGAGGACGATACATATTCAATTAAACAGTTTAATTAATTATGGGTCAATTTTTCCTACTTCATATACCCCTCTGGTTGTTAATAAACTTTATGTTAGGACCCAACTATGATGATTTTGATGATGCCACTATACTTTGCACTAGTATTTTGTGTCTAAGTTAATTCGTGCATTATTGCTTCAAAGTGAACAAGAATAGTGAACAACCAACTGGAACACAAAATGCAATAAGGTAATAACTTTTACCTTAATAGGATTTGTTATCCTACCAGTTAAGTTGTACACAATACCTGCTAAACTACACAAGTACTTAAAAGTGACAAGAATTCCAATGTACAAACTATGTATCAGATTAAACATACTGGAACTATAAAATGCAATAAGGTAAAAATTATTTACCTTACGTGGATATTTAGATCCAACCAGTATAGCTTTAATTTGGTACATGAGTTTAATCATGTCACTTAAAGAAAGAAAGTGATTAGTAAAATAAGTGACAAATTTTACTGTGAAATTTGTACCAAATAAATTGTACTGGAAAGAACAAAATGCAATAAGGTAATCCTATTACCTTAATAGGATATTTCAAAGATCCTACCAGTACAAAACCTATTTGATACAAAATATTCAAAGTCACACATTTTACTACTTCACTATACAAATTGAGCAGGTTCACGCACTCAGCTTTACAAGTGTAGTTGCAAGACAAGGCTAATACACTCAGAACGCAAGAGGAGAGAAGACATCTGATTAGGTGAATAGTGAAGAGTTTCAGAATAGGCATGCAGCGACAAGAAGGCCTAAAGTATGGGTGTTATCTTCGTACAAAGCAAGTGGTCTTCAAAAGACAAATCCTTATCCTGCTCCAACACAAGAAGACGCAAGTACAATACTTTGGACGTCTAGGATTAAATCCTCTTAACCGACGGAGGAGATTAATCTACCGGAGATGCCTATAAAAATAGGCAGAAGCATGAGATCAAAGGTAAGTCATTGAGTTCAAAGCAAGTGGTTCAGTCATTACACTACGCATATCCAGCAAAAGAAAAAGTGCTTGAACACTCTGCTTTGACTCATGCTTCACTAAGCTCTTAGACTAGATCATTCATTGTAACATTTATAGAGCTTAGGTTTTAGTTGGAGGTTAGACACTTCGTGAATCAATTCATGTTGTTGTAAACACTTAGGAGAACAGTTGTTCGGATCCTAAAGTGTGGTTAGATAGATAGAGTACCTTTTGATCCCCACTGGATCAATTGAGAAAAGTCTAAGGACTGAGTAACTTTGAGTGGTGTTATACTCATTGTGAAAAACCTTCAATCTAGGCCAGAGTTGTCAAGGCTAGATTGGCACTAATTGTATTGGGCTGAATACTTTAGTGGAAATCCATCTGAAATAGGGTGGGACTGGATGTAGGAGGATTACACCACCTCTGAACCAGGATATATCGTGTGTTGACTTACTTTCATACATACAGAAGCACACACCAAACACATCTCACTAAAGGATTGAAGTTTGCCAGCAGCATCCTAAGCAGTAGTCTTTATCGACTGTACTGCTTAGCCTACTGCTTAATAACTCACTCTCCTTGAGAGTGTTTTCCACTAGAAGTTATCTTACACTCAGAAGGTGCCTCAGCAGTACCCTGGTCTTCACCCTCCTGCTGAGCCCACTGCCCATTTATATGTGTCTTTCCGAACGCCATAACAAGCCAGAACAAAAAGCCATCCAAGAGTCATCCTGTTCTTAACAGTTGCCTCAGCAGTAACCTGCCCACCAGCCAACTGCCAATTCAGCAGTTGCCTGCCAGTCAGCAAACTGCCTGTGCAGCAGTAGACTAAGCAGTTATCTGCTCACCAGTCTACTGCCAAGCCTACTTCCTCTTGTCACCAGTCTAAACATCATCTAAACTAGAAAGTTGTCTCACACCAAGTATAAAGAGGTTAAAGACTTCCGCTGTGCATCTATTAATCTCTTAAAAGATTATAGATCAACTCATCTAGAGGGAAAACTTCACAAAGTTGAAAAAGATTTTAAAAGTCTATTCACCCCCCCCTCTAGACTTTTACCTCTATCCGGGACCATCAAGTGGTATCAGAGCAGGTTGTTCCTAGAGTCAGTTTCTGACTATTTTTGAACTAAAGATCCAAATCCACCTCTATCCCAAAACTTTCTAAATGATGGATGAACAACAAGCAAAGAATCTGTTGATCAACAGTAACAAATCCAATGACTGGAAAACAAAGGATGTATGGGATGAACTCACGGAGAGTCAATCAGAAGATGATCAAAGCAGCTCAAATGATGAAAGCTGCTCATCAGAAAGGCAGGAGGAGGCTATTACTTGCTTCTTTGGAATGACTCCAGAAAATAGCTCCTCTCACAACCATGAAATGGCCAGATCCTATGAAGGTGACAATGATGAGGTATTATCCTGTTCCTCGAGCAATTCATATTATTCCAACTCAAACAGTGTTGATATGGAGGCACTGCTCCATCAATTTGAAAACTTCCAAAAAGAGCACCTTAGCTTAATGAATGAAAACTGTAGACTTCAAGAAAATCTTTTAGTAGCTCATGCACAATTGGGTGAAGCAATCAAAAAGATAGATTTTCTTGAATGTGAAAACATCAGTTTGAAAGAAAAGCTAAGCTCCCTCACTCCCCCACTCACTAAGGAAGTTCAACACACTGAAAAAGACACAGGATACACATCATGTTCTCACTCATTGAAAAACTCTCCCAAATACTCTTCTACCACAAAACATACTTTCAAAGAAGACACAAAGTCTCTTAGCCACCAACACTCCCACATCCATATAGTTTCCTCAAGAAGGAACATGTCTGCTCCTAAACCAAAATCAAAATCCCTGTACAAACAAAAACTTCCTTTCAAACAAGAAAACCAAAGAACCAGTTGGCAAAACACCAATAAGACCAACTACCCACCTAAGAAGCAGCTAAATCAACCTAGAAAAAATCACTCTTATCCTACACACAGGAGAAAGATGATAAACACATACACGGCCACCCCATCTGAATGCAACACTTCAAAAGGCTGTAGATCACACTGCTTAGGGGGAAATAGTTCTAAATGGGAATGGATGCCCAAATCTGTTCAAAGGAAGTTGCCCACTTCAATGTGGGCTACCACCACTCAACAATGATAAATACAGGAGGGTGCTGGAGCAACTAACTCAACTGAATAGTACATACATTCTAGTTGCTCTAAGCACAAGACAAGGAGCAGAAGGCCACTGACAAACTGTTCAAAGGAAGAACCCAAAGAAACACTTGCAGAAGAGGAAAAGAGAAGAAGATATCAAAGGAGTTGGAGATTCAATCAAATGAGGAACTTACAAACCAATACACACCTTGTGTAGAGGTTTTAAAGTTCAATCAAATGCACAAACCAACTCCAGATCAACTGTTACATCTTCCTCAAGAGATGTAACTGTG
Organism: Cuscuta epithymum; assembly: GCA_945859915.1. Lineage (NCBI taxonomy): Eukaryota > Viridiplantae > Streptophyta > Magnoliopsida > Solanales > Convolvulaceae > Cuscuta > Cuscuta epithymum. The sequence goes on along the minus strand of CAMAPF010000150.1, from coordinate 330,298 downwards.
CTTAAAGAAAGATGAAGGAAGGACCACCTAGGTGATGGAAGAAGAATAGCTGAGACCATCTCAAGAAGGTGACTCAGATGCCAGACTACTGCTAGCAAAAGACTCAGACTGAGACAACTGCCAGCAGTAGGATCAGATCAAGCAGGATCATCACCTAAATTGAAGCTCCAAATCTTCAAAGTCTATCTGAGGAAAGTAATGAGAAAGAGGAAGAAAGGCAGCTGCTCAAATACTCTGGAGGGAACAAACTTAGAATACTTAAAGATCCCAAAAATTAATGGTGCATCAACTTAGGGGGAACCTAATTCAAAATATCTTGATCATCAGAAGCATTATCTAAGGGGGAATGCTTTCTAAAGTAACAAAGGAATAAAGCCACAAGATCCAAAATAAGAAGGTTCAGCAGAGGTCTCCGCAGAGGTCTCTGCCGAAACACTTATAGCAGGAGAAGGCTTAAAAAATCAGCAGCAGGCTCGCACTTGGTATGTATAAACTGAATATACTCAAAACAGTTTTCTGCTTTTCCGGGTGTAAATGCAATCAAGGCCATGCGTTAATAACCGACTTCTCCAACGGTTATAATAAAACGGCTAGTTTCCGATAGAAGCTATATATACCTCCTCCGTACATCCCCCCTTCACTTTTTACAAGTATTCCCTCTCTATTCTTACTCCAAGCATTCTAAAAGCTCTCAACCAGAACTTCCTACTACTCTTCTTCCTCACGATCAAATGGCAACCATGAAAAACATCAAAGACATGATCTTCACTGGATCAATCCTTGACACAGCCATCATCATGAGGAAAGCCAAAAACAAAGATCTAATGAGGGATCTTCTAAGAAAATTGGATTCCACAGGGCTACTCAAAATGGCCACACATGTCTATCCAAACTATTATCCAGAGATCGCAGCAGAGTTCTATCTCAACTCCACCAAAGATAGCCTTAAATCAAACGTCAAAGGCAGATCGGTGGAAATTAAAGAAGACGACATCAAAGATCTACTGACTCTTCCTAGCCATGATTTCCCATCAGTTGCAGAATACGAGCTTGATGAGCAGTCATTCAAAGAAATTGCCCTGATTCCATCTGCACAAAATGCTCAATCACTCAAACTGAAGACCAACAAAATGGTTTATGAGTATGCTCTTCTACTCAGCATACTCTACAAATGCATTGATTCAAAAAACACTGCACTCGATGAGCTCAACAGAACAAGAGCCATTCCTCTAGCTGCAATCATTTCAGGATCACCGCATAACTGGAGCAGATATGTATTTGAAAACCTGGTGGCCTATGTCAATAAATTTCATGACAGGAAGATTGCTAAAGCAATCCCTCATCTGGGATATGGATTTCTCATTGGAGAAATCTTAAGGAAGAAGGGAGTCAACTGCTCAATTAAAGTGGCAACTGATTGGAGAAAGTTCCTTTCCCAAAAGTCAAGTCAAGGAACCCCACAAATACCACAAGAAGGAGACTCCATAGTCTCAAATGATCTTCTCAAAATCACTCTCACCAAAATCAAATCCAGATCTCTGAAGAGAGCTCAACCAGACAATGAAGAAGTCCAGTCAAGAAAATCCTCAAAGAAGATGGCTGCCAATCGAAATCTTCAAGCAGAGATGGAGGCAGTAGCCTCCCCACTAAATACATTCGCCTCAGCAGAATCCTCACTTCCAACTATCCATGAAGAAAGTGAGGGATCTCAACATCCAGAGGAGCAGCAGACATCTTCTTCTACATGCAAGACTACCGCTGGAGCAAGTATTGCCATCCCGGCCACTCCTCTCTCAATCAACATCCCTCAATCACCAGCACAAATCACTCAGCAGGCACCTTCCACACCAGCAGTCAACTCACCAACTCCTCTTGAAAGATTAGAAACTGAATGGGCTCGAGTCAAAGCTTGGAGGGATTGGAAACTCTCCAAGATTCTCCACCAAGCCAGTACCCTAACAAAATTCATCAGTGAAGAGTACTTTGCTCTCACCTGGCTTGGCACTGATGACATAGCTAAAGCAACAAACCTCCATCAAATGAATCTGATCTATCTCTCCAAGAAACGCAAAATCACTGCCAAGGATATTCATGAAGACAACAATGATGATGATGACAATAATGATGATGATCTTGATGATAGTAATATTGGAGATCAATCTCAACCCTCACCTCAATACAAAGGTAAGAAAATCATCTCCTCTTCTACATCCTCTAGTGACAAAGCACTACAAGAAGTTCTTGAAAGATCCAAGTATGAAACAAGAGGAGGGGGAGAATCATCCAAAGCAACAAACAAGCAGCCAACTGCCATCTTGATCACACATCCAACCTTGGCTCATAACACTGTCCAGACTACTGACCAATCCACTGCAAGTCTCGAAGAAGCTGATAAAGAAGAAGATCCTATATCCCTAGCCAATCTCTTCGTACAAGAGAGGGGAGCTTCTATCAAATTCATTAGCAGAGCAGAGGTCAGACTACATAAAAGGCTCATCAAAATGCAGAAGCAAATGAAAGAAAGACTTGATATCAGGTTTGAGGAAGTCCACAGGCATATCAGAAATGACCTCATGATCCAGCAGGTCTTCAATGCAGAGCAGAGGGCTCTCCTCAAAATCAAAACCTCACAACACGAAGCTGTGGCTGCAGAAATCAAACAAGAACTTGAGGCACTCAAAACAAGAAATGATGAGCTGGCCAGTCAACTGCTCACATCACAAGCCACAAGCTCCTCTGCTCAGGTAACTTCTTTTACTACTTTACCCACTAATCTTGATCAGGCGCTTCAAACAATTCAAAAACATGAAGATTTCATACAATATCTCAAGACCAAGGAACTACCTGCCATTCTTCAACTCTCCCAGAAAATAGTTACAAAACAGGTAGAGCACTCAGAAGCAATTGGTCAAACAAAAGCAGATGTTGAAAAACATCTCACCAATCTTCACAAAGCTACTCAAGAGGCTTTCATCAAACAAGGAAATGAACTCAAGAAACTTGATCAAAATCTTGAGAAATTAGACCGAGTAGTCAAAGAAGATGTCAAAATAGATGTCATGGATCTACGAAACGTTATAAATGCAGTGGCAGTTGAAGTCAGTGATCTACGCCCAAAAAGACGACAAGTGGAAGTTGACTCTGATCCAGAGATAGAAGCTCTATTCCAAGAAAGCCAATCCACTGATCATGCTGCCAAAAAGGGGGAAAGATCAACACAAGCAGGCCCCTCCTCTACAAGGTCATTAGCAGCAAAGAAGGCGGCAGAAACCAGAAGAAAGAACAAGCTCCTCCAAGAAGAAGCAGAGATCAGACAAAGAAAAGCAAAAGAAGCAGAAGCCAAGAAAAAGTTGGAGGAAGCCAACAAGAATAGACTTCTAGACAAGTCCGAAAGTGACTAAAAACTATTGTACTTTAGACTATAGACCAATGTACAACATTCTCATAAAGTACAAATATTCTTTCTCTTGTGTTGTATAGTTTTGGCATCATCAAAAAGGGGGAAATTGTTAGGACCCAACTATGATGATTTTGATGATGCCACTATACTTTGCACTAGTATTTTGTGTCTAAGTTAATTCGTGCATTATTGCTTCAAAGTGAACAAGAATAGTGAACAACCAACTGGAACACAAAATGCAATAAGGTAATAACTTTTACCTTAATAGGATTTGTTATCCTACCAGTTAAGTTGTACACAATACCTGCTAAACTACACAAGTACTTAAAAGTGACAAGAATTCCAATGTACAAACTATGTATCAGATTAAACATACTGGAACTATAAAATGCAATAAGGTAAAAATTATTTACCTTACGTGGATATTTAGATCCAACCAGTATAGCTTTAATTTGGTACATGAGTTTAATCATGTCACTTAAAGAAAGAAAGTGATTAGTAAAATAAGTGACAAATTTTACTGTGAAATTTGTACCAAATAAATTGTACTGGAAAGAACAAAATGCAATAAGGTAATCCTATTACCTTAATAGGATATTTCAAAGATCCTACCAGTACAAAACCTATTTGATACAAAATATTCAAAGTCACACATTTTACTACTTCACTATACAAATTGAGCAGGTTCACGCACTCAGCTTTACAAGTGTAGTTGCAAGACAAGGCTAATACACTCAGAACGCAAGAGGAGAGAAGACATCTGATTAGGTGAATAGTGAAGAGTTTCAGAATAGGCATGCAGCGACAAGAAGGCCTAAAGTATGGGTGTTATCTTCGTACAAAGCAAGTGGTCTTCAAAAGACAAATCCTTATCCTGCTCCAACACAAGAAGACGCAAGTACAATACTTTGGACGTCTAGGATTAAATCCTCTTAACCAACGGAGGAGATTAATCTACCGGAGATGCCTATAAAAATAGGCAGAAGCATGAGATCAAAGGTAAGTCATTGAGTTCAAAGCAAGTGGTTCAGTCATTACACTACGCATATCCAGCAAAAGAAAAAGTGCTTGAACACTCTGCTTTGACTCATGCTTCACTAAGCTCTTAGACTAGATCATTCATTGTAACATTTATAGAGCTTAGGTTTTAGTTGGAGGTTAGACACTTCGTGAATCAATTCATGTTGTTGTAAACACTTAGGAGAACAGTTGTTCGGATCCTAAAGTGTGGTTAGATAGATAGAGTACCTTTTGATCCCCACTGGATCAATTGAGAAAAGTCTAAGGACTGAGTAACTTTGAGTGGTGTTATACTCATTGTGAAAAACCTTCAATCTAGGCCAGAGTTGTCAAGGCTAGATTGGCACTAATTGTATTGGGCTGAATACTTTAGTGGAAATCCATCTGAAATAGGGTGTGACTGGATGTAGGAGGATTACACCACCTCTGAACCAGGATATATCGTGTGTTGACTTACTTTCACACATACAGAAGCACACACCAAACACATCTCACTAAAGGATTGAAGTTTGCCAGCAGCATCCTAAGCAGTAGTCTTTATCGACTGTACTGCTTAGCCTACTGCTTAATAACTCACTCTCCTTGAGAGTGTTTTCCACTAGAAGTTATCTTACACTCAGAAGGTGCCTCAGCAGTACCCTGGTCTTCACCCTCCTGCTGAGCCCACTGCCCATTTATATGTGTCTTTCCGAACGCCATAACAAGCCAGAACAAAAAGCCATCCAAGAGTCATCCTGTTCTTAACAGTTGCCTCAGCAGTAACCTGCCCACCAGCCAACTGCCAATTCAGCAGTTGCCTGCCAGTCAGCAAACTGCCTGTGCAGCAGTAGACTAAGCAGTTATCTGCTCACCAGTCTACTGCCAAGCCTACTTCCTCTTGTCACCAGTCTAAACATCATCTAAACTAGAAAGTTGTCTCACACCAAGTATAAAGAGGTTAAAGACTTCCGCTGTGCATCTATTAATCTCTTAAAAGATTATAGATCAACTCATCTAGAGGGAAAACTTCACAAAGTTGAAAAAGATTTTAAAAGTCTATTCACCCCCCCCCCCTCTAGACTTTTACCTCTATCCGGGACCATCACTTTACACTTTTCTTTTTGGGCAGTCCCATATTAAACTTTCACGAGTACGTATATGGTACATCCGGCTGTACGGTGAGCACCGTACAGCCAGCCCAGTAACAGGTCTAAGAGAAAAATAGCAAAATAATTCGGTGACATTATATTTTTTGTAATTAATGTGAAAATCGCGGTTTCTGCTAAATGAGCATTAGTGTAATGTTAATGAGCAATAGCCCAATTTTAATGAGTATTAAGAGTCTAATAATGAGCATCGTGTTATTACAAGAAATCAGATATCACAACTAAAAAACGGTGACATTTTAGTAATTTCAGTGAAAATCACGGTTTGCGTTAGATGAGCATTAATACACTTTTAATAAGCATCGGACGTATTCTACTGAGCATATATTATACTCCAGAGTAGTTTACTTTCTCTTCTTATTTTTTCTTTTATAAAAACTTTAAATTATATCTATAATCAACTCCTTGAAACTTGAATATTTCAATCTATTGTAATATGATATTTTTGAAATATACATTGATATGACAATTTTAAAAATGAGTATAATATGACCCCCAATTGAGTTTAGTAACTTATAAAATGAGCGTTTGTATGAAATTTATTAGTTTTTCTAGTTGAGTGAGCATCAAGACATTTTCATTGAGCATCAAACATCATGTTTTGAGTATTATTATAAGGGAAAATGGAAATTAATAATCCAACCTTTTAGCAGTCTTCTTTTAATAGTCCGACCTTTTCGTTATTCATGAATAATCAAACTTTTGCACCTCATCTTCATTCATTGGTCCCCGACCGGTTGATGACCTGCTATTCCGAGTTATTTTCTTATCTCTGCAAACTATTATACCATAAATTCCACCTTTCACAAAGATAATATTTTGCAAAGATAAGAAAATAACTTGGAATAACAGGTCATCAACCAGTCAGGGACCAGTGGATGAAGATGAGGTGCAAAGGTTGGATTATTCATGAATAACGAAAAGGTGGGACTATTAAAAGAAGACCGCTAAAAGGTTGGATTATTAGTTTCCATTTTCCCTTATTATAAATATGCAATTGAGTATCATGATCTATGTGTTGAAGATGGAGCCTTGTTTGGAATGCAGGAGTATATACCCGATCGGGTATGTTGGGTTACTCGATCGGGTATGAGGTGTTTGATGGGTCGAGTATTTCCCTGGTTTCTACACTCGATCGAGTATTGATCATTACTCGGTCGAGTATGCGTGTAAGGGTTACTCGGGTTATATTCTGGAGTTTATACTCGATCGAGTATGGAGGTATACTCGGTCGAGTATGTGTAAAAACACTACTCGGGCAGAATTCTGGAATCTATACTCGGTCGAGTATGTATGTATACTTGATCGAGTATACGGGAAAATTAATGACGGGATTAATTTTTGGGCCTGCGGCCTTAACCCTTGTTTAGGCTTTCTTAAACCTATTTAAACATCCCTAATGTATCTGTAAACCACCAGACGCTGGAATAATAATACATCTCTCTCTCGTTCGCCGTGGACTAGCGTAATCACACCGATTGCGTGAACCACGTAAATTCTTGTGTTCTTGCTTTAAATTTATTGTTTATCTTAGCCTAATCGTGATAATTAACAACTGGTATCAGAGCTATGGCTGATGAAGGGAAGGTTAAGATCGATAAATTTGATGGTCAAGATTTCGCTTTCTGGAAGATGCAAATCGAGGATTATCTCTACCAGAAAAAGCTTCATCTACCCTTGTCTGAGAACAAACCAGAGACGATGGCGGAGGCGGAATGGAACTTGTTGGACCGACAGGCTCTTGGTGTGGTGAGGTTGTCGTTGGCGAAAAACGTTGCTTACAACATCGTCAACGAGAAGACAACGTTTGGACTGCTCAAGGCGTTATCCAACATGTACGAGAAACCCTCAGCGGCCAACAAGGTTTTCTTAATCAGACAGTTGGTGAATACAAGAATGAAGGAAGGTGCATCCGTGACAGATCACATCAACGAGTTTAATTCAATCATATCCAGGTTAGGCTCGGTTGAGATTAAATTCGATGATGAAGTTCAAGCACTACTTTTGTTATCATCTTTGCCCGATAGTTGGTCCGGTACAGTCAAAGCAGTTAGTAGTTCGGCTGGAACCACTAAGCTTACCTTTGAAGGTATTCGTGACTTAATCCTTGGTGAGGATATCCGGAGGAGAAGTTCGGGGGATAGCTCCAATAGTTTGTTGAGTACTGAAGACAGGGGCAGAAAATCCACTAAAGGGGGTAACAAGAAGGGAAGATCAAAGTCGAGGAAGAGGGGTCAATCCAAGAACAGGAAGGACATCAATTGTTGGAATTGCAAGGAGAATGGACACTTCAGAAATCAGTGCCCAAAAGCCCCAGCAGACAAAGGCAAGAAGGAGGTGAACGTGGCAGAAGATTATGAAGATGTTCTAATTTGCAGCGTTGAGAATTCAATTGAGTCCTGGATCATGGATTCAGGTGCGTCGTTTCATGCTTGTCATTGCAGGGATTTGATGAAAAATTTCAGGCCCTACGGCGGAAGAGTTCGTTTGGCAGATGATAAATCCCTGGAGATCACGGGTATTGGAGATGTTGATCTCAGTACCACTTTGGGTACAACCTGGAGGCTGAAAGATGTCAGGTATATTCCAGACCTGAAGAAGATGTTGATCTCAGTAGGACAGCTTGATGAGGAAGGCCATAACGTTAGTTTTGGCAACAAGCAATGGAAGGTAACAAAGGGAAAGCTGGTCATTGCTCGTGGGCAAAAGCATGGTACACTGTACATGGTTGAAGTGTCTACAGATGGAGCAAACGCAGCAGTTGAAGATACAGGGATCTCTACTTTATGGCATCAAAGACTTGGGCACATAAGTGAGAATGGAATGAAGATGTTGTCTTCAAAGGGCAAAATCCCAGATTTGAAGAATTCAAAGTTGACCTTTTGTGAGCCATGTGTTCTAGGCAAACAAAAGAGGGTAACCTTTGTGAAGACAGGACAACAACCCAAGACTGAGCGGCTGGAGTTGATTCATTCAGATGTCTATGGACCTACAAAGGTCTCTTCAATTGGAGGTTCCCGCTACTATGTTACATTCATTGATGACTCTACACGGAAGGTATGGGTTTATTTTCTTAAAAATAAATCCGACGTCTTTAACACTTTTAAGAAGTTCAAAGCTGCAGTTGAGAATGAAACAAATCTCAAAATTAAGTGTTTAAAGAGTGATAATGGGGGTGAGTATAGTAGCACAGAGTTTGTAGAGTATTGTGCTGAACAGGGGATCAGAATGCTGAAGACGGTTCCAGAAACACCACAGCAAAATGGTGTTGCAGAGAGGATGAACAGAACATTGAATGAGAGGGCCAGAAGCATGAGATTGCATGCAGGACTTCCCAAAATGTTCCGGGCCGATGCAGTGAACACAGCAGCGTACTTGATCAACAGAGGACCCTCATCTCCCATTGGTTTCAAAATTCCAGAAGAGGAATGGAAAGGTCGTGAGGTATCTCTTAATCACTTGAAAGTTTTTGGTTGTATTTCTTATGTCAAAGTCAGAAATGCAGATAGTGACAAGCTTGAGGCAAAGGCAAAGAGGTGTATCTTTATTGGGTACGGGTCGGATGACATGGGCTACAGGTTCTGGGACAACCAAAGCAAGAAGGTTATCAGAAGTAGAGATGTCACCTTCAACGAGAATGCTCTTTATAAAGATGGTCTTGCAGCAGGAACAAGCAAAGGCAAGCAACCGGAAAACAAACAGCAAGTGGTGTTTGAAGGGATGACTGAAGATGACATAGCACAACCGGTCGGTTGTGATGAGACGGCTGGAGGCTCAGGAAGCAGTGGGAGCTCAGGAGATACAGGAATGTCTGAAGATAGTGGGAGTGATGAAGACAGTGGGAGTTCAGAGGCAGCTACTCCACACATCAGACAGTCCACCAGAATCAGGAGACCTCCTAACAGGTATTCTCCTTCAGCAAATTATCTATTGCTGACCGAGAATGGAGAGCCAGAATCTTACTCAGAGGCGTTGGCTGTGAGAGATTCCATACAGTGGAAGAAGGCCATGGAAGATGAGTTAGATTCACTTGACAAGAACCAAACTTGGTCCTTAGTCAAGTTACCACCGGGAAAGAAAGCATTGGAGAACAAATGGGTTTTCAGAATCAAAGATGAAGCAGATGGGAGCAAAAGATACAAGGCCAGGCTAGTTGTCAAAGGGTTCCAACAGAAGAAGGGGGTTGACTACAATGAAATCTTCTCCCCGGTTGTGAAGATGACTACTATCAGGTTGATTCTTGGTATCGTTGCAGCTGAAAATTTACACTTGGAGCAGCTGGATGTGAAGACTGCTTTTCTTCATGGAAACCTTGAAGAAGACATTTACATGGCTCAACCGGTAGGTTTCTCAGTAAGTGGTAAGGAGAAGTTGGTGTGCAAACTCAAGAAGAGTCTATACGGACTGAAGCAAGCTCCTAGACAGTGGTACTTGAAGTTTGATAGTTTTATGCAGCGGAATGGGTACACTAGATGCAAGATGGACCATTGTTGTTACTTGAAGAAATTCGAGTCATCATACATTATTCTTCTTTTGTATGTTGATGACATGTTGGTGGCTGGATCAAACATGCAGGAGATCAACAAGCTCAAGAAGAAGTTGTCCGAAGAATTTGAGATGAAGGATTTAGGGGAGGCGAGACAGATTCTTGGGATGAGCATAGTCAGAGACAAGGTGGAAGGTACTTTAAAGCTTTCACAGCAGAAGTACATTCAGAAAGTCCTTGAGAAGTTCAGAATGACGGATGCCAAGCCAAGGAGTACACCTTTAGGGAGTCAGCTGAAACTCTCCAAGCAGCAGTCTCCAAAGACCAATGAAGACAAAGATGAGATGGCTAAAGTCCCTTATGCATCAGCCGTTGGCAGCTTGATGTACGCAATGGTGTCAACAAGGCCGGACATTGCTCATGCAGTAGGAGTTGTTAGCAGGTTCATGTCGAATCCAGGGAAGGAACATTGGGAAGGAGTTAAGTGGCTGCTACGCTACTTGAAAGGCACTTCTGGAACTGCTCTTTGTTTCAGGAGGAATGGAGTAATTCTAGAAGGATTTGGTGATGCTGATTTGGGGGGCTGTTGTGATTCCGGGAAGAGCACTACGGGTTACATATTCACAATTGGAGGCACGGCGATCAGTTGGATGTCTAGACTTCAAAAGAGTGTGGCTCTTTCGACCACAGAAGCAGAGTATATGGCCATTGCTGAAGCGGCCAAAGAGTTGATCTGGTTGAAGAATTTTCTTTCGGAGTTGGGCATGGAACAGGGGGATTGCGGACTGCACTGTGACAACCAGAGTGCCATTCACCTCGCGAAGAATCCAGTGTTTCACAGCAGAACGAAACACATCAAGATGCGATACCATTTTATCCGAGAGTTGATTGAAGATGGTATCATAAACTTGAAGAAGATCCTTGGTACGAAGAATCCAGCAGACATGCTTACCAAGGTGGTGACAACGGAGAAGTTGAAGCTATGCATGGCTTCAACTGGCCTTCCAGATACTTGATGGGAAGGTGTGAACGAGAGATAGAGATCAGGAGTGTTGCAGAGGATACATGTTCTTGGATGGCAGATGACTGTTGAACAAGCCTCCAAGTGGGAGATTGTTGAAGATGGAGCCTTGTTTGGAATGCAGGAGTATATACCCGATCGGGTATGTTGGGTTACTCGATCGGGTATGAGGTGTTTGATGGGTCGAGTATTTCCCTGGTTTCTACACTCGATCGAGTATTGATCATTACTCGGTCGAGTATGCGTGTAAGGGTTACTCGGGTTATATTCTGGAGTTTATACTCGATCGAGTATGGAGGTATACTCGGTCGAGTATGTGTAAAAACACTACTCGGGCAGAATTCTGGAATCTATACTCGGTCGAGTATGTATGTATACTCGATCGAGTATACGGGAAAATTAATGACGGGATTAATTTTTGGGCCTGCAGCCTTAACCCTTGTTTAGGCTTTCTTAAACCTATTTAAACATCCCTAATGTATCTGTAAACCACCAGACGCTGGAATAATAATACATCTCTCTCTCGTTCGCCGTGGACTAGCGTAATCACACCGATTGCGTGAACCACGTAAATTCTTGTGTTCTTGCTTTAAATTTATCGTTTATCTTAGCCTAATCGTGATAATTAACACTATGCTCCTGTATCTATAATTAGCTTCTACGTGAATGTAATGCAATATACTACGTTTCAAATATGCATTGATATAACATTTTAAAATGAACATAACATCAGTACAAAATGAGCATTCATTAGTTTCCAAATGAGCAATTATATAGAAATCATAATCTTTGTTAGTTGAACATCAAAACATGTTAATTGAGCACCAAACCTTCTCTATTGATCGAGTATCAAAAACATGCAATTGAGTATCATGATATCCGGTCTCATGTATATAGTCTAACTCTTATGCAAATCTAACATGATACTTTTACATATGCATTTATATGTCATTTTAAAATGAGTATAAAATCAGTACATGATGAACAAACGTAACTTGCAAAATGAGTATTAAAAAATTCAAAATCTCATTTGAATTCTCTAATGTAATATAGTAATAAAAATATAGTAATTTTATATTAAAAATAATTTTTAGTCTTTCATTCTCGAATTAAAAGTATAATCGAGTTCTTTTTATAATGTTTACTCATGCATATTTATTTTAACACTATACACATTTAAGTATACTACAAAACTCATGTTAAATTAAAAATAGTAAAATATTAAAAATAGTAAAATAAAAAATTAATATCTAAAATATTTTATAATACATAAATTCAAAAAACAAAAGTTAGAAGTTTGATTAGATAGAGAGAAAAAATAAAATGTGAAATTTAATAAGATTTTGTATAGTTATTTATATTATAATTTTTCATAATATTTGAATATAAAATTAAAGTGAAAAGTTATGAAAGAAAAAAAACAAAAAGTCAAAAGACAACAAACCATAAAAGAAGAACCGAAAAGAAAGAGAACAAAAAAAGGAACCAAGCCCAATAGTAACGTTCAACGCAAGAGGCCACGTCCAGGAAGTGCATGCGTGCGGCGAAATAAAATGGACCATAGCAGCTCAATCTAAACATTGCCATTAAACTTTAAAGTTGCAATAAATTACAAAAGAATCCGGTTGTACCATGCTTTAGGTACAGCCGGCTGTACCGTATATATTGCGACTTTACACTTCCTTATTTGTCTCATTTGACAAACAAAACTATATCAAACAGTGCAAAACAATATCAAACAGTATCAAACAGTATCACAACAGTGTACTCTATAGTAAAGTCAAATTCATTTCCCTAATACGGAGTATATATATGAGAAGTCAAAGTGTCATGTTTATTAAGAGCGGGAAAGATCAAGTATCTTATTATATGGAAAAATACATTTAATGTTTAAACATTAAACATTTAATAAGTACGGAGTATTTCTAATTCAATTTTCATTTATATATTACGTAGTACTCCGTAATTTATAAAATACCCACTTTTGGGTCGCAAAGGGTCCCTATTTTCATAGGACCGGTCATGGCTATACTACTTTTTTTTATCATACATAGCTTTACTACTTTTTTTTGTCGTCGATCGCAAAATTTTATTAATTAAGCATATCGTTAGCCAACTGGCTATGAATACAATCAGGAATATCCTCGTAATAAAACCTACTGATCTGGTGAGCTAACATGTGCCCGAGCTAATATGTGGATAACATGATTATTTGCCGACCTTTTAGAGAAAGAGATTTCAAAATCACTTTTTGATGCAAGTAAAAAACTAATATCATATTAAAACAGCGAAGATGGTAAAAAAAAGAAATGCAATATTCATTATTTGAATAAAATTCTTATACAATACTTCTAATCTTAATAAACCGCTGGTTGTTGTACTTAAATACATTTTCATTTACTATCCGTATTTCGGTCAAGGGAGACACATATTCAATTAAACAGATTAAGATCCTGTTTGGCAACACTGTTTTTCGGCTTATCAGGCTTATCAGCCAACTTTTTCACCAAACATGTAATTTTTGCTTTCGCGTGTTGATTTGTGTAATAAACAGAAAAAAGTAAGGTTGCAGTTACTTTTCTGACTGTATTGGCTGAAGTTACTGTAGATGACCATTTTAGCTATTTTTACATATATATTTTTCTTTATTTTATTAATAAAGAAAAATATATACTCAAATCTGTAGATGACCATTTTAGCTATTTTCTTTACTGTAGATGACCATTTTAGCTATAGTTCATTCGTCCCATTTTACCTGTCTTACTTTCCTTTTTTGGTTGTCTCAAAATAAGTGCCACATTTCCTTTTTTAGAAAGAAATATCTGGTTCACAACATTTCACTTTACTATACTCAAATCTCAACCACAACTTTTACCTTTTAAATTAGCACAATCAATTGATGTAGCCACTTCAGCCACGAAAAAGGTTCATAAATTTCAGCAGAACCAACCAAAACCGCCGATTTTCGTGCAAATGAGCTCTAATTGATTACGGGTCAACTTTTTTACTCCATATATACTCCGTATTATTTTATGGGAAAAACATTTCATGTTTATTTATGAACAACATTAGGACGGATGGACAACAAGCATTCAATTAAAAATGGTATAAAGTGATCACATCATTGATATGGGCTACTCTGCATTATTAAGTACGAACATACCGTTAAAGAATATGTAGGTGTCCTTCAACTTCTAATTTGAGCTATCAATGTAACATGGGCAAGCAGCGCATTTTCCCGAGGCACGAACCTTTTTTCGTTTTTATACTCCGCCTAATTCATGATTCGTACAATCGTATAAAGCTTCTTCAATTATATGGTCGGAATCAAATAAGCGAGAATTAGAAAAAAAAATCGAGAATTAGATCTCCCGTAAAAAAACATTCTATCTTACTTCATGTATCTACTCTTATACCCACTTTATACCAACTATATTTGTAAAATGCTTTTTTGTATGTGCAACCGATTCACAGACAATATTTTGTTTGTGCAAAATATTGTCTGTGAACCGGGGTTCACAGACAAGAAAAAAACCCCTTCACGGTAAAGGAGTTGAGAGCTAAACTCTCCTGGGAACGATTTGCGACCCAGTTCTTCTTCCACGTTCAAGGCATCTATGGATCTCCATGGTCGAAAGATGATGTTTTTTTTACTGATTTGAAGTAGTTTAACACTGATTAACCTTAAATCCGTCCTTGGATTTTTGTTCGGAATAGACATTGCTGTTCGTGATAACCTAAATTGCGAAACTACTGTTCATGGTCGCTGGGAAGATTGAAATCCAACGCTTTGGACTCAGACCTTCAAGTTTGGGTCGCCGGGAAGATTAATAACCTCAGATTTCCTATTTCCGCACACTGTTCACCACTCTTGGCTACACGCGTCTTGTTCGATGCTCTGATTCAGAGCTTCCAGTTGTGGTCGCCGGGAAGCACCGTTCTTGGGTAACCGCGGCTAGTTCGATGCTCTGGTTCAAGCGCGAACTACAAGTGAGCTCGAGCTTCGTCTGCTAATTCTCGAACAGTGTTTACCTCCACCATGGTGAGGAAGAAGATCGTGCATCAGGAACCACCGACCGTGCGAAGTACCAGGTCGAAGTTTACTCTCCTTGCTGACTTAGATGATGAATTCCCAGCTCTCAAGCGAGCAGGGGAGGTTTCCATTGAGGCAGAACCTTCGGCTGGTGCAGGGGAATCTATATCCCAGCCAGCTAATGAAGGAATTTCTACTCTTTTGGTGCCAATTAAGCCTTCTGTAAGTGCAATGAATGCTTTGGTATCTGTCCAGACTTATGAGAAACAGCCCTCACTTGCAGCAGGTGTGAAAGCTACTGCTGTCATTACCAAGGCAGGACCTGCTGACCAAGGAAAGAATGTTTTAGTCTCTGTCCAGACTTCTGAGAAACAACCCTCACTTGCTGCAGGTATGAACGCTACTGCTGCCATTACCGAGGCAGGACCTGCTGATAACCTAGGGATGTTGGTGGCAGCACCTTCTGCAAATGGGCAGCCTACACAGACCCAAACTGTTAAAGAAATTAAGGCAGGAGTTAAGACTTGGAGCACACTTTTCAAGGATAACAGGGATCCTACACATGGAATCAAACTGAAATATATCCCACCAAAAGGCAAGGAATTAGACTTTTCTGATAAAGCGCTACCATCCATGGTTGAGATGTGGGGCTATTGCCTTGTTGGATACTTCACAGGTACATTCCCGGGCCTTAAAGCAATCCATGAACTCAAATGGAAGTGGGGCGTCAAATGCCAAGTTAGATCACATGAGAGGGGTTGGGTTATTTTCAAATTTCAAAATGAATTGGATAGGACTAAGGTGCTAACTGAGAGTCCTTACACTGTCTTTGGCAAACAACTAATTCTAAAGGAGCTTTCTGAGGACTTCTCATTCGAGGATGAAGAATTTCTAAAAGTACCTATTTGGGTCAAATTCCCCAAACTACCATGGAAATTATGGAATGATGAGGCTATGAGTGAAGTAGCATCGATGGTTGGAATTCCGTTGACTACGGATAAAATAACCCAAGAGAAGACAAACCATAACTTTGCTCGGGTCCTAATTGAGGTTGATGTTTCGAATCCACCGCCACTTTCATTTCCCATACGTTTATCTTCCCGAAAGGTATTCAAACAAATGGTGATATACGAAACATTTCCTAATTATTGTTTCCACTGTAAAGAATACGGGCATCACCCGTTTATTTGCAAAAAGTTGGCACCAACTAAAGTGGGACAGAATGTTAGCAAAGAGGCTGAGAATGAGACTTCTAACCGTGAAATGGCTGAAAATGAAAGGAAGGAAAAGAAAGAAGCTGGGAAGTTAGATTCTACCCATGGAAAGGATGATGTCCAGAATGTTAATTTGGATGAACAGGGGGGAAATGATTTGGGAATAATACCTACGGTGATAGTGACTGAGAAGCGTGTTATGGGAGAGACGGTAGTGCAGGATGAGAACTTTGCAAGGGTTTGTGGGATAGTTCCAGCCCACAAACAAGCGACTCCAGAACCTGTTATGCCCATGCCGAAACATACTGCCCCGCCAAAGAAGATGGTAGAGCTGGAGCAGGGTAACCCGGTTGATCCTGAACCTGCATTGCCGGTTTCTGTGGACGCTGCTGCAATGGAAAATCCTGGTGTACTAGAACATCATGGCAACAAAGACCCGGATACGGAAGAGAAAGGTGATACTACTATTTCCGATGACCAGTATGAGACTGAAGAGGAACCGGATCAAGAACATCATGTCATGAAAACCACCAAAAAAAGTAGGAAGAGAAAGGGTGAGACAAATGAGAAATATAAAAGACGGCTTGGAAGAATGATTGGAATGAAGATAAAATAATTCTTGGATGGGAAGACTACGGCTTCCTTAGATTTTTAATCTATTTAATTAGTGATTTGTGAAGTGGGGACTGTCCCATTATTTTGATGCATTATATCTAGGTTAGATTATTCTAGCTTAGACAGTCATTTCGATTTTGATTTGATGCATTGTAAAATGCTATTTTTTCGGTTGCTAATATACTTACATGTTATCGAAAAAAAAAAAAAAAAAAAAAAAAGAAAAAAACCCCTTCACAAACATAGATGGGTATAGAAATGGTTATAAGAGTGACTACAAACATCATTTTTGAAAAACATTAGAGTATTGAGTTTTTTCCCCAAAGTTATGTTAAATAAAAAAAAAGTATGAAATTAGGATCCGATTAAATCTATATTCTCATATACGGCTGGAATCAACAATTATTCACATAAAATACAGAGTACAAAATAATGACAAACGGTTACTTAAATTATAGGGAAAATAACTTTAAGTAACATAAACAAGAGATTTGGACTTTCAATTATTTTCATTACTAGTCACGTAACATTAATCACTTGAAAATTTGGTCATGTAATTAATAAACATTTTCAATTTACGGACTTCATCCCCGAAAAGTACACTTTTCGGCAAAAATATAATGAAAAATATGGCACCAATGTCGTATTATTCTGCCACAAAATGTACATTCCGTTAGAAAAATTTTAAGTAAGATTACAAGACTCATAACAATAATAATATTCATATTTTTGTTTACGTTGGGTGATTCTGTTTTTGCGCCAGATTAGTAAATACTCCGTATAACCGTTCAAACAATATGTTAGGTTATTTATTTTTAAATCAGATATTACATTGAAACTTGAAAGTTAATTAATTAATATTTTATGAAAATAAAAAAATAAAAAAATATTGAATACTCCGTATATCTTCTTGAGGAAATAAAGAAAAATGATCTTAACGAGATCTTATACATTACATATCAATGGTGCCAATGTTCAAATTGTTATTCGGTGAGGGATGTAACTCCGATGGAGGACCACAAACATTTATTTTGAGCAGTGGACCACAATTTATTCCGGGTCGGGTCCGGGTCTAGACCCGACCCATTGACAGGCCTAAATTTTATATAGGATTGCTGGATTATTTATTGAGTTAAGTTAGAACTAGCTAGATTTATCTCCACCGGTTACTTGGTTATCTCATCTTTCTCCGGTTTATTTTCCGTACTATCTTTCTTTCTTTTACATGCTCTTCATTATATACTACGGAGTATGAGGCTATTTGGCAGCACTGTTTTTCGGTTTATCAGTCAACTTTTTCACCAAACACGTGACTTTTACTTTCGCGCGCTGAGTTGTGTAATAAGCATAAAAAGTAAGGTTGGAGTTTCTTTTCTGGCTATTGTGGCTGAAGTTACTATAGAGGGTCATTTTAGCTATTTTTACATTTAATTTTTTATTTACTTTATTAGTAAAGTATATTTTAAAAATAATTGTTTCTTAAATCAGCAGAATCAGCCAATGCAGCCACTTCATCCAGAACTTCAGAAATTTCAGCAGAATCAGCCAAAACAACCAATTTTCGTGCTACCAAATGGGCTCTATATATAGAGTATTATTATTATAGTAATATTGTAATTATTATTATTATTATTATTATTATTATTATTATTATTATTATTATTATTATTATTATTATTATTATTATTATTATTATTATTATTATTATTATTATTATTATTATTATTATTATTATTATTATTATTATTATTATTATTATTATTATTATTATTATTATTATTATTATTATTATTATTATTATTATTATTATCATTATTATTATTATTAAGTATCAAATCGATTGAAGTCAATTTTAGAGCAGACTACCAGAGTTACGTTACCAATGTACTACAATGGAGATGTTTTCACTCATTCTATATTATGGCGCACACTCTCCTTTCTTTTGTGAAGAGTTATTCCGATTAAGAAATATTCTAAAGGTATGTATATTTTCTTTTAGTTTATTGAGATAATTACCCTAGTTATGACTAAAACTTTCACACTTTCTCAATCTATGACCTAACTAGTTTTTTCCCCAAAATAATATTTAAATTGGTAATATTCAATTGATTTCGTAATTAATTAATAAATAAATAATTTTAAAGGATTAATATATCTTTTAGATTATGCCTATAAAACCCTAATCTCCTACTCCTTTTTCTCCAACCCTAGCCTCTAGTATCTCGCCACCCAAGGTGCGCCTGCTTCCCACGACCGCCGCATGACCATCTGCCACCACCGTCCCTTTGCGCAGCCGCCTACCACCGCCGCAGGTCATTCCTTGTGACCTCTGTCTCCTTCTCACCTATGTTCTTCGTGCAGATGGAGAAGGTGGGTGGAGTAAGGGTCTTCGTTGAGTGTGTCCCGCCCTGAGTTTCGAAGGTGAGGAAGCCCAGAAGAGGTCAGAGAGAGCTTCGGTGGAGGATTCTGTCGTAGTACTGATATGCTTCATTAGTGCCGCTGGGTGGATGCCTCGATATGGGCGGTTGACTCGATGTGTACATTCAAATGGTTTGTGGAGGAGGTTGATTGTCTCCTTGTGGGCCTTAGTTTGACTTTTGGTCATCCCATGATGTGTGCCTAATAAGTACATAGTGCACTGCAATTAACGTTTAAGATCTATTTTCAATTGGCTCTTCGTCTTTTCCTTTTTCTTGAAATTAAGATTTTTGGACATTGAAGTGTGCATTGAATAATGTAATAGATAGTGTTGAACGTGGACACTAAACATGGTAATAGATAGTGTTGTATAAGGCACTGAGTGAATGTATTGAGAGGAAGTGCAATGATTATGACAAGTAGTGCAATAATATAGAGCAGTGAAATCCAATATACGTAGTATTTAATTGGACGCAAAATACTAAAATTATTAAATGTTAAAATAAATAAAGAAAAGAATTATAAATAAATTTATAACTTGGACAAGAAGAGAATTAAAATTGGCGGAAATGCAGTGATTATTACCGGATTTGCAGTAATGTCGTGCAGTAATGGGAATATAAAGTGCAATAATTTTTAATTGGACGAAATTAGTGCAAAATGCACATATTTTGAATAAGGGTATTTTCGTCATTCAACATTTATATATAAATGAATTTTCTATTTGTTTTTGGATTTTTGGTCATACAAAAGTATAAAACTAGTTACGTCATAGATTGGGAAACTCATTGAGTTTTAGTCATATCCTAGTAAATTTCCCTAGTTTATTTAACGGAGTTTAGTTTTTAAACAAAAACTGAACATATATTTCAAGATTGAATACAAAGATAATAAATATTGATGCTAATTGATAGAGTTTAATCCAACTACGAGAGCTAAATCTACCAAAAGTATGTGAAACATACGGAAAATATGAAAGAATATGGCAACGTAAGGCAGTAAACTCTTATTCCAAAGGATCAATCGGCCGTCCCCCATAGGGTATTTACAAGAAGTATTTATAGACTTTAGGAGTCATTATTTTAGGAGGAATCTCATACAATAAATGCTAATTAATGAACTATATTCTTGCTCGAAATAGAACTCCTCTCATTCCTTGGACGTCAAGCATTAATTGTCTCCTTCTTGTTTCTAAACTCCAGACGAGTCCTGCCTGTTGCCAAATAGCTATGTCGAATAACTGCCTGCCACGCAAACCCGAGGAATATCCCGGCCTCACTAGAACTCTGCCCAGGCTCGAGGTCTGCTATGCATCCCGGCCTGGCTGTGGGTTCCTATCGTGGGCCTAATCCTATCTGGGCCTGGCGGCATATCGAACACTAATCCCGTTTAAGGGTTGATCCCGTTATGGGCTAATCCTGTTAATTAGGCTAATCCCATTAAGGGTTGATCCCGTTATGGGCTAATCCTGTTAATTAGGCTAATCCCGTTAAGGGTTGATCCCGTTATGGGCTGAATCACATAATTGGGCCATGGTCCGAATCCATGGTACCATCACGAGCCCCCTGATAAGTTCGTATTTCAACACGCATTTGATGCGTGTTGGGGTCGGATTTTGATGGTTTTCCTAACTTTTGGGTGTCGTAGGTCTCAATTTTAGCTCAAGTCATGTGTACCGGGCGTGGGTACGAGTTTTGGTATTTTCAGAGTTGAAATCAGGTTCTTGGGACCCGGCATCGGCATTTGAAAAGAGATCGGGACGAGTTAAGAAGCATTCGAGAGTGAATTCGCAGTTCTGGAGGCCACCGGGAGATTCACGATGATGTTTTAATGAAGAAAGAGCTATTGGATCGATCGAGTGGTCAAACGGAGGCTTAAAACGGAAGAAATCGAAGAAAATGAAGAAGAAAGGCCACGCACGGCCGTGCGTACAGGGACGCACGGCGTGCGTGCGTGGCAGTAGCGGCCAAGAAAAGTAATGAGCAACGCACGGCCGTACGTCCGGGTACGCACGCCGTGCGTCCAAGGCGTTGATTGAGGAAGAGCTACTGGCAGCAACGCACGGCCGTGCGTCTGGGTACGCACGCCGTGCGTTCAAGGCGACAAAACGACGAGAGGCTACTGGCAGCAACGCACGGACGTGCGTAGGGGAACGCACGCCGTGCGTTGCCTATTTTCACGCGCAGGTCCGTCGGACGCACGGACGCAACGCACGCCGTGCGTAGGCTCCGTGCGTACCGCGGATCTGTCCTTTTTCGACCCAAACTCATTGTTTTCTTTAAATAAGGCTTCCCTAACCCCGTTTTGGGGTTCGGAAACCTAGAGAGAAGCTTAGGGACGTGTTTTACAGTGTTTTCCTCTATTTTGTTCAAGACCCTGAGATTCTTTGTAAGTTTCATCTTTTTAATTAATGACAATTATTTTTATTCATCCCAATTCTGTTGATTCTTCAATTATGAGTTGTGAGTAGTTTAATTAGGGATTTGGGGTTGATGAAGGGGTTAATCATGATGTATGGCTAGATTCTTGTCGGTGTAATTGCATGAATGTCGTTTAATTTGTGTATGAATAATTTAATTGATATCTCTTGTAACCTAGATGGCCACTAGAATTACAATTGCTTATAGAATAAATTAAGAGAGATCTAATTTGTTCTAGGACACATTCACACACACTTAATCGTTCGCTAAGAGATTAGTAGCGATTAAGGGGCCGTAAGCTCGCTCGTCTTGGAAATAATTTAGGATCTTGTCGCATGAGAGATCAGCCTGGTCCCCTAAATTATTGTACTCTACGCCGCGAGAGCGGTAAGAACTTAGTTATGATTGGCTAGGCTCAATTAAATTAAATTCATGTAATTAAGCCTGATCTGCCAGAAATCTGGTTACCCTGGAATCAATCCCTGTTCCCTTTGTCGTTAATTAAGAAGAAACAAACATTTATTTTATTCGCTCATTCGCATTAGTTTAGTTTAATTTTAATTCAACAATCAATCTCGCACAATTGCACTTTTATTTTATTTATTTATTTTTAATCGCTAAGTTTAGTTAATCTTTAATTCCCTTTTGTCCGTCCCTGTGGAGACGATACTCGTACTTTCAACCATTTTACTACAACCATTTTAAGCGCGAGAAAACTCACATTAGTTTTTGGCGCCGTTGCCGGGGATCGAACCCGGGTCACCCGCGTGACAGGCGGGAATACTTACCACTATACTACAACCATTTTAAGTGCGAGAAAACTCACTTGCTTGAATTCTCACTGATCTCGTACAATCCCGGGGCCTTCTGGTGAGGTGTGTCCCGAGAGTTGTACCATGAAGCATTATTAGTCACAATCTTCTCCACTAATTCTTCCGCAACCTCAGATGGCAACTGAGGAAAAGCTCCACCTCCCGAAGCATCAAGCATCATCTTTCCTTCATTGTTGAGTCCACTGTAGAAGCAAGATAGAACCTCACAATCAGTCATCTTGCCTTGAGGGCAAGCTCTTCTCAGCACCTTGAATCTCTTCCACGCCTCAGCTAGTGTCTCCAAAGAACCTTGCTTGAATTCCTGTAGCTGCTTCTTCAAATTTATGGCCTTTGATGTTGGGAAGTATTCTTTTATGAAGGCCTTGTGCAGCTGATCCCAAGTCTGAATGTGGTGATGTGGATTGCTATCCAACCACCTCTGCGCGTCATCCCTCAAAGAGAAAGGGAATAGTAACATCTGAACCTGATCATCATCTAGCCCAAGAATCTTGAAAGTCTGGCACATCCTCAGAAATTTGGTAATGTGTGCCACTGGATCTTCCGTAGGGCTCCCTCCGAACTGATATTTAGGACCATATTGATCACCGCTGGCTTGATCTCGTAGCGGGGTGCAGTAATTCCCGGTACTTGGATACTGTCATACTCTGTGATCTCAGGGGCTAGGAAGTCTGCAATGCTCTCTCCTTGATAGAGTGGATTGTCATGTGGAACATAGTTGTGGTATGGAGGAGCTTGATATCTCGGCTGATGAACTGGTTGGGGTCTAATGGGTTGTGGACGGATGACATTTGGCTGAGGTTGGGGCTGATGGAATTGTTGATATTGGGGTTGGAAAGGCTGATTTTGTGGCTGAGTAGGGGGTGGATTTTGTGTGACTGGCGGTTGGTTCTGTCTGGGCTGGAAGACTGGATTATTTTTCCCTAGACCTTGCATCCCAAAGGTTTGGTTTTGAAAGGTGGTTTCGGGAGCAATAGAAGTATTTTGAAAGAGCTGATAGAGTGGTGGAAGATTTAGTTATGGAGTGGACTGATTTTGGGGGTAGAATGGGGTACGGAGATTTTGATACCCCGGATAAGCTCTAGGTGAATTTTCTTGTGAAGACTGGGGAGAGGTATTAACATAAAAATCCAGATTACCAGAAGTGGTTTGGACCTCAGACGTCCCAGCTATTCCAGATCCAGATGCTTGTTCCATGGTGGCTTTCTGTTCTCTTAAAGCCTTGCGGTTCTGCTTAGCGAGCTTCTCAATTTCAGGATTAAGAGGGACTAGTGATTCTCCCTTCTTAGAGCGTGTATGCATAAACAAATCTGACCTGCAAAGTTAGCAGACAAAAATCCTACGAAAAACTAAAAACAAGTCGCTAAAATTAATTAACCCTTAAATCCGACACCGTCCCCGGCAACGGCGCCAAAAACTAATGTGAGTTTTCTCGCACTTAAAATGGTTGTAGTAAAATGGTTGAAAGTACGAGTATCGTCTCCACAGGGACGGACAAAAGGGAATTAAAGATTAACTAAACTTAGCGATTAAAAATAAATAAATAAAATAAAAGTGCAATTGTGCGAGATTGATTGTTGAATTAAAATTAAACTAAACTAATGCGAATGAGCTCATAGGAACGCACGGACGTGCGTAGGGGAACGCACGCCGTGCGTTGCCCAGGGATTTCAACGGGGAAGCTACTGCCATTGACGCACGGACGTGCGTAGGGGAACGCACGCCGTGCATTTCCCAGGCAAAACACAAACATGTTACTGGCAGGCACGCACGGCCGTGCGCCTGGGTACGCACGGCGTGCGTTGCCAATTTTTAAAATATACCCCTGCTTCCCCAAAACAGAACGCACGCACGCAGCCCCCCCTTGCCCACGACCGCCATCGCACGAACACTCCCCTCCCCCCGCGACTATCGCTCCGACCGCCGCCGCTCCGACCGACCGCCGCCTCTCTCTCTCCTCTACTCGCTCAACGGTATTCTTCTTCTTCCCCAAGCTCCCTTCTCCATTAATGGTGTTTCAAGCTTTGTAAAATCCGATTTTTGCATAAGCTCAAAAGTTAGGGATTTGATTTCCTTTGTTCAAATTGAGGCTTGTATTGATGATTTTGATGTTCTAAGTGTATGAATTTGCCTCTTTTGTTTGGAATCCCTAATTTTTGAGTTGACTTGACCAATTTAGGGTTTATTTTGAGAAAAATTTGGGGATTTTGTGCTTGTTGCTAGAATGAAGGTGGTGAATTGTTGCTTGTGATGATTCATGATTGTTGTTCAGTCTATTAGAGAATGAATCCCCAATTTTTAGGCTAAAACTTTGTCCAAATTGAAAATTTAGAGTTCTTCCCCCAAACTTTTGACATTTTAGCCAATTAATTTGGAAAGAATTCTAATCTGGAAATATGATTGTGATAATTGGTTCTTGCATGTGAACTTGTTTACACCGTGTGTCGTTGAAAAATTAAATTTTATTCAAAGTTCTTTGATAAAAGTTCAATTTTCAACTATTCTGGTTAAACATTGGGTTTGTATTAGCTTTTACTTGTGCTTGTGATGTAGTGTTGCTAACGGGGCTATGATTTTGAAACTCTTGGCTTATTTCTAACCTGTGGAAGCCCCGTTGGAATCTTCGTGGAATATTTTTCTTTTGCAGATGACCCGCACCAAGCATTCCGCTAAGAGGCACCGGGACAACACCGGTACTAGCTCCAGCTGGGCCAACCCAAACAGAAATCAGCAGCCGATTGTACCCTACCAACCTCAGTTCCGCGACAATGCTCAACGAGAGAAATATGAGGATTTGATGCAAAGGCGAATAGGCAAAGTTTTGTTCCCCCATTTGCCTACACTGGAGAGGGCTGGATTACGAGACGAGGTTATGCAGTTATTGTCCCGAGACTGGTGGCAACATCTCTTCTTCGGCATCAATGAGCCGACTTACAAAGAGATAACTTGCGAGGTGCTTTCTTCTTTCAGGGCTCCAAGGGAGATTACCAACAATTTTCACCCAGTGATCAAGTTCAGAGCCTTTGGGGAGGATCATGTGTTCTCAGCCAGCGACATCTCTGGGCACTTAGGTTTTAATCATTTGGATGATGTTGCCCGCTGGAGGGTAGCCTTTAGACTTTCCGCCGGAGGTGAATCAGCAACAGTTTTGGGAGTCTATTACTGTTAATGGGGGCAAGTACAACTCACAGACTTCGCCTAGCACGGTGCTACATCCACTCAAATACCGCGTCATCCATGCCTTGTTGAGTTCCACAGTTTCTGGCCGCGCAGAGAAAGGCGGCAAGGTCTCCTCCACTGACTTCTTCTGTCTCTATTGCATGATTTATGGGAGGAGGCCGATCTTTGGCGCTCTCTTCGCGGGACTTTTTGCCAGGCACGCTAGTTATCGGGTCAAGGAGATTTTTGTTGGCCCGTACATTACACGCATGATGAAAGCGATGGGGTATGGAGACCGTCTGGAGGGGATGACAGTCGTCGAGCATATATATCCGATGGAGACGCTGCCCAAGGAGATTCCAGCTGGACGCCGAGCAACTAGGCACGCAGATGATGATGATGGTGGCGCTGAGGGCCATCAGCAGGCTGAGCAGGATGACGCACATGAGATGATGCATGGGGCCCCCGTTCTGCCCCCTCCCCAGGGACATGTGTTTCCCAACTCTTGGGAGGGGATGCATCAGCATATGAAGGATGTTTATGGCCGACTTTTTGGGCAGCAGCAGCAGTTTTTCACGCAGATGAGCAACGATGTCACTGCAGGCTTCTCCAGTCTTGATTTGAGGATGACGTCATTGGAGCAAAGATGGGACAGACAGTTCCCCGATGATCAGCAGCCACCCCCTCCCCCATTTTAGATTATGATACATTGTACCCATCTTGATCACATTCTGCACTGAGCACCTGACACTACTTTTACTCTTTGTTTTCGTGGATGTTTTCTTTCTGCTTTGTTGTGATTGCAGCTTTTATTGATAATTGATCGTTGCTTAGATGTTTGGAATGAAGGATCGATTGAGTTCAAGGCCGACCAAAGACCTAGGGGAGTTTCTACCTTCCTTACTCGTACTTTTTCGCCTGCCTTTTGTTGACTTGAGTTGATATTGAGCACGCGCGACCCTTTCCCTTTATCCCCTTGTGCATTGTGCATTTTTGGGCATCGAGGGCGATGCCAAAGTTTGAGTGTGGGGGAGTGAATTGGGCATTCGGGCATTAGTTGTTATTTGTAATTATTAAAGTTAGCATGTGCAGGTGTTAGTTGTATATTCATAGGAAAGTCATGTCAAAATTTTCGAAAATTTTTCTTTAAACTGTATCTTTGAAAGCTGGCTAGCGTTTTGACTATGTTTTTTAGAACATCCTTGAAGTATTTAGACTTAAATTGCTTGCACTATATTCTAGTTACTGAGAGGATGAAGGCATTAGTCACCAATAAAATAAATTCATAAAACATCCACCTCACCTAATTGATTCCCTTAGGAGAAGCCATTTTGAGCCTAACCGTTCTTTGTTTACCCAATTAATTGAGCTCCATAGCTAAATGGCCTGTGTTTTCTTAACCCGTGAATATGTCTGACTTAGTCTTGATGTTTAGGGAACTAGGGGATAAATTTGCTAAGATTAGAGAATTTTTGTAGGAGCCGTTTTGTTTGGCACTGTTCCTATGCCCCAAAGGGGGTAAGAGCAGTCACTTTTTAGGAATTTGATACTTTCAAGGATTGCATTGTGGGCATGGATTCACTTTTTAATTAATGAACTTTAATGGCTATTTTTCCTTGGTGAGGCCGAGATTAGAATGGGGTAATGTCTAGTGAGAATCCGAAAGGTGAAAAATTAATATAACTAGACATCTTACTTTGCGAAAAAGAGAATGGGAGCCCCAGTCAAAAAGCGTAAGATGAGACTTGGGTATCTTTCGAAAGAAATGGCGTTCTCGTGCCAACATGACAAGGAAAACTAAACATAATTAATGAACTTGGAGGCTATTGCAAAAATTAGCTTTAGTCCTCCGCGTACTTCAAGTATACGTCAAAGCACAAAAGTGCCGTGGCGGTTTAGCTTAGTTGTACACCATGTCTACTCTTTGCATAGGTTTAGATGATTGTTCCTAATTTGTGGCCTACTAAGTTCTTTGATCCTAAAAATAGCCCCGAAATTTCTGAATGCATTAAGTTTCTGTTAGAATATTCCAATTTCTCGAGAAAAGGGACTGTTATTGTTTAAACCAATTACCATTCACCACCGCCTTCAAGTCCTTCTGATCAGTGACCAATTTATTGATGCTGGCTGTCACTATTTTAAGGATGTTGTAAGTAGTTTTGGTCAAAACTATTAGCTCGTGTACAAAGATGTAGTTTAGGGTAGGATTTTCTTGATTTAAAACTTTCTGTTTTGTGAATATCCCTTTAACTACGTGTGCATGCTAACTGTTTTAATTCCGGGTGGTGATTATGTAAGTCCCGTTGTTAAGTTTGCTTGAGGACAAGCAAAAGCTTAAGTGTGGGGGAATCTGATAAGTTCGTATTTCAACACGCATTTGATGCGTGTTGGGGTCGGATTTTGATGGTTTTCCTAACTTTTGGGTGTCGTAGGTCTCAATTTTAGCTCAAGTCATGTGTACCGGGCGTGGGTACGAGTTTTGGTATTTTCAGAGTTGAAATCAGGTTCTTGGGACCCGGCATCGGCATTTGAAAAGAGATCGGGACGAGTTAAGAAGCATTCGAGAGTGAATTCGCAGTTCTGGAGGCCACCGGGAGATTCACGATGATGTTTTGATGAAGAAAGAGCTATTGGATCGATCGAGTGGTCAAACGGAGGCTTAAAACGGAAGAAATCGAAGAAAATGAAGAAGAAAGGCCACGCACGGCCGTGCGTACAGGGACGCACGGCGTGCGTGCGTGGCAGTAGCGGCCAAGAAAAGTAATGAGCAACGCACGGCCGTGCGTCCGGGTACGCACGCCATGCGTCCAAGGCGTTGATTGAGGAAGAGCTACTGGCAGCAACGCACGGCCGTGCGTCCGGGTACGCACGCCGTGCGTTCAAGGCGACAAAACGACGAGAGGCTACTGGCAGCAACGCACGGACGTGCGTAGGGGAACGCACGCCGTGCGTTGCCTATTTTCACGCGCAGGTCCGTCGGACGCACGGACGCAACGCACGCCGTGCGTAGGCTCCGTGCGTACCGCGGATCTGTCCTTTTTCAACCCAAACTCATTGTTTTCTTTAAATAAGGCTTCCCTAACCCCGTTTTGGGGTTCGGAAACCTAGAGAGAAGCTTAGGGACGTGTTTTACAGTGTTTTTCCGCTATTTTGTTCAAGACCCTGAGATTCTTTGTAAGTTTCATCTTTTTAATTAATGACAATTATTTCTATTCATCCCAATTCTGTTGATTCTTCAATTATGAGTTGTGAGTAGTTTAATTAGGGATTTGGGGTTGATGAAGGGGTTGATCATGATGTATGGCTAGATTCTTGTCGGTGTAATTGCATGAATGTCGTTTAATTTGTGTATGAATAATTTAATTGATATCTCTTGTAACCTAGATGGCCACTAGAATTACAATTGCTTATAGAATAAATTAAGAGAGATCTAATTTGTTCTAGGACACATTCACACACACTTAATCGTTCGCTAAGAGATTAGTAGCGATTAAGGGGCCGTAAGCTCGCTCGTCTTGGCAATAATTTAGGATCTTGTCGCATGAGAGATCAGCCTGGTCCCCTAAATTATTGTACTCTACGCCGCGAGAGCGGTAAGAACTTAGTTATGATTGGCTAGGCTCAATTAAATTAAATTCATGTAATTAAGCCTGATCTGCCAGAAATCTGGTTACCCTAGAATCAATCCCTGTTCCCTTTGTCGTTAATTAAGAAGAAACCAACATTTATTTTATTCGCTCATTCGCATTAGTTTAGTTTAATTTTAATTCAACAATCAATCTCGCACAATTGCACTTTTATTTTATTTATTTATTTTTAATCGCTAAGTTTAGTTAATCTTTAATTCCCTTTTGTCCGTCCCTGTGGAGACGATACTCGTACTTTCAACCATTTTACTACAACCATTTTAAGCGCGAGAAAACTCACATTAGTTTTTGGCGCCGTTGCCGGGGATCGAACCCGGGTCACCCGCGTGACAGGCGGGAATACTTACCACTATACTACAACCATTTTAAGTGCGAGAAAACTCACTTGCTTGAATTCTCACTGATCTCGTACAATCCCGGGGCCTTCTGGTGAGGTGTGTCCCGAGAGTTGTACCATGAAGCATTATTAGTCACAATCTTCTCCACTAATTCTTCCGCAACCTCAGATGGCAACTGAGGAAAAGCTCCACCTCCCGAAGCATCAAGCATCATCTTTCCTTCATTGTTGAGTCCACTGTAGAAGCAAGATAGAACCTCACAATCAGTCATCTTGCCTTGAGGGCAAGCTCTTCTCAGCACCTTGAATCTCTTCCACGCCTCAGCTAGTGTCTCCAAAGAACCTTGCTTGAATTCCTGTAGCTGCTTCTTCAAATTTATGGCCTTTGATGTTGGGAAGTATTCTTTTATGAAGGCCTTGTGCAGCTGATCCCAAGTCTGAATGTGGTGATGTGGATTGCTATCCAACCACCTCTGCGCGTCATCCCTCAAAGAGAAAGGGAATAGTAACATCCGAACCTGATCATCATCTAGCCCAGGAATCTTGAAAGTCTGGCACATCCTCAGAAATTTGGTAATGTGTGCCACTGGATCTTCCGTAGGGCTCCCTCCGAACTGATTATTTAGGACCATATTGATCACCGCTGGCTTGATCTCGTAGCGGGGTGCAGTAATTCCCGGTACTTGGATACTGTCATACTCTGTGATCTCAGGGGCTAGGAAGTCTGCAATGCTCTCTCCTTGATAGAGTGGATTGTCATGTGGAACATAGTTGTGGTATGGAGGAGCTTGATATCTCGGCTGATGAACTGGTTGGGGTCTAATGGGTTGTGGACGGGTGACATTTGGCTGAGGTTGGGGCTGATGGAATTGTTGATATTGAGGTTGGAAAGGCTGATTTTGTGGCTGAGTAGGGGGTGGATTTTGTGTGACTGGCGGTTGGTTCTGTCTGGGCTGGAAGACTGGATTATTTTGCCCTAGACCTTGCATCCCAAAGGTTTGGTTTTGAAAGGTGGTTTCGGGAGCAATAGAAGTATTTTGAAAGAGCTGATAGAGTGGTGGAAGATTTAGTTATGGAGTGGACTGATTTTGGGGGAAGAATGGGGTACGGAGATTTTGATACCCCGGATAAGCTCTAGGTGAATTTTCTTGTGAAGACTGGGGAGAGGTATTAACATAAAAATCCAGATTACCAGAAGTGGTTTGGACCTCAGACGTCCCAGCTATTCCAGATCCAGATGCTTGTTCCATGGTGGCTTTCTGTTCTCTTAAAGCCTTGCGGTTCTGCTTAGCGAGCTTCTCAATTTCAGGATTAAGAGGGACTAGTGATTCTCCCTTCTTAGAGCGTGTATGCATAAACAGATCTGACCTGCAAAGTTAGCAGACAAAAATCCTACGTAAAACTAAAAACAAGTCGCTAAAATTAATTAACCCTTAAATCCGACACCGTCCCCGGCAACGGCGCCAAAAACTAATGTGAGTTTTCTCGCACTTAAAATGGTTGTAGTAAAATGGTTGAAAGTACGAGTATCGTCTCCACAGGGACGGACAAAAGGGAATTAAAGATTAACTAAACTTAGCGATTAAAAATAAATAAATAAAATAAAAGTGCAATTGTGCGAGATTGATTGTTGAATTAAAATTAAACTAAACTAATGCGAATGAGCTCATAGGAACGCACGGACGTGCGTAGGGGAACGCACGCCGTGCGTTGCCCAGGGATTTCAACGGGGAAGCTACTGCCATTGGCGCACGGACGTTGAACCCTCTTCCCCCCTTCATTTCGAAGTTCATACTGCAAGTCTTCAAGTAGGTCTCAGGTTTCCCTTAAATGGTGCTTACCTTGGTGTTTTCGGCTATTACGGGGTAATTCCGGGCCAATTTTCCCCTACCACACATATGTTTATCGCCGGGTTTATTGCCCGGTGCATGCACCTGAAAATTTATGCCTGTAACGATCTTTTCCTCCATTTCTTCCACTCTGTGCGCCCTGGCGGTTCTGAATCTCCAGGCTATTTGTCCATCTTTTTGAACATCTTGATTTCTGATGACATTTCTTGATTCTAAAGCAGCGGGGGATAAGATGACTTCTCAACTGGAACGCCTTACTGCCAAAGCTAAGGTTACCCCAGGGACCCCGGTGCCTCCTAGGAAGATCCCCACTCGAGGGGCTCCCAATGCCGCTGCAGAGAAATTGGGGGATTCTTCCCCTGGAAATGGTACTGCATCAATGCCCACGCCAGCCGCTAACCCTCAGTCCTTTATTGACAAAACGGCTGGGAAGAGGCCGGCACAGCAGTCCATTTCCGGGCCCAGGAAGAAGGTGAGAGCCGCTCTGAAATCCTCTTAAGGGGCAATTGACCAAGATTCCGATTCTGATGCTCAGTCTCAAGATGGTGGCAATCAGGGGAAAGCCCCCGCACCAATCCACCATGTCCGGTTGTCCATGAAGGCAAACTCTGCTTCGATCTTTAATCGTACTGTGAATCATGTTTCCTTGGGTCTGGCGATTACACCTCCTGCTGATGCTGAGGAGATGAACGAGATGTCCCCTTTGGCTGCCATGCGTCAAGGCATTTGCTCCATTACCGAGGTATGTCCTTAATTCTCATCTTCGTTCCCTGCTTCGCAGATTACTTGACTCCTGATGATGTTTATCCTTTCATGCCCTTATTCTGACCTCCTCGAGCTTTCGCTGCTTTGAGGAGGGTCATAACAACTCTCAAGCCCTGTAATTGGGCCTGAAAGAGAAGGCGACCGAATTGGAGCGGAAGTTGGGTGCATCTATACAGAGGGGAGATGCATTGCAGAAGAGGCTGAACAGTGTGGAGGCTGCGCATTGAGTCATGGAGGAGGAGCTGAGGCAGAAAGCCCTGGAGGCAGTGCAGGTTTATAAGGACAACGTCGACTTCCAATCTGAGGTAGAGTGGCTGATTCAACGGCGCAGGGCTCAAATTGTCGATAAGTGGCTCCAGTCACCTGATGGTGAGTCCAGGCTGGATGAAGAAGGGACCCTATGCTTCAACCTTGGTTAGTATGGGATGCAAAAGTCTCTGTACGAACTTTTGCAAAAAGAGGGATCTAGCGTAATCTGCCAAAGCCTGGGGGTTGCCTGAATTGATGAAGGACCCCGAAGCCCCCCAGGAGACCCCAGATTCCGCAGTCGAGAGTCCTGCCCTGGTCGTCCCTGCTCCTGAGGTCCCAATTCCTGAAGTTCCTCCCTCTGAATCTGGTAATTGATTTCCCATTTGAAACATTCCAACAAACATCTTATTCCAACCCTGCGAGCTTGATGTATTTTCCACCCTCGGGGTGGGTTGTAAGAAACATCTCTTCTTTCAGCACTTTTAATCCCTTGCACATATATGCATGACCGTTCTTTTGATTATCTACTTGTTTGGTGTCAGATACTTGTTTGTTTTGATCTTCTTAGGCCTGATTGACATTGCCCACCCTGATTTAGGTTGTTCTTCGTCTCTGTTGATCCTTCTGGGAGGTTAGCCCTCTGTTCATGAATTTTGCCGGATCTGGGAGCCCTGGGATGACTTCAAGGTCTGACCATGTTTGCTGGATCGGTAAGTTTATTTTCAATCACTTTGTCCTTATAGTTTAGGCCTTGAATTTCCGGTCAAGGTCGCTTTCCTTAAGTTCTTAATTTCTGAACCAGTTTGGAGAGCTTTTCCAATTCTGACCCTTAGGTTCTCATTGTTTGAACCAAAACATGGTGGGTTTTTCCCTTAGGTAACTTAGACCTTAGTACTAAACCTCTTTAATTGGCGAGGCCTGGTGGCCTCTCCGGTGCAAAGTTAACTCCTCTAATTCATCCTTTAGCCATGTAAAATCAGTCTTAGCGTTGAAAAAGGCCATTGATGGATAGTGTACCTGGGGGGTAGCTTATCCGAGGGGTTATTATGAGAATAACCTAGAGAGAAGTCAGAGTAAAAAAGTACGAGAGAGAGAGAGAGAGTCGATTGAATTAATGAACTCGAGATATTCTGGTCCTTTACAAGAGGAATAGCGGCTGCTATTTATAGCAGCAATAAATGCGATGAGAGTACACGTTTCAGCAATCTAACGGCCGAGGGGTCACCTCAATCGGGGTGGCACCGGCACTCGCATGTGCACCGCATTAAATGCGGTGGTTGGACGTGACTCCGCATTAAATGCGGTGGTTGCTTGTCTCCAAAGGGAATCTTCGATGATTGAGCTATTAGCCGAAGGCTCTCCCTGCGGATGAGGGCTCTGTGTGGCCGAAGGCTTGGTTCAGCTGAAGGCTTCTGTGATGCCGAGGGCACGAAAGTGCCGAAGGCTCTTGATTTCTGCCATTTTCTCTCAGTAGCTTCGTATGCTCAAATTTGGTTGTCCTGTGAGTTTTGGAGCCTTCGGCCATATTGCCGAAGGCTACCCCAGGCGCACCGTGGGCTCCTTTGAACTTGGGCCGTGGTGCTTTGGGCCTCTTGTGCTTCTTGGGCCTGTGTTGGAGTAGTGGGAGTCTGTGGGCCGGGGGTTCCCGGGCCATATACTCCATCAACCATTTTTTCATGTTTGAGGAAATTTGATTCTGTTTAAAAGGCTGTTTGACCTTGAAAAAGGTCATGCATTCCTGCTCTCGTCTTTTGGTAAGACTAAGTTGAGCTTTAGAATATTTGGATGAGTCTGGAATTTGAACTTTGGCTTTTTGCGAGTACCAAAATTAGGCATAGCCTAGTTTTTTTTTTTGGTTGGTTAAGAAACCTTCGCAAATAATTTATAAGGACATTTATGAAAGAAAACTAACTTTTATTGAATTAATTCTTAAAACGGAATTACAAACCTACTGGTAGAATTTCATCAGGTGCTCGGAATTCCACACCCTTTCTATCAGTTTCCCTTTAAGAGTACATAGCTTGTAAGTCCCGGGCCCAATGATCCCTTTGATTTTGTAAGGCCTTTCCCAGTTTTTGGCAAATTTTCCACCCTCCAAGGGCTTGCTGACAGACCTCCTTCAGAGAACCGGGTCCCCGACCTGAAACATTCTTGTCCTAACCTATCGCGGGCCTAATCCCATCTGGGTCTGGCGGCATATCGAACACTAATCCCGTTTAAGGGCTGATCCCATTATGGGCTAATCCTGTTAATTAGGCTAATCCCGTTATGGGCTAATCCTGTTAATTAGGCTAATCCCGTTAAGGGATGATCCCGTTATGGGTTGAATTATGTAATTGGGTCATGGTCCGAATCCATGGTACCATCACTAATAATACTGGGACATAGATTGCGGAAGATTTTGAGCTGATTCATACTAATAACTTGTTATAAAATAAAGAAGATGGAGACTAGAATTTTAAGGTAGATATACTATTTAATACATAAGCTTGAAATAAAGCATGGAATGTCATTCATCGACTCTAGCTTCTAAAGAAATTGATATAGATGACTAGATGAGAGTAAAACATAGGGGTATTTGACTTTACACCCCACGTTTTGGGTAATATTTCACTTTGCACCCCATTTTAAAAAAACTTATGTCTCAAAAACGATTTCCTTCTCATATCTATAGCAACCTCGTTTTTCTGTCAATCTCAAATGTCTCCATCTCCGGCGAAATCCAGTGATATGAAGAGTGGATTTTTCTCCCCATCTCCGAACGCCGGTGGGCGGAGAGAAACGACGGTTGTCGTAGGTAAGTTTCAATATTTTTCTTCTTTTTCACCTTTCTTCTTCCTCCTCTGTTTTTTCTTAAGTTTCTCCACTTGTGAGATAATACTTTTCATTCATGGAATGCCATGTTTTTAGATCTGTGCCGTGTTTTTAGATCTGACAATGCCATGTTTTTAGATCTGTTGAATGCCATGTTTTTAGATCTGTTGAATGTCATGTTTCGTTAAATTTTCAACGATTTTTATCATAAAGTGCCATTATAACACACGAAAATGCCATCTTTTTTATCTGGAATGTCATATTCTACTATTTTTTATTGCCATGTTTTTAAATCTGTGAATGCCATAATTTTTATGTGAGTGCCATAATTTTAGATTTGTGAATGTCATGTTTTCTTGTCTTTTTTATGAAGATGACAGTATTGTTGTAGAAGACAACCATGGTGGTGGAGATGGCGGTACATCAAAAGGAGAAGGCGGCTATGGCTGATAACACTCCACACTCCCATATGAATACTCGCCAGAGGGCGGCGGCGGCTCCTTGGAGGTGGCGGCAGCGCCAGCTCCATTGGAGCGGTGGACTCGACGGAGGCTTGCGACGGCAGTTCTTCCGAATTGTGGCAGCGGCGGAGGCGGATGGTGGCGAGCTTCCCGGATGGCGGCGGGGAACTTGCCAGATGGCGGCGGTGGAAGACTCATTGAGCAGCCGGTGAACAATAGATCCAAGAGAGTGCTGCTGGGTTTTGATTTTTTTAATTATGAATACACCCGTAACCTCATTAAGGGTATTTTAGTCAAGACATTACATTTTTACTCCTATTAAAGACTATAAACATTGAACTCTTATTTGTGAACTTATTCAATGTTTTACTCCTATTAAGGTAATTAGCCCATGATCTTAATCGGAATTTTAAAAATTCTCCTTCCGTTCCGCTAAGATTGTCCCATTTTACCTTTTCAAGAAATCTCACTAAGATTGTCTCATACCAAATTTGGTAAAGTTTGTGTGGTTCTAAATCATTTTACTTTATTCTTACTTTATCAATTTAATATCAATCATACAAACTCACTTTTCTTAATAATCGTGCTACCTTTTCTTGTCTCAATCTTAGTGGGACGGAGATAATAAAAGAATTCTCTATGTAGATTTTCAAGAAAAACGGGTCAATATTACTCCCAGGATCATGTTAACTTGCAGTATTGAAGATCTTATTGAAACCGATTTACCAAAGATATTGTGTAAGTTGCTAATAGTTCCATGATTCTTTTATTAATTTTTTAAATTCCACAGAAACCATGAATTTTCATATGAAATCAGTAGATATTTGCTAGGTGTAATATTTATTATTTTTTGCATACATACCGCTATTCGAACTCAATTCATATATCTGATTTTGCCTTGATTTGAATGAAGTTATATTGTTAATACGGAATACTATTTTTTTCAAAAATGAACTATATCTAAATAGAATCTGATTATAAAACGTTGAAGACTTAAATTTATCCCGCACGGGTGTCTTTATCCAATTAAAATCTTTATTAAGTAATCTATTTCTTATAAAAAAGAAAGCTTAAATTTAGAGTACTTTTTCTTGTTTTACAGTTCAAATACATAACAATTCTGGATTTATGTTTATTTCTTTTTATTCTTTATTTGAAATAGGATACCTCGAAATGTTTGGAAAGCAGTGTACGTAATAGGATACCTCAATAACTCAGCTAAAAAAACATCATTTATATACCAAGCCTGATATTTAGTAGGAGTATAATGTTTGACAATGTATTATTATTTCTTATTTGTCAAATGTCTTTTGAAGGTGTTGTGCTTGGAAACTACCATCTTAAGATAACTCAAGGATCAAGAAACACATAAGTGATTTGCAGATATGGTAAGCATTCTTTTGTCATTCTATTTTTTTTTTTTCTTAACCCGGTAGGGAAACCACCAAAATCAGATGTTTTTCTTTTGTCATTCTATCTGTTTATAGAAACAACAAATAAAATTTGATCATATAAACAACTTCAGATGTTTGATTGAAACAGTTTTGATAGAAATACTCATTCTCACACGGTCACACACCATTTTGGAGCAAGTTTTCATTTTACATATCAAACGGTACAACATAATTTCTAGATTTATTATTATAGTATTTTATCAAATCATCATAAGTCATAACCTGTCTTTTGTCATACAATCTATGATTTGAAACTGCCATCATTTCTAATTTTCTACATGTCCCAGATACAACATAAAATAAGTATTGATTGAAAATGTTCATTCATAGAATACATGTGTGATTTGTTTGCATCTGATTTTTGGTTGGAGGAAAAAAAACAAATAAAGCACGAGAACATTTTTCAATTAATTCAATATCTACAGGAGACTATATATTCTAACAAAACAATGGCTACTCAGTTGATATACATTAGCGTTGATACCACTTTTCATCACTCGATTCTTTCATGGTTGATGTAAACAAATTAACTGCTGGACATCTCACCAAAACCTAGAATGCAACAAATCTAAAAACCTTATAATTATAAATGAGAGTTAGTACCCTTGTTTATGTCAATACATTCTATGCACAATAATTTGTACATTGTTCTTAAATAGTGAGACTTTACTTCTCACATGGACTTATATAGCCTTATACGTCGTCAAAATCTATCTTCCGTTAACTAAGCCAATTAAATGTTTCTTCAGCGTGAATTAATACTTCAGCATATGTTTTGTTGGAGGTATTGGTCCTACCAAGGCCTCCCTTCCACTTTATTATTGACTTGCACCCCATGTTTACTCCCATTTTGGCACCTCTTTATTTGAATCTCTCCTAACCAATAATATGGCCATTTTGACTTATGTGGAGTGACCCCTTTGAGCTGTCCTATGCTGCCCTCCTTGTCTTTGCATCACATGTGAGTGTCCTTGTGTCTACCAGCCTATTATTTAGTAGCTTTGCTTCTCCCTTGTTGAGGCAGCCTGCGTGAAAAACTAGAGTGAGCAGTGCCCTTCTTCTTCTCCATTTCCTTTGTGTGAGAGTGTGAGAGAGAATACCTTAGTGGTAGAGAAGAAGCTTGGAGTTGTGTTGTGGTCTAGCCTAGAGTGGTGTGTGAGAGTATAGCAAAAGGGTTGGAGACCTGAGCCGGAAAGAAATCGACTCCAAACAGTGGTATCAGAGCTTGTGTTGTCGTCGCCGTCGATTTTGCCGGTTTCCATAGTCTGGAACGTCTCCGCCGCCGTCCGCCGCCGTCCGCCGCCGTTTCGAGTCACTCGAGGTCTCTGTTCTTCCGCCGTTGAAGTCGGTGCTGGTCTAGTTCGCCGCCGCAGAGAGTTGCTCGCCATTTGAAGCCGCCGGTTGCAGAGGACCGCTCGCCGGAGATCGTCGCTGGAGCCGCCACCTACCTTCGTCGCTGCAGGCCACCGTCGCAGAAAGCTCAGCCAAATCCGTTCGTCGCTGGGCTTGAGCTGAAGAAGCTTGAAGCGTGGAGCTCGAATCTTGAGCTTGAAGCAGAAAGCTTGGAGCCGGAGGTCTCTTGTAGCCGGAGCTTGGAAGCCTGGGAGCTGTCGCCGGAGATAGCTCGCCGCTCGCCACCACCGGCCGCCTATCGCCGTTCGTCAGTCGCTAGCAGCTCACCGGAATTCCGTCACCGGTGAGTCTCGCCGCTGGCTTGGAATTCATCTCAGCTCTTCGTTTGTCACAGGTCTCGCGTAGAAGGAACCAAATAGCTGGGGCAGGGGCTGTACTTAGACCGTGGGCTGCTCGTTTGTTGGTTTTATCTGGACCTGTGCCTCTGGAGCTGCTGGAGAAGTTTGACTGGGCTTCAACAATTGAGCTTCTGGATTGGAGCTGGATTGGAGGTGGGTTTTCTGCTTTGTTGCTGTGCTGGAGGGACTTGGACGACTGGAGTTGTTGGGCTGCTTGGACCTTGGGTGCTGGACCTTGGGCTGCTGGATTGCTAAAGGAGCCAGATTGCAAGGAGAAAGTTTCACGCCAGGGCTGGTCAAACCTGGTCAACGGGCAGTCAAACCAGTCAATACAAGTAAACAGTCAAACCGAAAAATCCCAATTTTTGAAATTGGGTGGGTAAGGTCGAAACGCCTCTCCTAGGGTTTTGCTCCGGTATATTGACTTTAATCCCTTTTACGCTTTTGTAGTGATTTTAGTCTTTTATTGTGTAGAAATTATATTTTAGGGTTATTACTGTTGTTAAAATTGTTTGAATTGTTGTATTGTGTTTGTGCTGAAAAATTATTATTTATTTGTGCTTATACGGAAGAACAAGGGGTTTGAAGTTGAGTTTGGTGCTCATTAATACTCCCCACGTGTTCGTGCTAGTTGCTCCGTATAGTTGTAGCCTTATAAATATTTAAATTGTTTTTCAGCGAAATTTACATTTTATTTTGTTGCTTGTTTTTCTATGTGAAAATGTCTGCTTATAATCAGTATGGTATGGCTCCATTTAATGGAAAATCTGATTTTAGCATTTGGAAGCAAAAAATTAAATGTATTTTAATACAACAAAAATGTTTTAAAGCAGTTGGCGAAACCTATTTAATTTCTGACACGGAAGATAAAAGGGCTGAAATGAATGAAAATGCATGTTCTGTGATTTATTTGAACTTATCTGACTCCGTGATTAGAAAAGTTGGAATTTTAGAGAGTGCTAAAATTCTGTGGGATAAATTGAATGAACTGTATACTGAGACCTCTTTGCCTAACCGGATATTTTTACTTGAGAAATTCTTCAAATTTAGACTAGATATGTCTATGGATATTGAAGAAAATCTAGATGTTTTTACCAAACTTATTTCAGATATTAAGTTGTGTGGTGATAAGCATATAGATGATTATTCCCCTATTGCTCTTTTAAATGCTATTCCTGATTCCTTTAGTGATGTGAAATCTGCTATTAAGTATGGTAGAGATAACGTGACTCTTGACATTGTGGTAAATGGTCTTAAGAGTAAGGAATTAGATTTAAAACAGATGGGAGAGGGTAGAAAATCCGAGGAAGTTATGCATGTGAGGGGTAGAGAAAATAATAGTAGACGACATAGATCTAAGTCTAGGTCTAATTCGAGGCGTTGCTATTATTGTCATGAACCTGGTCATTTCATAAAAGACTGTCCTAAATCTAGGAAAAATGAGCATAGTGAGCATGCTAATTTGACTACGTGTGTAGATGATTTAGGTGATGTTTTTATGATGAAAAATCTATGTGATTATGACTATTTGAGTTCTGTGATATCTGATTCTTTGGGTAAATCAGATTGGGTGGTAGATTCTGGTTGTAGTTTTCACATGTCCCCTTTGAAAAATGTTTTTTCAAACTATAGAGAGATTGAGCATGGCTTTGTGTCTTTAGCAAATGAGAAGAAATGTGCTAGGAATAGGAGATGTATGCCTTAGGTTTTCTTCTGGTTATGTGCTTACTTTGAAGAATGTTAGGCATGTTCCTGAGCTGTGTTGTAATTTGCTATCTTGTGCATCTCTTGAAAATGAGGGTTTGAAGGGAAAATGGGGAAAGGGAATCATGAAAGTTGTGAAGGGTTGCTTAGTTGTTTTCAAAGCTGAGATGAAAAACAACTTGTATGTTTGTCATGCTGAACCCCTACTTGATTCTGTGAATTGTGTGCAACCCTGTGTGCTAGGAAAACAGTCTAGAGTTGGTTTTCCTGATCTGCCTAAGTGTACTAATGTGCTTGATTGTATTCATGCTGACTTGTGGGGTCCTTATAGTGTTTCCACTCATGGTGGGAAAAATTATTTTCTGACGTTTATTGATGATTTTTCAAAGAAAGTGTGGGTTTTGTTGATTGAAAATAAATCTGAAGTTTTTGATAAGTTTAAAAACTGGAAAACCCTTGTTGAAAAACAAACCGGTAAGAAAATAAATTTTTTAAAGACCACTGTCAGTTTTGATTTCTGTGATGATCAGCTTGGAGATTTATGTGATACTTGGGGTATTTCTATGCATAAATCTGTTCCCTCCACACCCCAACCGGATGGGGTTGCTGAGAGGATGGTTAGAACGTTATTAGAGAGGGTGAGGGCTATGTTAGCTTCATCTGGGCTCTCTAATAAGTTCTGGGGGGAAGCTATTTGTTATGCTGTTGATTTGATTAATCTGTCCCCGTCTGTTCCCTTAGGAGGGAAATGCCCTGAATCTGTGTTCATGGGCAAACCACTTAATTTGCCAAATTTGAGAGTGTTTGGTTGTGCTGCTTATGTGAATCGTGTGAATGATAAATCTGAACTTAGGACTAAGGAATATGTTTTCTTAGGATATCATGATTGCATGAAAGGTTATAGGCTTTGGTGTAGGAGTGAAACTTGCTTCAATGTGTTGATGAGTAGAAATGTCATTTTTGTTGAAAATGAATTTCCTTGCCTGCTTGTTTCTCCTGATGTTGCTCCAAATGAGGTGGAGCATTTGCCTGATGTTCATTCTGATTTATTTGTTGAAACCAAACCCAAATTTGTGAATGAAAATGTTTTTCATTGTGAAAATAAAGAAAATAATATTTCTATTAAGGTGGAGCATGATATGAATGTTGTGTGCAATATGCTTGAGTTGCGTGATTGCCATGTTATTAGAGATAGAGACATTAGGAAGCATGTGAGAAATTATATGTGCAATGTGTTTGACTATATTTCCTCTGAGTTTGCTTTAAATGTGCTTAATTCTCTTTTAATTAAAATCTTTGTGATATTTGGTATGCTATTTTCTTTGTGTTTTGAAAATGTGATACCAAGTGATTATGTGAGCTCTACCTGTGCTAGTTATAGAAATAATATTGTTTCTTTTATTTTCTTTGTGCTTGTTATGTGTGGTTGTTGGATTAGTTGGAATCCCCAACTTCTCCCAGATGCTTGCTTGCGTGGCTTATTAACATGTGTTGTGCTTGTTAATAGTTTTGTGATGGTTTTGGTTCTGAACTCGAGGACCGATTGGTAGAGTTCAGTCCATCGTGAAGTGGGTTTGCACGGTAAGCTTGGTCCGAAAGGGAACTTTGGTTCTCATATATTACTTGTATGATCGCAATGATGTACTTGTAATAATCCGGCGATGATGAGTCTCCTCACAACTTTGTATTGCTACTCTACACCACCTAGGACCAATAAGGTGGAGAATGTTGGAGGTATTGGTCCTACCAAGGCCTCCCTTCCACTTTATTATTGACTTGCACCCCATGTTTACTCCCACTTTGGCACCTCTTTATTTGAATCTCTCCTAACCAATAATATGGCCATTTTGACTTATGTGGAGTGACCCCTTTGAGCTGTCCTATGCTGCCCTCCTTGTCTTTGCATCACATGTGAGTGTCCTTGTGTCTACCAGCCTATTATTTAGTAGCTTTGCTTCTCCCTTGTTGAGGCAGCCTGCGTGAAAAACTAGAGTGAGCAGTGCCCTTCTTCTTCTCCATTTCCTTTGTGTGAGAGTGTGAGAGAGAATACCTTAGTGGTAGAGAAGAAGCTTGGAGTTGTGTTGTGGTCTAGCCTAGAGTGGTGTGTGAGAGTATAGCAAAAGGGTTGGAGACCTGAGCCGGAAAGAAATCGACTCCAAACATGTTTCTTCAGACATAAAGTTTTTGGAAACGGAAATAGTAGGGCAATAGGGAGATTCGAGATGGCCCCAAACCATTCGGAATTTCGGATTTCGGACAAGCCTTTGAACGCCACCCTCTCATAATTTTATTTGTTCACTTATAAGCATTTTTTCCATCACTTATAATTTTTGTTGCACAAAGCAAATGTTTGGCTAAGTCAAGTGAGGTTATTAAAAACTAAAAGCACATATATAAGCATAAAAATCCACTGTTACGATGTTGTGCATGTTTAGAGTAGTCCTTCCGTATTAATTTCAAAACTAATACCGAAGACTAATCAAAACGATTTTGACATTATTTCTTTATACTATATATTATATTTATTATGCTCTATAAAATTAAACCATACATAATACTTGTAATATTTAAATCTCGCACCCCTCTCCCCTTTGAAAAAGTTAAGCA
Organism: Cuscuta epithymum; assembly: GCA_945859915.1. Taxonomy (NCBI): domain Eukaryota; kingdom Viridiplantae; phylum Streptophyta; class Magnoliopsida; order Solanales; family Convolvulaceae; genus Cuscuta; species Cuscuta epithymum. The sequence continues at coordinate 286,898 of CAMAPF010000150.1, read as the reverse complement.
GTATGACTGTCTATTTGTAACATTATTTGAATCTCATTTTTTTTAATTTTAAATATTGTTAGCATTTTAAAACAATAAAACCTGCCACGTTTAAGAGTTTTTAAATCTCAAATTCATCAAGAACCTAAAATTCCACCAGGTAAATTTGGGAGGTAAATATGGGGAGTATACAAAACAAAGATATCCCATTCCACAACAATGCAACTTGAGATGATCACTAAGCTACTAAGGGCATCTCCATCCATAGGATTATTAGATGATTAAGTTGATGATGTAATATATGATTTTTTGGATCATGATCGGGTGATGAAGATTATTTGGTGAGATTATTTTGTCTCTACAAGTAAACTACATCAAGTAATTAATATTTCACGTACAACATTACCTCAAATACATTAGTATGATACCTATTTTAATACATTATTGTTATTAAGTATTTATTGGGCATGGACTGTCGCGCCTTGGGCGGCCAAATGCTAGTTAAAAGATAAGTATCACTAAAAGATGCTTATATTTATCCATGTCAGTAACATATTCAGTAGAAAAGTGTATTCTGCTTTTCTTATAATTTTATACTTGTATTTTATAAAAACGGTTGCCAAAATCACAAAGAGATAAGATTTTGCTGAATGTAAATCATTTATTACAAAAAATTGACAATTTGGTGAAACCATCTATTAATATGGTAATCAAATTTGTAACAATTGCTATAATTCTATTTCAAATTTCTGCTTGCAATTGATGTAGGAAAACAATGCTAGAAAGCCTTCTGAAAACTTTAATATCTACAATATACTACGTAGTATTTCTAAATAACAAAAACATTTACTTATTATAAACACTTTTTTATGTTGCCATCTTTTACAGCATACATCCATGAGACAATTAAAGACTCTTCAAATTGCCTTTTTAAAAAATTGATGCTACCATGAAAGGACTATAAACTTGCTTATTTACATACTCGAATTCGGAATCAACTCTTTAAGAGTGCGCTATCACTCTAATTTGAGTTTTTTTTTAAAATCAAATATAACAAACATGTTTGTAATAAGTTATCATTCTACAACATTCCTTTTCACCCTTCTACTTTTCCAGGTTGGGCTATTTTGCATAAAAAAAACGTCCGCGTAAGTAGAAAGTAGAACAACATTTTAAAAGTCTAAATTTGGTTCTATTAAAAACAATATTTAATATATGAGCTAAGTTACCAATTTAAAACTTACCTCTTCACTATGGAATATTCATACAAATGAAGGTGAAACACTATCATGGGGTGCATACAATCGTACCCCATCCTCTATAGTACTGGCCGTGTGGATTTGCTTTGGTTAACATCTTTTACCAAACCCACCAAAAGCTCCATAAGCTGTGTTTAGAATAAAACTGATTTGCTCATCACACGTTCCAGTATTTATATGCAGGTACTCGATCCTTTTAAAGCTGAACATAGAGCATACATTAAATGCTACATTGGGGAGTCAAGCATGAAATGTGCTTGCCTACAAAACAACCAATCAGAATCTTCTTGATTGGGGAACTGGTGGGCTTATCACAAAACCACCCATCAGAATCCTTCCCGATGTTGGAATTGTTAATTACAAATGTATTTGCCGATTCTCTATTTGTAAATTAATTAAAAAGCTAACTCTTGGGAAATGCCCACCTCGTTCTAAAGTCTTCTACTTTTGGGCGGGAACTTGCTATGCAAGTTTCTTTTGCTACTACTCCGTATTACTCCCTCCGTTCTTTATTATCTGTCTCGCATTCCATTCTGGGATGTTTTTTATTATTTGTCTCTCTTTCTATTTTAGGAAAGTTTTTGATAAAATACCCCCATTTTTTTTACTTTTACCCCTCTTACTTTTTACAAACTACTTTATCTTTCCTACTTTATCATAACTTTACTCTACTTAATATACTCTCTTTCCTACTTTATCATCATTTTATCACCATTTTACTATTTTTAATATACTCTCTTTCCTACTTTATCATTTACCCTACACACTCTACATTTACCCTACTATTTTTCTATTAAAACCCGTGCCCAAGGCTAGCGGAACATATAATAAAGAACGGAGGGAGTATATTAGATAGTATAAAACGGAGTAATAGATAATAGATACTCCGTATGAGTATCATACGGAGTAATAGATTGAGGGAAAAATAAAAATAAAAAATCAAAATGGATTGTAAAATCCAATATCACCCAAAAAATCGGATGCACTACCAAATTCCCCCAAAACATAAAAAAAGTTCAACAATAGGACTGTATAGTATAAATTACGAAATTTATCAATTCAAGACCCGAAAGAAGACGAGTTATCAATCTGGGACCTGAAAGACGAAATGCATCGATATAGGACCCGAATAATAAAAAACTATCAATTTATGACCTGAATGAATAAAAACTATTAATCTAGACCTAAGTTGTCATAAATTTTATTATTTTTTATTTTAAAATTTTTAAGTATTATTTAGTCTTGTGAAATTAATAAACTTTTGTGAAAAAAAGTTTATCAAAAATTAGTAATGGAATTAATAAAAAATTAAATAAATCAAAACTTTTGAAATGTTAGGTCTTAAATTGATAGTTTTCTATCATTCGGGTCTTATATCGATATGTTTTATCTTTTGGTTTCTAAATTGATAATTAATCTATCTTTAGAATCCTGAATTGATAAAATTCCAAATTCCGAAAACAAGACCTCCGATTCCCGTTTTACCCCTGCCCACCTTTAAGATCCGTCCTTTAGCGCTACAGCCTGTCTAATCTATCTTCTTTCTTTTCCCATCCCTACTTCTCCCCAATCTCTCATTATTGGACATCACATATCTCCTCTCCGTTTTGGAGTTTTAAACTTTTCACCATTCCCGGCCGGTGAATTTGAGATGCCGCCGGCGAATCTCCAGCTATTTTGATTTTCAATGTCAATGATACGTCTTCTTCTCCTTGTATTTCTTTCTATTTCTTCTTCTTGTCTGATTTTTCTTATTTTCCATTAATTCTTTTAACAGAAATTGTCCTAAATAGGAGCAAAAATGTTTTGAAATTCCAAAATAGGAGTATCATATTTTTTATTCCCTGAATATGAGTAATCTTCCAAAACATTTTTACTCCTATTTAGGGAATTTTCTCTTATTTTAATTACTACCGAGTACAAGATTCTAACTGTTTAAGATTTTAATTTAAGAAATGCTATTTCCAAACTGTTTTGTTTTTTCTGAAAATGAACGCCCACTATTTTTTTACTATTCCGTAGTTTCTACGAGTATTATTTTTATTTTGAAAATTTTCAGATAATCAACTTTGGATGTGAAAATCTATAACTAAGGTTATACTCTGCAATATTGTTTTAATGTCACTTTCATGAAATTGCTTTTAATGCCACTTTTATGGCATTCCATGGCCATTTCTTGTTACTTGTCAAAAAAATACCATTTTCATGGCAATATTAATTCTAATGTTCTCCGATATTAGGGTTGTAAAGTTGCATCTGGCCATAACCCATGTTCTCCGATATGTTTTATTTTATGGTTTTCTTTTATACTCGGTATTATTAATAAACAAATTCTTCCTTTGATTAAGGGTATATTTGTCAGCACATGTCTTTTTACTCCTACAGACCCATGCGGGGAACACTTAAGTCCTATTATATTTTACTCCTAATCAAGGAATTAACTCTAGCTTCTAATGTCTTTTAGTTTTTCCTTTCTATTCAAACAATTCAATAAAGCTCCTACTTTGATTTCCTTTGACCATAGCAATTAAATGTTTTACTATTTATAATACTCCCTCTGTCTCGAAAAGGATGGCCAAATTTGACTTTCACGTGAATTAATAAAGTAAAAACTGTATGGTTGAAATTTGTGTAGAGGAGAGAGAATTAACTTTAACCACATATTTCTTACTATAAATGGAAATGGCTAATCTTTTTGCAACATCCAAAAAAGGAAATTTGGTCAACCTTTTCGGGACGGAGTAGTAAAATAGTCTTTTACTATATACTCGTATATGTACATATATATACTTCTTTGTTATGGTCAATATTTTCAGGTGGACTGGGATCGTACTTGCTAGGGATCAGCATTCAGCAAGAAAACGTATGAGCTTGCTGGAGTACGTTGAGGCAGAAGCAAACTACATTCAAGTTGATAACCGGTCATCCAGATCCAGCCCATCTCAAATACGTAGTATATCCCTCTCCGAATTCCCAAAGGTATGTACTTTTATAAGTAATTCATCGTTTTAATTTCCAAGATCGATCATTTTGAGTATTCATTCCTGTTTGATCCATTTATACAAACTCTAACACGCAAATATGACTCCCACTTTTCTCCAAATTGATTATTATCATAACTAATAAACCTACTGAGAAAATTGCCCACCCATCGAGCAGTGTCTAAGTTCATTAAACAACACGGGACATTATGAACTTGCACCCAAAATTCAAAGTGATCTTATGCGGGAGATCATTAGGTTTAATTTCTTTCAGAATCAGCAAATTTCTCTCAAACTGCAATGGATCTCCATCAAGCACACATTTCATATCAACCGGATGATAAAAAGTAGGGATAAAGACATAAACAAGAGTAAAACATAGAGCTGGACTCTAAATAGGAGCCGAACTTTTTTAAACCGTACATAGGACTACTATCTACGCGCAAGGACAAAAATACCCCCACGCCTTATTCGTCATCAGTTTCGTGGCCACTGCTTCTTTTAATAGAATACAACCGACCTCCTTGGATTGACTTCGCCGCAACGGAATATCATCACCGCCAAGTTGCCGACGCCACTTCGCGCCGCCTCCGCAGCATCGCGTTGCCGCTTTTTACTGCACATCTTCTCTTTCCCAGTCTTAAGCACTCCTGCCTCCCTAGCTAGGGAAAAAACTATTCTACGTATTTGGCAGATGAAGATCCAAGCTATTTATTTCTGTCCATAAGAGTATGATCCTACTCCGATCTATCTGAGCATCTGGCTGTGATTCCTACATAAGAGGTAAGTCCTGGATGTCCTATGGGCAAGAAGAGCGGCCAGAATGGCAAAACTCGATCTTGTGAGCGTGAGGAAGAGATTAGAGTTCAAAAGCAAAATTCAGGTCTCAACTTGCATCGAGTTCAGCTGGGGTTATCCAAATGGACCAAAAGTGTTGTCTTTTGTTTTTGTGTGGAGTGGACTTAATAAAGATCCACATGCTTCATCAATTGCAGGAGAGAATTTTCTTTTTTTTTTGAACAAGCTTTTTGACTAAATGTTCAAATCAAAGTGACCATGCCCACATAGAGATATTATAAAACATCAGAATATTGTGTGAAATTAGTCACACAATATTATAAATCAATGAGTAAATTATAATTTAGTCATAATTAATTACCTTAAAGAAATAGTTCATTTAATTAAATTAATTGTTAATATTTACAAATGATGTATGTTGACAATGTCATTTTCATAATGGTTGACATTCTTATGACATTGTCATTGGCATTTTTATGACATTGTCATTGACATTCTTATGTAATTGTCATTGACATTCTTATGACAATGTCATTTTCATAATGGTTGACATTCTTATGACATTGTCATTGGCATTTTTATGACATTGTCATTGACATTCTTATGAAATTGTCATTGACATTCTTATGACAATGTCATTGACATTGTCATCATGATTAATTAACATTATACATTTTTACGACATAGTGACTTTTTTATTATAAAATTAACATTGTCATTATAGCTATTGACATTGTCATAATTACAATGTCATTTTATAGCATTGACAATGACATTGCCATTATGACATTTTCTTTACCTGGTGACATTTTTATGCATTGACATTGTGAAGATAACAATGACATTTGAATAGACATTGTGAAAACATATTACAAATGCATAGCAAGATTTGACAATTAGAATGACATTTGAATAAACCAACAATTTCCTTGTCAACGTGAGGTTAATTATAAGAACTAATGACTAAAATGATTAACGAAATAATCATTTGAAGGAACTAATGACTAATGACTGAATATTTGAAGGAAACAAATAACCGTACTGGACTAATGAAGTTACAATTTGAATAAGGAATTAGATAAAAAAAACCAAAATCAAATTAAACAAGAAATACTCCGTATAAAATTAAGCAACACCCCACAGAAATTAAAGAAGCCACAAAAGAACAGGAAACGGAAAGTGCAATTTCGAAGTGCTGTTTTAAGATCCAAAACAGCACGCCCGCGGAAAATATGTTACGGATCTCGGTACAACCGTGAAACAACAACGAAGAAGAAGGGAGGAGGAGGAACGGAGAAGAACGAGGAAGAGATGGGCCTCAGGCTCCATTCACCATCGCCGTTTTCTCATCCCGCCGTTGCGGAGTTTCTGTAAAATAAAGCCCTTCCGTCGTCGCCGTTGTATCGCTATGACGCGATGCCGTCTCCATTTCGGTGGAGCTGGTTGGTCGCGTCCCATCTGTTCACACCGCCTTGCTCATCTGCTACAATGGGAATTTGGAAGTGAATGTAGATGGCCCGGTAGAATTTATCCATACGAAGAGAGAGACTTGTGAAGTTGTAGAGACGAGCAACAAGAATAACAAATAGGGGTAAATTTGGAACACGGGAAAAATGTACTCCTATTTAGAAGTTAAAAAGTAGTAGGTCCTATTTGAGTACATAGTCTTTTTTTTAGTCCTATATGGCACCATTCCTGTAAAAAGTAAAGATATACCTCTTATCACAGATTCCTTTGATTTCTACGTCCTTTCACGGTCTCCACAGTGACGCCATAAGTTCTTTGAACACCGGGAATTTGATTTTCTGGTCAGTTATCTGCACCCCCACCACCGGGACCCGGTCGAGGCTCCTCCATCGGGCTTTCTTCGATGTTTCTGTCATCGAGCTCCACCTCTTCCTCGTCCATGTTCATCTTTCTGTACTGATCAACTATCTTTCCATCAAAGAGCCGAGAAATTGGTTACCAGCCTCGTCTTCCCACAACCCTGACGCCTAGCTTTGTGGTCGAGAAGCGCCGAATGAGAACAAGCCCTCCTTCCTCGTCTGCCTCAAATCCGATTCTCACTGTCGTAGACAACGTCCAAGCCAGCCAAAATCAGACCGATTAAAATGGCCCCGCTCCTCGTTCGCAAGAACGATAGCGGACGATTGATACCCTTGCGGCAGTCGAGCCCTGGCCTAGAGAGAAAAAAAATAAAGAACATTATCTTTTAAATCTTTAATCTTTATAAAAATAAATAAATGTTACATATTATTATTTATATTCAGGGGCGGATCCAGGATTTCTCGTTGGGGTGGGTTGAAAAACTTAATTGATAATACATTGAAAATTTTCAAAATAAGCAAAAAACAAATATAAGAGATCTCCACTAAATTTGTTCTCGACGAAGCTTTGAAACACAAGACTCGTCAACTATGGAGTCTACATCTATATTAAGAGTACGATCTTTTTCAATATAAATTGTCTTGCAATTAGCAAGAAAGTCATTATCCATTTTGCTACGGAGTGTTGTCATTAAAAGTTTCACAGCAGAAAATGATTATTCTATTGTTTTAGTGAAAACAATAAGATCAAGGGGAAAAGGAAATTAATAATCCAACCTTTTAGCGGTCTTCATACAATAATCTCATCTTATCGTTATTCATGAATAATCCAACCTTTGCACCCCATCTTCATTCGATGGTCCCTACTCGGTTGATAACCTGTTATCCCAGGTTTTTTCATTTTCTTTGAAAATCATTCAACCATAAATTTCACCTTTCACAAATCTTCTCCATGCGTTCCCACGTGTCATCTTTCTTTTTTCTTCCTAAAACTTTTCCTTTTATTCCCCATTTTGGTCTTCTTATTCTAATCTTTATTTCTTTTCAATTTTTTATTTTTTCCCAATGTTTATGTATTCTATTTTTCCTTCTTCCCGTTTATTATTTCACTTTCATTGCCTGTTGTCACGTGCTGCAGCGTTGTCATCTTAGTGATGACTTCCCATGCATAAAAAAGTTCTCAAACAATACAACAGACCCTAAAATTGTGTATACCACTGCTCTATGCCCTGTTTATAATAGGGCTTATTTAGAAGTTTTACTCGTACTATTACTTGTATAATGCTAAAAACTAGTATTACGACCCATAAACCTATTTCAAAACTCAAATTATGGGAAACCCTTCCCATCCTACGGGTAGTGGACAACTGTTTACCATGTATAAAAACAAGCTCTAACAGGTTAACACAGACGTGATATATGTTATTGAAGAGCCTCTAGTTCGATCACGCCTAATATATTAAGGCTTATGAACCATGTGATGGTCCACAAACAAACCAAAAAAACGATTGCACACACATTGTCTTGCGCTTGAAACTAGAAGCAGCAACTATGTAGAGGATCAGTGAGATTACGAAAATGGGAGTTGTGAAAATGAGTTTATATTCTGCAAAAAATCGCGAGTAAAGGAAAATAAGTACAAGTGGGTATATATAATTAAAATATATTTCGAATGACTTAACAAGCTTTTTTTAAAACTTAATACTACGTGTGTGTGTATTGTATTAGTTATTACGTATTTAATTTGCAAAAAAATATAATACACATAAATGATACTGGGAGAGTGAAGAGGCGTGGTGCTGCAATTGCAAGGATAAGTAGGACAAATGATTGTAGATCCTGTATTCTTCTTCTATGCAATGTATAGTAACATTTAGGTAATTTTATCAACAATTATGAATCTCTTTTACTCGAATATTCATCTATGATTATGATGTGCTATGATCGTGATATTATAGAATTATTTGTAATTAAAATGAAAAGTCACAAAAATACCAAAGCCTTTGAAATATTTGCCTTAAGTAGAATTGCCCATGCCTCCGGCTTGCTAGCTAGCTTGTCATGTGCTAATTAGCAACGCTCTATATTTTTTATTTTAAACCCGAAGCAACGCACTATATATATATATATATATATATATATATATATATATATATATATATATATATATATATATATATATATAGTGCTATTCCTGTCCGGAATTTCCGGACAGGAGCCCCGTCCGGCCTCCTCCATTTGAGGGCCTTCCCGGTGGTATTTTTTGCTCAAATTTTTTGTGTATGTTCCTCATCAAGTCTAGTTCATCCATACAAAATTTCAGAAAAAATTTCAATCCGGAAGGCCGTCAAATCTTTTTTGCAAGTCAACTGGTCCAGAAAATACATATTCCGGACCAGTTAACTTGCAAAAATCATTTGTATATATATATAGGCGCATGTGGAGACTGGAGAGGGAAATACTCACGCAATTATTACCGATAATGCATATTTATTTTTATCTTAAAACCATATCATCTCATCATTGCTTTTAATAGATAAGTTATTACTTTTTTTTTAATACAAGTTATTACTTTGTACATAGTTATGTTTAATTTTAAGATAAAACTTAAATATGCATTAGCAGTAATGATTGTTTGAGTATTGTCCTCTCCCATCTCCACATGTGCCTATATATGGGGGCGGTGCTAAGCATAGTAATCCATGATCCTGAAGCATAGTACGTGACAAGCTAGTTAGCAGGAGGCATGGGCAATTCTACTTCCAAGAAATATTTCAAAGGCTTTGATGTTTTTCTAACTTTTCATTATAATTACAAAGAATTCTACAATATCGCGATCATAATACATCATAATCATAGATGAAATTCGAGCAAAAAAAGATTTCGTGATTGTTGATAAAATACCTAGAAATTGCTATGCATTTTGTAGAAGATGAATACATGATCTACAATCATTTGTCCTGCATGCCCTTGCAATTTCAGTACTACGGTTCACTAGCCCAATAATCATTCATGGTAAATACCTCAACTCAATTCACTAAGCTAGAATTAATGTGTATTATATTGTTATGCAAATTAAAAATGTAATAACTAATATAGTGTATACACACACACTTTATATGTAGTATAAAGTTTAGCAAAAAACATGTTTAGTTATTCGAATTAGATTTTAATTATATGTACACATATGAACTTATTTTCCTTTATTCATGTTTTTTAAAATATAAACTCATGTTCGCAATTCTCATGTTCATAATCTCATTGATACTCAACATATTTGTTGCTTCTAGTTTCAAGCGCAAGATAGTGCGTGGGCAGTCGTTTTTGGTTTGTTTGTGAAACATCACATGGTTCACAAGCAATTGTCTTAATATATTCAGTGTGGTCGATCTAGAGGCTCTGTCAATAACATCACGTCGGTGTGAACTTGTTAGGGCTTGTTTTTTATACATGGGAAACAGTTGTGCAGTACCGCAGGGAGGGAAGAATTTGTCGTAATCTGAGTTTAGAAATAAGTTTACGGGTTATAATACTAGTTTTTAGCAATATACAAGTAATAGTATGGGTAAAACTTTCAAATAATTATTATTATTATAATTATAGCGTAGATCAGTGATATGCCGCAGCTATAGGTTCTGTTTTTCTGTTTGAGAACTTTTGGATGCATCGGAAGTTGTCCGAAAGATGACAAACGCCGCAACACGTGATAGCAGACAACGTTACCTTTGACCTGCCCATTTTTTTTATTAATATTACTTCCTTCGTCCCGCTATGATTGTCCCATTTTACCTTTTTGGTTTGTCCCACTAAGATTGTCTCATATCAAATTTGGTAAACTTTGTGTGTCTCTAAATCATTTTTACTTTATCAATTCAATATCAACCACATAAACCACTTTTTATTAATTTGTGTGTCACTCCCTTTTGTCTCATTGTTAGGGGGACGGAGGGGGTATTATTTATTATTATAATTATTACATACATGTTTCTATACATTGTAATATATAAATATATAGTCATTATACATATACCAAATGCTTGTAGGTACACACACATATAGGTTTTAGTTCTAATAAGAACATGATCTTATGAGAAAAATGAGAATGAATCTGGACCGTTAGATTTGCTTTATGTGAAATTCAATGTGCATTAGATGAAGCCGTAATGTGTATTAGGTGAAATTGAAATGTGCAGTACAAAGTGTTACACTCCAAAAATTTAAATAAATAATAATAATAATCTTAAACAAATAAAATTTTAACATTTGACAAAAGTGACATTTGGAGAGATCATTAATAAAATAAAATAATACACTTAATAAGACACCTATATAACACACCTAATTATAGATATACATACGCTACCTACCTAATAATAATAGTGTAAAAATTTAACTCATGCGTAAATTGGGTATAGGAATTTTGGGCCGACCAGACTTTTACTCTGTATATGCGATGTATACATATGCACCGGCTCAGCTTCAAACATACATAGTACGAGGGATATGAAACACAGGAAACCCTACAACCTAGAACCTTCGGCATATGCATATAAATAGAGGCGTCGATGAACGACCCTGCACGGAGGAAAGTAGAGCTGCGCCTTAACCATGCGAACAACGACCCTGCACGGAGGAAACTCACCGAAGAAGAAGACCCAGTTGCTCTGTTTTAACAAGAAATTTAACTAATCTAAATATGAAATTGATGAGTTGGGAATCAAGCAAAAAGAGATCAATAATACTTTTATTGATCAAGAAATATAGATTAACTAAGTATAATAGTGTTGATCGAATAGTAATATAATTGAACACTGTGTATGCTTGTATATATGTTCGTATATGAATGTATGAATATATCCCCTTTACATTGCTTTCTAATCTATTTAATGGGATAAGGCTTCCCCTTCCGCAAGACAAGCCACGTGCACCGAGTTTCTTGCTCTTCTCCAACCACTTTGACTTGCACGTTAGCTTCCTTGGTCTTATCCTTCATATTTATTGACTTAAATAATTACAAGTCTGATTCATCCTAAAAGACCTTGGGCTGACTTCCGATTTCAATTAAATCTTTGGCCCAATTGACAAGGTGAACTTTTGGGCCCAACAATTGCCCCCTTTCGAGAAGTTGAGGCGTAGGGGCGCACATGTCAACCCGTTAAGCATCAACTTGTCGAAATCTTGCACGTCATCCTTGAATACAGCTCATATAAACTTGTCCTTTGTCTGATAAGACATGTTGTCAACCTGCCATTTGTATAACAAGACGCCTTTGTCAACTCACCACTTTTCTGACGACATGCTCCCTTCAACCTGTCACTCGTCTGCTACTTCCATTAACTCGTCATATGCTTGTCTAGACGCTTCTATCAACATGTCACTATCTTTGCAAGTAGTTTTTAGATCGAATTTGTCTCCTTGAGTGAGGTGACGAAGAACGAAAACTGGTCTCCTGTCCTCTTCCTCCAGATTTGTGCTAATGATCGTATCTAAGCAATGCTGGCGAGTCGTAACTTCGTGCAGGTTGATGTCGACACTTCGGTTGGCAATTATGATTTTGTGCCTCGTTGTATAAATGACGAGTTTGGCTCCGTACCCTGCAAAAAACTTTAAATATTGTTTCGTTTATGGTTTTAGTAATATCGTCGACATGAATACTTGTGATTTATGCCAATGTCGTTTGTATCATCTCCTTATGTTTTGGAGCTTGTGTTGTCATGCTCTTGGAGCACATGCTTCTGTTGTGTGTTTATGTAGTTTTGTGTTGTGTTGTGTTGTTTTTGTGTAGTTTTGGCCAAAACTCGTAGGGATTCTCGGTCCGTGCCTCATATTTCATATATGAAGGACTCAAGTTTGCCCCACCTTCCCTTGTTGCGGGGTTTGTGTTAGCGGTTGTCGCTATGTGTATCGCATGTCGGTTGTCCTTTGCGCTGTCAAAATCCTGCATACAGACATATCGTCAAAGTCTGGTCATTGGCTTTTGGCCAACAGCCCTCCGATGCTTAAGTCAGTAATTATTGGAGCAAACAAATAAGATTTTATCAAAGGAAAAGGACTCACCAGGCCGATCATCATGTACCCGAATGATGTTGAAGTTGAAACGTGAGAATCGAACAACTTTAATTTATTTGGACATTATTGAAAACATTAAAAGTGATAGAAAATTGCATGGAAATTGAAAAGACTAATGAAGTTGACAAAGATTTTTGTGATGAAAATGCGAACAAAGAGAGTACCTGTGACACTTTACCTACTTGTCTGGTTTGATCAGTTTGCTATTGTCGGTCAGCACCTATTCAAAGACTAATTTGGCCGTTGGTTTAAGGCCAACGGCCCTCCGATGCTCAAGTTAGTAATGGAAGTAAAAGAATGGTATATCGACTGTACTAATTAAATCAGAAATGCAAGGGTTTTAAGTGTACCACATTCTAGCTTCTCGGTACTTGCTTACTGTCGACAGATTGCAGTCGATATGCTCCCTGTCCGACGACTTCAATCATGTCGTCAAATCTACCTCGTCACAGAAGTGACAACTCGTTCTTCTGGTCTCGAATAAGGTCTTCCGTGCTTGTAGTCGTGCCTCCTGGGGGATTCTGATTTCCCGTGCCCCCCTTCCTGCTCAATCTGTCCGTGACGGGCTCGTAAGTCTTCTTCTAGACGAATGAAAGCTAGTGCCTTTGCTTGGACATCTTCGAAGGATCGAGTAGGATATTTCGTCAACTCCCGATATAACTCTCTGAATCCTCCAGCAGTCCTTGTCTGAATGCTTCAATTGTCGTCGGCACGTAACACCTGGGGATTGACACCTTCTCCTTGTTGAAGCGATGCAAGTATTCCCGTAAGGATTCATTTCGCCTCTGGACCACCCGATAAAGATCACTGGTTTGCTTCTCCAAGGCTCGACTACTTGCAAACTGTCGATTGAATAAGTTGACCAGCTCTGCAAATGAATTGATGCCTCCATTTGGTAGGTTGACGAACCACGTCAATGCTGGTCCTGACAATGTCGTCCCAAATGCCCTGCACATGCAAGCTTCTCGTTGATCCGGTCTGACTGAGGTGACTAACATTTGCTGCTTGTACTGAGCGACATGTTCCACCGGATCAGAAGTCCCATCGAACAGTCTCATCGAGGGGGCGGCAAACTTCCTCGGAATCTCGACATCAGTGATACGTCGTCCGAAAGGCGAGTCCGCATAGCACGTTTGTGAGGCAACATCTAGCGGTGGCGGGACTCCAGGTATGTCGTTGATTTTTTCCCGCATCTCCCTCATCTCCTCCATGAGGATGGCCAAAGTGTCGGTCAGGTATGTCTGCATCTGCGAAACTGCCACTTCGGGTGGTGTTGTCGTTTGGGCTGCTCCTCGTTCGGTCGGTGATGGTATGTCGATGATCTCCGGCTCTTGCCGCCTCTGGTTGTTGATGTCGGCATGTCTGGGGATGTCGACATGATTTGGAACATGTCGTATCTGGGGCGCTGCAAACAGATTACGGAATACGTTCCTTCTAGGATTTGGGAAAGGAAATGAACCAGTCGAGGGCCCGGATTTTCCAGGCATGTCGGCTCCAGAATGAGGGACGAAAGGATGCATGGGAGCCGACGTGGTGGTCGAAGTTGGCATCTGTTGGTTGATTGTGTGCAAACCCGACGCCACCGTTCTGGTCCACAATGAATCCGGGAAGAAGTGCATTGGGATGCTCGTGGTTGGGGTTGAAGCCGGAACTGAATCCATGTCCAATCTTGTTGCCACGGTCATTATATCATTTCCCTGTCGTAAATTGGATACTATGGATGCCACCGATTGTACTTGAGATCGTAGAGCGTCGTTTTCTCGTTGGAGGAGGGTGATCCGCTGCCGCATTTCTTCCTTGACAGCTTCTAGTTGCGCTTGAACCTTCACCGCCGAATGATTAGAATTTCCGGCCATGCGTATTTCTTCCCTGAGAGCTTCTAGTTGTGCTTGAATCTCTGTCACCAAAGAATTAGAACTTCCGGCCATAATTGATTCTCTTTTTGCAAGAATTTCCCACAGACGGCGCCAATTGTTTTAACAAGAAATTTAACTAATCTAAATATGAAATTGATGAGTTGGGAATCAAGCAAAAAGAGATCAATAATACTTTTATTGATCAAGAAATATAGATTAACTAAGTATAATATTGTTGATCGAATAGTAATATAATTGAACACTGTGTATGCTTGTATATATGTTCGTATATGAATGTATGAATATATCCCTTTACATTGCTTTCTAATCTATTTAATGGGATAAGGCTTCCCCTTCCGCAAGACAAGCCACGTGCACCGAGTTTCTTGCTCTTCTCCAACCACTTTGACTTGCACGTTAGCTTCCTTGGTCTTATCATTCATATTTATTGACTTAAATAATTACAAGTCAGATTAATCCTAAAAGACCTTGGGCTGACTTCCGATTTCAATTAAATCTTTGGCCCAATTGACAAGGTGAACTTTTGGGCCCAACAGAATCGTTGCCGGACTGGTCGCACGCCGGAGGAGAAGAAGCTGAAGTTGCTTCCATCGGACTTGACTAGCTGCTGCCACTGGACTTCGCCGCCTATAACAAACCTATTTCTGCCACTTTGTTGCCGGAAGGAAGAAGAGAGAACGCCGGAGACTGCGATGCCGAAGTTTGAAACGGAACTGAGTTGACCGGACCTCGCTGCTGCATGCCGTTAATTACTGCCACGCCGGAAAAAGAAAAAAAAAACAACCTCTTTGATGGACTGCCCCTTGCCGAGAAAGGGGAGAAGGAGGCATCGTTGCCGACTGCCGCCGGTCGTCTTCAGACTGCTACAGTACGTACTCGTACGTAACTCTCACTCCGTATTATTTTCGTCATTTTGCGCTGAAGGTTATAGCTTGGCCATTGAAATGCTTGGGTCGGATTGTCTAGTTAGCTTAATGGGCTAAGTTCTAAAAGTTATTAATCTTGATATCACAGTATTATAATGAATGATTATAGGCCTTTTTATTCCAATATTACTAAAAATAGGATAAAAGATAAAAAAGTGATCTATTTTTTAAAATTCTAAAAATGTGACCAACATCACAATTAACCCTACAGTGTAAACTGTAAAGTGACTCACGACAAAGTGACTCCGGCCAAAGTGACCCCACCGAACACAGTGACTGCCCCGCCGGACACAGTGACTGCCCCGCCGGACACAGTGACTGCCCCGCCGCCACAGTGACTGCTCCACCGCCACAGTGACTGCCCCGCCGTCATAGTGACTCCGGCCACAACGACTCCGGTCACAATGACTCTGGTCATAGTGACTCCGCCGCCGCATAGTGACTCCGCCGCCGCAGTGATTGCCGCACCAGCCAAAGTGACTGCCCCACCGGACCACTGCAGCCGCCCCTCGTGAGTGACTGCCGCGGCTCCCTCGTTAGTGACTGTCGCCGCCCCAATGTTAGTGACTGTTGCCGCCACATCGTCAGTGACTGTCGCTGGCCCTTGTTAATGACTGTCGTCGCCTCCGCAACTGTACACCACCACGAGTGCCACCACCGGCCACTGCAACCGGCCACCACTGCTCTGGTCAGCAAATGCTCACCAGCCCTCAGCCACTGCCCCGCGTCACCACAACCCTTTCCCTGCGTCACCCCACCCCCCCTCCTTTCATCACTCAGCCGCTGCCTCACCCAACCCCCTCCCCTGCGACACCCAACCCCCTACCAGTCCAGCACCACGCCCCAGTCCCTCTAGCATCACCACGCCCCAACCCCTCTGGCACCAGGCTACCACGTTGTAGTTATCGGTGAGTTAGCACCGCCTCCGTCCCAACCGGCCACCACTATAGATCTATAGTTCTAGCTTCATTGCAGATCTGAAACATAGCCACCACACTAAATCTGAACAAGAGAGGACGTAGAAACACCATAGGAAGGAGAAGAATAACTGGATCTAATATCATACTAATTCGATTTCGTTGTTTTTGTTGAGGTTGGAGTCGCCGTTAATGGCGTCTCACCGCCATCGCTCAATCGCTGGAGTTCGCCGCAACACGGATTTCATCTGTGAGGTGAAGAGCTGCTGAGATTGGGGGCGGAGGGCGTTGGAGCCTCGCGTCTTGCATCAATGGCAGCGTGAATGAAGAAAGAGGCAAGCATCGGGTCAGTTTTTTGGGAAAATTGAGAAAAGTCATAAATTTAGAAATCAGAAGTCAATTAGTGATACGCGTGCAATTTTTTCATGATTATATAGATGGACTAATCAATTGAATACGTAAATAAAAGTGATTAATCGGGAAAGAGATAAATTAATACCATGAATTGGATAATAATCAACGGAGAATAATTATTAATTCTATAATTTTAATATTCTTAGAAGGTGAATTTGGAAAAGATCGAGATATAGAAGCTTTGGTTGGGAATTATCGCGATTGAGGTAAGTTCTACATCAACCAAAATTATACTTTTCCTCGTAAATATATATATGATTATTTATTTGAAATTATTTGAGAACTTTGTGAGATTTCTAGCATTTACATTTATACTTCGTATTTGAGTATTTAGAATTATTTATGGATTGTTATTGAGGATTATATTTGAGATTTGAGTATTGAATATTGTGTGATATTTTTGAGTATTTGAAGTTATGTATTAATCATTATTGGGATTGAGATTTGAGCTATTTATGGAGTATTGTATATTTTAATCATGTTGGGAATTTTCGAGTTTAAAGGATCGATTAACCCTTATTTTGGAAATTTATGTCTATGTATAATATGTGATGCATTGTTGAATGTTGAATAACTTTGGGGAAATTACGTGAGTAGTAATCCCTAAATTTTTGGAAAATAATAAAGATAAAATGAACCTTTCAATGTAAGGGCATCACGGGAGAAATCCGGGATGTCGGTGTCCTCCACGACCTTGACTGTGGAGAGTTATTAGGACTGCTATTACTTGTTGGGATTTGGTGTCCACGACCTTGACTGTGGAGATTGGTGGTTGTTTATTGTATTTAAAATTCGGGCAAAAAGACCCTATTATTCAGTAGTAGCAGTAACCTAGTCACTTATATAGGGTAATCCCTTTTTGGTGGAGTAGGGGGACGTTGACGTCCGAACTACTTGGACTTCTTACTACTCGTAGGGCTTGGAATCCCTTTTAGAGGGTGTGCACACTTAAGGTAGAGGTTCAGTTTCCTCAAGTTAGAAGTGGTACCGGCAAAAGTCCCGGGGTGGCCGTACATAACAACGGACCATCGGGCTCAATAAAATGTTGAGCACCGTCCTTCAAATGTATTAGGAGTACAAATTATATTTGATTGGCTTGGATTTGAGTTGTTGGATTATTGTATTGAATTCGAGTTGGATTGAATTATCAAATTATTGTGGAATTTCAAAGTAAAATTACTTTTGAGTTTAATTCGGTTTGATTATGCTAATATTGATTATGAGTGTTTGGAAGTATTTTGAGAATGATTTTTTGTACTTTATGTATATTTGGTACTTCGTATTTTGTAATTCTTGTAGTTTGGAAATATTTACTTATATTTGAAGTACTGTTATTTTATTAGTGATGATGTTATTATGAGAAGATTTAACAAATTGTTAAAAAAATATTTTTTCCTCCCCAATGTTTTTTTTACAAAAATATTAAATTATATTATTTTATGGGGTTAGGTGGAACTTACTTAGCACTGGCTAATTTTTTTTTTCTTTTTTTTTTCTTTCTGTACTTGAATGTGTACAGGTAATGCTTTGCTGATGATGTTGACTTTGAGAAAGCTTCCGCTAGAGAAAATGTAGTTAGTAGATAATATTGTAGTTTAATTTAATTTTGAAGACACTTATTGAGTTTAATTATTTTTGTGGTGCTTAGCCTGTGCACTCGGTTAGGATAGAGCCGAGTGTGGCGGTAACGCCCCTATTTCTCTTTGAAAATTGTGTTGCACATTTCTGATGCTTTTCAAATGAAGATGTTTTTTTACTCTGAACAAATTATCATTTAAAGTTATATTTTGGGTGGAAATTTGGGGTGTTACACAAAGGGTACAATGTAGTTGCATTATGTAAAGCTAAATTGTGCATTAGGTGAATTTGAAATGTGCACTAGATGAAACAAAAATGTGCAGAATAAAAGGTATGAAACTAAATTTTGTACCTTTTATTATGCACATTTTCAGTTTCACCTAATGCACATGTGAGTTTATATTTTTATTCTACATATTTCAATATCATCTAATACACATTTCGATTTCACAAAATGCACAATCCAGCTCCACATAATTCAATCCAACGGTCCAGATTCATTCTCATTTCTCTCCTAAGATAGATCCGTTCTTACCGGAACCGCTCCGGAAGGCCGGACAGATTTTGGTCCGAACTTTTACCAAAAGTAAAACGTGGCCAACTTGTAAACGAAGTGGTGGATTATTATTACTCCACAAACGGAGTATTATTTTAATAGGAGATGTTTTGTAAGTACAATAATGCTCCGTTTGTGATACTTCTGATTTTTGTTGTTAAAACACAAACGTGGACCTAGTCTTGAAATTCATACTCCGGTATTAATGTTATTGAGAGTAAATGTGATGATAAATTATCAACCATTTTAAGAGCTTGTTTGGTAACGATGACTTTTTGCTTTTCAGGTTTATCGGTCAATTTTTCACAAAAAACGTAACTTTTGATTTTCGCGCATAATTCTGTAACAATAAGAAAAAGTAAGATTAAAATTATTTTTTGGCTGTATTGGGCGAAATTACTATGGAGGATCATTGTAGCTATTTTTTCATATAATTTTTTCTTTACTAAATTAATAAAATATATTTTAAATATTTTTTTCGACATATCAGCAGAAGCAGACAATACAACAACTTCAGCAGTTCAGCTAGAATTTCATAAATTTTAGCATAATCAGCCAATGTAGCCGATTTGGGTGCTATCAAACGGGCTCTTAAAACAAGTCATTCCGAACTAGTCACTAAATCTGTCACTTTTAAGGAAATTTTAAAACAAGTTATATTTTTGTCTTTTGAATTAAATTTAGTATTATTAATGACAGAATGCCAAGTTTTATATCACTGTCATATTTTTTTACTTAACACTTTTTGTTTAACCATTTCAGCTCAATCAGAATTTTTCCTATAATTAAAAATGTTACATAGTATGTTTTGATGGTTCCATCATGCTAATAGCTTGATCGAATACTAATTAATTAAACCATTGAGTCGGTCTTGTCTCTAAGGAAAAACAAATTTGCATCTGCAGATCTACTACAAATTATCATCAAAGTGCAATGCACTCCTACACTAAACCATGGGTTAATATATTTCCAGTACATGTTCAAACAAAAGTTTAGCGAAAACTTGATATAATCCCTTAACATTTACAAAGTCAAACAAAAGATACACATCCTGCAAATATTTAACAAAAATATGGGATAAGCTCCAACTCAGAAGATTTGCATCTTTCGATTTTCTGCACAAAACAACAACATAGGGTTAATTTAATTAACAAACATAAAAGATACAATATTAAGTAAAATGTTGTCACACATACCCATTTTCTGGCTTAGGACAATTGCGGTTATCATGATCATGCCCTGATGGAGTATATGGCCCAGGAACCCCCGGCCCATAGACTCCTACTTCTCCTACACAAGTCTATTGAGCTCAGGAAACAACTCAGGCCCAAGTACAACGGCCCAAGCATCAAAGTAGCCCAAAATACATATTGGGGTGCCTTCGGCCTCCTTGGCCGAAGGCTCCAAAACTCACAGAATAGCCTTCTCTGGCATAAGAAGCTACTGGGAGAAAACGGCGAAAAACATGAGCCTTCGGCACTATCAAGCCCTCAGCATCGGAGAGGCCTTCGGCTGAACCAAGCCTTCGGTCACACGAGGCCTTCGGCTATGTAGGGGTCCTTGGTTACATGGAGCCCTCGGCTACACAAGGAGCCTTCGGCCAAACACGCTCAGTCATCAAAGATACCTTTTAGAGACAGCCAACCACCGCATTTAAAGCCACGTCACATCCGCCAACCGCATTCAATGCGGTGGACGTACCACTGCCGGTGCCAACCGGCTGATGTGACCCTTCGGCCGTTGGATTACTGACACGTGTCCTCTCATCGCATTTATTGCTGCTATAAATAGCAGCCCATTTCTCCTTGTAAACGATCCCAACTCCACATTTCGAGTTCATTTAATAAGATCGACTCTCTCTCCTCCTATTTACTCTTACTTCTCTCTAAGTTATTCCCGTAATAACCCCTCGGATAATATACCCCCCGGGTAGACTATCCATCATGCCCTTTACAAACACTGCATGTTCTATTGAGTGATGTCGCCTTTTCCATCGATGATTTCAATCGTTTACCACAACCTTTGTGTCTAGCATGATCCGGTTCAACAAACTCTAATGGTTCGGTGGGGTGTTCACGAGTCTTTTTACCACTTTCTTTGGATGTGTTTTTTGAAAGGTGCTCTTTAAATTTCAATCGCCACTCCTTGAGGAGAAGGAGGCCAACTTCCTGATCCTCTAATGACTCGGCTGACAAATCATAATATCCGCTAAGAAAAGCATCAAGTGCTTTCCTATCCCCCCTCCCAGATAAAGCCCTCCTACGATCTTCACGAATTTCAATACCATTTGCATCTTTCACTACTCACGAATTTCAATACCATTTCAATCGCCACTCCCATTCTTATCTTCATGATCTGATGTGTTCTCTGTCTCCCTTTGTCGAGAAAGTGCTCTATCCAACCTAGTAACAAACTCATTAAAGCCACAACCTTTGGACACAAATCACCCCCAAGTTATTGACCTACTATTCCCTAAATATATATATTATTAGTTTCTATATATATATATATATATATATATATATATATATATATATATATATATATATATTTGTAAAGACAAAAGTCATCCTGAAATTCATAAGTCAAGACAATGCAAGATGGTCATATAGTGATACCTACATATTTTTCTTTTTCTTTTGTCCCATGTAATTTTTCATTTTTTCTTTGAGTCAAAAACAAATCACCCCCAAGTCAGGATCTTGTGCATCTTTACCTCCCTGTCAATTATAAAAAATTGTTCAATACATTGTGTAGAAAATAAACATCATTCAAAAAAAAATGAAGTTAGAGCTTTTACTATATTTTCGTATATGATTTCTCTGTGTGGCATACTTCCTGTGCGATGAGGCATTTCCATATCTGATGCAGACCTATTCATAGAATTCTGCTTACTTATTTTCTACACAAAGTACAGTATTATAAACTATTAAATTACTTTTTTGGATTGATTTTTTCGTTTAATATAATATTCTACTATATAACTATGTCTCATTTTATGTGTCGTGCTTGGGATTTTTTAAGATTATTTAAAAAGTGTATGTAATAGAGGTTAATGCAGAACACAGAAAAAATAGATTATTTGAAGATGATGATTGATTGACTTAAACGAATTTTGAGATTATTAAAAAATTAATTGTATAATAATATTTAAATGGTAAGAATCATAAAAACAACTGATTATTAGAGATCATGAATGGAGATGCTCTTATACATTAATCACTTAACTCCTATAAAATAATTAATATGGTTTCACATTACCATAAAAAAATCGCATAGTTAAACCTATGTACTATATACTGACTAAGAATACCAATCACCACTTGATCGTGATTATATGATAATATCTGATAACATTACCATGGGCCGGTTTGGTACCTGTTTTTCGTCTTATCAGCCTACCTTTTTCACCAAAAGCGTAACTTTTGATTTCACGTGTTACATTTTGTAATAATAAGGAAAAATAAGATTGAATTTATTTTTCTGGTCGTATTGGTTGAAGTTAGTGTAGAAGATTATTTTTACTATTTTTTACATACTACATATAATTGTTCCATTATTTTACTAATAAAATAGTTTTTTTTCTTCTTCATAAATTAACATAATCAACCAATTCAGCCACTTCAGCGAGAACTTCATAAATTTCAGCAGAATCAGCCGATTTGGGAATTACCAAACGGGCTCTATATAATTACCACTTCAACCCTAATTTCAAAGTGATTAAGCATTCAAATATCATCAACAAGTTATTTAGAATTCGAATATAAAAGGAAATGTTGATATTAAACCTATTGACTATTGGTAACATCAAAGGTAGATGCACTAGTGCAAAATATGCATTCTATAACTGACATTTAATATGGGTTAATGTGTAACTGTTATGGTATAGTAACACGGGGTTAAATTCATCATAATTAATAAAAGTCTTTCTTTTGCTGTGTGGGTTAGATTTATAAATTTAAGATTAATTTATAACGGTTGCATAAATTAACCCATATAAAATGTAGAAACGGGGTCTTATTTATAATATTTGAGAATTCGAGATCCTACACGAGGTCATAATTCTAAATAAAAGAAATTAGTTTTCATGTCAGGTCTAACTTTAACCCTTACCAAATGTCCCTCGATTTTGGTATGTGAGGTAAACCTACGCTCGCTGCCAGATCCTCCAAACTACGTCCCTTGAAATTAGTTTTCAAGCCAAAATGCATGCCGCTCGCTCCTCCCTTCATCGCAGCTACTCAAGTGACCTGAGGTCCTGACGGCCAGCCAACATCACACCTCACCTCTGGAGTCCTATCGGCCACTCTTCCGGCCGCTCGTGCCCAACGGTTAAGGCCGGTGCGAAGCAAACTGCCCTAGCCGCTCGCTCCTCCACCTCTGGCGCAGCGTCGCGTCGCGAGTCACACCAGGACGAAAATCTCCCACCTCCGTTCTTGAGACCTATCGGTCACTCTTGTTACTGGTCGAGCGCAACGTGTAAGTAGTGACACCCTCTGGCCCTGTCGGCCTGCTTCCTTGGTTAGCAGGTCTAACTTAGCAGATTCGTTGCTCTTACTTAATTTAGCAGCTTATGGGTTATCTACTGATAAATGGTTGATTATCTTCTTCTTATATTTTTAACCTATTTTTTCGAACTTCATCGGAAATTTTCATTTTGTTTGCTTGATTTTTATTCTTGTGGTTATTTTAGGAGGATTTTAAGGTTGTTTGTGGGTGGTACTTTCTAATAACGCCCTTTAGTGTTTATATTTTTGGTCAGAATACTAATTTTTCTCCTAAGTATATGATCATTGCTGCATTTTTGTCAAAATTGACTGTTTTTCCTTGCTACACTGGTCATAGAGTTGTTGTTAATTATAAGATTGCATCACCTCGCCGCATTTCCCCACTGAATTTTAAGGTTAGTTTTGGTGCTCCTGAATAGTGTTTTCTTGCTACATTTTTTCATTCTGGTTTTAGCAAATGTAGTCAATATGTTACCACTGTAATTGTTAATACAATGACTTCCCTGAGAATGGTCAAGGACTTTGTTGCATTACAATCTTGTATTTCCATTTTCAACAGGACTAGATCAGATGAAGCAAGAAAAAACTCATACAGCTTGGTGCTGATGAAGTATTTACAGAGAGCTAGCCTGATATGAAAAAGATCAAGACTTTTCTGGTATGGAGCAACTTCACTCACTTGTTTACAAGATGTTTTATCTGTCTCATTCAGTGTTTTATTTTCTCATTATTTCTTTTGTCACTCAATAATATACTTTTATGTATTGCATTCGTCTCCTTCTGATATAGCGCAGTATACCTGAACTTGCTTTAGGGCTGAACTGTATTGGTGGAACTGCTGCTTCCTTGGTCCTTAAATTCTAAATTTGAGAAATAGGCCAGATTTGGTTATTGCTTTTTCCCAGTTATCAAAGGCTAAGTTCTTCTTTTCAGGAAAGGTGGAACTATGGTTACATATGGGGGCATGTCAAAGAAACCGATAACTATACGGACAAGTTTATATATATTTAAGGTATAATTTGACCTTGTGTTTTATCTGACATCATTTATAAACTGATACTGCTTTCTATGAAGAAGCAATTGGTGCATTGTGCTTGGTAAGATTTGTCAACATTCTATTATTATTTCAATAATTTATATCCGCTTAATGAGAAATGATTCTTGGAGTGAGTTTGGTGCTTAAAAAGGCAGAAGTCATTTAATCTGCTCAAATTGCTATTTGGCTGAACTGTGTTGAGCTATCTAAAATAAAGTTTCATAAAGATATGTAAATAAATTAAAAAGTAGCATCTAAAAATAAAGATAAGAGTATTTGTGTTTGGTGAAAAACTGGTTGATAAGACAAAAACCAATCCCACAAAATGGGGTTTGAAGTTGGTTTGGCTGTTCGCATGCATGGGCACATTACGGTAACCAAATGAGGACAATGAGTTTTGACTTCTGAAAGGTGAGCCAATAAAATTGAAGCTAATGTTTATCCAAATGGTGACAGAGTTCATTTAGCTAAACTCTCCTATGTAAGAACCACGTTCTCCCCCTATCAGTTGATAAAATGTTGAAACTTGTCATATCTAAATGTAGTTTCTTAATCTCCACAATGTGGTAGTGTAGTTTACAAGGAAAAGAATTTGAATGTTACATTTTGGGCTATTAGACTATGTAATGATGATGGGATAGTTCGATTTTTATCTCCACAACTTGTTTTTTTTATTATTATTAATGTCATGTTTGCAGGAGCTTTCATTGAAAGGGTTTTGGCTTTGTGGGGACCGGTGGTGATAGCAGTGGCGCTCTTTGTACTTGCTCCTCACCCTGGGTTGCTCTTCTTGATACTTGGGAGGCACCAGGTGAATGAGTTCGAGAATATGTAGAGCAATGGGGTTCTGTTACCGTTGTCTTCTTTGGCCTCGTCACTGTTCTACTCGTGGCCATAGAAGTTTACATCTACTCTGGTTTGTTCTCTTTCAATCCTTCTGTTGTAACAACAAGTGCTTAACTTTGCTATCTATAACTTCCATAGTTCTATCTATCACTTTTCTACTTTTGTTGTTTTTAAAGCAACAGTTAGGAATCTATTTCCTCTATCTCACTTTGCGGTGTAGGTGCTAACCAATGTTGTAAGAAGCAATCCAGAGTAAGTCCTAGTGCCTAGGCTGGGATTGTTTGGGGTTTAGGCAGGACTTAAAGATAATTAGGTGGTGCCTAAGTCAGGGAAAATGTAGTCGGCCAATGACATCCTAGACCCGGCCTATAGCATTTTAGCCTCTTTGTCAATATATTATGGAATTTTTAAATAAAAGAAACTCAAACCAAAACAAAGTTGTGACTGGTTTCATGGTTCCTTGGATTTGTTCCATTCATTATTTAGTTCTGTGTAATGTTTTATTGTTCAGAATATGAGATTACAAAAATGCTTATACGAGTCTAGTATACAAAGTATTTTTCGCAGCTTTTAGATTAATTCAGACAGAATGGTTGTTTATTTCTAGGTGGATGCATATTATTTTAAGTTGGATAGTTTCTTCTATTTTAAAAATTGACCGAGATTGCAAGAGTAATTTAATAATTGAATAAGTAAGTTTTGTGAAAAGAACTACTGAGTATATCAATAATCTATCAGTCCTCGTACAAAAATAAGTGCATTTTTATGTTTGATTACTTATTTGTTTACTTTGATTATTTAATTTGCAGGCAGTAGGTGTTCAAGAATCATTAAGTGAGGAAGAAATCAATGAGACATAGGAGCATTTGGCTATGATTATTTGTTACTAACTTTATTGGATATTATTTTAGTATTAGTATGTTGTAAACTCATACCTAAGTTTTGTTGAATATTTTTGGAATCACTTGATATCAGAATGTATATAGTTAATTTTGTTTTACTAATTATGATTAATAATATGTGATTCATGTTATTTTGTTTTGTTGATGTTTGATTTTACCGAATAATATAAAAAACAGTGATGCAAACATGTAAAATCATTCAAAAACGGTTGGTAATTTAACCCATATAAAAAGGATTTTATATGGGGTGATATTGGACTTACACCATAGACATTCAATAACGGTTAATTTCCAAACCGTTATAAAAAACATTTTATAAGGGGTACGACTACCCGACACGAAAAGTACCCGACTTTTTATATCGCCTGGTACTATGTCGTTACAGGAACCGACATAAAAAGTGGTTTTTAACCCATATAGAAAGTGTTTTCTACACTAGTGATGATACTATTGTACGGTTATGCTATTATTTTTATTTTACAGACTATTAATATGGTTTAATATTAATATTAAAAGTAATTATTCTAAATGGGACTAAAACATAGTCAAAACTCCAAAATAGGACCTTAACTTTATTATTTTCTAAATGGGACTCCAGATTACGTACTTACCCCTGCATCATTAAATCTACCCAGCTCCTTCCTCCACCTGCGATTAAAATCTTCTTCGCCTCTGCTGCAGCTCCTCCGCCAACAATTGCAGCCGCAATCCCGCCGACGCCAGCGAAGACAGGTAATCTTCTCCAGCTTCTTCTTTGTTCTTCCTCCTCCTCTCTTCTTCTTCTTCCTCCCCCCCCCCCCCCCCCCCCCCTCCCCCTCCTTCAATTCTTCTTCATTCTTCTTCTCATCCTCTTCCTAAGTTCCTAGTGCTCTGTTTTTTTCTTTAGTTATCTTGATTTATGTTAATTTTTTGTTTACTTTTTTGGTTAAATAGAAAACCGATTTCTGATTTGTGAACATTTAGATGAAAAATTAGGTTGCAATGCTCCATCCATTGTGGATTTCAGTTTTATTTATTTATTTACCAATTTTGATTCATTATGAATGTGACAAACTTAATAGTACTTAATAAGAAAAATGTCACTTTTATGGTATTACATTTTTAAAGATGACAATGTTGCTTTGAAATTACAAAAATGTCATGTTTTTGCCAGTTTCACATAAATGTCACATTTTGAATCACAAAATGTCATATGGCATTTCCAAATAGTGTAATGTCATAAAAGTGACATTTTTAAAAAATAACCAATAATGACACAATAATGTCAATTCCGTATAGAAACATGACACTCAATATGACATTTCCAAATATTGTAATGACACAAAAGTGACAATTTTTAAAAAATACCCAATAATTATGACATTCTGTTATTAAAAAAGTGACATTTTGGAATCATTAGTCAGGACATTTTGAGATTCAAATTAATCAAAATTGATAACAAGAATTTCAAGTTTTGATATATCCTTCATATGAAACTTTTAAAATTCAAATTTTTTTATTGATAAAAATAAAAAAAAAAACAGAGAACTAGGAAGAAGAAGATGAAGAAGAAAAAGCAGAGAACTAGGAAGAAGAAGAAGAAGATGAAGAAGATGAAGAAGAAAAAGCAGAAGAAGAGCAGAAGAAAAAGATGAAGAAACTTACCTGGGCAAAGACGAATCGATGCAGCAGAAGACCAGCTCTAGCGAAGCAGCTAGCGAATAGATGCAGCACGAACTAAGAGGGCTGTTTTGTCCAAATACAAATAATTAGTCCTTTTAAGGGGAATTTAAAACATTATGTCCTATTTTTACAATTCAACCTTCTTTTAGTCCTATTTAGGTAAATCTCACTAATATTAAACCTACTACTATTGAAAATATATACTATCTATTAAAGATAGATGGTAATATCATATGATAATATTAATATGCTTATACGGATCTAACTATTAATATTGTTTAATATCACCATATAACTCACCACCTCTTCAATCCTAGGTTTCTTACAAATCAGCTCTGAACCCAAGTTATTACCGTGCACGTAAGCACGTTTATTTTAGTTTTACCATATGCGATTCTTTCAATATAAACTTATTATAATCGACTGCATTATTCCCACAATTCAATTTAGTATAAACTTATCATTCTATAATTCATGTCCCCCGAGAAATGATTCTCTTCTTCTAAATTTCATGTCAGATATTTCACTTTAAGGCAAAGTTAGTTCATGAGTGATTCGATCATCCCTGAGATGGATTCATTTAGACCAAATAATAAGGCTCATTAGATATGAGTTCTATTCGACCAATCTCCATTTTTCATTCTTTAAATTGGAGGATTGGTACCAATTCGGAGTTAGTTTTAAATTCAACGATTCATAATAAATATTAAAAATTAAATTACAAACAAACTATTCACTTCAATATGCTAGAGCCATTTAATAATGAGCATCTAAATATTTGATGATCACATCTCCAAATTGATGTGAAATATTTTTGAGAATGATAAATTTCTCAAAAAGTAGAAATAATAAAAATTCATTGTAGGTAGCGGCATTGTCAATTAGATGAGGTGCAAATAAAAATTCACGGTCTTCTAAGTTGAACTTTGAC
Organism: Cuscuta epithymum; assembly: GCA_945859915.1. Classification (NCBI taxonomy): domain Eukaryota; kingdom Viridiplantae; phylum Streptophyta; class Magnoliopsida; order Solanales; family Convolvulaceae; genus Cuscuta; species Cuscuta epithymum. The sequence goes on along the minus strand of CAMAPF010000150.1, from coordinate 257,833 downwards.
TGCAAATATCTACATATCTATATTTATAAAATTCATAATAAATTAACATTCAAATAATATGTTTTACAATGAGTTATATAAAATAAATTTTTAATCATAACATAATGTGAGTTTTGAATAATTAATGGTCAAAGTTCATAAAATTTGACCCAAAAGAGTTAAACTGGGAAGATTCTAGCGTTACGGAGGTAGTATTGTTTAATATCACCCTATAACCACCTCTTCAAATATATGTTTCCTATAAAGCAGCTTTCAATCATAGCTATTATTGTGCACGTTTACTTTAGTGTTATCATGTGCGTTTCATCTTTCAATAGAAAACTTTTAATCATCAAATGCATTATTCCCAAATTCAGTTAACGTCATTCTATAATGCATGTCCCCTCGAGAAATCACGTCTCCTAACAAATATGATTCCATTTTACAGTTTCACTGTGAAAGACAATTGAAATACTCCATATTATTAAGGCAATGTTAGTTCACGGGTGGTTCATTTCTGAGATAAATTCATCTTGACCAAATAAGTAAATTGAAGTTTGACCAAATAAGTAAACTCGGGTTTGATCACACCCCGGTGGAAAAAGAGTAAGGTTTCTGGTCAAGTTTTTGTTTGAAATTGAACGCGACATCTCCCCATTATGATAGTCTGTTTTGACCCGGCCTTCGTGTTTTTTTATCTTCTTTTCCCTCTTTGCTGTGTTGCCCTCTGTATTTTAAATAACAAGTTACTTTTATTTTATTTGGTTGTGCGCAAGATAGGATAGAATGAAGTCATTATTTACTGTACTAAATTTCGAAGGAATGGATACCTTGGTGCTCACCATACTTCAACAATGTTTCTTAGCCAAACAAAATGTATAAAAAGTTCAATTAGAATATGAAGTATATTATTCCATACAACTAATGTCGTCCTTTCCTAATAGCATTTCCAATGTTACAATGTGCATAATGCATATACTCCGTATGATATCTATGTCATTATATTTTTTTCACGGCCTTGGGCGTTTTTGGTATATTTTTCTCAAAAAGATCAACCACAAGTTTACATTTGAATAATGTACTTGATATTGTGAAGAACAAACTTACCAAAAACAAATAAAACTTTCAAATAATTAAGAAGAAAGATATTCTACTTATTGATTTTTATGTGTTTATATCTCTCATGCTACGTATGCATTGTTCGCATTTTTTGGGGATTATATATGCTTTAATACTCTATATTTCTGGAATTAATAATTCAATATTTCAGTAATAAAACAAAACAATCTAAACCAAATTTTAAATCATTTTAATTCAAATTTTCCATTAAATTAATTTTCATGATTATATCCGTGTGCGGCACGGGTAGGATACTAGTACTTTAAACATTCAAAACCATCAATGGCATACCTGAAATTCTGCAGTCATAAACTTTTTAGTTACAAGCCACTTCCAATCCTCGGCAATTACCCCTTCCGGAACATTATCTATAGCTCCAGTCACATTTTTGCACGGTTTTACAAAATTTACATTCAACAAAGACCTCCAAGCTGTCCATAATGTATTCATATGCTCCAAGGTTTCTTCACGATATAAATCAATATTCTCACTGTAAAAGCATTCTTAAGACATGTTGAAACACAAAACTATCATTATATGTACTAATGTAGTTTGAATTGTGTAAAAGCAAATAAAACCACAAGATGACAATTTAAGAAAAAGTATTAAAGTATAAAGAAGTAACCAACACTAAGTACTCGTTCTTTAAAATACTCTAACTTCTTTAAAAAAACATGTTGAGCCATGAGCCTGGAAACATAATTTTATTCGTTTTTCTTTGAGCTAGTCATAGGAATATTCAGATTTAACAAAATGCCACACTAAAACTAACATTTTCACCTCGTTTTCTTTAACGTTAATCGAATGACAAAACATATTAGGGAATATCATATCATCCCATGTACTATTTATACTAGCATTTTCACCTCGTTTTCTTTAACGTTAATTGAATGCTTCCCCTATATAATAACAAGGTGAATGCTTCCCCTAATTAATTCTCAGGTTCGATTCCCCTAAGGCGAAGGTCCAAACGTCATATTAGGGAATATCATCCCATGTACTATTTATCCACTAAGCTGCTTCCGATCCGAATTGCTATGGTCGATTCTATAATGTTGATTTGACAATTAATGAATCATTCCTTTTTTGCACATCATTCTAAACCTATTATAGTATCGACTCTAGTTAATGTCAACATGGGATGAGACTCGAATCTCATATCTGTGAAATAATGGGAAAGAGGTACTCCAATAGGAGTCCTGACAGATATATTTATAATAGAAGAGTTGCCAAAATACAAAGTATTCCTAAATAGATATTAGGCAGATTCCTAAATATCTATTAGGTAGATTCCTAATTATATTAGCCTATTACACCCCTCAAACTGTGCAGGAGATACAACGCGCATGTTGTCTTTTAAAAAAATGAAATTGCAAACTAAAAAAAACTTCTTAGTAAATATATCCGTGAGCGGAAGATTAGAAGGCACATTTTTGACAATAAGATCTCCATGAGAATTTATGTCTGCAGCAGCAAGCGGCGAACTCAACAGCGCGCTTGAAGCAAGCACTGTGGTCAGCGACGCAGAGAAGGTGGGCTGCGCGGACATAGGCAGCAGCAGGCGGCGAACTCAACGGCACGCTGGAAGCAAGCACCGTGTTCAACGACGCGAAGGAGGTGATCTGCGCCATATTAGCCGCGCTCATCTTCAAAGGATCGGAGACTACCGTAAATGTGGCGGCAGTCGACCCCGAGGCGGCGGCGGCTATAATAAGGTTCACGGGAACCGAAAAAAGAAAAAAATTGTATCTACAAACCTAGAACTCTTGATACCATGTGAAATAATGGGAAAGAGGTACTCCAATAGGAGTCCTGACAGATATATTTATAATAGAAGAGTTGCCAAAATACAAAGTATTCCTAAATAGATATTAGGCAGATTCCTAAATATCTATTAGGTAGATTCCTAATTATATTAGCCTATTAATATCTTCTTTTTTAGAGATCAACGGTGATGTCATCAGAGCACAAGGTACTTGGCAACGAACAATTAATTCTTTAATTAATTATTTAGCAGCGGGCACGGACACTTCCCGCCTAGATGATTATAGATTACTACGTGTGTAACATTAATTAGTTATAAGATATCTTGATTCTCATAGTCAATTTTGTAGGGTGCATTAGCGACCGCTGTAGTGACATTTAGGTTAGGATGTTTAGATGGTTGTGGATTGTAATTTGCGGGTCTGTTCTGATCTTGTCTAGTCGGGTAATGTCTGGTTTCTTTGTATTTTTATAGCTATCCAAGTCTGATCCGGTCTGATCTGGAACGGATTACAATCCAAGTACCCTTAAATTAGTATCATCTACGGTGTCAAAGAGAGACCCTACATATATAACCCGGTATCGTGGATATTCATTGCCATTTCAGAATCTTCCATTATTCTGGGTACACCAATATCAACCGGAAGGTTACGTCTCATTAGTATTATCAAGTTGATTTCATTTTTTATCAATACAAATTTATGATGATGATATCTATGTACAATATATCTTATTGCAGCTTCATTGGTATGGCTACAATCGGGATTGTACATATTCATATGGGGTAAGATTGTAAGAAGATAGAAATGAAGATCCAAATTCGATCGAAGAGAACAATGGATTGCTAGCTGACGTCGAAGTTGTTAAATGACCCAAAGATGTTGCATAGGAAGACATGTGATATATTTATGTACAAATTGTGATCATGGATCTCTTTTACGACGGCAATGTTCTATTTTATACATATGAGGAAGTGTAAGATACATTAAAGAAAACCGACTTTATTGGCTCCTTTTTAAAAATCACAGCCATCATCATCAATTGTTGGACAATTTTACAAGCATTTGGTTGCAAGATTTTAAATTTCAAATATCCTGATTAGTGCTTCGAATGACAATAAGTTATCTCGTACAAAGTAATAATAGATTTGTCTGTTGGGTATGTTTTATTCATAACCCGCATTTTTATTATATAGGTGATCGATATTGTAAATTGTAATGGAGCAAGTCATTGTAAATTGGTCTTTAATTTCGTGATATTGCTATTCATTACTAAGTGATTGATGATGAATGCTAATTTTTAGGTGTTCTTTTCTTTTTCTTTTTAGCCCAATTGAGAACTAATACATTTAAATAAATTAAAACGATGCTAATATGCTAAAAATAAACCAAAGCTTGGTGTGCTTATTTCTATCATTATCAAACTTCAAACATAGTTTGAAAAAAAAATCAAACGTAGTTCGATGCTTTAATAAGAAAAGTTGCCGCCAAAACTTCCTCACCGTAAAAAGTGGAGGTGCGATTCAACCAAAAGGATTTCATCATGAGGTTCCTTGGAGAAAAAAAATTAAGGAAAAGAGTGAGCCTTTTTAGTTGAGAGATGTTTGGTATACACGTTTTTTGTACACATTTTGTACACCCTAGTTGTCTGTCCAATGCAGCTTTTAAAGAATTGCCTAGTTGGACACAAGTGAAAAGTCAAAATAAATTATTCATGCATAAATTAAAGAAGAGCTGTAGAGAACGAAGCGTTGAAGCTAGCGGTTGGGTTAGTGAGTGCTCTCACGTCTCAATTGTTATTTTGGATTAAGGAAAATTCTGCGGTACCTATATTAATTTGCAAGGTACCGGTACACATATTTTGAAAGCCAATCAAAATAGATTATGGTGCCACGTCACCCCATATATTAATATACTCCGTAGTAGTAATTTGTATGGATTAATTCTCTATTACGGGAGGCCGGCAAGGCGGCAAACCCAAGAAGTGTGTAGAGGGCGTTGAAGCACCGTTGCCGCCGAGAGATATGGTTAGTGAGAGAGAAACAGTCATTCGGATGATTTTTGCCGGCGTGGACATGCCGGTGTTTGCCGAAAACAGTTGCCGGAGCCTAGAGAACCGCTTGTGCGCTTGAAGAGAAAAGTCATCTTTTGCAGGCCATCGTTGAATCGTTGATGACTGGAGGAGGGAGTTTTAGATGGGGATTAGAAAATACGGAGTACTTTGCTTTGATCACTGAGAAAGGAGGCCAATGCACCGTAAGAACTCACAGCTTTTGCAAAGGAATCAAAAGGAAATACCTCGAATTATTTAACTTGATTACGGAGTACTTTAATAATATAGTATTTTATTAATTTACACGTGTAGTGTTGTTAATGGGCCATCAAACCAAATGTACGGTACACTTCTAAATAAGAGAGGTACCATAGAAAGACCCATTAAATAATTGGATTAGTGCTTGAATGCTATACGTCATTCATTTTTTTAATAACAACAATGCTTGACGTACTCACTCTTATACCCACCTTATACGCACCATGTTTGTGAAGTGTTTTTGTCTGTGAACCAATATTTTGTTTATGCAAAATATTGTCTGTGAATCGGGATTCACAGACAAAAAAAACACATCACAAACATAGGTGGGTACAAAAGTGGGTATAAGAGTGGGTACAAACATCATTTTTGTAAAGACTAACATTGCAAAGTTGTCCATTTTTAAATATGCAAGCAGATCCTCCAATAAAACCATTGGAATTGCTCTAAGTAAGCTTTGTAATTTTGAATTTTAATTTATATTGGGTGTGGTAATGTTTTATGGATCTGTTTTCTCTTGGTTAAGCCCTTTGGCTTGTTGGATCGTAATCATCATGGTATTGCCCCCTCCTGGAGTGGTTTGGCTTCCCCCCCCCCCCCCACCCCCACCCCCCCCCCCCCCGGTATTCTCCATTATCTATTAGTTTGATGGGTTTGTTTATAATACGGAGTATTAAAAACTTTGCGATAAAAACTGTCTTGCTTCAACTAAATGCAAAAACTCAAGGAGATTGAGTATACATATACGAAGTACTCGGTTCGTACTATCATTTCAGTAGAGTTCTAGTCAACCGTTGGTGGGCATAAGAAAGCTATAGTCTCTCTTGATTACATTCAAATCAAGTCTCAGGCATTAAAAGCTGTGTTGCCCGAAAATTGTTGAGTGCCATCGTTTGTGTGGGACAAAAAAATCGTCCGACAAATGTTTCGAGACGAGGTCAGCCCAACCTTGTGGTAAACTTGGAACTAATGCATATAGTAGATCAATCAATAGCCCCTTGATCCTCTAGATTGATATAGTTCCAAACTGTTTCTCCCTTCCTGCACTAAAGCTAAAACTCTTGGGTCTTGCATCAAGTGTGCTTGCTTTGTCGACCACTCAAAAACTTTAAACGCTTCCTCTTGGGCCAAAGCCTCGCTATCGGGAACGCTCATTGCAATATAAGACAACAAAGTTAGCGAAGGGATTTGAACCATTTGCCCATCGAAGTAAATAAGTGGAATGAGATGCTTAGCGCCCCCTTGTTGAATGATGGCTTTGCAATGATTGACGTGGAGGAAATTTTCCGTACACGCAAATTTGTTGAGTGCGATAGTCGCCTCCCTAGTCACCTCTGGTTCCCGATCATCAAGTAGAGCCACCAAAGGAGCAATGATTCTTGTTTCTGAAGCTCGGAAGGTTCGAGCCAAGTTTCCAATGGATGCTATGCTTGGAATCAAAAGGTCAGAATCATCCGCTTTCGTTATAATTCTTAAGAACTGGTCCACGACTGCCTTGGCAGCGGGCGCATTGGGCTTGAAAGCCGAGCGACGCAAGTCAGCATTCTGCTCAGCCACTGCAGTGATTTCTAGTAATGCCATAGCCGAATGATAGCGTACGTCCTCGACTCCCTTTTCAAGTAGCACCGCAAAACATAGAAGCGCTCTTGACTCTGTAATGCTTTTACATATGCTAACATTTCCAGCACAAAGATACCTGAGAGATCTAGCAGACATCGCTTTCATTTCGGCTTTGGTTTCGGGAGATTCATATTCCCGCCCCTTAATGCTACTTCCCGGGAAGGCAACTTGTTGCTTTTGGTGATGATGATGCTGCTTCTGGCGTTGGTTAGCTACCTTGTTGTTATTAGCTGCTTTGGCTGCCATTGTGTTGGTCACCACATTATGCATTTCGTTGGCGTTTCTTTCGTGGCCCATCGGATGTGGGACGTGGCTCTCGGAATTCGGCTTGTCCTCATAGGCACTACCATTAGCAGAGGATGTAGCAGAAGAACCCGAATTGGCCATCACAACTGTATGTATCGACATTCCTTGCTGCTTGCTGGCTATGAGATACTTGCTGTGTTCTTGGATGGTCTCAAACGCAAGATGGCTAACCAGCAATGGGATGGTATTGGTTTGAGCAAAATGGTCCTGGGATTTGGGATGAATTGCAGCAAATTCGGAGATAGCCCAAGCCACCACAACTTGAACCTTCATATGTCCTCCTTTGAGAATTTTCGCAAACACCTGGCAGACACCTGCGTGACATATATGTTCCACGCTCTCCGGATCCCGGCCGAGCAGCCCGATAGCTCTGCAGGCGTTTTCCTGCCCCTCCATCCGCCCCTCCTTCGCCAGTTTCAACAGCGGCGCAACCCCGCCTTCCTCTATTATTAATTTCCCATACCGGTCATTGTCACGCGCTAGCGAGACGAGCGACGCCGCCGCGTCGGAGCGGTCCTCGACAGACCCGGAGCAGAGGATCGCAACCTGTTCCCAAATGAGGCAGAGAATTGGCTCGTTGGCGGCGATGGGAGGAAGCCCGAGGTACTCATCGTCGCGGTCGTCTGCCGGAGTCGACACACGGAGGAGCCACGAGACGTCGCCGATGGAATTCTCGAGCTGCTGGGAGGCTTTCCGGAAAGCGGCGGCGGGGATGATGGTGAAGACCTTGCTGATCCCGCTAGCCCGGCACTTGAAAATCAGGGTGAGGGCCTTGTCCAGGACTTGCTCGGTGTCGTCGATGATCCGGCGGGTGGGGCGCTCGTACAAATCGCCGCTGGCACGCGCCGCCTGCCGGAGAAGGCCGAGGAGCTTCTCTGTTTTGGCTTTGATCTCGATACATTCCTGCCGGAAGGAGCTAACGCCGTCGGCATTCTTCACGACCTGGTCCGCCAATTGTATGGGCCTTGCTAGTATATGTTTCACAATGTCCGCCATCGAAATAGCGGACTCTTGTTAAATCTATGTCCCGAGAAACGCCACCAATGTCGCAGCGGCGGCGATTGCGGTGGCCGGAGATGGGTTTGGAACGACGGGATGCAATAAGCGTTTCAGAAATGAAATGAAAGAGGAAGTGCATTGGCCGGATAAGATTTGTGAAAACATATGCACTGAATGGAAATGGAAGAAAGGAAGGGCATTCAATTTGGTTGGAGTTAAGAATCCCACCATAGCCTCATATTTTCCCCCTTTTTCCGTTAAGTTTCCAATGAAACAAAAATGTTGTTTGGATATCCTATAACGCTGAGGCTGCATGGCTCTGACAATGACTATGTTAATTAGACACACCTGAAGTAGACCCGCTAGCTGTAAGACCATTTGTAGTGGTTATAGATTAGGAGTCAAAAGATTAAAAATAGAATTTTTAGACTCTTAATTTGGTATAGTGGTAGATTAAAAGGGGGAGTAAAAGTGGGAAGGGGAGTGGAAGAGTGTATAAATAGAGGGTTAGGTTGACAGGGTAAAAGAAAAGGAAAAAGAAAAAAAAAAAAAAAGAAGAAAACGCGGCACTCTTCTGCCGTCTGCTCTGTTCATGGTTCTGGTGACATCACGATGATGTCACGCATATGTCATTAAAATCCCAATTAATTTTAAACTCTTATAACTTTTTTATTTGTTCTCCGAATTTTTCAAAAATTATATCAAAATTCACGAATTTGTATGATCTTTCATATGACACCAATATGTAATATATAAAATGCAAAAAAAAAAATAACTGTTGAAGTTTTTTTGAACCCAAAAAAACACGAAATACAAATTTTTAATTCATTGAGCCTTCACAAATATTAGCTGGATATTCCATAATCCAATTTTATCTGAACTATGTTCATTTTTTGTTAACAAAAAATCATAAAAAAATTAGTGAAATTTATTTATTTTTATTCGAAATGTGTATTTTTTATTTCATAATTATCCCGGGAAAAAGTTAAAAGGAAAATATTACTTATAATAATTTAATTAATGTTTTACTAAATTGATATGTAAAAAATATGCAGAGTGTATTTTATTGACGGTGCACGGATGCAAGGGAAAACAGTATTGACGGAGTCTAAACACTGTTTTCATATGGACGGAGTCCAAATTTAACAATTTGGACTCTTGACCACTACAAATGGTCTAAGTCGCTTGCACGTACATTGAATGGCTGGTGGCAATGTGGCATAGGGAACAGGTGGATAGAGTTCGTTTGGTCCCAAATTGAGTTGCAAATTTGACTTTTCTTAGTCAAACAGTCTCGTTTTGTTCACTTAATTAAGATGTCAATTTTTAATTATATTCTCATTTGGAGTTTAGAACTTTGAAGAGATTTTAATGTAGTTTTTGAATATGTAAATTTTAATTATTAAAAATTGAATTAATTATCCATAGGGAGAGTTGACTTTTATTAGTGGTTGACCAAAAAATGTTGACTTTGCAAAACAAATTGGGACGGAGGGAGTATCAAATACTCCGTATGTAAGTTTGGAGTTACTATTCTGGCTGTATTGGGTGAACTTACTGTGGAGGGTCATTTTAGCTATTTTTTCATATAATTTTTTCTTTATTTTATTAACAAAATGTAATCTAAATTATTGTTTTTCACAATATAGGCATATCAGCCACAACTTCATAAATTTCAGCAGAATCAGTCAATACAGCCGATTTGGCAATTACCAAACGGGCTCAAAAAGTGCTATGAGAATAAGTCTCGAACTCGAATCTTGTCAACTGCAATGAGATGTTATTGTGTAAAAATGTATGGGGATTTTGCAAGTATTTAAACCAGAGTCTCACTCGCTATTTGTTAGTTTGTGATTAAAGTTCAATTAACATTCTCTAAGTTAACTGTTCGGTTGATGTAGTGTCATCGTTTTTTCCTTTGTCTTGAATTGAATAGAGTTTGGCATAAAAATAATAAAGTAAAAATTGTTTGATATAGATTTGAGCGGAGGAGAGGGAAATAACAAGAACCACAAGATTATTAATTAAAATGGAAAGTGACAAAGTTTTTGGAACATTCAAAAAAAGAAAATATGGCAAAGTTCTAAGGGATAAAGGGAGTAGATAGTATTTTGATTGAATGATAAAGTTAAATTATTTTGGATTGAATGTTGATAATGTTAAATCGTTTTATTCTTCGCTAAATCAATTTTTATAACGAAAATTTGCATATTACGAAACTAAATTAAAAGTTCTAAAACTCAAAAAATACAATTTAAAATATAATAAAAATTTGATATGTTAGCTGAAACTTGGTGGGCATGAACTAGACTTGATAAATAACATACTTAGGGCCGGTCCCGACATATAGAGGGCCCTGTGCATAATAAAATTAAGGGCCTTAATATATTATACAAAGCATAATATGTTATACAACAAAAAGCAATTTGAAATTTTATAATACTACATTTGTCCCAAATTGTTTTGCAAAATAACAATTTTTAGTCAACCAATGTTGATAATTAATTCAATTTTTTTTAGTAAACTCTATATTTATTATCAATTCAAATTTAATAATTAAAACTTACATATCCAGAAACTATATTAGAATCTCTATAAAGTTGCAACATTCAAATTAAATTTAATTAAGAATTTATATCATTATTAAGTGAATAAAACTAATCTGTTTGAATCAAAAAAGTCAATTTTACAACTCAATTTAAGACAGAGGGAGTAATAGTCATACTTAAATAGAATTCTGCTCATAGGAGTAACTATCCGGGTTCATAAATATTTCCTTATTTTTGGAGGCACTATAACTTTATAAAATGCAAGAGAATTCAGGCAATGATATATCCAAATTTAAAAAAAGTGAGGAAAAAATTTGAAGGGAAAATCGCATATATGGTCGTTCAGTTATTCATGAAATCAAAATCGCGGACCTGTATTTCTGAGATTGTAAATGTCACCCCTCAATTGTTCAAATTTGTGTAAATGTGGTCCTTTAAGTAGTGAAATGTACTCTCGCCCACATTGTATATTTCACCCCTTAAAAGGACCACATTTACAGCATTATGGACAATTGAGGGGTGACATTACAATCTCAGAAATACAGGTCTGAGATTTTAATTTCATGGATAATTAAGGGACTATATATGCGATTTTCCCAAATTTGAAAAAAGAAGCAATTAGGTTGAACCGTTTGAGTATGAGGAGATTAAAGGAAGAATAAAGAATTCTCAATATCGAATGAAGGTAGTGCCGTTCAATGTTCATAGCATTTCTAAATAATACTCCGTATTTGAGATTAAAAGCCCTAACAGTATTAATGACAGAGTATAATTGAGCAGATGAATCGTTCACAATTTGCAGCATTTCTAAAAGTCTCCTCGAGAATTGTTGATGTTGCTTCGATTTTCTCTTATGTCTCTTCATTCTGTAGAATTCAATACTGTATGGTGAAGCATAAAGTGGTGCAAGCTTTGTCACATGGGGCTGGATTTTTTCTTATGGGCCTATTATATATGCTATGCTAATAAAAATCTGAGACCCTCTTAAAAATGGGGCCCTGTGCAGTTGCACCTGCTGCACATGGGCTGGGCCGGCCCTACATGCTCAAAAAAATTCATCAAAACTTTTCACCCGGAAGGGCACCAAATGGCCTCGGCCGGACGGCAATTTCATCAGGTCCGCTGGACATGAATGCTACTCAAGGCTTAACGTGAGAACACCACATTTACCCTGATGTGATGAACAACAAGGCTCGTCCATTGCAATTTTTCATGTTGAGCTTAATATTTATCGAAAGGTCACCTCAATTATTTATGTTGGCTTGGTTTGAGCAAAGTTAAAATGTGCACCAGACGGGATCTATTGCGTATCACATTGGTTTAAGTGTGTGTGTTTTCACGTTCTCAAGTGTTCTCATTGGAATCACATCCTATATATATAATGGTAGAATTGGTATTTTAGAAATGTGGAAGGGTTTGGTCCCATTTGAAATTGAATAAATATAGAACAATTTTTAGAACATATTGAGCAGTTTAGCTGGTATGGTTCAATCATGGAGTTGGAAGAGGGTTGACAACTTGACATATCGCGCCCACTGGACTTGTGTAAGTCCACTCTAAATTTGGTCTAATAAATTTGTGTAGGTGCATTTTTATACAACCCTACTTGAATTTCGAACCCGAGACCCCCTGTAAGGGAGAATGAGTCAGCGATCAGCTGGGCTGGACCGTTTACTCACAACCCTACTATTCACAAATGACCTACACAAAGCGAGGAGTGGAGACAGTGGGTGGGTGGGTGGAGGGGGCCTCAGCCCCCCAAGAAAAGATATATGTATAAATATTTATAGACTCATTTCTAATGCATCAAAAACAACAATAGGCAATAAAAAAATTAAAGAAATTTTAAGTTTGGCCCCCTCCATATATATTCTTTAAATCCCGGCCCTCCTAACTTGACATTTCTGGCTCTGCCACTACACAGGACCTGTACAATAGACGTCAATGAAAAGCTTCATTTATTAATATAAATTTATTTCACAATCAATTTTAAAAAATTGAGAGAGATAAATGTCTTAATAGACGTCTTATGGTATGGACAGCTATTCTCCTACTTTATAATTATGAGCCCATTTGGTAATACCTCAATCGGCTGTAATGGCTGATTCTGCTGAAATTTATGAAGTCCAAATTCAACAGATCGATTTGCCGCAAAGCAAAGTTCGTCACCCCAGAGAACTGCCTTCCAACAGAAAACCTAAACACTCAACTAAAACTTTACCGAAAATCACAGCAAAACAAAAGGCGCTACAATATGAGGATTAGATCACAGTCCAGAATGAGTTTTAGATCACGAAGAAAAAACAGGGACTCGTTTACTTTTCTGTCCATGTGCTTGCTCCGTATTTGTAACTGTTCCGTCTGGACATGAATTTAAGGAGTTGGGTAACGCCCAGTTTTGTATCCATGGTTTTAAGGGACGGCGTTATACACCTACTGACCTACTCCGTTTTGTATGAGGATCCGATTTGTTTTACTAAAATTTTAATTTAAATACTTCGTATGTTTTTTGAAATATGTGTGAGATTAAAGCAAAAAAAAAGTGTCTGAGATACATTTATGCTCTATATGGATAAAGAGCATTATTAAACCTATTGCAATAAAGTAAATCGAAGTTTTAATAAAAACTAAGTTAACATAAGTTAACTCAGGTTCATGCGTAAAATCGTGTTTGGAAATAAACAAGGTGAACCTAGGTTAATGTAATAAATGTTGTTTGGATGAAGGTACTCTAACTTATTTTATGTTGAACGGGAACTTAACCTTCAAAACCCCCCGCTTCGGAAGTTCTTCAATTTGAAGTGTTTCTAGGTTCTCAGAAGTTATGTGAGGTTAAGTCATAACCTATGTTTTTGTTACAAAACCACAAACAAACGAATTTAACTAAAAATTGAACCTACAATAACCCAGATTAACCCTCAAACAAACAGACCATTAGGAGGAAAAGGGACAGTGATAAAGGTTTATGACCATGTTTTTGTTTGGGAATTTTAAAAATAAAACGGGTGATTTAGGGGTATTCTTTTTTTAAAAGCAAACATTTATTTAATGATGAAAAAATGATCGATAGAAAAACAACTCGAATAGCCTAAGTAACACTACAATGAAATGAGACATAAAATTAAAAAAATCCAAAAGAACATAACAATTTGTTAATCCCGCAGAGATATAAAATCTCCATCAACATAAAAGCTTCTGCTACTAAACAAATATTCAAAACTAGAAAACGTACTGAAACTGTTGCGATAAAAAAACAAATGGAGTATATAAATCGATTTCACCATCCCAAAAAGGCAATAATACAAGTTCTGATTTGTCCAGTTACCAGAAAGAAACACTTAAAATACTCAGCTTGACTAATCACTGAGAAGGAATTGTCAATACCAATGATTTGACAAATCATTGAAAAGAAAATTAAATTGAGCGTTATCTTTCTCTCATAACATAGGTAGTGGTTCTGGAGGGGCGAATAACTAGGCTTTGGAGTCGTCGGTGCCTGAAATTGGTACCCCCAAAAATCGAGCATGACAATCATTGTCGATCATCAACAACAAATTATCAACACTCAACCGGTTTCATCAGCGAGGAATACTCAAACTCTAAACATCTTTAGGAACGAACCATATAAAATATAACTTTTAAATACCGGCCAAGGGATCTTTTTCATCTTCAAAAAAGAAAAAAGGGAGGGTTTCCTTAAATTTGACTTCATCGAAAAACTTCTAATGTATTATTAATTATAGGTTGATTTTTCTAGATGTTAAGTATTATTCAAGATTTCAAAAGGTATATAACTTTTAATTTTTTTTAATTTGTATATTTTAAACATCATAAAACTTATATTTCATTGAACTATCTAGTCTATTTTTATTTTATTGTTAAAAATTGTAGAGGGGCTCAAAATTTCAATTGGAACCGAGCCTCCAAATTCATTAGACGGCTCTGGTGGACATCATCCAATATTATCACAATTTACTACGTAGTACTATTAATGTCACTTACAATAGTGACGTGCACTTTGTCGTGGTGTGCACTCAAAATAATAATCAATACGACACTAATACGTAGTATAGTGTAGTAAGGTTCGTATCCACAGGGAAAGGAACACTTCTCTTTTTATAGAATTAGAAATAAGTAACAAGGGGGGTTTTTATGATTGGTTTATGAACTTAAATTATATTGAAACACAAAGATGAACGAGTTATGTGGTTTAATTAATGAGAAGAAGACTTGGCTTTGCTTTTATCCACTTAATGAAATGTTCGTCGATCCCGGTTATATCTTTAACTATCTTCCTCTCGAATACTCAATCGAGGAGTATATCCAATTCATCGAGGGTAGTTATTAATAACGAGACGCGTTCATTAATAAAACTTACTACCGAGTTAATATAGAACACGCGCCATACATTCACTCGATAGTAGCAATAAAAAAGAGATGAAAACTATTGAGATTGATAACCTCAACACAAGCGGTTTATCGGTTTAATCAATATAATTAATTCCCCTTAGATTATTAACCATGAGACGCATGCATTAACAACCCAAGTTTACTACCGTGAAAGGACCGAATTAATAACAAGCGTATTAATCGACGGATTCTAGTATTAATTAATATATGAAACAAAACTAGTTGATCCTTTAAGTAAAGCTCAAAATATTAATATGAAATAGGAATAGGAATGAATTAATATTCAAGGAAGAAGATTAAAGAAAATAACTCACAACTTACAATTCATTAAGCTTCAAAGTAGCAAAACCAAGATGGAAGAGTTTAGCTCCTCATTTGGAGACTAAACATGAAGAAAATATAAAGAAAGAACTTATCTAGACTGAGCTTAGAAGTATATATGAATTGGTTCCTTATTGTGGAGAAAATGGGGTGTATTTATAGGCTTTTTAGGCCTGCAGGGTCGTGTACCCGATCGGGCTTTCAGCTCACTCGATCGGGTATAAAAGGTGGCTTCTTCGAAGCTGGAAAATGGGTCATACCCGATCGGGTCTGTCGGTCACCCGATCGGGTATGGACACCCGAACGTGTTAAAATCCTCCCGCATGATGACTTGTTCCCGGATTTGATTTGATTCGATTTTTCAGAAGGGTACCCGACCGGGTATAGGTCATACCCGACCGGGTACAGACCGAAAAAAACGAGATCTTCACTTTTTTTCTTGTATTCTTGCACCTTCCTTGCATTTGTGATGTTCACCAATGGTCTCCAAAGTGTACTTGGACCTGTTTGAGCTCAGAATAAACCTAATCTAAACATATTACAAATATTTTACAAACTAAACTATTTACACCAAAAGTGTGTAATTTCCAAAGTAACAATCACTCGAAACTAATTAAAAACACAAATTTAAATATGGAAATTACATGAATGTCAACTCCCCCACACTTAGTTTCTTTACTCGACCTCGAGTAAAACCAAATGTTTACACAATGTCCATCAAAAGACCATGAGTTCATAGATAAAAAGAAATAAGGAACTAAAACCACCAAGTATTGTAGATGAAGTTACAAAACAAATTTTTCCTTGGGTTTAATGGTCTTCTATGCTCCTTACTTCCTTTTCTTTTCTTCTCCTTCCTCCCCAAGAGATAGTGTCCTGCAAAAACAAATTTTTTTTTCTCATATCTCTCATTTTGCCTAGGAGCCTTTTTGGGTTTTCATCCTAGCATCTCTTTTCTTTTCCTTACCCCTCACTCATTATTTTTTGTAAGCCTTTGTTGCTTAGATTGCCCTTTTGGGTTTTCAACCTAACTAGCATTTCATTTCTCTGTTTTTTTTTTTTTGAATAAACAAGAAAATAATGCTTAGTACAAGGTAAAATAAAAACAAAGGGAGTGTACATACCAAGAAATGGATTTCCTTCCCCCACACTTGAATCATGGCACTATCCCTAGTGCCCGCCTTCTCCACCGTAATAGCCTCCTCCAAAGCCGCCGCCGTGCATGTCATCACCGCCTCCCTCTCCCATGGTAGTGTCCCCGCCATCATAGCCACCACCGCCGGAAGTAGAGCCGCCAAAATTACCCCAATCGGAGGGGTTATACCAAGAAGGTGCCGGTGGTGGTGAGGACATAGATGCAAATCCGCCAATATTGGACATGTATGAGTAGGTAGGTCCATACATCCTTCGGTAGTCCTCTTCATACCGTTGCATGTCGGCCGCCCTTTGCTCCTCCATCTGTTGGAATGCCGATTGTTGTTCGGTCCGAAAAGCATCAAATTGGCGGTCCCTTGCTTGTTGCTCCGTCCGGTATTGGACTAGCTCTTCTTGAAGTTGGGTAAATCGTCTACCCATGTTTGTGTAATCGAGGCTCATGGTTTGGAAACAGGCAAGGAGGGATTGTTGACCCGCCAAGAGTTGTTGGAAAAAGTCTTGGGGTGGCGGGTTTTGAGGAGGGTCGGGAAGAGCATTGTGGACATCTTCATGTCCTTGATTGTCGGCTTGATCGGGATGATGCTCGGGTTGGTCTTCGGGTGGGTTGGCTTGATCTTGGAGGTGGGGTGGAATGTTGTTTGGAAGGAGGTAATGGGGGATCTCAAAGGTGGCCATCCTATACCTAAGCTTAGGTAATTCATCACAAGGGAGGGGGAAATATTTGGTGGGTTCGGGGTACTTCATGTGCCACCTATAGCGTTGGTTTCCATTGTGGTCTTTGTTGCCCAAAGAGATCAAACCCGCATTGGACAACCAACCAATGTGCATTAAGCAATCGGGGTGAATTGGAGCATTGTCCGTATAACCGAATTTGCTCACTAAGTGCATCACAACCCCCCCAACCACAATGTTCCCGGTTTTCATACATGCTTCCTCCAAGTGATCCCACATTAAATTGCAAAGATTATATTCCGTGGGTCTATGAAAAAGGGCTAGAGTGAGTATGGCCACGTCCCCCATCCGAGTATGGTGATTGTTGGGGCGACCAAGTAAAGAGTTGCACAAGAACTTTAGGAACATCCGGAGAAGAGGATGTTGAACGTGACTAATGGACAATTTAGACGTGTTCACCTTCCTTTCTCCGGTCATTTTGGCCCATAAAGTGTGCCCGTCAAGTGTGCTCTCCGGTATCCCCCTTTCATGGGGTGCGGGGATGCCGAAGTGTTCCGCAAACTCACGTCTCGTTATTGAGTAGTCGTTGTTTAACCAACGAAACGTGAGTTTGTCGTAGAGGAACTCCGCCGGGTCATCATGTAGGACAATTTTGACCGAACTCATCACCTCATAAATCACTTTGTCAACACAATTATACTTCATATCAAAAATCAAATTCATCTCCAACCTATCAAATAATTCCCTCATTCCATCCAACAAGCCTAGTTGTGTAAGAGCTTTATGACATAGGAATCTAGAAGGAACTACTTGCCTTTTGATGATGGCCAAAAATCGTTTGCGGTGATCTCCCGGCCCAAAGCGGGTGGTCTCATACCCCGGAATTGGTCCTCTAGCATTGGAGCTCTCTGGTTGACTTCTTTTTGGTGCCATTTTGCCCAAATTTCAAGCTTGAATTCGGATTTGGGGATTTTTGGGGTAGGGTTTCGGATTTTTGGGGAGAGATGGAGATGTGGTGATTTTTGGGTATGAGGTTGGAGAGGGTGGTGAGAGGAGTGTTTTGATGGTGATATGGGAAGGTTTGGTGGAGTGTTGGGTGAGTTATGGGAGCTTGAAGGTCCGAAAATGGTGGTTTTGGGGAGAGTGGTTCGAATTTTTGGAGGTTGGGGGAGATGAAATGGCGGATTTGGGGCTGATTTGGGGGTAAAAAGGTCGAGTACCCGATCGGGTGGCCCGACATACCCGATCAGGTAAATTAATTCGAAGGTGACTTTGGCTTTCCAGAGTAATGCACCCGATCGGGTGACCCGAATACCCGATCGGGTAATTTAATTCGAAGATGTTTCTGGTTCTGCAGATTAGTGTACCCGATCGGGTGATTCACATACCCGACCGGGTATGACGTCGTTTTTTGAGATTTCGCTCCAGGGTTTCTCACCCGATCGAGTTTGGGGTTACTCGATCGGGTTTTTTAATTCGAAGCAAAAACTTGATTTTTTTTGGAATTATACCCGATCGGGCCTTTGGGACACCCGATCGGGTATCCTCTTGATTTTTTTCTTCCTGCTCGATCGGGTCCTCTGATAGCCATGCCATTTCATATGTACCCGATCGGGTATAGAAGTGGTGCCCGATCGGGTACCCTACCCTGGGACGTGTTTTTGTCCAGTTTTAACCTCTTTTTAGCGCGGATCCGATCGGTTAAGTGATGAAGACCGATTGGAGGTTTTCCCAGGCTTTTAAAACATGGTTTTCCCTCATATCTTTCTTGAGAATTTTCCCCCATTTTCTCAAAGTTGACATTCAAAAGCAAGAATTTGAAAAGAAAAGAAGAGAAATGCGTACCTTGACTTGGGTTGCCTCCCAAGAAGCGCCTTAGTTAACGTCGTGGCACGACGCCATAGTCATGTTCATCCTTCATAGATTGGATCGGAGAGATTCATGCATTCAACGCTCTCTTTTTGGAAGCCCTCAAGGAATGGTTTCAGTTGATGTCCATTAACCTTGAAGATTTTATCGGTGTCAAGGCTTTTGATCTCAACCGCTCCATGTGAGTAGACTTTGACCACCTCAAATGGTCCTTCCCATCGTGATCTCAGTTTACCAGGGAAAAGACGAAGGCGTGATCGGAATAGAAGGACTTTATCTCCAACTTGGAAGTCTTTCCTTATTATCATTTTATCATGCCATACCTTCGTCTTTTCCTTGTAGATGGCGGCATTCTCATAGGATTCAAGTCGAAGCTCCTCTAGTTCTTGGAGTTGCAGCTTTCTTTTCATCCCCGCTTGCTCCATATCAAGATTGAATGTTTTTACCGCCCAATAAGACTTATGTTCGAGTTCGACCGGGAGGTGGCAAGCCTTCCCGAACACAAGTCTATAGGGAGACATTCCAGTTGGTGTTTTGAAAGCGGTTCTATATGCCCACAAGGCATCATCCATGCGAAGACTCCAATCTTTACGGTTAGGGTTCACCGTCTTTTGGAGTATAGACTTCAACTCCCTGTTCGAGACTTCGGCTTGGCCGTTTGTTTGTGGGTGGTAGGCGGTGGAGAGCTTGTGGGTGACGCCATATTTTTTTAACAAGGCACTCACAGTTTTGTTGTAGAAATGAGTGCCCCTATCGCTTATCAAAATGCGTGGGACTCCAAACCTTGAGAAGATGCGGGTTTTGAGGAAGTCCGCAACTACTTTGGCATCATCGGTCTTTGTGGCTTTTGCTTCCACCCATTTTGAAACGTAGTCCACCGCCAAGAGAATGTATAGATTTCCGTGGGAATTAGGAAAAGGTCCCATGAAATCTATTCCCCAAACATCAAATATCTCCACATAGAGCATAGGAACTTGCGGCATCTCATGTTTTTGAGAGATGTTTCCCATGTGTTGGCAATTGTCACAAGATTGACAAAAGAAATGGGCATCTCGAAATAAGCTTGGCCACCAAAAACCGCATTCAAGTACCTTCATGGCCGTTCGCTTTCCTCCAAAGTGGCCACCACATGCATGTGAGTGGCAAAAGGCAAGAATGGACGCTATCTCCGTTTCGGGAATGCATCTCCTAATGACTTGATCTTTGCAATGTTTCCACAAGTATGGTTCATCCCACACGTATTGTTTTGCATCGTGTTGGAGCTTTTCTCTTTGAGCTTTAGAGAAGCTTGGTGGAAACCTGTTTAGAACAAGGAAATTAACAATGTGAGCGTACCAAGGGCGAATTTCCTTAAGAGAAAAAAGAGTCTCATCGGGAAATTCCCCTCGGATGTCATCTTTGATATGATCATTTCCTTCATCAAGGACTAAACGGCTCAAGTGATCGGCCACCAAGTTCTCCATGCCCTTCTTATCCTTGATCTCAACATCAAATTCGCTCAAAAGTAGTATCCACCGAATCAACCTTGGTTTGGCCTCCTTCTTTGTCATTAAGAACCTAAGAGCCGCATGATCGGTGTAAATGATCACTTTGGTTCCAAGTAAGTATGACCTGAATTTTTCAAGTGCGTAGACGACGCCCAACATTTCTTTTTCGGTGGTGGCGTAGTTGCGTTGGGCATCATTGAGAGTGGTGGATGCATAGTATATCACATGAGATGCTCTTCCCACCTTTTGGCCCAAAACGGCCCCGACCGCATAATCGCTAGCATCACACATGATCTCAAAGGGGAGAGACCAATCGGGTGCTTGAATGATAGGTGCGGTCACGAGTTTCTCCTTCAATGTATTGAAGGCCTTCTTGCATTCCTCGGGGAAGATGAATTCCACCTCCTTTTGCAAAAGAGTGCATAAAGGAGATGCAATCTTTGAGAAATCTTTGATGAATCTCCGGTAGAACCCTGCATGTCCAAGGAATGACCGTATCTCCCTAACGGTGGTAGGATAAGGGAGTGATTGGATGACTTCAACTTTGGCCTTGTCAACCTCTATCCCTTTGGATGAGATCACGTGGCCTAGAACAATTCCTTCTTCCACCATGAAGTGGCATTTTTCAGAATTCAAAACAAGGTTTGATTCTAAACAACTTTTGAGTACAAGAGATAGATGATATAAGCATGAATCAAATGAGTCTCCATGGATTGTGAAATCATCCATGAAAACTTCCATAAATAGCTCAACATATTCGGAGAATATGCTCATCATGCATCTTTGGAAGGTAGCGGGTGCGTTGCAAAGTCCGAATGGCATACGTCGATAGGCAAAAGTGCCAAACGGACAAGTGAATGTTGTCTTCTCTTGATCTTCAGGGGCTATGGGTACTTGAAAATACCCGGAGTAGCCATCAAGGAAGCAATAGAACTTATGCCCCGCAAGTCTCTCAAGCATTTGGTCAATGAAGGGTAAAGGAAAGAAATCCTTTCTAGTTACCGCGTTGAGGCGACGGTAATCAATACATACCCTCCATCCATTTTGGATTCGGGTGGGCATAAGTTCTCCATGCTTGTTCTCCACCACCGTGACTCCGGTCTTCTTGGGAACAACTTGGGTTGGACTAACCCATTTGCTATCGGATATGGGGAAGATTATCCCCATTTGGAGAAGCTTGATGACCTCCTTTTTTACCACCTCCATCATAGGTGGGTTCAATCTCCGTTGTGGTTGGCGTACCGGTTTGGCTTCATCCTCCATCAAGATGCGGTGCATGCAAGTAGATGGACTAATGCCTTTGATGTCGGCTATAGTCCATCCGATTGCAAGTTTGTGTTCTTTAAGCACCGCAATCAACTTCTCTTCTTGATCTCCGGTCAATTTGTTTGAGATTATGACCGGCAAGGTTTCTTTTTCTCCCAAAAACACATATTTCAAGTGTTTTGGGAGTGGCTTTATCTCAACATCGGGGGCCTGCACAATGGAAGGTAAAGGCTTTTCCTCGGGGATGGTTAGTGGGAATGCTCTTGACCCCGGTGGCATAAGTGGAAGTTGGAAGTGGTTATCCAACTCCACCATCATGGCTTGTATATTGGGGGTCAAAGCAAGTTTTAAGGAATTTTCCCCGAGGTCATTTTCAATCACACTCAGTAGTTCATCCTCCCCATTCATTTCAAAAGTATTTTGCACAAGGGGATCTATAATATCAATGGCAAATAGAGAATGATTTTCATTTGGGTATTTCATGGAGTCATAAATATTGAATTCAACTTTATCTCCATCAAATTCCATAGTTAAAGATCCGCTAAAAACATCAATTTCAGCTCTAGCGGTCTTTAAAAATGGCCTTCCTAAAAGGATAGGAACCGCATTCTTATCATTTTCCATTTCTAAAACATAAAAGTCGGCGGGAAAGATCAAATTGTCTACCATAACTAGTACGTCTTCGACAATACCTTTAGGGTAGGCATTTGATCTATCCGCAAGTTGAATAACTATTCCGGTTTCATTTAGAGGGCCAAGTTCAAGTGATTTATACAAAGAGTAAGGGATGACATTAATTGATGCCCCCAAGTCTAACATGGCCTTTGAAAACGTAGTGCCTCCCAACTTACAAGGTATAGTGAACATGCCCGGGTCATTGTATTTCTTTGGGAGTTTCTTTTGAAAGACCGCGGAAACACGTTCACTAACTTGGACTTTTTGTTTTCCATTGAGTCTATGTTTCCTTTTGAGTTTTTTCCACTTTTAGTCCTTCGATTATTATGTCACTGACACTTTTGGTACTCGACTTTGATTTTTTCCACTTTTAGTCCTCAACTATTATACTAGAGACACTTTTGGTACCCATCTTTGAAAATCTCCATTTATAGTCTTTCGACTTACATAAAAGTGACACTTTTGGTCTTCCAACTATTATAATAGTGACATTTTTGGTCCATCACTTATTGTGTCAAAATCATAGTAGAAGGACTAAAAGTGTCAATTTGATAATATCAAAGGACTAAATGTGGAACACTTTGAAGTCGAGGACTAAAAGTGTCTCTAACACAATAGTCGAGGACTAAAAATGGAAAAATTAAAAGTCGAGTACCAAAAGTGTCACTGACACAATAGTCGAGGGACCGAAAATGGGAAAAAATCGTTTCCTTTTTATTGTACAAAGCTCTTTGAAAAATTTTGCAAATCTGGGAACACCCTTTATTAAATTAAGAAGAGGGATATTTACCTCACACTTGGAGAATGTCTCATAGATGTCCTTGTCTTTGTCCACCCTCCGTGTTTCCCTTAGAGCTTCGGGGAATGGAGCTTCAACTTCTTGGATGGTCGGTGGCGGGGTTAAAGTGTGAGCTTCCTCCTCCTCAGGTTGAGCCTTGTCCACAATCTCCTCTTCTTCTTCCTCGCCAATGTGGCTTTTGGCTTTCTCCTTGGCAATCACCAACTCTTTGCCACTCCTCAATGTTACCGCATGGGCTTGTTGCCTAGGATTCGGTTCCGTTTGAGATGGAAGTTTTGTTGAATCCTTGGCTTCAAGCCTACTCACGGCACTTGAGATTTGGCTCATTTGATTTTCAAGGTTTTGGATGCTTGATTTTGTCTCATGTTGGAATTGAACCATGTTTTGTTGCATGGTTGAGACATTTGAGGTGAGTGCTCGGATCATGTCTTCGGTGGACATAGTTGAGCCTTGGCCTTGGGGTTTAGAGTATGGTTGTTTGTTTGGAGGAAATTGATTTGGTGGAGGGTTATTTTGTTGTGGGTTTCCTTGCGGATTCCCGTAACGAAGGTTGGGGTGATCTCGAAACCCGGGATGATAAGTGTTGCCGTAAGAATCATACCTCTTTTGGTTTGGGAACCCCAAAGCGTTGACTTGCTCGGGGTTTTCTTCTTGAAGGCTCAGGCATGCATCGGTGGGGTGGCCTTGTTGTGTGCAGATGCCGCAGACCTTGACTTCTTGGGTTTTAGAATTTAAAAGAAAATCCTTAACCAAGGAAGTCGAGCCGGCAACTTGACTTTCTAGAGATGATGTTGATTCGGCCGCCATGACTCTTTTTGTTGATGACCGCCCGTTGTGATATCTACAATTCTCGGCCAACTCCGAGATAAGATTCATAGCCTGAGAAGGAGTGTTGTTAACGATTCCTCCTCCACACGCAGCATTAATCATCCGTCTATCATCGTTGCAAAGACCATCATAAAAGTATAAAATGAGGTCTTGCTCCGAATAGTCATGATACGGACAGCTCGCACAAAGTTTCTTGAATCGTTCCCAATATTCATAGAACGATTCATCATCATTTTGCTCCACATTGCTGATTTGCTTTTTGAGAGACGAGGAGACAGAGGCGGGATAGTACCTTTCAAGGAAAGCCTTTTTCATTGCTGCCCATGTGTCTATACTTCCCGAAGGAAGATAGAATAGCCAATCCTTTGCGGTGTCCTTGAGTGAGAATGGGAAAGCCCGCAATTTGATTTGCTCCTCGGTGACTCCATTAGGGCACATGCTTGTGCATACAACATGGAACTCCGAGAGGTGTTTATTCGGATCCTCTCCTCTTAGGCCATGGAAGGATGGCAAAAGATGAATGAGCCCAGATTTTAGCTCAAATGTATTACCCTCGTTGAGTGTAGGGAAGGTAATACATAACGGTTGTTGATTCAAGTTCGGAGCTGTGAGCTCCCTCAAGGTTCTTGTTTCTTGAGCCATAGTGATTGGCTCTTCTGATTCGCTAGAACTGTAGCTAGCGTTTGAGGTTTCATCCGAGGGTATGTGCGGAATTAAATTTCTCAACCTCTCGAAGGCTTGTTCTATTTCGGGATTTGCTTGATAAGTGATTTCGTTTATAGAACGATATCGGACCATATACTTCACAAAGCTCAGAAATAGAAAAATAAGAACTCTTTATATTTTTGGTTAATTATTTTTTTTGATTTTTCTTGAAATAAAATAAAAAGAAAAATAATAGCCTTTCCCCGGCAACGGCGCCAAATTTGACGTGCACTTTGTCGTGGTGTGCACTCAAAATAATAATCAATACGACACTAATACGTAGTATAGTGTAGTAAGGTTCGTATCCACAGGGAAAGGAACACTTCTCTTTTTATAGAATTAGAAATAAGTAACAAGGGGGGTTTTTATGATTGGTTTATGAACTTAAATTATATTGAAACACAAAGATGAACGAGTTATGTGGTTTAACTAATGAGAAGAAGACTTGGCTTTGCTTTTATCCACTTAATGAAATGTTCGTCGATCCCGGTTATATCTTTAACTATCTTCCTCTCGAATACTCAATCGAGGAGTATATCCAATTCATCGAGGGTAGTTATTAATAACGAGACGCGTTCATTAATAAAACTTACTACCGAGTTAATATAGAACACGCGCCATACATTCACTCGATAGTAGCAATAAAAAAGAGATGAAAACGATTGAGATTGATAACCTCAACACAAGCGGTTTATCGGTTTAATCAATATAATTAATTCCCCTTAGATTATTAACCATGAGACGCATGCATTAACAACCCAAGTTTACTACCGTGAAAGGACCGAATTAATAACAAGCGTATTAATCGACGGATTCTAGTATTAATTAATATATGAAACAAAACTAGTTGATCCTTTAAGTAAAGCTCAAAATATTAATATGAAATAGGAATAGGAATGAATTAATATTCAAGGAAGAAGATTAAAGAAAATAACTCACAACTTACAATTCATTAAGCTTCAAAGTAGCAAAACCAAGATGGAAGAGTTTAGCTCCTCATTTGGAGACTAAACATGAAGAAAATATAAAGAAAGAACTTATCTAGACTGAGCTTAGAAGTATATATGAATTGGTTCCTTATTGTGGAGAAAATGGGGTGTATTTATAGGCTTTTTAGGCCTGCAGGGTCGTGTACCCGATCGGGCTTTCAGCTCACTCGATCGGGTATAAAAGGTGGCTTCTTCGAAGCTGGAAAATGGGTCATACCCGATCGGGTCTGTCGGTCACCCGATCGGGTATGGACACCCGAACGTGTTAAAATCCTCCCGCATGATGACTTGTTCCCGGATTTGATTTGATTCGATTTTTCAGAAGGGTACCCGACCGGGTATAGGTCATACCCGACCGGGTACAGACCGAAAAAAACGAGATCTTCACTTTTTTTCTTGTATTCTTGCACCTTCCTTGCATTTGTGATGTTCACCAATGGTCTCCAAAGTGTACTTGGACCTGTTTGAGCTCAGAATAAACCTAATCTAAACATATTACAAATATTTTACAAACTAAACTATTTACACCAAAAATGTGTAATTTCCAAAGTAACAATCACTCGAAACTAATTAAAAACACAAATTTAAATATGGAAATTACATGAATGTCAAATAGCTTTTGCCAACAATTTCTCATGTGACCTTTTCCGTTCATCTAATGTTTTTACTTGGAATGTTTTCAATCCCAGATCAAACCAGATCAAACTTAAATCGGTCAGACCAGATCAAAACAGACTTCTGTAATTATAAAATAAACAGAGACCAGACATTTACCAGACTAAATCAAACCAAACCAATTCAGACTAGATATAAACAGATTAGATCAGCGAATTATAGTCCAAGTAAAAACATTCTTCGACCAGGAGGAGAAGCAATTATAAGATTAAAGTATAAAAATAGAATTATATTTTGAACTAATACGGAGTAGTTAGGATGTTTTTACTTGGACTGTAATTTGCTAATCTGGTCTTATCTGATCTGGTCTGATCTCGTATGGTCTGATTTCTTTGTATTTTTATAACTATCTAAATCTGGTCTGGTGATCTAGCGTGATCTGGGACAAATTACGGTAAAAACATCTCTAGAGATATACTTATGTCGACGAAGTATACGTTTTTAGAAATATTAAAAGTAATCCTATTATGTCGACCATTGACAAACTATATTCATTCACTCAGTACCTAAACATGTGACTATTTGATAAACAATTTTTAACGGATAAGAATCATAACATAGTAAGCATAAACTCTAAAAACAAGTCGGAATTCAACAACATCTACAGTAAATTTCTTTAACCCCCATTTGTATTCCGTGACATTAACCTTGATTGACTCATATGACATACTTATATTTAAATATTATTACTTGTCTAATGTTTGTAATATATTATTAATATAAATAAATCAGTGACACGAAAAAGAACAGAAAAAAACAACACATGAGAATTAGCAGCCGCGCAATTCCCTGAATTCGGCCAACATATATTTAATTAAACTCCTCCGAGTCAATTTGCTTCACTCAAACCTGTCCACCCCCATGTCTTCTTGTTGAGCCCAAACCCAAAACTTCCCCCTTTTCTTCCTCTTCTTCTTCATTCCTCTTCTGAAATCTCTTCAAGAAAAAAAAAAATCTTCCAGAAAATGAGAAACAGCAACCATTTGATAGGTGTCATAAACTTCCTGACATTATTAGCTTCAATTCCCATTCTTGGTGGAGGGATATGGCTGAGCAGCAGAGCCAACTCCACAGACTGCATGAAATTCCTTCAATGGCCGCTCATAGTCATAGGTGTGTCAATCATGGCCGTCTCTCTGGCTGGATTTGCTGGGGCTTGTTATAGGAATACTTTCCTCATGTACCTTTACCTTTGGGCCATGTTCTTCATCATTGCTGCCCTTATTGGGTTTGTCATCTTTGCCTTTTCTGTCACTGATAAGGGTTCGGGTCGACCCGTTTTGGGCCGGCACTATATGGAGTATTACCTCCAGGACTACTCTGGGTGGCTGGAGGAAAGGGTCACTAGTCAAAGCTACTGGACAAAGATCAGTTCTTGTATCAGGGATTCAAATACCTGTGGCAAGCTGAGAAGGTCTGTTTATAACTATCCTGAGACTGCTGATATGTTTTACCTCAGATATCTCAATCCTATTGAGGTATGTTAATGTTATGACCCAATACTCTCCCTTTTTACTTCTTTTTAATAAATATTTTTAATTTTCAGTGTTTTTAGTAGGAGAAAAAAACTAATTAGTTATCTGTTTTTGGGTAAGAATTGTCCTTAAACTTAAAATTGAGTAGGATGTAGTTTGATTGCTTGCATATAGATCTGTTTTTGCGGCTTAACCATTGCTGCTATGGAGTGGACCTTTACTGCACAAGAAAAGAAAGCCTGCATTTTTAATTTCATTTTTTAAAGAAAAAAGATCAACTTTATTGAAAATAATTGGACAAAGAAAAAAGTGATAAAGTTTGCAGCTTTGGGTTTTCTTGCATGATTGTGGAAATTCATTTACTTTTTTATGGAACTAAATCATTCAAGGATATTGCATATCCATATTCATGCCCTCAGAAACATTCCCCAGGCGCTATATGAAGAAAAAAGGAAAATTACAAAAGAAAGGTGATGTTGATCATCTTTTTTACATTGAAATCATCGAACATAATATAGAGACATTTCACCAGCCAGCTATTTCGGTTGTCGTTTTGTGCTAGTGACACAAATGATGAGATGTCAAGATCGTTAAAGTAGATACTAGTTGTGTAATATGGAGTATAATAAAGCACAAAAAAAGATATTTCCATCCTCATACTTGGCTCTATTTTTTATTGATCTATCTGCCTTAATTCATTTTTTGCCATTTTCAAATTTCTCATTCATTTCTGTGGACTGTAAAGTTAAATGGAGCTCTTGGGTTTGTTACCCGTTTGGTAAGTCTGATTTAGCTAAAAGCCTAAAATTTCGGAGTCTACTGAATTTCATGTAAGGAAGAGAGTTTGGTTGAGTCCTTTTTCCAAATAGGGTAAAATCTACTTGTTCTGCTTAAGCAGAAGAAGCTGGCTACCAAGCTAACCCTTAATCATCCCAATTGGGTATGCCTTTCTTTAGACAATCAAGATCCTTCCTTCTTGTTTCCTCCCACCCCCCCTACAGCCTCCCCCTAAATGGCAATTGGTACAAATTTGACTTGAAGCCTCTACAGTTAACATTGAGAGCCTTCACTCACTAGAGGTGGAAGGGTTACACCGTCATGACATTGCGCCACCTAACCATGACAACTATTAGACGTAACCATTGTTGACGCACTCTTGTCACGATTCTTGTGATGCCACGTGTCTGGCAGGCTGTGTAACCATGGTGAGTAAACATACATGTAAGCCAAGCAGGTACTTTTGAAGTGGTGAAAATGAAAATGAAAACTGATATGTGAAACTCACTTCTTCTTTTTTGTTGTTGTTGCACCTGTAGATTTTCACTAAGTTTAGTAGTAAAATAGTATACAAATAATGACAAAAGAAGATTTATTAGGAAAGAGTATATGAATAAGCAGAAAAGGATGGGAAAATTGACAAAATGTAAAAAAAATGGAAAAGTAAGGTAAAAGTAGCCAAATCAGAAGTATTAACAATTTGCAAGAACGAATTTGAAGCACCTAAATATAAAGGAAAATTAAACTAAACCCAAATTTAATTGTCCACAAAGGCACCAACAGCTGCCATACTTGCTCTGACACGGTTAGATCTTACCTTTGTAACATTAATTAATAAGCATGTTATACATGGCATGACAGTATGAGACTCATTTAATGTAAATTTGGCAGATGGACCCATTTTGGATATTTGACCATTCATGAAGAAGTATGAACATTAATTCTTCTTCCCTTCACAAAATGTTGTCGTCTTTGTTCTGGGGTAAGTTGTCAGCGTCTCGGTTTATGGAAACCCATGACCTAAATGGCTATTTAAATACCCACAGTTGAAGATTTTTTTAGGTCTAATTTGCTTCAGGTCTCTATAAAAACAATGAATAACTAGATAAAATTTCAAAATTTATCAAACTAATTCTTCCATGTGTAGAAAAAATCAGACCTCAATGAGTTGAGGTAGTAAGCAGTTTGTAGCAGTGGGGTTAGGTCCCTTTGCAAAATTGACAAGGATTATGACCGTTTTAATTACATTCATTGTGCTTTCAAATCAGAGAAAACGTGTTCCCTACTTTGATTGTAATGTTGATGACTAAACTGAGCTGGGAAAAAGATATGATATTTAGTATAGCCACACACTCCAATTTTAGGGACCCAGCTTATTAACATTAGATGGAATCCATGTGATAATTGCTTGCTCATAGCTACATCAATTTTCACACATTCGATCAATTTCAGTATTACCAAACAGACTCTTAGCAACTTTTGGCTTGTTTTTTTGACCAAAAATGATTGTTACTCAATATTTTTCCTTTCAAAAAGATTAGCGTGTTCAGTCATTTTTAGCCAACTTAACCTTACCAAACCAAGACCATCATTTGTAATATGGAGTCAAAGATTCATTATTTTTTGGCTTGAAAATATGATGGAATAAAGCAAAATGGCTCACCAAACTGTCTGCGCTACTTTATTATGAAGCAGCAGTCAGTCCATGCAATTTTGGATGCGATTTTCATTATGGGTGATCCGGAAACAGTCTCTCTGTGCTCTAGTACAGGGGTAAGACTGCGTACATCTGACCCCCTTACCCTACCATAGGTGGGAGCCTTTGCGGCACTGGGGTAAATGATGATGATGAACCTTACCAAACCAGCGCTATATATGACTTTAAACACAGTGATTGGTATCTTGTCAAAAACTGAAAGTTTTATATGGAAGCAAAATAATACATGCTATTGATAACGAGTTCGCCACTTGGTTGCAGTCTGGATGTTGCAAGCCACCCACAGCCTGTGGCTATATATATGGGAACGAGACATACTGGAACGTAGGAGCGGGAACCTTTGGAGCAGACCTAGATTGCCAAAGATGGAGCAATGATCAAGAACTGCTCTGCTATAACTGTGACTCTTGCAAAGCGGGTATACTAGCCAGCCTGAAGAAGAGCTGGAGGAAGGTTTCTGTAATCAACATCGTCATCCTAATCATCTTGGTGATCATGTACGTGGTTGCTTGTGCAGCATTTAGGCACGACAAACGTATGGACAATGACGAGCCTTATGGTGATGCCAGAATGGACAAGGAACGACCCTCCAGGATACATTTTTAGGAGCCTTGAGACAAACTAAAGTTCAAATAATGTATTTTAACGGCTTGGATTGCCTCGGGCTTCTTTATTAGATGGAGTTGTATTAGTTGATATGCCTTTGTATTTTGAAACCGACTAAAAAGCGCTTAAATGTTGTTCGTTTGGTGTGTTATTAATATCGATGTGATTTACTTACCCATAAGCAACTCTTCAGGAAAATCTCATCTGTAAGAAATGTCATTCTCTATAAGCTGCATAGAAATCTTCACGGTTGGTGATCTGTGGTCATGAAGATGATGAAATAAAGTAGACACACTTTACAGTTTTGGCCCTTTTGGGTGGTTCATATTGAAAAGAGGATTGCTGTCTTACAAATATTCAAATTAAAGAGCCCCTGTAAAAGATTTCTTAGAACATTCTTATAATTACAAAGAAAAAGTAAGCCCCACCACTTCCTTAAAGAACCGTAAAGTCATGTCACCAATTCCAAAATAAAAAGTAAACCCGTTTAAATTGGTGCTTCGTTTGCAGAAGGCGTTACTATCCAATTAGATAATGTGACATGACTTTTTCGGTTCAGGTAAACATCTTGGTAACCTGTTTGGATTTGTAGAGTTATCACACCCCCTAAGCCCCACCATTTTACTTTTTTCAATTTCGAAATAAAATGTAAAGATGGGGAGAGACCTATGTAGCACCGATACCGGTACGCGGAAACGCGGAAACGCGGAAACGCGGAAACGGGTACGGGGATACGTCAAAACAAAAAAAAAGTAGGATACGGATACGGGGCCATATTTATAAATATTAAAAGTTATGGGGGAGTATTTACAAATATCAAAAGTTATAGGGGTCTATTTATAAATATTAAAAATAGATTTTTTTGAATATATACACACACACACACACACACACACATATAATATCCTATGATGTCTACTCATTCATTGCATTGAAGCATTTTCCTTTTTCAAGATACTTGGTAATAAATTCATAATATTTCTCATATACACTAGTCATCTCGAAATATAAATATAGTCAATAAGTCATTAATTTAAAATGAGAAATAAGTCAAACAACTACAATCTTGAAATTAAAAGTGCAAGTATCCAATTCGGAGTATGAGTTAATGACTTAATTCGGATATAGCCATATAGGCCCATTATTTGATTACCAAGTAAAATGTAGTTTTAGATTTTCATTTTTGTTTAGAATTTTATTAAGTAAATTTTGGGATTTTTTTAAAAAAAGTTGATACGGGTATCCGTCAGGATACGAGTATCGGAAACTTTCAAAAAATTACAAAAAAAAAATGGAAACTTTTAAAAATTGCAGATACGGCCCGGGAACATACGGTACGGGTATCCTAGAGTATCGGATACGGGAACGTATCGGATACGCCGATACGCTACCCTAGCGAAGTATCCGTGCTTCATAGGGAGAGACTATTACCATTTTCATGAGTATTAACTGATTGTCTTGGTAATATTTTGGAAAATGACTCAAAATAACCAATGATTCGATATAGTCATATAGATAATATTAACTAAAAAATATCATTACTCAATGGCTATATTATTTTAATTTATACCGAGAATAATATAACATATATTCAGGTATGAAATCCGATCAAAGACTTTCATGGCTGGTTGAGGTGTGACAATTCTCAAAATAAACTTCATTCTTTTTTTTGTCCATCTCAATATAAATTCATTTTTCTTTTCTGACATAGAATCTGTGATTCAAACTCTCTCATCTGCATAACTTTAAACCACGCCGATCACACTTTCTTAATTCCAATGCCGAATCAAACCAAGAGTATCTCACTCGAGGGATTTGAGATAATTTTAAAATTTTCTAAACTCTTAATCCTTATCCTACACATCGTGATATTTACAAATAACTACTCCTGCACTTATTCTTTATGGATTATGGAAAAAATTAGAAATCCAATCAAACAATTTCTACCAGGCTCAACATGGGAAAAGAAACCAAGCACAGTTTTGAAGGTTACATGCTAACTACTGTCTTCACGGCATTGTTCTGGACTCCATCTTGTGATGGTTCTCTCTTCAATAGTGTAACTATCTAAGCTTGATGGTGATTCCACATCAACAATACTGTGTTTCTGCACATAAAGAACTAACAGTGTTTTGGCCACACTCCCACAAAGCCGGAGAGTGCACTGATAATCAGACCAGACCCTCAAACGGCCATTTCCGTTGCTTCCTCCTTCGAGGGACAAAACAAGAACTGCATATTCTGAGTGCACCAGAGAAGGATGATGGCGATAAGCAACAAAGTCTACACCATACTGACTCCCTGATCTAACTACCCAATTCTTTGACCTTAGATGGCAATATGCTCTGCATAAATTTGGAAAGTTTTCCCTCTGGGATACCATATGCTTCCATACCTCTTCAATACTAATTTTGTGTTGATTCTCATCCACAAGATTGATACATTTTAAAGAATAGGTCAAGTAAAATGCTTCCTCCAGACTAAATTGAAACCACTGACCATTCTTCTGAGCAGATATGATCGGCCTGCCAAAACACGCACGATTGAGAAGATCGGTTTTTTCTATATTGGCTTCAAGAAGAACAATGGAACCAGAAAGCAATCCTGTAGAGTTGGATTGGAGGAAAGAAGATTGAAGCTGTGATACTATGCTGGACATGGGATCTGCAATGGCTTTAGCTTCTGCTCCCTGTCCTTTCCATCGTGGCCCCATTGTATATTCTTCACAAAGAATTCAAACTTCATAATGTTAACATGCTCACCCATGTTTTTCCTTATAAGAGAAGAACCTCAATAGTCCATAAGTTTGTGATTCAGACACCCATTTGATAAAACTTAAATTCAAGGTTACTAAAATCGTGTTTTCGAATTGAATCAAATCGATAAAAGGTTCTTAAACTAAATAAGTAGATCAAATAGTATATCATAAGATTTTATACATAAGAAATTAATAATTATTTAATTACCAAAAATTATTGACATCATAAAAAGGAATTATACACTACTTTCCATAGTTAAATCAGAGACTAACAATAAGATTTTAGCATATTTGAAACACAAGAATCACCCATCGAAAACGCAACTACTCATCCCTTTGAAAGGCATTCCTTTTATTGCTATACAAGTTATATGTCTCAAACTTGTAGTAATTATAATTGATTTTCCAAGCAATTTCATTCAAAGTATCATCACTACAATTTTCTCACGAACTAACTCAACTATATGGTAATCCTCAATTTAGAAGGCAAATACTTTTAGATTTTATACCTACAACACAAAGAATACGGAGTATAATTGTGTTTCATCTACTATAATAAAAATCTCAGAAGGGGAGCCTTGAGCCCTTGATGCACCGGTTAGTGTGACTGAGAAGAGGTCATACGTTCAAGTCTTGGTAGCTGACTTTTGTCAAAATGAAAAAGGAAGGCTTGCTTCTTAGATACCCTTGTAGTGGGACCCTTCCCGGACACTCGCCTTGCGAGGACGCCATTGTCCACCAGGCTGCCCGTTTTTTAAAAATGAAGCTGGGCTGGACTGGAGCCCACCCTAGCCCATACTATTATCTACCCATGGTGCTCATTTTGTATGGGCTTACAGATTAGATTTGTGGCTAAACTGTTTGATTCTAAAAAAAAAGAACTAATAGATAGAATTAATTTGGATCACAAAAAAAAATCCAAGACAAGGAATGACGGAAGCCTTAATGAAAACTTCCTTTCCAAGTTCCAAATTCCAACTTCCAACACGAGTATTTTGTATTAAAAATACAAGTTACTAATGAACTTAATAAGAAAAATATAAGTATTCATTAATGAAATACATTTCATTTGAGACAAGGTTAACTTTTCAAGTCCTCTTTTCTTTTTAAGCTTTTCATACCTGGATGGGTATTTCTTAGAAACATACTACCAATTATTGACATTTTCTCCTAATTGTGTACATGTTTATAAATTTTAAGTTAAAGTTCAGTTTACATTTTGGGTGAAACCACGAAAGACTATAATAGTACAATTATAAACCTAAAGTTACCTAACATACTTATACCAATTCCTTAAAACTTAATTGTGAAATAAAATTATTATCATTATTTAATTAAATAACTTTTTTTAAAGAATCAATTAAATTAAATAACTGAATAACTGCAATTAATAAACAAATAACAAGATGTCAATAAACTAATTTGCATTTACAAAAAATCAGAAAATCGTATGTGCTTACTGCGGGTAGGCGAGTACGGACTACGGAGTACAGAGGCACTGAAGGCTGAGTCAGTGATGACTCAGTCGTGGTCCTGGAGGCGGGGCGCGGTGGAGAGCTGGCGCCTGGCGGGTCGCGGTGGAGAGCTGGCGCCTGGAGGGGCGCGGTGGAGAGCTGGCGCCTGGCGGAGCGCGGTGGAGAGCTGGCGCCCGGCGGGGCGCGGTGGAGAGCTGGCGCCTGGCGGAGCGCGGTGGAGAGCTGGCGCCCGGCGGGGCGCGGTGGAGAGCTGGCGCCTGGCGGCGATCTTCGGTCAATCCGACACTCGGTCGTCCCTTCACTCGCTTGTGGCTTGAGTCCAGACTTCCGGCTCTCTCTTCCGTTCTTTCTCAATTCATTGGACCTGGGCTGGCAGATGAGTAATGCTACTAATAATTTTTGTTGCGCCTTCAAAAATTATAGGCTCTGTGCGAGTGGGCTGGGTACCCTTCTCTGGGCCGTCCCTGCTGCAGTCCCAATACAACACTCTCAAACGATTTTGATCTGAAATACACTCCCAAGTCCCACAATTTTCAGATTTTACGGCGAGGCCATAGCGGCAATCGGAAGGTATTTATAGTTGGTAGATTTTATGGTATTCAAAAAGTATCATACCATTGTCTATATGGATCAATCAGAATATTGCAGTTGAATTATTTAACTCTAACTTAAAAATGATATACCTACTTGGACCAATCAAGAGAATAATAGGTATGGTACCCCATTTTTTAAATGGGTACCGGAGCTTTCACCTTTATAGTTTTATATCTTCCCGTAAATAAATGACCCGAAATTACTGAGTTTACTAAGGGTGTGTTTGCAACAGCTTCTACTTTTAAAAAAATTATTTTTTTAATGAAATAAGGAGAAGTGATTAAATAAAAGTTGATAGTGTTTAAGAAAAAAGTGATTTTGAAAAGTAAAAGTTGATAGTGTTTGGTAAAATAAGTACTTTTTGTGTAATTGAAAAAGTAAAATCACTTTTGACACGAAAGTCGAGAAAAATAAAAGTTGTAGTGTTTGGTAAAAGAAGTACTTTTTTAAAGCCAAAAGATGATAATTGCTTTTTTTAAAGTGGTTGCAAACCAACCAAAGGGACTAGGAATGGTCCGATGAGATGGTCTATCTACCCATTCATGCTATTACTCCGTATTATTTTGTCTAGATCCTTTTTATAGCTTTTTAGGATTCTTTGGGATCATTTCTTTAACTTTTTATTTTAAAATAAAAAAAGGATGGTCTGATTAGATAGTCTTTCGACATAATGGCCATGTCACCATGTGTTCCACTTCTTTTACTAAAAGATTAATGTTTAGATTATCTTCAATGATTACATAGTTATTTTTGTAGTTTGACATGACACGACTGCATTTCTAGTTAAAAACTGAGTGAATTTGATTTTGCACATGAAGAATATTATTAAAATAAAATTTATTTATAATCAATATGACTATTCATTACTACAACGTAGTCTTGTGGTAATTTAAGATCAAAACTTGAACATAAATTATTATGATTTCAATACTATTTTAGTAACTAGTCATATTTTTGTATACTATTTTTATTTTGGTCATATTTATGTAATTATTTCTTTACAATTTTGGACTTATGGGGTAGCAATTATCAATGATTTTGAAGATGGGGTGTAAAGTCCTATTTTGCACAAAACTTGAAGTGCAAAGTCAAACTCTCTCTAAAATTGTTGAGAAAAGGGGCAAATAAAACCACGTTCTAACAAAAAAAGGTCAAATAAGACCTTATTTAAGACCTTATTTAAGAGACTCTGTCCGGTCATCGCCATTTGGGGTGGTTCACGGTGGAATTTTTTGATGAAATCTTTTGAGCATCTTATTCAGTAAGTCTAGTTTACTCATACCAAATTTCAGCTAAAACTTCAATCGGGAAGGCATTCAAATGAATTCTTGAAGATAAATGCGCAATATCTTCAAGAATTCATTTGAATGCCTTCCCGATTGAATTGTTAGCTGAAATTTGGTATGCGTAAACTAGACTTAATGAATAAGATGGTCAAAAAAATTCATCAAAAAATTCCACCGAGAACCACCCCAAATGGCGATGGCCGGACAGAGTCTCTTAAATAAGGCTTTATTTGACCTTTTTTTATTAGTACGTGACCTTATTTGCTCCTTTTCCCAAAATTGTTTTCATAGTAAAATGTATATCAATGTTATAGTAAGGCATAAGGCCTATACTTTTCCCAAAAAGTTTCCAGAAACTCTCCCAAACAGCTACTAAGTCTACCTACAGCAAACACGATGTCAGGAAGCAACAACCAGCGTGATCTCTCCGAGCGTCTGGAATCAAGCCGCCGGAATCGCGGCCAGAACTCGGAACTATCCGCAACAATATGGACCTCCGGGGGAAACGGGGGTATCACTGACCTCATTCCCCTGGAGGCCAGGCAGGATCCTCGCCTCATGCGGGAACTCGCAGACACCATGCGTCGCTTGGCAGACGAGCGGGAGGCCCGAGACCAGGTGTACTCCGCGAGTACCCAGCGAACGCCCCTCTCTCCCATACGCCGCATGCAGTCGTATGACGATACGACAGGATCCAGCGACCATCGGCCCTCAGTCCACGAGCGGCTAGGTGGGGGTTCAGGCTCCCGTGGAACGGGAGGGCGAACCAGAGTCAGCATCGCTGCATCCAGGGCTCACACACCATCAGTCCCCCGCCAAATCCCGCGGGGAGACGAGACCCCGAGGATCAACACCGTTGGACGACGTTTCCAACGGCGAGGTGCGCAGATTTTTAGGCGGCCGCACGATGCTGTGGCCGCTCAGCAGAATGCCGTCCCCGAAGCCGCGCCCCCTGTGTCCCCCGGAAGGGCCGCACAGGATGCAAGGTTGGAGGCCATGGAAAGGCAGATAGCCGAGATGAATAGGCGGGCGGACGTTGGCTCGGCCACACCCTCTTTCTCTCTCACATCTCCCTTTACTCCACGGGTGATGAGCGTCGAGATTCCCCGGGACTGCAGGCCCCCGGGCAACTTGGTGTACAATGGGGCTGGCGATCCCAAGGCCCATCTGATAAGCTACCAAGGGAACCTGTCCATGCTGGGAGCATCAGACGAGGCCATCTGCAGATTGTTCTTCAGCACCCTCAGGGGGCCGGCGCAGGAATGGTTCGGCCAGTTGAGGCCAGGCACCATCGACTCATACGAACAGCTCTCCCAGCAGTTCATGGCGCAGTTTGCTGCCAGCACCACCCCCAGGAAGGACGTCACGGCTCTCGCCCACATCAAACAAGGGCGGGACGAACCGCTGGCTAGGTTCCTGGTAAGGTGGAGGGACGAGGTCCTACAGGTCGACGATCTGGACGAACGTCTGGCCACCAACATGTTCACCAGTGCGCTGGCCACAGGGGATCTATACCGGGACCTAAGGAGGAATCCCGGCACCAGCTACACCGAGGTTCTTGCTCGGGCCCAGAAGTATGCCTCCATTGAGGAGGAGATCAGGCAGCGGGACGGAGTTCCCGCGGCCCATCCAC
Source organism: Cuscuta epithymum (assembly GCA_945859915.1). Lineage (NCBI taxonomy): Eukaryota > Viridiplantae > Streptophyta > Magnoliopsida > Solanales > Convolvulaceae > Cuscuta > Cuscuta epithymum. Next base: position 219,015 of record CAMAPF010000150.1, on the reverse strand, counting down.
GGAAGATGGCGGACAGGCTCGGGCCCGGGCCGGGACCCGGGCCCTCCCCCCCAAACAAAAAGAAGAGGACAGACGGGGCGATGGTCCCCTGGAAGGTTCCGTCCGGGGATACTCAAGCACGGCCGGACGACCGCTATGTCCCATTGGCCTATCCAGTGAGCCAAATTTTTGAGGCCATCAAGGACAAGGGCCTCCTAGCGGAACCCCAGGATATGAATAAACATATGGGGCACGACCAATCGGCCTACTGTGAATACCATCAGAGGACCGGCCACCTGACGGATAATTGCAGCCAATTAAAGAAAGCGATCGACGAGCTGATCCGTCAGGGGTACCTGGGCGAGTCCACCCAGCTGCTGAACAAAAACAGCCAGCAGAAGCCGAACTCAAGGCACAAGACATGGCGCCGCGACGATCGGCGCGAGGCAGAACCTCAGGACGTGGATTATCGAAGTGCAGATAAACGTCCGGAGGGATCCCTCGGCCCAAAGGGCAAGAAGAAGAAATTGGAGATCAAGGTGATCTTCGGGGGCGCTGAGACAGGGGATACACCCGCCGAGCGGAAAAAATTTGAGAGATCACTCTATGTGGGTTCCGTATCAGCACCCCCCGCCAAGCGCAATAGAGCCGAGGCAATTACCTTCGGCCCCGCTGACCTGCCAATGTCACCGGCGCCGCACAGAGACGAGCTGGTGATCAGCATGGACGTGAACGATGCTATCGTCCGTCGCGTCCTCGTTGATACCGGGAGCAGTGTGAACGTCCTCTACTGGGAGGCTTTCGAAGGAATGAGGCTCCGGAAGGACATGCTGCACCCCCTACGCACCCCGCTGTCCGGCTTCACCGGGGATTGCATTGACGCTGAGGGCACCATCATTTTACCGGTAGAGGTCGGCGACGGCCCTCACACTGCCCGGATCAGCATGACGTTCGTCGTGGTCCGCCTGAAGTGCGCCCACAACGCCATTTTGGGCCGACCCGGTTTGGAAGACTTGGGGGCCATATGCTCCGTACGACATTCATGCATCAAATTCCCCACCGACACTGGAGTGGGGGTGGCACGTACGGACCCACATATGGCCAGGGCCTGCTACACGAAGGCCATGGAGAAGCTCAACGAGCGGGAGGCTCGGGTCAACAGCATCTCCGAAAAGGCCAAACAGGCCGACTTGGACGCTCATCTGGAACCAGCAACTCTGCTGGAGGAAATTGAACTCGACGATCCGACGGACAGGAAGGTGTCCATTGGTGCGGATCTAGAGCCAGAAATCAGGGCAGGGGTCATAGCCGTCCTCCGGAGGTTCAGGATCTTGTTCGCCAGAGGGCCGGAGGACATGCCGGGCATCGACCCCAACCTCATATGCCATAAACTCGCCGTGCGGCCGGATGCCAAACCTATACAACAGAAGAAGAGATATATGGCGGCCGACCGACGCGATTTCATCAGGAAGGAAACAGCAACTCTCCTCAGCATCAAACATATCCGGCCAGTCATCCACGTGGAGTGGTTGGCCAACGTGGTTCTAGCCCCGAAGGGCGACACTTGGCGGATGTGCGTCGATTACTCGGACCTCAACAAAGCTTGTCCGATGGACCCTTACCCTGTCCCGAGGATCGACCTGCTGGTGGATGAGACAGCAGGCTGCGAGCTGCTCAGCTTCATGGACGCATTCAGGGGCTACCATCAGGTGTTCATGCACCCCGATGATGCCGAAAAAACGGCATTCGTTACGGCGGACGGCGTGTACTGCTACATCGTCATGCCTTTCGGCCTGAGGAACGCCATGGCTACTTTTCAGAGGATGATTGGGATGTTGTTCAAGGACGTACTTGGAAAGACAATGGAAGCTTACGTGGATGACATCCTGATCAAAAGCAAGAAAAAGGAGGACCATGTCCAGGACATGGAGAGGGTCTCCAGCATCATGGAGAAGGCCAGCATGAGGCTCAATCCGAAGAAGTGCGCCTTCGCCGTCAGGGGCGGCAAGTTCCTCGGCTACATGATGAGCGAGCGGGGGATCGAGCCTAACCCGGAGAAGGTGAAGGCGATTATGGACATGGAAGCCCCAAAGAACCTAAAAGACGTGCAGCGGCTCACCGGGCGTCTGGCGGCCCTGAGCAGATTCTTATCCAAGCTGGCTGATAAGGCGATTCCCTTTTTTCAGATCATGAAGAAGGCCAATCCCTTTCAATGGACCCCGGAGTGCCAAACTGCCTTCGAAGATTTCAAGGTACATCTCTCCTCTCCGCTCGTCCTCACCAAGGCAGACCCCGGGGAGAGATTATACATGTACTTGGCAGTAGCCGATCTGGCCGTGAGTGCCGTGCTGCTGAAGGAATCTGAAGGCGTCCAGCGGCCAATATACTTTGTAAGTAAGGCGCTGAACGGTCCCGAGACGAGGTACACGCTGATGGAAAAGACGATCCTCGCCTTGATTGCATCCATCAAGCGCCTGGCACCGTATTTCCAAGCACACCCGGTGACTATCTACACAACGCAGCCTCTCGCCACAGTCCTCAGGAACCCAATGGCAAGCGGAAGGATAACGAAGTGGTCCTTGATGATCGGCCAGTATGACGTGGATTTCAAGCCGAGGCCGACGATCAAAGGGCAGGCTCTGGCGGACTTCATTGCGGAATGCACCGCGCGCACCGAGGACGGAACCCATGGCAGCAATGACCTTGACGACTGGTGGGAGATGTACACCGATGGGGCCTCAAGTGCGCGGGGCTGCGGCGGAGGAGCAGTGATCACTTCCCCCGAAGGTTTCAAAGCCTACTACTCTATGAAATTTGAGTTCAAAGTCACCAACAACGAGGCTGAGTACGAGGCGCTTATTGCGGGGCTGAAATGCGCGAAAGCCCTCGGAGCAGCACGTCTGAAGGTGAGAATGGACAGCCAGCTGGTGGTAACCCAGATGAACGGCACTGCAGAAACCAGGGAAGAGAGAATGAAGGTCTACAAAGAGCTGGCGGAGGAACAGACCGCACAGTTTGAGCAGGTGGTGCTTGAGCAGGTATCGCGGGTGGAGAATGCAGAGGCGGACATTCTATCAAAACTGAGCAACCCCCCAACCGATGACCCGGCATCAAGCATCCCCCGACACATCAGAGGCTTCGTTAGGCAGGAGGTACTCCCAGCACCGGCGACGGACGTCATCCAGGTGGAAGTTATCTCCATTGCCGAACCTAACTGGGCAAAGGAGATAGCAGATTATCTCAGAGATGGGACACTCCCCGAGCCTGAAGGTGATGACAGTACAGGAAAAGCCGCGTGGATAAAGAGGCGTGCCCCTAACTTTGAACTCATTGATGGGCAACTTTACAAGAAGACGTTCGGCGGACCCTACCTCAGATGCCTCCCGCCGAGCCTGGCAGCGGCGGTAATCGAGGAAATACATGAAGGGATCTGCTCCAGCCACCAGGGCCCCCGAACCTTGGCCAGAAAAATCATCCTACAGGGCTATTACTGGCCGACCATACAGCAAGATTGTTTCAACCACACGCGGAAATGCGTAGTATGCCAGCAGTATGCACCTGTCCCTGGCCGCCCAGCGAGTTTCTACACCCCGATGACCATCGCGCTACCTTTTGCTAGGTGGGGCGTAGACCTGCTGGGTCCTCTGCCCACGGCTGCAGGTGGAAGGAAATTCGTCATTGTGGCGGTTGATTATTTCACGAAGTGGGTCGAGGCCGAACCATTGGCCTCCATCACTGAATTTCAGTGCCAGAAGTTCGTCTGGCAGAACATCATTTGCCGCTTCGGGATCCCGGAGCAAATCATCACAGACAACGGTCGGCAGTTCGTCGGCAGAGGCTTTGAGGCATACTTGGCGAAGTGGGGCATCAGGCACTCTAAGGCCTCGGTGGCCTACCCGCAAGCCAACGGCCAAGTGGAGAACATGAACCGGACCATCATGGACGGGATCAAGAAGAAGTTGGAAGACTACACCTCCACCTGGCCGGAGCAGCTGAATTATGTCTTGTGGACGTACAGGACGACGCCAAGAACGGCGACAGGGGAAACCCCTTTTGCCTTGGCTTACGGATTCCAAGCTAAGGTACCGACGGAGGTACTGGTGCCTACCCATCGCACCAAGCACTTCCAGCCGGAGGACAACGAGATCAACCTACGAGCAGAGCTCCATTTCATCGAGGAACGGAGGGACCTAGCGGCTCGTCGCATGGAGGAGTATCACAGGGCCACCCAGAGATATTTCAACAAGGCCGTGAAATTCCGCGAAATAGAGGCCGGGGACCTCGTACTCAGGAAAAGAGAGAAGAGCAAGCCGCTCGAAGGCGGCAAAATGGCGAAGAACTGGGAAGGACCTTACCGGATCATCAGAAGATATAACCAGGGGACGTTCCTCCTCCACACCATGGAGGGGAACCATGCCGGGATGTGGAACGTAGAGCACTTGAGGAAGTTCTATCAATAGTTAGGGGCTGTTGTCCTTGTATTATTCCCACTACCATGTAAAATGGCCGGACGTCGTCAATAATAAGGCCCCTGTTTTTTATGAAATTCTGTTCTCACCAACGACCGATAAAGAAGGGAATCTCGATGCAGATAAACCTGTTCATCCTTGCGATGTCGGCGGACACCGGACGTCTCCTCGAGGTAGGGACGCCGGTGGGACCAGGGATCAAGGATGAACGAAGCACCAGGGAATCTCGATGTAGATAAACCTGTTCATCATTGCGATGTCGGCGGACACCGGACGTCTCCTCGAGGTAGGGACGCCGGTGGGACCAGGGACCAAGGATGAACGAAGCACCAGGGAATCTCGATGCAGATAAACCTGTTCCTCATTGAGATGTCGGCGGATATCGGACGTCTCCTCGAGGTAGGGACGCCGGTAGGACCAGGGACCAATGACGAGCGAAGAGTATGGATTCCCTCCACCGAAAAAAAAAAAAAAAAAAAAAAAAAAAAAAAAAAAAAAAAAAAAAAAAAAACGGGGAGAAGAGGAGAGGAGCTCCTATGTAGAAGGGAATCTTGCCCGGGTGTGCCAGATCTTCTCCAACCGCCGAAGACGAACGCCTCTCGGCGTAGAGGTTAGTAGAGACGCGGAGGGGGCTAGACGAACCAAGGGAGCCTGCCAAGATAAACCTGTTTATCCCACAAACGACCATGGATCGATGGACGTGGGGTAACAAAATCGGGGACCCGTGAGAGTAGACCTGTTCGTCCCGGCGAGTCCTTGGGTACCGAACGTCCTCTTCGAAGCAAGACACGTCGGTAAGGAAGGACCACGGACGAACGAAGCACCAGGGAATCTCGATGTAGATAAACCTGTTCATCCTTGCGATGTCGGCGGACACCGGACGTCTCCTCGAGGTAGGGACGCCGGTGGGACCAGGGACCAAGGACGAACGAAGACTAAAAGACTCCAAAAAAAAAAAAATGCCTGGAGAGCAAGGAGCAAAGAATGATTCTTTTTTATTCTTCGGCACTATTGGCCGGAAAGTTACAAGACAATGAAAATAGTGGGAAAAATTGTACAACTATAAGGTCATGAACAGAGAGTCACTTTCGATCGACGTCCGGAGCTGGAACTTTGGAAAGAGCCTGCTTGCATTCTTCACTAGCTCTGGTTTCCGCCTGCTCCTTCAGCAGCTCGAGGGCCCCCGCATGAGCGTCCGCCATCAGAACATCAAAGCCAGCCGCCTCCGGATCGAAGGGAGCTCCGAAATGACGCTCGAACGTGGGGAGATTCTCCGCCACGAGCCCAACCATGCCCTTGCGATAAGTATCATCGGCAAGATCACCAAGGAAACGCCGTCCGGTGGGGGTGGCCTGGAGCAATTTGACCCCATCCAGATAGGCATCCGGGCAGGTGGCTAGAAATTCTCCGACGAGCCTCGGGAGAAACTTCATGGCCATGGTGTGAATGGCACCAGTGTAAGCTTTGGATTTCTGGAATGCAATGGAACCAGACTCCTTGATTTTGGCAACATCGGCCTCATAAATAGGGACATGGTTGTCCATGCCCGTCCGGCGAAGCTCCACCTTGGCCTGCTCCACGGCCCACATCCGGCTGCGGAGATCCACGAGCTCGGCCTCCTGCTTCTTGAGAAGCTCCTTCTGAGAGGCATTCTCCTGAACGAGCTTATCATAGGCCTCGGCTTTCTCTTGAAGGGTGCCAGCCCTGCCTTTTGCATTCCTCAGAAGGGCATCACATTCAGCCCGTACTCTAGCCATCTCCCTACCCTGGCGCTCGAAGGCCATCCGAGCCCTGTGGAAGTAGAGCCCGGCCTTATCCAGCGTGCTCTGGCCGCACTCCAAGAGATCTTCAGGGGCCTCCTGAGCAGCGAAGTCCTACGGGACCTTGAGGTTCAGCCACACCAGATGGAAGACGCTGTCTGGCCGAAGAGCATCATTGACTCTTTGCGGGGACCAACCCCGGAGAACTCAATCAATCCAAGAGAAGACCCACTGGCTTCGGGAGGCGAGCTTGGACGAGCGTCGTCAGAACCCTTGACAGCTTGGGCATCATCGTCCCTGAGACGGCGGACGTCGGAATTCTGCGGGGGAGAAGCACGAAGATGGGGCCGGGAAGTGGCTCTCCGCTTGAGGGGACTTCCGGGCTCCCCATCGGAGTCATCAGCCACAATGATGGCCTTGGAGGAGGTGCCCTCAGCACGTGGCCTCTTGGAGGCGCCGGCCCCCGGAGCGTCATCAGCTCGTGCCCTGGTCACCCGAGGTTCGACCTTGGGGACGAGCGGCTTCCCAGGCTTGTCATGCCCCTTGTGCTCACGGCCGGCGGCAGTCGAAGCAGCGTTGACTCGGCTCATCGAAGACGTGGAGGGAAAAATTCCTGCACAAAGGGAACCAAGACGTTCAGAGCCATAACAGTGGACAGAGGTTAAAACAATACAAGTACAAACGGACGCACCTAACCCAGCCCGAGCCTTGAAAGGCTCGGCCACCAGCAACCGGAGGTTCTGGATGCCAAGTCCGGCTATGCGCTTGGCATATCCGAGCTCCTCGTCCGTCATGGGCGGCGGGATCGTCTTCACCGGGTAGGCATTCCACCGGTCAGAGAATGGCATCGGTGAGCCTACTCCGGCCAGGAAGAAGCGCTCTTCCCAACCATCCGGATTCCCAGCATTGTTCGAGAATAGGACCATGGACGGACGGGCGATCAGGGTCAGATACCCCGTGCGTCCGGAAGAAGTGGTGCAGCAGGTCCACGGTGGGGGTCACACCGACGCTGTGGCATCTAATAATGAAGCCAGCGATTATCCGATAGGCAGCAGGGACGAACTGCGCGGGCACTATCTCAAGGGCCCGGAAGAGCTCCAAGTGGAAGCTATGTAAGGGAAAGTTCAGCCCGGCTATCACCGAATCCAAGTGGACCACCACATAGCCGGGCAGATGGCGCATGGGGTTGCGCAGACGCCGATCGTCGTAGGTCCTTGGAGGATAGAACCATTGGCTGATCAGACGCTTGTCAGCATTCGTCAGGCGTTGGACTTGACGCCGAACGTACGAAAAGCTGAGGCTATAACGGGGAGGCCAGGGCGGCATTCCCCGCTCATAATATTCCAAGTCGTCACCAGAAGAACAACCATCGTCGAGGCGATTTTCGGAGGACATGGCAACGAACGGTACCTTTTGCTTGGGCACTGGGGATAAATCCGGCTCGTAGAAGTTGCTAGAGAGAGAATATATTTCCGCAGCGTATGGACTAAATGAATCAACGATGACTGATCTCGTGGTATTTGGGCACTTATAAGCGAGGTGCCGCAGATTGACACCAACCGCAGGCTGGCACGTGTCCAAATAACACCGGCGTAGCAATAACCTTGGAAGGCACCTCGAGCCCCGCGATTTTGGGGAAGCCAAGAGGCCGCCGACGGATCTTAAAATTCGGGCCTGACGACGAACGTCGACCATAAAACTGGGAGGGCAACGCCAGACGAACATCGCCGGGCACCATGCCGCCGTCCTTCAAGGCAACTCGTACCAATAGCGACGCCTTGTTAGTCTTGTGAATCGGCTATCTAAGGTGGCGTGGGCAGGATCAGCTCGAAGAGCCTACGGCCGAAGGGGCCGGGTGCCCAAGGTGCGAGGGGCCTGACTAGGCAACGGGCGTTTAAGCCAGGAGATGACGACGCCCGGCGGCAAAAACTACGAATACACTACGCGTTAGCTGGCTACGTACGGCGGGAGTACATTGAAAGAATAAGGTACGAATACAGCATAAAGACGAGCTTTGGCAAAACATGGATTTTTATTCTTCAGCACTATCGGCTGGAAAGTACAAGTCTACGCGCTAGTCGGAAGGAAGGCTAGACTAAATATAAATCAGCACATACGGGGGGACGATGGTCGGCTCCCGGCATGAGCGTGCTCTTCCACCTGAGGCTCGGGCTCAGGGGTTGGGGGTTCCGGGATATCCCCCAAGGCTATGGCCGCCGCTCGGCGCCTGTCCCGCCTTATTTTCCCCAGGGCTTCGATCAGCAGGTCCTCCTCCGTATGATCGGCCGGGTTGACGTCAGGACCCAGGAGCTTCTCAAAGACGGGGAGAAAGGCCTTGACCCCTTCGTTGTAGCCACCGGCGAAGGCGCTGTCGGCAGAATCATAAAGGAATTGGCGCGCTAAGGGGGAGCTTCCCATTAGACGCACGCCGTATTTCAGACGATCCTTCGCCGGGACCTTCTCCAGGGCATGAGAGAACACATCTCCAAAGGCCCCAGCGCAAAAATCCTTGGCCGAGTCCATGAACTCGCCAGTATTCCGGTAGCCGGAGGTATCGACGCACCATTCCCGGATAGCACCTTCGGGGGCCGGAAGCACCGGCATAAGCTTGAAGCCGGCCTTCTCCAGGCAGGCCAGTTGGGCGCCAGTTTCGGCCTGAAGGGACCGGAGCTCCTCCCTGGCTGAGGCAGCCTCTTCTTCTGCCCGACGGGCAATCTCCCGAGCCTTCAAAATGGCGGCATCGGCCTTGCTCCTCGCCTCCTGCAGGGAGGCCTCCCTGGCAGCCTCGGCTTGCAGCACCAGCAGCCCTGACTGAAAGGAACGGAATGAACAGAAGTTAGATGACATAACGACGGGCTTCAGAGAGACGAAATGAGCCGAATCGTGACAATACCTGGATGGCCGCTGCCAGAGCGGCGCTGGTCGCTTCAGAAGACGACCGGGGGGCCAGTTCGAGGCCGGCCTTGGCCCCAAGCTCCCTCCAAAGCTCCTCCGCCGGCCGGCTCAGGGAGAGACCGCTGGCATCTTCAACGACGGGGCCGGAGGAAGAACAGTCTCGCCCCCTCTTCGGCTTCTTCTCTGGGGCCCTCTCGCCCCCCTTCTTGGGAACCACCTTCGTTGTGACGACCGGCGGGGGGAGAGCAGATTCAGCATGATGGGGTATGGCCCCCTCATTCAGAAGGGTGGCAATCAGATGCTGCTCACCATCTGCAGTCCGACGGGCGGCGTCAGAGGCCGATGATCCGGCGCCATGGGCGGCGGCCTCCCTGGCCGCTTTTGCCGCAGCCATCTTCGCCTTCCTGTTCCTCAGGCACTCGGCGTTGTCCATTTGGTCGGCGGTAAGAGGAAGACCTGCAAGAGAGAAGTACAAGAATATGAAAAGACGAACAGAGATAAGGGAGGAACACCCACCTCAGAGGACAGGACCGCCCGTGCCCCGAGACGAGCGTCCAAGGGGGGAAGGAATCCAGGAGCACGGGCGGTACCTATGCCTGCTTCAGAGAGTGCCTCGGGGGTCAGGTATTCTCCTATGGGGCGAATGCCGCCTTCCAGGACTTTGTTAACTTCTGCCTCCAGCTCGTCCGTCAGCACCGGCGACTCAATCTTCGGGGGGTAACCATTCCAGCGGATTGGGAGGGGAGGACCATCATATCTGAGGAAGAAGAGCCTATTTTTCCAATCATGGATGGAGGAAGGATAGTGCTCGAACAGCTTCCTCTTCGGACGAGCGGCCACACTCAGATAACCGTCGGAATTCTGCGGGGTAACCCGGTAAAAGTAGTGAAACAGATCCAGGGATACATCGGCTTCCGCGGACGAGCAGCGCACGAGGAATGCGGAGATAAACCTATAGGAGTTGGGCATGAACTGCGCCGGGACCGCCTGGTAGCAGTTGAAGAACTCCACGTAAAAGGGGTGGAGGGGAAACCGCAGACCGGCCTCTACGGAATCCACATGCAGGATGATCATCCCCGCCCGTCGCCGCATGGCATGTTCAGCCCCGCTATGGCTAAAGACGAACGGATGGGGGAAGAAGGAAGCAATCTTGTTCATGGCAACGCTAGAGAGGGACTGTCGGTGCTCTAAAACACTCTTAATCTTGCAGATGTGCCTCTGCACGTCCATGGGGATCCCTAAATCGTGCACCTCCAGATCAGAGCCAGATTGAGCCTCATCTGCGGAATCATACCCGGCCGCACGTTCATTCAGGGGCACTGCCTCGATGGCACCTTCGGGAATGTCGGCGCCTTGCTCACCATCGACATGGATGGTCCCTACGGTGGACGCCGAACCTGGGTTGCCGGAAACACTGGTTTTTCCGGAGGAACGGGAGCCAGAATTGGAGGAGGAATCAGAGCCGGAGCCCGAAGAACCAGAACTCGAACTTGAAGAGATCTCCATCGAAGTCATCACTAAAAGAAAGGGCAAGGATGAAGAGGAATAATTACCTTTAAAAAACTTGAAGATGGACTCGGGAAGCTGTGATGAAAAACTCGAAGAGCGGCAAGAGAACTCGAAAGCAAAAGCCAGGAATCGGAAACCCTAGACATCAGGGGATTTCTGGTACTTATAGTGGAGGCACCCCCGGGGGGACGAATGAAGAAGCGACACGTGGCGAGGAGCGTACCCTGGCGGGAATCCAACCTGGGGAAGCGATACGCGTAATGATGACTTCCCATCGGGAGTCGCACCGTTTCGCCGCCAGCCGCCACCTCGATCCACCCGCGGTCGCCCAACACGGGGTGCCCTTCGATCAGGTACGTCCAGTTCCCCGTGGACAAGTACGGAAGACGGGCATCCTCCAGGAGGCACAGCATACTTCCTTATGTCCCACGCACGCTTGGAACATCAGAAGTGGGGGACTTGTGTTGGGTAAATAGCCCCGAACAGGAGTCCGGCCCAATTACCCCTAAACCGACGTACGTCGCCCAGCCCGCGGATGTCTATCTCCGGGGTAACAGCACAAGGTCCCGGCCGAGGGTCGGTTAGCACATCCGTGACGAACGTCGTCAGACGAGGCCCATCTCCGTAGATGGCCCAGGCCCCAAAAGATTGTTACGTTCTCAGGAAGGGCCGCAGACGAACGGCCCCCGGTTCTACCAGACGATCGTGGTCAAGGATTAGGCGGGGAACCCAGATTCTGGCGGGAAGCGCATTTAATGCTGGAGATTTGGTGGTTGGGCCACAGCCACTAACAATCCTCCACATCATCAAGACTAACTGCCCATTGGCGGGTATAAATAGTAGCATTTATTTCATTGTAAGGGGTTGGCAACTTTCTATTCTTAGCATACTAGCTTCAGCATTCTTACTCGCAGCATTCCTAAGTGCCTTGTAAGACGAACGGCCGACGTGCCTTTTTAGCAAGTAGATTGTACTTAGGGGAGTTATTACGAAGTTAATAATACCTATTTACATTGCCTGCTATTACTTTTGTTTCCCTGATTCATTTGATAGTTGTTGGGCTAGATATCCACTCACTCCACTCGAAATCTTTGGGCTTACGTGTTGGGTCCAAGGGTTGAAGGAATAAACCTCAACAAATATTATATTTAATAATTATTCTAATAGTTCCGTTTGGGGATTTAGTTTTTCTCAAGCAAAAATAAAATTAATGTTCCTGTTGTTAGTTATTTGCTTTGAAGTTACAAGCAAACTCCCCAAATGAATCAATAGAGATGCTCTTACAACTACTCCATCCGTCTCAGAAAATTTTTCCTAGTTTGACTTGGATCGGAATTTAAGAAAGTGGGAATAAAGTGGAAATGTGTGGTTGTAGTTGTGTAAGAAAAATGTGAAATGAATGTGAGCCACACAAATAATCAAAAAGGTGAAGTTGGAAGAATTTTCTGGGACGTCCCAAAAAGGAAAGTTAGAAGAATTTTCTGGGACGGAGGGAGTATTTTTTACCCACAATTAAAAAGTGATGGCCTCTAATTAGTCCATTTTTTAAACTTGAGCACTTTATATTCGTTATACCTAAATTTTATTCAAAACTAAAAACTTATAATCATCTCCCTTCCGAAAAAACTTAGTCACGTAATTTCTCTTTTTGTTACAAGCGTCGGTTGAACTTGTACAATTGTAACTTGTAACTTTGTAAGGGATAAATCAGGGTTATTATTCACGAGAAAATTTGTGATGATCATTCTACGATTGAATACTTAAGCAGTTATCCTAAGGCCAAGTTGCACAAAATGGGAATTCCTATTTCCTAATGGTGGTGTAAAATGGATGTTTTTGGTTAAAACCAAATACATAGTCTAACATGAATCTCGTTAAGAAAGGCATCTAGGTACATTGAATAAAAACTTTTTTGTTTAGCTACGTAAGCACAAAGAAGTAATGGTTGTATGCATATACTCTTGCAATGTTGCCCATGTTTAATACGTCAATGGGGCTTATGATAAATAAATTTCTTGCATTAGGCTTTTGTGATTTAATAAATGCTTCAAATCTCTCGATGTTATAAGTAAACATGTGTAGGGGTGGTATCGGGATGATCCCGATCCCGATTGCCCAAATCCCGATCCCGTCCCGATCCCGATTTAAACTACAAGAGGATCCCGTATCCCGTCCCGATTAAGTCGGGATCCCGACATTAAAATCCCGATTGAGTCGGGATCCCGATCGGGAATCCCGCTTAATCCCGCTAAATCCCGACAATGAAGTAACAAATATAAAATTATGTAATTTCTTTAGTTAATCACTAACTTTGATATTTAGCGGTTTCAAAATTATTATTTGTTCATGGTTATACCATATTTATCATCATCTACTTATAAAGTTTGTTGTAATAATTACCCTCTCAAATTCACACTAGTACATACTTTTAGAATAATTTTTATTTGTAACTTCAATTAATTAATAGTATAATTTTTGAATAAGCTATCAAAGCTTAGTGAAACTTACTTCAAACATTTTATAAAAATCACTAAAAGAAGGATGTGTAACGTATATTATTTAAAATTCAAAACTAAGTAGACTCATTGAGAAACTTTGTGACCAATGAATATAATGTATAAATACATATTATGATTATTTACTAAAGAAAGAAATCTTAGTCTCGATCAAAAAAATTTAAAGAGTTCATCATAACCGCAAAATTTGTAATATTGTTGTGATTTAGATTGTCGGGATCAAGAATAATCTCTATTTAGTTAGAATCCCTGATATTCATTTTCGGACAAATGCCGAATAGTTTTAGAAGTTTGATATTGTAAGATACTCATAGTAAAAGATTAATCTATGTAAGGAATAAATAATTAAAAAAGATATGCAAATATTTAGATACATATTCATTTTTTTTTATAAATGTATATTCATTTTTATATATTCATATATAATTATATACATGTATATATATACACACACACACATACTCCGTATATATATAATGTCGGGATGTCGGGATTTTCCCGATCCCGACTTTTTCCAAAAAAAATCCCGATCCCGTCCCGACTTAGTCGGGGTCGGGAAAAATTCCCGATTGGTCGCGATCGGGATTGTCGGGATTGGGATTATCGGGATCAGGATTGTCGGGATCGGGAGTTGGGAGTCGGGAGTTTTTTCCCAGCCCTAAACATGTGTATACCCTCAAAAGAATAAATTTAAATATTTAATTGTATTCTTGTATAGTTTAGATATCTTGAAAAAACTATTTACATATTCAATCATTACAAAATTTAATAACATATTCAATAACATAAACTAATGTACAAAATTTATATATTAATCCCCACATGCGCAATATGTGTCGGTTGCATTTCTATACACAAAAATAGAACATATATACATGTGGACTTAATCGGTACAAAACATAAGACAACCAACATAAAACACATAGATCATCTTTGTCTTCCCTCTCATCTCCTCCGTCATCTCTCCTTCCTTGGTCGCCTGCCTTGACATCTCTCCTTCGCAGATCATCTTCTGTATCGCATGTCTTCCCAACTTATGTCTCAGTACAAGCTCCATGTTTGGTCTTTTTTATGAAGTTATACTTAAACGAATGTCATCATCACTAACCTCTCATATCACATAATCACTAAAATCCAAGCCACAAGATGGGAGATGAATCAGATGATGACTATAATGAACAAAAATTTATACAAAGCATTTCTTTAGAAAGATGGGGGGCCACTCCCCACACTTAAAATTATGCATTTTGTGGAGGTATTAAGTTCAAGTCACCAGTTAATTTGAGAGTTTTTTCTTGAATGATGATCATTTAGCCCCGAGGCTAGCTCGGGTGGTCGCACAATCCGAGTGAGTCTCATTTCAAGCGATCTTGTGAGAGTTAACTTCTTATTAGGAACAGTGCTTGAATCAATCGGTGGTGCGAAAGTCGAGGACAAGCACAATCCATCGGGCAACGGTGATTTATTTTGCATAGTAATGTATAAAAAAAATGTTACTTGTACATGATGGTTTACACGCCAATCATAATTGTATGTACACATTTTTTGGGGTCACGGACACTTATCTTTACACAAATGAAACTTGATTATCTGGGCACAGACAATTACGGATTGACGTGTAAACCGGCATGTAGAAGTAGCATATTGATGTATAAGAGCCCGTATGGTGACCATGTTTTTGGGCTTATCAGCCAACTTTTTCACCAAACACATAACTTTTGATCGCGCGTTGAATTGTGTAATAATAAAAAAAAGTAAGGTTGAAGTTACTTTTCTGGCTATATTGGCTAAAGCTACTGTAGATGATTAATTTTTAGCATTTTCTCATATATTGTTTTCTTTGTTTTATTTTTAAAATATTTTAAATATAATTATATCTATAAATCAACAGAATCGGCCAATCTAGTCACTTCAGTCAGAATTTCATAAATTTCAGTAGAATCAGACAACACGACGGGTATTATCAAACGGGCTCTACTGCAATCTAACCGACTGTTCAAACAGTTCAGATTATAGTTCTCTAATTTGAGATGAACTATTGGGAATTTACTAATTTAGGACTAGTAGACAAAGTCTGGGATTTGCAATGCTAATAATAAAATAGGAAAACAGAGAGGAATAAAAAATAAAAAATACTATTGCACTCTTATGTGCTTTAGGTTTCCACTGCAGTGCATAGAATGATAGAACATCAGTTGAGTAACTCGAATATTCTCTGCCATTCCCATTCCATAAATATAATCCCAACATTCCGCATTCAGGGGTATAAATCCTTTCGTCCCTGTTTTTCTTTTCTCCCTCAGTCGCTCCTGCTTCGTTACAGTAACGGGTTATTACCAATTGGGCATTACTCGGGTTTTCTCAGTCATCTCCCAGCCCCTTCCGACCGGAAACCCTAGCGCTTCTTTAACCCTTTTAAAAGGCTTTCCTTTTCAGCTTTTTTGCAACTATTATTATCAAGAGAGTGGAGGGAAGCAGTGTGAGGTTGTGAAAAATGAGTTATTGTATAAGTTACAGCTGCGAGAATGCAGTGTCTAAGCTAATTTCTTCATCGCCTTCGCCCCACTTCTTTGCGCATTCTAAGTGTTGCTCGACCAAATTGGATGCTTTTCCTGATTTTACCCGCTTTAGGGAAGTCAGAACGAAGAAGAAAGAAACACATTTGGGCATCCAGTCTCGGCCATGGGTTCTGCAATCGGGTAAACCGTTGAGTCCTGTTCGATGTGAGCAGAGTGTGGATGCTACATGGGGCTCTTATGATCAAAAGGTGGGGAAGAGGACTGATATAAAAAAGATCTTGATACTAGGTGCAGGTCCTATAGTGATTGGTCAAGCTTGTGAGTTTGATTATTCCGGAACACAGGCGTGCAAGGCACTCAGGGAAGAAGGGTATGAGGTGATTCTGATTAATTCAAATCCGGCCACTATCATGACTGATCCAGATATGGCGGACAGGACATACATTGAGCCAATGACCCCGGAGCTAGTTGAGCAAGTGCTTGAGAAAGAGAGGCCGGATGCTCTGCTGCCTACTATGGGCGGGCAGACTGCCCTTAACCTTGCTGTGGCATTGGCTGAGAGTGGGGCTCTTGATAAGTATGGTGTCGAGTTGATTGGAGCAAAGCTTGATGCAATCAAGAAAGCAGAGGACAGAGATCTTTTCAAGCAGGCAATGAGGAATATTGGGCTGAAAACGCCTCCTTCCGGGATCGGGACCACCCTTGAGGAGTGTCTCGAGATTGCTAATTCAATTGGGGAGTTTCCATTGATTATCCGGCCTGCATTTACTTTGGGTGGGACCGGAGGAGGGATTGCTTATAACAGAGATGAATTTGAGGCCATATGTAAATCAGGGATTGCTGCTAGTGTGACATCTCAGGTCTTAGTTGAGAAGTCTTTGTTGGGGTGGAAAGAATATGAACTTGAAGTAATGAGGGATTTGGCTGATAATGTGGTTATTATCTGTTCTATTGAGAACATTGACCCGATGGGTGTGCATACAGGGGATTCTATCACTGTGGCCCCTGCTCAGACATTGACTGATAAAGAGTATCAGCGTCTTCGGGATTACTCAATTGCTATAATCAGGGAGATTGGGGTTGAGTGTGGTGGTTCAAATGTACAGTTTGCGGTTAATCCTGAGGACGGAGAGGTAATGGTGATTGAAATGAACCCCAGGGTTTCTAGATCTTCGGCTCTAGCCTCAAAAGCTACAGGTTTCCCAATTGCCAAAATGGCTGCTAAGCTCTCTGTTGGGTACTCACTGGATATGATTCCTAATGATATCACGAAGAAGACGCCAGCTAGCTTTGAACCTTCCATCGATTATGTCGTCACAAAGGTAATATCTGTCACTATTAAATATCTGTATGACTACTATGGACTTGATATGGAGTTTTTGACCAGATCAATTCTTGTTTTTTTAAAATGCATCATGAATATTGTTCTGTGCAAAAGTATTATTTTAACATTGGCATCTATAGTAAATGTTGGTCGCGGGATTGATGCATTTGGAGTTCTTTTATATTTAAAATTCACTGCTTTTTCTTCATGATGACTCAAAAAAGGTATTTATTTTAGGTCTTAAATACTGAGTACCCAGTATGTGTTTGTAATTTAAAGAAACACAAAAATTGTTACCACAGTTGTCTCTCTCTTGGCAGTATACTTCTCCGGTGTTGATGCATATTTCAGTCTACACAAAAAGACATGCATGTCTTTTTGCATGTGGCATACCTTAAGTGCTTATTTATGTCTACTGTTTTTGGTTTTATTTGTCCTTTTATTATTGAATTGATAGACAATAAATTACTTTCTCTCATATTGGTCCTTTTAGTGAATTGATAGACTATAGATTACTTTTTCTCTATTCTTCCCTTCAAAATAAAATGTGGAGCATATGGAAAACGTGAAAGCCAGGGTAAAACATATTGGAATATATGTGCATTGCGCTCATAAATAAGGCAAATTTATTAAAATGAGATAAGATGTGATAAATTTAAAAATGCTATGCAACTTTAATAATATGGGTGTTTGGATTATATAGAAAGATAAGTAGGACCACAAGGAGTAGCCTGTAACAAAATTTAAAACAGATTATTTCACTGTGTAGTTCTAGACAGATGCATATCATATTCTTTATAGGAGGGAATATTTCTCACAAGTCACAACTGATATGCAGATATTGTCTACTTTTATTTAATCCTTTCATTTTATGTGGATCTTGGGCAGATACCCAGGTTTGCTTTTGAGAAGTTTCCTGGATCAGAACCAATTCTGACAACTCAAATGAAGTCCGTTGGTGAATCTATGGCTATAGGCAGAACATTCCAAGAATCATTTCAAAAAGCACTCCGGTCTTTAGAATGTGGTCATTCTGGGTGGGGTTGTGCAAATGTTAAAGAGCTAAGCTGGGACTGGGAAAAGTTAAAGTACAGCCTTAGAGTCCCTAACCCTGATCGCATTCACGCCATTTATGCTGCCATGAAAAGGGGAATGACGGTTAACAACATTCATGAGGTCAGTTACATTGATAAGTGGTTCCTTTCACAACTTAAGGAGCTTGTTGATATTGAGCAATACCTTTTGGTTCACAATTTGTCAACCTTGACAAAGGAAGATTTGTGTGAGGTGAAAAAAAGGGGTTTTAGTGACAAACAGATAGCCTTTGCATTGAAATCCACTGAGAAAGAAGTCCGCATGAAGCGCCTGTCATTTGGCATCAAACCCGCGTATAAGAGGGTTGATACATGTGCTGCAGAATTTGAAGCTGATACCCCTTATATGTACTCAACTTATGACTTCGAGTGTGAATCGGGTCCCACAGAGAGGAAAAAAGTTTTGATATTGGGCGGCGGACCGAACCGGATTGGACAGGGAATTGAGTTTGATTACTGCTGCTGCCACACCTCTTTTGCTCTTCAGGTATGTGCTTTACATAACCACTTAGGGGTTTAATCTAGTCATCTTGTCTTCACACTACATTTCTCAATGGCTATAAATTAGAAAAGCCTGAGACTTTACTTGAGGGCTTGTTTGGTTGGGGGATTCTGGATGGGAGGGAGTTCAATGTTTTTTTATTTTATTTCCATACTAAAAAAAAAACTAATGCTGTAATGCATCTCTGTTTTTCAGTCTAAGTCTAGGAAATAACTACTGGCATATGCTTAGTTTAATCACGTGTTTTATTTATGTATCATAACTTTCTTTCCAACTAAGTAATAAATTAATGATAAAATAAAAATGAGCCATCCCCTCTAAAACCCCCAACAAAACAAGCACTAAATAATATCATGCGGACAAGTTAGAATGTGCATATTGTAGTATTAAATGTGCATCAAATGTTTCTTTGGATTATCTCCATATCAGCGGACAAATTAGAATTGTAATGACAGCTAAATATTAAGTTTTGGCAGCATGAATTGACGAGTTCAAACTTCAAAAGTTCTTTTAGACTTTTAGAGATCACTGTTAACTAACTTGGATAAATAATTTCAATTGGGATTAAGGTGATACTGATGATGTTAGAGTTATGTAGCCCAGTTGTCCATACAATCCCCATGTCATGCTTGCTACTAGAATGCATAACTTGATTATGTAAAGCCAAGATAGGCGACAAACATTGAAAACATCAAATCAAATTAATGAATTCAAGTTTTGTGATTTAATGATTTTGTGTGATGTATGTCTGCAGGATGCTGGCTACGAAACAATAATGATGAACTCAAACCCTGAGACAGTTTCTACAGATTATGACACAAGTGATCGTCTCTACTTTGAACCTCTCACAGTTGAAGATGTCCTCAATGTAATTGATCTGGAAAGACCTGATGGCATCATTGTACAGTTTGGTGGTCAGACCCCGCTGAAACTGTCCCTTCCAATTGAGCAATACTTGGGTGAAACCAAACTCGAGTCCAGAAGTGGGGCCGGCTATGTTCGTATATGGGGCACCTCACCTGATTCCATAGATGCTGCTGAGGATAGGGAGAGGTTCAACATCATCTTAAATGAATTGAAGATTGAGCAGCCGAAAGGTGGCATTGCCAAGAGCGAAAAAGACGCTCTTTCCATCGCAGAAGATATTGAATATCCAGTTGTCGTGCGACCTTCCTATGTCTTGGGCGGTCGGGCCATGGAGATTGTCTACAACAATGAGAAGCTTGTGAAGTACCTCCAAAATGCAGTTGAGGTAGATCCAGATCGACCGGTTTTGATTGACAAGTATTTGTCTGATGCCATAGAGATTGATGTTGATGCTCTTGCTGACTCACACGGTAACGTGGTGATCGGTGGGATCATGGAGCATATCGAGCAGGCCGGGATCCACTCGGGGGACTCAGCTTGCATGCTTCCTACCCAAACCGTCTCATCATCATGCCTCGACACGATCCGGTCGTGGACCACCAAATTAGCAAAGAGGCTAAAAGTGGTTGGGCTGATGAACTGCCAATATGCCATCACGGCTTCGGGTGACGTTTTCTTGCTCGAGGCCAATCCGCGGGCATCGCGGACTGTTCCCTTTGTGTCCAAGTCGATCGGGCACCCATTGGCCAAATACGCGTCGCTCGTGATGTCCGGAAAATCCCTACATGACATAAACTTCACTGATGAGGTCATCCCAAGGCATGTGTCGGTCAAGGAGGCAGTCCTCCCGTTTGAGAAGTTCCAAGGGTGTGACGTGCTGCTGGGGCCCGAGATGCGGAGCACGGGTGAGGTGATGGGTATACACGCCGAGCCGTCGATTGCTTTTGCCAAGGCCCAGATAGCAGCAGGCCAGAAGCTGCCACTCTCGGGGACTCTTTTCCTCAGCTTGAATGACTTGACAAAGCCACACCTTGTCACCATAGCTCGTGCTTTCCTGGAGGTCGGGTTCAAGTTGGTCGCAACTTGTGGGACCGCACACGTGCTCGAGTCGGAAGGGGTTCCAGTGGAAAGAGTGCTGAAGATGCACGAGGGTAGGCCTCACGCAGGCGACTTGATTGCCAATGGGCAGATTCAGTTGAGCGTGATCACTAGCTCAGGGGACACACTGGACCAGATTGATGGGCGAAGGCTGAGGAGGATGGCCCTTGCGTATAAGATTCCAGTGATCACCACAGTTGCCGGGGCTTTGGCTTCCGCCCAGGCAATTAAGAGCTTGAAATCCAACAAGATTGAGATGTCTGCTCTTCAGGACTACTTCCACGTTCCTCAGGAGGATGCAGATAGTAGCGATAATCTGCTGCAGTCTTCTGCAGCCTCCTTTTCTTCAAGCCGCTGATTAGACTATTATTATTGTTATTTTGTTATTAAATAAAGTCCAATTCATCTTTATATATTTGATGTTTTTGATATATCTCTCAACACTCCATTTCATGCCGCACTATTTTGGTTTCATTGATTTGGTAATAATTGATGCATCTTCCTATGCTACCACTTAACCTGTTGCTTCTATCTTTATTTTTTGTAGACTAATGGTTCATAACTGTAAATTAATTAAAGGATTAGCATTGGTGTATCTACTGCTCGAGTCTGGCAACACTCTATTAGGGGTTGGACTCTCCATTCTAAAACCAGCCCAAGGCCAGTGTGAATACAAAAAAATTGTTTGTACCCATCCTTATACCCACCATGTTTGTGCAGACTGCAAAGTTTTTTTGTCTGTGAATCTCGGTCACAGACAAAATATGTCAGTGCAAATTATTTTGTCTGTGAATCTCTTCATGGACATGGTGGTATAATTGGGTATGGTATAAAAGTGTGTACAACACGAAGTTCTGGTGTGAATATGGCTTGAAAGCCAAGTTATAACCTTGTAAGCCTGTGATGTTAAAGTCAACAGTTAACAAGATAGTGTAAAAAGAGGACATGGATTTCACATAGTGTTGTAGTCATAGATTCTCACAAGTCTTGAATTAGATCCAAGTCATCCAGCATTTGATAGCTTTTATAGTTATGTGCATATTATTGAGAAAATATGGTCTCAGGTAAAACTAAATAAAATATTACATCTGCGCTAATAAGACAAAGCCTACTTGTAATTCTAAAAAGCACGTCACAAAGGTGATGCTCTAGACTTCTAGGTCCAAATTTGGAACACAAAAAGGATGTTTCTTTTCATGAAAATTGGGATGTTTTCAATCTTTGAAGCAAAGAACAGTAGAAAATAAAACATACTTGTGGGTGTTCCAGATACTAAAGTTATGCTATCCATCACAAAAGACACAAAGGGTATGTATGGGTGAAATTATGAAAGTTGAGTGCATTAGGGAGATCACTAATGGTGTGATTTTGGGTTTAATTAGTGTACGGTCTTTGGAATTGATTCTGTTTCTATTTGTGTTTTGAAAGCAAAAGTAAAATTAGAGTTGGTTATTCAGAAAGTGCTCTTCATCGGTTTCTAAAGAGCTGCTTCTATGAGTAATCTAACGCATCGAGAAGTACTTCTTTACTTTTGTCCGAACACATAATATATATTTCTGCTCTTTAAAGGAACAAAGCAACTCTAAGAAATATATCCAAAACACCCCTATAACAAAAAAAAAGAGTTTTTTGAGAAAAAAGAAAACAAAAAAGAAACAAAACAAAAAAGATTATGTGCATTGAATCATTAAGAAAGATAAAGTATCTATGATATTTTGAGTTACCCTTGATGTTATTTTAGAATTATTCATTTTTTAATCAGAGTTTTATATCAATATGATTTATTTTTTTTGAAATCTGGTTACCTATAATAATATTAAAGGGATCATTTTTTCAGAGGGAAAAGTGTCAAATAGGTCCTCGAACTTTCATAATAAGGTCAATTAAGTCCTTCTATAGGAGGTTTTGCCCGGCCGTCGTGATTTGGGGCAGTTCCCAGTGGAATTTTTTGATGAATTTTTTTGAGCATCTTATTCACCAAGTCTAGTTTACTCATACCAAGTTTCAGCTAAAAATTCAATCGGGAACACATTCAAATTAATTCTTGAAGATAACTGCGCATTTTTGCGTTCTCGAATTAATTGGAATGTGCTCCCGATCAAATTTTTAGCTGAAATTTGGTATGAGTAAACTAGACTTGATGAATAAGATGCTCAAAAAAATTCATCAAAAAATTCCACCGGGAACCGCCCCAAATCGCGACGACCGCACATAGTCTCTTATAGAAGGACTTAATTGACTTTTTTATGAAAGTTCGAGGACCTATTTGACAGTTTTCCCTTTTTTCAGAAGAAAAGTAGAAAACGAGATACTGAGTGAAGGAAAAAATGAGGATGCAATAATGATGATTCAAAGTTTAATTAGTGACAAGTATGAGTGTATGACGATCTGTTACCCAAATTAAGGGATAGGAAATGATCATTCGCGGCTGACCTAAATGTACCGCCATCATCACCGCAGAACGTGGATGTGATCTATAAAGTACCCAATTTCTTCTCCTGCAAGCTGTAGTATTCTTCAAGCTAGAAGCACACATCTGATACAGGTATGTGCTCAACTAGGGCTTCTCATTATGAGCTTACTTAAATGGATCATGTCTTAGATTCTGATTTAACTGTTTTCTATCACATCTTTTGTTCTGATCGACTTATCTGCTTAGGATTAGGTATATTTGATCTGTTATCTGTTTAAGCTGATCAGTGCAGTACCTGGTTACCTTTTGACATCTTATCGATTTATATCCATAAGAAAGGGTGCTAATCGGATTTAGACTTGATTTATGTTCATGTTTTGGATGATATTGTTTAGATTGTCAAGCTCAACGTAATTTTATAGTCAACTTGAAGCTTTTGTTGCATGACTTAGTTATAGTTCGGAATATGATTTAATTTTCCAGTGATGAACGGAGGTTGTTCACAAGTATACCACTTAAGAAGCTTTATCATCGCTTGATAGGTTATATCCAGTGTTGTCAGTTGTCACATCTATCAGATGCCTTAGTTCTAGAAATATTGATTTTAATATTTCTTGGTCACTTATCAACCGAGGCTTAAGTTGTTCAACTCTATTATATGAGCTTACTTTGCATAACCTGTGTTTAATGCGCATCATTAACTTAGTTGTTTTTCCGGTACTGCGGTTTCAATCCGAAGTTCAGAATGGGTAAGGAGAAGGTTCATATCAGCTTGGTGGTCATTGGACATGTCGACTCCGGCAAGTCGACCACGACTGGTCACTTAATTTACAAGCTTGGAGGGATTGACAAGCGTGTGATTGAGAGGTTTGAGAAGGAAGCTGCAGAAATGAACAAGAGGTCATTCAAGTATGCATGGGTTCTTGACAAACTCAAAGCTGAGCGTGAACGTGGTATCACCATTGATATTGCCCTGTGGAAATTTGAGACCACTAAATACTACTGCACGGTCATTGATGCCCCTGGACATCGCGATTTCATCAAAAACATGATTACAGGCACCTCACAGGCTGACTGTGCTGTTTTGATCATAGACTCTACAACTGGTGGGTTTGAAGCTGGTATTTCAAAGGATGGTCAGACTCGTGAGCACGCTTTGCTGGCTTTCACCTTGGGTGTCAAGCAAATGATATGCTGCTGTAACAAGGTCTATTTTTTATTATAGTTCTTATTCTTATTATGTTTGCATATTATACCAAATATTGTCCCCTTTCCTATAAAGAGTCGTTTCACCAATGGACAATTTTTTATTATGGTCAATTATAACCGTCATAAATCATGAATTATAGTATTTCTAAAATGTATTCCTTGGGTTAACTAAACATGAATTATAGTATATTTTGAATTAATTTGTTTAAATAACTAAGACATACATAGAAAGCTAGATTTGACTGTCTTATGATTTATCAAATGAATGATATCTACCAAGTACTAACCTCGGTACTTATCTTCTTTGTTTGGTGATTTATCTCTTCAGATGGACGCCACCACCCCAAAGTACTCTAAGGCTAGGTATGAAGAAATTGTGAAGGAGGTGTCATCGTACCTAAAGAAGGTTGGATATAACCCTGAAAAAGTCCCATTCGTGCCCATATCTGGTTTTGAGGGTGACAACATGATCGAGAGATCAACAAACCTTGAATGGTACAAGGGCCCCACCCTTCTGGATGCTCTAGATCAAATCAACGAGCCAAAGAGGCCATCAGACAAGCCACTCCGGCTCCCACTTCAGGATGTCTACAAGATTGGTGGAATTGGTACTGTTCCCGTTGGACGTGTGGAGACTGGTGTTATTAAGCCAGGTATGCTTGTTACGTTTGCGCCCTCCGGTTTGACCACAGAAGTCAAGTCTGTTGAGATGCACCATGAATCCCTTCAGGAGGCACACCCAGGTGACAATGTCGGGTTCAATGTGAAGAATGTTGCAGTAAAGGATCTGAAACGTGGGTACGTTGCATCTGACTCGAAGAATGACCCTGCTCGGGAAGCTGCTAGCTTCATAGCTCAGGTCATCATCATGAATCACCCTGGTCAGATTGGCAATGGGTATGCCCCGGTTCTGGACTGCCACACCTCCCACATTGCTGTGAAGTTTGCTGAGATAGTGACTAAGATTGACAGGCGGTCGGGTAAGGAGCTTGAGAAGGAACCTAAGTTCTTGAAGAATGGTGATGCTGGTTTCGTGAAGATGGTTCCGACTAAGCCGATGGTTGTTGAGACTTTCGCTGAGTACCCACCACTTGGCCGTTTTGCTGTAAGGGATATGAGGCAAACGGTTGCTGTCGGTGTCATTAAGAGTGTTGAGAAGAAGGATCCTACTGGTGCTAAGGTCACTAAGGCTGCCCTGAAGAAGAAGTGATCAACAACTGCTGTTCTGCCAATGAGATTCCAGTTACTTGATCTTTTTTGTGTCAATTAAATTTTGTTATACTAGTTTGTATTTTGGGCTCCTTCCAGTGTGCTCCCCCAATAGTGAGAATTTAAACAGTCACTACTCACCAATACGTTGTATGTTTAAAAGTTTTGAATTGAGATAGTGTCAATGTGAAAAAATCACTCTTGCTTTTCCTCTTCTATATTTATTTTGCAATTTATTGTCTTATCCATAGATGGCAATACATAAAGTAATATGTATAGCATGTGTCCAAAACAGACTACAAGGAAAAAAAGGCAATTCTAAGCTAGGATGCCCCATCAGCCGGCACAAAAATATAGAAAGTCCCATGATTAGCTAGCCCGCCTAGCCTAGGAGCTAGCACAAAAACATCTGGACAAAAAACTAGAATGAGATGATTCATCTCCTCACATGGTCTTTCAAAAAGAATGTGCTGCTCTTATTATGCTGAATTGTTAAAAGATTATAATTAAAATCCATTTTATGAACAAAATAAAGAAAAAATATATTAAAATTTTTTAATTTTTTTTTTGTTTTACAATTTGAGTCAATTCAGTCATATAAGTAACTTCAATCTACTTATTTTGATTATTACAAATTCAGCGTGTAAAATAAAAAATTACGTGTCAGATGAGAAAAATTAGTTGAAAAAACTAAGCAAAAATTATCGTCTTTTGTGCATGGCAAAACCAAGTCAAATGTTGCCCGTTTGAAGCTTTTGTTTCTCTTTTAAGGCTTGGTTTGAGCCACTATTGACACTTCAATTCGACATAGGGGTGGATCTCACTCCCAGTCCCAAACTGATTAGGATAGGCGGTCCAAAATGATTTTGACTGAAGCACAACTTCTTAATGAGGCTCGAATCATGCCTCTAGGTCATCCCGATCAATCCTATCTTCATTTTTTAACCTTTCAAGTCTGAAATCATGTTTCTAGGTTATCCCGTGGACCTCCAATGCCTCTCGCTGTCTCTCGAACGCATCTCAAATCTTCTCCACTTGAGCTCAAATGCTGATGTCGGGTACGAATTCTTCCTTTTCTTCAGCGAATGCAAACCAAACCTGGTAAACCGTGACTTGAGCTAAATAAACACTTTGTGACGCAAGTAAATTAGAAAAAAATGATAAAACTCAATCTCGGCCAACATGCATCAAATGCGTGTTGAAATACGAACTTATCAATGCTCAGAGAGAAGAAGTTGGCAAAATTCCTATGGGGAGAGGCTGCTAATACTACAGTATATATCTTGAATAGATGCCCTACTAAGAAGCTGAAGGGTGAAGTACCAAAAAAGGTGTGGTCTGGTGTGAGACCTACTGACGACACTTTGTCGTATTGTGCCTCAAAATAAATATTCAATACAACACTTATACGTAGTACTCTCTCCGCCCCAATTTGATGGTCTCATATTTCCTTTCTGCGCGGTCCCAAATTGATAGTCCCATTTCCCTTTTTAGAAAGAAAGATGTGGTCCACATCATTTCACCTTTTTCTACTCAAATCTCAACCACAACTTTTACCTTTTCAACCACTTCCTTAATCTTTGAGCCCAAAAGAAATGAGACTCTCATTTTGGGACGGAGGTAATATAGCGTAGTAAAGTTCGTATCCGCATGGAAATGAATGCTTCTCTTTTAATGAAATAGTGCCAAGGGGGTCTTAAGATTGTTGTTGAACTTGAAGTATATTAACCACTAAGTTGAACGACTTATGTGGATTAACTAATTAGAGATGGAGACTTGACTTTGCTTATATCCACTTAATGAAATGTTTGTCGATCCCGGTTATATCTTTAACTATCTTCCTCTCGAATACTCAATCGTGGAGTATATCCAATTCATCGAGGCTAGTTATTAATAACAAAATGTGTTCATCAATAAAACTTACTATCAAGTCAATATAGAACACATTTCGTATATTGACCCGATAGTAGCAATAAAACTTAAGATGAAATCGATTGAGATTGATAACCTCAACTCAAGCGGTTTATTGGTTTAATCAATACATAGTATAATTAATTCCCCTTAGATTATTAATCATGAGACACATGCGTTAATAATCCAAGTTTACTACCGTCAAAGGATCGAGTTAATAACAATCGTATTAATCGATCGATTCTAGTAATAATTAATATATGAAACAAAACTAGTTGATCCTTTAAGTAATGCTCAAGATATTAATATGGGATATAGAATAGGAATGTAACTAATATTCAAGGAAGATGATTAAAGAAAATAACTCACAACTTACAAATCATTAAGTTTCAAATGTAGCAAAACCAAGATGGAAGAGTTTAGCTCCTCATTTGGAGACTAAACATGATAAAAATATAAAGAAAGAACTTATCTAGACTTAGCTTAGAAGTATATAGGAATTGATGATTTTTGTATGAAGGAAAGAGGTGTATTTATGGGAAATTGGGAACATGCAAGGATGTGTTTTGCAATCGCCGATTTAAGGATGAGATAATTCCCTAAGTAGGAGTAAAAACGTTTTGAAATTCCAAAATAGAAGTATCATGTTTTTTATTCCCTGAATAGGAGTAAATTTCTGCCAAGTTTGGCATTACAAAGCTTTTAAACATGACATTTCTTTCCAACTTGGCAGATTACTCCTAGAAATAATGACGGAAGTAAGACTTCCAGGATAGCATTTGACAAAAATGGGGTTACTTTCGAATTTAGACAAAAAATAGACTATTTGGATGTAAAGAGACATAACTACCCCTCATATAAATTACTCCGTTTTAACAAAAACCCTAATGAATATTACAGATATGTTCTCTGCACCTCTTCCGTATCCCATACCAAATGTCGTCGCCGCTTAAACTCTTCGTTGTTGTTGATTCTGCATCGCTGCCGTCGATTCGTCGCCGTCGCCGCCTATTGATCACCGCCTGTTCGCTGTCGGTGCCTATTGGTCATCACCGCCGCCGCTTCAACCTCTCTTCTTCTTCTTCTCATTTCTTTCGTCGCCTTCTTCGCCGCAAACAACCGCCCTCCCAACCTAGGCGAACATCGACAAAGATCTAAGCCCCACCTATGTGCTACGGTTGAGGGAATCCAAATCAATGGTGATAGAGTTTCAATTTTCCGATCGCAATGTTGGTGAGATGCCACAACAGATGACATTTCACTATCATAGAGGTTATTGGAGAAGGGATAGATCGTGGTGGGTCGCAGGGACATTGGCATGTTACAGGGGTTGGGGGAGGGCAGCCTGGGGCTAGGAAGGTGCAGGCGGAGACAGGGGCCGGGAGGGCTTGAGAGGCTAGGGAGTGGGCAGGGGCTAGGTAAGGGCAGGGGGGTTCTGGTTCGGTTGGTGGGGCTGTCGCCGGTGGTGTTGGAGCGGGGACAGGTGGTGGCTTGCGGTGGTGGACGGCAGTGTCGTTGTGTAGATAGATTGGAAGTTAGGCAATGTAACCATAGCATAGAACTGTATTGACTCTAGTGGGTAACTGGGTGGTGGGTAATTGACTGAGTGGTTACTAATAAAAATTAGTCACTGTAGCTCTAGGGTGGTGGTCACGGTGACCGGGCTGATGGTCATTGTATCGATTGTTGATCATTGTAATCGATTGTTGGTCATTGAAAGTGGGTGGTAGTCAATGTGGTCAATGACAGGGTGAGTAACTGTGATTAGTGGTGGTCACTAGGCAAAAGTCACTCTGTCGGTTGGTCACTGGGCGAAAGTCACTGTGTCGGTTGGTCACTGGACGGAACCAATGATTTTTAGTCACTGTTGAATTTCGGATGTTTGGTCACTAATGATTTTTGGTCACTGAGGAATTTTGGATGTTTGGTCACTAATTATTTTTGGTCACTGGATTAATTTTGTAACTATGTCATTGGTAACTGTAACATTGGTCACTGCACATTTGGTAACTGTGACGAGTTACCAGACCAGTGGGTTTGGGCTTAGTAAGGGTGTAATAGTCCCTTAAGTATTATTTAGTCTTATTTTTGGAACTTAAAAGAAAAGTCACTTTTTTTGTCCAAATGCTTTTAATTAGCATTATTTGAGGACAAACCCCTTACTCCTATTCAGGAAATAAAAAACATGATACCCCTATTTTGGAATTTCAAAACATTTTGGAAGGAAAACGATGACAATGATTATCGCCCTCATCTGTGAGATGCGACGTGGTGATCGACTTAGGGGGTGTTTGGATCTAATTCTTAAAACTACTTCTGCTCCTTCAAGGAGTAGAAGCAGAAGCTGGAGTGTTTGGGTGAAAGTGCAGAAGTTATTCTGGTACTCAAATTTACGTATAGAATCAGTTTTTTTAGAAGCTGGGGGTGACCAGCTTCTGAAAACTGATTCTGATTCTGCTTCTGCTTTAAAAAAGAAGCAGAAGTAGAATCAGTTCCAAACACCCCCTTACATTTCTAATTCAAAAAAAAAACTCCCATTGATTATTTTCAACCATTTTATACTGTTGTCTCTTATTCTTTGCACTTTGGACACCATGTTTCTAGTTTTCAGTTACATACAAGCTTTGTAATATAGTAAATAGTACATATTTTATCATTTATGTTAGTATATCTCCACGAAAAAAAAGAGGACCATATCTATGTGGCAGCGCCTAGGCACCCTAGGCGCTAGGCCCCGCCCCGCCGCCCGGCTAGCGCCTAGCGAGTTCTAGAACATTGGGTATGTCAATTGGTCATGGTCAAATATTTCCCTACACGTCCCTTTGTCTTCTTGATTTCATCGGATATGCAAAACAAGTAGATACGCGATCGGGTATAGGGTATACCCGATCGGGTACATCCCAAAATCAGGATCTTCTCTTTTTGTCTTGCATTTTTGCATCTTCCTTCTTCTTTTGGGGTTCACCAATGATCTATTGAGTGATCGTGCACCTGTTTTTGCTCAGAATAACCATAATCTAAACAAATTACAAATATTTTACAAACTAAATCATTACACCAAAAGTGTGTAATTTCTAAAGTAACAATCAACAAAACTAAATAAAAACACAAACATACACATGGAAATTACATGAATGTCACCTACTGTGAATCATCCGAGGATTTTTGGTAGCTTATGTTATAAGAATATACCATATCAGAAGAGGGGGAAGTTGGATGATAAAAGTGTTCCAATGGTGCTAGTTGGGATTGGAATTCATCTGGTAACAAGCTCCAAGATATACACTCAAGATAAAGTGTATATATGGTGCTAGTTTATACACCAATCCCTAGTGTATATTTTCATCTGGTAACAATCCCTAGAAAAAATAAATCGACCTTTAGGTTTTGAGATCCAAGGTGCAGAAGATAAAGTTCTCAGGCTTAGAAAGGCATTATATGGGTTAAAACAAGCTCCAAGATCTTGGAACAAGAAAATAAATGCATATTTGCATAATATAGATTTCAGACCTTGTGTGAACGAATGAGCATGGTGTGTATGTCACAAGATCTAAGTGTGATATTGTTGTAATCTGTCTGTATGTTGATGACTTGTTGGTGACAAGTAATTCTACTGATCAGATTGAAGTTTTTCAAAATTCAAATGAAATAACAATTTGATATGACAAACCTGTCAGAGTTGACATATTTCCTAGGGATAGAATTTTGTGTTGAAGCTGATGGAATGTTCATAGATCAAAAGAAGTATGTGACTGGCATGCTACAGAGATTTCAAATGACGAACTACAATAATGCAAATAGTCTTATGGAGCCTAAACTAAAATTGTGTATTGGTGAGCATGAGAAGGAGGTTGATGCCAGTTTGTTTAGAAGTATGGTTGGATCTCTAAGGTTTGTGTGCAATACTAGACCTGATATTTCCTTAGTGTAGAACTTTGTTTATGCAAAAGTCTAAGCAGTCACATTATATAGCTGCAAAGAGAATACTTAGGTTCCTTAAGGGTTGGATTGAGGTATCCAAAAGAGGTGAAACCTAAGGAAAAAGGTTTAATAAGCTTTTCTGATTCAGATTGGAAAGGAGATACTGAGGAAAGAAAAGTACTATAGTGTATACATTCAAGCTGAATGGAGCCACAATATCATGGAGTTCTAGAAAACAGCCTAAAGTGTCATTATCCACTTATGATGCTGAATATGTAGCAGCAGCTTATGCAACATGTCAAGGAGTTCGGCTAAGTTCTTTATTGAGTGAAATTCTTGGTGAAAAGCAAGAGGTGTTTCAATTATTAGTTGATGATAAGTCTGCCATAAACCTTGCTCAGAATCTGGTATCACATCGAAGAAGTAAGCACATAGAGCCTAAATATCATTGGCTGAGGGAGAAAGTAAGTGAAGGGAAACTGGTTCTTATGTACTGCAGTAGTGAAGAACAATTATCTGACATTTTGACAAAGCGATTGTGTGACACCGCGTCCGTATGTGCTTGAAATTCGAAAGTTGATATGTATTTGAATTTCCTAGCGAATAAATTCGTGTAATTGATTGGCATATTTAATTAATGTGCAATTAATTAAATTAATCATCGGGACCATAATATTGAGAATGGGCTACCAAATATTTATTCGGGTCAATGTAATAATTATAGAAGCCCAATAAAATGCCAACCAAAGTTGGGAAAAAACGTTTGGACAATCAAAGTTCTGTTTTGACCCAACCTGTCAGAATTAGCAGAAATAATTGGGAGGGACTTTCTACACCCACTTGGGGTATTTTATCAGTCAAATAACCCTCAAAATAATGGGAAGGGGACAAGTTGACATGGCTTGGGGCGGATTTTGAGTGAGGTGATGTGCAAGACAAACACCCACTCTCATTTTTGGCCTTGTCTACTCTTGATTGGGAGTATGATTGAAGGAGATATCTCCCCTTGCTTCTTACTCCATTCGAACCACACAAGAGGAGGAGAAGCTCCAGGAAACTCTCCCACAAATTCATAGCTTGAAGGAAGCAAGAAGAGAGGATAATCCAACAAGAGATAACTCGTGTTGAAGGTAAGAACTCAAGTGTATTCTTTAACTAGTATTTAATCTTGTATGATTCTTAAGAAATCATATGTTGGATTGAACATGAGTTTCTATACGTTTAAAGGTGTAGAATAATGTTATAAAGTAGTGGTATTTAACTTAGAAGAGTCGTGGGATCGATAGGAGTTGAAATCGCCGGAAACCGCCAAAGGAAGGAAGCTGTTCGCGGTAGCAGACCACGAACATCGCCCGGCTTTCACGAAAGCCGCCCGGCTTTCACCTTCTGTCCAGATTTTTGCACTTCCAATCGGCCTAGAACGGGGATTGATCGAGGGGCTTAACAAAGGCAACTGTTGTAGCACATCACAAGGTGAGGATGACTGACTATATTGCTTATAATCCTTGGGTTAATTTCATAAGATTACCTAAGTTAATTAAATGTGATTTTCATGGATTATTAATGATTAATAATGCCTAAATGAAAATACTATTTTTTATGAATAGAAAATGCATAATATACAAATTTATGAGTAAATGATGTATAGTTATGCATTATAAGTATGATGCTATGATGATTGTGTAAACCATGAATTTCTTGTGATAAAATATACTTTTACTTCATGTATAGGAATCATGAATGGGTAAAAGTGATATTTTTGATATTGAGATTAAATCATATACGGATTGGGAAATTCAAAGGAATGAACCTTATAACTATGAATTAAAGAGCTTGGTGGCTTAAAGATTTATGGATTAGTATTGAATTTACTAGTCGGAAATAATAGTACGAAAAGTGATAGAATAAAGCCTAAGGGCTTGGATTGTGAAAGAGGCACCTTAAGTAGTCTTATGAGATGTCTTAAGGTAGAAATGGGTAAACGTTAAGTTACCGTAGGAGTAGGCCTCAAAGGCTACTCATGGTAGAGGAACTCTAGGCATAGAATTTGCTTAGTGAACTAGTATCGTGACTAGAGGAAGCCTCTAGCACGATGAAGAATGACTGGAGGAAGCCTCTAGCATTCGTATAGGACGACTAGAGGAAGCCTCTAGCGTAACGTAATGTGACTGGAGGAAGCCTCCAGCACAACGTATGTAAGGTGATTAGAGGAAGCCTCTAACACCAAGTGGAGTGACTAGAGTAAGCCTCTAGCACGCCGAAACATGACTAGAGGGAGCCTCTAGCATGGTTAACTAATATAGATGGGCGTGGCTTGAAGTCACGGGGAAAGGGTTGAATGTTTTCAAAGTAAACATGGGCCTTCGGGCCGACTACTTGACTTTATATATAAAGTAAGTATATTTTCAAAGAGGGTAACCACGGGTTATGACCTATAATATAATATCACTCTATTTGAGGGTCTTGGAAATTGAAACATTGATTATACTTAGTATAGTTGTCATTGTACTTGTCAAATGCTTCCAAGTACTGACCTCCCCTTCACGGGGGAGGCCACCTCACAGTTTCAGGTAGGGGCTAAAGCTTGCTATCTGTTCTCAGACTTAACGAAGTCACAGTCACACAAATCGGATCTCAATACTTTAAACATGCAAATGAAGCAATACAGAAAGTAAAAGACACATGATATGTTGACGCAGTTCGGAAAATAACTTCCTAATCTGCGGGGTTTCAACAGGGGAAACCCGGTCCCAAACAGATCCACTAGCTCAGAAATGTTTTTACAATCAAGATGGTTGCAAAGCAATTAAACACAGACCAGAAACTACAAACAATCAATAGACAAACGACTCATAACGATTAAAACAAAAGAAAGTTCAGAGTTAACCGAATCGAATCCAGATAGGAATTCGAAGGCAGAAGAAGACTCCCGGATGAACGAGAAGACAACTCCGATGGACAGGTTTCCTCCTTTCTTTCAATCGTCACAAGAAGATGGCTTTAATCGCAGTAGATTACAGATCTCACAGACTCTATCTCGAACGTCTCTCTCTAGGTTATCAGGGTATGCAGCGGAATTGTGCAGTGGAGAGGATGAAGGATGTATATATATCCTTCCAATTCGGGCAGATGAGCTAACCAAAATACCGGACCCTAATAATAGGCCCAATACAAGAGGCTCAACCGGACAGGCCTCAATAACAAATAACCCAAACAACCCTTACAAGAGATAACCCAAGAAGAAATAAAGCCAAGTCTAATTGCTTTGCCATCCTACCTCAATTGTAATAACAAGAACATATGAGAGAATTAGGATTAAATAATATCCCAACAATTTGCCCTCCTAAGACTCATTCTCATTCAAGTATCTCCATAAGGAGAATCATCATAGCTAGTTTGCAGGATCTGTGAGACATGAATTTCCCCATTCATCATCAACCCAGTTTGGAACCTTTCATCAAGGTACCTCAAAGATTTTGAAGAAGCTCCTGCAAAAAAGAAATTTGTCAGTAGGGACAATTTTTGTACCAAAGTCAGCAGGATTTATATCCCTAGAAATCTTCTCAACATTAATATTACCCTTGGCAATTTCATCTCTTATGTAATGAAACCTTACATCTATATGTTTGGTCTTCTCATGATACATAGGATCTTTGCAAAGGTAAATAGCACTTTGACTGTCAGAAAAGACAACAGGGACAAGACAGTTTCCTAGAACCTCACCCAAAATACCTTTAAGCCATTTGGCTTTTTTAAGGGCTTCAGTGGCAGCAACATATCCAGCCTCAGTAGAGGACAAAGCCACAACAGATTGCAATTGGGATTTCCAAGAAATACAGTTTCCAGCCCAAGTAAAGAACCAGGAAGTTGTAGACTTTCTAGTATCTTTACAACCAGCATAATCAGAATCAACAAATCCTTTAAGGTCTAAAGATGAGCTAGAACTATACTTAAGACCTAGGTTTTGAGTTCCTGATAGATACCTAAGAGTGTACTTCATAGCAGTCCAATGTCTTTCCCTAGGGTCAGACATGAATCTGCTAAGAACACTTACAGCAAAAGCAAGGTCTGGTCTGGTACAAAGCATAGCATACATCAAAGAGCCTGAAGCAACATCATAAGGGATTTTATCCATTTTCTTAGATTCCTCCAAAGAAACAGGATAAGGATCCCTATGAAGATCCAAATGCCCTCCTAAGGGTATAGAAGTGCATTTTGAACCATGCATGTTAAACCTATCCAATATTTTTGACAAATAATTGCTTTGAGATAAGAACATGCACTTTTCAGGTCTATTTCTGTTTATGTCAATCCCCAAAATTCTTTTAGCAGGTTCTATATCTTTCATGTCAAAGTGAGTTTTTAGATCATCTTTCACCGAATCAATCAACATTTTGCACTGACCAATGATGAGGATATCATCAACATATAACAGAATGTAAACAGCATTATCAGTACCAATATGCTTGAAATACAAACAAGTATCATATTTGCTTTTAAGAAAACCAAGTTCACTCATGCAAGCATCAAATTTCAAGTTCCATTGTCTGGGAGACTGTTTTAAACCATAGATTGATTTTCTTAATAAGCAAACATGATCAGGATTCTTTTTACTCTCATATCCAGGAGGTTGAGACATGTAAATAGTTTCATTTATATCTCCATGTAAGAAAGCAGTCTTAACATCCATTTGTTCTAATTCCCAGTCAAACACAGCAGTCATAGCAAGCAAGAGTCTCAAGGTTTTGAATTTGATTACAGGAGCAAAAATATCTTGGTAATCAATCCCTTTCTTTTGTTTAAAACCCTTAGCAACAAGCCTAGCTTTATATTTAGGGGGATCGGTGGGATCAAGACTATCTTTTATCCTGTAAATCCATCAACAATCAATGACCTTAGCACCTATGGGTTTAGGGACCAAAATCCAGGTTTGATTAACAAACATAGATTGCAATTCTTCTTGCATAGCTTTAACCCATTCATTTGACTTAGAACTCTTCATAGCTTGCTCAAAAGTTTCAGGCACATTATTTTTAACAATTTCAGAAGCTATGAAGATAAACTCAGCTAGGTTAGAAATATATCTCCTATTAGGAATAATATTTCTAGGTTCTCTGTCTCTAACCAGTTGATAATCAGCTAAGTTTGGTTCTTCATTTCCATTAGAGGCACTTCCATTAGGATCAGTTTCATCAGTATTAGCATTTTCATCAGACAAAACCGGTATATCATGCAAATCACTCAAATTTTCAAGTAAGGGTAAGGTATTACCTTGCTGATTTGAATCAATATTTAGCTGTGCATTACCTTCTGATGAATCATCTTGGTCCGATTCAGACAAAGAATGATCATCATTACCTTCATGGAATCCTCCAATATCAGTTTCATTTTCAGACAGATACTCAGTGCTCATAGTATCAAAAAAGTCACCATCAGAGTCACCTGTCAACTCACTAGATGAAGCATTAACATTTTTAAAATGAAATTCAGCCTCATTAAAGACAACATCTCTAGAAACAATACATTTATAACCTCCAGGTTGAATTACAAGGAGTTTATAACCTTTCACACCTTCTGGATAACCAATCATAACACACTTAATAGCCCTTGGTTCTAACTTACCTTGAGAGATGTGAGCATATGCAGTACAACCAAAGGGCCTTAAATAGGTTATGTTTGGTTTAACTCCAGACCACATCTCTTGGGGGGTTTTGAAGTCCACCACAGAAGATGGTGATCTGTTGATCAAGTAAGTAGCTGTGACAACAGCTTCACCCCACATAGAATTCTTAAGACCAGATTCAATTAACATGCATCTAGCCTTTTCAAGAATAGTTCTGTTCATTCTTTCAGCAGTCCCATTCTGTTGTGGGGTGCCAGGGACAGTTAAGAGTCTTTTAACACCTTCAGTTTTACAGAAATTATTGAAAACATGGTTGCAGAACTCAAGACCATTATAAGTTTTCAAAGATTTCAGTTTAAAATTGGATTGAGACTCAACCAGCTTTTTCCAGATTTTAAAACTATCAAAAGTTTCATCTTTTGTTTTCAGTAAATAGACCCAGACCTTCCTAGAATAATGGTCAATTAGAGATAGAAAATATTTTCTCCCTCCAATTGTTCCAATTTTTGAAGGCCCCCATAGATCAGCATGGACCAGATCAAGAGGTTGATTTGCAGTATAGGTCGATTTACCAAAAGGATGTCTAGTCTTCTTTCCAAAAATACAGTTTTCACAAAAATCAATTTGGCTGGGTTTAAAGTCAATCATTCCATTTTTAAACAGTTTGTTCAGGCCCACATTACCAATGTGACCAAGCCTTTTATGCCACATCTCAGTTTGTTTTTGAATAGTAATGTTAGACTCAGGCGCAGCTATATTCAGTTCAGAGGAACCTTCAACAATGTAAAGGCCCCCACTTTTAACAGCTTTGATAAGATGATTACCATTTCTGGAAACCATCTTAATGCCAACCTGAGTAACAATACTACAGCCTAACTCATCAAAAATAGATTCAGACAGCAAGTTTCTTCTCAAATAAGGAACCCATCTCACATTTTGAATAACCCTAACAACTCCATCAAACATCCTTAGAGGTACATTACCAATACCCTTAATATCTAAAGCAGTATTGTCCCCCAACATCACTTTTCCCCCATCATACAAGTGTAATGAAGAAAAAGATGACTTATTGGGGGTGGCATGTAAAGTACAACCAGAATCAAGGATCCACTCATTTTTCAAAGAAGAATCAGAACAGATAAGCAATTCATGTTGAATTAAGTTGGCAGACTCAGAATTAGAATTAGGATTAACAGCAGGTTTTGTGTCACCTTGTCTATCCCTTTTCTTTTTCCTACAGTCTCTAGCAAAATGTCCCTCTATGCCACAGTAGTGACACTTAAACCCTTTCTTTTCAGAATTTTCCTTATCATTTTGTTTCTTCTTTTTAGAGCCATTTTTCTTACCCTTTGATTTAACCTTCACAACTAAGGCTTCAGATTTGTATTCAGCCTTTTCATTGTTCAAGGGATCATTCTTAGATTTGAACACTTTAAGGGTCTCATTCTTCTCTAGTATAGAATCAATGATCTTACCAGGGGTAAGATCTTCATTAGAGTACTGAATGACATCCTTGAAGTTATCAAACTGAGAAGGCAAAGAATTTAGAAGAATGACAGCTTGATGAGTATCCTTTATCTTTTCGTCCACTTTCTCAATTTCTTGTGTTAGTTTTAGAAAATTATCCAAATTATCAGAAAGAGACATAGAAACATTCATCTTAAAAGTGAACAACCTACATAGCAGAGAGATTTTTCTAGACATAGACTTCTTCATGTAGGTAGATTCCAGGGCATTCCATAACAGTTTAGGGTCAGTTATAGTTGAAAATTTTCTTGCAACATTATCAGATAAGTGAATTATCAGTTCAGAGTAGGCAGCATTCTTTAATTCAATTAAGTCAGACTCAGATATTCCAGATATTTCAGCATCAGAAACAACTTTGAAGCATTTTTGCTTCATCAACAGAGCCTTCATCTTAAGCTGCCACATAGGGAAATCACTAGTACCATCAAAGATACGAATCTTGGTACTAGAGTCAGACATTTTCCCAATGTGGACTCAAGAAAAACAGATATACACAAGAGAAGATATCAAACAGAGTCAAAGCACACTGTAGCAAGTACAAGGCAGAACAATTCTGAGCTAGGGTTTTAAGAACTTGGACTATCTAAAAAATACCAGAATATGCGAACAGATAAGAGTAGTCAAGAACTAGGGTTTCAAGAAATCATGAATTCAAACCAAAGGTTAGAGTTCAGATATCAAGAAAGCACACAAGGCTCCGATACCAAATTTGTTCTCAGACTTAACGAAGTCACAGTCACACAAATCGGATCTCAATACTTTAAACATGCAAATGAAGCAATACAGAAAGTAAAAGACACACGATATGTTGACGCAGTTCGGAAGATAACTTCCTAATCTGCGGGGTTTCAACAGGGGAAACCCGGTCCCAAACAGATCCACTAGCTCAGAAATGTTTTTACAATCAAGATGGTTGCAAAGCAATTAAACACAGACCAGAAACTACAAACAATCAATAGACAAACGACTCATAACGATTAAAACAAAAGAAAGTTCAGAGTTAACCGAATCGAATCCAGATAGGAATTCGATGGCAGAAGAAGACTCCCGGATGAACGAGAAGACAACTCCGATGGACAGGCTTCCTCCTTTCTCTCAATCGTCACAAGAAGATGGCTTTAATCGCAGTAGATTACAGATCTCACAGACTCTATCTCGAACGTCTCTCTCTAGGTTATCAGGGTATGCAGCGGAATTGTGCAGTGGAGAGGATGAAGGATGTATATATATCCTTCCAATTCGGGCAGATGAGCTAACCAAAATACCGGACCCTAATAATAGGCCCAATACAAGAGGCTCAACCGGACAGGCCTCAATAACAAATAACCCAAACAACCTTACAAGAGATAACCCAAGAAGAAATAAAGCCAAGTCTAATTGCTTTGCCATCCTACCTCAATTGTAATAACAAGAACATATGAGAGAATTAGGATTAAATAATATCCCAACACTATCATCGTCCGTTGCTTTGGGAAGCTAAAGGAGAGAAGACGTGGTTCGTGCTTCCTCCGTATCTGTTTTCAAAACAATATTATTAAATGTTCATGGATATTATTTTCTGAATAATTAAATGGGGGCTTGTATGCCCGCGTTTGCCACGTGTGGCTTGAATACTTGTATTAATATTTCCGCTGCTTAATTAAATGATTTACATTATGATTGTTTATGGATGTACTATTGTGAATGGTATTCAAGACGCCTAGTATAGTATGGATGAGTTGGACTGCGGTTGACTATTCGTACTGTACGGCGGGTTGTTGACGTGTCCGGTAGGTCCGGGGCGTGACAGATTGCCAGTTGATAAATTTAGAAAGTTTAGAGAAGAGCTTGGAGTTAAAGCCCCAGTTTGATGAGGAAGAGTTTTTTAATTAAGGAAGAGTGTTGTGTGTATAATTCAAAGTGCAAGTGTTTATGTAGTGTGTGCAAGTGTATGTAATAAAGTGTAAGTGAGTATCTTACTATAAATAGTAAGGTAGTGTATGTGTTGTTGCGTGAGTGTGGTGGCTATAAAGAAAAGTAATAAATCTTCTTCTTCCTCCAAGTTAGTTAATACACTTACAAACCCCATCATATCTACCATAACGTATGGTAACATATGAACTATTGCTTCATATTGACAAACCCCATCATACATTTACATAACTTATTGAGGATGACTTGTATAATGTTGTCAGAGAATTCTTTTGTGGAGTTCCCATTCCTAAAACAAATGCCCACAACCTTATTGCTCCCATCCCAAAAGAAAATCATGCTTATTGGTTTTCGAAATTCAGGCCTATAAGTCTTAGTAATTTTCATTAACAAAGTTTTTACTAAAATCATCACTGTGAGAGTTAGCCCCTTACTCACTAAAATCATTTCCACTTAATAGTCTGCTTTTCAAAGAGGTAAAGAGATTTCCGATAACATTCTGATCCTTCAGGAATTGGTTAATCATATCAATAAGAAAACTAGGGAGCACAATATTATTTTCAAATTTGACATGAGGAAAGCTTTTGATAGGATGCCTTGGACTTTTATTAAGCATGTTCTTGTTAAATTTTGGTTTCACCCTATGTTTGTCGAGCTTATCTATAATAACATGAATGCTACTTGGTGTTCTGTGCTTATCAGTGATTCCCCGAA
The DNA here is from genome assembly GCA_945859915.1 of Cuscuta epithymum. Lineage (NCBI taxonomy): Eukaryota > Viridiplantae > Streptophyta > Magnoliopsida > Solanales > Convolvulaceae > Cuscuta > Cuscuta epithymum. The sequence continues at coordinate 178,045 of CAMAPF010000150.1, read as the reverse complement.
AGGATTTTTCAAACCTAGCAGAGGGGTCAAACAAGGAGACCCCTGTCTCCCGTCCTCTTTATAATTGCTACTGAAATTTTGTCCAGAAAGCTTAAGAGTCTGTTCTTAAACGATAGGGTTAAACCTTATATTACTCTTCAAGGCATGCCTGTTAGTAATCATTTATCTTTTGCTGATGATTTAATTGTTTTCTCTAATGGTGAAAAAAGGACCCTGGAAATGCTTAAGAGAACTATCACTGATTATGAAAGTTTTCTGGCCAGCTCATTAGTAAAGATAAAAGTTTTTATCTTATTTCTAAACACTCTAAAAACCATTCCTGGCCTTAGTTGAGAATATTTTTCAAATAAAAAAGGGAACTTTCCCTTTCACTTACCTGGGTGCAAATATCTTTTCTGGGTTAAAACCCAACTCATATTATGATCATAATCTTACCAAGGTGGATAGCAAATTCTCTGGCTGGAAGCATAAGCTTCTATCGACTGGGGGTAGAATTGTACTTATTAATCATGTGCTTAGTAGTATTCCTTTATACTATATGGCTGTCTCTTCTCTCCCTAGAACGATTATCCACAATATTGAAAGAAAACTTTCTAATTTCTTGTGGGAGAAGACCAATGATAACCATAAATATATTTGGCGGGCTTAGGATAAACGCTGCTACCCTGTTTCAGAAAAAATGTTTTGGGTTTTAGAAGTTTAATGCATATCCAAAAAACTTTCTTCCTTAAACTTCTATGGAAGATTAAGACAATACCAGAATTTGGGCTAACTGGTACAATGCTCTCAAGGATGATACTTACTCTATAATGTACAAGTCCCTTGTTTCTGTTCGTAATGTTTTTGATGAGAACTGTTGTATTCAGAGAATCTAGCTCCTTTTGGTTCAGATTTAGGGCCCCTATATGCTTACTATGATGATATTCCCATTAACCTTAGCCAAATTTCAGTTAAAGAGGCCATGCCTGCCAACTGTTTGATCCCCACCCTGTGTAACAGCTTGCCCCGCTACCTGGTTGACAAATTAATGCAACCAAAATCATATGTAATAACAGGGATGATTGCTATTTCTGGAAGCCCAATTCAAATGGCAATTTCAGCTTTTCTAGTGCTATGATGTGATAAGACCTAAAATGAATGTTACCACTTCTTCCAATTTCATTTGGAATGGCAGGACCCAAAAAAAAAAAATCTTTCTTTCTTTGGAAAATGGAAAATTGTCTTCTTCCCTTTGAGGACAAACTTATGCAATTCGGTTTTTGTGGTCCTTTTAAATGTCCGATATGCCCATATAGTGATACTATCGATCATTTTTTCACTTTCTGCACCTTTAGCAGAGCGGTTTGGGAACACTTCGAAATCATTTTAACTACAAACCAAATAATGTTTTCAGCTCGTAACTATGTTTTGGGTTGATCGTTTTGCTAACATCAACTAGGTCCTTCCTAATATTGTCACTTGGAACCTATGGAAGATTCGTAATAAGCTTATCCATGATAACAAACAGGTCTTTCTTCTTGAAGCAATCAAAGCTATAAAAGCGGAGATTTTTGTCATTTCGAATCTCAAACCTTTCATCACTGACAGTGCCCATACACCCTTTAACATATGCACAGTTATGCCCAAAAAGCCTACTCATAAACCTCAGTTCAAGTCCTGGTCTAAGCCTCCCGCCAATTACCAGAAGATAAACATTGCAACCATGAGCCTTGCGCCTAACTTGATTAGAACTACAGTGCTTATTCGTAATAGTTTGGGTAAGTACATGGGGCACATGACATACATCACTCACAATCGGGACAACACTTTAGCCTCCTAGATGCCGTCTTGGATACTATTATAAACATCAAGAAGATAAACTTGACAAATTTTATTCTTGAAGTAGATAATAGAGATATCTATGAAGGAATTATAGGCCTGTCCGCTCAATACTGGAAATGATGGCCTCGGATCCAAGAAATCAGAAGGAAGCTCCAAGACTACAATTGGTCCATTACCCACATTAACACCAAGATTAATGGAGCAGCTGAGTACTAAGAATCACCATTTCCATCATTTTGTTGGTATCTTAAAATTCTGAGCTATTAGCTACCCCTATATATTTTCTTAAGAGTAGACTTTGGTTTGGTCCTCCTACTCTATGTACCTTCTTTTTTATTAATAAACTGGCAGGGTGTTTCCTGGCCCCTGCTCCAAAAAACCTTTCTGGTTTTCCTGGGCCCTGCCCCAAAAAACCTACTCTATGTACCTTCTTTTTTATTAATAAACTGGCAGGGTGTTTCCTGGCCCCTGCCCCAAAAAACCTTTCTGGTTTTTTGGTCTAAACCGGGTTAGAAAAAATAATAATAATAATAATAATAATAATAATAATAATAATAAATAAATAAATAAATAAATAAATAAATAAATAAATAAATAAATAAATAAATAAATAAAATATGAACTACTGCTTCCACCATAAATTAGAGAACAACTACACTATCAACTCAGAGAGTTTGTTATAGAAATACACATTCAAGACATAGATTTATTTACATTCATATAGCAAATGGCCAGAAGGCTTTCCCAATCCACGGAGGCCAGAAGGCTTTCCTAATCCACGGAGGCCAGAAGTCTTTCCCAGTCCACGGACAGGAACTGCAAAAAGAAATTAGGAAGCGAAAAGAAATCAAAACTTCCACATTAACCATTTAAATACATACTCGAAGGTATAGCACAAAGGATCATGAACAAAAAACACCAAGGGGGGGGGGGGGGGGGGGGGAATACACAAATCTGAGTGTGTAATAAAAGTTAGCAGAAAAAGGCCTTCATTTTTTTTATTTGATTGGGTTGAAGAATGCACCAAAATAATGTTTCCCATGATATCATTTATACTCCCTCCTGAATTGTGTGACAAACAATAGTTTGAGTGATCATGTAAGTAAAAGTACAAGGAGAGGGATTACTAACCTGGTTTAAAGGGCTTGACTTGGAGCAACCTATTATCAGGATAGGAACAACGCGCTTCAAGTAGGATTGGCACTCGGGCAGCGGATGGATCAGCAGCTCGGAACACATGAACTCGGGTCTTGTAACTTTCATCCAGGTAAACTCTAGTCACCCCCAAAAACTCCAAGTTCTTGTTTTGCTCCTTGTTGTACTGTTGGGTGAACTCTCGACACTCATCAGCATAGTCATAAGGAGGACCCTCGACAGGATCATCATCGTCACTGTCACTGTCGGACGGGTAGTCAGAGATCGGCTTCTTCTTCTTCTTCTTCTTTGGGAACTTGTTGTTCTTGCGGTTGATCCTTTTTATATCATTAAGAAGGGTCTTCAATTGCTTGGCTTCCCCACTGTGATAGCGTTCCTTATAACAAGGAATGGCATTCGGGTCAATGCCTCCCAGATCAATCTCATCATCAATCTTTTGTACAAGATCATATCGGTGAAGAAGGTCACCAGCAGCCAACTTAGGGAGCTTTCTCAAATCATACAGCATGATCTCAAAATTCGGCCCTGCATCTATGTAACCTTGGACCTCGTCGGGAACGTTCCAGTCCTCATACTTATGAGCATCAGGTCCATTCTTTGCACGCCTGATGTCCATGTAAAAATTTAAAACATCAGGAGCATAGAGTCGGTAATTAGCACTCTCAGGACCATACAGAATACTAAGAGATGATGATGAAAACATCTTCGACCTAGCACATGCCGCCGCCGCAAGAGGCCTCCACTTCCACATAGCTTGTTTGAGAGCCATCACCGTTTGTTTTGTTTTGTGAGTTGTGAAGGTTATACCCTACAATTTTGCCTGTGTTTTGAGACCCCAATCGGCCCAAGTGGGACATTTGTATACATTTTACAATATGGGATTCTAAGAAACACTTGATACATTTATGGATTTGTGAGGCAAATCCACAGTTTGACCTAAAACAAAAGTGATTCTCACATTGCACACTTGATACAGAGTATTGTACTATCTTTTATACAGACTTGCAAGAAACTGACAAACTCCAAATTTAAAATACAGATTGTGTGCTAGTTCAGCTCTTTCTCATCTGCGTTTATAAAGAACGCTAATATTTATTTATATAGTTAAATTAGACTTGAAATCGTGATTCGTGACCCAACTCTTTTTAGGTTAGTAATACAAGAGCTAAATTTAATAAAAATAAAGATATTATTATTATGAATTCAAAACCAATCCAATAATCATTTAATCATTGTTTCAAATAAAGGGAAATCGTCAATAAACGAACTATTTAAAAATTAGGCTACTCCAACACTCATTTATCATGGAAAAATTGACAAAAATAATCTCACCTTTCACCGGTCTTCTCATAATAATCCCACCTTTATTTAAATAATCTCAAAATAATCCCATTTTTGCACCTCATCTTCTTTCATTGGACTCTGACCAAGTTTTTTACCTTTTTAAAAAATCTAATATAAATAATCTCACATTTAGGATGTTTTTACTTGGACTGTAATTTGCCCCAGACCAGACCAGACCCAGTCCAGACCAGTTCAGATCAGACCAGATCAGACCAGATCAGATCAGATCAGATCAACAAATTACAGTCCAAGTAAAAACATCCTTATAAGGATATAATTAAAAAGTGAAAGGTGAGATTATTTATATAATTTTCAAAGAAAGAGTAAAAAAAACATGGTCATGGTCCAATGAAAGAAGATGAGGTGCAAAGGGTAATTATTTTGGGATTATTTAAAGGTGGGATTATTATGAGAAGACCGGTGAAAGGTGAGATTATTCTTTTCAATTTTTCCTTTAATCATTGTAGCTCGAGTAAAGGGTCAGTTTGGTCCTCGAAGTTGCAAAAAAGGCGTCAAATAAGTCCTTATATAGAAGATTCTGTCCGGACGTGCCATTTGAGGTGGCTCCCGGTGGAATTTTGTGATAAATTTTTTTGAGTATCTTATTCATTAAGTCTAGTTTACTCATACCAAATTTCAGCTAAAAATTCAATCGGGAAGACATTCAAATGAATTCTTGAAGATAACAACGCTTTTAACGGCACAGTTATCTTCAAAAATTCATTTGAATGTCTTCCCGATTGAATTTTTATCTGAAATTTGGTATGAGTAAACTAGACTTAATGAATAAGATGCTCAAAAAATTTCATCAAAAAACTCCACCGGGAGCCACCTCAAATGGCACGTCCGGACAGAATCTTCTATATAAGGACTTATTTGACCCCTTTTTTGCAACTTCGAGGACCAAACTGACCCTTATCTCATTGTAGCTCTATATGGTCATAACCCGGAATAGCTTGGACAAACGGGACCAGAGGTTTTTTATGTTGGTGTTTTGATATTCATATAATGTATATCAGTGTGTGTGTGTATAATACTTCGTATTATATATATTCAAGCAGTAATCGAGAGGGAGATGATATACCTGCGACTCTAGTATGACTAATCGAAAGGGAGAAGGCGGCGACAAACTATAGTGCTATACCACTAGAAAAGAGAATGCTTTGTGTAGGGTGATTTTTAAGAGCATCTCCAATGGGATTCTTTTGAGTGAGGATAAATTTTGCCACATGTCATTTAAATAATGTTGTGTTTATCCACATAAGATACACATTCAAAGAAATAAATAAGAGATGTCCAATGCATAATGTTGATGTATTAAATATTACTCTGTATTTGTTTGTCATTTATAATTATTAAAACAACGATTACATATAAACCCTTGTTGCCAAAGACCTATATAATTAACAAATAAAATCCTTCACGTACGGCATATCATGTTCCATGGAAGAAATTCTTTTCTCCGCCCATTACCCCCAATAATTGGAGATTTTTTTCACAACGTATTTAATTGCTCCTTATTTGATTGTTATTTTTCTAGCATGAAGCGAATAGATCTGATCTGCGTGCATAATTAATTTTGAACATCTGTATTCTTCTTTGGGTTTGTTAAGTACGAAGTAACAATAAAAATAAAAATTGGTGCTATTCAGGGCTATTTCTTCGCTGGATGGGTTGAGTGGAGCCATCACTGCGTTAAACTAGCTTTCTAAATCCCAACAGGAGGGTTGAAAGCGTCGGTTCCACATCAGATTAAAAGAACCCATACACGTTTGCATTGGAGATGAAAAACTAATCACACTTTTGAAATTGATAGGCGTGGCAAACTTTTACTATGTCAAAAGAGTAGGATTGGAGATGCTCTAAGGTGATTTTGGAGAAAGTAATAATAATAGTTAGTAGTGTTTGAGAAAAAAGTGATTTTGAAAAAGTAAAAGCTGATAGTATTTGATAAAATAAGTGTTTTTTGTGTAATAGAAAAAGTGAAAAACAATTTAAAGCATCATTCCACCTGCTTCCAGCTTTTAGCTTTTAAATTATTAATTTGCAGAAACTGTCATTTGAAAACACTCTTTTCAGCTTTTTTTAAGTCACAAGTTGAAAAGTGTTTTTTAAGCAACTGCAAACACTCCTATATTCGGATGCAGATTCACTTCCGAGGTCGGGTCTTTTATGGTTCCAAATTTGGATACTCGGATTCTGTCTGCTAATAAATTTGGATAAGGATGTTTTACTTGGACTATAATTTGTCTTAGACCAGATCATATCAGATCAGACGAGACTTGCAAAGTTATAAAAATACAAAGAAACTAGACCTGACCTGACTAGTTCAGATCAGACCAGATCATACCAGCAAATTATGGTCCAAGTAAAAGCTTCCTAATTCCAACTTATAAATATAAACCATGTCTAGAGTTCAATATGAATATAGCATATTATACCAAATATTATCCCCTTTCCTAGAAAGAGTTGTTTCACCAATGGACAACTTTTTTATTATGGTCAAGTAAAACACTATAACCACCATAAATCATGAATTATAGTATTTCTAAAATGTATTTCTTGAGTTAACTAAACATGAATTATATTATACTTCCTCCGTTTTTATAATTCTTACAACATTGTGTTTTTTGCATTATTCACATACTTTACTTTGATCACGATTTTCTAGTAATATACATAATCAAATTATTACGTATAAAATGTTATTGAATTCCTATCAATATGAATTTCCAAAATATCAACTTTTTATAATGTTTACTAATACATAATTAAATAGAAATAATTACATAAATATGACCAAAATAAAGATGATTTACAAAAATATGATTAATAACTAGAGTACTAATGAAATTATACTAATTCATGTTCAAGTTTTGAGCTTAAGTTACCACAACACCACATTCCATGTAGTAATGAATAGTCATATTTATGTAAATATGTTTTATTTTAGTAATATTCTTGTTAAAAACTCAATTAAATATAATTACAGTCAAAGTTGTGCATTGACAATTGTGAAAGTAAAACTGTTGAAAGAATGAAAGAACAGAGGACAGTATCTTATACGTAGTATTTATTTGTTCAAATAACCAAGTAACTTTTTCTTGAGTAGTTAAATCTCTTTTTTTTTGGAATTTTTTGCGGATGACAAAGAAACCTAGACTTGATTGTCCAGAACATGATATAGTACATATCCTATCATTTATCAAATGAATGATATCTACTAACCTTGTAATTATATTCTTTGTTTAGTGATTTATATCTTCAGATGGACGCCACCACCCCAAAGTACTCTAAGGCCAGGTATGAAGAAATTGTGAAGTGTCATCATACCTGAAGAAGGTTGGATATAACCCTGAAAAAATCCCATTCGTGCCCATCTCTGGTTTTGAGGGTGACAACATGATTGAGAGATCAACCAACCTTGAATGGTACTAAGGGACCCTTCTGGATGCTCTAGATCAAATCAACGAGCCAAAGAGACCGTCGGACAAGCCACTCCGGCTCCCACTTCATCAGGATGTATACCAGATTGGTGGAATTGGTATCGTTCCCGTTGGATGTGTGGAGACCGGTATTATTAAGCCAAGTATGCTAGTTACGTTCGCGCCCTCCGGTTTGACCACGGAAGTCAAGTCTGTTGAGATGCACCATGAATCCCTTCAGGAGGCACACACAAGGTTTTAAATTGCGGTTGCGGTCGCGGTTGCGGTCAGTGCGGTTGCGGCTAATGCGGCCGTTGTGATGCGTGTTGCGGCCGCTGAAGCGTGAATTGTTTTTAAATTCGCATCAGAAAGAAAGATGGACAGGCGGAGGCGTTGCGGTCTGTTGCGGCACGTCGCGGTTGATTGCGGCCTGTTGCGGGATGTTGCGGCGGCGGCGCGGTTACGTTGCGGTTTCGTCGCAGTCACGTTGCGGTTTTGGCTGTGATTCCAAATCATAAGGGTGTTGCGGGCTGATGCGCTTGCAGTGCCCTCGGCAACTGTAATATTGCGGCCGCAGTCGCGGTTGCGGTCCGCAATTTGAAACCATGGGCACACCCAGGTGACAATGTCGGGTTCAATGTGAAGAATGTTGCAGTCAAGGATCTGAAACGTTGGTACGTTGCATCTGACTCGAAGAATGACCTTACTCGAAGAATCACCCTGGTCAGATCAACAATGGGTATGCCCCAGTTCTGGACTGGCACACCTCCCACATTGCTGTGAAGTTTGCTGAGATAGTGACCAAGATTGACAGGCGGTCTGGTAAGGAGCTTGAGAAGGAACCTAAGTTCTTGAAGAATGGTGATGCTGGTTTCGTGAAAATGGTTCCGACTAAGCCCATGGTTGTTGAGACTTTCTCTGAGTATCCACCTCTTGGCCGTTTTGCTGTAAGGGATATGAGGCAAATGGTTGTGGTCGGGGTCATTGATGAAACGGTTAGCAACACAAGAAGGGAGGTGAATTGTGTGTGTGGAACCGTGGCAGTTTTTCACCAAGTTCTAATGTGGGAGTGGAGGAAATACAAGATAGTAAAGTGGACAGGTATTTAACGAGGAAAAACCCCTTGGCTCAAAGGGATTAAAAAAACCTCGACCTCCCTCGGAAGAATTTTGAACAACTTCACTAAAAAAGCCTTTAAAAGTTTATAAGGATAACTCTCCTAGTCTACCCTTGAGCCACCCCAACTCTATCTTCTCTAGGAAGAGTCTTGCATCTCTACCTTGCGGGTAGAGAGCCTCTCAGCTTTACAACAAAGCTCCTCACAACACACTTTAATCCCAACCCGAGGAAGCTACACTTAGGTAGTCCTCAATAACCCAATTACAAAGTAGAAAGAAAGTAGAACTCTATCTAGAACTCTGTGTGAGCAGTTTCAGGTGCCTTGGACGTGGTATTTCTCTTGAATATTTTCTTGAGCTTCTCTTGGTTAAGCACACACTTTTTCTGCTTTGATGCTCGAATATATATAGCCTCTCTTGTGACATCGATCAGTTGGCTCAACTTTCCTTGGATACTCGACCTTTCTTGATATTTTTAACTGCCTTCCTTATATGATATTGTCTTATAATTCAAAAGGCATTTTTCAATAATACATAAGAGTACGGCAATAGAGAAAGCATGCAACGGTCTCAAAGTAATAAGGCAAGGAAATAATATTCTTACCTATTATAGCAAGAAGGCAATCGGTTCATACTAGGCAGTAGAGCTGGGACTTAGAACCGAAAACCGGGAAAACCGATCCGAACCGAACCGAAATTTCCGGTTCGGTTCGGTTCCTATAATTTTGGACTTCACTTTTTTACAGTTCGGTTCCTATAGTCTTTCATCGGTTCAGTTCCGGTTCGGTTCCAGTTCGGTTTCGGTTCCTGGCCAGGAACCGAACTTCTCATACACTGCATGAGTAGTCTTCATTTGAGGTGTTTCCGGGTGGAATTTTTCGATGAAATTTTGTGAGGTTGTTTTCTATTAAATAAAGATTATATCCACCAAATTTGAGCTTAAAATGCAATTGGGAAGTTAGTTAAATAAATTATTGAAAAACATTACGTCAAAATATATGAAAAAACGCAATTTTTCAATATTTTATTTAACTCACTTCCCGATTGAATTTTAAGCTGCAATTTGGTATATGTAATCTACATTTCATGTAGAACATGCTCACAAAGTTTTATCAAAAAAATCTTCACGGAAGTACCTGATACACGTGTAATTTCCATGTTTATGTTTGCATTTTTAGTTACTTTTTGTAGTTTAGCATTTCGGAAATTACACACTTTTGGTGTAATAGTTTAGTTTGTTAAATTCTTGTAAAATGTTTAGATTAGGTTTATTCTGAGCTCAAACAGGTCTACCATCACTCAAAGGATAGTTGGTGAACCCCAAAAGTGGAAAGAAGGTGCAAAAATCACAAGACAAAAAGGAAATCCTGATTTTGGTCTATACTCGGTCGAGTATCACATATACTCGATCGGGTATCTGGTTGAAATTTCAAATCGGATCGGATCCGAAAACAAAGGAACATGCAGGAGAAGATTTTTCCACGATCGAGTGTCTATACCCGATCGGGTACACCGACATACTCGATCGGGTATAGCTATGAATTATACCCGAATATCGATCGAGTATGGATCAAATTCGAAGTTCTACACATACTCGATCGAGTATATGTATATACTCGATCGAGTACCCGACCTGCACCTCAAAAAAGCCTATAAATACACCTCCTTTCCTTCACTTTTAGAACCAATTCCTTTATACTCTTAAGCTCAGTTTAGAATAGCATTTCTCTATATTTCTTTTAGCATGTTTAGTCTCCAAATGAGGAGCTAAACTTCCATTTCTTGGTGTTGCTCTTGAAGCTTGTTGATTATTAAAGTTGTGAGTTATTTTCTTAACTTCTTTCCTTGAATATTAATGCTTCTCTTAAATACTATTTCTATATCAATGTTGGGGAGTGTTGCTAAGATGACAATTAGTTAACATCTTGACATTGGTCTTAGTAATAGCTATTCCTTCCTCTATGTTAATATTGGGGAGTATTACTAAGATGACAATTAGTTAACATCTTGATATTAACTATAGTAGGATTCATTTTCCTTAATATTCTTCCTTGAGTATTAATTAATTCCTATTCATATTTCATATTAATATTTTTGAACATTACTTAAAGGATCAACTAGTTTTGTTTCATATGTTAATTATTACTAGAAACGATCAACGAACCAATGGTTAATCGTTGATGGTTTCACAAGTAAGTAACTTCGGTTTATTAATGCACGGTCGTGGTTAGTAAACTTAAGAGGAATTAATTTTGTTGGTTAAACCGAAACCGTTGTGTTGAGGTTATCAATCTCAATTGATTTCATCAAGGAGTTAAGAGATTAAATGCTACTATCAAGTAGGTATATGGCGTTGTTCTATACTTGACTAATAGTAAGGGTTATTAATGAACGGTCGTTGTTAATAACTTTCCTCGATGAATTGGATATACTCCTCGATTGAGTATTCGAGAGGAGATAAGTTATAGATATAACAATGATCGACTAAAATATATCAACAAGTGGAAAGTAGCAATGCCAAGTCCTTTTTATCTTTGAATTTAATCCCATATAACTCGTTCATCTTCGTGTTTAAATTTAATTAAATCACTCAATCTCAAAACCCCCCTTTGTTTACTCCTTTCGTTAAAAAGATAAATTATTCCTTTCCCTGTGGATACGAACTCTACTTCACCTATACTACGTATAAGTGTTAGTATTGAAATTATTTTGAGTGCACTCACGACAAAGTGCACGTCAGTACCTCAAATGAAGGCGGTCAGACGGCCTTTCGGGCAAAAAGTTCTTGTCAAAAATATTATTCTTGCATAATATACCTTATATATTGTGGACCACGCCAATCCGAGTAGTTATCATTTTAATACTTTAGTCCATTTTTATATATATATTTTGTTTGTAATTGAATTTGTTATTGGAGTTCACTACAAAAAAGAATTAACATTCTGTTGATTACGTTGTTTATTACTACGTAGTTTTTACTTATTGTGCATTACTAGAAGAAGAATATTATTTTGGGGTTGAACTACCTGCTATTGGACGTGTACTCTGGGGCTATTAAACCTTTTTGCTTGACAGTTGATGCCTATTTTAAATCGAGATTTTTGTTATGTTTAAATTTAATGTTGTACTTGATATGTCTTTGGATTTTTGAACATTGAGATACCATGCATTTATAATGTAATGGTCTTAATTTCGTGATTTAATATTTGAATTTTTTTATGTAACTGAAGTGTGTTCATTTCAGGAGGATAGTAAATTTTTGTTAGGAACCGAAAAAAGAACCGAACCGAACCGAATTTAACTAGAACCGAACCGAATTTAACAACTACATTTTTAACTAGAACTGAACCGAATTTAACGCCTACGATTTTTATACGGTTCCATCGAATTTTAACAAGAACCGAACCGATCCCAGGCCTACTAGGCAGTCAACACCTTTTAAAATATCTATTACTCAACCGTGGATGCAAATCAAATCATATGCTAAAAATATCATTTTAAGGCAAGTGGACCTTTTCGTATAATCATCCATGCAACCACTTTATTGATTCAAAAATCAATTGCCTACCATACATAATTAAGGATCCTAGAGAGATGCTCAAATTGCCTTTACCACGGTTTACTTCCATTCATAAAAGGTAGTATTTCCATGCAAGCCATATTAAAATAGTGTCACATAAAATCATGCATGCACGAGACATAAATGAATCATAACAATCATAGAGTAGTTTCAACTATGGTTCTTTAACGAGCTCGTACTAGGCACCCTGCATGGTTAGAATCAGGATAGTTCTTCCCTTTGTTCTAGTAAGGTTAGTCATCAACAAAACTAACTAGTCAACAAATTCCCCCTTTTTGTTGATGACAAACCTCATAGGTGCCTTAGCCAATATCCTGTAAAAGTTGAACAATCATCCATGCAACTACTTTATTGATTGAAAAATCAATTGCCTACCATACATAATTAAGGATCCTAGAGAGATGCTCAATTGCCTTTAAGTAGCATAGGTAGTAGCAGTCATTGACACCTGATTACTTCCCCCTTTTCGTATAATCATCCATGCAGCCACTTTATTGATTGAAAAATCAATTGCCTACCATACATAATTAAGGATCCTAGAGAGATGCTCAATTGCCTTTACCACAGTTTATTTCCATGCAAGCCATATTAAAATAATGTCACATAAAATCATGCATGCATGAGACATAAATGAATCATAACGAGCATAGAGTAGTTTCAACTATGGTTCTTTAACGAGCTCGTACTAGGCACCCTTCATGGTTAGAATCAGTATAGTTCTTCCCTTTGTTCTAGTAAGGTTAGTCATCAACAAAACTAATTAGTCAACAGTCATTAAGAGTGTTGAGAAGAAGGATTCTAGTGGTGCTAAGGTCACTAAGTCTATCCTGAAAAAGAAGTGATCAACAACTGTTATTCTGCCAATGAGATTCCAATTACTTGATCTTTTTTTGTGTCATTTAAATATTGTCATACTAGTTCGTGTTTTGGGCTCCTTCCAGTGTGCTCCCCCCATTGCGCGAGAATCTAAACAGTCGAATACGTTATACCTTAAAGTTTTGAATTGAGATGGTGTCAATGCGAAAATTTCAGTATTGCTTCTTGTCTTCTACGAAGTATTTATTTTGCAATGTATTGTCTTATCCGTATATGCCAAGACTAACTAATTGGGGTTTTGAAAAGAGTTTACCATGTTAACTTTGATACCTAGAACTAAAGATTTAGCAATCCCAACCCTCTACATTTGGACAAAACAAAAGGCTCGACTCTTGTTGAATATGTTGCTCTCAATAGAATCGTGGAAATATTATATTTAAAATATATTTTATGAATAAAATAAAGAAAAAACATATGAAAAGTTGTAATTTTTTTTACCATTTTAGTCAATTCAGTTAGAAATGTAATTTCAATTTCCTTATTTTTATTTTTACAAATTTAGCATGTAAAATTAAAATTTGCGTGATTGATAAGGAAATTAGCTGATATAGCCAAAAATAGGAGTATGAAATGGACTCTTGGTTTTGCATGTATCGATCTTTTTTGCATGACAAAACCAAGTCAAATGTTACCCGTTTGAAGCTTTTGTTTCTCTTTCTAAAGCATAGTTTGCGCCACGATTGACACTTCAAATCAACATGCGGTGGATCTCACTCCTAGTCCCAAACCGAAGTTGGATTAGGACGAGCAGGCCCAAAATGATTACGATCTGGTACAATGGAACCGGACCGTAAAAAAATCCCAAATCACAAATAATTCCATGCAGAGGATTTTAAGTAACACTTGAACCTGGATAGTGGATCCAAGTACAAGTACAACTAGGGCTAGACTTAATCTCGATCCTAGGACATGTCTAAGACTATGGATGGACCGGTTCCGAGCCGGGCCAGGCCGGGCTCTGGTCCGGTGACTCCGGTCCAAACCGGTTTTTTTGCAGGGAAGGCCCGGAACCGGCCGGAGATTCCACCAGGTCCGGGCCGGGCCGGTTCAATTTTGTTTTGTTTTGCTTTTCTAATTAACCCCGACCCCCAACCCACCCACCCCCCTCCCTCCAAAACACCCAGCCCAACCCGGGAAAAAAAATTGAAAAAAAGGCCCGAACCGGGCCCAGCCCGGCCCGGCCGGTTTTTATTTTCCATGACCCGGGCCCGCTCTTAGTAACACCCGGTTTGGGCCTAACTGGTTTGGGCCTAACTGGCCCGGTCCAAGGCCCGGTTGCAAGGCCGGGCTGGTTCCAAACAGTGTCGGGTTGGTTGGCCCTGGCCACGGGCCGGTCGACCCGAAACCGGTCCATCCCTATCTGAGACCAGAACCATCTGATTTTGAAACGCGACCAGACCGGTGCCCGGTGGGAAGAATGGTCCCAGAACGGCCAGAAGCAGTTGGGACGGGGACCGGACCAATTCCTTTTTTTTTTTTTTTTTGCTATGAAGCCATTGGAAAACATTTCATAAAGGTTAAGTGTCCATTTAAAAGTTTAAAAGAGGTGTAGATGGGGTCACGGGATAGAGAGAGCCATAGAGGGTTTTAAAAGTATATTAAAAATAATAATAAAAAGTCCAGAACCGGACCAAAAATAGAGGTCCCAGTGACCCAGTCCCGAACCTTGATATACTAATATTTACCAAAGACCGGCCGGTTCGGAACAGGAACTGGCCCGTCTCGGGACTGAGTCCATGCCCAAGTCCAGCCCTAATTCAACAAGAAAGCTCGCAAGTAAATCACTTGGGCTAGCAAGATTCAAGTGTATTTTGTCAACCATATTACCATACATAGCTAAACATATTTGCATGTTGATCTAAACCTTCCCATGTTCAAATTTAGGACTAATTGAGATTTGAGATACGGGAATACTAATGGAAATGGAAAAAAAATGTTTAATTTGATAAAACGTGATTTCTACTGTGTCCACAAGAAGAGCAGGCGTAATGATAGGTATCCACTATCCAGGATAAAGGGCCAGGAAAAGAAAAGGAAAAACTAGATTACAACCATTGTCCAATCTAAATACCACTCTTGATGTCGGGCAGGAAAATTCACATTCCATGTTTTTGTGTCTACGGCTCTACGCGTTTCCAGCAAATGATGCAAATCTGCTCCATGTAGACAATTTTATAGGGTTAAGAATCAGTAATATACCAACTAAACAACTTCAACAGTTAAACCACATACACCAAAAGAACTTGTAAATTATTCAAACAGACATTGAATCAGACAAAACTCTTCAAAACACAATAGTATGAGAACTCTGTAAATCTTACTTGAATAACAAATTATAACTCTTTATCTTCATCACCTTCAGCCTTCCTTTCCGCCTTTTCTGTTTCTTCTAATGCAAACAATTTCAGGGACTCCACATCCCTTGGCCCTGTTACAAGAAAACAAAGCGAGGGAGTATGAGTTCTATATTCGTCACAATAAAATGTATGTAAAGTCGTCTTTGACAAGCATTTACTCTTGGTACAATTTTATGTCTTTCAAGATATGTGATCCGTACGGCTGCATCAAGAGTTCAACTGAGATCTCAAAGATTATTAGATATTGCTCACTCATGTACGCCTGTACGGATGTACCTACTCTTCAGACCTCATATGTTAGTGTACCATCTAATACTTGGTCCATACTCCATAGAGTGCCCATTATGTGTATATTATTTTTAGTTAGTGTACCATCTAATCCATGAATGGTTTGATAAGATACTCCAAACCACCACGTCAAGAGTTCGAAGCTAGTATTAGAGGAGGAGGAAAGAAGAAGATATATAAAAGCTTAAAGCAAAGTATGTTATATATACATTAAATATGAGTAAACAATATATATCTTCCGTCCCATTGAACTTCGCCAACATTCCTTTTTTTTAATTGACCCAAAAACTTTGTCACTTTCTTATTAAAGTAATAACTAATTTGTGGTTCTGCTTATTTCTCTCTCCCTTGCACAAAGCTCAACCACACATTTTTTCCTTTTCTTATTTCTCACCTAATTCAAAATTGGCTATGTCCAATGTGACGGAGATAATATAATTCTGTGCATAATATGTTTGGTAGATTAACAACTAAAGTAAGGCCCTCATCACGTAGGTGAAATGATTCAAGAGAGATTAAATGATTAAAGTTGACAAGCAGTAACTATAAACCAATGAACCGTTAGACTTTAACTATTGCATTTTGATCATTGTTCAGTGGCTTAAATAAAACCTATTTTCAAAGGATATGACACACAAATTTTACAATAACTTAATTTTTAAACTTAAAATAAAGGGATACCAAGCTTTCATGATGGTGGAGGGGAGAAAAGTAAAGAATAGGGAGGAAAAGGGGTCTTTTGTAGTTTCATATTAGAGTATTAGATTTGCATTCTCCCATTACATAAGGGGTTTTGCCAAGGAACGAGAAAATTATCAAAAAAGGATGTGGAACTCAATAAAAACCAATCTACTGTTCCTTTCTCTCTTTAAGCTAGCAAACATCCGCATCCCCTTACAAGCCACATCAAGACACCCCATACCACAGATTCTTCCTGATTTGCATGCAGCATGCCTATAGATGACTAAACTCCCATCTTTTATAGTCCCGAACAAAAAATCCCTTTGTCTTGTTTAGTTAGAAGCACTATACGTTTAATTCCGTCACATCATTATTTTCACTTTACAAATTTTGAATACATTAACTTTTTGCTTCCCCAATGTATCATTTTACCTAACATTTTACCTTTTATACTTTGGTGGGTCCTGAATTTCTTTTTTTCTCCAGTAAAAGGTTACAATGGTAAAATGACTAAATCTCCTTCACTTTCTTAAAAAGTGCGACAAACCCAAATGTAACATACACCATGGAATAGATGGAGTAAGGAGTAACTATTACTCCCTCTGTCCATTTCTTTTGCCAATTTTCCTTATTAGGCAGTCCCAAAAAGGTTTGCCAATTTCCCTTTCGAAAATAAATTTGTGGCTTATACTATTTCTTACTCCTCTACACACGTTTTAACCACCCAATTTTAACTTCCTTATTCTGCGTGCCAGTCAAACATGACAAACTGTAGGGTAACGTAGGAAGTATTGCATTACGCAAACTGGAATTATACTTACTTGGAAAGTATTAAGTCATTTTCTCATTAACAACCAGCTAGGAATTTGAAGAATAAAAACCACAGAAAGCAGACATAATATGGAAATGTTGATGAGATCAAAAGAAAAAATGTGACCTTGATATTTAGCAGCCTCTTCTCCATTGTAAAAGAGCTTGAATGTTGGATAAGAATGGATATCAACCTTTTGACAAATCGATTTAGTTGTGCCACAATCAACCTCTCCAATCTCTATCGAGTCCTCTCCTTCTATTGCCTTTCCTAAATCTTCCCACAATTTTCCCAAGTTTTTACTTTTAAAAAAGAAAAGAAAAAACAAGATAAGGCTTACACTAAACCTTTTTACAGATGTATAAAGATGCCTGTAAAGGAAAAAATGGAGCATTACATTGTCAAACCATCAAAGAAAAAGGAGGAATCCCGCTGCAGTTAGATTATTGCTTGGGTGATATTTAATAATTTCTGTAGTGTAAGCCTGTAAGGAACTTATTTTAATGAGAAGCCTAAGGACTCTTCACAATCACATGCATCAAGTTCCAAGGAGTTCTAAATCTCTTTGTATATCATAAATCATTTAGTAAAAGAATAATGATAAGCCGGGATAGTTACTGTTAAGGGCAGATATGAAACAAAGCAGTAAGAGACTGAAATTCTTACCAATGCTTACACCAAGGAACACAGAATTTCACAAACCAAGCAGTGTGCTTCTCACTTATCTAAAAATGATAATGATTTAAAACATATCAGTCTGGGATCAAGCCCACAATAAGCAGGATAATAAAATAATGACAGTAGGGAAACAACCACCACAAATCATTGTAAGGAAACAAACACATTAATAATGGCCATAAAGTAGAATTCACTGCAAGGAAATTGCATATCACTGCACTCTCGATTTTGATCTTGAGTCGTGTGTCTGCAACTTCAATTTTTTATAAGATGTCATTTTAAAAGATAAAATCAAATGCTCTGATAGCACATGCAGCAATGCTACCATTTCAGAGTTGGCAGCGCTATGGCACATTGATTAGAGTTGTCACCGCTAAAGTTTGATTGTGCACGGAAGTAATGTGAATAAATAAATCATCAGTTATATGCCTCTGCTAATTTGTGATACGATGGAGATAATTCATTCATACAAGTTCTTCTCATTAAAATTTTTATACTAATATTTTATTTAGTGAACATGGGTAGAGCAAAGCCTGAGTCGGTCCCTAGATACGCCAGTGCCTTGAAAAATGCACAAAACGATGACAAACTAAATGAGAGTTTACACACACAGTACATCAGAACTTGGAGATGGCACGAAAGAAGAACTGATTTTTGTGTTATACCCCGTTCATCCCAAAAAACTTCTCTCTTTGACTTGGCACACTTATTAAGAACACTGAATTTGTGAGGTTGAGATTTATACCAAATAGAGAAAAATATGAGTCACAACAATCCTTTCTTTAAAAAAGATGAACCTCATTTCGGAATAGACAAAAAAGGAAAGTTGGAACCTCTTTGTGAGACAGAAACGGAATATATACGATATACTCTGTATATAATAAAAACTGGGGGTGGCTAACGGCTGAAACCCTCATGTCAATTAGATAAGCCCTGTCAAAGGGTCAGTTTGAACGGAGGGTTTTTGTAAGGTTTGGAAGGAATATATTGGAGGAGGAGTTCTATACTCTATTTCTTAATAAAAATTTGAGATTTTACAATATAATTAAAAGAATAACATAATAAGTGATCATTTAGCATTTTAGTCACCTTCATTATACTATGTATTTCCAGAAGCAATATGTTAATCAAGAAATAGACTAAGCCCTCCAAAGCATTCTCCTTCAACGATGCAAAAGATTCCTTTCGAACTGGCCCTAAACAAACTCTACCTTGGCACCACAGTGTGCAGCATAATAGGTGAACACACAAAAATCCATTTATCTCAATTTGGTAAATTATACTAGTTGACTACATAGAGATTATGTGTTCAGGAGTTAGGAAACTCAACTTTTTCTCTTCTCAGCTGGATGTAAATCTAGCATGTGAAATAAAAGACCAAATTGCAAATCCAGGCCAACGAACTAAATTTTCAAACTTGGATAGCTTGGGCTAAATATGAAAGATATCTCAATTTTAGCATAATCAACTTGTCTTACGAAGCCAAAGATTCGGTCTTTGACTGATCACAGTACGATCAGAAGCATTGATAAAAAGAGTATAGCTCTGTTTATCTTACCTTATCATTGAATGTCTCGGCCGTGAGCGTAATGACCTCAGATTTACTAGTAAGCATACAGCATAGCACAAAAAGGGAAGAAATCAATATAGTATAAAAATATCTCATAGTTGCTCTCTGTGGATTCTCAGAATGTATCTTCTGTGCCAGGTTTAGCCGAGTGGCAGTGTAGAGAACGACGGCAGATTTGGGCCTGTTCCGGGAGACAATCAGAGATCCAATTCGCCACTTTTTTTTGCCGAAAGAAAGCTTAATTAATAAAGGGAAAATGGAAACTAATAATCTAACATTTTAGTGGTTTTCTTACAATAATCCAACTTTTTGGTTATTCATGAATAATCCAACTTTTGCACCTCATCTTCATTCACTGGTCCCTGATCGGTTGATGACCTGTTATTCCAAGCTATTTTCTTATCTTTGCAAAATATTATCTTTGTGAAAGATGAAATTTATGGTATAATGATTTGCAAAGATAAGAAAATAGCTTGGAATAGCAGGTCATCAACCGGGCAAGGACCAGTGAATGAAGATGTGGTGCAAAGGTTGGATTATTCATGAATAATCAAAAGGTGGGATTATTAAAAGAAGACCGCTAAAAGGTTGGATTATTAGTTTCCATTTTACCATTAATAAAAGCATCATTCGGCAAGGGTACAAGAGTATAAAAAAGCCACAAATAACCATCTGGCCGAGACTGAGAGCTAACCACCTGTAAAAAAAAGCAGTATAACTCGCTATGTTACGCTTCAGGTTATTCACGCTATGAAGAGAAGGAATAACGAGAACGTAACTACCCCAAGTGATGAGATTAGAAGAGAAATGGAAGTGTATTATTCATTCAACATAAACTTCGACTATACACTCCAATTAGTATTTATAGTAATTACAGACTCAACTACCAGCTAGCCCAACCCAACTAACCAACTCAGCTGTCAGCTAGCCCACAATACCAATTACAATTCAGCCCAACAAACATCAAATATAATTTGCCTATAACAATACTCCCCCCTTTAACAACTGACTTGCCCTCAAGTCAAAGAGTGATAGAACTCTGGATAGGCTTCCTTGATGAAATCAGCCCATTCCCATGTAGCATCTTCAGGATTTTGCCCTTCCCACTGGATCAACAACTTTACTCTTGTAGCATTCCTATGCTTAAGCAATTGCCTCTCCAAAACTGCTATAGGCATCACCTTGCTACTACCATCCTTTCCTTGTAACCATATAAGGATATGTGGTTTAGCAGGCAGCTCTCATCTAAACTCCTTAAGCTGGGATACATGAAAGGTGTGATGTATTCTAGCCTCAGGAGGTAGTATTAGCTTGTAGGCCACCTTTCCAACCTTCTGACAAATCTGAAATGGTCCATAGAACTTGGGAGCTAGCTTCTCATTGGACCTATATTCCACTGAATTCTGTCTGTATGCCTGCAATTTCAAACAAGCCCAATCCCCAACCTCAAAGGCTCTCTCAGATCTCTTCCTATCAGCCTGAACCTTCATTCTATTTTGGGCTTTCAACAAATGGTCTCTCAAGGTTTTAATCATGCTCTCCCTCTGTTGCAGTGACCTATCCACTGCCTCCACCTTAGTTTCTCCAGGTAAGTATGGCAGTTGCAAAGGAGGTTTCTGATTGTACACAGCTTCATAAGGTGTCATCTGAATGGCTGAGTGAAAAGAGGTATTATACCACCATTCTGCCACGGGCATCCACTTGCACCAGTCCTTAATTGGGATTCTCGCTGCACATGCAACGCAGGTAGTTCTCCAAGCATCTATTAACCACCTCAGTCTGTCCATCAGTTTGAGGATGGAATGAGGTAGAAAATAGCAAATCCACTCCCTGCACAGAAAACAAAGTTGATCAGAATTGGCTTAAAAACACAGCACCTCTGTCACTAACAATCGTTTTAGGCCAACCATGCAATTTGAAGACATTGTCAAGGTAAACTTAAGCTACTTCCACTACTGTGAAGGGATGCTTAAGTGTCATAAAATGGGCATACTTGCTCAGTCTGTCCACCACTACAAAGATAACATCTTTACTCATTGAATTAGGTAATCCTTCCACAAAATCCATGGACATGTCTAACCATACCCCTACTGGTATGGGCAGTGGCTGTAATTTCCCTGGGTAGGCTGCATTGTCATACTTACAAGCTTGACAAATTCCACAAGCTCTAATATAAGCATTCACCTCTCTGTTCAAACCCTTCCAAGAAAACAGATGGCGGATCCTCTGTATAGTTGCATCTCTACCTGAATGTCCCCCAGAAGGAGAATTATGAGCCCGCTGTAGAATCTTAGCCCTCACCTCTTCATCTTTCCCTACTAGAATCTTATTTTTTCTTCTAAGAATACCATCTCTCAACTGGTATTTCGAATCACCTACTGGTATGGTCCCTTGAGAGATATCCAGCAATAGCTTTGCCATTTTATCATTCTTATCATAACTTTTCTGGATTAAGGAAAGTAAATTAGAATCCGCTTCTGATACTGCTAGACATAACAATTCGGCTCCTCCTACCCTAGTAAGGGCATCAGCTACCTTGTTTTCCACTCCACTTTTGTATTGAATTTCATACCAAAATCTCATTAACTTGGACATCCAAAACTGCTGAAATGGTGTAGAGATTTTATGCTCTAAAAGCCACTTCAGACTCTTCTGATCTGTCTTAATTATGAAGGTCTGTCCATACAAATACTGCTCCCATTTTTGAACATCAAAGACTAGTGCTAGCAACTCCTTCTTATAGACTGAAAGTCTTTGCCATTTTGCCCCCAATGCTCTACTGATATATGTTAATGGATGGCCCTCTTGCATCAGCAGTGCTCCTATTCCCTCATTGATGCATCAGTCTCAACCACAAATTGTTTGTCAAAATTGGGTAATGCTAGAACTGGTGCAGTTGACAGAGCATCTTTCAGCTTCTGGAGAGCCAGTGTGGCTTCAGAAGTCCATTGAAAAGCTCATTTCTTCAAAAGTTCAGTTAAAGGTCTTGCTATCATGGCATATCCTTTAATGAACCTCCTATAATATCCTGTCATGCCCAAGAAGCTCCTTACTTGCTTCAGAGAACTTGGTATAAGCCATTTCTGTATTGCTTCAATCTTTCTATGGTCTGTTTCAACCCCTTGCCCAGATATGAAATGACCTAAATACTCCACTTTACTCATGCCAAAAGCACATTTACTCTTCTTAGCACATAGTTGATGTTGTTTCAATATTCCAAATACTTGCTGAAAGTGTGTTTTATGTTGTGGCCAGTCCATACTGTATATCAGTATATCATAAAAAAAAATAAGAACAAATCTTCTTAAAAACTGCTTAAAGATGTGATTCATAAACCCTTGGAAGGTAGCAAGAGCGTTTGTAAGCCCCAAATGGCATTACCAGAAATTCAAAGTGCCCAAAATGAGTTTTAATTGCTGTTTTATAAACATCCCCTTCATGTACTCTAATTTGGTGGTAGCCAGCCTTCAAATCAATCTTGGAGAAGATCCTTGCTCCTGCCAATTCATCAATCAATTCCTCCACTACTTGAATAGGGAATTTGTCTTTCACTGTTTGTTTGTTCAAAGCTCTGTAGTCAATGCACAGTCTCCAGTCCACATCCTTCCTTCCCACCAAAACAACTGGTGATGCGTATGGAGAAGCACTGGATTGGGTGGATCCCTTATCACATAATTCTTGGATCTTCTGTTCAATAATGTCCTTCTTGCCTCAAACAAATTCATTGATTCTGGTATATCATCAGGCTGAACATCTTTTAACAAAATCAACTCTCGTTCAAAAAGCCAAGGGCCTTCCTCAATAACCCGATTCATTTCCAAAACATGATTAACAGATACCTGCATTCGTCGATCTCCTTGATAGTCATACCTTTCACTGGTCTCCAGATTGAGGCCATCAGCTCTTGAAAGCCTGAAAGTTTGATTTTTCGATCAGTGATAACTACCCCCACTGCCGGAAAGCGCCTCGGCTCCTGCCCTTCGCCGGCTTCCTCCTCTGCCTCCTCATCAAAATTCAACTCGCTCTCTTGATCCCGCATAGATAACTTCCTGTAAGAGTCAACAAAATCCTCCATGTGACAACCTACACTCCCCGCGTCGTCCTGCCCTCGTATCGCACGCAAACGGCGATCTTCGCCTCAGTCCCAACCAAGAGAGATACTCTCGTCCAAATTTGTCGCCTCTAAACTACTATCGATCACCAGCCGAAGCCAAGATCGGAAATTACAAAACCTAGCGGCGGAATACCCTAGGAAGACCGAAGGTTTGGAGAGCACAACTCTCGCTCCGTTTCTACGCTTCGTTTCGCTTTTCCAATTCGCCACTTGAATGCTTAGTTTCTACTACTTTAAAAATGCTCCACCAAATTAGAAGTTTTTTTTAGGCTAAAAGGTCAAATAGGCCCTTGAACTGACTTAAAGTGTTCAATTAGCCCCTTATATAGGACGTTCTTCCCGGCCGTCGCTAATTGGGGCGGTTCCCGGTGGAATTTTTGATGAAATTTTTTGAGCTTCTTCTTCATTAAGTCTAGTTTACTCATACCAAATTTCAGCTAAAAATTCAACCGGGAAGGCAGTCAAATGATTTTTCGAAATGTACTGCGCTGTTTAACTTCGTAGTTATCTTCAAAAAATCATTTGACTGCCTTCCCGGTTGAATTTGTAGCTGAAATTTGGTATGAGTAAACTATACTTAATGAAGAAGATGCTCAAAAAAATTCATCAAAAAATTCCACCGGGAACCGCCCCAATTGGCGACGGCTGGCAGAACCTACTATATAAGGGGCTAATTGAACACTTTAGGTCAGTTCAAGGGCTTATTTGATCCTTTAGCCTTTTTTATCCATCTGAGCTATCCGTACAGGTAAATTTTTAGCTGAAATTTGGTATATTTTCCATCACTCAACCAACTGAGCTATCTGTATGGGTAAATTTGAAGTTTTTTGGTTTTATTGAAAGGTACTATACAAAATATAATTTTGGGGAAGAATAGTTTACCCTATTGGGTGCCTTAGCCTTGTATTTATAATAAAACAGAGTTATGAAGAATTACAAAGTAATCCCTAAATATTACATTATTACACCCCCTCAATTTGTGCAGGGGAAATCACGTGCAAATTGGAGCGTAAAAATTCAAAACGCTGACTAGATAAATTCTTGGTGAAGATATCAGCTAATTGCAACTGTGTAGGAATGTGCTTCACCACAAGATCCCCATGTGCTACTCGCTCTCGAACAAAATGATAATCAATCTTAACGTGCTTACTCCGATCATGTTGAATAGGATTAACTGCCAAGTATGAAGCTGAGACATTATCACAAAGAAGTTGTACCGCAACAGAAATAAAAATACCCATATCTGCCATAAGTGAGCGGATAAAAAGTGTGTCCTGGACAGTGTATGCGATGGACTGTGTACTCCCTCTGTCCCGCAAAATTATTCCCAGTTTGACTTGACACGGAGATTAAGAAAGTGGAATAAAATGGAAATTTATAGTTGTGGTTGTGTAAGAAAAATGTGAAATGAATGTGAACCACACAAATTGTCCAAAAATAGTAAGTGAGAAGAATTTTGTGGGACGGCCCAAAAAGAAAAGTGGGAAGAATTTTGCGAGAGGGAGGGAGTATAAAATAATTTAAAGGCCAAGGTAAATTTAACACTGTTTTTCGGCTTATCAGCCAACTTTTTCAACAAACACGCAACTTTTGTTTTTGCGCGCTAAATTATGTAATAATAAGAAAGAATAATGTTGAAGTTACTTTTCTGGCTATATTGACTAAATTTACTGTACATGACCATTTTAGCTATTTTACATATAATTTTTTCTTTATTTTATTAATAAAATATATTTTAAACAGCCAGAACTTCATAAATTTCAACATAATCATCCAAATAAGCTGATTTTCGTGTTACCAAACAGGATCCTAATCAGAAATGACGAGTGTTAGCCTAAGAAAAAGTATATCTAATTGTGTATTTTTTTTATTTGCTCTTATTTAAAGAATTTTTCATTTTTACACTTTCTTTTATGGACTGTTGTTTGTGCTTTTGAAAAAATATTAAGTTTAGACATTATATAAATAAAAGACTAGCAGTTAAAGATGGTAAAATATGAGGAGAAGGTAGTTTCTTATAAAATATAAATAAAATAAAATCTTATAAACACTAATGAAGGTTAAGGTATTTTTGACATATAAAATGTGTTGGTGTGACACAAAGCAATATATGGTTGTACACTATGATCCAATTATTGTACTATACACTTTTACTCCTACCCATCCGTTAGCTCCGTTAAAGTTCAAGCATTTAACCTCTTGTATTCTGCCGACTCTTCATTGCAATTTGTTCCTTCTTTTCACTTTATATTTATTCCATTTAATAATTACACATCATTTGGAATTTTATATTCAATCCATGTGGTGCATAGATTGAAACTCATTTTCCTTAGTGATTGAAGTATATAAAACGTAAAAATAAAATGAATTCTTTTATTATTTTTATTACTTGGATTTTTATGAATGGCATGTGTGACTTGAGGAAGCGGTCCAGCCCAGCTGGTCGCCGACTCACTCTCCCATACGAAAGGTCTCAGGTTCGAAACTCAATGAGTTGAGTTTCAGGTCTGATTACTCCATGCCCCCAACCCCCTCCCCAGACAGACACCCCCTAGAGTAAAGAAAAAAATGCCATGTGCGACTTTTTGTAATTTGTGCGTGAAAAAAGCTAATGACGATGGTGGTGATCAGGGGTGGAGCCAGAGCATTGGACCGGACTGGACCAGTACAAAGATTTGTTTTCGAAAAAAATTACACAGTGTTTACCTTAAAAATTAAAGCATTTTGTAAAATTATAGTAAGACGGGGCTTAGGGTAGCCCTTTCCGAGATCCGCCCATGGTGGTGAACAATAAAATTTTATAAGGGGATTTGGGGATTTTTGTCATCCAGTTTTTAGTGTAAATATTTATACTTCCATAGTGCCATTAAGGTAAATGTCATGATTTTTCTACACAAATAGTGGATATGTCATTCTAGGTCGTCATTCATTGTATTTCAAATACAATCAATAACTTGAATTACAAAATATGTAATTCAACATACACAAAAGAGTCAACATGCTTTTATTTGAACATAGTGTTTAAAGGAGTAGGGGTTTTAATTTGTCTATTCATAAACAGGGGTGGATCAAATAACTTGAACTATTGGGAGCACTTATTAAGAAAAAGTGGATTTTCAGAATAATTAGTATAAATTTACTTCAAAAGATGAAAGAATATAATATTAGCAAAATAAAAAATATTACATTTTATTGTAACTCTTCTTTATGAGTTTTCATTTTTGAAAATGTTTCATCACAACTTCATTTGTCAATCATTCAAAATATGTGTCCCTATTTTGATTGCTGAAATTTGACTTGACAATGTTCGTTGCAAAAAAGCATCTTTCAACTATAACTATTATAAATAACAAAACTAATGATAATTTCAGTTATCAGTATACTGTCACTCATCTTCATCAAAGCGATGTTGCTTAGAATTAATCAGTGGCCGTTGTTCACTTTTTCTAAGCATTCCGTCTCAGTCCGAAAACGATTGGTATCCGTTTAGATTTCTATCTACAAAAGAAGTCATATAATAGCTTGGATATGAGTGAAAAAATTGAAGTTGTGTGAGCTTTTGTGAGAGCTGGACTTTAGAATATAATATGGTCTTTTTGGATTCACAATTCTATTGCACTTAACGTGCACATAAATATTATTGGGCATTATTCTACACGCGCAACGCGCGTTATAAAACTAGTTGAAAAAATAAAAGTTGAAATTGGAAAATAATGTTTTTTGTATACTAAAAAAAAATTGAAAAACCGTTAAAGGTACTCATCTACTTACTTACATCTTTAAGCTTTAAATTGATTTCTGAATCTAATAATAATAATAATAATATAATAACTTATAAGCACCAATTATAAGCACCAATGATGATTAGGGCATTTTAGGAATGACAAAAATGTTGGTGTAACTCTAAAGCAATTTACATTTGTACAATTTGTTTTAGCCATTGTACCATTCATCATTAAATTTAAATCTCGCCCTTAACTCCGTTAACTCCAAAACGTTTCCAACTTTTGAATTTCCAACATGATGCCTTCACATTTTAATCATTCTATGCACTTAGACTGATTTGATTCCCTTTTAATGTTCTAATTGAATTTTTCATTTTTTATTATGTATGTTTCGTGATGCAAAAATTTGAAAATAATTTTTCTATTGTTATTATTCTAATTTGTCATGTCTAATTTAATTATTCGTCTTATTTTTACTGCTTATTTTTTTATTTTCATTTATATTAGGTCAGAAAATTCATATGTATTATAATACTCCCTACGTAACTTAAAAACCCTTCTCATTTCAAAAGTAGATAGGTACATTAAAAATAGCGAAAAAGGATGTATATTATTGAGGGTATGATGGGAAGATAGTGAAATAATGTGATGGAATGAAGGATAAATCCAAAAAAGTACTTGTAATAGTGTATTATTTTCAAAATTATTGATAAGATGATGCAAAGATTTAGAAATAGGAAGTTTTTTCGTTACGAACGAAAAAGAAAAGTGAAAAGTTTTTTTGTTACAGAGGGAGTAAGTAGTAGTACTAATACTTTTTTGTCCGAAGCGGGGGAGGTTGCCCCCATGCCCCTAGCTCCTCCACTGCCGATATTGTACTTTAATATGTATTAATTTCTCTTATTATAGAGGCATAACACATTATTGTTTGTACAAGTAATTGTGTAGAAATATGAGATTACTTTGAACGGGAGATGTTGATCATCACCTCCGTCACCGCCAACTAATCGACCCCAAGTAATATCTATCCGGCCATTGCAATATTTTATTCCATATGCTTATCAGAGAGGATTATTAACTTATTGAATCAGAGATATTATTAATTTTACCCATGACACTATGTATAATTGACATTCGTTATTGCACTTGCTTCTTATTAATTACTACATGTTTAGTGCTATTGGATTCGAATATCAAAATGGCGTACATGTTCTATAAACTTAATCATCATGCCCACCCTTTCTTAGATTGTTTATTACCACATTATTGATATTACATTCTTATAGGGCGTTCCGGAACGATCCTTGTCAGACTTACGGGAAAAGAGATGTGGCGCGCCTCTTTTTAATCATCCGTTATGTGGGAAAATATGCATAAAGCTAATATTTTGTGCAATTTCACATAACTTAAATATATTAATCATTAACATTCACATTATGTTAACCTTGTCAAAATAATATTGAGCAATTTTCTCTCACGCATCGCGCGTTACACAACTAGTATTTAGATAAAAGCAATTGTTTTTAGAGCACCTTGTAGCTTTTTAAAGCTAAAGTTGAAAAGTCTTATTGAAGCAATGGAAAAGGCTCTCTTAATTATTTATTTATTCGTATATGCCACCAATATGAGATCTTTTCCGTTGGATTAATGATATCAATCGTTTAGGACATGTTTACTTCAAATGTTATTAAACGGTGCTCATTAAGACTTGCGTTAATAACTGACGCTTAAAATAAGCAGTGTTATAAGCACATGTTTACTTCAGAAGATTTAAAACACTGTTTAACATTAAAATGTCCAAAACCACTCTATACATATATGGACACATAAACAAAGTATACACAAGTATATATAATGTGAGGGGCATACCCCACCCCACCCCTGCTCGTCCCTGTATCCCTACCCCTACCTTCTACCCTTTACCCCACCCCAACCTCCAACCCCTCACATGTCACGCTCCATACCGCATCTAAGCGCGTGTACAACCATACAATCAAGTGATGTCACCCGCAAGTCACACTCACCCGATTATACAAGGCGTCCAAGAACGTCTTTCATACCATACTCAGTAAGTAAACATACCTAACAATATCACACTTTAGATTGAATGAATAACTTAAATATTCAATAGTCAATCATGGGTCACACATGGCAAAATGTAGTCTCGCAGGCCCTAAACAAAGTACTCATTACAAAATATCCATGAGCATAGTTTATAGTTCAAAATCAGTAAAGGAAGCATGAACCACGCCTTCCTTGATATCACTTCACCCGTGCAAAGGTGCCGGTAGCAAGTTCTAGCTTCAACCTGCAATGGTGCACCCCCCCCCCCCCCCCCCCCGAATGGGTCAGTACGCGAATATTAGGCATGTAAAAAAAAACCGGCCCACAATGACCTGCCCTGACCCGAGACATTTTGGGTGGGTCCGCACCGTCTTGCAAATGGGACGGGTCCGGGTCTTATTATTGACCCGCCCCGACCCTCTCAATATATAAATATACGTACTTTTTTAAAAATTATACTACAAAATATTTCTACATGCATGTATGTCTATACAACAAATCATTAATTCTTTGGTCTTATAATACTTTACTTTGTAATATTTGTATTTAAATGAGATGAACGACGAATTATCAATGCCTTTTATATATTTAATATTCAATTATTAATATAAATAGATCAACTATTCGAATCTAAGTATTTTTTCTTAATTTTAAATTTTCAATTTTAAGCGTATTGTGACTTTGATTTAATATATATTTTTTTAAATAGGAGATCTGCTAATCGAGTTGCTCATGTTCTAGCTAGGGCGGTTGTTTCTTGTGCAAATAGCAATAATGAGTTTAATTTTATGTCTGATT
Source organism: Cuscuta epithymum (assembly GCA_945859915.1). NCBI lineage: Eukaryota > Viridiplantae > Streptophyta > Magnoliopsida > Solanales > Convolvulaceae > Cuscuta > Cuscuta epithymum. Next base: position 147,640 of record CAMAPF010000150.1, on the reverse strand, counting down.
ATATTGTAGGCCTGGTGGCAAATGATGAGTTAAATTGATAGAATTGTTGTTTCCCTCTCAACAAAATATTATTTTTTAAATTTTCAATGCATGCTAGCTAATTAGGTTACAACAGGGTGGGGCGGGTCATGGGTAAACAAGTTTGGACCCGTGCGGGTCACGGGGTGGGACGGGTCCACCCAGTGAAGTCATGGGGCGGGTCTTGCAGTACCCGCCCCACCCCATTGCCATGCCTAGCGAATACAGAGCGAGAAGCAGGCTAAATGTAGAATAACTAACGTTTCAAGTATAACACCCAAACATCGAGTGGTTCATTCGTTATAACTCCCTCAAGTCTTTGAAATACATACTGATAGAGTATATGGGCCTGGACCCCATGGCCCACATACTCAAGTCAACGACGACCAGAAGAACACTCGCGTGGCCCCCTTCGGCCAGTGGGCCCGCATCGGCCAGAAACCAAACCGGCCCAGGAAGCACGCATGGACTCCCGGGGACCGCATCGTCCCAGAGACCGCATCGGCCACGAGGCCGCATCGGCCAAAGACACCGCATCGGCCAGACTTCGGCCGGGCAGAATGCACCTCTCTACTTTATTTACTAAGTATTGTACACAGCCCATTAGTGGCCCTATTTCGCCCAAAGAAAGCATGATTATTGTAATGGGCCTCCTAAGCCCATGGCTAGGAGCCCAAATCCACATTTCTTCCTATAAATAGACCCATTGGGGCTAGTTATAGGGGGTTGAGAAATATAATTACTCACTTTCTCTCTCTAGCTCTCACTTCTCTCTAGAATTAATACTCTATCATTTGGTGCTTTCATTGAGAGCCTAGAACAGATCAAGTGAGTACACTTCGTCGCTACCAGACACTACCACTAGCTATGACAAGAACTAGGTCAAAGAACACTGCTAGGAACGCCCCCCTGAACCAGGAAGGGCAGGGAAACGTTGCTGACAACGTCCCCAATGACCTCATCATCCAGGATGAGAATGCTCAGGAGGTCGAGCACGCGACGGCTGACCTTCGCACCCAGCTCAACAAGACTGCCCCAGACGCCCGCATCGGGCTCGAGGACAGGCGCAATGCTGATCGCGCTTCGGGCCAGCAGGCCTCTAACCCTGCTGCTCCCCAGATAAACCCGGCCGCACTATCGGCTATTGTTGCGAGCATCCTCCAGGACCCCAACGTGGTCAGCGCTCTTGTTGCAAAGACCGGGGAAAACAACACTCCTGTGACTGGGGAGGTCGCAACGGTGCCACCACCGCCACCTCGTCCACAGGGCGTCACCTTCTTCGGCAACAACGAAGACGTCCTCGCCGTGGACACCCATTCCCATACTGCCTCGCCTACCCGGGATACACCGGCCCAACCTCGCGGTAAAATCTCAGCATTCAACAGGCTGGGTGACATCGCGAGCCGTCGGGTACCTACGGGGAGGGTGGCGGATCGGTTGGGTGGCCGCGAGCCAGGATCGCCAAAGGAAAGCTTCGGGTCCGTTTCCCGGACGACGGATCGGCCCCGACCAGACAAAGGCAAAGGAAAGCTGAATGATGACGATGCGCGCCACCAAATCAACCTGGCCCACGCGGCCCGGATCCAGACCCCTCTAGGCGGCGGCGCGGCCAACACGGACCCAAGGGATGAGATCATCGCCCGCTTGGAGAAGCGCCTTGCTGATATGGAGGCCCGGGAGGCTGCAGGGCGCGCATCGGCCCATACATCCCAGCACCCCAACTACGACGCGCTCCTGAACAAAGTCAGTGCTCTGGAAAGGGAATTGGCTGACCGACGCGACGAGCCCGTCATCCAGATAAGAACAAGGACCCCCTTCTCTGCGAGGGTGCTCTCCGCTCCCATCCCAGAGAAGTATAAGGGGAATCCGATCAAGCCATATGACGGCTGCACTGATCCCCAGGAGCACTTCACCCGTTATCAGAACAATATGATGATGACCAACGCTTCGGAGGAGTACATGTGTCGCTGGTTCCTCTCCACCTTGGAGGGACCAGCGTACGATTGGTTCAACAACCTTCCGGAGGGGAGCATCGACTCATGGCAGGACCTTGCTCAACGCTTCCTCACCCACTTTGTCGGGAGGAAGCGCGCGAAGAAGCATTTCGCTCATCTCCTGACCATCAAGCAACAATCGGAGGAGACACTCCGAGCCTTCCTCGATCGCTGGACGAGGGAGGCGGACGAGTGCGAAGGAGCCGATGAACGCACCCTCCTGGCCTTCCTCCGCGGAGCACTCCGGCCGAGCCACTTCGCCCGGAGCCTGTTCACGGAGCCGCCGCGGTCATACCTCGCGGCGCTCCGGCGCGGAGATAGGCACGCTGATGCCGACGAGCTCCTGAACCAGAAGAAGGGTGGGGAGAAGCTACAAAAAAAGGACTCCTCGTCCAACCCCCACCACGCGCCGGCCAACAAAGGACAGAATCAGCCAAAGAGGGCGCACCAGGAGCAGGGCGGACAGCGAAGAGAGGATCGTTCATGGCGTCCAAAGTTGGAGGCACAACGCATCCCCCTCACCCACCCGGTGAGCGTCGTCCTTGACCACGCCGAGGCGCAGGGCCTCATTGTGAAGGATCCCAGGTCAGAGGAGGAGATATTTGCGGTCCACAAAGGAGGGACATACTGCAAGTACCACCGCCAGACATCCCACAAGACCGAGGATTGCACCACCTTGAAGAGGCACATCGACGGCCTCATCCGACAGGGGGAACTTTCCCAATTTGTCAAGGGTGCCCCCAAGAGTAACACTTGGGTTAACCCTGGCAAAAGGGGGGAAGGATCCTCCGGGAAAAAGAGGGAGATCGGCGCCCTCAGTGAAGATGAGGACGAAGAAGAGCCCCGCCAGAAGAAACATCACATTCACATCATCGTCGGCGGGAACACAGGGGGGACTCGGCTACCCAACGGAAAAAATGGGCTCAGTCCCTATACGTTGGTGAGGTGTCCCACGCCCCCCCTCAGCCGAAGCGACGGCACATGGAGGCCATCACCTTCACCGACAAAGACCTCCCCTGCGGCCCCTTGCCCCACAGGGACGCCCTCGTCATCAAATGCGAGATTGGCAACAACATCATTCACCGCAACTACATCGACACTGGCAGCTCCGTCAACGTGATGTACGTTGATACGTTCAGGCAGCTGAAACTGAAGAAGACTGAGCTCCGGCCGATACGGACTCCGTTATCCGGCTTCACCGGGGACTCTATCGACGCCGAGGGCACGATAGTGCTTCCCGTCGTGGTCGGTGACGGTACCTATCAGGCGAAGGTTAACATGGAGTTCGTGGTTGTCAACCTGGACAGCGCCCACAACATGATCTGGGGCCGACCGGCCTTGGAGGACCTTGAGGCCATCATCTCTATGAAGCACCTATGCCTCAAGTTTCCCACCAAGGACGGCGTCGGCTACGCCAGAGGAAACCAGAAGATAGCCAGGGCTTGCTACCTCAAGCTCACAAGAAAGATTAATGAGGCCGAGGAGCGGATAGACACTATCACCACCGCCTCGGCCGAAGAAGACACACCAAAGGCCGAACCGGTCGGAGACGTGGAAGATGTTCCGTTGGACGTCTCCCGGCCGGAACGCACGCTGAAGATTGGGACCCAGCTCCCCCGAGATACCCGAAGGGCCATACTCTCCGTCCTGAGAACGTACGCCGTCGTCTTCGCATGGGGACCAGAGGACATGCCGGGCATCAGCCCAAAGGTAATCACACATCGGCTATCGGTGAACCCGGCCTCCTCCCCCATCAAACAGAAGAAACGCTACCTCTCAGCCGACAGGAGGGAATTCGTCAAGATCGAAGTGGCCATGCTGCTCTCCATCAAGCACATAAAAGAGGTGAAGTACCCCACGTGGTTGGCGAACGTTGTCCTCGCACCAAAGCCGCCCACATTCAGAATGTGTGTTGATTACACTGACCTGAACAAGGCGTGTCCAATGGACCCATTCCCTCTCCCCAACATTGATCAGTTGGTGGACGAGACGGCGGGGTGCGAGTTGATGTCGTTCCTCGACGCGTTCAGAGGGTACCACCAGATATCCATGCATGAAGATGACGCGGAGAAGACTGCTTTCATGACCCCGGAGGGAATCTTTTGCTACCTCGTCATGGCCTTTGGGCTCAAAAATTCCGGCGCCACTTATACAAGAATGGTAGCCCGGGTTTTTAGAACAGTCTTGGGCCGGACGATGGAAGCATACGTCGATGACATGATCGTTAAAAGCAAACAATCCACAACTCATGCCGACGACCTCCGGGGCATCTTCGAAATCATGAAGAAGTACAACCTCCGGCTCAACCCAAAGAAATGCACCTTCGGCGTCCAGGGAGGTAAATTCCTGGGGTACCTGGTCAGCTGAAGGGGCATTGAAGTGAACCCGGAGAAGATACAAGCCATTATCAACATGGAGCCGCCCCGCAACATCAAAGAAGTACAACGGCTGACGGGACGCCTTGCGGCCCTGAACCGTTTCCTTTCAAAGTCCGCGGAAAAATCGCTCCCCTTCTTCCAGATAATGAGGAAGGCCACCAGCTTCAAATGGACGACAGAGTGCCAACAAGCCTTTGAAGAGCTGAAGCAATATCTCGCCTCCCCACCCGTCCTATCCAAGCCCCAACCCGGCGAGACTCTCTTCCTTTACTTAGGAGTGAGCACGTCGGCCGTCAGCTCCATACTCATCAGGGAGGATGACGGGGTCCAAAAGGCAATATTCTACGTCAGCAAGACGCTGCGGGAGGCCGAGCTCAGGTACTCCCCCGTTGAGAAGAGGGTGCTGGCCATCATCCACATGGTGAAGAAGCTGGGGCACTATTTCGAGGCTCACCCCGTCCACGTCCTCACGCATCAGCCGTTGGGCGCCCTCATGAGGAGCCCAACCAGCTCTCCAAGGATGATCAAGTGGGCAATATTCTTGAGCCAGTACCAGATTGAAATAAAGCCAAGGCCATCCATCAAGGGGCAAGCCTTAGCTGACTTTGTCACGGAATGCACAGCGAGGGAGACGACCGTCACCACCACCGGCCATGAACCAGATGAAGCCTGGACCCTCTTCACGGATGGGTCATCGGCCAACAAGGCATGTGGGGGTGGCGTCGTCCTCATCTCCCCAGAAGGATTCAGAGCGTACTACGCCATCCGCTTCAACTTCAAAGTATCCAACAATGAGGCCGAGTATGAAGCGCTCCTCAGCGGGCTCAGACTAGCCGCTGGCCTCAAAGCACGCCACATCAGAATCAAATGCGACTCCAAACTCGTGGTGAACCAGCTGGAGGGTTCCTACGAGGCCAAAGAGGGGAGAATGAAGCAATACAAGGAGGCCGCTGCGGAATTGCTCAAGGCGTTCGACACCTACGAGATCACTCAGATCCCAAGGGCGGAGAACGCCGAGGCCGACATACTCTCCAAACTCAGCTCCGACACCCCTGAGCACATCTCCAAGATAGCGAAGGTGGAGGAGTTGAGCATGTCGAGCATCCACGCCAGCCCTATACTCTCCATACAACACCAGCCAGAGGACTGGATCACTGACATCGCAACCTACATCACCTCCGGCACGTTACCAGAAGACGAGGAGAGGGCCAAACTCGCCAAACTCAGGGCGCCAAGTTATGTCATTGAGGGTGACAAGCTTTACAAGAGATCATACAACGGCACCCTCCTCCGGTGCCTCCACCAGAATGAGGCCGAAGTGGCCATGGAAGAAGTCCACTGCGGTGTATGCTCATCACACCAGGGACCCTTCAGCATGTCGCGCCGCCTCGTCGTCCAAGGCTACTTCTGGCCGACGATGGCGCGCGATTGTGCTGAAGTCGCCCGCAAATGCAGTGCATGCCAACACTAACAAAGAGAACCCGGCCGGCCGGCCGTCAACTACGCCCCGGTCAGTACTGCCATCCCATTTTCCAGATGGGGCATCGACCTCGTTGGCCCGCTACCAAGAGCTGCAGGCAACAACAGATACATCATCATCGCCATCGACTACTTCACCAAGTGGGTCGAGGCCGAACCACTCGCAAGCATCACCGGAGCGCGGTGTCGAAAGTTCGTCTACAAGAACATCCTCACCCGCTTCGGCGTGCCTCAGGAGATCATATCAGACAACGGCACCCAATTTGAGGCCGAACCATTCCAAAGCTTCCTCCAAGAATGGGGTATCAAGCACCGCTTCTCCTCCGTTGCCTACCCTCAGGCCAACGGGCAGGTTGAGAACGCCAACAGAACCATCTTGGAGGGACTAAAGAAGAAGCTGGAGGAAGAGGGCGGAAGTTGGGTCGACGAGCTCCCCAACGTCCTATGGTCCTACCGCACCACACCGAGGAGGGCCACCGGGGAGACACCATTCTCCCTTTGCTATGGCTTCGAAGCCAAGGCTCCCACTGAAGTCACCCTCCCCAGCCGACGGGTCACTCAATACGACCCCGAAGCCAATGAAGAAGCCATGAAGATTGACTTGCACCTCATTGATGAAAGGCGGGAGAAGGCTTACCTCAGAGCGGAGAACTACAGACGACAAGTCAAATCCTATTACGACGCCAAGGTCCGCTCCCGCGAATTCCAGGTGGGGGACTACGTCCTCCGCCGAAGGGAAGCGAGCAAGCCGACGGAAGGGGGAAAGCTCGCCGTCAAATTTGAAGGGCCCTACATCATCAGCGCCGTCATCAAAGCCGGCACCTATAGACTAAAGAACCCCAATGGGTCAGATGTACCACAGTTGTGGAATGTACACCATCTGGTGAAATTTTACCAATGACTCGAGAAGTGGTGAAGCGGGCAACGTCCCCCACCCCTCGGCTTATTGGTCGAATAAAACACCCTCGGCCTAGCGCCACTTATTAAATAAAATGATGTTTCATCCAATCTTTTAAGATTTGAGCAAAGGAAAACCCAAGGACCGCATCGGCCTAAGCGGTGCAAACACCCGGGACCGATGCGACCTAAAGCCGTCGCAATAAACGACGCACCTAAAGCCGTCGCAATAAACGACGCACCTAAAAGCCGTTGCAATAAACAACGCACCTAAAGCCGTTGCAATAAACAACGCACCTAAAGCCGTCGCGATAAACGACGCACCTAAAGCCGTTGCAATAAACAACGCACATAAGGCCGTTGCGATCCACAACGCGCCTACAAAGCCGTTGCGTAGTCAACGCACCTAGATATCGTATCGGCACAAGCGGTGAAACACCCAAATCGGCCGGCGATATGCAGGACGAAGGACCTGTGTGCATGGTCCGACGTCTTCAAACGGAGAAGCATACCGCGTCGTCCGCGCGGAAACCGCAGGACGACAAGCCTGAATTAAGGCCGAGGTTACAAAAACTCCACCCGTTAGTAAAATTTCGCTAAGGACCACAAAGGGCGGCCGTCAAAAGACGATGCCTAGTCCGGTCCCTCGTCGACGATAGACGTGGAAAGGCCAAAAAAAAATGCCACTGACACACCAAGCCGAGGGCGTATTTACTCCCTCGCACTAATCCACGCAAAAAGCGCAGCGGACAGACCACCGCACACGGACGAAGGGACAGTAACCCTTCGACCACTCAAAAAAAAAAAAAGAGAAAAAAAGAGGGAAGCCGACGGACCGCGCACTCGCCAGCCTCGAGCATAAAATAAAAATCCCCACAAAAACCAAGCCTCAAAATTGGCTAAGTACATATCAGGTTTTACCATGTGGGAACACGAAGAACACGCTTCGGCCTCAACCACAACGTCCTAAGGTTGAATCACTTCATGTTTCAACTACACAAAACCACATTCCATCACTTGGACGAGGGGGCGCATCGTCTCCGAGTAGCAAAACCCGAGGTGAACCAAATCACAACACCCGCGTCAAGGTAAGCTGACACTAAAGAATTTCCCAAGTCACGCAGACGCAAAGATGTTGCGCTACCACTGGTCAACGCTTCGGCTTCAACACTCTAAGGTCAAATCCCTGACACTTGAAGATTTTTGGAGAAATATTGCTCAAAAAACAAAACTCACCAATGATGGGACGCATCGTCCCTAATAGCTATAAAGGGATGAGGACCGCTACGTCTCGAATAAGAAGACGCTAGCACTCTCAAGATACGGCCTTGACACTTAAGGAAGATTTACAAATCCAAACATACTTGAAAAGACGGTGAAGGAATCACGATGAGGAAAAGATTTGTCATTGATGGATACAAAGATACAAAAGGTGGGCGCTTCGGCCATTACATGCACCTCAGTGCCATAGCTACAAAAAATAAAATACAAACACTAAGCTACCACATCAGCCGGCATCCCACCATCAACTGCACCATCACCATGGCCGGCATCAGCACCATCATCACCATCATCATCCTCATCGGCCTGGGAATCGACGGGCCCTTCGAGCAGGTAGTCATCGCTATCGCTCCACGGCTCTTCCCCCTCGTCCGAACTCAGAATCGGAAGCTGCCTCTCCGACGGGGGAAGCTTCACATCCTCATCAGGGTTCCTCATTCGCCGAGGGAGACTCAAACCTCTCGGCCTCATCTTCCGGAAGCGGCGGCGAAGCTTCCTATAGATCAGCTTCTGCATTCTATACTGGCCGCAGTCATAGAAAGCCTGCATCTCGTTCATCCAAAATTCTTCGCCGACGGGGTCCTTCGTCGTCCAGTCCTTCAACCTCTCAGCGACCACATCATAACAGAAGGGGAGCTGGTCATCGGCCTTCCACCCCTCGGCCTTGAAATCAGCCACGGCCTTCTCGGCGGCCTTCTCGGCGTCAGCTTTGAGCCGCTCAGCCTCCTCGGCTCTCTGGATGGCAGCAGCAATGGACTCATCGGCCTTCTTCCGGGCGGCCTCGGCCTCATCAAGCCGGATCTGAAGAAGCTTCATCTCGTCTTCCGCGGCCTTGGCTTTGTCCCTCAAATCTTGGAGGGCCTCATCGGCTGAGAGAGCCTTAGCCTCCACTTTCTTAAGCCGTTCAATCTCGGCCTCCTGCCTCCAATGCTGCTCCCTCAGCATCAGCGCACCCTGGACGAAGCAAAGTAAGGTCAGAGATGAAAATAAAAACCAAGTAAAAGTCACAATGGGAAAGAATCTTACCTGGACGACATAGTCCAAACCCCCAGCGTACAGGTGGACGTGCTTGCCCTGCCGGCTGAGGTATTGTCGGTCATACTCAGGCATGGCCTGAGCGGGCACGTCGTCGCCACTGACAGTCTCGTTAAAGAGCCCGCCTTTCACCGGGTAACGCACCGTCACCTCATACGTCCCCTTGGCGAGGGCCTCCTCTAAACGGGTAACAGCGGGAGTAGAGGGAGGCACTCGAGAAGCCGAAGCCACCAAAACCGAGGAGGGTGGATCATGCAGGGGAGGGACCACGGCCGGCTGGGCATCTACAGCGGCCTGAGAAGAGGGAGCACCGGCCTCGTCATTTGAGGGAACCCTCTTCGTCTTCTTTGAGGCCTGGCTCGGCTTCAGTCCCGCCTCGGCCAGAGTTTTTTGGCCTTCATCAGCCCCTCTTTTCTTCTTGGGAGCAGGCTTTTTGACGGCCTCAGCACCCCCTTGAGAACTACTAGCAGATGCCTTGGCTTTCTCAGCAGCCTGAGCGGCTTTGAGCTCCGCATCGGCCTTCCTGGCAGCACGAGCCATAAAGGACATCCTATCCATGACAAAGCCTGCATAAAAATAAGGGTCAGCAAAACACAAAAAACAATGCATAAAGATAGAGTAATGGGGTCAACCTTCGGCCTCGGCTGGCACACCAAGACGGGGCCCGTCGGCTTGCTCATAAGACCCCACCATCTTCGGCCAAAGATCATCATCGACATCACCAGGACAATAGTATCTCACGAAGCCGAGGGCGGCCATCCGGTACTCAGTAACGTACGTCTTGATGCTCCTCGGCCCCCCCTTAATAAAGGCCTCTACCTGATTGCTTATTTCGGCACTCCATGGGGGGAATGCAACTCAAAGAGGCCGCTGTGACCATTGGAAGGAAAAAAGCCACCCTGACCCAAAGTGACGAACACAAACTTGGCTTTCCAACCATGGATGGACGTAGGGAGGTCCGTGAACGTCCTCCTCCCACTAATCTGCTGAAGGGTCGCATACCCAGCACAATTCTGGTGGCTCCCTCGGCCTATCCGGAACAAATTCATAAAAAGGGCAGTCGTCGGCGAAATCCCCAATTCTTTACACCGGATCAAGAAGCCGATGATGAGCGAAAAGCTGTTGGGAGTCAATAGGGCCGGAGGGAGCTGCACCATGTCAAGATACTCCTTGATGAAGGGATGAAGAGGGAAGCTCAAACCCTTGGCAAAACTCATCGGGTATACACCAAAATAGCCCGAAGGCGGGTTTAGAACATGATCTGACGGCAAGGGGGCTCTAACACGGCCGTAGGGACCAACGTACAGCTGTGCAACATGGTACTCGCCGAGGGACCCCTCCGGCCGAATAATGTAGAGGTTGCTGAGATCTAACTGTGAAAACCCTTGCGGCACCCCCTCACGCTTTTTCCGCCGATACGGCTTCTTCGTCTTGGGAGCTGAGGGGCCTACCCCCGCTACGGACGATATCGGCGGAGGGCAAGGAACGTTGGCAGAAAAGGTCGCCTCATCCCCCCTCAGAGGCGAGCTAGATGACGCCTCGTCTTCACCAGAACGATGCGCTCCCGCATCGGCACTCATTCTTTCCTCATCTACGGAGGTGCGGTAGTCAGCTGTATTCTCCATCTCAGCTTCGAATGCTTCCACTATTCGAAGATCAACTCTAGGGGACGTATCGTCCTCGTCAAAAGGTCAGTCCTCTTCGTCCAACGAAGCTGTTAAGTCAGGGGGGGGGGGGGAGCGCTACGGCCGTCAGGAAACGGCATAACATCTAAAACCTAATCCTAAGGGCGGTTCTCGGATCAAAGTGAGTTCTCCTACAAACACTAGATCTAACCCCCTAGGAAGCAAAGTATGAGAAAAAAGCAAAAAACAAGGAAGAACTGACCTTTGAAGATATGAAGGTCTGGGAAAGGGCTGATGAAGACTTGAAGGAACACACCGGTACTCTCTCTCTCTAGAAAATTGGGCAGCAATTCGACAACAGCAAAAGCACAAATGAGGTATCGCCTCGGAGTTGGGGGGTATTTATAGGCACTCCTCCAACGGTCACTACACGTGGCAATCTCCAATTGGCCACCTCAACGGTGCCTCCCCTAGAACCAATCAGCGCCTGTCTTTTCACATTCTACTATAGGGTTACTGCTACGGCCAACAGGCCCCGAGACTAGGGTAGGCACCGGCCTACTCACTCAAAACCAAGGAGGAACTCGCTACGGCCCAATTTTACTAAAGACATGGCCGCATCAGCAAAACACGCTACGGCCCCAAAGCAACCCCAAGAACCACAAATACCGCTACTCACGCGCACATCGTCTGATGATGACCCTGGTATTGCGGCCTTCGTCCAAGGGTTCTCCCACAGGGTTACCTTGTACAGGTTCGCCTAAGGGTCGGACTCACGACTAGCGCACAGGTATCGTATCGGCTTGAGTACACCATGACTCCCTTGTGCCTCAAATACTCTGCGGCCAAAGGAGTGGGGGACTGGGGGACTGTATCGGCTACAGGAAAAGGAAAACAGCATAAATTGGAGCGCAACGGCGTCAATACGCAAAGAATCCGCCACGGCTCACCAATAACAAAAGACACAAATCGCCTCAGTAGCATTACGAATCGCATCGGCTACAGAGCACAAATATCAAAATCCGGAAATACAAAATCTAGCGCACAACGGCTACAAACACTGGGTGACTGCGTCGGCTCACCATAGCAAGAACCCACAAGGCGAAAACGCTTCGGCTTCAAGGCAAGTCAAAGGCGTGCATCGCATCGTCCACAGTGACGGAATCAAAACATCTTTCACCTCATAAGGCAAGGTTATTACTGTGGCCAAAAGGTTGTGAAGAAGCTCTTCGGCCCAACAAATGATAAAGAAACAGGCCAGTGTTCTATCAGAATTCACCACATCATCCGCGGGAGAATGAGAGCGCATCGCCTCATCCAAAAAAAAAAAAAAAAAAAAACTTTCACAGGGAGCGCATCGGCCCGCACCAAGGTTATGAATCCTCAAGCGCGCTCCGTCTACCTCAAATGAGGAAACCGCTTCATCCAAAATCAAAGCAGAACCTCTTCGGCCACCAAGCACCTCGAGCTCACGCAGCGGCCAGCCAGGAAGGAACAAGTACTCCCTTTCGCTTCGGCTTCGCCTCAGCTCAGAGAGTGGGGGACTCCTGATAGAGTATATGGGCCTGGACCCCATGGCCCACATACTCAAGTCAACGACGACCAGAAGAACACCCGCGTGGCCCCCTTCGGCCAGTGGGCCCGCATCGGCCAGAAACCAAACCGGCCCAGGAAGCACGCATGGACTCCCGGGGACCGCATCGTCCCAGAGACCGCATCGGCCACGAGGCCGCATCGGCCACGAGGCCGCATCGGCCAAAGACACCGCATCGGCCAGACTTCGGCCGGGCAGAATGCACCTCTCTACTTTATTTACTAAGTATTGTACACAGCCCATTAGTGGCCCTATTTCGCCCAAAGAAGGCATGATTATTGTAATGGGCCTCCTAAGCCCATGGCTAGGAGCCCAAATCCACATTTCTTCCTATAAATAGACCCCTTGGGGCTAGTTATAGGGGTTGAGAAATATAATTACTCACTTTCTCTCTCTAGCTCTCACTTCTCTCTAGAATTAATACTCTATCACATACAAGTTTATACGCTTGGAAAATTCTGACCCGTAGGTCATTTGATCAGATCAATAAAGTAATGGTGTTGATAGTCTTACTCAGCCACCAGACCACTCTCCCGGTAATATCAAGTTTTAGGCACCGCCGGACCCTGGGTACTTCACCCCCAAATATCCGAGTATTGGGGACACACGCCCGATCTCTAGGTATATATCCCACCCTACATAACCGAGTTTTGAGGACACACGACCGGTCCTTGGATACTCCACCCGACATAACCGAGTTTTGAGGACACACGCCCGATCCCTGGATACTCCACCCGGCATAACCGAGTTTTGAGGACACACAGCCGGTCCCTGTGTACACCACCCTAACTTATGATCTGCCACATATCATACTAAATAAGGTCTATATCGTATCATCACTAATGACTAATCCAAGTCTTAATATTTAATTATCATATATATCAAGCCTTAGCATTTAAATGTCATATCACATGCAATTCCATGCAAGATATACATATATAGGATGGTCGAGATTAATCCCACGTCGAACTAGGCCCCGATGCGCGTTTCGGCAAAAACAGGCACCGGAACCCGTAGCCTAAGTGGTGCCGGCTCTCCCTTAGACTGGCGCCGGTTCACAACATTTTCCACGAACCGGTCTGGCAGAAACCAAAATGACACCAATTCAAGGCCTGACCGACACCAGTCAACGCCTAGGGGCCATTCCGTCAACGTCCCGTTGACTGCCCGATTCAAGTCTGATTGTTACGAAACTTAACCACAACGTGTAATAAGTAATAAACAATCATTTTATGCCATTCTGACTATTCAAAACATCACATATGTTTTTATAAATATTTCCATAGCCCTTTCGTACATATCTCAATAGTTCATTTCATACAAGCCTAACCACCTTGGCTAATCACATGTTTAAACTCTTTTAAACATCATTATGAACACATACTACATTTACTTAGGTAATCTCATACTTAACCCAAGATTTATAAGACATTAAGCCGTCCACTCACCTCGAATAAGCTTTAAGAAGTTCTACCCCTCTCGGTTAAACTTCGACGAAACTCTGCCGAGATTTGAAGAACTCCAGCGATACCCCCAGTGATTCTTTCAACTTTCGTGAAAGCATTATGAACTCCTTATATGTAGTACAAGTTCCTAACATGGTTTTAACATCACAAAAATCATATCAGCACAAATAACCTCTAAAAGGTTATTTTCTGACAAACCGGTCACCTTGACTTCTAAGTCCGTTCTTGGACTTAGAACCACCTTTCAACCCCTTAGTCTACACTTCTAAACATGTAAAACAACCCTAGAGTCTCCTCATATGATTCTCAATCAATATTATATTCAAGAAAGGAAAATAAAATATTAATGAAGTCATTACCTTAATATCTCAAGATTTTCGACACTTTTAGCTACTCAAACTTCTTCCTTGAGCTCCCTCCTTGCTTGACTTGTTCTCGGCTATGGAGGAAATGTTTTGCAGAGGTTCTCTACCCTCTTTTGTGGTTCTTGGACGAAATGTGAGGAGTGGGTGAGTGAAGGGATTCCATCTTGGCTTTTCTCTCAAAATAATGTGGGAATATGCCCCATTGTACACTTGATTGACTCGTCACATCCCCCCTTGTATCAAAGCCTCAGTAAGTCATCTAGCCACCAATGGTTGACATTTGAGAGGTGAAAATTCGTGGGGTGGACCCCACCCATGTGGGAGGCCACCCCTTTGTGTCCAAATGTGTACATTCGGTCCCGAAAGCTACATTTCTCATATTTCTTTACTTATATTTTATTATCGGGTCAAATAAAATATATATCATATTTCCAATCACTGTGGGCAATTAGAATGAATATACATTCCTCAACTGTAATTTAGAAGTCTTCTTAATTTATTACGGGTTGTTATCTGATAAAATACAAATTCGTGGGGTGATCACCAAAATTCGACGAATTAGCTCATCGCGACACATGTCCCCAACACGCCTTATTGTGGTGCGTTGCATTTTATCAAACGCGGTGCACCGCGGGAGCACGCCACATGCTCACTTCGGCTCCATCAACGCACATACCTTGAGAGTATCACTGCATCATCACTGCGGATGCGAATATCACCTCGGGGATCAATGCACATACAACAAGTAAACAAATACACCTCAGATATGGACCCCCCTACTCAAAGACCGAAATAAGCCCCTCGATCGAGTGGAGCACCACAATCCGCAGTGATAGTCTCTAGCCAGCGACCTTCATAAAAGGATTCTCGCATATGGTTGCCTTGCCCAGGGCTCGCCAATGAGATTGGATCCCCAGATCAATTCGAAGGTGGCATCTCGGCTCACTGGTTTCAAAGTTATCAATGTACAGTGGCACCTCGATGTCAAGATCACACTCCTCAAAGCACACTGTCATCTCGGCTTCAAGAGCGGGGGACTGAGGGACTACACCTCGGTTCAAATTGCAAAAAAAAGAAAAAATCACAGAAAATGCGACAAACACGCACAGAGGCCATCATCACCAAAGAAGGCATCACCTCTGACTACACCAACAAACACGAAACAATTTAAAGCACATGATCAACGTTAGAAGACTCTACTCCCTTTCACTTTTAGGATTCTCAGATCAGAGAGTGTGAGACTCCTGATAGAGTATATGCGCTTGGATCCACGACCCACACACTTGGATATACAACGGCCCAATCCCATCACATTATCGCGAAGTCTCAAATAATCTCGATCTAGAATAAAGAAATATGCACCTGACCGTATAGTCACCTCGAGGGTCATCAACTCGGTTCAACTCAGGAATAAGGACATAACTAAACCCGGGGTGCACCCCTGCACCACGAACATCGTCACCTCGGTCATCGTCACCTCGACCAACAAAGAATACTTGGCTTGAAGTCAGTCAGAGAATAACATGTGTCAGGATCTGCCATGCCATAGGACTCTCGCCCATAGGATGGCCAACACGTGTAGTGCATTAAATGCACCGCCTCATTTATTACTACTATACATACCCCCTCGGGTGCAATTCTAAAGGGTTCGAATATCATTAATATTAATCTCTTCCTCCCTTTAAACTTTAGCTCCTCTATCTCCATAATACCACTAGTGGTTTGTCGGGAAGTTATCACCTATCATACCCCTACCCTCCTCATTGGTAATGGTCCAGGTAGAGGAGACAGGTGGGGTAGAGGTACGTGTAACATAGTACAGGACGAAGGTAGGGGTAACATGCATGTAGATGGGTAGGGGGTGGGGGTGGGGTAGGTGTAGGGCTATGGTTAAGGTGGGGGGTGGGGGGTAACGAGGTATGGGTACAAGGACTAATGGGGGTGGGGGTAGGGGTAGGGGTGGGGTAAGGTTAAGGGATATAATAGATATGGGTTAATGGTTAGGGGTAATAGGGGTAACGGTACAAGGGGCCACGGGGTAGGGATAAGGGTAATGGCAAGGGTCCCCTGGGAAGTCCTCATGTTGCATCCCCTGTCCTCCCTTTACTCGCACGAGTAGCTCAGTTGGTCGAGTGGTGGGAAATTTGGATCAATGAACCAATGTTCGAATCCCTGCAGCGACCGAGGTAGAGGTTACAGAACTTGAAATAAGGCTGCACCTCTGGCGCGAACGGGTGTATAGCCTACTGCCACTTTACTAACTTAGTGACCGTGACTTACTCCTTCACCATCCTGTGATTCCTGTCGGATCGGGGTGTGAGGGGGCTCATGGGGTGGGAGATTCCACCTTTTGGATCGAAGGGTAATGACAAAGGGTAAATGCGAATGTGTGTTTATTCATCTGGGTTTTACTAACTTCAAACTTAATTGTGTCTTTTTTTGAGGGAAAACTTAATCGTGTCTTAATAAGAGCTAATAATCCTATTTTGAAATGAAATTTTCCTTTTTGTGTTTTTTCAATTACAAAACAAACTGATCCCGTCGGCGTTGGCAACGGTAACTCGCCGCAAAAGCCGTTTCATCGTCTTCAACGCGTCCGGAATGGCCGAGTCGCCCACTCGTAGTCCCACCGAACCGGATACCACACCCTGTCCTTCTCCCCGACCCCAGATACCGGTAGAGATCATAAGTGACGAAGAAATGGCTCTCATCGAAGCTGCGTTAGCCGCCGCATGCCCTTCCGTCTCCTGCTCGACTCAGTTGCAGAGAAGCGTCAGATCCATCCACTCAATAACTGTGTTGTCAAAGCGGAAGCTTTCTGGGTGCAAGGATTCTGTCATGTCAACGGTCGGTGACATTGAGGATGGCCAGAATCGGGTCACAAGTCCCCGCAAGAAGAACCGGCTAAAAGAATCACTTTTACATCGGTTTCGGAGAAAGAGAGGCTTGGCTGTTACTGATATTTCTGCCACGGTGTGGAACTTTGAATTTCTTTATTCTTTTTTGGTTCGGATTTCATGATATGGGTCTGCCCCCTTTCGGTTGAAATTTGATTTTTAGGGGATCCTGGTTTTGAAAATTAATATTAGTAATATATATTTTTTGGTTTTGTTGGAATTGTATAAATTTAGGATCTTTCGTTGTTACATATGATTATATGATACAAGGAATGGTCACAATTCTTGGAAAGTAATTACTCGCATAACACTTATTACTCCGTGTAAAATTTGGAAAGATCAAAATTTTCTATTAGATTTCATCATTTCATGTTTCAGCTGTATCAGAAAGCTCTAAAACAAACACTGATAGTGTGTTCATGTTCACAAAATAATGACAGCCTATTTTATTGTCTTATATTATTATATATGATGATATGATATGATGTGCTTCTTCTATGGGGCTTACCCAGTTACACCCATTCTGTTATATTGCTGTACGTAGGAATGGTGTGAAAAACAAATGGAATATTTCCTTGTGCTTGGTAGACCGGAAGCCAGCAAAGCTATGAAAGCTGGTAGCATGCGACATGCAGCTCTTGAAGAAGAGGTAACCCTTTTAGATTCAGAGTTTATGTCTGGGTTTGTGACCCTAACATAATGTTTACCAACTCTATGAGCCTTGTTTACTCTTAGTTTTGAAGCCTTAAAATAAACTTGAAGGGTGCGCTTGGATCCCATAAAATGCTAGAGAAAGAGGGGAAAATACCAAGGAAAGTTATTCCCTAATGCTTGGTTACCTCATAAAATAAAGAAAAATGAAATACTTTTTATGGTTTATTTGTTTCTATATATCTAGATTTCTTAGTCTTTAGATAATAAAGATAAATAATACGAACTTATAAAGCATGAGGAAAAAACAAGTTCGTTGAGTTTGAGGTTCAGAATGATGTTTTAATACTCCCCCCTCGATTTTATGCCTATTTTGTTCCCCTGGAATTTATGGAGTTTTTAATTGACACGAAATGTCTGTTTATATAATTAATAAGTGAATACTGGTGGTAATATCAATTCCACTTGGCAGTTAGCCGTGCAGATAGCACCAAGTCTTCTGTCAAGAATCTATTTAAAATGTATGACTAAGGATGTTTTTACTTGGACTGTAATTTGCTGGTCTGGTCTGGTCTGATCTGGTCTGGTCTGGTCTGAACTGGTCTGGTCTGGTCTGGTAAGGTCTGGTTTCTTTGTATTTTTATAACTATCCAAGTCTGGTCTGGTCTGGTCTGAACTGGTCTGGTCTGGACTGGTCTGGTCTGGTCTGGTCTGGGGCAAATTACAGTCCAAGTAAAAACATGCTAACATGCAGTATATAAGTTCGAATCAAATATATTTATATAAACACAACATTAAATGTTGTTGGCAGGTGATAAAAAGAGTTAAAGTTCAAACTCAATGTATGGAAGATGTATGGGCAATTAAGTTCATGAATTTTATGGTTGGCGTCAATCAGTTGTTATTCGATGGATTGACACGGGAGTTACCCTTGTAAGTCTATCTATGGACTGTGAACATATATAATACATTCTCTTCATAGAGTAGAATAGTTGTTAATAATATCTGATGGAGGAAACATTAATTGGAAAACCAGAGTAGGCTTTGCAGAAGGTGTATGGATGGTTGGAGTGATAGATGAAATACGAATGCCCACAGAAGAAAATGAGAGATTCCCCATCATAGTTGACACTAAAACACGCTTTCGTCCTACTCTTCCTTCCGAAGCACAACGAAGGAATGGAAGGTATACAATCTCATGAATATTTAGAAGCGTCTTGCTAAATATGAGAAACAAAACTAACTTTTTATTGAGACTTTTACAATCTAACCTTTTAATCTAACCTCATAAAAGTCATAATTTCTAAAGACCGTAGTATTACAGTGTTTTTGTAAGGAAAAAATGGCCCTAAACCTAAAACTAGGTCTAGGTAGCGATGACTGGCTTATTCTGTTCATCCTACTTATAATCATAATAAGTAGCTTTTAGAATCCGTTTGGTAACACTAAAATTGGTTGAATTGGATAAAGTTGCTCGAAATGGCTGAATTAATGTCTGAAGCGGCTGAATTTGCTGAAATATGACAAAATTATACTTTTAAAATATATTTTAATAAAATAATGTATGGATTAAAGTTGAAAGTGTCTCCTTAAGAAAAATTTAGCAAGAAAAGTATCGGCAGTCTTACTTGTTTTCATTATGACACACTTCAACGCGTAGTAAAAACATTAGTATTTGGTAAATAATTAGTATCTGGAAATAGATAGGGTAGATAAGGAAAAAAATGTTAACAAATGGGCACTAAATGATCTGTTTCACTGAAAGGGATATTTCAAAACATTTCTTCATCATGACATTGGTTCAGCCAAATAACTGATGCCTTAAGGGTATCTGTTTCTATACTTTTCATCATACTTTCATGGATCGATTCATGTTAGCCGACCCCAAAATTTTTTGAGAATAAGGCTTGGATGTTGTTGTAATATAAAGCATATCTATAATATTCCTTTCAACTGAAAGTTATTAGGAAGATATTAATCCTTCTTGTTTTAGATACTAGAATTAGTGTTGGTTGTGTTAAAATATGATCTCTCTCATGAAAACTGACTGATGAACTGAAACTTCGCATATGGTGTACAGGCTTCAACTGATGTGCTACAAGCAGATTTGGGACAACTTAGTTGCTGATAAATTTCCTATCGGCCAGTTCTTTGATTTCTTTTCATTGAATCCCAACTGTATTTTATCTGATGAAATCCGAGCAAGTACATCCGGATCAGGTTTTCCAGCAGAGGTAAATAAACAGAATCACTTGTAAGAAATAAGGCAGCATTTGGTAAGCCATAATGGGATTGAATGTAATCAACTACACGAGTAATGTAATTTACACATAAAACATAACATCATGTTCCATTATTACGCTGATCTGACTGTTACCTTAGGTCACCATCTCAATGTGTGTTCTTTATCTCTTTCTCCCTCCTTACAGACCCTCAGTGAAGTGATGGGGTATTTTCGGAATACTTGTTCTATGCTTCCACAAGCACATAACCGTCTTTTGTTGAGGTTAGTAGTGGTGTCTTTTTTAGTCCATAGCTAACGTCATTCAAGTAGCAGTTTGAAAAACATCTGTTTTATGGTTTTACCATATGATGATCGATTATATTTCAAGGTACGAATTGCAAGAGGATGAATCATTGCTAGGTGAAGATGAGTTTGAACATGATTCAGATTGGGTCAATGGTCAAATAAAGTCTTGTTTAGAATTTTGGAGAGGAGATCGTGAAGCTAGTTTTACTCCAATGGAGGAGCGCTGGAAATGCAGGAGTTGCAAGTTTGCTTCTGTGTGCCCTTCTACTTCTCCAACCTCTTTATAAGAAGCGCAGAAAGAAAAGAAAAAGACATGGGTGACTTGGAACAACTGTTCCCTTCAAAAATAATCATCAGGAGAAGCTGATTTTTAGAGGTTTCTTCATATTGATCACTAGTCAATTTATATATGCTTCATAGTCAGAAGCTTTATCATCATGGAGCATAAAACTGGTTGTTGTGACTTGTAATTTATTGAAATGGACGTTTTCTTATCATTATTATCTTGCTTGTATATAATGATTCTTTTCCAAACAAATAGTTGTAAAAGCTTTTGAGAAATGATAAAAACATACTAGTATTACTTTGGATGCCACTTTTGATACCCACTGTCACTTTTACCCTTACAGGTGCATGCATATGCAGGTATGATTGACCTCATGTTTGTGAGTAAGAAAAAGAATTGGGGTTGGTTCTTGGGTCAGTTTTGGACGGCTTTCTTAGCCTTTTTAAAAACTGAAACTGGTTCGGTCCTGTCTTGGAGCAATCCAAACCGGTTTGAATTGATTTCCGGTATGGTCTTTGGGTAAAAAAGGTCTTCGAGAATCATATTTGTGATTTGTGAGTGTTTTACACGTGTCTCTATGAAAAAAATAAATGTAATTTTAATTTGATATCTAAGGATGTTATTACTTGGACTGTTTTTAGTCCATAACATAGCAGACCGAACTTAAATAGACTAGACTGCACTTCAACAAATTAGACTCTTTGTGGTCAATAAAATGGTGTATAATAAAATTTAGCGAGTGAAATGAAAGAGGACGATAAAATGTTGTTAATTAAATTCATTTATTCATTAACTATAAATGTGATAGTTAGTATTGCGGAAAAAATAAAATAGGTCATATATTTTTGGAACTGAAAAGATCATGAGTAATATAAGTGTTAGTATATATATGAGTGCTCTTCTCATCAGGCCGGCCTGACGGGATGCTCCGTCCGGCCGAGCCCATTTAGGCACCTTCCCGGTAGAATTTTTTGATGAAATTTTTTGAGCATGTTCCCCATCAAGTCTAGTTTGTCCATACCAAATTTCAGCTCAAAATTCGATCGGGAAGGCATTCAAATCATTTTTTGAAGTTGACTGCGTCAAAATATACATATAAAACTGTAGTCAACTTCAAAAAATGATTTGAATGCCTTCCCGATCGAATTTTGAGCTGAAATTTGGTATGGACAAACTAGACTTGATGAGGAACATGCTCAAAAAATTTCATCAAAAAATTCCATCGGGAAGGTGCCCAAACGGGCTCGGCCGGACGGAGCAGCCCGTCAGGCCGGCCTGACATGAACATTCCTCTTTCTAAAACATCCATGATTTTAATAGACTTGTACAAAAATATGATTAACCCGTTGAATATTTTGTTGCCCATGAGTGTGGGCGGGCTTCACCTTACACGAAATAAGTGAGCCAAATAAAATATCTGTACTTGCCCATAAGTGTGGGCTGAGTAGTCCAATGAGCAGCTTGAAGTTGTTATGTCAGAAATTAAAATTTTGCTTTCATAAAAAATACTGTATGAGGTATATTATAATATTCTAAAAACATTTATAATATTAATAAAACCCAAACATAGATATACATATATACATCATGATATTTAAAAGCATATTATAATTTTGTAATTATTACTCCGTATTTAAATCTTGTTTGTGCCTTTGTGACCCATTATTTCAGGTTTAATTTTCAATCTGCATTAATATGATTTAAAATTAAAAGAAGTCTCATTCAAACTATCCCTATGGCCGGAAGATTCTCTAATACTTCTCGACAAATACTCAAAAAATGAATTGAAAAAACAATTTAAATTTGAATCAGTGCCATAAATACGATTGTTTTTTGAAAAAATGGCCTGAATATAACTAATTGGCTTTTGATTTAAAAAAATATGAGTCTTTTCAAAATTTCCAAAAAAGTTACCCGACCTTACCTTTCTTCGATTTACCTTCACGCACGCTGCCTTCGGATCTACCTTCCCTCTTCATTCTCCGCCTCCTAAGTTCCGCCTTGGCCTCTTCCTTGCTCTCTTCTCCCGATCTGCTCCTTCTAGGAATCCGCCGCCGACGAGATGCCACCTGCAAACAGTCCGCACTAGTGACGCCACATCTATCCCTGAGTTCGCGATTGATGTGGCACTCTGGCTAGGGATTCGATGCAGCGGCGCGGCCGGGCTAACGAGAGGCGGCTAGGGTGGCGATTGGGGGCTTTGAGGCAGCGTCGATTTCATCACGCTGGTGCAGGAGCTGCGCGCGGAGTGTAGGGGCGGTAGATCGGTTGTAGACACGCTGGTCGGGGCTAGATCTGGCTGGAATGGGGCTGGAGATTGGATGGGTTGGTCTGTTCGAAGATGTGGAGGGGTGGATCGGGGACGAGGATGGGGAGGGGGGTCGAGATGTGGCTAGGGAAGCTATGGTGGTGGGGGGGGGGCACATGACGGTTGTGGCTGTAGTCACCGAAAGTGGTAGTGGGGCGGAGGTCAATGGAGGGGTGGCAGGGGAAGATGCGGAGGGGGGAATGGTGGACAGAGGCGGCTGGGTTGGTGACTGAGGGATGGGGTGGTCGGCAGCGGTGGTCTGCGGTGGTGGTAGGCGGTGGCACTAGGGCAGGGTAGTCACTGCAATGGTAGTCACTGACGACGGAATCACTGTGGCGGAGTCACTGTGGTCCGAGTCATTGTGGTCGGAGTCACTTTGACCGGAGTCACTTTGGCCGGAGAGTCACTTTGGCCGGAGTCACTGAGATAGTGACAGACGGCGGCGGCGCCCGCGGCGGCGGCGGCGGTGACGGCGGCGGTGACGGCGGCGGTGACGGCGGCAGTGGTGGTGACGGCGGCGGTGACGGCGGCAGTGGTGGTGACGGCGGCAGTGGTGGTGACGGCGGCGGTGACAGCGGCAGTGGCGGTCCGGAGGTGCTGGTGGCTACAAAATATGGACTAGTACTCAAATGTATAAAAGGAATTTTAAAATAATAAATATATGATTAAAAATAAGGAATTAATGACTTTTAGTCACATTTTTAGAAAAATTTAAAACATGTCACTTTTTAATCTTTTTCATTCATTTTAGTAATATTGGAATAAAAAGGCCTTGTTTTTTTTGAAGAAAAAACACCCCACTATAGTAAAAGATCATTCGCCAAATGGCTTACAATGAAGTTAGGAGGAGAAGAAAAACTAACTTCACTACCAGACATAGAAACTACCGCTCTAGCGATACAATAAGCTACCTGATTCGCTGTCCACACCACACAATTTTAAAATTGTCATTACTTTTTAAAATGCCAGAAATACGATAATAATCTATTTTAATCATTAAAAAAAAAGCTTTTCCAATGCCACATACTCCTAAATTCTCAAACATTCTGATCAAAACACCTTTATGGCATAAAGAAAGAGTCCTGCTTCCAGCTGCCGCCAACAAGCGCATTGGCGTAGATAAACAACTGGTGTGGAAAACAGAAGGAAAGAGCGGACGTTTCAAAACCCGGTTACGTTAGTCCCAGATTATCAGACTAGAGCACTCACACAGTAGGACGCGAACGCTGAGACTGAGGCATTGCGGTAACCAGGAAGAAACAGCCTCAATTCGCTCAAACTTGCCGATTACGGTCCAAACAACACATCCATCTGTTTCCCATTCTTTGTAAGTCTTAGCATCATATTTCTATGCGCATATACGTAATTACATATATGTGTGTATGTATATTTGGGAATTTCATACGAATTTTGTTGGGAAAAATAAATAATATACTCCGAACTTTGCCTTGGTGTGAGCTTCCCAGTTTTAATTAACAAATACGAACTTGTACTAGTTTAAAAAATACCCCCAACTTTATTTTTTGTACCATATTTTAATTAACAAATAATATTTCTCAAATTGGAATATGTTAATTAGATTTAGTTGGCAAAAAAAGATGCATGATTTCCAAAAAAAAAATGTGTGCTTTCTCAGATGATTTGGTAGGATATGGGGCATAAACATCTCAATTTTACAAAGTAGGAGATATTTTTACAATGTTGACAAGTTTAGGGTAGGGGTAGCACACCTATGCAAAGTTTGCGGTATTTTATTTATTTTACCCAATTTTGTTTTGTTTCTCATTTTAAGTTGATTGAATTCGACTTTTATTGAATCAGTTATACTCATTCTGTCCCTTATAACCTTGACAAAGTTGAAAGTTGACTGGCAATAATAAAGAGGTTTGTTCAATGGAGATATAAATAATAAAAATCACAAACTCATTACTTAAAAGGGTAAGAAAAAGTGGTAAAGTTATTGGGACAACCAAAAGAGTAAATTTGGGAAATTTATAAGGGATGGAGAGAGTAATTTGTAAAGGAATTGACTTGTTATTGGCCATTTACTTTTTCAAGCTGCAGAACAGTGAGAACACCATCCAGTAGTCATCAGTGAGGTGTTAAACATGGATTCATTAGGCGACCTCAAGGTAATCAGATACGGTTGAGCATCTTACTCTTTTGGAGCAGTCTATATTATTGTTATTGATGTTTTTGTTAATTGCGGCATGGGTTTTAAAATCATTGTATATTTATGATTTTGACCCCCAGCCGTATAATGGCGCTTAACGTGTAGCAAAACAGAAACAATTTAGGTTGGATTACAGCATCACTTAGCATAGTATGCTTTATTATATGTTGAGTTTGAGGGGTGTGGAGGGGACTCCCTTTGTTGGAAAGAAAACAATATTTTTGAAGAAGGCAGGCTTTTTTGAATAAACTTATCCCTTTCACTTATCTCATAATGTCCGCTCCAATATTCAAGGGGTTTAGTTGGGAGAGATGGTATATTGGTATCTAACTGAGACTAAATTACTTTACTTGCGTTAAAAACATATTGTTATTTTCTTGGTCACTCTGCACATGTCAACATCTCTTCTATTAGTTCTGAATAAATAATAATTTATAATTGCTCGTTTTTTATATTAAATTTAAATTATTCATATCAATATGACATATATTAATGGCAAATTAAATACATTTGTAAAAACATATTATAATCGCTTTACCTATTTGATTACAATTTTCCCTCTACTTGTAAACATAAATGCACAAGAAAGTGTATTTATCACTCTGTATTACTTTTCTCCCCTCCCCTTCTAAACCAAACAAGTTCGCATTGGAATCTCTCCACACATAATATATCCAAACATGGAAAATTTAAAATCTACCCATTCCCTCCCATTCTATCCATTAAACCCATCACCTCTGCAGGACGTGACAATGTTAATGTTGCATATGCTCATGGAAACAAATTTATTCATAATATGAATGCTATTATATTTTCCACTTCTGTAAAAGAGGTATGAATCACATAATTTTCACATAATTTGCCTCTTCCCTTGGAAGAATAGATACTTAAGAAAGTTCTTTTTACTTCATTATGGCTGGGCTTGCAAATTGTCTTAAAAATGAAGACAGTTTGTATCGTTCCCATTTTGCAATAGAGTTTCACGACCTTCTTTTCTGATGCCTTTTCAATTGCATCTATCATGTTTATCTTCTTTGTGCAATACTTGAGGTCAAACATTTTGTATTGAGAATTCAAACCGCACCATCTTTTCCAATGCCTTTTCAATTGCTTCTTTCTTCTTTATCTTCTTTGTGCAACACTTGAGGTTGAACATTTTGTATTAAGAATTCAAACCATGGGTGTGTGCTCTGACTTAATTGATATCTCTCTCTTGGTATGATGGGTTTTCACTTTTATCGATTACTTTTTTAGTTTTCTCAATTGTAGTTTCAACCATGAAAGTTGCATTTTTTTTGTGTCAAATATCTCTTGTAGGACAAGTTGGCAAAGTTTCGTATAAAGGAACTAAAGGATGCCCTCACTAAACTTGGTCTTCCAAAGCAAGGGACTAAGAAGGTATAATAGAAGGAAACTTGCCCTCACTCAATTTTTCATTTTCTATTATTTTCTTGGATTCAGGGCTGCCAGTCTCATTCAACAAACTGATTATATTATCTTTCATCTCAGTGTTTTATACTTTTATATTAGCAATTCTTCACTAAAACCCATTATTGACGATGATTTCAATTGGAGCCCTTTTTGTAGCGCACTCTCCTTGCTATTTTTTTTTTTTTTTTTGAAGTTTATGCTCCGATAACTTTTGGGGCAAACTGCGGCAAAGAACAATCACCAAGTTACCAACTACATTTTCCACAGAGACCTTTTGTGATTTGTAATATTGTTTATCATTAATACAATTGTACTAAGCTTCTAACATTGCTAGAACAGGTTCTAACCTTATGCTGCACTATTTTCTTGCTTAGACGCTTGGCTGCCCTCCTCCACCTATTGCATATTGCCAGTAAGGCAACTCATGTTTAGAAATAATCATGTCAACTTTTGTCTTGTAGGTTCTCTTTGATCGAATATTGGCCATCTTCTATGATGACCAGGGTAAGTTGTCAATGAAAATACTTTCTTTTTGTGCATTTCCACATTCAAACTTATATGACAGTGGTGAACCAAGTGACTTATCTTCTCTTTGCTAACATAATTGTCCCGGATAATATTTAGGAATGTGTGCGAAGAAAACTGTTATTGCAAAGGAAAAGGTGGTAAATATTGTGGATGACATTTACAGGTATATTTGCACATTAATGTCTACTTTTAGACTTGAGAACATCATAGCTGAGATAAAAAGGAGAATAAAGATAAAGCTCGTAAAGTTGAAAATTTTCCGTTGAGTTATGTTCTTTACATGTTTGATATTTGCTTGCAATTCTAAATTGCGGTACTGGGTTCTATCAGATTGGCTCTATGGCTTGCAATTTTTCTTTATTAAACTTTATACATATTGTTTAAACGAAATTCAGTTTTGTTAGATCATACCTGTTCTCTGTTGTTATATCCTTTTAAAAAATAAAAGCATCATTAACGTTTTAATATGGATTTATCAGTTTCATATAAAGGATATACGGAGTAATTAACAAGTACCCTTTTTACAATTTTGGGCTGAGTGAGGCGAAGAGCTGAAGACAAAGTGGACATGCAAGCTGAAGGTTGTGAAATGTTGTAAACCTCTATGGGGATAAAAAGTTAAAACACAGATACACATATGTACTTAACGCATATACACATATGCAAGCACACACACTGACACACACATTTGTATCTAACAAAACACGTAAAGACATGTATGTATACGCATATCCAAACAACCCCTTAGTAATTCATGTATGTATACACATATCCAAACACCCCCTTAGGTATATGTATCCAACTCTATGCACACGTAAAGACATGTATGTGTACATGAAAACACCCCCTTCGTAATTCATGCACTATCTTTTATATTATATTTAATTACCTCTGTCATTCTTTAAAAGTTGCAACACTTTGACTTTTACACTGTTTACCTACTCTACTTCAAATACATCTCATTTCTTAATGTATTAAAAATTTATATCATAAAAATATTACTCCCTCCGCCCCCTAACTTTGTCCCGTTTTTACCTTTTTCGTCCATCCCATTAAGTTTGTCCCGTACCATATTTGGTAATGTTTGGGTGCTTACAATTCATTCTTACTTTTTCCCCACTTTATCAATTCAATACCCACCACACAATTTCACTTTTTCCTAAAAGTTTTGCACACCCTCTTGTCCCATTAAGTTTGTCCCGTACCATATTTGGTAATTTTTGGGAGGTAGTATATTTTTACAATATTTTAAAATTTTAAAATAAGATATCTTTTTTACACTAAAACATTGCAGTATTGCACATTGGTACTTGTCACCTAATCGCCGCCCAGGCTGTCATCTCTGCGCTGCGCCTCGCGTAGCTACTGTGACAACCTTGGCCCTGACCCATTTGGCCATTTCCATTTCCAACTATAATATTCCTTCACCAGCACTCTAAATGAAAGGGGGAGCGTGAAACATTTACCTTCAAATCCACTCCTCTACAACATTGGTCTCTTACTGAAGGAAATTACTGAAAGCTGGTTTGCACTATCAATCAACATTGGTCTCTTACTCTTTCATATTTGCACTTTTGTACAGGAAAGACCAATTTAATATTCTTTGCTGTTTTTTAATAAATATTTTGCCACTTGTATTTGATTTTGCTCTTCACTGTATAAAATAACTGTTTGCGAAACTTATTAGTATCAGCTAGCTTTTTCGCGAATTGTAAATAATCTCATAAAGGTTAAGATCATTTATTTTGCAGTTTTGGACCTGGTGTGCTATTTTCTTGCAGTTTGCATGTGGTTCTTTTTTTAAATGCTTATGTGCTAAACCTTTGCAATGTTATTCCAATGATTAAACTTGTAGTATTTGTTATTCTATCATGTTTATTTTGAAGTTCCAAGAATGTTGATTCCAAGATACCCACACACATATGCATGTATATAAATTGAAGAATTATTGTCCTGGAATTAGAGTTAGGATCTAATTGGATGATGTATTTCTATTTCTACCCTTCTTTGAACGGCATATAGGTGACAGATGCTCTGATCCAGTGAATCATTTATGGTTATGCTATTATTTGTATTTCCATGCATTTGAAAAATGATCTTCTCCATCTACTCCCAGAAAAATGCATGTTTATGGAACACCTGCATCAAAACCACTAGGATTCTCACATGGTAGCACTGTGAAGTTAAACGATGAAATAGAAGACTATAACAAGACGTATAGGATTCAATGTCCATGTGGAAACACCGTGCAGACGGAATCGATGATTAAGGTACCATATACATGTACATTCCCTTATATAGGCCATGCGTTTGAGGTATATTCTTTCATCTAGATGCTCTATGTCACCTGTAGTGTGAAGATCCCAAATGCCATGTGCGGCAACATATTAGGTGCGTTGTCATCCCAGAGAAAGATGTTGAGAGTGGTATTCCAACAACACCGCACAAAACTTTCTATTGTGAACTGTGTAGATTGAGTCGTCTTGACCCGTAAGTGACACCATGTTCTCTTTTCTTTAGCCTCAGATAATTTATTATGAACTAAGCGAAAAGAATTTCAAACAAGCCTTTTATAAGAGGCGGAAGTTTTGACCCGGATGTTCCAAGTGTTGTAAAATCTGCTTGTGTGAAGAATCAGTTCCACAAATAACAATCTGTTCCACAAATAACAATCTGTTCCAATACTTGGTATCTGAGTGCTCTTCAAGGATTACTCTCTTTTATGACTTCTTGAGTTAAATGATTTTAAATTCTATACCTAATATTCTTTTTGCAGCTTCTGGGAATCGGTGTCAAACCCTTTACTTCCAGTGAAGCTGACCATTACAGACATCCCACCTGATGGGTAAATATCTGATATCCACTGGAAATCTCCTAATTTTAACCCCGATATCATATGTTGATTCATGTTAGCTGATCAAGAACTCTTTTGGGAATAAAGCTTGGATGTTGTTGTGGTGTATGTTTTTTCCTTTTATATGTACACACTCTTTTCTGCAGTATTGTTCTTTTGGATGAGAGGATTACCTACT
The DNA here is from genome assembly GCA_945859915.1 of Cuscuta epithymum. Taxonomy (NCBI): domain Eukaryota; kingdom Viridiplantae; phylum Streptophyta; class Magnoliopsida; order Solanales; family Convolvulaceae; genus Cuscuta; species Cuscuta epithymum. Next base: position 117,672 of record CAMAPF010000150.1, on the reverse strand, counting down.
TATAGGGATGGCAATGAGCAGGATACCCTACCCGTTTTTCATTTCTCATCCCAAAGTTGTTAATTTGGATTCTTTATCTCAAACCCTCACCGTCCTATTTCCGAAAAACCTAGAAGTACACAAACCCACTCCCCGGCTCCGTTTTGTTGTTCTGATCTATCCCATTTGCCACATACTTTATTTTAAACCTAATATTTGCATAAAATAGGCTAAATGAGGTTTGTTAGCTTGCTATATTTATTTTTAAGGTTCACTGTACTGTAGTTTATCTATTTTTGAGGTTATTATTCATTCATTAACTGTTACCCGGTTTGGTAACCAGTTACCGCAATGCCCGGATGCCCCTAAACCCCTCACAACCATATCACCAGTTAACATCTAAGAAGCACAGAAACTTAGTAGCACGTCGAAAACCTAGAAACTTTGAATTCCTGTGCCTGTGCTGTTGTGGTAATTAAAAGTATTGGAAAATGCATTTTCCTAAATATCTTGTGTTTCAGAAATTTCGAGTTTCCAATTTTACCTTCCTGGTGGTTTTTTATGTTAAAACTTGTGCTTGTGGTTTGAAATTTTGTAGTGGATTTCATATGCGATTTTTTATTGCATCACATCCTTTCTGATATTTCATTATGCAATGCGCAGCTGAAAATGTATTGCATTTCGCATTTCATTATTATGTACTAGTATAGTAGTATGTCTATAATTTCTTTATTAGAATTAGAAAATATTAACTATTTTTATTTTTGGGTATTAGCAAAGCTATTTAAAAAATGTATACTCATACATGAAAACAATGTGTTGGAAAACTTGTATATGAAAATATACTTCTAAATTCATCCAATCATCCCTATGTTTTTATAGTTACACATTCTCTCTATGTTTCCTGTGATAATTTTGTTAAAATACCGATTCTCATGTTTTGTGCTTCCCGTTTTGCATTTCTGTGCTACCTAGGCTAAGTACTTAAGTCATTTAACCAATGCACTCAAAATTAGAGTCAGGCAATTTTGGGTACCGTATCGCTCTCAACCCATCTCCATCCCTAGTTACTTCAAGATGATGGTCCATCTACTTAGTTGATCTATGGTTCTTTATTGTTTACTTATTAATCATATAAAAGGCTACTTTCAGTTTGCATTATTGTTATTGCCTACTCACCTTCCAAATAAGATGGTTTCTAGGTTTGTTCTAGTTGGTGTTGTTCCCCTCTTTCCCCATTCTCTCATATTTGGTCAAAATATTCTAGTTATTATGATCATTAACTGCGGTGATACATTTCTAAATGTTATGTACAATTAGGGCCGTTGGGGGCTGTGTCTTGCTTGCTTATTCTTTTCATGGATATGCTTCAAACTTGCATTTGTGGATTGGACCTGATATTAAAATGTGTATATCATACGGACATTAGGACATACAGTTATCTGTCTGCATTATTAAGTGGGGTATTTTTTCACTAAACCAATGTATTAATACAATGTGTCACTATCGGTAATGTCATCTAATTTTAACCTTTTAGAATCCCCAAATTGCATTGAAAAGTTCACATATATGTAACAAATCAAATATAATTCTTTCTAAACCGTGTGAATAAAGGTTGGATTCGTACAAGTTATTCTACAGATAGATGTTTCATGAACTAATATAACAAATCCATAATTCCAAATCAGTGAAGATGGGTACATGAATCAAAATATACTACCTGCATCTCAATATCTTTGGTAGTGAGAGAATGATACATATTAAGTGGAATTATGTGGTAAATATTGAATTTTGTGATGTGTGGATGAGTTTGAACCACACAGATGTTACCAAATGTGATATGAGACAGATTTAGGGAGTGGACAAAGGAAAGCTGGGATAAAAATAGTGGGGCAGGGAGTAATGTTCTGTGGTCATCCACAGAATCTCCATCTTTAACATTCTTATGACGCACCATGGGTCCAATGCCGTAATGTCATTTTTTTGCGCCGTCAATCCATTTATCAAATAGCTTCTATACAAACACATACTTTGCCTGGATGGACCTTTCTTTTTAGATCTCTAACATGTTGAATGATAAGATACTACTTTTATTGATGATTTTCATTTACAATTCGCAATTTCTAAAGACTATTATAGTGCCTATATGAGTTTTTGTCACTTTTAGACCTTCGACTTTTATGTCACTGATACTTTTGGTACTCGACTCTGAATTTTCCACATTTAGTCCTTCAGACTAGTGTGAAAGACACTTTTGGTACCCATCTTTGAAAATTTCCATATTTAAGTCCTTCGTCTTTCGTAAAAGTGACACTTTTGGTCCTTCAACTATTATTATAATGACATTTTTAGTCTTCCACTTATTGTGGCAAAATCATTGTTGAAGGATTTAAAGTGTCAATTTGATACTCAGGGGATTAAATGTGGGGAACTTTGAAGTAGAGGACCAAAAGTGTCTTTCGCACAATTGTCGAAGGATCAAAATGGGAAAAGTTAAAAGTCGAGTAACCAAAGTGTCACTGGCACAATAGTCGGGGGACTAGAAGTGGCAAAAACTCATGCCAATATAGAGAATTGGCCTAAACCTAATAGGGCTAGGAAATCTAAACCTTAAATATAACGAGAATAGGAAACCGTAATACTACTAAAAACCATGATATGCACCAAACTTGATACAAAACATTGAACCTGACTTATGAAATTTATACTTCCTCCATCCTTTAATAATTGCAACAGTATGACTTGAACCTAAATACTTGCAATATCTTTTTACACTAAAAGAGTAAGTTTCCTCAATTGGAAAATATTGCATGTGAGGTGTAATTGAATATCTTGTCCAGTTGTTCCCACTCCTTCAGGCTGAGGGTTTCCAGGAGGGGATAGATTTGTACTGGAAAGAAATCTAAGGATAGTGTTGTAGTGAACTCATGTTGTATTGACATTGTGATACATTTTTACCACCGTCTCTTGATTTTAGCGTCTGTCATAAAGATTGTATTTCCTATTAATGCACAATACTAATATTTATTCATCTGGTATCATTCTTTCAATTCTTGTTTATCCATATCTTTTTTGGGTAGCATTTACTTGTAATTCCAATGTTATGCCTGTGAATTTCAGAACAAGTCCTGTACAGAGTATTGAGAAAACGTTTCAACTTACTAGAGCAGAGACTGATTTAGTGGAAAAACAGGAGTATGATATTCAGGTTTGCCTACTTTTCTTAAGATGTGTTCACACTCAAGCTTATATGTGTGTTACTAATTGTGATGGTTATTTCAGGCTTGGTGCATGCTTCTCAATGATAAGGTGCAGTTTAGGATGCATTGGCCTCTGCATACATCTCTGCAGCTCAATGGTATTCCCAGGAATAGATTCGTTCTCTAAGAATTTTCAAACTATTTCAGTTTTCTGACATGAGGAAACTATATAACTTGTAAGAGAAGCTTATCAGATTACTTACAATTATCTTTTTGCTTAAGGAACATATAATTTGTATTGGGTGAAGTAGTTACTTTTAAAGCTGCTGCTGTTTGAGAAAACCTTTTGGTTATGCGTCATGCTTCTGTAGGATCCAGTGGTCTTCAAAATTCAAATGACTAACATATGCCAAAACCACTTCTCTGTACTTTGACATTTGCTAATCATGCTGTCTTATGTACTCCTGTATAAGTGTATATGCTAATCAAATTTGGTCAAGATTCATTATATAATGCATTACACGTTTATCCTGATTTCTTATCCCCTCTACAACTGGTTGCTATTAAATTGTTTCAATCTTTACTGAGATATCAATCTATTATAGATTTACTTGTGCTTCATCTCCAGGGGTCCCTGTACGCGTGATAAACAGGCCAGGGTCACAGTTGTTAGGGGCTAATGGTCGAGATGATGGACCTATTGTGAGTGTTGGCGCTAGACACCTTTATTCTTATGCCCATTTTTTGTATTTTAAAATTTAAATCATAAGAGCATCTTATGCCTTTTCATTTCCTCCATTCATTTATTTACCCTTTACTGGAATTATTGGTATGACCCATTATAAGTATACTTTTACTTTTACTTGCTTTAGTTCATTTGTCCATGCTCCTCTTCATGGTTTTGCCAATTTCAATTGAATTGCTATTTTCAGTCCCAACTTACATTTGATTACATTTGATCTTTTTTGTCTCTCTCTAGATAACAACATGCATTCGGGAAGGGATAAACAAAATATCTATGGCGGGAATTGATGCCCGTGTGTTTTGTTTTGGTGTCAGAGTAGTGAAGAAGCGGACTGTGCAACAGGTATTTTGGTTCTTGTAGAAAGAGCCTCTTTTGTCAATTTAATATTTTTAAGAAGCTTAACTGGAGCTTGCGCTGCACTATTTTAATGAAGGAAAGTCTTCCTGTTCCTGCATGTATGGATGTGTATACTTTTATTTAGATCTGTTATGTCCCTTGATTTTCCCTTTTAACTCCAACACTTTGTCGATTCCTGTCATAGCCGCCACATACTCTTGAGAATAGGGCTTGGATGTTCGTGTATCCAATCATTTTAGCTGACCCAAAATCTTTTGGGGCTAAGGCTTGGATGTTCTTGTTGTTGTTGTATTGTCAAATAACTTACTCTGCATCTATTTGAAACTTGAAAATCGGTGTTGGATTCCATAGTTTTTGTCTGATCCAATGTTTCGATCTATCCTTTAGATACTCAATTGTATTCCCAAGGAGTCCGATGGTGAGAGATTTGAAGATGCACTTGCTAGAGCTTGTCGTGTTGGTGGTGGTGATGTTGCAGAAAATGCTGACAGTGACAGTGATCTTCAAATAGTTGATGACTTCATTTCTGTGAATCTTCGGTGCCCTGTAAGTAAATATTTCATGATGGGATATATGGGTTTAGTTAAAAAGTACCACCAACTGATAGAGTCTTCCATCCATTGGACAAATGAAATCATATTATGCACTAGACATCTCGAAAAGTGGCGACACATTATATGTCGTAATGATGTTCTTGAGTAATTAATTTGCATATTTATCTGTTAAACATAGGAGGTGTAGTGGTGCTATTCTTTATTCATTGGTTTCATTCCTAAATCCTTTAGTACATTCTTTTTAGTATACTTTATCAATTCAATGTCAACCGCATAAACCCACTTTTCTTAATAACCGTGTCGCCTCCTCATGTCCCAATGTTAGTGGGACGGAGCTAGTAATATTTTAGTATGCATTGATCCAGATGAGTGGTTCGAGGATCAAGGTTGCTGGGCGATTTCAGCCCTGTACTCACAAGGGCTGTTTTGATCTTGAAGTTTTTGTGGAAATAAACCGAAGGTCTAGAAAGGTAAGCAGTTTCTGCACGGCTACACCAGTATAGTGCGTTTTGGAGTTCTGTTATCATGAGTGGATTCTATCCTTCTTTATCTAATGAACTTTTATTTTTTTATTATTATTGTACATGTGCTTCAGTGGCAATGTCCCATTTGTCTGAAGAATTACTCCCTAGAGCATATAATTATTGATCCCTATCTCAATCGAATCACTTCTAAGGTATACTTCCTCAGATCTTACTAGGGCCTGTTTCCAGCTTTTACCCTATACTCCTGTCCGATTTTGTGTCACTTTCCTTTTCAATTTGTCCCTCATTTATTGTTTTGACATGTTAATATATTTTCACAACGTTTTACAGCATCTAACTTTTTAGGGCAAAATACTAAAAGTAACCCCATATAAAATTCATACAAAAAGCAATTTGGACTTGTTATGGGACTTAGGGAGTAATGATTTTTTTTTTAAAATTTCTGCTTGGCCCACAGCTGAAGAATTGTGCAGAGAATGTGATGGAAATAGAAGTGAAGCATGATGGTTCTTGGAGGGTCAAGGCAGGAGGTGATTTAGGCAGTCTAGGTGATCTTGTACAGTGGCACTTACCTAATGGAAATCTCTGCACATCTTCAGATGCAGAATCTGATAAGCCAAACCCAGAAATTCTCAAGTGTCAGGATGGTTGTTCTAATGGCCATGGAAACCTCAGAGTTGGGCTGAAGAAAAACCCCAATGGCGTTTGGCAAATTAGTAAGCCTGAGGAAATCATTGCCATGAGCAGCAGTAGTGACACTGTAATTGGCAAAGAAGGATGTGATGATGTCAGTGTAAATCAGGATTACAGTGGGGTTGAGAATGAACCTGTACAACTGGGAAATGGTGAACTTATCGTCTTGAGCGATTCAGATGAGGAAAATGAACTGTTAATGATTCCTGGAAATGAAGTCCCTACTTATTCTTTTCAAAAGAATGGGATTCCAGATTCTTATGGTAATGAAGACCGCCCTACTTTTCCTGATTCACAGATTGGTATATTGAATACTACTACTACAACTACTATTGACAGTAACAATGAATTTGGTATAGAAACATGGCCTTCGCCCCACAATATCCAGAGGCTAGTTCCGGGCTTTCAGATATTTAATTCAAATGCAGATGTCCAGCATAACCCCATTAGTGGCTGTGGGTTTCCCACAGATATGGGATCAGTTGGTGCTGTAACTGAATCCTCTGTTGTTTATGCTAATGCCAATATAAACAGTAGCTTGGTTGTTAATAATCCCTTTTCATTCGGTGATGTTGATCCCTCTCTTCAGATGTTTATTCCGAATATACCATCAGATACATCATCCATGGCAGACCCTAATATGAGAGATCAACCACTTGATGCCACAACATGTGCTCCAAGTGAGGATTGGTTCTCGCTTTCCCTTGGGAGTGGAGGAGATATTGGGGCTACATCTGATTCCACAGGTGCTAACGGGTTAAATTCAGGTCAGTAAATTGTAATTTTCTAAAAATTCGTTTTTTCCATTGACTGGCACTGCTATAGTGCTATGTCTGCAGATTGCCGGTGTGTGTACCTTTTGCACCCCTTGCCTCTGTGATATATACACTGCTATGGACCTGTAGCCTGTTGATCGTTTTCTAAACACCTTTTCATAGTGTCTTTTAAATCTTAAAAATTTCTCTTAGATCTTAATCCAATGCACACCCTTAGGTTTAGGCTCAAAAATATTTATGCGAGGGAATTTGAATTATGTTCTCCACTAAGGCATTTTCTATTTTTGCCTTCATCTTTAAATTCATTTTGTTTTAATGCCCAGGCTCTTAAAAGGTTTCCACCTCATTTGAGGGATATACATGGTTGCATACTTGCATAGTTGTCACGGTGGTAAGTCATGTCGCGGCGCCAGCCGACCGCCATATCACTTACGGCCTGTTTGGATGGAGTGTTGGAAGGTGTTTGTATAGAAAGTGTTAGTAAGGGTTGGCATGGGCCCGGAAGGGAAGGTAAGTGTAACTGTAAGACATAAACTAACCTTGTTTCGGAGAGCATAAAAATGGATTGTTAATAAAGGAAGTGTTTTTTATAAATTGACAAAAATAAATATTCTTATACTTTTTGAATTAATTATGTGTATGCTAGCGGTGACATTAATCTTCTTCTTCCTTCGGTAAAAGTTACCAAGTCCAATTTGTAGGGCCATTCTCTTCGCCCACTTTGGTTTTGTCGCTTCATAAGTAGCCGGCCTCTTCCATTTAATGGAATAAGTAAAATTCCAACTTTTACATTTACACAATTTAATAGGTTTTTTAATACTGAAATTATAGTAAGAAGTTGAATATTTCTCATATGCTAATAAATATATAATACACCTTTCAAAATTTCCCAATAATAAATAACTAAGTGAGAACAGAAAAACTAAATTCAGAATTGTAGTGGAGTAAGTGAATAACTAGAGTATTGAACAGAAAAATAGGCGGATGGGTTGTCAAATATAGCAATCTTGTATGAGGGAGTAATGAAGTGGGACAGATGAGAGACCGCCTGCTGCACATGAGAAGGGAACAGCTGATGCACTTGATCGATGAGCACAACAATAGAAAGAAAGTCGGGTTTTATTTTTTCATGTAAATTGGGGTGTTAAAAATGTGAGCAATAGAGGTGTTGCGAAGGTGAATTCTGACCCTCCGTAACACTTTCTAACACTTACTAACACCTTTTTTTTTTTAAATTTCACATCCAAACACTAGTTAACATCAACACTCCTAAACACTTCCTTTACTAACACCTCCTAACACTCAATCCAAACAGGGCGTTAGGCGATAAGGCGCCCGCCTAGGCGACTAGTCACACATTTTATAATTGTATAATATACTACCCCCATCCCAAAAAACTTCGCCATTTCGAAAAATTTGAACCATGATTTTGATTAGCATAATATTTTATGGAAGTTATAATTTTTACACTTTTATGAAAGTACTTTTAAGAAAAAACATTTTCATATAATTTTTATTTTATAAATAATTTCCTATAAAAAGATATAGTTGGTCAAAATTTTGAAAATGGCAAGTTTTTCACTTTTTTGGGATGGAGGTAGTATTATATACTACTACGTACGTAGTAGTATATAATTATATGGTATATTATATAGAATATATTCCTAACTAATATTAAATCTGTAAACATTGTATAATTAGTAATAATTGTATAATGATTAATAAGTATGACCGTACATAATAGTTAAACTACGTAAAGTATGTACTACGTAGATCATATTTTTGTAGATGTAATTTATTTTATAGTTTTTAATAGTTTAATACTCCATAGTTTATTATTTATAACATATCATAATACTGTAAAAATGTATATACTCTGACTCCCTAATCAGTATGCGTCACAGGCTCAGAGCATGCATATCTCATATCTGTATCCATACACATATATTGATATATACTCCGTATAAACTATAAAACTTAATTAATTAAAATATTAAAAAACTCAATCCACTACTCCACTAGACGAGAAGAGATCGGGATTTGGAACGTAATGGTTGGTCATCTGCTTCCGTGAGGGACTAAGTCACCAACTCACACGAAGGGAGCGCGAGATCGGCGATTTCTTCTGCTTCCTGGAGTTCTATGGTTCGTATGCTTCCTGCGAGTTGTTCTCTACAACTCTGCTACTTGAGTTAGACCATGATGGCAACAAATATCCCGTAAGATTGCTTTGGTCTTCCTTTTTAATCAAAATCCTAAAAGCCTTAATTAAATCAGTTTCCTAAAAAAAATAAAACCTAAATCTACTACATTTTTGGGCCTGCGGATTGCTTTTACATTGGCCAAAAATAGGTGACTATTTGTCGCCAAAATCTTGCCTGCATGATGCCTGGATGACGCCATGCTCGCCTACACTTCTTCCGGCAAGGGGTGGGAACCCAGCGAGCACTCTCTAGCGCCAGAACGCCTAGGTGACGCCGTGACAAGTATGCATGGTTGTCATGATGGCTAGGTAAGACACGACGCCAGCCAACTGCCATATTGCCTAGGCATTAAGGCACAGGCCTAGGCAACAATTCGCACCATTATGTAACATATTAAATATAAAAAATAGTATAACTTAAAATCTATTTTTACATCTTTAATTTATTCAATCGAAAATTTAATAATTATAAACAAGTGTTTAACATACATCTCAAATTATCAAATATAATTAGTGTCCAGAAAAATAGAAATTTAAACTGCAAATTATTTATGTAGTAATAATTTTCACAAGGATGTTAAAACAGTAAGTAAAGAATCAAACACGGAAATATGTAGTCCAGCTGGATTCAACTAATTGACATACAAAACAATGATAAAAGAAGAGCGCTTATGGGCTTATGGCTTAGCGACACAAAGGAAAGAACTAAGGTTGGACTTGGCAACAAAGAAAAAAAAATGAAGCCAGGCTTCTCGAGATTAGATAACGGCGGAGCAAGGACCTGCGTTAGTGACCTGTGGGTCAAGCTGCGACGGCTTAAATGACTAAACGTTGTGTATTTTTGATTTGGGTTGGCAAATGAAAAACTTAATCTGGCGTAGCCATAGTAAATGATTAGTTGTCGCCACAGAACGCCTAGGAGGCTTCAGGCGAGTTGACTAAGCATGGTGTTTCTCCTTCATTGCCTGAATGCCTAGTCAGTGCCTAGGCGGCACTGCGATAACACCAGGTATATAATGCGGATGACATTTGTGAGCCAACATTGCAAACCGAATCAATGGCACATTTGATGTGTTTGAGATGAAAATCAAACTACAAAAGGACATTTTAAAGCATCAGAACCAATAAAGCATTTAAGCATGAAAGAATACATGCATTAATATGGTAGCTTATGGTTACAAGAAGGGAGTCTTGGTGCATCGGTTTAGGTGTTGCTGTGTGATGGAGAGGCACAGGTTCAAGTCTTGGGGAGCCTTCTTGTCAAATTTGGTAAGAGAAGGCTTCCTTCTTGTACACCCATGTGGTGGAACCCTTCCCTTGACCTTGCAGGGATACCTTCGTTCAGTGGGCTGTCTTTTTTTATACAAGAAGTTGGTCTTTCACCTTCTTAGTCAACTTGTTGAGAAGTATATAGACACAAACAAGGAGCTGCATTTGGTGTTTATTGACCTAGAAAAAGAAAAGTGTATAATAGGATACCTCATGGATATGTATAATGTATGAGACTATGAGGATTGTATTACAATTTACAAGTGTCCTTACTAATGTAAAGAGGACTACAGAGTTTCCCATTATTATTAGAGTGCACCAATGATCGACTCTGAGTACTTTATTATTTGTTATAGTCATGGATGAACTCACAAAGTCAATTCAAGAAGATATACTTTGATGCATGATGTTTTGCCGGTGATATTGTGTTGATTGATGAGATAAAATCAGGCGTTCTAATAATCAAAGAATAGAAATCCTAATCAACTCTAAATGCTAAACAATTCTAATTAACTCCAAATAGGAAACACAACAGAAAAATTATAAAAAATAAAATTAGTAAACGGCCCACAGCCAGCCCACAAAGGTGGGCTCAAGCCTGTCCCCGTCTGCAGTAAACCAACAGGGGTATTGGCCTCTCTTCCTTCAAGTCGAGCTGCTGCTCTCTATCAACGTACTGGATCACAAATTGAAAATCTATTTGGGATGAAGTATTAATGATTATAAAAAAATAATAGTAAAACCAATTTCATATTGCGCTTTATACTATTGGAGTTATATATCAATACAATTTCATTAAAAATGATCACTATGATTTTGTCCAGAATTTTATACAATTCTATTATGATTTTGTTTAGTTTATGGGTTTACAATTTTCTCTGCAATTCAAATTGATATACGTAGTGTTACTATAGAATAGTAAAGTTGTACATTTTTTACCATTTATATCGCGATTTCACCATTTTTTTGAAAAACACTGGTACGAGGGTCAGAACTTAGTAGCTAATTTTTTGTTCATGCAATGGTTTGTGTTAGGATTATTAGTAACTGGCTAGAATATTATGGATGAGTTTCCTTTTAGAATTATTAGTAACATTCATCATACTCTTGAGTCAGGGTAGCTGATTAGCCAAGTGCTCAGTCTTTCAGAATAGAGCTATGATGGGGATATTGTGCCTTAAGTTGTCTGTCTTGCTGGATCTATGGTGATTTGATCATACAAATATTGTTTTTAATATATTACGGAGTATTTACTTTTTCTAGTGGGTTCCTATGTTTCATAGAAAAGGTAATATTGCATGCAATAGATAAATTTGAAGATACTGTCTCACTGAAATGAAACTAATACATATTTCATCTTTAATACAGTTTCAGTGAATGATAATAAATCCAATAAGACGCGCAGAGAAGGACCGGGCAGCCCTTTCGCATTTCCTCGCAAACGCCGTTCTGCAAGACCCAGACCATACCCAAATATTGATTATTTTGATTCTACGTAGGAAATCTATGGATAACATTGGGCAGTTTTTGAAAATATGAATATAATTTTATAGATGCGTACTTAAATTATCTGCAGATCAGTAATTTCACTACAGGCTGGCCATATGTAAATTGACGAGGCCAAGCAATGTAAGATATTGATGGTCGATTTCCTTGATGAAGCAGAGAGAACTCAACTTGTATGCTCGTCGTCACTTTTGGAATTCCTTTCTGGTGCCGATTGGGTAAGCTCTTCAATATAAATTCCCCGCCTATGAAAGGGAAAATTGCAGATTTAGTCCCTCAATTCGATTGTTTGATGTCCGTTCTAATCTTCTGTAAAATCAGCCCCTTTTTAGTCCGTATAACTGAGAAGATACAGTTAGTCTACTCCTTTAAAACCACCATTTATATGGTTAAAATTTGGGCTTGGGGAGGGGGCATTCTGTTTTATCAAGAATGCACCTACAATACAACCTTAATACAAAAAATGATTTAACCCAGGGGGCTAATTGTGTCTCATTATCAGTTTATCACTATTGAGGGATTAAATTTTAAATCTGAGGGGCATCTCCCAAATTACATAAATGTCTAACAATTGTTGGAGTAAATTGCAATTTTTCATTTACTCTACATCTCCCAGTTTTCGTTCTGTGCAAGTGCATTCCGTAGTTCTTACTTCCGTCTCTATTATTTCGTCTCAGGTTACTTGGATGGTGAGTTATACATTTGCACTTCTTATTAGCATACTATAAAGCGGGAGCTTGCTGGTTGTTGAAGGGGATGGGTTTGACGCTGTGTCACTGGTCCAACATTTTTTGTACAAAGATTTTAGAAACTACTAATCTAGCTATCCAAGTCAATTCATCATTAGCTTCCTTCTCTTTCAAGTGTGGACACATAATTTAAGTCAATTCAACAAGGTGAATTGGTTGAATTTGTTAAAATCAATGCAAATATGTTTGAATTTTGAAAAATTATATTTAACTATCTAAGTCAAATAAAAAAGGTGCATTGGTTGAATCTGTTGAAATTGATGAAAATATGTTTGAATTATGAAAAATTATATTTAACTATCTAAAGCAATTCAACAAGGTGAATTTATTGAATTTGTTGAAATTGATGAAAATATGTTTGAATTATAAAAAAATATATTTAAAACATATTTTATTAATCAATTAAAAAAATATGAAAATAGTCAAAGTGGTCATCTATAGTAATTTCAGCAATGCAGTAAGAAATGTGATAAGAATGTTGACCGAAAGTGAAGAAATAGTTTCTTATCAAATCTAGGGATGGACTGGTTCCGGTTCGGGCTTGGGCCCGGCCGGGCCTCGGTTCAGAAAAATGAGGCCCGAGCCCGAACCGGTGGTGGGCGGTTCCGGGCCGGGCCACTCGGATTTTTAATTTTTTTCTTCTTCTCTTATTTAACCCCCTACCCCTCCCTCTCCACCCCAAACCACCCCAAACCACCTCAAATGGCCCAAAATACCTAATCCAACCCAAAACTAAAAAAAATTTCCAAAAAAAAAAAATTAAATTCCAGCCCGAACCGGGCCTGGTCGGGCTGGTTCACTAAACTGGAGGCCCGGGCCCGGACCGCTTTACCACTGGGCTGGGAGGCCCGAACCGGGCCCGAACCGGTTCACCGGGCCGGTCCGGTTCCGGGCCGGTTGGCCCGGCCCGAGTCCATCCCTAATCAAATCCAATAAACGGCTATAAGCTTGTCATATTATGGTTCTTATGTGTTAAAATCAAATTAGCTAGTTCCGAACTAAGTCGTCAATAGGTGTAAAAAATAGTGTTTGTGGTTGATATTACTTTGAATGTGATATTAGAAAAAACGCGGGAAAGTTCCTCAAATCAGACTAAAACAATCTTATTCCAAATAAATAACGGTGCGGAGACTAGCAATGTTTGCGTCATAGGCGACAATGGCACGTCAAGACTCTCGGCGAACGCCTCACTCACAAATGAGCGTTGTGCCTCGGTATCGATGAGGATTCTCGCACACCTACCATTGATATTTAATGTTCCTACATTTATACACCATGTAAGATACCCTTTTCTAATGTTTTTACACACTTTTAGGAGGTTATTAGGTTCATACTATTGTTGGGAATCAAACGGGGGTCCAAACGTAGAAGAACGGAGTGAAAAAATAAATTTTCGGTTCCCGGGGGTCCACGCACGGCGTGCGTAAGGGATATGCACGGTCGTGCGTGCGTGGGAGAATCGGAATCGGCCACTACCGGCGACGCACGGTCGTGCGTAGCTGGTCACGCACGATCGTGCGTCCTACGCACGACGTGCGTATTGGCACGCACGGTTGTGCGTCTGCGCGAAATCAGCCGTAGGCTACTGCCTCGTACGCACGGTCGTGCGTCCAGGGGTACACACGATCGTGCGTGGTCGTTTTCAGCCTGTTTCGCCCCGAATTCGCGTGGTTTGTCCCCGGGGTGGCCCACACTCGATCCCTACGACTCATATGATCATGATAAGCATAGAATATAGGAAAATAGGTGTATTACCTGCAACGGAGTCCGGGTTTGCTCGTGCATCCGCCTCGGTCGTAGACTCGTGCTTGGGTCCCACCTTGGTTGACGGATGCGGCATGGCTTGTGGATGCGCCGCCTCTTCCCGTGCCGCCGTTTGACGGTCCTGCACGGTTTCTTCACGTCGCGGTTCCTCCTCCACCCAATTGTGGGCAATTGGCCTTCATGTGGCCCGTGTTCCCACATTGAAAACACCTCGGGGGTGCGTTGCACTTCTCGAAGTGATTCTTCGAACAGTTGGCACACTTAGGAGGCCCCGTATTTTGAGAGGAGGATGAGTGCCACCGAGCATCCTTGTTCTTCTTTGCCGGTGGTGCCGGTGCCTTGAACGAACCACCACTTCCACCGTGGTTATTCTTTCGTGCTTGCTCGGGCGGCCCTGAACCATGCCACTTTCTCTTTTTCGCCTCTTCGGCATCTCTTTCCTTCCTCTCATCCATTGAGCCTCCCCAAGTAGGCCCTGTTCCACCACCTCGCTAAACGTCATGTGGCGAGAGTACGTAGCTCGGTCACGGATGTCCAAGAGTAAGGCATCCCAAAAGTGTTCTGACATGCGGTCCTCATTGATCGCGTACTCTGGCAAGAACCTAGCCAAGGTTCTAAAATCTTGCTCCAATTGCTTAACAGAACCACCCTCCTTCTGTTTAAGGTTGGTGTACTCCCTACGCTTGACATTTTTCTCATAGTCCGTGTAGTATTGGTCATAAAATTCCTGCTCAAAATTTAACCACGAGACCTCCCCACGGTATTTCCCTTCTACACTCTCCCACCACGTGGAAGCTATCCCCTCAAGTAGACGTGAAGTGACAGTCAACTTCACTTCCGGTGTAATTAGAATGTCCTTTGCCGCATCCTTGACCTTCTTTATCCAATCGGCGACGACGGTATTGTCACCGGTGCCGTCGAAGGACTTACACCCCAAGGCCCTAGCCTCCTTGAGGTATTTGGAGATTCTCACACAAAACCCTCCTTCACGCCCACCTTGTGACGCCGCTGGAGTGGCCCTTGAAGCTCCCCGACTTCCTGATATGCACTAATTAGTAGTGCATAAATGTATCTTTCTATGTTTGATTTGTGTGGATTGTTTACCATTTTATTTAGTTTGTAAACATTTGTGTGATTTTAGTTGTAATTGTATTTTAGTTCTCATTTGTAAGTTGTAAAATAGAGTTAGGATTTATGGTGTTGGAAAGGAAGACTTTGAAGTGAAGATTATTGGCTGCCCAGGACAGTCACCCGGTCGGGTGAGGTATTACACCCGGTCGGGTGAGACTTGAAATACGAAACTGCTCAGGAAATTATATCACCCGGTCGGGTGAGACTTGAAATACGAAACTGCTCAGGAAATTATATCACCCGGTCGGGTGAGGTATTTCACCCGGTCGGGTCAGATGTGACTCGGGACATTTTAACGTGCTGAAAACACAAGAACGTGGAAGATTATCTGCTCTTGACATGCACCCGGTCGGGTGGGCACTTGACCCAGTCGGGTACCCGGCCCAAGGTGTTGAAAACACCTATAAATAGCACACTTTTCTTTCACAAATAATCACTCCTTCTTCCATACTCTTAAGCTCAGTTTAGAATAGTATTTCTTTTATATTTTTATAGCATGTTTAGTCTCCAAATGAGGAGCTAAACTTCCATTTCTTGGTGTTGCTCTTGAAGCTTGTTGATTATTAAAGTTGTGAGTTATTTTCTTAATTTCTTTCCTTGAATATTAATTCTTCCTTTAAATACTATATCTATATCAATGTTGAGGAGTGTTACTAAGATGACAATTAGTTAACATCTTGATATTAACTATAGTAGGATTCATCTTCTTTAATATTCTTCCTTGAGTATTAATTAATCCCTATTCATATTTCATATTAATATTTTGAACATTACTTAAAGGATCAACTAGTTTTGTTGCATATATTAATTATTACTAGAAACGATCAACGAACCGATGGTTAATCGTTGATGGTTTCACAAGTAAGTAACTTCGGTTTATTAATGCACGGTCGTGGTTAATAAACTTAAGAGGGATTAATTTTGTTGGTTAAACCGAAACCGTTGTGTTGAGGTTATCAATCTCAATTGATTTCATCAAGGAGTTAAGAGATTAAATGCTACTATTAAGTCGGTATATGACGTTGTTCTATACTGGACTAATAGTAAGGGTTATTAATGAACGGTCGTTGTTAATAACTACCCTCGATGAATTGGATATACTCCTCGATTGAGTATTCAAGAGGAGATAAGTTATAGATATAACAATGATCGACTGAAATATATCAACAAGTGGAAAGTAGCAATGCCAAGTCCCTTTTTATCTTTGAATTAAATCACATATAAGTTGTTCATCTTTGTTTTTAATTAAATTAGATCATTCAATCCTAAACCCCCCTTTTATTTACTAGTTTTATAAAAAGAGAATTATTCCTTTCCCCGTGGATACGAACTCTACTACGCTATACTACGTATAAGTGTTAGTATTGAATTTATTTTGACGCACCGTGACAAAGTGCCCGTCAAATTTAAAACACCCCCACACTTGAACCTTTACTCGTCTCGAGTAAACCAAATCTAGCCCAAGAAGTCCTTAAAATGACAAGAGTATCAACACCAACATCCATGTGTGTTTTTAGAACAACACAAAAAATATCCCCAAAAATATAAGAGTAAAGAGGGGTCTTCAACTCCACATTTTTTATCAACCTCATTTTTTTCATTGTTACCCTTAGGATCCTGCAGAAATAAAAGAAAATACTTTCTCTCATTCTCTCATTTTGCCTAGGTGCCCTTTCGGGTTTTCATCCCAGCTTCCCACATTTTTCTGTTTTAATCCTCACAACTCACTCTTATTTTTGCTTTATTTTTGCTTAAGTTGCCTTTTCAGGTTTTCAACTTAACAAGTTTTTTTTTTTTGAAAATAACTCAAGAATATAGAGTGTGAATGTGAGTTTTCCATGAAATTCTCCCCCCAAGCTAATAAAAGCACTGTTCCTAGTGCTTATGTCCGAGATATCCAAGAGAATGAATCTCTTTGCCCCTTTTTGGTGTCATTTCTTCTTTTTGGTGGAGGAAATTTCGGCTTTTGTTGTTTGTGGAGTAAGGTGATTTTGATTTTTGGTGGGTTGTGGGTGTTTTGGTGGGTATAGAAATGTAGAGGGTGAAGAGGAAATGGAGATGGGTTTATTTGATGGATTTGGTGTCGAAATGGAGAAGATTCAAATGTATGGAGTATGAAAATGGTGTTTTGGCGGGGTTGGATCGTGTTTGCAGAAAATGAAATGAGGAAGAAGAGGATGCCAACACGGTTTTCTGTGGGAAAAAAATTCCAGACACCCAGCCAGGTTGGGTGGTCGGCCCGGTCGGGCCTAACTATTCGCTATCCAGAAACTTTTTTGTCACAACGCCCGACCGGGTGTTTTGAAGTTACCCGGTCGGGTGTGTTGATTTTTCCTCTGTTCCACAATTGCCTCGCCCGGGCGATTGGGCCGGGTGTTGTTGTTGGTCCCGTTTGAGTTGGTAATCAGTCTAGAGGGGGGGGGGGGGGTGTGAATAGACTGATTCAAGTTTTTCAACTTTTCTCTAAGTCAGAGTTGACTTGTCAGAGATGGTCAAGTTCTGATGATCAGAACTGGTCTTTTGCAGCGGATAAGAGTTCCGGGTAGCCTCAACTAAATACAAAGGCTAGTGCCTTTCTGATAATTCTGAAAACAAGATCTGCTGAACACAGATTCCAAGTTCAAGAGAGTTATGCAGTTAAGAACTAAAGTGCAGAAAATAAATGCGTAAAGTAAATGACACCGGAGTTTTTATAGTGGTTCAAGGAACAACACGTTCCTCTAGTCCACTGTTCCACTAGCTTTGAGGTAAACGGTTACAAAGCGTAGTCCCTAGCACTTAAGAAGTTCTCCACGCCTTCTTCAAGTCTAGTTGTCACCCGGGATGCAATCCTGCTTCCTGATGACTGGTCCTTTCACTCAGCTTCCCGGAAGTATCACCACTTCACTACTGCAGTTACTTGGACGTCCTTCTTTGCAGAAGATGTTCTGAAAACAGAGTTTTCTCCAACTTGCTTCGTTACAAGAGATATGTAGTTGAAGTTCTTGAAGTGTTGAAGAAATAGGATGAACTTTGCTGTGTGTTGGGATTTGAGGTTATGGATATTAGAATCTTCCCAACGTAAGCTTGTCTTGTTGAAGATTGTAGAATATGAATCTCAAGAGAGCTTGAATTATGATGAGCAAAAGTTGTAGCAAAGTTATGTTCATGTTCTTCGGTTTGTAGCTTATATACTGGGGTTGTCTGCCCGTTGGAGGAGGAGACAACTGCATTGAATGCGCGTACTGTTGACTTGACCCACTGATTTGGAAGCTTTCTATTTTTATAATATATCTTCCAGATTTCTCGGTCAATCATTTGCAATCAATCCAAACCGTATCAGGCTCATTAAATAAGCATTAAATACCTTCCTTGGACGGAATATCTTCTAGCCGTTGGAAGTGGCCTTGAAATTCTTCTAAGTGTTAGTCGGACTCTGATCGGAGTCATCTGATACGTTGGATTCTGATGGCTTTCTGAAGAGTAGTTCTGATGTAGTTTCAAGTCGAGCTCTGGTGTGGAAACTCTGATTCTTGTCTGATGTTGAGTTCTGATGAAGCTATACATCGAACTCTGATGTCTTTCTGATGAGCAACTCTCATGAACTGCTGAGAGTAACTCTGAAGGCAGTTCTCATAGAGCAACTCTGATCAGATCCACATGGCAACTCTGATAGTCGATTATACTAGTACTTACAACTGAAAATTCTAATACATAAAATCTAAGTAGGGGGTACTCTAAAATTCTAATCTAAATAACCTAGCATCATCAAAATCTAATTACATTTATTCCTTACAATTTCCCCCTTTTTGATGATGCCAAAACCCTTAAACTATTTCCAGAGAAGTGCCTTTCACCATGAAGGAAAATAAGTTAAAAATAAACTTTCATTTAGAATCTTGGTGGGCACTTGGCATAGGAAAATAGTAAGAGTAAGATACAATCAATCAGATAAGCAAAGTAAGAAATAACACAAGATATCAGAGCATAAATCAAACAGAATGCAAATAATGTGAAATTGCCGTGCAAAATAGAGGCAAGCTGGTTATCTTATTAAAAAAGGTATTTAAAGCAACAAGAGGATAGAGTTTAGATATCTTCCTCTTCTAGTTGAGCTTCCTTTGCTTCAATTTCCTTCAGATCAGCATTTACCCTAGCTCTGATTGTAGCAAGATTCCTGGGATTCTGATATTCTGACCAAGCAGGTTCAAGCTTGCAATCAAGATAATTTCTGATGGCTTCTGATAAGTCCTTGCCAGGGATCACTTTCATTCGCCACCAGTCTTCTGCTTCTTGCATTGAGCCACCATGGTTAATGATTATCAGCCCATCCTTATCTAGGATCAGATTTTCCTTTTGATAGGGAGTCATGTGTTTCTTCATTTCTTGGAACTGGGCAGCATCAGGCTTGGCTAGGTCACTGTTGAGCCATTGTTGTAGTGTAAGGGTGGTAGCAGCTGATTTCTTCCCTTTCTTGGACCGAGGAGGAGGAGGTCTTTGAATACCAGCAGCAATCTGCTTCTTCCTAGTCTTCTCAAAGTATATAGCAGGATCAGGGGTACCAGAGATGGGAGTCAGAGCTCTGGTGCTTGATCCTTCTGCAGTTCTGATCTGTTCATTTCTATCTTCCCCCTTTTTGGCATCAGCAAGATCACCAAGTAGGAGTCCAATCTTAGAGAATTCAGAGGCTTGATTCTCCTTAATGACTTCAAGTGCACCTGGCAGAGTCTCGGTTACAGAGGCCAGACCCTCAATGATCTCCTTCTGTTTAGTGACTGCAGACTGTATATCTTTCGTTGTAGCTTCAAGAAGAGTTAGCTTGTGATCTCTATCCTTGCCACTGTTGATCAATTTGATTGCAAACTCTTTGTTGTCCTTGCATAGTCCTTCAATATCTTGCAGAAGTTCTGCATTTTTGTCATGAGACCACTGAAGATCACTTACCGCATCAGAGATATTCTTAATAGCCTTGTCTTGCTCTTCAAGGGCCTTTGTGTGATGAAATAACACGGCAGAGATTCCATCCACTTCCTTAGAGATGTTGCTCAGATTTTCTGTAGTCTTGTCTTTGTGAGCTTCCAAGGCTGTGGCAATGATGCCCACGTGCTTTAATAGCATATTGATGCCTTTTGTGAGATGTTCACTGACTCTGGTGAGATGGGAATCAGTGTCATACTCAGCATCTAGTATCTTCTCCATGCCTTTGGCTATCTGGTTTCCGACAAGCTCAATATCTGCTATGAAGTGTGGAAATGTTGCAGGACCTGTGGCAAGAGTTTGTACATGCACCTGGGAAGGTGTAGATGATTGCTGTGGCGGTGCTGGTGGAGAGTTCTGAGAAGTGGCTTGCTGAGGGGGTGATGAGTGGGGTTGTGATGTAGGTTGTTTTGGGGATGGGGGTGGTGATGGTGAACGGTTTCTGATGGGAGTTATCTGATGACAGGGTGATGGTTGAGGTTTCGGTGAAGGGGTTTTCTTGGGTGAGGGAGAGTTATCAGTAGAGTGAGCAGGGTTGATCTTCATAAACTGAATAAAGGGTCCATTCTCCAAGACTTCCCACATTTCATCATGAAGGGCACATAGATGTGCCTTCATCATGAATCATCATACTTCTGATCTGTGAACATAAGATGCTTTGCAAGAGAGTTATCCATTATAATAAATAAAGAGGCTAGAAACAAGTGGATCTTTGTTCAGAGGGTAACCTAAAAGATTACAAGAACAAGGAGGCTCTGATACCACTTGTTGGTCCCGTTTGAGTTGGTAATCAGTCTAGAGGGGGGGGGGGGGGGGGTGAATAGACTGATTCATGTTTTTCAACTTTTCTCTAAGTCAGAGTTGACTTGTCAGAGATGGTCAAGTTCTGATGATCAGAACTGGTCTTTTGCAGCGGATAAGAGTTCCGGGTAGCCTCAACTAAATACAAAGGCTAGTGCCTTTCTGATAACTCTGAAAACAAGATCTGCTGAACACAGATTCCAAGTTCAAGAGAGTTATGCAGTTAAGAACTAAAGTGCAGAAAATAAATGCGTAAAGTAAATGACACCGGAGTTTTTATAGTGGTTCAAGGAACAACACGTTCCTCTAGTCCACTGTTCCACTAGCTTTGAGGTAAACGGTTACAAAGCGTAGTCCCTAGCACTTAAGAAGTT
Source organism: Cuscuta epithymum (assembly GCA_945859915.1). NCBI lineage: Eukaryota > Viridiplantae > Streptophyta > Magnoliopsida > Solanales > Convolvulaceae > Cuscuta > Cuscuta epithymum. The sequence goes on along the minus strand of CAMAPF010000150.1, from coordinate 96,130 downwards.
CTCAACGCCTTCTTCAAGTCTAGTTGTCACCCGGGATGCAATCCCGCTTCCTGATGACTGGTCCTTTCACTCAGCTTCCCGGAAGTATCACCACTTCACTACTGCAGTTACTTGGACGTCCTTCTTTGCAGAAGATGTTCTGAAAACAGAGTTTTCTCCAACTTGCTTCGTTACAAGAGATATGTAGTTGAAGTTCTTGAAGTGTTGAAGAAATAGGATGAACTTTGCTGTGTGTTGGAATTTGAGGTTATGGATATTAGAATCTTCCCAACGTAAGCTTGTCTTGTTGAAGATTGTAGAATATGAATCTCAAGAGAGCTTGAATTATGATGAGCAAAAGTTGTAGCAAAGTTATGTTCCTGTTCTTCGGTTTGTAGCTTATATACTGGGGTTGTCTGCCCGTTGGAGGAGGAGACAACTGCATTGAATGCGCGTACTGTTGACTTGACCCACTGATTTGGAAGCTTTCTATTTTTATAATATATCTTCCAGATTTCTCGGTCAATCATTTGCAATCAATCCAAAACGTATCAGGCTCATTAAATAAGCATTAAATACCTTCCTTGGACGGAATATCTTCTAGCCGTTGGAAGTGGCCTTGAAATTCTTCTAAGTGTTAGTCGGACTCTGATCGGAGTCATCTGTTACGTTGGATTCTGATGGCTTTCTGAAGAGTAGTTCTGATGTAGTTTCAAGTCGAGCTCTGGTGTGGAAACTCTGATGCTTGTCTGATGTTGAGTTCTGATGAAGCTATACATCGAACTCTGATGTCTTTCTGATGAGCAACTCTCATGAACTGCTGAGAGTAACTCTGAAGGCAGTTCTCATAGAGCAACTCTGATCAGATCCACATGGCAACTCTGATAGTCGATTATACTAGTACTTACAACTGAAAATTCTAATACATAAAATCTAAGTAGGGGGTACTCTAAAATTCTAATCTAAATAACCTAGCATCATCAAAATCTAATTACATTTATTCCTTACAGTTGTGTTCTATGAAGGGCCCGACCGGGTTGGGTTTCATACCCGGCCGGCTAGATCGTGATAGTTTATCTTCTTCACACTTTCACTCCTAGGACTTCCATAGGATTGATAAATTTCTCGATTCTTCACTTTGGAAATCTTTCTAGGATCAAATATCCAGATTTTCATTGATTCATGTGGTAGGAGGAAGGGGAAGAAATTATCGTTTAGCATGGTCAATGAGAAGTTTTTCGATCCCTCAATTTTGAAGAAGATTTCAGAAATGTCATTGTCCTTTTCAAGTTTATGAGTTTCTCTTAAAGCGTCCAGAGATGATGGAGATACCTCAAAGGATGATAATGACAAAAATTTGAATTTGAAGCTCGGCTTATCCTCTTCTTTGACCAGTTGGAGCTCCGTGTCTTTTTCTTCTTCTACTTCTTTTGGATTCTGCATCTCCTTTTGCATTTCCTTTTCATTTGTCAATGTGATTGCAAAAGTTTGCTGTTTAGGATCACATTCTATTTGAGAAGGAAGTTTTTCTGAATCCCTTGCTTCAAGCCTACTCACGGCTCCGGCTATTTGAATCATTTGAGTTTCCAAGTTTGAAATGCTAGACTTGGTCTCATTTTGGAATTGCACCATGTTGTTCTGCATGGTGGTCATGTTGGTAGCAATAGCCCGGACCATATCCTCCGTAGACATGTTAGAGTTGGAGAACGGATCATACCTCATGTGAGGTACATCCCTTTCGTAACCAACATCATCAATTTGTTCAAGGTATTCATCTTGGAGCTTTGGGCAGAAATCCGTAAGATCCCTGTGAGACATGCAAATGTTGTATGTCTGGGCATCTTGAGCTTTTGAACTTAGAATAAATTCCATTATTAGAGAAGTCAAGAAGGAAATTTGACTCTCTAAGGATGAAGTGTTGGTATCCATATACTCATAACTCATGTAAGCTCAGAAAATAGAAGAGTAAGATTTATTTTTTATTTTTTTTTTAATTTTTTTTTGCCTTTTGATTTTATGAGATAAAATAAAAAGAAAAATAATTGCCTTTCCCCGGCAACGGCGCCAAATTTGACAGGCACTTTGTCACGGTGCGTCAAAATAAATTCAATACTAACACTTATACGTAGTATAGCGTAGTAGAGTTCGTATCCACAGAGAAAGGAATAATTCTCTTTTTATAAAACTAGTAAATAAAAGGGGGGTTTAGGATTGAATGATCTAATTTAATTAAAAACGAAGATGAACAACTTATATGTGATTTAACTCAAAGATAAAAAGGGACTTGGCATTGCTACTTTCTACTTGTTGATATATTTCAGTCGATCATTGTTAAATCTATAACTTATCTCCTCTCGAATACTCAATCGAGGAGTATATCCAATTCATCGAGGGTAGTTATTAACAACGACCGTTCATTAATGACCCTTACTATTAGTCCAGTATAGAACAACGTCATATACCGACTTGATAGTAGCATTTAATCTCTTAACTCCTTGATGAAATCAATTGAGATTGATAACCTCAACACAACGGTTTCGGTTTAACCAACAAAATTAATCCCTCTTAAGTTTATTAACCACGACCGTGCATTAATAAACCGAAGTTACTTACTTGTGAAACCATCAACGATTAATCATTGGTTCGTTGATCGTTTCTAGTAATAATTAATATATGAAACAAAACTAGTTGATCCTTTAAGTAATGTTCAAAATATTAATATGAAATATGAATAGGGATTAATTAATACTCAAGGAAGAATATTAAAGAAGATGAATCCTACTATAGTTAATATCAAGATGTTAACTAATTGTCATCTTAGTAACACTCCCCAATATTAACATAGAGGAAGGAATAGCTATTACTAAGACCAATGTCAAGATGTTAACTAATTGTCATCTTACTAACACTCCCCAACATTGATATAGAAATAGTATTTAAAGCTAAGGAATAATTAATATTCAAGGAAAGAAGTTAAGAAAATAACTCACAACTTTAATAATCAACAAGCTTGAAGAGCAACACCAAGAAATGGAAGTTTAGCTCCTCATTTGGAGACTAAACATGCTATAAAAGTATAAAAGAAATACTATTCTAAACTGAGCTTAAAAGTATGGGAGAAGGAGTGATTATTTGTGAAGGAAAAGTGTGCTATTTATAGGTGTTTTCAACACCTTGGGCCGGGTACCCGACCGGGTCAAGTGCCCACCCGACCGGGTGCATGTCAAAATCAGATAATCTTCCACGTTCTTGTGTTTTCAGCACGTTAAAATGTCCCAGGTCACATCTAACCCGACCGGGTGAAATACCTCACCCGACCGGGTGAAATACCTCACCCGACCGGGTGATATAATTTCCTGAGCAGTTTCGTATTTCAAGTCTCACCCGACCGGGTGCAATACCTCACCCGACCGGGTGACTGTCCTGGGCAGCCAATAATCTTCACTTCAAAGTCTTCCTTTCCAACACCATAAATCCTAACTCTATTTTACAACTTACAAATGAGAACTAAAATACAATTACAACTAAAATCACACAAATGTTTACAAACTAAATAAAATGGTAAATATCCACACAAATCAAAGATAAAAAGATACATTTATGCACTACTAATTAGTGCATATCACTTCCTTGAACAATCCATCCATACTCAGTAGTAAACATACATAACAACATCATATTTAAACCAATGAATAGCAGAAATATTCAACGGTAAGTCATAAGCCACAACCGGCCAACAACATAGGCATGCAAACCCAAAATAGTCTTATAGCAAATCAAATATCCATGAGCAAGTGTTCAGTAGTTCGAAAGAAAATAATGAAGCACGAACCACGTCTTCCTAAGTTGATGTCACCCGTAAGAAGGTGCAAGTGGCAAGCCCTAGTTTCAACCTGAAAACGGTGGGCCCCCTGAAGGGGTCAGTACAAGTACCAAGCCAGTAGCAGGCTAAATATAGAATAACTAGCGTTTCAAGTATAAGACCCAAACATAGGGTGATACTTATATAAATAGCCTTTTCCCCCAAGTTAAGAAATACTTATTAGTATATATACACTTGGAAAATATCCGATCCGTAGATCACCATTTTATTTGGGAAAATAGTAATAGTCAATATTCTTGACTAAAAACCCCAACCCACCCATATACCTATGAGTGTATAAGACTCCTCCTTATCCATATTTCAATATCATGACCTATGAGTTTTGAGGATAACATAATCCTTGGGTACTCCAATTTATATTCGAGTGTTAAGGACTTTTAGTCCTAAGGTCCTCCACCAATTTGTTATCCGAGTGTTAAGGACTTTAAGTCCTAGGGTCCTCCACAAATTTATAACATGAGCGTTAAGGACTTTAAGTCCTAGGGTCCTCCACCAAGTTTATAATATGAGTGTTAAAGGCTTTTAGTCCTAGGGTCCTCCACCAAGTTTAATATGAGTGTTAAGGACTTTTAGTCCTACGGTCCTCCACCAAGTTTATAATATGAGTGTTAAGGACTTTTAGTCCTAGGGTCCTCCACCAAGTTTATAATATGAGTGTTAAGGACTTTTAGTCCTAGGATCCTCCACCAAGTATATAATCCTATGATCAACCTTCTATCAACCTAGATAGAGTCTATATCATATTTATTCATTCATAGCTAAATCAATTCATAAAGCTTATGTATCTCAATCCATGCAAAGCCATGCACTTATATAAATTTATAATTAACTAATATCAACCGGTATTAATGAATCCATTATCCATCGGTCAACGTTTTCGTTGACCGCCATTTCAAGTCTTGTACGTATCAACTTATTCATCACATAATTAATTTAATAATATTCATTTGTGCTTCTCTTACACTCAAGCAAATATGCATTCTTTATATAATTTCCTCATATCATATTTCATGCATAAACAATTAATTCCTTTCATACAACTTAACCATGTTGGCTAATCACATGTTTAAATATCTTTTAAACATCATTATGAATATATAACATTTATTTGGGTAATCTCATAATTAACCCAAAAATTATAAGATATTAAGCCGTCCACTCACCTCGAATTAGCGCTATCAAGTTCTACCCTCCTTGGTTGAACTCCGGCGAAACTCCGGCGACTTTTGACGAACTCTGGCGACAACTCCGGCGACTCTTTCAACTTTGTGAAATCTCTTGAAATACCTTAATCAAGTTCCTAATAAGGTTTTATAATCATAAAACCTGTATTAATACAAATAACCTCAAAAAGGTGATTTTCCGGCGAACCGGTTGTTTTGGCTCCTAAGTCCGTTCTTGGACATAGAACCATCTTCCAACCCATAAATCCATACTTATAACATGTGGAACCATACTAAGGGTCCTTCACATGATATATACCTCATATGGTAGAAGAAAAATAAAAGAGAAGTCATAACAAGGTCATTACCTTAATTATTCACACTTTTCCTAACTTTTGTCTTCTTAAAACCTCTTCCTTGGATCACTAAAGCTTGAACTCGAATTTGAAGCAATGGAGGTGAGTTTGGAAGCTCTTATTCTCTCCCTTGGATGGCCTGGCCGAGATAATGGGGTGAGGGGGTGATAGGATGACCTTTTTGGCTCATCTCACCAATTATGTGGGGAAAGGGTCCCATCCCACCTCATGGTTGACCTTCCTCCCACCTTCCTTTGTCTTTGCAGCCCCCAAGGGTCACATTTGAGCTGAAAAAACGTGGGGTGTCCCCCACTCATGTGGGAGGTCATCCCTTTGTGTCCCGATGTGTACAATCGGTCCCGAAAGTTGTATTTTTCGGACTGTTTTAATCATATTTTATTTTATCGGGTCAAATAAAATATATTCCTCACTCTCAATCATAACGACCCTTTGAAATAATATATATTCCAAAACTTTAATTTGGAAGTCTCCGAAATTCATTTTCGGGCTGTTATCTGTTAAATTGTCAAAACCGGTATTTGGGCCTCTTTTGCCCAATCGGTCAACTCTGGGCCTTTCCACGACCCAAATGAAATATCCACCACCATATAAATATTATCTTGACCAAGATGAATAAAATATGTGGTCTCGGGAATGTTGGGTGGTCCCCGCTCTCGATGTGGGTCCCACGTGCAATTTACTATTCACGCGAAAGAAATACCAAAATTTACAACTTCGTAAATTCATAAATCATTCCATAAGGTTTATTACATCATTTACTTAAAAGTAAATATATTTGGGGACGGTGTTACAAAAGGCACTTCACACATGTCTCAAAATCATTTTTAAAGTCACCACTTTTACATATAGACAAAAATATGAATAATAAGGTGATAGTTTTGAAAAAACATGTCACTGTAAAACTTTTATGTCACTGTCGGATTTTCATGTCACTAATAATAATAGATGTCACTGCAAGATTTTCAGTTAACTTACGGAGGTCACTGCCACTGTGAAACATGTCACATGTCACTGTGTCCGGCAATTTTTGAGAAAAAAATGGAAAAGCGAAGAAAAAATTGATCAAAAAAATCATTGACTTTTCTGGTGACGGTTACCGATGACTTTTCTAGTTTCCGACGGCCAACTCGGCCATGGCTGGGCATGTGTGTGGGGAAGGGTGATGGGGTAGAGATTTGATATACTTCTTAATTTATAATGAAAACATGATGAATTGATTAAACTAAGGTTAGTCATATTTTTGAACAAAAGGAAAAGTAGTCACTTTTTTTTGTATTTCAGAAAGCTATGTGTAACATTTGTGTCCTTACTCCATATATATATATATATATACACACACATACACACACACACACACACACACACACACATAGGGAACTCTTCCGGTAAGGTATACCTTACCAGAGCCTCCGTGCGGCCTCCCCATTTTGAGGGCCTTTCCGGTGGAATTTTTCGATGACATTTTTTGAGCATGTTATTCATCAAGTCTAATACATCCATACCAAATTTCAGCAAAAAATTCAATCGGGAAGGCAGTCAAATGATTTTTGGAAGATAACTGCACCCTTTATATACATATAAAACGCAGTTATCTTCCAAAAATCGTTTGACTGCCTTCCCGATTGAATATTTTGCTGAAATTTGGTATGGATGTACTAGACTTGATGAAGAACATGCTAAAAAACTTTCATCGAAAAATTCCACCGGGAAGGCCCTCAAAACGTGGAGGCCGCACGGCGGCTCCGGTAAGGTATACCTTACCGGAAGTTTTTCCTATTCATATATATATATATATATATATATATATATATATATATATATATATTCTGAAGTATTGTTATACTTTCTTCCTCCCAAAAAGGTTTGTTAAATTTACTTTTTTTGCTCAACAATGATAATCAAGTTTGACCAAACATGTTTTTCAATAAGAAATTACTTTAAATATGAAAATTATACTACGTATTAAAATGTTCCTTATTCAAAATATTTTTTATAAAATATAAATTTTGTAAATTATTACAAATACATAGTAATATAGAAAAAATCATTTTCCAAAATTTGTTATCACTTATCACGAAAAGTCAATTTAACAAATCTTTTCGGGACAAAATTAATAATTAGATATAAATTGATTATAACTATTAGTCAAAGGACAAAGTTCAAGTATAGCGAGTAACTTATTTTTGCATATGGGTGAACGTAACATATGATAGCGATTGAAGTAAAAGCTCAGAATTAAATATACTAATATGACTTAATTTTACAGTTCCCTATTACCTATGTGCATAGGTCATCTCACATATAGGTTAAATATAAGAATAAAAACTGGGTGATAGTTGCTATATACGGAGACACGGAGTATATATATATATATATATATATATATATATATATATATATATATATATATATATATATATATATATATATATATATATATATATATATATATATATATATATATATATATATCATAAAATTTCCTTCTAGCTTATTCTTTCTATGCCATTCTGAATATTATACAGATAAGGAAAAATATATAAGAAATGGTGGTCGGAGGTGAGGGAGAAAGATCATTGGAGGAAACGCCGACATGGGCCGTCGCCCTCGTCTTTGTGGTTTTGGCTGGGGCTTCCCTTCTCATTCACTACACCATCCATCTTCTAGGAAAGGTTAATTAGCTTGTGATCTCATGTGTAGCAGAGCTCATAAATCTTTTTTTGGTATTATTATTACTACTATTATTATTTATTTTTAATAGGGGAAAATAGGAAAATCCAAAAAAGTTCACAAAAGTACGTGTGATTGAAAACGTTTTGATTAGGAATTTGTGGTGTGATTCCGGTGGTCCGAAATAGAGGTGAACTGGGACGGGTCGGTCTGACCCGGCTCGACTAGACCCGAGACCTGACTCGACCCGCTACTGTACAGACCCGATCCGGTCTGGTTGACCGGGACCATAACCAAGCCCGGGGCCCGATCCGGATGAAGAAGCAAGAGGTACCGGGCTTTGATTTTAGAGGACCGGCCGGGCCTAAAGGTCAAGAATTCCAAAAAGTAAAATAAAATTGGGCTTGAAATTGTTTGGCGCGACCCGTCCCAGTCCCGGTCCGGGAATTGGTTGAATTGGCTGAATTATGATTTTTTTTATTATAATATAAAGAGCATTTTATTAACAAATGAAGAAGAAATTATCTGAAAAATAGTTAAGATGACCCTTTACAATAATGTCAGCCAATTCAGTCAGAAAAGTAACTTCAATCTCACTTCGTTTGATTATTACATATTTCATAGCTCAAAACCAAAAGTTATTATTTGTTGAAAAAATAGATCGCTAAAACTAATAAGTTGAAAACAGGATACATCAAATGGGGTTGTAAGATCACAAACATTCATCTCAAATAAATATTAATAATCTGATTTTTTTGTTGGTTTTACACTCATTACTTCAAATATATACAATTTTGATATGAATTGGATTTATACTTTGATCTCAAATTATTCAGGCAAATATCCCAAATTGGATTAATTGGACGGCACAAAGAATTTACAAAAAGGTGAAATCTGAAGTGGGCTGATGACTATATGAAGAACTTTAATCATAGTAATCTATGTTTACACTTAAGTGACCATAGTAATCTATGATTATATATATGTAGTCATATTTAGGTAAATAAGTGTTTTTGTAATATTTTTAAGAAAACCTCAATTATCAAATATGGAGTATATTGGAAGTTTTAAAAAATTCAGGGTGAGGAGGCTAGAATGATCGCCTAGCTACGCCTGCTCATATTACCTTAAACTTAATTCACTAATAATTTCATACATAGGATATAGGAATATGAGATGCCTATTGTTTAAACCAAAAAATGATTTTTTTGTCTTTCTGCTATATTTTTTTTTTTTGAAGCAAAACTAGTTAATTGTCATTAATCAAATCGTGGTCTAACGAAACAGAAATACAAGTGGGAAAATGATAAAGCCAAACATAGCGGTCAGACATAGAAATAGCAGCTCTTGCAAGATTATGAGCTACCCGATTCGCAGACCGCTTCACATGAGTAAAATAAATACTAGTAAAACTAGTCGACATTTCTCTAATATCATCAATGATCACCCCCGAGAGCGAACCATCAGAACCAGAATTAATACTTGAGATAACCTGAAGCGCGTCAGACTCTACATCAATATAGTCCCAGCCAGATTGTTTCAGCCAGCTAAGTGCCTCCCTAATAGCCAGAGCCTCAGCAACCTTCGGAGAGGAACCATACCATTTGTCAACACCACCTGCAATGAAACCGCCCTCACTGTCTCTGACCACCCACCCCAGTCCGCAAATATTACCGTCACCTATCGATGCGTCTGTATTCAACTTCAGTCGGCCCACCTCCGGTCTTTTCCAGCTCGCCAAAACATTGCTCTGTTGCTTGGTCTTCATACATCCCTCTACCGCTCTGCGCCAACCATCCAGAAAAGCCTTTGCTTCGGCTACAATTCCTTTTGCAATAACCTCCTTTTGCTCCCAAACCATCATATTCCTAGCTCGCCACATACTCCAGATGAACATAACAAATAGGCAACAACTTTCTTCATCCCTGCTGAGAAAGAAACTCTCTACCCACTGTACAAAAGTAATACCTGCATGAGCTTGGAGAGATTCCGATTTGCTAGAGACACAACATTTGGAAGAAGGCATTTGAGCTTTTGGACAAAAACACCCATTCTTCTTTGGATAGTAAGCACTCTCCTATATCAGCACACAAATTGATGAAGATAAAATTGGTACACGTCTAGTACTATTGTAAAGATATTTCTGATAGGTGATTGATCAAGATTGTCTTCTCAACCTGATCACATATACAAAGGGAAAACTGTCAAATAGTTCCTCGAACTTTCATAAAAAGGTCAAATAAGTCCTTATGTAGGAGGCTCTGTCTAACCGTCGCAATTTGGGGCGGTTTCCAGTGGAATTTTTTGATGAAAATTTTTCAGTAACTTATTCATCAAATCTAGTTTAATCATACCAATACAAAGTAGGTGATCAAGATTGTCACTCAACCTGATCACATATACAAATACAAAATAGCATATACATACAATTTTGAGCTACTAATTTCAGGTTAAATTTTGAATGTTGTATCATAGTCAATTAAGCTCCAAAGTGAAATTAATTAGCTTCTGATAACCATCAACACGAGCACATGCCACAGACCATAAGATTAGGTTGCTTCAATATAAGTCACTATCTTGCGGGGCATGTTAAGCAATCTCATACCTATCGCGCATATACAATTACAAAGTGACATATAAAGTCTTGGGCTCCTTTTAGATTGTTTCTTAGGATGGAATCCCACACCCTAATTAAATCAGGTGCAAACACATTCTTGATAATAAAAAAATTAAATAAATAAATTGAATAATCACTATATACTTTTTGACTGAAATCTAATTTATAGAAAAAAGTCGCTTCAAGAATTAATCGAATTTATCTTCAAATAAGTAGTTGGACTGGGTTAATTAAATCATTATTACTAGTTATTTTAGCAAATCTTTATTGACTACAATGCGTACATATTAAGGAAGTGTTTACATTGCTTTTGCCTTAAAAAATCACTTTTGAAAGTGTTTTTTGAAAAAAAGTGGTTGATAACGTTTGAGAAAAATTAATTTTTAAAAATAAAATTTGGTAATGTTTAGTAAAATATGTGCTTCCTGTGTAATCGAAAAAATAAAAGCAGATTCTAGATTTTGGAATTTAAATATTTAATTTAAGTGGAAGTTGTCAATTGAAAACACTTTTTAAATTTTTTAAGCCAAAAGCTCAAAATTACTTATTTTTAATTTTTGCAAACATATGACACACCTAAACGTGGAGTAAATAGCACAATACCGTGTGAGTTATACCAATTATAATACGAGTACTCCGTAACAAAATTTAAAACAACAATAATTTTCTCATTTTGCGCCATCTTTTATGGAAAGTTTTCAGCAGTTAAATTTTTTAGAGTTCATTGGGGTTAAACTTTTTAGAGTTAATTGGGATTTTCAGGTTTGTTTCTTTCGGCATCTCACACGTCCTGTCACTAAAGTTGATTATCATACCCTCAGACATGGATTTATCATGGTATGAAAAATTACATTCTCTCACACAATCACACGACTCACACATAGGAGTGGACCTAGGTCGATCCGGTTCGGTCCCAGTTTTGGGCCGAAACTGCCTAGTCCTGCTAAATGGTAGTGAAACCTGGGCCCGAGCCGCTTATTTATGGTCCAGTCCGGTTCCGGGTATGTGATCGGTCCGGGTCTCGATTTAGTTTTTTGTTTATATTTTTAGGTGCCTAAAATAGAAAAACATTATTGTTGGGATTGAAACCGGGATTGAGGCCGTCAGATTTGGTCCCAAAACAGCTAACCCAGGATCCAGTGGCGGACCTAACCCCCCATCCCCCAATTTGTTTTTAAAGATATTTTTACCCATAATAAAGTCATATATATACATTTACACCGCCGCCCCTCCTAGTGGGAATTCCTGTGTCCACAACTACCAGAATCAGATACTCAAACCCACCCGGTAGGGCTGATCCTAAGCCCGGATACAAAAAACATATTCAATCCGGATCTAACTGTACGAGATCCGGTTCCTGACCGGATCTAGAACCGGATCTATGCCTCAAGCAATCACACACAATGACACACAAGAAGTGATTCTATCCGTTTTTCCTGATGATTCATTGTGCTGATGATCGATATTCTTTTTTTGAAATATGATCGATTATTGTTGAAATCAGCAAATTAAGCAATTCTTGACAAATCACATATTGCTGATTATTTTGTTGAGTAAAACAAACAAAGTTAGCACAATCGGTAATGCACGTGCGTGGTCATTTCGTGGATACCTATATGGGGCACCAAAGTAACTAAATGCATCTATATTCTTCTTTATAAGCAGGCTCATTTGACACCCAGGGAGACAAAATTCAACTTTCACAAGTACATCAAAAAATCACTGGAAAATGATTTCAAAGTGGTTGTTGGAATTAGGTTGGTTATTCAATTATTGTACACTTACTTTTTTATTGAGATTTTTTCTAAAATGTTACTGAAATAAAATTTATGACTTTACAAGCAAAATGTGACTAAAGTTACTATGAACATAAAATAACTAAAAATTACTGAAGTAATCGTTACATGTAAGAGGCTATATTTATATCCATCTTTATTATTTTAAGAATATACGGAGTATAAGTTTATTCCATTTATTTTTTAGTATATTTTAGAAATAAAAATTAAATAACTTAAAACACAATGTTTTTTAGTAGCTTAAACTAAGGAACACTCCCATAGTCCCATAGCTAATAACATTTGTGCATTATGTGCTTTTTTCCATACAGTCCTCCATTGTGGCTTTTTGCAATTTTCTTCCTTTTGTTCAATACTAAAGGTAAGTAAAATTGTTTTTTCTTTAGCAAAATGTTGTACTTATATCAAGTTCATTATCTACTTGAGTTTTCATTTGATAAACAATTGTGATTATAAGTGTCTATATCATTTGAATATTCACTATACACATACCATAGAGTTTCATATTCTTTCAATTGGATAGGAGGCTGGTATTCCTACATATGGCTTCCTATTATTCCACTGATGGTAAGTTGTCGCACTTGTCAATGTGTTATAGGTGTGCGCGTTAATTTAGCATCACATTTGCATTTTACAATGATATCTAAAGATAACAACATAACATTATGATTAGTATATATGTAAATATATAAAGTTCAATTTTTGCTACATTTTAAAATTAGTATTAGTATTTGGTATTGGTATATGTACAAATCACATTAGAAGTTCTATTACTTCTATTGAAATACCAAAGTGGAATTCGAACATGATAAAAATTCAGTTTCAAAAGATGAGCGAGAGTTCTCAATTGGATCCAATTGGATCAAATCCTAACTTAAAACTTCCTTTTTAAGTGAAATTGATGGGGAGGGGGTTCCCAAGATGAACTTAACAAAATGCTTTATAAATGCTTAGTCAAGCATTAGGTAGCAGTATGAGTTTTAGAATTTGGTAAGAACCTTTAGGCAATTATCAAGCATGGGTTCTTTTGGGAGCTGTGCTAGCTTAGAAATTGGTAGAATCTTGAGCTAAGGCTCAGTTTTGCACAGAGGTACGTACATCGGTACATAAATGCTACGGCGCCACTTACAATTTACATCTCAAAAAAGATTTAAAAGTGGTTCTTCAGAGAACAGAATAATTAGTTAATTAGTTCAGCAAAGTCAAGAACACCTGATTTAAAAGCAATGTACTATGTTTAGACTAATAGTCTCAATATGCAGTTATGTTACCCTGCCTCTCTATGCCATTGTAACACAGGTAAAAATAGTCTCTAAATGCTTATTAAAAATAGTTTATCAAATGACTCTTTTGATAAAACACATCTCATATTCCTTTCATGAATTATTTTGGTCGTGTAACAATAGAAAAAACATAATTGAAATAACATTATATGACATTTACAGATTACAATGGTGGTTGGCACCAAGTTACAAGTGATCATCACAAAAATGGGGCTAAGGATTCAAGATAGATATGAAATTGTAAAGGGGGTTCCTGTGGTTGAACCGGACGATGGCCTATTCTGGTTCAATAGTCCTCGACTATTTCTGTTTCTCATTAACTTTATTCTCTTTCAAGTATGTGATGTATATGTCTGTGTATGTGTGTGGATTACCTAAAAAATTTCACTATCAGATTCTGAAATTCTAACCATGAACTAAATCTATCACTGCAGAATGCATTCGAATTCGCCTTCTTTGTTTGGACTTGGGTAAGCATATGGTAATTACTCCAAATATTTTACCGTCCAAAATGAATAGAAAAAATAGCATTGCTTAATTTGTGTTTAAAGATATTATCTATTCTTATGATGATAAACGATAGATAATGAAACCTCATATTTTTGGGGGGTGTTGCGGGGATTGGTTTTCTAGTATACATTTGGGCTGGGATCGTGTTTCCTTGAGCATGTGGAGGATATCATTATCAGATTGACAATGGGGTAAGTTTATATCTCAAATAAAAAGCTTGATTTATTTCTAATGTACAATTAATGTTAATAACTTGTCATTATTATGTCTTTGCAGCATTCTTGTACAAGTCATATGCAGTTATGTTACCCTGCCTCTCTATGCCATTGTAACACAGGTAAAAATAGTCTCTAAATGCTTATTAAAAATAGTTTCATGTATGAAGTAATCCTGCTGCCTGCATCGTCCAAATAATAAAATGCAAAACATTATAATTTCATAGGTTGAGGAATCAACCTTGACCCTTGACCACAAATCCTATGTTTGAGGAATCGCCCTTGACCCTTGAGAGAGTAAATAGGAAGGCGCTCGAACAACCCCATAAGTTTCTAACATCATCTATACAAATTAAAACAAAAATTCATCCTTAGCAGATTAAGCGCATCTCATATTCCCAACAAGAAGCTAATGTATACATTGCCACTTGAGCGAGACTAGCTTGGGGGATATAGGATTAACATTTGGAAGAAACACTCCAATTAAATTCACCTCATAAGTGTGAGATGTGATTCACTTGAACTGCTCGTACTTATCAAATGTTAGTATGTTACTACTAATATACAGAGTATTTGTTTATATCAAAAGTGATTTTTGTATATAAATTTTGTCAAACACTATATTACATACACCGTAGTCCGTACTATGTAGTACGTATGTAATCCTCTCAAACAAGAATTTCAGATAAGAAAAGAATAACTCAATGATATCAATTTGTATATAGATATTTAATTTCTACATATGAGAAAAAAAGTTTTTACAAATACATCTGATCTATTCATTTAGTCACTGAAATTGTATATCTGAATATGTGGAGTGAGGGAGTGGGTGTGTGTGTGTATATATATATATATATATATATATATATATATATATATATATAGGGTAAGGTTCAAGTGAGAAGAACCCTTTGGGTGAGAAATGAGAATGAATCTCAGCCATTGGATTCGACTAAGTTGCAGTAAAAGACATTTCATGATGCACTGAAATATGCAATCTAGCACGGTGGCATTTCTGTAAATACTTCTGAAAAATCCGTATTACACGTGTCTAGTGCAACATGAAGCTATTTTGGTGCAACGCCGTCAAATATTAGTGCAACATTAAACAATTTTAGTGCAACATGTGCAAAATTTAAATATTACTGCAACATAAAGCCAATTTTAGTGCAACTTCGTAAATCCAATGACTGAGATTCATTCTCATTTCTCACATTAGATGCATTTCTCAATGAGATTCATTCTCATTTCTCTCATTAAATGCAGGATCCTCCGTCCGAACATCCCCGTTTGGGGCCCTTCCCGGTGGAATTTTTTGATGAATTTTTTTGATCATGTTCCTCATCAAGTCTAGTTTGTCCATACCAAATTTCAGCTCAAAATTCGATCGAGAAGGCATTCAAATCATTTTTTGAAGTTGACTGCGTTTTTATGTGTATATTTTGACGCAGTCAACTTCAAAAAAATCATTTGAATGCCTTCCCGATCGAATTTTGAGCTGAAATTTGGTTTGGACAAACTAGACTTGATGAGGAACATGCTCAAAACATTTCATCAAAACATTCCACCGGGAAGGGCCCCAAACGTCCATGTTCAGACCAGGAATGTTCAGACCTGAACATTCCTCTATATATATATATATATATATGCATGGGTGTAATGTGATGTAAAAAATGTCTACAGATGGGCTCAAAGATGAAACCTGCAATTTTCAACGAGAGGATAGCAATGGCATTACAGCGCTGGCACCGCGCAGCGAAGAAACGAATTAAAGACCAGAACAATATTAATGACAGTAATTTGGTGACTTTGATATCAAGCCGACCAGGAACACCTCCAAACCATAGCATATCTCCAGTGCACGTCCTTCATGGCCAAGGTCCATATTTAAGCGAAATGGACATTATGAGTAGAGGTTCAATCAACTATGCAAGATAAATTTGATTTTCGATGAATTAATTGAGCATTAGGACCGGAGTGATGAAAATGGTGGCGGCTCCAGCCCAGCATCGAACGACCATTACCAAATGTACCATCTTCTTATTTGAACATGACATTGCACCAACATGGTGATAATAAGATTGGACTGAAGTACTAATGAAACTTGTCAACAGTTTCTTGTAAAGAATAAAAATGTCATTTGTCAAACATTGGAGCAAACCTGTTGTGTTTTTCACCTATACCCGATATGTTGTTTCTTGAACCCTTAATATGATCTTCTTTTCCTCTCTAGTAATTTCTAATTGTTCCTATAACCCACAATTTCCACTATACACATACGCATGGGAATCGAGGCCGTCCTGAGAGATAGAGTACTGGAGAAGAGATGAGTGAGATATCCCCCGATAAAAATATGATTGGGTGACAATGTGACATGGATGCTAACAGTTTCATCCCTGCCCTACTTCAACATTATTAAATAGATTATTAATACAAAGTAATTAATATATAGACTCATACAACCATATATTAGGAAGCAACATAAAAGGGGTAGAAGTACATTTAAGGGGTAATTTGAGTTTGCACCCCATTTTATTTTCCAAATTGGACCTTGCACCCCGTTTTTTAAAATCTTTGTTTTTGCACCCCAACCCCATATGAAAAGACAAAATTGCCCTCGATCAAGGATATGTTGAAGGCCAACATAATTTTTAATGGAGGGTATTTTTGTCTTTTCATATGGGGTTGGGGTGCAAAAACAAAGATTTTAAAAAACGGGGTGCAAACTTTAATTTTCACAATAAAATGGGGTGCAAACTCAAATTACCCCTACATTTAAAAGTTGAAAAGGGCAGGGAATGGATGGGGAGAGGAATAGAGGGTTTAAAAAATATAAAAGTAATAAATAAACTAAGACCAAGGGACCTGCGGTTGAACCGAAACTGGAAATACAGGTCATCACATGCCACATTATTTCTTTTTGAGACCTAACTGGGACCATGCCCATGCCCAGCTATAAAGGTGGATTTTAGGCAAATGTGGTATGGTTTGGTTCCTACAAAAATTTTAAGGAACCACATGGGGTGGTGTGACATTATCTCTACCATTTATTTCTTTAGTGGGGTCCTCCACTAAAAAAGTGAATGGTAGGGATAATGCCACACCACCCCATGTGATTCCATAAAATCACTCTTGGTTCCTATAGCTACAAGCATCTCAATCAGCCATAGATAGGAGAGTGAATACTTGTGAGGAGTCCCATAGCCCTATACTATTTGGTATGTTGAATCCTAATCGTATACCGATATACCAAATCCAAATTGGTTCAATTCCAATGTGTGTTCAAGACATGTTTCTTGTCCAATTTTAAAAATAGAACCAAAACTGATTCAATCTAGTCCTATTTTGGAAGAACCAAAACCAACACGGATTCAGAGGGGTTCCTTGCTGGAACTATTTTCAGGTCTGTTGCGATCTAATTCAACTAGTCTCCTCATCTCCTGGATATTGTCTGTGGCCTCATGGGGTATTCCTTGTTAGATTGTTAGATTTGCACTTTTGTACAATTGTTTTCGGAATATTTGTGGATCACAAGTTCCAAGAACAATCATTTACCTTTCCAGATGGAAACAAGTCATCATCATTCAAATGCAAGTCTTCCAATAATTAAATAGTAAATACAGTGTCACTAAAAGCGATTCGAAATGAGATCAATTTTGCGTGCCTCGCTAAAATATACTGCTATCACACAACACTAGGCAGCACAAGTTTGCACCTTCTAAAGTATGCTTGTTACATGACATTTTTTACTAAATAAAAAAAAATGAAGACTTCTGAAGCTAGAAGGGATTTTGACTTTCCCTCTTAACATGTGCAGCACCTTGCAGTTTGTCAATCTTCTGGTTTCGCATCAAGAATGGCAAGAATGTCCAGGGCTGATGAACCAAGGTGCAAGCCTCGCACTACCCCTCCATACCCAACCTTTATCCTATAGCATAGAATCAATATCGAGTCCCATACTGCTGTTCTCCCCTGAATTAATTAATGTTGCACAAATGTCAGTGTTAGCCATAGAGGGCCAAATACAAGGGTATAATGTTTAACCTTTTGGAGAGCCAGTTTACCACAAATACTAATTATTGTCACTGCACTGGCTCTAAAGTCATAGAAGTATAATATAATACAAAACAAAGACCTACTCATTCATAATTAGGGTGCTTAAAATGTAGGAGGCAACACTTGCCTGTAAAGAGAACTGAGGCTTCTTGTCCCAAAAGAGTGCAAAAACAGGGGGGCGTTGTTTCCCAACAGCCAAAACACAAGCTCCTATATGGAGCACAGAGGGTACACCCGAAACAACAGCTATATACTTTTCTGGAAACCGTTCTTTAGGAGGAAGAATACCCACAAACAAGGGGTTCTTGCTTGATTGAGACCCGGCATATGAGGTAGGATCAACATGCAGCATCCATTTTGGGTGTTCCAAGAAAGCACAGAAGAGATATAGGAGAAGGTGTGAATCTGTAGGAACGTCACTCGTCCACTTCTTTGAATTGTCATATATCTCTCCCAGATACTCGTACTTCTTCACACACGACCCTTCAGCAAGATCTGGCATATTTCAGAGGATAAGGTTATGTTTATTTTACCTGAAATTATAAAAGAAACTTAATTTACGAGAAAAAGGTCAATTGAGTACATCAACTTGTATGAGGTGGACTAAAGAGTCTACTATGTTGCATTTGACATTCATAAGTACATAAACCTGATTATTTAGTGGCTTCAAAAAAAAACTTGATTATTTAGTGTTAATTGAGTACACATTAATATGACTGAGTTTGTGTACTTAAAAAGATCAAATGCAATTTAGTGTACTCTTTACTCCACCTCATACAAGTTGATGTACTCAATTGACCCTTACCTCCTTAATCTACGTATTCTTTTATTGCACTTCCACAAACCATGCATTATTGCCTACTTTATTAAAAAAGTGGATAATATCACAAACTGCAATCTATAAACAGAAAAAAGATTGTGTTATCAAAGCCCTTTTATCTTATTATTTCATTTGCTGAAAGTTATCAAATACTACGTATGAAATGATCAAAATGAAATGAAAATCAGTATACCTCGAATTCTACGTACTGTATAACCTGCACGCACAGTACTTTGTGTTAGCAGACCCTTTCCCCATTCTCCTTTCATCAAAGTAAGAAGCCTCTGGTGCTCAGTTATAGCATTGATGCACTCTTGCACAGCAGGGATCAAGGTGGTCTGCTCTGGGGATTGTTGCAAATTGCCAGAACTCAACTTTACTGAAATGAAAATCCACAGAAGATACCAAACATACCCAATGAAATAAAAAACAATAATACCATTTAACAGCATAAAAATAACAATCTCTCTATCCCATTATAAAAGATCATTTCCCTATTATGCTGTCAATCCAATTTTTTAATATATGTTTTTTGTATCAGCTTTTTATCACATTTAAAATTGCCTTTTTACGGTTTATAGAACTTTTAGGGTACCTTCTAAATATGTAAATTTAATTATTAAAATTAAATTACCAACTTACACATTATTAGGGAAGGGTTAACTTGAATTTCAGTCAAACTTGAAACTTCACAATAAAAATGAAACTTCTATGGGACGGAGAGAGTATTAATTTATTCTTTATTAAAAAACGAAGAGAAGAAACTCACACATGTAAGAATCAAGAGTTTGAACAAGATTGGCACGCAGTTGATGAAGAAGACCATCCTCGTCAAGGGTAAATGAGGATTGCCACTCATTACTCATTGCAGATGCGGAGGCAGTAGTACTTCCAGTACCTGAGGTTTCACTTCCCAACTGACTGACAGTGATGGTAATTCCTAATTTAGCAGCTGCTTGCATGACCTATCAGCAAGGTAAAAACGCATGATTTAGAGCTCACAAACATAAGCTAAATCAGAAAATAAAGATGGGGAAAAATATAGAGGACGAAGTGATGAGGTAGCACACCTTAAAGTGACTGGTATCAATTTTGTCAAGCAAGGGGTTGAGCAACATTTTTGAAAACCACTGCCTAAGATGGTCACGCCATAGTTCAATTTGCGGATATATACCAAGATGTTCAAAGGCTTCAACAGATTCCTCCATTGACATAGGAAGAGGTAGATCATTCTCCCCTTTTTTTGGAGGAGTAGTGAACTTTTGTGATCCAGGGGACATCCTAACTGGCCTTAAAGGAGTACTTCTCGGAGTTCCAGAAGCATTGGCTGAAGTGGGTATGTTACTAGGACTGACTACACCAAAACTACTTATGGTAGGCGAAGGAGTGGATAGTTTACTTGCTGATTCAGAAAATTTGTCATCCACATCAGCCAAAAACTTCTCAAATGCTTCTTCTGTCATCATCTCTTTGTGAAAAGAAGTTCGTGTGTTTGACCACGGTGAAGTCTGCAGGGAAGGAGATTGTGAGGATGTAGGGCCTACACTCAGAGATTGAGAAGCAGGAGACTTTGATGGGGTACCAAAAGTATGTATTTTAGATCCACTACCAGGACTTGATTTCTCACTACTCAGCCTAGCTGAACGACTTGCACTTGAGATTGGCTGATGAAGTGGGACAAGGGCATCTAATGGAGAGACCGTTTTGGACATAGGAGGTTTCTTTGAAGATTCTGCATTGCCTTGTTCAACTTTTTGTTTAATTCCGAGAAGTGCTAGTTGTCGATTTGTCAGCCGCATCTGTTCCTTTGATCCTTTAGACGGTGATGTAACCCTCCATTCTACTGCATTCTTTTTACTCCATAGCAGAATAGCCTTGAAAAGGGCAATGAAAGTTCCAATTAAGATAAAACAAGCAATGCTTTGTACCACTTTGGTAAAAAGGCCTGAGCACAAAAGTTAAGAAAGGGTCAGAGCAATTAATTTATTTACAATTAGCAATCTAGCATTAACCAAACTGAGAAGAAATTTTGTACATCCTCACTTACGAGCAGGGGCATATCCAACTTTCAAAATATCAATAACTCCTTCCCTGAAGTTCAAATTCAAATAAAGCCATTAAGACAACACAACTGAAAATATCAAGAATCTTGTTTTGCGAAAGCAAAAACAAAATCCAATACAGCTACCAGAGTCAATCGCAAAATGGGATATTGAGAAAAACGAAACCCAATACTTCTTTGGATTTTTTTTTTTTACAAATTTGGTGTAAAGCATACAAGTTTTCCCTTTCAAAACAACAAATTACTAGCCTTCAGCTGACCATAACATTTTTTTGAATGATATTCCCAATGAAATGAACACCTGGACATGATAAGTAGCAGTACCAGTAGACCGCACACAAAAAAGAATTTGGTTTAAGATCGCAATCAAGAAAATACTCCCTCCGTCCCGATTCAAAGTCCATGTGTTCTTTTTCAGGACGCCAATAAATAATCTTTCCTTACTTGGTAAAGAAAATCTCATTTTACTCCATTACCGTCACGTAATAGTGTCAAAACAGTACACTATGCAGTTAAACTTAACCTAGTAAAAAGGCATTTTGGGAAGTCAAAGAAAAAGAATCCTAACTTTCTCAAACTCCGTGAGGGTCAAGGTAAGAACTTTTTATGGGACGGAAGTAGGAATTAATACAATGGAACTCAGGAACAATTTATTGATAGTATGCATCATCGTAGTATAGTTATGAGCTTTCCGAAGTGATTTATTAATCTACTAATAAGTGGTTTCATGGCAGTTCCCCTGTTTATCCAAATCCAATGCCAAATTAAGGGCCTGTGTTTATGAACATGAAATATTGAAATCATAAAAAGCTGGTTGGGAGGGCCTGAGACCGGGTTGGCCGCCATAGAAAACTAATGCTTTGTTTCGTTATCAGTGTGTAGCCAGAGTCTCAAAAAACTTGAATTTGGGGCAGGCCACAATGCACCCATTTAAACCGGTTTGGGAGGGCCTGAGACCAGGTTGGCCACCATATCAAAGACTCTTGTGGTTTAAATGCACTGCTGATCATTTGTTAGCATCACTCAGCTAACTAAATTACTAAAATATATTCCGTAATTAAATCTTCATACTAACAATTCTGAATCTATCAGTGATGCAAAAAATATCATTACACTGGCTAAACACAACTATTGCTACCAACACACCCCACAAACTAGGGTTAACAGAGCAAGTTTCTGCAAATATGTCACATAATAAGCTCCTAACGTCTTCACATGACATAATAACTAAATATAAGCCCGTTCTTTTTCATTAACACCAAAAGCAATCTTTTAAGGTCCTAAATTGGTATATAACCCAGATTTAGAGAATCAAGATACAGAAAAGAAGGCAACACAGAATATGACACACATGAACATTATGTTTTGGGAAAACGACAGACGGCATACAACTAAATCGCGCGCAAGCATACCTAGATATGATGCTGAAAAGGCCAAATGCGGAGGCGAAAGAGACAGAGATGAAGAACAGGAATGTTGACTTGGAAGGGAGGAGGCTATTGGAGGTAAGGGCGGCGGAAAGAGCTGGATTTTGATACACCGCGAATTTCGAGGGCCTGGGTGGAGCAGAGCTCTGCTCCTCTCTTACTCCAGCCCCACTTTCCATTCTTTATCCAATAGACGTAACACAGTTCAAGGGTGAGCAATGGCGGTCTACAATAGAATCTCCATGGAGGATAACGTTGAGGGCTCTATTCCTCTCCTCCTACCAGACGTACGAGTAGCAGCGAACAAGACGAGTGCGGACACTATTGACCCAGGCCAAATTTCATTTTTATCCGTCTTGAGAAAAAAAAATTGTTATCTAAATTTAATAGGAAGTACTACCATCCAATGAGTTAGACGAGGAAAAAAAAATAGTAAAAATTGTATAGTTGAAGATTGTGCAGTAGAGAGATAAATGAGTAGAACCATAAAATAGTTACTACATTAGGAAAGTGATAAAATTTTTTGGGACAACAAAAAAAATACTTGGCAAAGTCCAATAGGACGGAAGGAATACTTTTTTTTAATCATCAAATCCAACTAATATATTAAATCCAAATAACTTTCGTCACATGGCTGATAATACAATCAAAGAAAAAAAAGTAAAAAAATGATAAAAAGTTTCATGTCTGTCGTCCGCCTCGAACCAGACTGAGAATTCATCACCTCTGTAGAAGCAATGACATTAGATGATCCTGTAATGAGCTTAACTGAGCAAATGACTGGCAAACCAGACTTCTCGTCACCTAACCTAAATTTAAGAATATCTCTATTAGGGAAAAGGAACACGTCCAAAACAACATGCAATCCGATAGAAAAACATAAACTGAATAAAACAGAATTAAAATAGAGCTCACCCATCTTTTTCCAAACCTTATATTTTCTTGCACTCCATGGCGGCGGCTCAGGAGGGGGACGCGCCCGCCACTCATCCGCCACAACCTCAACATCAGCTTCATCTAGATCCAGTTCTTCTTCCTCTGCCCCAATCATCATCTTATTATACTTGTCAACGAAGCTATCCATAACCGGCAGACAGAACTTCAAAACGAAGGAACCTAGCAGAAAACAAATGACGATCAACCGCGCTCATAGTAGCTACGGTAGACGCAAAATCAGCAACCGGTGCCACGAATAGAGAGGTCGCCGCCGGACAATCCCCTAGGAAAAGCCCTAGGCTGCGGCGAAAAAGCCCTAGGAAGCTAGAGAGAGAATTCTATCTAAATTTAATACTTCGTACAAAAAATTTGTTACTAAAATTGTTTTTCCTTGATAATACTATGTATCATAATACAGTTTTTTTATTGACAAAATTCACAAGAATAATTACTACTTTTATGGGTTCTACAATAATCATCCCAACTCAAAGTGTCCATAAACATAATTCATACTAGCAATAGTGCCCATAAGAATAAATTAGATAGATTTCAAATTAATGTCCATTTAATACTCTCAAACCTTACCTCCACTTTCCCATTCATCAGTCTCTGTTTCAATTCACACTTTAATGTTTTAACCTAGATAGAATAACATATGGCGGAAATGATGTTGATTTTGAATGAGTTTTAGGTTGAATTTTAACCGAAAAGAAGAGTCGGGAGGAGAAACCTGGGAATAAAAATTGAGAGTATGAAACGGACACTAATTTGAGTTCACCCAAATTTATTTTCATGAACACCTTTGTTAGTTCTGATTTTGTTTGTGGACAGTGTGAGTAGGGATTATTATTCTAGAATCCCTAAAAGTATGAAAACCGAAAAATCACCAACTCTCTCTTCTCTCTAGAGAGAGGGGAACCGTAGCAGCTGTCTCCCCTCTTTGTAGGAGTTGAGAATTTCCGTTGCCGCTATCAATATGGGGTTGAAGCAATAGACTATACTGATTTTAAATGTTCTAACACTTGAGATTGCAACTACGTCTGAGGAGATAGAGCGTTAAAGGATGAACGAGGTGCGACTGAGAGGTTGTATCGAGTATGGATCGTGAAGCCTTGGTCGGTCATTCCGACGGTGATGGAGTTGGTATTCACCCATATTGCAAGAGCTTGTCCTCCGGAATCACCTCCATATCAGGAAGAGCTTTGCGTAAAGATTTTATTTCAATATTATTTGCTCTTTTGCTGCAATCGTTTCTGTTTTAGTCCGAGTAGATTTGGTTTGAATGTTTGGATTTTTGGAGTTCTTTTGATAGACGGGGTTTCGGTTAAGGTCGTTTTAGGCCTAAATATGCCCTTTTTAGGTTTAGCTAGTCATGTTGTTTTGTATGAGATGACTGACTCTAAGTCTACTCCTAGGGTTCACGATTGGATCTGTAAATTCTATCTGAAGGTTGTATTGTATGTGTTCTTGATTTTAATATAATGGCCGCTCTTTTATGATAAAAAAAATATGTAAATCGACACTAGCCAAGTTTATTAACCAAGCTTTATGCCAAGTTTATTAGCCAAGCTTTATGTGATGTAGGGATTATTGCAGAGTATAAAACTTTTTTTCTACCTTTAATTTATTTTCCAAACATTTCAGACTTTGTTAGATAAATTATTATAATAGTACATTGCCCTATATAATTGTAAGAGATAATTCTTACCATATAAAACATCCTTCAAGTGTAAAAATACGTTGAAAAAGGAGTGAAGCTAAAAAACCAAACGGTGTTGGGGTGTTAGGTGTATACTGTGTATACCAAGATGTATAGCAAGAAGAATGTGTTGATCAAGCACTTATCATCTTAGATCACCAACACTTTTTTAAGCTCCTAAACGCTCACCTAAGTATCTTTAGAGTTTAGTTTCCTCTTGATCTATATAACTAGAAAATCACAAGAGCATTCCATGTTCGCCAAATCTTGAATAGAAGACATGACTGAATAGCTTTAAGCATCAACCTCTTGCTCATAGTGAAAACACCTAATTAAGTAGCATAGATGATGTTTACTCCTCGTGAAATCACCTAATTAAGTAGCATAGTTATGCCTGTTTCCCGTTATTTTGTTTCCCACCTTCATAGACCTTCATCTTCAGGGAGCTTCACCTTCACCCGACCTTTACCTTCACCTTCACCTTCACTTAATCTCGGAATCTTCTTCTACGTTCACCTGCGACTTTCACCTGGCATCTATCAACTTCTACGATCGCTCACCTTCTTCCTTTTGATCGATCACTTGCGACCATCATCATTTCAGAAGTTCGATAACTTTCAGCTTTGATCGTCGTTTCAGTAGTTTGAGTGGTAATCGAATCTAATATGAAGTAATTGTAATTAATTTTATTTTTCTGTTGGATTATCATTGTGTCATCGAATTGCTCACATTGTTGTTAAATTGTTGATTATTAATCATTTTCATTATGTTTGGATTACTTTTTCCTTGTTTTCTGTATTTGTTCTTATTTTTTTTGTCTCTACCTACTTTTCATGTCTCTGATTTCATACGCTTTAACTTTCTGCATTTTTTGTGTTGTGACATTTTGTGTAATTGATGTCATTGTTATGAAATTGATGTCATTTGTTATAATTCCAGTTGTCATAGATATGAATAAAATTGTTCTAATGGTTAAAGTTGATGATTTCTGGAATTCCAGGTGTCCCTGTTTCGAATGGATCCTCATATACTAGTAGTATTTTGTGTGATATATTGATCCATTACAACTTCAAGGGAGGAGTTCAGAAAGATTTTAGGATATCTTATACGGTTGAATCTTGTCGTGCCCCTGTTTTTATTGATGGTGATACAAGCTTTACTTTTTACATGCATTTGAAAACCATACATCCAGTTTTCTCAAAGTTTGAGCTTTTCTAAACTCTGTTTTATTATATAAAAGATAGATGAAATGATAATAACTTATATGCAAATTTTAAACTTAAATTACCATTACACTACATTGTTGAAACTATTAATCATAAATCGAAACCAAACCAAATGTGATTGGGACCAATTTATGTGGAAACCAAACTTTCGTTTCGAGTTTTTGGTTTTATGTAAAAACCGAATGAATATATAGAAATACGCGTACAGTACATTCGCAAAATATTAGACTAACATAAGCTTTCAATTGCTTTTGAGCATGAGCATTGATATTCAACTTCCGGTATTCTCATCGAGGCGCACCTTCCGGTATTTTTCTTTTAATTGTTAGGCCATTTATGAAAATCAGAGTTACTTTTGACGGTCTTTTTCAGACATTTTTAACGGTGTGACCCTCTTGTGATAACGGAATTCAAACACATGAACCACTTTGATAAAGAATGAAGCGCATGACCTTATTTCAGAATGGGCCCAACCACAAGTACTTTTTCCGTAATTTTCCCTTGTTTATATTTCTTACTACAATTATTATATGTCCTCGACGGATCAGAGTCCTATATATCTAATAGTTTTTAAAATCAAGACAATATGATTGAAATAAAGATAGTGGACAAAAATATGACTTAGTAACTACCATAATAATTTTAGTGACCATGATTGTGTTCAACTCTATAGTATAGTGACTATGCATAGTAATTAGAATAATATCTTTGTCCATTAGTTATATTTCTGTAATATTTATGCGAAAACCTCTATTTATTTTGTCCAGGATAGCGGAGATACAATTTTTATCTTAAATACTAATACTAAATTTTGAGGTCGGAAGCGGGGGAACTTGTCCCCTAAGACCCTCCCTATACTCCCTAGGTCCTCCACTGCATATACACCCGAATGTACCATATAAATATAATGGTCAAGAACATGTTAGGGCAAAACAAGTATTTGACGTTTTCTTTCATTTGAAGAAAATGTTGAAAGCGGAACTGCCAAAGTCTAAAAGTGTAATTATTATGTAGGCATTTGTTTTCCAAATTCTAAGCAGACTGACTTGCAACTACGTTTGATGACCGGCGCCCAAATTTTAGCAATAATCCAAATTTTCAATTTAATTTTTTTAAAAATTAATGGCTTTTATTTTTATGAATAAATTGACTGGTGTTGCTAAAAAGGATTAGTTTAGTGATTTTTTCATATAATTTCTTTCTTCATTTATTATTAATACACGGAGTATATTTTTAATATAATTTTTTCACAATTGTAACATATATTAGAATTTCATGAATTTCATCGGACTCAATCGATTTTACTAAATCTAATGTAATACTTCATCTTTTCCCATCAATTCTAATAGACTAATACGGAATATTATACTTCATCTTTTTTTCATTAGAAAGGGAGAATCGCGTACAAACTTTACACCACACAAACGGGCGTACCTGTTATAAAACATGTTCAATGATTAATTATGTTATGATGATTAAACGCTTTGGACAATTAGCTTTTTTCCAACTAATCCATTCACATCTACACTAACATATACTCCGTACGAAGTAAGCAATTTAAGTTAACGGCTCCAATGCAACTTTGTAGTGACATAAGTGTTTAAATTACCCAATTTAAATCCAATTCTCTATATTATTTGTAGAGAATAATAAAAAAAATTATTTGTAGATAAAATCATTATATTTGAAATCTGGTCCAATAAGTTCATTTCTAATAGGACTTTTCATTCGATCAAGGATATTGAGCGACCACGCATTCATACACATTGATACACACATTTGGTATGTGTATATATTTTATGGGAAATTAATGGACATGTAAGATAGACCTAAAACAATAAGATGGACAATTTTAGATCTTTTTCATTTTATGCAGCTTAGTGAGTTGAATGGTCCAATTTTTTGTGTTTATTAGTACTAACTATTTATTTTAGTTGTTACAAACCAACGTGAAAAAATGTCCAAATTTCCTCCAAAAAGCATGGGTAATAATCAAGGTAAATGGGTCAAATAAAGCAATCCAAAATTAAGAGTTCGTTTGGTGATAAGCTATTTTAGCTTATCTAACGTAACTTTTGATTTCAGACACTGAATTAGTTTAAGTTATCACAAATGATCATTTTAGCTATTTTATAAAATATATTTTAAATATAATATTTTCGTAACGTGAGCCAACAAATTAAATACTCTATGAGTTCTATTTCCAATTCTCATCTCTGATGTTTTAGATATTGATGTTAAATTTTGACCAATAATGTATTTATAACGAAAGTATTTATAATGTGAATAATTATATGAAAATATTTTTTGTCAAAACTAATATCATACTACTAATACATAAAATTTACAAATTCTAAAAATATACTCTCTCCGTCCCAATTTGTTTTGCAAAGTCAACAATTTTTGGTTAACCAATAATAAAAGTCAACCCTTCATATGGATAATTAATTCAATTTTAATAATTAAAATTTACATATTCAAAAACTACATTAAAATCTCTTCAAAGTTTTAAACTCTAAATTAGAATATAATTAAAAAATGACATCCTAATTTTACTAAAAAAGTCAAATTTGCAACTGATCTTTTTGAGACGGAGGTAGTACTACATACTCCGTAGTACATACGTACTAGTTAAAATGATTGATCCGTTTTAATCTTATGACGTGTGGTATGATCTGTTCTCATTTGGAAAAGAAACTAGTGACGGTGGAAGTGAAATCACAACATTTTAAGTCAGAGTAGCACAAGATATAAATTTACGAAGTTACATAAGAGGAAAAAAAGTTATCTACTTTCCAGTCTTTCCTTAGGTTGCATCATTTTCTTCTTCGACCATAGATATATACACATATATGTAGACATGTATATATGATTTTTATGTGTGCTGCTTAATTAAGGAAGAACCCTACAATAAAAGATGGCGGGAGATGGCGGAGATAGATCATTGGAGGAGACGCCAACATGGGCGGTCGGCCTCGTCACTTTAGTTATGGTTGGAGTTTCGGTTCTCATCGAGTACATCATCCATCTTATAGGGAAGGTAAGCTTGTCACTTTAGTTTATTGGTTTTCCATCTCATCTTATTTTTCGTCATCGAATATGACACGGATCATAGCTATTTTTGACACAAATGTGTGTCTAATAGCTCGTGACAAAATGAATTTGACACGAGATTTGATAGGATCTGCATATCCATGCCACATCTCTTTCACAAAATCTGCAAAAGATTCGTGTTAAATTTGTGTCATTTCCGTTATTTTTTAGCGTATTCGTTACTGTTGCCACTGTAGCTACATTCTAAGGAATTCTTCGTACGAAGTATTTGTTAATACAATTCAATGAATTACTGTCCTGATTTAGAATTTTGTTGTTTCTGAATGCAGTGGTTGAAGTCCAAACATAAAAGAGCGTTAAATGAAGCTCTAGAAAAGATCAAATCAGGTTTCATTAATGACTTTTTAATGCGGGAATTTAAGATTGACCTTCCTTAATTAATTTATGGATTCCAGTATTTAATTTTTCCTACTGATATAGAAAATTTATTGATATGATGCAGAGCTGATGCTGCTGGGATTCATATCATTGATGCTGACAGTTTTGCAAAGCCCAATTTCGAAAATATGCATCTCCGCGAAACTCGGGAACACGTGGCTTCCTTGCACCAATAAGCAAGAGCACAAGTTAGAGGACTCCAAACACGAATCTTTATGGGACGAGATTAACGGCCGCCGGAGACTTCTTATCAGCGGAGGAACGCGGCGGGTTCTGGCGGCTGCGGACAAATGTGCTTCCAAGGCAAATACATACACTGCTGTTATTTTGCTCAGCGAAATTTAATTTCAGAAATTGCTCTAAATAAGACTAAAAA
Source organism: Cuscuta epithymum (assembly GCA_945859915.1). Classification (NCBI taxonomy): domain Eukaryota; kingdom Viridiplantae; phylum Streptophyta; class Magnoliopsida; order Solanales; family Convolvulaceae; genus Cuscuta; species Cuscuta epithymum. The sequence goes on along the minus strand of CAMAPF010000150.1, from coordinate 65,543 downwards.
ACTTAAACAAGATGCAGGACTACATATATTTTATTCTTGAAATATGAGTTATTTGATCTTATTAAAAGTATGAAAAGCACAAATGATGGAGGGTGTACAAATTCAAGGAAATGTTTGGATCTGCTTTTTTTTTTTAAAACAACGTCTACTCCTACATGAAGCAACAATAGATATTAGAGTATTTGGGGGTGTTAGGATTGATTCTGCTCCTAGTTCTTTTTCATAAGCAAAAGTAAAATGAGAATCGGTTTTCTAGAAGCCCATCTTGTCCAATTTAGGGTATGTTTGACACAAGTAGCTGAAAAGATAATTTTGTGAGTTTTTTAATAACTGTTAGCTTTCAGTGACTGAAAAGATCTTATAAAGAAAATGTGGTAGCTGTTTGGTAAAAAGCCAACTGTTTGATTTAGTTCGGTTTGGTATACAAGCCGTTAGGACTAATTAGTACCAAAAGTCACGGGCTTTTATCACATGCTACTCGCTGTAGCATCTCAAAAAAGATCTTTTAATTTTTGAAAAGCTCTTAAAAATTGTCATGTCAAACATACGACTAGAAGCTTTTACAGACTTTTTGAATAGTTCAAAAGCTAGAAGGCAGGGACTTATGCATGCTAAACATAGCCTTATAAAAAACTACTTCTATGAGCTTTTTGGAGCACAAATAACTGAATAAGTATTTCTTCACTTTCACTCAAACACTCCAATATCCGTTTCTGCTCCGTGAAAGAGCAAAACTTATTTTAAGAAGTAAATCTAAACATTTTAGATGAAAATGTAGAAAGTATTACGGAGTACTAAATATTCCAAATTGTTTTCCACTTAGGAAATTTGATTTTGATTTTACTTCTCTTTTTATCAAACAACTAAAAACACAATCAATTTCAATCACCTTATAATGTACGCATTAACTTATAATATAAATGTAGGTAATTTGGAATTTGTCATAACTTATATGGGTAAGTAAGAGTTAAAATGACATTTTCATTCCATATCTTTTCAGGGAAAAGTGCCGCTAGTGTCTCTAGATGGTGTTCACCAGTTACATATGTTTATATTCGTTTTAGCAATTTTCCATGTACTTTATTGCGTTACAACTCTGGTTTTGGGGAGAGCCAAGGTAATTTTGATCACGGTATGTTATCATTGAATTTGGATTTATTTGATTTATATCGAATTTCATTTTAAAAATGCTATTGGCAATTATTTCAGATGAGAAGGTGGAAAGTATGGGAGAAGGAAACTAGAACAGCAGAATACAAATTCAATAATGGTAATGAAAAATATTTTTGTTCGGACTACAATTTGTGATCTGTTTAAGTCTGATATAATCAGTTTAAATATGATGAATTGGTTTGTTATGATCAGTTTAAGTCTGTTTAAGTTTAAGTCTCATTTGATTTGAGAATGAAACTTGTCCAAATAAAATGATATGAAATCTCGATTATTGTTTATTATTCCCGTATCCCACAATTAAGTTCATATTTCAATTTGTATGTCTTCAGAGTTGACGTTTAATTATTAAAATTTTGGGATTGTATACTGTTTTAGTGGAAAAGACTTATATTGATATATTTTTTTGGTTAAAGGGTCAAATAAGCCCTCGAACTAACTTAAAAAGTGCAATTCACTCCTTATATAGGAGACTCTGTCTTGCCGTCGCCAATTGGGGCGGTTCCCAGTGGAATTTTTTGATGTATTATTTTGAGAATCTTCTTCATTAATTCTAGTTTACTCATACCAAATTTCAGCTACAAATTCAATTGGGAAGGCAGTGAAATGAATTTTTGAATATAACTGTGCAGATAACAGCACAATACATTTCAGAAAATCATTTGACCGTCTTTTCAGTTGAAGTTTTATCTGAAATTTGGTATGGGTAAACTAGACTTAATGAAGAAGATACTCAAAATATTTCATAAAAAAATTCCACCGGGAACCGCCCCAATTGGCGATGGCCGGACAGAACCTTCTATATACGGGGTGAATTGCACTTTTTAAGTTAGTTTGAGGGCCTATTTGATCCTTTAGCCTATTTTTTTTATCGTGACTTATATTGATATAAATAATTCACAAATCATCAATCACACAAGCACCCCTATTTAATCACCAACTTTAGGTTTATAAAATTGAAAATTCTATAATAAATATAAAAAATTCAATAATATATATCTAAGCCAAAGTATTTAAAAGTACTTTGGTGCTATAAGATGTAGAGCCCGTTTGGTAGCACCAAAATCGGCTGTTTTGGCTGATTCTGCTGAAATTTATGATATTCTGGCTGGAGTGGCTGTTTTGGCTGATTCTGCTGATTTAAGAAAAAAATATTTTAAAAATATATTTTATTAATAAATTAAAGAAAAAATTATATGTAAAAATAGCTAAAATGGTCCTCTACAGTAACTTCAGCCAATACAGCCAGAAAAGTAACTCCAACCTTACTTTTTTGGCTTATTACACAATTCAGCGCGCGAAAGTAAAAGTTACGTGTTTGGTGAAAAAGCTGGCTGATAAGCCTGATAAGCCGAAAACAGAGTTCTCCAAACGGGCTCGTAATCTTTGAATAATTAAGGTCAAAGGTTAACCAACTTCACTAAAAGTTCAAAACATGAATTAATTAATTTTTAGAAAAACAGAGTATTAGAGACTAAATTTTAAATAATACTCCGTAATAATTAATAAACTTATTATCATTTTTGTTTGGTATAATGTGAATGTAAGATCCTGAAAGATTTCGGTTTGCAAGAGAGACAACATTTGGGAGAAGACATTTGAGCTTTTGGACAACAACACCCAGTCTGCTTTGGTTTGTAAGTATTTTTTTGTGATCACCAAACAAACGATAAATCAGTTTAACCTGAAGAAATTGATCGAATGCCGTCTGAAGCGGATAAATTGCTGAATATATTAAATTATGGTAAACTTATATTCAAAAAATATCTTCTATTAATAGATTAAAGAAACAAATACATTGAAAAATAGTTGCAATTATTACATATTTTGATTATTACATAATTCACCGCGTGAAATAAAAAATTACGCTTATGATAAATCATTGACTAATAAACTGAAAGTATGGGTTACCAGATGATCTGAGCTCCAAATATAATAAATATCATCGAAATTGTGTATTTGAAACATAGCTTTACAATTGAACTTTATTTCATAAATATGAATAGATTCATCAAATTCTACCAAATAAGAGTTCTCCACTCTCATATCTCGGAAAGGAAATTAAAGAGGGATGATGAACTAATTAAATTTGGAGATGAACATGGGTCACTTCTCTAATAGATTGAATTATAGCTCGTTTGATAACCCTGATTTTCGATTTCTTTACTTTTTTAATAAACTTTTTTTTATCAAACATGTAGCTTTTGATTTCACAAACTAAATTGTTAAATAATCAAGATAAGTAATATTGGAGTTAGTTTTGTGCTTGAATGGGCTAAATATTGATTAAGAGAGCTATTTTAAGTAATTTCTCATAAAATATTTTCTTTAATTATAAATATGCAATTGTTTTGTATAATTCAATAGATTCAGTGAACTCAATCATAATGTCCCCAATTTTAATGGATTTAACCAATTTTAACTTTGCCAAGCGAGCTCTATATATTGAAGTTTATTTGAAGTTTCAAATGTTACATTGAACTTTTCAGGTCTGTTTCTTTCGCCAATTCATACGCTCTGTTCCAAAAGTTGATTATCTAACCCTCAGACATGGATTTATCATGGTAAATAACTCAAACAATTTCTTGTTTTAGAATCATGAGTGTGTGCATATGGTAATTTTATTTTATTTTATTTTATTTTTTTGCAAAATCAGGCTCATTTGACACCTCAAAGTGAGGCAAAGTTCGATTTTCAGAAATATATCAATAGATCTCTAGAAAAAGATTTCAAGGTGGTGGTTGGAATAAGGTTTGTCTTTCAGCAATTGTAAACTCATTAATTTACTATTCCAAGACATTCAAGAAAAAAATGATTTTCACTTTTTTATATTCGCTCTATCCCGAAAACAACATCCCACTTTGACTTAGGCACATTCTAGTGGTAGTTAAAGTGGGAGTTGACTTTTTCAATAATATATCTACTTTGTGTTAAATAAAGTAAAGGGTAAGTATAGTTTTGAAGGAAATGTACCGTTTATTTTGGAACACCCGTTTAAGAAAACTGAGAGGCTGTTTTTGAAATGTACATTTTATTTACTTTATTAAATAAAACCACATTGCTGACATTCGTGCATTTCGTGTTTGATTTCTTTTTTACTAACAGTCCTCCGATGTGGCTGTTTGCAGTTTTCTTCCTTTTATTCAATACTCACGGTAAGTAAAAATAAGTTCTGTCATGAGTTAAGACTTAAACTTATTTATTCATGAGTGCAATCCATGTAGTGAATTGTGTTTCTCATGTATTAGCAACAAGGAATACAATGACCATAATTGAACTTAAATTGTTCTATAGGATCATACCTCTAAATCCCCCAACAACAAGGAATACATGCCTCATACACACACACACACACACAGTTCTTGAGTTTTATCCCGAAATAATGCGAATTGAAAATTTATTTATTAAATAGGGTCTGGTTAAAAGTATTTACGGATATACAGTTGGGCTTAACTCAGGTTAAGCAAAGTCGCCAAACGGTTTGGACTTATAAGTCGCCAAACCGCTTGACGACTTTGCATCTGCACCGGCAACACAAAAACAACTAAAAACAAGAAAAACACACCAGAAATCAGAGCAGAAACTAGAAACACATCTATTCACAAACACAATATAGATACAAAACAGAAACATCCAACAAACATAACTCAACACACCAACACAACATAACAAATGATTAAGTAACTAATAACATAATAACCAATAGTTTTCAGGTGGTCATACATAAAAAACAAAAAGTGATTCACAGACTGAAAAACTACTACAACATTTAACGAACATAAATACAAATAGGCTAATGTTCATAACATAAGATGCAACGAAGACAGGCTACAAGTTTTCATGATCGCCTTGGTCATTCAGATGTGGTTGTGGACGCATACGTCTATGCCACTGACGTGGCTGAAGAACAACTCTGTCATGGCTAAATGGTTGAGATGAAGTAGTTGTAGATGTAAATGCCGTAGAATACTAAGAGCAGGTCATTTGTAAAAGATGGTCATAGACTACTCGCCCTAACACATCGGAACACAACAAAGCAATGTCTGACATAACCTAAACGTATGTGTCAACTTCATGCGAGTCCCTCACCGTGGTAGTCGCTCGCTCATGTATACGCTGCAAAGCCCGTGTCTGAAATGTGCAACATGAATTATAATTATTTTCACATAAAAATGTTAAATAGAGAACATGAATAACTTTAGTAGCACACTTACCGTCAAGTGCAGAGCCATGGAACTAGGCTGATAATGGTGAGTAGGTAGCCTGAAAGAAGGGGAGACAAACAACCGTGTGATGGTGTAATACCATCTCATGTAGTCCAAAGAAACTGATGGCCGTAATGTTGGCGTCCCACTGACAACTAGCCCCGCTTGCCTCTCCCATATAGTGACGTATCGAACATGCCTGAGCGATCAATCCTCTATAGGATTCCCACGCCTATCCAACTTATGAATATCCACACATGTGTCAACAGATGTTGGAATGACCTGTTCATAGCCAAACGGACGTAGTACACAATCAGGTAAATGCTGCTCAACAATGTCAAAACATATCAATGGAACACGTGCTCACATCAAAACTCTCTAGCTTTGGAAAATACAACAACTAAACTTCATTACCACTCTTGTCAGCAAAAGTGGAAGCTCCCATCAGCATTAGAATGTATGCACGTGCATGCTGCTTAATCATCACATCATCTGCATCCGGAGGTAGTACAGTGAAATGCTCTCTAAACCATAACATCTTCAAAGATTACCCATGAATGTCTGTCCAGAGAAGGGGCGAATGCCCAATAATCGTCTAGTCCTCAACCCATGGTCGACATGCAGTACTTGCAGCTGCTCTCCCATGGACCTGTAAGCCAGAAGGTACATCCACATCGCCCAAGATCACTGTCACCTCACCAATTGGCAAGTGAAATGTGTGTGTCTCCTGCCTCTAACGCTCAAGAAGAGCAGTAACTAGAGCTCTATCAAGTGAGACCATAGATATCAATCTATGAACACAAAAAAACAAGTTACTCTAACATAGGCTAATATTCTATCGTCCACCTGCACATGAAACAAACCACGGAGGTGCTCTCAACACCTATCAACCGGCACATCGAGGCCATGCCACACGTCTTCACTCATATGTGTCACTTGCAATGTGAGGACATAAGCACCAATCGGCCCTAGATCCACTGACACCTCCATAGTGCCTAAAATACATGAGTACATGTGTTAACCATAAATTAATTAATAAATATACATAAATAACTCATTTACATATCATCATATTAGGGGTATTTGTGGAGTTAAGAGTTAAAACCTTACCCAATGGACCCCCCACCATCTCTTGATGATCTCTTCACACATGTTGCCCTATTATAGCCCGTTTGTTTACAAATTCCAAATCTTACCATACCTTTTTCACCTTCATCCATCTCATTCTTAATTCACGGGGACTTAGGACGTCCCTTCATACACACACACATACCCAAACATTACACACACAATGAATCAAACAAATAAATGTAATAATATTATAGCAATACTCCTGTTCATTATCTTTACACTTGGCAACACAAGTATATTAATTTAATGGTAAACATTACGAATAACACAAAAAATCATACATTTGAATTCCTAAAACTTATCTACCAACAAACCCTAACTTGGATTTAGGAGATGAAATTGGTCTTTGGAGTTACCTTGAAGATATATCCTTGGAGAAGATGGACTCTTGGAAGCCGGATTTGGAGAAGATGCCCACTTCGTTCGCTGTTGGCGTTAAGAGTGCTGCTGCGGAAGAATTTTGGGGTTCGGGGGATGTGTTCTGCGGCAGTTAATGTCATTGGTGGGCGACAGGATTTTAATTAAAAAGTTGCCAACCGGTTTGGCGACTTATAAGTCACCATCTGGTTTGGCGACTTTGAAGTCGCCATCCAAGTTGGCGGTTTTGCTTAACCATGGTTAGCCCAACAGAATATCCGTAAATAATTTTAACCCAACCCTATTCACGTAAATATTTCTTTAATTCACATTATCCCGAAAAAAAACTCCTAGTTCTTGATTTGAGTTAAGATATGATAAATGATTCTGTAATAGATAAATCTTTAGTCCATTGTAATGTGTACTTTATATCAATCTCACATAAGATCTATTATCTTTGACTTTACTCACATTTCATGCATAATTAGTGTCTTGCACATTTCTAGTTCTTTTGGTCAAATTTTGGACCCCTCTCAAGCAATTTTAAGTACCAAAATTTGAGAGGATGGACCACAAGTGAGAAATGAACAATATCATGTATGTAAAGTTTGGAAAGTTTAATACATGGACCTAATGTAGAATCACTATAATACTTATAGGAGCAAATAAAAATTTATTTGATAATGTTTATTTCTTTTTGCGCCCAAATAAACCACCAGAATTTGTGGGGTAAGAGCCTTTTAGTGAAAATAATGACAAAGTACAAACGCGACAGTACAAAGCTAAAGAAATAAGTTACGCTAATGAAGGAGATGCGAAAGAGAACACTGATGGAGAAATCACCTAGCAGACCACCTGAAAACTCGATATTTGCTGTCCCTAGACTTGAACATAATAAAATTCACCCTAAAAGCTTTAACTCAAAATTCACCCAATATTATCAATCTTAGCTTCCAAGATGAGCACTTCTTCTGGGCACAGAGTTATTATAATATTACTCCAATGTGTTTTTGTCCAATTGGAATATTGACCAATTAAATTGCATAATTAATAGATTTTTTTTGCACAGGCTGGTATTCCTATTTATGGCTTCCATTTCTTCCCCTGATTGTAAGTTTTCCCCTCTTGTGAATGGGTTGTGCGTGTGCATTAGGAAAACAATGTTTAACTTTAGGTTTATTGTAAAAGCTCAGCCTTTCATGTTTCCTAAAGTAAAGGTAGTCGATTCGGATAGTAATTGAGAAAAAGAGTTTATAATTCTCATGGAGATTTTGTTCACTACATAAGAGAATATTATGTGATGTAATTAATATATGAGTCTGGACCAACAACCCATGAGTATAGTTGTAAAGCAGGTTGAGAATTCGTTAATACAGGCTACCTTCTATCTCTGTAATTGCAGATTGGTTTATAGAGAACTAAATAAACTAATATTGTTGATCAATAATAAAAATGGCTATCAGGTAGTGAGAAAGTTGCCTATTGCGTAGCCCGTTTGTCCTCACTATTGGAGTACAGTACAAAATGCATGCATGTGTATATTAGAGCCTGTTTGGTAACACGAAAATCGACTGATTTGACTGATTTTGCTGAAATTTATGAAGTTCTGGCTGAAGTGGATGCATTGGCTGATTCTGCTGATTTAATAAAAAATATTTTTAAAATATATTTTATTTATAAAATAAATAAATAATTATACGTAAAAATAGCTAAAATGGTCATCTACAGTAACTTCAGCCAATACAGCCAGAAAAGTAACTTCAACATTACTTTTTCTTATTATTACACAATTCAGCGAGCGAAAACAAAAGTTACGTGTTTGGTGAAAAAGTTGGCTGATATGTCTGATAAGCCTAATAAGCCGAAAATAGTGTTACCAAACGGCCTCTGAGTTTAATGAATTATTTTATTTATGTAACAATAAAAACATAAATGAAATAGTAATATATAACATGTACAGATTATACTTTTGGTTGGCACCAAGTTACAAGTGATCATCACAAAGATGGGGCTAAGGATTCAGGATAGAAATGAAATTGTGAAGGGAGTTCCTATTGTTGAGCCGAATGATGATCTTTTCTGGTTCAACCATCCTCGACTCCTTCTCTTTCTCATTAACTTCGTTCTTTTTCAAGTATGTTTGCATTCATTTGGAATAAATTAAAATATGAAGTATAATTATGTTGTATTAGTTTTATTATTTTGATTAATCATCTCAAAAAATAAATGCAGAATGCATTTGAGCTCGCTTTCTTCGCTTGGACTTGGGTAAGCAAATGACAATCACTCAATGTCTTTTAGCACCCAATATATATGAAAAAAATACATCAAATAACTTGAAGGGGTAACTTATCTTTATGGTGATAAAAAGAAAAAAATTGACCCCATCTTTCTTTTTTATTTTTTTTCTTTTGGTGTGGGTGGATTTTCTAGTATACGTTTGGGCTGAGATCATGTTTCCATGACCATGTGGAGGATATCATTATCAGATTCGTAATGGGGTACAATGCCAGTCTTTTCTTAAAAAAAATCCTTTTTTTATAGTTTAATTAACATTATTGTTGGTAACACATGGTTTGTCTGGCTCTGCAGTGTTCTCATACAAGTTCTATGCAGTTACGTCACCCTGCCTCTATATGCCCTTGTGACCCAGGTAAACAATCATTCTTAACTACAAAGAGGGTATGGTTTATATGAGGGAAATTACTTTAATTAATATAATTTCTCTTTTCATTTTAATTTGAAACTTTTTGTTTTCATTCTCATCCAACTAAATGAATATGAGTATTTTGGCAAAACTAGATGTTTAGTATTAAGGGTTAGAGATTAACAATAAATTATCAAAGGGGTGGAGTTTCTTACTTAAGTAGATTCTTATAGTTTATAAATACCTAAGGTTCTTACTTAAGTATATTCTTGTACGTAGTATAATCTAAGGAGAGATATAAGAATGGATCTTGAGCGCTGGATTTGATAATTGTGTATTTCTTGATTATAAAATGTGCACTACCATAGATGAAAAAACGCAATGATACATTTATAAATAAAGCGGAGTTTTTATGTTGTTGCAAAATGTGCATTTTAGGCCTTTGATTGACAGTTCAACCATTCAGACCTTGTATCGATTATTTTCATTGTTCAAGTCTTGGATTGATAGTTAACTTATCTTTCCGGTCCTAGATTGATAAACCATTTTAGTCTTATTTTAGAATGTTACATATAGTTTACACACACTTTGAGCATTTTAAACGTCACAATGGGAATCTTACTTTCATCAATAATTTGAACTATACTTCTAACAAAAAATTTGCAATTCTTTAATTTGTGTTCTTGAGATTAAATTATTAACATGCAGTATATGCACAAATATGAAAAGTGTGACTACATTACTAAGAACTTAACAAAATCAATTTCGTCAACTCACTTAGGGACAAAATATATAGTCTAATATTGGGACTCAAGTAATATATGCATAATATGATGTGGAAAAACATGCAGATGGGTACCAATATGAAGCCAACCATTTTCAATGAGAAAGTTGCTACTGCATTGAAAGGATGGCACCACACAGCAAAGAAACGAATAAAAGATCAAAGTAATAAGAATGACAGCGCAAGCATTACTCCCACATCAAGCCGCCCAGGAACCCCATCTCGCCATGGCATGAGTCCGATGCACCCCCGAAATCGAAGTTACTACCAAAGTGAAATTGACATGATGAGTAGCGCTCAATCAACTGTGCATGATAAATCTGATTTCGATGACTTAAAAGAGAATTGGGGTGGGGCAAATGACAATGCTGATAGGATTGATAGCTCAAAATCTCCCTCTCGGTTGTTCTCCAACCATGGCGATGGACGACAATCACCACAGCATGAAATGTCATCCTCTTCTTCTTTGAACCACACGGCGCACAAGCATGATGATAATAATGTAGAATTAAAGATTGATGATGATACCACCACCTCATTGGAGATTACTCATGTGCCACTGTCGCAACGTGAGGTTAATGTTAAGGAACAAATCGATTTTTCTTTTGATAAAAGATTAGATTGAACTTGAGAAACTTAACAATGTATTATAAACAATAAAATGGCTACTTTTGATCCTACCAGTTTGGTGCACAAAAAGTTGGAGCAAACCAATCTTGTTTGACATGGAATCTTTAGGCGATTCCATATTATCCCTGTGACTCAGCTGCATTGAAAACTTGTAGTTCCATTTACAAAAATTAAAATAGCAGGAGACCAGGAGTAGTACCTCATAGTATCCTAGCTTATTATGTATGTAAACTGAAATTGCTGTTATAGTTGGTTAATGCAAATTTATTTGATAAAATAAATTCTTTGGCTTGTTTATTAAGTCTAATAGTTAAAGAACAATTTGGAGTTTTCTTAGGTATGTAATCTACCTATTGGATCATTAAAGAATCATTTGGTCAATTAAGTCTAACAATTACTAGTATAATTTTGCAATCTGTTAATTGAAGTTGTTGATAGAAGGAAGTGTTAACAACATAGTCCGCTTTAATTCTCTTTTTGTATCTTAGTCAATTTAGAGTTTCATAAAAACATTTCAGATGTAAGTTAAATGAAATCAGTTTAGTTCATTTTTTGTCAAAGCATTTTCGTTAGATTCTTTTGGAAAAATCATTAATATCATCAATAGTCTAAATCTATGATAATGTATTGTTTGATGTGAATTCAGTTGTATTTGGAATAATTTCTTATTTTAATCTTGTGCATTTGGCATTTTCTAGAAATCTTTTCAGTAGCAGAATTCTATTATTAAACTTAGTAGGTTATATGCAAAAGATTTGAACTTATATTAAATGATTATCAATTCCATTCTTAAAGAATTAATCCTCTAACAAGGCAGTGTGCAATTATTCCATGTCTGAAAATCAGAAAAAGATAAGTGTTTTGAAAAAAAAAAATTAATGATTGTTTTAATAATTGCAAAGGCTTCCAAAACGAATGCATTATCGCTCATGTTAAAAACTGTAAATGGAAATAAACCTGTACAGAAAAAAAGAGACAAGATCTCTAATACACTAATTTATTACTTTATATATTGGTAAAAAAATCAGCTCAAAACAAAAAAGAGCTAGATAACAACATTGAATAAACATTGTTACTTAGGGTACATGTTTGGAATTGATTTAAATTGGATTCCAATCTAGGGGGTACTTAGGGGGAATCAAGAATTAAATACATTCAGAAATAAAAATAAATAAAATAAATGCTAATGCTAGCTGTTGTTCACGAGTATTATTGATGAGGACTCAACTACGCGACTTTGGATTTTATTTTGACCATATACCAATTTACAGTGACTCGGAAAGTGCGATTGCTATCTCATGCAACCCAGTTCATCATTTTCGCACCAAGCACATCGACCTAAGATTTCACTTCATCAAGATCATATTGAGAAAGGTCATGCAGATTATGATTTTAAAACGCGCACAATTGTAGGAGGTGTAATTAATTTTATCTGTCATGTCAGTTAATTTAGTTTCGTTTATTTTATTGAGTCAGTTTCTTGGTCGTTCAATTTGTTTCCCTAAATTGTGCATAAATTTAGGGGGAGCGAAATTTTGTCTGGTCTGAGTGCTACAATTGAGGGGGAGTATTTATTTTTGTGTGTACGTATTTTTTTGTCTCATTAAGAAAATCACAAAACATTTTACTTTTATTTTTGAGTTTGTTTAGTGTTTTTTTATTTAGCAGGGTCAGTTTCCTAATCAGAAAAAGTCAAAAGATTCTTTTTCTTTTGTGGGTAGTTATATTCAGAATCATTTTTTCATCTCCTTCCTCTACTCTCAAAAATCTCCCAAGCACTCAAGAGCTCAATTTTTACCATCGTCTTCTTCGTCGCTCATCTCCAATCTACCCAAGGTTTTTATTTTTTTGTTGTTTGCATGTTTGTATATGTTTGTGTTGCACTTCTAAACGACGAAAAGAGTATCGACTACAACCTCCGACAACCTCTCTTGACGTCATTCTCCCATCACCAATGTTCATCTTCCATCATCGACCACCATTATCTTCCAAAAACAACATCCAAACCAAAGAACAAAAGTCGGAATCTCAAAATCAAGAAATCGAAAGCCTCGAAATCTTGATTTCGTGGCTCTTCAAAATCCTTAACCGACTTCGTCTCTCGAAATCCCCTCAGCCGAAATCTCAAATTTGAACTCCCCACCCCGAGATCAAACCCCATTTCCATTTACCCGAAATCCCTTCCTATAAGTTTCGTACCCGAAAACCTTACGCCCGAAGTCCTTAGACAAAGTCTTCACCTGACATTGTTCACCCGAAGTTTTGAGCCAAATGGAAGCCCGAGATCCTCTACCCCGAGATCCCAGAAGCCCGAATTCATATACCAGATATCTCTATAACGGAGATCACACAACCTTGTTTCTTAAAACACCAGAATTCAAGCATCCGACTTTCCTTAGTCAAATTCTTAGTCATGAGATCTCAAGCCCATTTATACTAATTGATCCAAAACTCAGCCCAATCACCTTTTAAACCAAACCTTAGCCTGAAACCATTCAAACTAATATCTATTTTATCTCTGCAGAACAGGCACTATGGCTCTAATTTCTGAGAAAGAGGTATAACCAAAAGAGAGTCGAATCGATATCAAAGAGAACAATTACCTACTAGACCTAGAAATGTTCAAATGCCAAGACATGATAATGGTCTCAATTCTCAAATGACACTCTCTATGTCCATCACTCAATCTCTCTACAAAAGTTCCCAAAATCTACCTGAAACAATTCTGGGGAACTATGCATTCTGTAACCGCTCCCATTCCTACCTTTGAAGCTACCATAGCAAACTCTACTGTCCAAATAACCCATGATACTCACAGAACCCTACTTCAACTACACACAACTACCCAATACGACCCTTTTCCCTCTGACCAAGACCTACTAGCTGATATGCTTAAGATTGGTCATCTACCACCTCTCACCCTTTTCTCACACTTCATAGCCAATTGTCTACCCAGACCCTGGAAATCTCTGTTTGCTATACTGAACAAGTGCTTATCTTCTAAGCAATCATGTCCATGATCGTTGCAATGTTCATGATCGTTGCAATGTTCATATTCTCAAGCTGGCCCATGGTGTGATGTTTGCCAAGAATTATGCCTGCGCACAACTAATCTAGTCTGAAATTCTAGAGCAACAGAGAGTTTGACAAAAAAGCTAAGTACATCCCATATGTACAGTGGTTCTCTATCAGAATAGATCACTTCATGAAAGAAGACTCCAACATTCCTACAAGGCCACCTACTGAGCTTCAAGAAATCCCGAAGCTGTTATACTTAAAGAAGTCAGAGAACGATGAATCAATGCAACCAATGCCAATTTCTGACGTTCTTCTCAATTTAGCTAATCAAAGTAATCCTCTTATTACTGCATATAAGGTACACATCTCTTTTGTTCCTACGACGCCATCAAACCCCACTGTGTTTACCCAAGAAACTTCTAAGCCGAGTAAAAGTAAGGGTCCTAGAGCGACAAAACCTAAGAAGAGGGCATGGCATGTGAGACTCAGTCCAAGAGATCTGATGTCTCCTCTTATAATATTATTGTTTCACAACCCCCAGTCACTACTATATCCTGAACTCAACCCATAGGCACAAGTTCTGACCTTGTCAGTTCCCGAGTAGAAGTCCCCACATTGAGTTCAATGGGGGAAATTCAACCAAACCTTGACTACTCGACTGTCTCCCAACAGATAGTTGTTTGACTCATACAAGGGGAACCCTTAATATTCAATGAACCGCCCTGCACTGAAAGCCATTGCACGTTAGGTCAAGTGCCCACCATTTCAAATGTTTTATCATTTTCTAGGGCACAACCTCAATCACACACTGATACTGGAATATTACCACCAGTCACAACAATCAGAGGTACACCTATGATGGTTGGAAGTTCTGCCACACTCATCTCCCCAGCAGGCCATAGCTCAGCAATTTATACTGATGTTTTGAGAACGAAATCTATGTTTAGATCTGGGTTTTCGTCTTTTGCTAGTCTTACTAGGAAGGATCTAAGGTCTAAACTCTTAACACATAAACTTTATCTTATTCAAGAACTGCGACCTGTAGACCCAACAGGCGTAGCAGTCCAAAGATCACACCCCACTCCCACTGATCCACTCTTATAGGATCTAATATGTCCACCCTACCTCTCATCACTACCTTGACCCTACCATCCACTTTACCACCTTTACCCATTACCACCCAACCTATTCCTACCCTATATATCCACACCTTCAACTTCATAATCCATCCCCACAAATCTTAACATCATAGATCTTTGTGAATACTTTCTCGACCGCCTCTTATCTGAAACCAACCTACCTCCCATCTCATACAAGTTTGCGATATCATAACATTTTACCCACATTATATCCGTCATTTTTCGTGATCAAGAACGCCTACCTAAGCGTAAGCATGATGACACCGATGATTCGGATCATCATGAGGGGGAGAGAAGGCCGCATACTTGTGAGCAACCATCGCTATAGTTACTTATCCTAGTTCATCTAACTCTGAACCATCATCTTCTCATAAACCTCCACCTTCACCATCTTCCGAAGCCTCATCTCAATCCTTGGCCTTAACTGTTTACAAACCATTCCCATTTCCTTCACCATCATCATCCTTACCTACACCCTCTATGCCAGGACTATGTGTCCTCACGAGAACTTCCATAGGCTCATCTACTATGGATGTTGACCAAGGATTGGAAAGAAGACCTGACAATGCAACATATGAATCACCACTATCTTCAGGCCATTAGAAAGAGCAAGTCTTTAGTATGATGACAACAGTAAGTCTTTGTGACCCCAGTGTTAGTTTACCCGTTACTGTTCCTTCATCGGTTCCTACAGCTACTACAGTTTCTACAAGTTCCTTCATTTTCTTCAGTCCCTACATTTTCAAAGCCATCGTCATCTAAACGATGATCATCATCAAAGAGAAAAGACAAAGCATCGTCAGAAAAATACAAATCACCATCAAAAGCTGGTCTGTTGTTAGTTGATTTGGCTGAACGAGATGAAAAAGATAATCTACAAGGACTAAGCAATGAAGAAACACTTATAAAGTTGAACTACATCAGAGAACTGAAAAAGAAAGCCATTGAAGAGTTAATGGAGCTTGAACCTGAAGAAATGATCCAAGGAAAATTTTATGATGATCCACTCCCTGATCTTCACAGAGTAAAATATTTAATCCGAAGACATCCCAAGGAATCCAAGATTGAAGATAAGTTTGAGACACCCTGGGAAAATGTGAAGATCGTTGTTCCTTTTCAGGAGGATCTTCTTCTGAGGATCTGGAGGAGTGAGAAGAACATCAAGAAGATCGACGAGTTAGAACTCCGAGGATTAGAACATCTTGAAGGAACTGCTTCTTCTGAACATATATGGATGCTGAGAAACATATCAGCTGATCAGAATGATCCTTGTCAATGTCGTAAAGATTTGAAGAAACATTCTGAACCCTTAATCATAAGAATCATCTCAGTAGAAATCCATCAATGCGGAATTGAAGGACCAAATATCAGGTAATTGAATTTGAAAGGTAGAACATAGTGACTCAAAGAGTCTTTGAAGCTGATTTTCCATACGTTGTTTCAAAAGACTTGATCCAGCTACTCTTTGAATAAAGAAACGTGAGAATCAGAGACTTTCCCAAAGAAGACAAAGATATTGGTCTCAATGCCTTCAAGAGACATATGTTGAGACAGATGAAATACTATTCTTTAGTAGATCTACAGATGGCCATTGAAAGCAATATGAGCAAAGTCAATCTCACAGCTCCGAGGAATACTGCTCCCTGGATTGAAAATTTTGAAGAAGGCGAAATTATCACCTATCCTGAAACTTGAATAATCTACAGAGATTACAACGGCGTAAAACGTGTCCCACTGATGGAAGAAGTTCATAAATATTGTGATGGAACGCTACACATTGTTGAAGACTTTCTGGAAGAATGTGCAGTTAATCTCAAAAATTTTAAGAATCCAGAAGACCCGATTCAAATAGATCTCATTGGTGATTTTGCAGAAGCTATTAGCCTACGACTTGAATTTAGAAGAATTATTAGAGAATATGAGGTCATTCTAGGCTATAGAAAATCGCTATACAAGACTCAAAGATAAATCTGCTCTACATCGCAATTTGAACACAAAGGGGGGGATTGTTAGAACATTATTTATTGTGTTCAAATTATTTGTAATTATCTTTGATTAATTTATCTTAGTATTAGCAGGCTTTTAGTTGAGAGAGAAACAAACTTTTTAGCTGATGAAGCCAACTCGCCCACCTTGTCCTAATTGTAATAGGATATTCGAAATCCCCCTATAAATACAGGCAGAAGGTTCAAACATACCTAAGTCTCTACACAATTTATTGTCGCACCTATTATTCTCGTAGAGCACCTCTAGTTTTCTCTCACAACAATTCATACGTGTACCACGCATTATTGCTATACCATTATGAATATACAGTATTGATTGTTGATGAATTATTCTTCTTCTACACATATTCTCCATATTATTGTTTATTAATTATTCGATTGTTGACTGAGATTACACACAGTAGGGCTCATTTGGTAATATTGGAATTAGTTGATTTTGTTGAAATTGATAAAATGATGATTGAAGCAGTTGAATTGGATGAATTTTCTAAATTTTAGACAAAATATTTAATATACTAGTATATTTTATCATTAAAATGAAGAAAAATTATATAAAAATGATACTTCATATAATCTTCCAGAATAAATTAAGCCAAATTTAATCAAAATAGTAACTTAAAAGTTACATTTTCATGAAAAAATTGGTCAAATGGCCAATAAGATTTGCTACCTCCGCTCCCTAAGATTGGGAAAAGAGGATGTTTTACAGTTCTTAAGAATAGTGGATTTAAAGTCATACGTACAGGTACAGAGCTCTCTTGAAGCGATCTTTACGATCATCTTTCCGCTGATCATCAATTGTTTGTGCGGCTCTTTTTCACTAGGCTTCTAGAGTGTTTTTTAAGTTTAGATTGTTGGTTCTGGTTTTGGGATTTTAGAGGACTTTCATATTATCCATTGGATCTCAAAGCAGCGACAAGATTTCATCTTTGACTCTTTGTTTTCTGATCTCTTTTTTCGGCTTGTGCAAGTCATTCTTAAAGGAGGCGTGAGTGCGGCTACAGCTTTCGGAAACGAATCCAAGGTTCAAGAATCGATAATCACGTCTTATATGGATGATTCAGAGCAGCGTTGTCTCATTCCTGCAATTGAGGAGGAGGTCGAAGAGTTAGACTTTGGCGAATCAACATGGGTAGAGGGTGGTGGTGGTAGTGGAGGCGGCATGGGCGATTAGAAGACTGTGAGAGGTGAGAGCAAGACAGAAGATATATCGGCGGTCTGCACCGTTCCTGAACCGCCGCTTTGGAGCGATCAAGGTACTAGCGTTTGAAAGATTTATCAATTATTTATTTTTTATGGTGTTATTTCAGAGTTATATTTTACGTGGCTCTGTTTTTTGTTAATGTCTTTAGTTTTAGGTCTACAATAATGATTGACAATTCTGCTAGATAATATGTCGTTAGAAGGATCTATATGGCCAGTGATTGTTATGAATGTCACACCCGCTTGGTGGTTAGCGATTCATATTGCTCTTACATGGGTGATCGTCTCTGAGTCTAACCGTATGGTTGATAGTGCTAGTTGGTTAGGGATCGTTGTTGTCTGTTGTCAAAGTTGGTCTATTTGAGTTTGTTATAACAATTCGATTCCTAATGATAATAATATAAGCGGTTCGTTTGATGATAAAAAAAATAGTGGAGTTGTGTGGATGTTGTTTAATTGATCAAGTGTTAATTAATTAAGAATGGTTTGTAACCATTTAAATATTATCAAATATGATATGTAACAATCTTAGTGAGATGAACGGAATATAAAACTATACAGTGGGGAAATAGATCAATTAAAATTAAAAACAAAAGTTACCGAGTATGGAGTAGGAGCTACATTAATCACCTATGTACGACATTCAGCGCATGACAGGTCGAGACTCGGGACCAAATAAAGTGGCAGGCTGGGTTATAAATAACTTATTATTACTTTCGGCCATTTCGTGTACCATCAAGAATATAGTATGCTCGATATCAATAAAAGGTTGGATTTAAAAAAAAACATAGTATTTGACTTTGTGTTTTATTTATTTTTTGAAGGTGACTTTGTGTTTTATTTAAAGAAAGTGATGAAAGGATGAGTACCAAAGTCTACATGTGAAATTAAATTGTGTTATGTTGAAAACCAGATGGGTCAAAAAATGAATGTAACCTTTTACAGCTTTCAAGGAGTAATTAAATTAAAGACAATCATACATAGTAACTACGTGGAAAGACCGTCACCTAAAAGTGCTCATATTTCATACGGAAGAGTCAAGTACAAATGGTACAACCCACATCTCAAGATTGAATGGTTGACGAAAGAGATATGAGCCCGACAAAAGTAAGTCTCTTGTCTGATTCCCGATAATTGTAATGGAAGGTTATAATTATTTAAAAATTTATAGGTCTCTGCGAGTATTTGAGATAGAATCCGACTTGCTATCTATCCACCTTATGATCAAAGTCCAATTCATATCCAGGCCCGGTCCTGACATTTTATGGGCCCGGGACAATACAAATAGACTGGGCCTTAGGGATAGCGCACGAAAAGCTATAATTTAAAATTATACAATTTTACCTTCAAAATACGAGTATAACACATAAAAAAACTAATAAAGCATATGATTAGAAAATATATAAAGAGCGTATTGATAAGTGACATTCGAGGATATAATGTACCTAACAACCGAATGAAACAAGTAGTGCAACTATAAGGCACAATAAAAATTTCGAATCAAGGGAATTTGTGAAAGTTATATCTTGTATGAGTAACTTTTTCATATTTTAAATCACACTTTCACTAGACAAAAATAAATTCTAAGTTTCTAAATTATGGACACTAAAGTTCAATCTTTCACTAAATGAGAGAATCAGATGAAATTTATGAAATATATCAATGGATATACATAAGACATGTACACTAAAAGATTAAAATTAATGTAATAATCCTTAATGATTCAAAAGAAATGTTGAAATATGTTCCCAATGAATTCTAATGTGGATGTTTCAAAATTATAGACTTGTATCGTGTACATGGTAAATAACAAATTAGAAGTATCTAAAAATATAAGTTTGATTTTATTTTTTATTTTTTATAAAATATAATTTATATATTTTTAAAATATTTATGTACATACATACACACATATTTCAAAATTTTATGGGCCCTACAGGAGCAAAGGGCCCTGGGCGCATGCCCCTCCTGCCCATGCCCCAGGACCGGCCCTGTTCATATCCCTAAGCTTGTGATTATATACACCTTACGGATGAGGTGTCATCCTTACAAAATAAGAATAAATAATTTATGTTCTTACAAATAAGATAACTATGAGTATATTTTTTTTAATAAATATGTATAAATAATAAAACTCTCATTTTCGAATGTGTCCGGTGTCCCGGTGTACTAACATTACAGAGTAATTAATTAATACGGAGTATCACATTGTTGTTTCATCACGATAATATTTACTTTTATTTTAAAGATTAAAGAACATACTCGATCTCTTCGCGTCATTACACTTTATCAACTTTTCCATATCACTTAAAGTGATAAATATTTGATTAAAATTAGAGAAAATTGTACTTTTAGCCTCTGAAATTAAATAGTCATCATATTGAAATGTCAGACCCATATTTCCGAGATTGTAAATCCCACCCCTGAATTATCCAAATTGTTGTAAATGTGGTCCTTTGAGGGGTGAAATGTACCCCCCACTTTGTATATTTCACCACTCAAAGGAACACGTTTACACCAATTTGGACAATTGAGGGGTGACATTTACAAAGTCGGAAATACGGGTCTGGCATTTCAATATTCTAACTATTTCAGGGACTAAAAATGCGTTTTCCCCTTATAATTGTTTCTCATTCATCCACACAAATGTAAATGATAAATCTTGACTTTATTATTCTAAATGCAAGTCAATTTTGATAAATTTTATGAATGGGGAAAGTAGGTATCCCTTTGGTAGGTGAATTTACGATAGGGTGTCTTTAGTCGATTCTGATCGGGTTGTCTTTTTTCGACCATTTTGAATTAATTTTGCCATTACTCTATCCGTATTAGAATAAGTGTCCCAGTAGGCTTTTCACGTAGTTTAAGATAATTTATAGATAAACTGTACATTTTCTGAAAGAGCAGGAGTTTTTGGTACTTTAGCAGAACTGTTTACTTTATTATAGTGTACTTGTAGTTGCTTTTGACATGAATTTATTTTCAAATGAAAGTCATACACTTAATTTGATATAACCTAAAAAGAAAAATGAGACACTTCTAGAAACATTATAATTGTGAACATGGGTTAGTATCCCTAATTTGTGTCAATCGTTTTATGCATAAAGGCTTGTACATTTATTCTAAAATGTGGTACTCAACTTTATAATAGACAAAAATGTCATTACACCGTTAAACATTAACTTCATAAGCTAAGTTAGCTTCAAATAAAATTACAATATGCGACAACATTTATTAGTGCATTAAGTTCAATCAAATATACCACTACAAACTTTACTACGTTGTGTTCAAATAACAAGCACATTATTATGTCAAGTTCAAATAACAATCAACAGCAGTAGATTACTCCCATTACTATTTTATAAAATTAGGAGTCAATTTTAAAAGAGTTTTTACAAGAATATTACTAAAATAAAACTTATTTACATAAATATGACTATTCATTACTACAACGTAGTGTTGTGGTAACTTAAAGTTCAAAACTTCAATATGAATTACTATGATTTCATTACTACTCTAGTAACTAGTCATATTTTTGTAAATCATCTTTATTTTGGTCATATTTATGTAATTAAAGTATAGTAGCTGAATTTAAGTATAATAGCTTAATATGTTTTATATAATTTACAAATAAAATTAGTAATAGGAAAATACATGGATTAATGTCACGTGTTTGTATGAATCATTGATAAAAATCATTAATGAAAATATTCCACTAATATTACTCTTTGAAAAGTAGTGGACAAAAATGTGACTTAGTAACTTTTAATGACTATAATTGTATTCAAAGTTACTACGGTATAGTGACTACGATAGAAACATTGAACACAATTACAGTGACTACAATTATAGTTACTACAGTATAGTGACTACGATAGAAACAATGAACACAATTATGTTACTAAGTCACAATTTTGTCCACAACTTTTTTCTTAGTAATATTTTAGGAAAAAACACCCAATATCTTTATTATTTATTGGGCATTAGCTTTCGCGCATTGCGCATAAAAATAGCAGTATTATGATAGGTGGGAGTAACATAATTCTATCGATCGACTTTCGTCACTATTAGGATGTTTTTACTTGGACTGTAATTTGCTGGTCTGGTCTGGTCTAGTCTGATCTGGTCTGGTCTGGTCTGAACTGGTCTGGTCTGGTCTGGTAAGGTCTGGTTTCTTTGTATTTTTATAACTATCCAAGTCTGGTCTGGTCTGAACTGGTCTGGTCTGGTCTGGACTGGTCTAGTCTGGGACAAATTACCGTCCAAATAAAAACATCCTTAGTCAACTCGGTCAATTTTTAAGCTTAAACATCAAATAACGAATTTAACCCCTAAATTTAGGATTTGGTTTCTCGGTTAATGAATTTATGTGTGTATTGATCTAAAAAAAGACACGGTGAAAAATAAGAAGGAATCTCTTATATAATTAGTTTTTTGCTTGAAAAAATGGAAGTGTCAAGAAGAACAACGACACTGTTAAACTATACTCTGTATTACATTATTGTGGAATTAGCGATCTCGAATGATAAATTGGGTATTTTTTGTTCTGTATCTCATCCCATTCTTTTTTTTTTTACTCCAGGGGGTGGAGGAGGGGGCCTGGGGAGGGGGGGAGGGGCTGGAGTAAACAGGGTTGAAATTCACTCCATTGAGTTTCACACCCTAGCTTATGTGCCTAGCGGGATTCGAACTCGAGACCTCCCACTATGCACGGTAACCTCACAACCAGCTGAGCTGGAATGCTTGATTTCACACCCTTATCTCATCTCATTCTAACCTTAGACTATTCATTCTCTTGTATCGTTAATATCTTTTAATAATAAATGAGTTATTTGTTTTTTGAAAAAAATGGAAGGGTCAAGTCGTGTTGGCATATCTGTTCTCACAGAAAAAATCAATGACACCGGAACAAAAAAATGCACCTGTTTATTTTAAAAGAGAATGATTTGTTATTGGAAATAATAATAAAAAATGACCTAATTTTAGTGATTAATATTCATTACAAAAACACATGATTGAGTGATTGACAGAGATTCATCAAAATTCATTGAGAATTTGGTAAAGATATGTCAAATTCGTTCCAAAAACATTTTGACACAAACTACTTCGTTCGAAATCATCAGTAAATCTGTGTCAAATCCATGCAAATCTCGTAATTTTTGTAGTGATTGTAGTATTCGTTGTAACTTTGATCATAATAATTTATGATCAATTTTTACACTTAACTGACCATAACACTATATGCTCAAAATGACTATAATTTATTCATATATTATTTTTGTAAATGGGTTTTATTTCAATTAGTAATATTTTTGAGAAAATATGTTATTAATAAAAGTCATGGCATGGGAAGATGACATGAAATGCGAATTAAAAAAGTGGAAACGTGGAGATATATACAGAAATTATATATAGATGATTTGTACTTATATTTCAACGCAATTCACTTTTGTCATTAAACATTACACATTTGAATTGTAGAAATCCTTTTTGTCTTCCACAAAAGCAAAAAGCAAGATCGAGTAAAAGATGGCCGGAGGTGGGAGTGGAAGATCATTGGAGGAAACGCCGACGTGGGCTGTTTCCGTTGTGTGTTTAGTTTTGGTTGGAGTTTCCATCCTCATTGAGTACATCCTCCATCTTATAGGAAAGGTTAATTTACTGCCTCTCGATCTTATTAATCGTATTTCTTGATCTTTTAACTACTATTTTTAAAATTAATTTCTGTTATTAGACCTAATTAATTTGTGTTATTAGTATGATGAAGCTAAGGTGCAATTTTTCTATTTTAAGTTTTTTTTTTAATTATGTGTTTATTGGTTGCAGTGGTTGAAGTTGAAACATAAAGTAGCCTTATATGAAGCTCTAGAAAAGATCAAATCAGGTACCAACAATAATGCGCAAAAGGATTTAGAAAATGCAATGATTTTTTACTTGAATCATTGCATTTAAGTAAATTGGATTTTATATATACGAAATTTACATATAGTTTATATGTTTATATGTTAATGGTAGATCACATACGTTTGTAGTTTATAGTTTGTCTACATTAATATTAGTCAAGCAACACACATGATGAACGCACATGAGTAAGTTGGTTTGACTCTCGCCTTTTTTTGTTTTTACTCTCGGTTTGATCTTTGATTCTTTGATTTCATCCTCAATTTTATCTTTTTTTTTTAATCTTTGTTTATATTCTTATTTTATCTGTATTTTGACTCGTTATTTTATTGAGATTCAGATTTGAAATAAGTGGTTTGCTTGGTATAATTCACAGTTTACACTTTTTATACATTAACAAATCACACAAATTTTGGAAAGATCAATACTTCCTCGGCCGTTAATGGATGAGCCCGGTTACTAATACACGTTTTAAAAGTTTATACGTTTTTACACTTGTGTGCGCAAACATTTTTGTGTGCGTGAAAACAATATTCACAGACAAAAAAAGCTAAAATTCCATTTTGGTCATACAAGTATCAATCCAATTCCACAATTGGTCCACGTCTTTGACTTTAACAATTTTTGGTCCACATATATGGTCCTTCCGCAATAACTGCGGTGGTTAAAATCGCCGAAAAGGACGACAAATGGTCAAGAAACACTAGTCAAGTATCAAAATTCAAAAGTAGAAAAAGTGAAAGACGTGAACTAAATGTGGAAATGAAGTAAAACTCATAGGACCAAAAGTGGAATGAGATATTTTGACTTTGCACCCCGCTTTTTGGTTGATATTGGACTTTGCACCCTATTTTCAAAACTCTAACACTTTGCACCCTATTTCCCCTAAAATGTCTTTGCCTTTGCACCCCATTCAGGATTTGTTCTTCACAAAATGTTGTGGATAGAGTGCAAAGTCTAAAAGTTTTGAAAATGTGGTGCAAAGTCCATTATCAAACAAAAAGTGGGGTGCAAACTCAAAATTCCTCAAGTGGAATTGATTGCATAGACAAGTGTTAAAATTAAACGTTTAAATTCCGAAACGTATACAAATAGAATTGCTCATATTGGAATTGGTGAAATATTGGAATTGGTTGAATCGGTTAGATTTTGAATGAAATATGTGGCTGAATTGGTTGAATCTGATAGATTTTGAATGACATACGTGGCTTAATTGGTTGAATCTATTGAACTATAGAAAATTATATTTAAAATGTATCTCACTAATAAAATTTTAAAAAGTTATATGAGAATAGATAAAATGGTCCTCTACAATTACGTCAATCAATTCAACTTGAAAAATAAATTCAATCTTAATTACTTACTTTTAATTTGTTAGGGAGTATTACACAACTAACTCAGCACACGAATTCAACGTTTGGTAAAAAAAATCAACAGATAAGCAGACAATCTAAGATCGGGCTTTTTCTTAATTATTATATGGATTTGAGTATTTCATTTCGACAGATTTAAATTGGAGTATATTCTAATGCAGAACTTATGCTGCTGGGATTTATATCATTGATGCTAACTGTGTTGCAAAGCCCAATTTCGAACATATGCATTCCCGCGAGCGTCGGAAACACGTGGCTTCCGTGCAGCAAAAAGAGAGCACAAAAGTTGGAGGAGTCTAAAGCCTTGAAACTGTCGCCGCCGCGCGATATTGACGGCCGCCTGAGACTTCTCGTCAGCGGAGGAACGCGGCGTGTTCTGGCAGCTGGAGCTGACAAATGCGCTCTTAAGGTATTTACATAATTTGTGATTATT
Organism: Cuscuta epithymum; assembly: GCA_945859915.1. Taxonomy (NCBI): domain Eukaryota; kingdom Viridiplantae; phylum Streptophyta; class Magnoliopsida; order Solanales; family Convolvulaceae; genus Cuscuta; species Cuscuta epithymum. The sequence goes on along the minus strand of CAMAPF010000150.1, from coordinate 39,546 downwards.
TTTCTCAAACTCCGTAGCATGGTCATAGACCCGTGGGCGTGCAGAGCGTACTTTTGCAGAGGACCTCCAAAAATATAGGACCCATTTTTTTGTAAAATCTATATAATGTATATAAGGCCGCCCATTTGAAAATAGTTGATAAATTTATTTACCAAAGGAAAAAAATCACTTTTTCTTATTTTATTCGTCCATTTCCGATTTTAGATTTTTTACTAATTTTTTTTGTTCAAGTTTGAAAAAGTGATCATTTCTTAATCTCACATTTGCTTGTAGCTTTTTTGGGTTTTCTTAAGGTTGATTTTTGGTTGTATTGATTTATTATAAGGCCAATTTTTCGTGACTTAATTTCACCGGGTCTCCTAATATATTGAGTCGGCCCTGCTCCATAGAATATTAATTGAATTGTTTCAAATAAATTTGAGTCAAGAATAGGAGAAATATAAATTTTTATTATAAGAAGCTAAGGTACGGATTATTATTTGAGAAAGTATGCGGCAGTCCTCATTGACAGTGATTTTTTGATGACATGACAATACTCTTTTATTTAGAAGAAAATAAAATTACATGCATATTGTTTAATACTACATATATACTTCGTATGTTTTAATCACATTTATTGCAATCTATGTTTTGATAAATACACTCCCTAATACATCTTCCAAGAACATTCAATTTTAATAAATTAAGGCAACAAAATGTGTTGATCTCATATATTTAATTCGGCTCATTTCTCATTTTTTCATCAAAACAAGCAATAATTAATTATATATATCGGGTCTCCCTACTATATCCATTCATCCAAATCTACTAATGGAAAACAAAATTTCAATCAACTTCTTTCTTCTTATGTATCTTCAAAGAACATAAATCTAAGGGTTTTTTTCTCTAAAGAAGCTCACAAATTTTGGTACTTCTAAAACTTAATTAATCAAATCTTTTATATTCTAATAATCGTCTAATAATCTTCAAATTGGTTTGCGATTCATATTGCTTTTTAAGGAATGATTTTCTCTGAGTCTAGTCGTAGGGTGAATAGTTCTTGTTGGTTAATGATAGTTATTGTTAGGATTAGTTTTTTTGAGTTTGATGTAACGATCCAATTAAAAAATATATTAGTATAAGTGGTTTGTTTTTATGATAAAAAACAATAACCTCTTTAAATTTTACTACGTACCGTACTCCGTACAATTTAGTGGACAGTTGTGAACTAAATCAAATTATTGAATGATCTTTCCCGATGATCTTTGCATTTATCATGTATATGCATCTATATATTCTAGAACTAGATGGAATTACAATTTTGTAAGCGTCAATGTACATCTCTCCCTCTGGCCGAAAGGATTGAGTATATATAATTTGCATCTCTGGCCTAGAATCATGTGACCTGAAATCCTTCATCTATTGCAATGTATGGTTGCAAAAATCAAGAGATGTAATTAAACAATAAGTAGGATAGACTTAGGTCCACTTTCCATGCACGCGATGGGCGGAAGTAGGGACGGGACACACTAAGCTCCAACCCACCTCAAATTTTAAAAAATGTTCGATTGCTTCCGTTCTAGTCCCAATATTCATAAAAGGGTTCCAGTACCCGTCGATAACTTATTCAAAACCATGGAGGATACACATTAGGGCTAAGGTGAGTTGTAGCTAAGGACAACTTATTTATTTCTAATTCTTTTAGTATATTTTTTTTCATTTTTTCATATTTTGGTCACTCTGCTAATGTTTAATCGTAGTATCATTGATTTTTAGCTCAGTCCTATCCAAATTCCTCAATCTGTCTGGAATCAATTCCACTCCAAATTATGAACAATGTCAACGATTGCTTGATTTTACTCGTAACATATACTTGTAATCCTTTTACTTTCCTTAATGTTCATCAAGTTGCTTTCCCATTTTATACACGTAATTTTACTAAACCTAGTTAATTGTTACACTATGCTTGCTAAACGTATTTAATTTCATCATTTCTTTGTTTTCAGGGAAAAGTGCCGTTAGTGTCTACAGATGGAATTCATCAGTTACATATATTCATATTCGTTTTAGCCGTTTTTCATATCTTCTATTGTGTCACAACTTTGGCTTTGGGGCGAGCCAAGGTAATTTATTCACTAAAGATTACCATTAATTATCCTCATTAGATTTTTATTTTGTTTAATCTAATATAAAATTTCATTTTTAAATGGATTATTATTTTAGATGAGAAGATGGAAAGCATGGGAAAAAGAAACAAGAACGGCAGAATACAAATTCGCTCATGGTAAATCAGTAATTGTTCATCATTGAGTCTATATATATATATATATATATATATATATATATATATATATATATATATATATATATGGGTGAGATCACATACTAACCATTCCTCCCATACTAACCTACAAACTATCAAAAACGGTGCATCTTTACATTATTTGTACTGCATATTGAAGTTCAAAGTGTTGCATATTATTTGTACTGCATATTAAAGTTCAAAGTTTTGCATATTGTTTTTATTGCATATTGAAATTCACAGTGTGCATCTTTACATTATTTGTACTGCATATTGAAGTTCAATGTGTTGCATATTATTGAGTTAGTAAGTTAGTATTTTAAGCATGGTTAGTATGTGATCTCTTATCTATATTACTATATATATATATATATATATATATATATATATATATATATATATATATTACGATTGTTTTCATGTCTAAAATTGATTCGTTTTTTTGTTAAATTTAATTAATGTCAGATCCAGAGAGATTCCGGTTTGCTAGAGAGACAACATTCGGAAGAAGACATTTGAGCTTTTGGACAACAAGACCCATTCTTCTCTGGATAGTAAGTGGTCTTACATTTGTTCTTGATTAATTGCAACTAATTACATATGAGTTGTAGCCTTGTAGCAAGCTAGGATATATGAGCATACTCTAGCTAGCTAGTTTCATGAAATTTAATTAATTAGTGTATTAAATTTAATAATGTGAAAAAGATTAAAGTAGTTTCCATTAAATTATGAATTTAACAACTACTTAATTAATCACTTTAGTTTCACAATATTCATCACTTTAGTAAATTTTTTGGTTTACGTACAATACCATGGTGCCTATATTTTGGCCCAATAGTGAAGCATAAGAAATACCACGTGCAAGACAATAGTTATAAAAAGGTTGTGGCAACTGGCAAGTGATAACCTTGACTAAGGATGTTTTTACTTGGACTGTAATTTGCTGGTCTGATCTGGTCTGGTCTGGTCTGGTCTGGTAAGGTCTGGTTTCTTTGTATTTTTATAACTATCCAAGTCTGGTCTGGTCTAGTCTAGTCTGGTCTGGTCTGGTCTGGTCTGGACTGGTCTGGTCTGGTCTGGGGCAAATTACAGTCCAAGTAAAAACATCCTAACTAGCAAATCGTGGACAAATAAGTAATACTCCGTAGAAGGCAATATGTAGTTTTTTTAAGTTATGAATTGAAACTAAAAATGATTTGCTCATAACTTCATAAGAGACAAATTAAACATTTAGCTAATATAGTCAAACATAAAAATATAAATAATAAAATACTAAAAACAGTAAAGTACTACTCCAATTACTACGTAACAATTCTCATGATGATGATGATGAAGATACCAAAATAAAACGAGTACTACGTAACAATAATAACAAGAAATAATAAAAAGAATAATCTTTAAAGAATCATTGCGATTATTAATATTACTTTTGCCGTTTCAAATGGTGATATTTTTATAATCAAGTACATTCCCCACCAAATTAGCATTAATTTGCGGTTTTTTTTTTGTTACGTACAGGTGTGTTTCTTTCGACAATTCATACACTCTGTTCCCAAAGTTGATTATCTAACCTTGAGACATGGATTTATCATGGTATGACAAACACATAAAAAGAAAAAATAAAAAATAAAAAAAAAATGACAAACACATAAAAATGAAAAGTTAAACACACGCACGCACACATGCACACGCACGCACGCACAAGCACGCACACGCGTACACGCATACACGCGCGCACACGCGCACACACATGCACACGCACGCACACACAAGATGAAACAGCCTTGCTTACGATGCAAAGAAACCGGTTCTATTTCACGGTGATAGAAGATCAAATTTAATTATAAAGCTCTCAATAATCTTTATTGGTAAGGAAGAGGTATGTATTTATACCCGTAAACATACATAATAACATAGGAATATGAATCCAAAGCAAATAATAATCCTACTGGTAGGAATAAACATTATACTCCAACTCTACTAGCTAAATAATATTAATACGGAAACAGAAAGTTTAAAAATAATCTGGCAGCACTCCGGCCTACTTCTAATTTACCACGTAGTCTTGAAGCCTCATTGAGCTCTTTCTTGCCCGTTTACTTTGTCGGTGATTAAACTCGTCTTCATCATTGCCTCCTTCAGGAGGTTGAACCTTGTCCTCAAGGTTGAAGGCAGGGAATTGACATTTTATAACCTCCCTTGGCACCCATGTGGCTTCATCAGGTCCCAAATCAGCCCATTATATTAATACTTCCTGATGCACTCCCTGCTTAGTACAAACAGAGCGAGACTGGAGCACTCTCTTTGGTTCAAACACGGGCTGTCCATCCCCATAATATGGTGGTAGCGTATGTCTGGTTGCAGCTAAGACGCCTATCCCTTTTTAAGTAAGAAAACATGAAACACCAGATGTACTCGTTAATTCTAAGGTAAGTCAAGTCTGTAAGCTACTTCTCCAAGCTTTTCCAGTATCTTAAAAGGCCCATAAAATTTACAAGCTAATTTTTGAGATACCCTGCGAAAGATCGACTGATGGCGGAAAGGTTGAAGCTTGAGATACACATAATCACCCACATCATAATGGACCTCTCTCCTTTTTCTATCAACCATTTGTTTCATTTTATTGAAAGCCAGAACCAAGTTGCTACGTAACACCTATATAACCTCTTTGCGATCACACAACTGAACATCAACTTCTGCCAAAGGAGATTGCCCGTCCACATGCGATCTTAACATGGGAGGCGTTCGATCGTATAGCCCTTCAAATGGAGTCATTCCCGTGGACCTGTGATATGAAGTGTTGTACCAAAGTTCAACCCAAGCCAGATAAGCTCCCCATTTGGTAGGAAAGTTATGAACGAAGTATCGCAAATATTGACCCAAACAACAGTTCACTACCTCAGTTTGGCCATCAGTTTCTGGGTGGTATGCCGAGCTTGTTTTTAAGGTAGTTCCTTGGAGGCGGAATAATTCTCTCCAAAATAGACTCATAAATATATGGTCTCTGTCGCTTACTATTGTTTCTGGGAACCCATGAAGACACATTATATCCCGTATGAAGGTTGTTGCGACGTCTTTAGCTTAAAATGGGTGGGATAATGTTGAAAAGTGTGCATATTTGGTGAGTCGATCAATGACCACTAACACACTATATTTCCCTCCTGATTTAGGCAGTCCTTCCACGAAATCCATACTAATGTCTGCCCATACTTTTGTAGGTATCGGTGATGTTGTCAACAACCGAGCTGGTGCAAGTGAATCGGCTTTAGCTTGTTGACATGTATCACACTCTTGGACATACTTATTTACTGCGGAGCGCATCCCTGGCCAATAAAAGGTTTGTTACAAGCGTTGGAATGTGCATAATACCCCCGAATGACCCCCAATTGCAGTGCTATGGAACTCACAAGCTTCTGGCGTAACTCCTGTAGGTAAGAATCATCCCGTGTAAGCCGACGAATATCATCCCAAATTGCCCATATAGGCCCGGTAATTGTTGCCGCTGTTATTTGATCTTCTATTTTCAGTGGGTTTTGTCGAGAGAAGGCGTCATCAGCTTTGCTCATAACCCCTGTCTTGTACACAATGAAATGATCAAATCCCAGTAATTTATCAATCCACTTTTGTTGTTCTAGTGTGGTTATTCGTTGCTTTAAGAGTTGTCCCAAACTCTTCTGATCAGTCTATAAGGTAAAGCGACGTCCCAGGAGGTATGTCTGCCATGTTCGGAGCGCTTCAACAATTGCTAACATTTCCTTGGCATATGTGGACCATGTTCGCTTGGTGGTACCTAGAGCCTCACTCACGAAAGCAATTGGGTGCCCCTTTTGAGATAAAACTGTCCCGATTCCGAATCCAGATGCATCAGTTTCAACCACGAAATCCTCATTGAAGTTCGACAAGGCGAGGACTGGGGTTGATGACATAGCCAACTTAAGAGCCTCAAATGCTTAAGTTGCCTCTCCATTCCATCTAAACTGCTCTTTTAACAATAGTTGAGTCAATGGCCGAACAATGAGCCCATAATTTTGAACAAATTTTCGATAATATCCTGTCAAACCCAAAAACCCTCTCAAAGCTGTCATAGTGACTGGAATGGGTCAGTTCATCATGACTTCTACCTTCCGTGGGTCAACTCGGACTCCTACCCTTGAGATGAAGTGCCCTAAATATTCTACCTCGATTTGGGAAAAAAACATTTGGCAAGCTTAATGTAAAACTGATTTTTTGATAAAATTTCCATAGTTATCCGTAGGTGTTCTAACTTCTAAATGCTCTTCTCGCGTTTGACTGTAAAATAGAATATCGTCAAAGAAGACCAATATGAACAACCGTAGATACGGTTTGAATATGTCATTCATAGCTGCTTGAAAGGTGGAAGGTGCATTGCATAATCCAAACGGTATGACGAGGTACTTGTAGTGTCCATTATGAGCTTGAAACGCCGTTTTTGGAATGTCATCCGGGGGTGAACCCTAATCTGGTGGTAGCCCGACCTTAAGTCCAATTTTTAAAAGTAGGTGGCTCTATGTAGCTCATCTAACATATCATCAATCGTGGGAATTGGGAATCTATCCTTGACAGTCACCTCATATAGGGCCCTATAATCTGTGCAAAACCTCTAAGTCCCATCTTTCTTTTTCACAAGAAGTACTGGAGATGAAAACAAACTGGTGTTTGGCTGTATGAGACCATATTCCAATAGTTCTGCCACCTGCCTCTCGATTTCATTCTTTGAAAGTGAGTGTATCTGTATGGTGCCACATTCACTGCTATCTTTTCATCCTTAAGCTGTATTCGATGATCATATGTACGGCTGGGTGGTAACTCGCGCGTGTGCGGGTGCAAGTATATGTTCGAATTGATGGAGGATCTCTTGAACATCTGTTCGGTGAGTATGTGCCTCTTTTCCTTCTTCTGATGTTGGTTGCTGACCAAACATCACTTTATGGTTTTTCCATTTAAGTATAAATGGGAAACTATGCATTTAGCCATTGCATGTAAGTTGGCTCCATGTCTCCAATCCTCTATCAGTGCATGTATTGTTACCAAACTTGCTCCCCTCTTGGCTTTTGCCTTGATGGCGTATGGTACTCCCATAACCGAGAACTCCATGGTCATGTCTCTATAATCAGCAACTATTTTACCCAATCCATTTAGCCACTGCATCCCAAGTACAAGATCCATACCTGTAATAGGTAGGGCGTAAAGAGTGGTATTGAAAGTATATCCCTGAATAGTGATTGAGTTGTGCTCATATTTTTCAGTACACCATAATCGCTCTCCACTAGCGATTCGGGCAGCAAAGGGTTTGATGGTGGTAACCACCAATCTCAATCTCTCTTCCACTGCTTGATTAATAAAATTATGGCTGGACCCGGAGTCGATTAGGATGTCCACCGATTGAGGTTGCAAAAGACCTTGCATTCACATGGTTTGTGTCTCTATTCCTCTGGCAAGGGCATGCAAGGAAACTGAGGGGCTGTATTCTATATCTTCTTCCTCAAATCCATCATTTTTTATTATCTGTTAATTCCCACTCCCCTTCATCGGTATCGTCTTCAATGACAAACTGTGACGCTTTACATCAGTGCCCGAGAACAAAATTTTCATCACAGTTGTAACACAATTTCTTTTCCCTTCGTGCCTTCATCTCCTCCACATTTTTTTGAAGGAAAGATCATCTCCTCCACAGTTAACCGTCATATTCCTGTATCTTAACTCCCCTTTAGATTCATGAGTCCTGGTGCGTTGGCCTGATTCATTCTACCAAAGCTAGTGGATTTTTGTGTCCTAAGGGATTTTTTTTGCTTCTCTTCATTTTGTCATCAATCCGTCTGGCCAACTCGATTGCTTCCGTTAGTTTATGTGGATTGAAGAGGCGAACTTCTAATGACAGGTCTTTCTTCAAACTTTCCAAGAAAGTTCCAAGCAGAGCCTTAGATTTCCATCCAGACACATGAGTTGATATTCGTTCAAATTCCTTCAAGTATTCCCTAAAAGTCCTGGTCTGTAGTATTTTACTCAGGAGCTCATCATAATTTTCAAAGTTTGAGGGACCAAATCTCTTCAAGATACCTGCTTCAAATTGTCGCCAAGATGCCTCGCCCCTCTTTTGGCGTTTGGAAAACCATTGCCACCAGAGGTTTGCTTCACTTTCAAGATGGAAAGAAGCCAACATGATCTTCTGCCGACCTTGAATGCCTTTCACCATAAAGTACTGTCGAGTGTGGTCAAGCCATATGAGGACGTCTTCTCCTGAAAACTTAGGGAAATCAAGTTTACACTTTTCACGTCTTGTTTACCAAAATTATTCCTATTAGATTTGCCTGACCTGTGGGACGAACTGTTGTGCTTGCTGTCGTCTTCTTCGCTGTGAGAGTCATCTTCTTTGTTGTGAGATGGAGAGGAATCAGAGGAGGAGGATGAGCTCGGTTGTTGCCTGCGTCTTCCTGATGAGCTCGGTTGTTTAATTTCCTGCGTCTTCCTGATCGGTGGGTCGTTAATGGTGATCTGGATTGCCTCTCTAAAGATTTCTGGATGGAATCCATGGTAATGGCCATGGTGCTAAAGGACTCGGTGATTTGGGCTAGGGATTGCTACATATGATCTAATCGCTCCTTGTTGGTCATGATTTTAGCCGCCAAGAAAGCTGGCTCTGATGCCAATTGATGAAACAGCCTTGCTTACGGTGCAATGAAACCGTTTCTATCTCATGGTGATAGAAGACCAAATTTAATTATACAGCTCTCAATAATCTTTATTGATAAAGATGAGGTATGTATTTACACCCCTATACATACGTAATAACATAGGAATATGAATCCAAAGCAAATATTAATCCTACTGGCTAGGAATACACATTATACTCCAACTCTACTAGCTAAATAAATATTAATACGGAAATAGAAAGTCAAAATAATCTGGCAGCACTTCTAATTTACCACGTAGTCTTGAAGCCTCGTTGAGCTCTTCCTAGCTCGTTTACTTTGTCGGTGATTAAACCCGTCTTCATCAACACACACACACACACATATACATGTGCACATCGTAATTTTCTTCTCTTTGTAAATCAGGCTCATTTGACACCTCAAACTGCGACGAATTTCGATTTTCAAAAGTATATCAAAAGATCACTAGAAACAGATTTCAAGGTCGTTGTTGGAATCAGGTTTGTTTTTGCTCAATATACTTAACATGTTATTCTGATATAGTAGATTTAAGAAGTTGAATATGTTTTTTGTTATAAAACAAAGAGATAAAAACACATAAATACGTAAATAAATAAATAAATAAAACACTTACTAACATTTGTGCATTATGTGTTTTTTCAATATGTAGTCCTCCGATGTGGCTATTTGCAGTTTCCTTTCTTCTGTTCAATACTCACGGTAAGTAAAATAAAATTATTCAAACCTAAGATTAATGATGATCCATATATGTAGTGCATTGTGTTTCTCATGCACAAGCATATATATGCATGTTCAATATAAACTAAGTTCTTGATCTATTTGAGTTAAAATATCAATTAATATACTTTTCATTAAATGTGTCTCCATGAAATTGGAATATTGAATAATTAAATGGCATAGTCTATATCTTTTTATTTTGATTTGGACAGGCTGGTACTCTTATTTATGGCTTCCGTTTCTTCCCCTAATTGTAAGTTATTCCTAGTAATTATGTACTTATGAAAGAACCATGTTTGTGTGTGTGTTTTTGGACAATTCTTTCTAACCTATATAGTATCTGATCAATGTTAATGCCAACATCCTTAAACTGGGATGGGATTCGAACTTGTGACCTCCTCCTTGGAAGTGTCACAGTGATACCATCATATCACAAGGTACTTGGCATGTTTGTGTGTGTTTATTCAATTGCGGAACAATAAGTATAGATCACTTGTATTAAAAATAATATTTTTTACTAGAAAGCACCTATATTGATATAATTAAAATCATGATCCTACATCATATTCAAAAAAATCAATACAGACTACAACTCTCCTCCTCCAATCACAATTGATAACCCTATGGTTAGACTTAGAGAGACGATCATCCCTGATAGAGCAAAGTCAAATGTTGAACACCAAAAAGGTAAAAAAAAATCGCTAGTCATTATATCCATGTACCTCTAACAACATCAAAATTTCTAGATAAGGAAATAAGGAATAAGAAGATCTATAATTCAAAGATTTGAAAATCATTCTACAACTAGATAAGCCACGGAAAAAGCTGCTTCACCACCGAAGTGAACGACCACAGGCCAATTTTTGGTAGCAACAATGATTTTGTACTCTTCCTTCATTCAATTTCAAATACTTGGCACAATCGCCTCATAAATTAGGCCACGATCGTGGATCAAGGGTGAGTGACTTGTGTGATGCATCTATATCTGGGATGATCGAGAATAACCTACCAAGTTCGCTCTACATTGTCGTTTAGATTGAAAAAACCTCATAGTCAATAATGGTCTTATGAAGCAGATTAAGAGAGCTTTTGTTAACATTAGAAAACACAATGAGATCATCAACATAGGACAAATGGGTAACCAAATGGACACTTGTATGACAAATAAAACGACCACCCCTAGTTGCAAACAAATCTTTAAATGTTGGGAAACGGTCTAACTTACAATGATAAAAAGAATAGGAGAACGAGAATCCCCCATTTCACACCCCTTGAGGTATTCAAAAACCCTTTGGGTTTCCATGAATTAAAATGGAACACCAAGTAACATTGAAGTTATTAAGGATCATATTAGTGAATTGGGGATGAAAATCATATGTAAGAAGAACATGTTTAATAAAAGCCTAGGAACACCTATTAAAAGCTTTAATCATGTCAATCTTGAAAATGATAGTATGCCCCCTAACTTTTTGTCAAGACTATCTATGAGCTCCTGAATGATGAGGATTTTAGTCCGTTCTTTTATAAATGTGTGTTATTAGTCTCATAATTTACTTGCGTGTACATTATGTCCTGCAACTAATAATATTGTAAACATTACGGAGTTTTTCATCGAGATGTATAATCTCCGACAAACACTGCTCAGAAAAGCTTCTATTGGTATGGAAATTTCTTCAATAAATAGTACGTTCATGTGAAAAAGTCCATAACATAGACTATAATTTGAAGGTGAGTAAAATTGCATAACTAAAAATGGGCACATACATGAATTACGGGTTAAAACTATATTTGTCTCATAACAATAACTAAATAAAAGATCAATGTGTTCTTGGATACATAATAAAAGACCAATGCTAATGGACTAGAACAAATAGTTTCAACTAATACTATGTATAATGTCCTAAAACACTAGCATTATTAGTGATATAGTGGATTTAATTTTCAATATCTCAATGGCATCATCTTTTAAATTTTTTAAAAGTAAATCGACTATATTTTTAAGGTAAAAGTAGTCTATATTAATATACTCCCTCCGTATTTCAAAGTTCTCTACATTAGGTTTGGGCACAACATTTAAGAGGGAAATAACAGGGGTAATGAATAGTGTAGAAAAAATAGGAGAGAAGGTGGAAAAATATGAAAGAAAAAATAAAAAGTAGAAAAAGTAAGGGTAATTTAGTATTTTTAAAGTAAGAAACTTACCAAAAAAGGAAAGTGTGACAAACTTTTAAATACATTCAAAAAAGGAAAGTATAACAAACTTTAAAATACGGAGGGAGTAATAGAAATCGTGAATCTTATATCATACTCTAACTCAAATCTTCTCTCTCACTAGACTCATAATAATCAAGAGGTCCTTTCACACCCTTATCGGTCATAGAAAAGTTTAACCAAAGTTGAGTAAAATTTTTCGTTGGACACGCAAGAGCTTTGAAACAATTATCGGCATTAGAACCCTCAATACCTCCAAAAGTAGTAAAACTAAACATGACAAGACTGGCACCAACACACACAATTCAAAAATATCAGCAGGGGCATGGCGTCTAACGCCGTTAGAAAATCTAACCCCGATTTTCAAAAGTCTCCAAAACATTAAAAGAAAAATACAAGGAGGTGCGCCTCGTCAAGGAGACCAACAAAATGTCATTCTCTTCAAATTCTTCGGCTCTATTTGGATTTTTTTAAAATGAATTTGTTAATATCACTTTTCCGGCGGATTTTTGGCGGCATGGTGGCTGCAAACAAAAAAAAGAATGATAGTTTGTTGGTCTCCTTGACGAGGCGCACCTCCCAGTGTTTTTCTTTTAATGTTTCGGAGACTTTTGAAAATCGGGGTTAGATTCTCTAACGGGGTTAGTCGTCATGCCCGTGCTGCGATAACGGAATTCAAACATGTGTCTCACTTTGTTAAAAAATGAAACACGTGCCCCTATCTAAAAACAGCTCAAATTATAGGTACCTTTTTTGTACTTTTCCCATTCAAAAACGAGAGAAATTGTTTAGTGGAATAAATTTATATAGGTGTAAAATTAGAGAAAAAAACCGCAGGTCGCCAAACTCCAACTTGAAATGTCTTCTTCCAAACCTAAGCAACATATTCACTTCATTAGCGTTGGTTCAAGAGGGGGACAGACGATCGGTATCGTCAATTTAAGATTGAACGTAACGCCTCCTCGCTGCTCATTGCCGCCCCTGCACTCCAGATGATGACATTCAGCTAATGGAGTCCAAAACTCTACCTTGCTGCTTCCAAAGCCATGTCTCTCTTTCTTCCCTACTCATCTGTGATAGAAATCCCCTACGTGATTGGCCTAAAACCTTCAACAAAGGTTTGTGGGTTCCAAACTAAACCCTATGCTCGAACGAAGCTTAAAGAGGCTCTTCCACAACACTTCTAGCTTGATCATTTATATAAACTACATGTCACATTGATTTAAGTAATTATACTCCGTATTATTTATATCACTGAAAAAAAATGATTGAAATAACAGTTCATAGTATGTACAGATTATATTGTTGGTTGGTGCCAAGTTGCAAGTGATCATCACAAAGATGGGGCTAAGGATTCAGGATAGGAATGAAATTGTAAAGGGAGTTCCAGTGGTTGAGCCGGGTGATGACCTGTTCTGGTTCAACCGTCCGCGACTCATTCTGTTTCTCGTTAGCTTTGTTCTTTTTCAAGTATGTGTGCACATATTTTACGAATCGCACATAGGAGTAATATAAATGGTTTTTTATAAGAATAGTACTAAAATAAAACATGTTTACATAAATATGACTATCATTACTACAATGTGGTGTTGCGGTAACTTAAGCTCAAAACTTGAACATGAATTACTATGATTTCATTACTACTCTAGTCACTAATCATATTTTTGTAAATCATCTTTACTTTGATCATATTTATTTAATTATTTCTAATATAAACCAACTCAAAATATACACAAAATGTGCATATATAAATTTTACATCTCAATATAGGAGCAAATTATACTCTTTCTTCATATTTTCTCCTTACCATATTTTATTAAGAAAATCATATTTGTATTTATAATAAAAACATATAAATAATAAATATGTATTTATTTATCATCATTAAACCAATAATAATATGTACTTTAGAAATAATTTTTAATAATATCAATTGCTTGAATATATAACAAATATAATATAGAGCCACTTTTTCATTACAAATACACTAAATACTAATATTAAACCATCGAATATAGGTTATTCCAAAATTGGGTCACTTGCTTAATTTAATGACATTAATTTTTGTATTAGTTAAATGATTGAACTTCTAATGACAATAGCTATCAAGCTATGTACTACTTTTGTTTTGTAATCTTTTTTTTTCTTTTTACTCCAGGGGGCGTCTGGGGGAGGGGGGTTGGGGGGGGTCTGGAGTAATTTAGTCTAGGTTGAAACTCACTCTTGTAAGAGAGAGTGAGTTGGCGACCAGTTGGGCTGGACCGCTCATTGTTTTATAATCAAATACTTCGTATATGGTATTATTGAATATTATTTTTAAAGTATGAGTTATTCTTGATTTGTGAGTAATAGTTTGTACTTTGTATTACTTAAAATTGTTTTCCTGATAAAAATACAAAAACTGAAAAAATAATAGCAATAACATTATTATGGACTCTGAGCACCACCATCTCTGACTGCCAAAAAAATTCATCTTGTGTAAAAAATGTCACATTTCTTTAAAATTACATGAAAATGACATTATTATTCTTCAAAAATGTAAAATTTTATTTGCTCTACAATTGCAGGTTAGTATTTTTTTTTCAGTGGTCGAAGGTGGTGGTGCTAGAAGGCGGGCAAGTCCGGCTTTTTACATTTTTGCGTCTTTATCAGAAATAAATAATATTCTTATTAAAATATGGCAATGGTTAGAGAGGAAGAGTTACTCAAATTTTAAAAATTGAAAACCTATACTCCTACTCTTACGATTTAGGTAATTTACTCCTATTTAGCGAATTAACAATGTACATTGTCGAATTTTAATTTTAAAAGTACCTTCTATTAACTATATATTCTAATTAATTAACATTTAATGCAGAATGCATTTGAATTGGCCTTCTTCGCTTGGACTTGGGTAAGCTAATATTGGTAACTACTGACTACTTTAAATTTTATGATGACAAAATATTAAAACTCGTTTCTTTTTGTTTTGTTGGGGTGGGGTTTGTTTTCTAGTATACATTTGGATTGAGGTCATGCTTCCATGAGCATTTGGAGGATATCATTATCAGATTCGCTATGGGGTAACTACCTCTTAAAAGAGAACTTCTCGATAATGCATTGATTTTATTGTTAATATTAATAACACACAATTATGTGGCCTTTTAGCATTATTATACAGGTTCTGTGCAGCTATGTAACCCTTCCTCTCTATGCCCTTGTAACGCAGGTAACTAATCATTATTGAATTCAAGAAAAGAAATTTATTTTGAGAAAATTAATATTAATTCTACACTATATACTATCTACACTCTCGGACAATGGACCAGACTAGACTAAAATAGATCAAACCAAGTCCAACTTAAACAGATTAGACTAGAATAGACTAGAATAGACTAGAATAGACTAGACTTCACTTATAAAATACACATAGACCAGATATGTACCGGATATGTATCAGATCAGAACAACCAATTCAGATCAAATAATTAAGACTTAAAACGATAAGACCATAAAATTTCAGTTCTATTAAGACACACCTTGTCCTGTTTTACTCGGGCATTGGCCAAGCTACTAATCACCCAAACTAGGATATACTACGTGTTAATTAACCGTTTAATCCAACTATCATAAAGGTTAATAGATTCCTATATTTTGTGGTCTTGTTGTCTAGTAATATGAATGTTTCAATCACAAGAATCATGAAGTTGTGAATTTATCTATCTTAACTGTTTTTTATAGAATAACTGTTCTTTTTTTATTAGTTGCAAACTTGCAACCTCTGTTCTAAAAATCGCTCTAGGCATCTGACTAGTCCCCGCCTAGGCGCTAGCCGGTGGTCGGGCGCCCCGATTTTTGTCTAGGCGCTCCGACTAATTGGTTTGAATTAGATGGCCGCCTATGGCGCCTAGTTGCCCTCCTAGAGCGCCTAATCAGCCGCCTAGGCCGTCTAGCTAGATTCGCCAAATATTACTTTACTTTTTATTTTCAATTTTCTAAGCGATATATGTACTTTAGTTTTAACCATATAGATATAAAGAAATGAAGTTGTAAATTAAGATAAAACTATACATGTTTCTATATATATTCCTAAATTTCATCATTATTTATATTTATAGCATAATAAAATTAAGTGATTAATTATCATATACTACGCATGATTAAGTGTGATGATTCTATCATTCATGTTTGTTAATGTAAATGTATATATGTATTTTATACACACAAAAATACAATATTACTTATCATATTTATGCAAAAATATAGGTAAAAATGCAATTTCTTTGTCTCCGACTAGGCACCCGCCTAGCCGCCTAGACGCTAGGCGTTGGGCTGGCGCCCGACTAGCACCTAGCGCCTTTTAGAACATTGCTTGCAACACTTCTTTTTCTCAAACAATGATTTGCTAGTTCTCATTTTCTCAAACAATTGATGAATGAAAAATTAATAGAACAATAATTTTATATTGTAAATCAAGTGTAACGATGGTGCGGTTGTATGAGAATTTGACACTGCGTACATTTTATTTTATTAATTAACGCCCAACAAATTACGGAATATTTTTTAGTCTATATGAACATGTTACTATAATCTTGTTTTGTTTCTTAGGAGTGTTTGCAAGTTGGAACTGATTCTGATTCTCTTATTTTTTAAAGCAGGAGTACAATCAGTTTTCAGAAACTGGTTTTCCTCATCTTCTAAAAAACTGCTTCTAGAAGTAAATTAGAACACTAAAAGTACTTCTATATTTTCGTCCAAATACTTCAACTTCTATTTCTGCTCCCTAAAAGAGTAAAAGAAACAATTTTAATAATCGGATTCAAACACTACCTTAATATTGAGAATAGAGTATATATATGCGGCATTCATATAATGTAATATGGACAAAATGCAGATGGGTTCAAATATGAAACCAACCATTTTCAACGAGAACGTCGCAAGGGCATTGAAAGGCTGGCATCACACAGCAAAGAAACGAATAAAAGATCATAACAAAATTGAGAGTGCTTCCGTGACACCTACATCAAGCCGTCCCGGAACACCTTCTCGGCACGGCATGTCTCCGGTGCACCTCCTCCGCGGCCACGGCTTCTACCGAAGCGAGATGGACGTGGCGAGTAGTACTCAATCAATTGGGCATGATAAACCCGAGTTCGACGACTTATATGAGCATTGGGGACGCAGTGATGACAATGGTGGTGGCTCACAATCTCCGCCACATTTCGTTGCCAACCATGTTGATGGAAGACAATCACGATATGGACCATCTTCTTCTTCGAACAATATAATTCAACAAGATGATGGTGATCATGATGATGTTAAAAATATTAATGATGATCCCACCAACTTGTTGGAGCTGGTTCGTGTCCCTTTGCAGAAACACGAAATCATCAATATTGAGGAACAAAGTGATTTTTCTTTTGTTAAGAGATTGAACTAAAATGATGGAAATTGTCTACAATTTATAATTATTGTACAGAATATAATTTCACTTGTGATCGCGCTATGTCCTCGCACAAAAACAATACTGGAGCATACTAATATTGTGTAAGTTTGTATGTTTAGGTCATTTTATTTTATGTGCCTTATGGTTCCATTACAAATTCAATTTGTGTAGCAATATACAAGTATACCGCAGTTTAAGTATCCGTTTGTTAATTTCTATTTTTACCTTATCGGCCCTATCAGTCATTTATTATAATAAATACATAATTTTTTATTTCACGCGTTGAATTGTGTAATAATCAGAATAAGTAAGTTTATACTCCCTCTGTCCCTAAAAGAAGTTCCATTTCACTATTCAATTGGTCAACTTAAATCACTCTTAATCTCTTACTTTTTATATCAAAATTTTATAAAAGTTGAATTATTTTTTGCAGGCTTTGTAGCGGGTTTAATGTAGTTTCTGAATATGTAAATTTTATTTACTAAAAATAATCCGAGTTTTCACAGGGATCATTTAACTTTATCGTCGGTCAAGCTTCGTAATCCGCAATTGGAACAACATTTAGGGACGGAGGGAGTAGTTACTTTTGTGGGTGAATTAGTTAAACTTAGTGTAGATGATCATTTTAGCTATTTTTCATATAATTATTTATTTATTTTATTAATAAAGGATTTCATACTACGTATATTTTAAATATAATATTTTCATAATTCAGTAGTTTCATCCAATTCTGCTGCTACAGCTAGAATTTTACCAATTTAAGAAGATTAAGTTTATTCAACTAATTTCAGCATTACCAAACAAACTGTAGATCTTATTATACCGGAATGTATGTTAATATTATTATATACCAAAGAATATATGTACGCGTTAATATGATACCAAACAATAAACATGATCCGCCCCGTCCCGTCTCGTCCCGCCGTAATCTAATTAGCTAGTCTAGCAGGTAATAGTATTATATTCCA
The DNA here is from genome assembly GCA_945859915.1 of Cuscuta epithymum. Lineage (NCBI taxonomy): Eukaryota > Viridiplantae > Streptophyta > Magnoliopsida > Solanales > Convolvulaceae > Cuscuta > Cuscuta epithymum. The sequence goes on along the minus strand of CAMAPF010000150.1, from coordinate 21,252 downwards.
ATCAAAATTTTGCAAGGCTTAGGGTTGTGTGTTCACAGCTTTACAGGTGCATTCACTGAATGTTTATCTTTTTAAACACCAACATACTCCTTATTAAAATTGATGATTAACAAGCCACACAACCTCTCTTGAAGAACACTAATATAAACTACTCAAGTGTTTTGCTTTCTCATAGATTCTTTGATAAGGGAGGCTTCGAGTGCTCACTGACTCCGGTAGTAAACTAAGAGAATTCTGTAAAACTAAGAAGAAGATGTTAAAACGGTTTATTTTCTTTTTTTTTCCTGTGGCAGGATTACATATGGTATAAATAGGAAAACATTCTAGAGTTGTCTAACAATTAGGATGCTGAAAAAGGTAATAAGGTTGGACAATATTCTCTATTATTAATTTGGCTTGATTTCCTCCTGTTTGTCTGAATCAATCTTTTCCCATCCTTTCCTATCCATATATATAAGCTTGATCTTTGGTTGATCTTTTTGCACGTGAAGATCTTCTGGGTTCTCCTGGCATATTATTCTTTAGGATCGTAACATTCCCTTCCCCTTGAGACAGCGCCTTGTCCTCAAGGTGTACATTAGGATAAACTGCCTTAAAGAATTCCTCCGGTTCCCAAGTGGCATCTTCCGGTGGGCTATCAGACCATTGAACTAACACCTGGTTTTCGGGTTTCATATTTTTGAGCACTCGTCGGGAGCCACAGATTGCTAGGGGAGTTGATAATGGGCGTCCTTCGAAAAAATCTGTTGGTAAAGTTGACACAGCCACCATGCTAGGGCCCCGAAACTGTTTTAATTGGGAAATGTGAAACACAGGGTGGATCTTGGCCCCCTCTGGTAGCTCGAGTCGGTACGCGACCTGCCCCACTCGGTCAAGGACCTTAAATGGCCCATAATAACGACGAGCCAGCTTGTGGTTTTGTCGGCGTGCTACAGAATGTTGTCGGTATGGTTGTCACTTGAGGAGTACCATGTCGCCCACGTTGAATTCCTGCTCACGTCTCCCTTTATTTGCGCGTTGGGCCATACGATGTTGTGCTTCACCTAGGTGGGCTCGTAGTTGTGCCAACACTTGATCACGCTCTCTAAGCATGTCATCCAGAGCTTGTACTTTTGACAGTGGCGTGGAGTATGGTGGCACCAACGCTGGGACACGCCTGTAGAGATCTTAAAAGGGAGACATCTTAAGACCGTCATGATAGGTAGTATTTAGGCTAAACTCCGCCCAGCCCAAGTAGTCTTTCCATTTTGACGGTTTCCCATGGGTGAAAGCCCTTAAATATTGCTCGAGATCTCTATTCTTCACCTCTGTTTGACCACCTGTTTGTGGGTGGTAAGACGTGCTATGATTTAACTTAGTCCCATTAAGGCGAAACATTTCTTTCCAACATCCTTGCGCATGTGGACCCAATAAAAAGATGCTGCCAACTGAGCTAGTGTTCTTTTCACGCCGACATGCCCGACCATAGGAGGGCATTATGCTCCTGGAGAAGTTTTTGTTTTAGTGCAGACTCCTCGCTGATGTAGTAACAACCATCGTAAAAGATGAGCCCACCTTGAACTGAAATGTGAGGAGGTAAAGAGCCTTCTCAGGCCTGGTTATGGAGTTCTATCAGGTCCCTCTTTGTTGCATTTTCAGCTTTTAATTCATCCAGTAAAGCGGGCAAAGGTTTACTCAGAGCCATAAATACTGCAGTGGTGTCGTCGGTTTCGTGCATCCCTGGGTCGCGTCTGGATAAAGCATCTGCAACCTTATTTGTAACTACTGTTTTGTATTAAATTGTGAAGTGGTAGCCTAAGAGCTTCCGTAGATACTGCCATTGTTCTAAAAATCGGCCTAGGCGGACCAATTAATCGGCCTAGGCGGCCTAGGCGGCCCTAACCGTAGAGTCCTAGTCGGTCTAGTCGGCCAAAAAATCGGCCTAGTCGGCCGAAAAATCGGCCTAGTCGGCCGCCTAGGCGCTAGGCGCCCCTCTACCGCCCGACTAGCGCCTAGCGAGTTTTAGAACAATGGATACTGCTGCTGCTCCGGGGTCTGTATCACCTATTGTAACAAATCCTTCAAGCTCTTTTGGTCGGTGCGGATGATGAAAGTATGTCCCACCAAATATTGCCGCCATTTGTGTACTGACTCCACAATGGCATATAACTCTCGATTGTAGGTGGAGGCCGCTTGCATGTGTGGTCCTAATTTCTTGCTGAAATAAGCAATGGGCCGCCCCTCTTGCATGAGCACTGCACCGATGCCTTTGGAAGAAGCATCTGTTTCTACCACAAACGGTTGGTTGAAATCCGGGAGCTTAAGAATTGGGGCGGTTGTCATAGCATGTTTGAGAGCCCCAAAGGCTGCCTCAGCGTCTTCAGGCCAATGAAATGCATCCTTCTTCAATAAATCCGTTAAAGGGGCTGCAATGGAAGCATAATGGAACACAAAGCATCGATAGTAGCCTGTCAACCCAAGAAAACCTCGTAATTGTTTGGCTGAAGTGGGCGTCGGCCAGCTGGTCATAGCTGCGATCTTCTCTGGATCGGCGTGCACACTTCCGGTGGTAATGATATGCCCTAGGTAATCAATAGAGGACACCAGAATATCGTCAAAGAAGACAATAACAAATTTGCGAAGATAAGGTCCAAATAATTGATTCAGCGTGGCCTGGAATGTTGAGGGAGCATTCGTAAGCCCCAAAGGCATTACTAGAAATTCATAATGACCCTCGTGTGTACAAAATGCGGTTTTATAAACGTCTTTAGAGTTCATCCGAATTTTGTGATATCCTTCCCGTAAGTCCAACTTGGTGAAGTATTTTGTGGCTCCCAATTCATCAAATAGTTCATCTACTGTGGGAATGGGAAAGTGGTATCGGATGGTGGCTTCATTTAACGCGCGGTAGTCAACACAGAACCGATAAGTCCCATCTTTCTTTTTCACTAGGAGTACTGGTGAGGAAAACGGATTGTGGCTCGGTTGGATAATTCCCTGCTCCAGCATTTCCCTTACTAAGTTCTCAATCTCCTCTTTTTGGTAATGGGGATATTTGTATGGCCGTACGTTAACTGGTTTTGTCCCAGGTCACAGGTGGATGCAGTGGTCATACTGGCGATGGGGTGGCAGCCCATTTGGGGGTCGAAACATGTGCTCTTTTCCCTGAAGTAGTTCCACTATTTGTGGTGGGGTCTCCTGAGGCCATTCCAAGGTGTCATCTTTGTTGTTGTCAGTAGAGGATGAGTGAAATAACTCCCACATAACTATGGACTTCATCTGCCTCCCACAGAGCCATAAATACTGCAGTGGTGTCGTCGGTTTCGTGCATCCCTGGGTCGCGTCTGGATAAAGCATCTGCAACCTTATTTGTAACTCCTGTTTTGTATTAAATTGTGAAGTGGTAGCCTAAGAGCTTCCGTAGATACTGCTGCTGCTCCGGGGTCTGTATAACCTATTGTAACAAATCCTTCAAGTTGTTTTGGTCGGTGCGGATGATGAAAGTATGTCCCACCAAATATTGCCGCCATTTGTGTACTGACTCCACAATGGCATATAACTCTCGATTGTAGGTGGAGGCCGCTTGCATGTGTGGTCCTAATTTCTTGCTGAAATAAGCAATGGGCCGCCCCTCTTGCATGAGCACTGCACCGATGCCTTTGGAAGAAGCATCTGTTTCTACCACAAACGGTTGGTTGAAATCCGGGAGCTTAAGAATTGGGGCGGTTGTCATAGCATGTTTGAGAGCCCCAAAGGCTGCCTCAGCGTCTTCAGGCCAATGAAATGCATCCTTCTTCAATAAATCCGTTAAAGGGGCTGCAATGGAAGCATAATGGAACACAAAGCGTCGATAGTAGCCTGTCAACCCAAGAAAACCTCGTAATTGTTTGGCTGAAGTGGGCGTCGGCCAGCTGGTCATAGCTGCGATCTTCTCTGGATCGGCGTGCACACTTCCGGTGGTAATGATATGCCCTAGGTAATCAATAGAGGACACCAGAATATCGTCAAAGAAGACAATAACAAATTTGCGAAGATAAGGTCCAAATAATTGATTCAGCGTGGCCTGGAATGTTGAGGGAGCATTCGTAAGCCCCAAAGGCATTACTAGAAATTCATAATGACCCTCGTGTGTACAAAATGCGGTTTTATAAACGTCTTTAGAGTTCATCCGAATTTTGTGATATCCTTCCCGTAAGTCCAACTTGGTGAAGTATTTTGTGGCTCCCAATTCATCAAATAGTTCATCTACTGTGGGAATGGGAAAGTGGTATCGGATGGTGGCTTCATTTAACGCGCGGTAGTCAACACAGAACCGATAAGTCCCATCTTTCTTTTTCACTAGGAGTACTGGTGAGGAAAACGGATTGTGGCTCGGTTGGATAATTCCCTGCTCCAGCATTTCCCTTACTAAGTTCTCAATCTCCTCTTTTTGGTAATGGGGATATTTGTATGGCCGTACGTTAACTGGTTTTGTCCCAGGTCACAGGTGGATGCAGTGGTCATACTGGCGATGGGGTGGCAGCCCATTTGGGGGTCGAAACATGTGCTCTTTTCCCTGAAGTAGTTCCACTATTTGTGGTGGGGTCTCCTGAGGCCATTCCAAGGTGTCATCTTTGCTGTTGTCAGTAGAGGATGAGTGAAATAACTCCACATAACTATGGACTTCATCTGCCTCCCACATAGCCTATAAGTGCGAAAATGAGATGCGGGTAGGTTGTTTAGGAATCTCCCCTTGCATTAGTATGGGTTTCCCATTAAGTTGAAACTCCGGAGCACATGTAACATGAGAGAGATAGACACAAAACATTGATTTTACGATATTTCTCTCTCCGTCTTTCCACGCTCTTATGTGTTTTTGGTAAGTTTTTCTCTGCAATGTCAAGCACAATGTCTACATCTACAAATTGTGTTTGACATTATGAAGAAACACTTACCAAAGTGATATAAGATCATTCAAATAAGGAGAAATATATTTTATTTATTGTTTTTTGATTGGTTATCTCATATGCACCGTTAATGTTTTAGCATTGGAGACGGTCTAACCTTACACAACACATAAATATCATTGATTTATGAAAAATAACCCTCAAATTTTTTAATTCAGTTTTAATTTTTGAGAAGGAAACTTTTACTTACTAATTAAGGAGTACAAAACATCCCAGCCAAACTTTTATCCCACAAGTCCCATAGTCACGGTAATTTCTCTTTCACCCGGCCAAACTTTTAGAAGGTACTCTTTCTCCCCATTTGTTTTTGAGAAAACCCTAAATTCAATCCATGTCTCTCAATTCTAAAATTCAGATGTAAGCGCACTTGCAATTCTCCGTCATTTCATCGTCTCATCTTCACTATTTAAGTTTTTTTTCTTCTTCGTCGATATAAGGGTGGCATTGACGAGTGGGATATCAGTTAATGGCACAGCGACGAGGAGAATGTGCGACGGTTCCGGCAAGGTCGAATCCCGTTGATGCAGTATATTCCCATATACCCCAGGGGTATCATAATCACTGGTAGAAAGCATTATGGATCCGTCAAAGGCGCAAGAAATACTAAGTCCACAATCCGAGACTGACCCTGACCCCAATCGCTGAGGTCGGGGAAACACCAAGCTCAGAAACCAACCAGACTCAGCGGATAACGAAGCCAACCGACCCCGACCCCGAGGTCGGGAAGACATCAGGTTCAGAAATCAACCGAACTCGGCAAGTTATGAGCCCGACCTCGATGCACCCGAGGTCGGTACCAGGTCTGACCTCGGAAATCAAACATTTGGTCAACGGTAGTCAAGCACCAGGCAGTCGGCTACCTCCAAGGCAGGAACAAAGGACAATAAGACGGGTCCTCTCGACACGAGCCCGAGTTCTCGGATATTGGCCTCACTGATCCCCGAGGTCAGGATAAAGCATCATGTACTTAGATAGAACCCGCAAGGATTTATCTCGCAAGGAAACACCGCCACGTCACTTTCTGTACCAAAGGAATACTCCGGATTATCCACGTGCGGTTGCACGAGGCTTCTGGCAGAAATTCTGTTAGCAGAATAATCAATCAGCCAGCTATCAAGGGTTCTCTCTCCAATCAGCTTTACACGTGGCTGCTTCTCATCGAATTAGGCTGTTAGTTTGTTAGAATAACTTTACACGTGTCCTTCTCCCATTAGACTAGCATCTTTGGCTTGGCCACCAAGTATTTCCCTTTTTTCCTTAGTATAAATATCACCTTCCAACTTGTGGAAAGGAACGCTTAATCTATTGCACTCTTGAGACTTATACACTGAGATTTTACCAATTTACGATATGTACTTTCCGATCAGTACACTCTCCCTTCTACTCTCATTTTCGGTGGATTCCGGCCACCCCTGGTCCGACGATCCATCACCCGTGATTAATCGGCTCTTGTGAGTCTACTCTTATCTTTAACCTTTGTTTTTGCGTTTTGCTATTTCGTTTAATAATTGTGGTTATTATTCTTTAATTTGGTGATAGATTGTATTGTGAAGTTTCGTTGGATTGGTTCCTTGCTTCATGTTTTCAGCCGCTTTAATATCGAATATGGAATTTCAGTGATGGTTGATGCTACTAATTTGGTGTTTTCTTTTTCTTGCTTTGACCAGTCAGGTCAACTATGGTGACAAAGTGCTTATTTACCTTTTATTCTACTATTGGTACTACTGATATATCTTCAATTCCATTTTTTTCTTTCAAATTTCATATTAACTAAATTATTTCTACATTTCAGAGACCTATTTGAGGATTTGCTTGCTATGGGAGACCAGAGAGTTTGACTTCAGTAAAGATTTGGTCTAAAAAACCTTTGATGAGGTTTTCAAAGTTCTAAGTGGTAATGACCAATTGACCAGTGCATGGCTATTCTGTACAAGGTTTTTCAAAGGCAAAGTCGGTTTACTGAAAGAACTACACTAATCAACTTAGTATACTAATCTGTTTACTAGACAAAAACTGTTTCACATCTATATATTAACTAATTTAATTCAAAGTTCAGTTAGTAAAACTTTAAATATCTAATGTCTCTAACCAATAGTTTAGTATCTATATATTAACTTATATTAGTTAATCAATTTACTAATAAATCGAGTAGCATGTGTATATAAATTGAGTTAATGTATGTATATTAACTAACATTTTAGTATCCATACATTAACTAATCTGTTTACTATCTATATATTAACTCACAGTTTAGTATCTATATACTAACTGATATTAACTTATAAGTCATGACAGGGGTGACATGTTTTCCAGTTTGCTGGGGATTTTCTCATTGGGTAACTCTTTTCAAGAATACACAACTTGTGAATTATTACTTGTCAGTTTTGTGTACCTACTTTAGTAGTTGGTTACAAAACAGGGACTTGTGTAGCAGTAGATAAATCCTCATATTGTCAAATACTTCGTATGTTAAACTTTTGTCTTATGAATTAGTTATTTACTTTTTTCCGTGAAGGCACTTCTATTTATGGTTTCCGTTGTTCACTTACTTAAATTAATAATGTACTCTTTGTTGGAGAGTTTAGTTTCAAAGTCCGTTAAGAGCTTTTACTTAGGTGCTACAATTTGACGTCTTATTTGCTAACTTTGATCTGCTATTTGGGGCATCTTAGTATTTTTGAGCTTGTTGATGCATTATTGTAGATGACACTAAATGGCATCTTTTTGCACTTGAGGTACTTTATTATGGAGTTCTTGCTAGAAGGACAGCAAAATAGTGAGGAAGAGAAGCAGAGTGGGGCTTGGTGTGGGTTTTCCGAGACTATGCAAGAGCTATTCCTCTGGAGATGTTCCACCCGAGGGAAGTAGAGATCGTCATAGTACCAGAAACTTTTAGCTAGATCAAAGGTCAAGGTTGGAGATGATATTGATGTTGAATCGGGTGCAGTTCAAGTTATTGAAGGCTTTTATAAGAGAGAGCTGCAATTAGTTCAGCATACTTGTGGATGATTTGTGGATCATAAAATCTCAGTTGTTAGTAATGGCAGGAGAGGAAAACTCAGTTTGTCAGTATTTCTTTCATAGTATGAGGGCTGTTGACTGTCTTAGTTAGAGTAGAAGCTTCAATGTTTTATGAGTGCAGTTCAGTACTTCAGTGATCCTCCGAGTTGTTGTATTGTGTAAAATGCAGTTCATGATATTATTAATGATAATTCAGTACATAGTGTTGACAAATGATACGCAACCTTATCTATTTTGAATGATGGAAAATGTTTAAAATTGTCATTTTATAGGCACTATCCGACTTTTGAATCTTTTTTGTAGCATAACATAAATACTTCACCATGACGAACTAAGTAACTTATTTATGAAAACTTTGGTGTCACCGCTTTTATGAGTATATGTGAATCATCACTAAAAGTTATATTTTATTGACAATTTAGGATTCGTCATTTATTATCACTAGTATAGATGACGAAATTCAGAATTACATGACAAAATTATTGATATAAAAGTGACAAATTCATCGTCGCTAAAAGTGATAATAATGGTGACAAAGAACAAAAGTGTCACCAAAAAATGATTATATAGTGACGAATCCCAATATTGTCATATATACCTTTTGTCACGGAGCTACGGCGACGAACACTGTGACACAAATAAATTGTCATAAAAGAGTTTTAGTAACAAAAATTGAAGTTTTTATGACGATTTTTTTTTTTCATATTTTATCATATTTCCTGTAGTGTCCACCGTTAATTGTGCGTAATCATGTGAAACTTTCCCGAGCTCCTGCAGCCACTGAACTCCTAGCACGACATCCGGTCCATGTATTGGTAGAATGAATAAATCTATCACGAAATTATGACCCTGGACGTATAAACTCGTCTGTTTACAACTCATCTCACACGGTAGTGCATCACCATTCCCAATATAAACGTGAAAGGGTGGCACTTCAGTGATGGGAAGCTGTAATTGTTCTGCTATTATGGGTCGAATGAAATTATGAGTGCTCCCCCCGTCAATTAAGATTGAGACTGTGGCTTCTGCCAGCGTGCCTCTCAGACGGAGAGAGAGAGGGTGACCTGGTCCCGCCATGGAATTCAAACTTGAAATGTCGCTTGTCCAAGCCACCTCCTGGAAGTTCTCCGTCATGGATTCAGGTTCTTCCGTTACATCGACTGTGCCAAATAATAATAGGAAACGACTTTGACATCTGTGGTCGGGCATGTATTTCTGGTCACAATTAAAGCAAAGCCCTTTTTCTAGCTTGGCTTGCCGTTCGGCTGGAGAAATGCGTTTGACGGGCAAACTTGGAGGTAATGGTTTTGTCTGTTGGTGCTGCTGCGGCCTGAACTGAGGGTTAGATGAGTTTGCAGAATGTGGTCGGGGAGGCCAAGCCGGAATAGGTTTAGATGAGCCGTGGATCTCATTGTGTAATTCGGTGTGTTTCGCTTCTATTTCCCGTGCAAGAGCAAAAGCCCTAGGTAATGTTATGGGTTGAAGCATTCTGACCTCCCTGCGAACTGCCGGATTTAATCCAGAGGTGTACATCCAAATAAGCACTGCCTCTGGCACATCTTTCACCTTATTCAACAACCTTTCATATTCGGCTTGGTACGCGGACACCGTAGTTGTCTGCCTCAGCTTTGAGAGTTGACCGGTGAAATCCTCAAAATGTGAGGGATCGAAGCGTAAGCGTACCTGTGATAGAAATTTCCCCCAAGATTGCAGCAAATTGTTATTTCTCATCCACCGAAACCAATCTGCAGCTTCCCCTTCTACCATGAAAGTGACCAGGCGCAATCTGTGCTCGGGCGGAATGTTGTGGAAAACAAAATACTCCTCAAGCTTGAATATCCAACTATGAGGATCGGTTCCGTCAAACTTGGGTGGGTCGAGTTTAATCTGGGGCTAGCGATTGTGAAAAAGGTGGGGCATCTCGCCGGCCATTGTGGTTGGGGTGTGTGGGAAAGGTACTGTCGATGACAATTGGGTTTGGGGAAACTGGGAATGGCCGGAGAATCCCGGTGGTGGGGGTGTCACTGGTCTAAGCGTTTCGAAAAGTTGATTGAGTTGCTGCACATTCCTTTGGAGAGCTTGTGTTGTTTGGAAAGTGAAGACGGAGTGTTGGTCAAAACGCTGGATTAAGGCATTGATGGCTGCTTCCCAAGGTTGAGGTTCTGGTGTTACGAGCTCTGTCGAGGAGCTTGAGGGAGGTTGTCGGGGGTCATGCCTCTCAATGAAAGCACCAGTTGATAAGGGAGGCTTCGAGTGCTCACTGTCTCCGGTAGTAAACTAAGAGAATGTTGTAAAACTAAAAAGAAGATGTTAAAATGGTTTATTTTCTTTTTTTTTTTCCCTGTGGCAGGATTACATATGGTATAAATAGGAAAACATTCTAGAGTTGTCTAACAATTAGGATGCTGAAAAAGGTAATAAGGCTGGACAATATTCTCTATTATTAATTTGGCTTGATTTCCTCCTGTTTGTCTGAATCAATCTTTTCTCATCCTTTACTATCCATATATATAAGCTTGATCTAAAAAAAAAAAATATATAAGCTTGATCTTTGGTTGATCTTTTTGCACGTGCAGATCTTCTGGGTTCTCCTGGCAGATTATTCTTTAGGAACGTAACATTCTTTATGTTATTCTTAAATGTCTTTTTACTTTTCTTTTCAAATAAGCAACTCAATTCCTTTCTCGTAGTACTAAATTGTATCCAATTTCCAAAAAGTGATCACTTTTGCATAAGAACAAAAATGTGACTAAGAATGTCATATATTTGGAAAACATGATATCATTGTCACATTTTCATGTCACCGCCAAATTTTTATGTTATTAACGGATGTCACATCCAAATTTTCATGTTGCTTACAGATGTCAATGTCACTGTGAAACATGTCATTGTGAGTCTCTAGCTATGTGTGTGTGTAATTTTTTTTACCCCGAGAGGGTCTTAGGAAGGGGCCGGGGTGGGGGAGTCTAGGACAAACAGGGGTGAAACTCCCTCCACGAGTTTCAGACTCGAGACCTCCAGTATGGGAGAGTGAGTTGGCGATATACCCAACAATTAAATATAATCATCCAAAACTAACTATTCGTGTAGAAGAAATAAAATTACTCCCGCCGTCCCAATATAAAAGGCACATTTTCCTTTTTGGCCCGTCCCAATATAAAAGGCACATTTCCTTTTTTTGAAAAACAAAACAGTGCAAAACAGTGTCCAAACAGTGTCCAAATAGTGTCAAACAGTGTTCCTCCTTAAAATGTTTTAAAAAGCAAATGTGCCTTTTATATTGGGACGGAGGGAGTAATTGGTTTCAGTCTAAGAGTATTTCTAAAATATATAAAAAAATCGAAAATAGCTTTCAAACAATAAAAATGAATTCATATTATGGAGTTCAAACCAAATAGGCTTTAAATAAATTTCATTTCTATATTTCTAAGATAAGAGGTGGCTATATTTCTATAATTAAACTAAAAGAAGATGAACAGTGCAAGAACAAATAAGAAATTGAAGTCCTAAACTAGATGGCTTACCTCAAGTTGAAGATTTGAACTCTACGATGAAAAAGGAATTGGCGTCGAAATATATTGGGATAGTGTTCCATGATCGGTAGATGAAGCTCTGAACCAGGTTACTTTTTGTTGGATAACTGTCTGAGCTCTATCTACTATGGCGAGAATTTCCCTTGCAATGGATTGGCGCAGATAAGAACCGACTGAGGAAGGGAACGGCCTTTCTAGTTAAAGGAGTTTCTCAGTGAAAACTGTGAAAATGAAAGTAGGGTTAAGGTTTAGAGAAAATTTGGAATACATTATTCTAAAATGTTTGAAGTTAGTCTCGGTTAAGTTATATGCTGATTTGTAAGTTGGATAGTAGACCCGCCAAAGTGCGCGCCAATTTTCGCGGTTTTATATTTAGTAATAACGTCGATTAAAACCAACGCAATGATTCTTTAAAACCGACACTAAGCTTGTACCGCAAAATAAGAATTTGATTGCCAACGCTTAAGAAACCAATGTTGGATACACATTTAACGTCAATTATTTAAACCGTTGCTAGAAAAGCGAAGCTAAGTGCTGCTTTTCAGCTAATCGCGATTAGCTGAGCTGAACTGCTTCCTCTTTAATATGTACTACCTCCGTCCCATAAAACTTGGCCAAAATTCCCTTTCTAACCGTACCAAATTTCGCTTTTTAAGCTTACCAAAGTAGTTTTTCTCTCTCTTATAAACAAATCTCAATCATACAATTTTTGTAGTACGGATGGAGTATATAAATATATTTATTTATTTATTTCGTCGGAAATGGTACATTATTCAGGTGAAATAAAACTGAAAAGGTTTTTAATATGGTTGATTTATTAGCTATATGATTAAACCAAAATAAAAAATTACCAGACTATATTTATATCTTTCTATGTAATGATAATCATCTATGATCACTCAAGACGACAATTGGAGATATATATGTCTATTGTTGCGAGGTTGTAGAGGCCTTGCATTTCTTTCTGCGAAGTCATGAACCGCTTTTCGGAGCAGCTTTATTTGCTTCCTGGAAACGTCGTGTATCTTTTTATTGACAGTCCAAATGACGCCTTCGGTGCAAGGTGGGATAGTGAGAGAACCTGTGTATCTGTAATAATCATTGCTTATGAATTTGATTTCATTTGGATCAACAAACCCTGCATTTATCATCACTTCACCTTTTTGATCTATCATAGATGCTATTTTCTTCGTCACCCGGGACAGAAACCGGTTGGGTTTATGACCAATGCGGTAGAGAACCGAAAACACAGCTGTTGTGTTCTTTCCACTTGTTTCGTCTTTATTCATGTGCAATGCATGTAGCTCCAGATCATACCGGGTCCCGTGAAGAGTGTGCTCGGAAGGAGAGTGCCAATGAACCGCTTTGAGGGAGAAGTGTTTGCCATTGATCGGAATGGATCCGGGATCACCCACCCATTCAATGGAAATGTCATGGCCTCGGTTGTGAAAAGTAGCATTGGCTGGTGTGTAAGTGTTCATAGTGATGTTGAGGTCCCGATGGCGAAAGCCGCGGCGTTTGATGATAGGAGCCGAGAGGGTGAGGGGAGACTGCATCTTTCCATCCCGACAAGCAGCCCATTCTTTCTTCAGCTCTCCCCATCTCCCCGGTCCCTTTTCGCTCTTCTCGTTGTAATCAAACTCCCTCTCATCCTCAACTTCTTGTGCTTGTGTTGCAGCAAACTGGCAAATGAATACACAGATGATCATGAGCAGAGATCCAGCAAAAAGGAAAGAGGAGAAAGGCAGCTTTCCTGTACTGAACTTATACATGCTTAATTTCTAGCAGTAGCAGCCGATTAATTTTTATTTGGTGCCTGCCGGCCAGTCCAATATATATAGGATGAACCCAAGGACCCCTCACGGTGGTAAACCTTATATTCATGCGCATCACAGGCCCAAACCCAGCACATAGGAGCTGTGACCTCCTCACGATGGATGCGGGTTTCGATATTTGATCATTTGTCTAACTTTCCCACTGCTTTACCAGTTGAGCTACCCGTGCGAGTATAGGATGTATTTTCTTAATAGTAGCAAAACGTACCTAAAAATCACAAATAGTATTACATTGTTTTATATTCTCTAAATGAGACTAATTATGTATGTTCCGACAAATATACCCATGTACCTTTTTGGATTAATATTAATATTAAATAAAATTAATATATATAAATTAGAAAAAACATAAATTACTCCCTATAAATAAAAAAAAAAAATAGAAAAAAATATGATAAAAGAAAACATGAAAAAGAAAAAATAAAAAGTAAAACTAATTATATATACAGGCCATTGCCGTCCCCATCATCATCAGCTCCGATCACCGAAAAAAATGTCAACACGCATTAGTAATGCCACATTTATGGAAGTTTCAGTGAGTAATAATGCCATTTTCTTGGCATTTTCAGAAAAAATGACTTTTTTTACACAAAATGGCATTTTGTTCACCAATCGGAGGTGGTGGTGCTGGGAGGCGGTAGAGGCGGTGGGAAAGGAATAAATATTTTTTTATATTTTTTATGTGCTTTTACTCTTTTTTATTAATCTTTTAAAATTCTTTTGAAAAAATTAAATTAAATTTATATTTTATAAATTTATTATTATTATTTACGATTTTTTTATTATTTTACAATGTCATTATGAATTAAAACATTTTATTATGAATTAAGAGTTAAAACATTATGAATTAATACCTCCATATTTTCCTCCACACTTGAAAAAGTCCGATTAAAAACCAAGTATCTTTAATTAGTAAACGTCTTTATTATTTTACTAAGGTCGACTTAATTATAACTTGAAATCAGTGACAGTGAGTTACGGGCATACGTCATATTTCAAGTCTTGTCATTATAACTTGAAATCAGTGAGTTACGGGCATACGTCATATTTCAAGTTTTGTTATTATAACTTGAAATCGGTGAGTTATGGGCATACGGTCATATTTCAAGTTTTGTTATTATAACTTGAAATCAGTGAGTTACGAGCATACATCATATTTCAAATTCTCAACTACCTGGCGAAGTTGCCGACATATATTATATAAGTGACAACTCCGGTACCCATTTAAAAAATGAGGTCTCATACCTACCACTCACATGATTGGTTCAAATCATAAATCATTTTTAACTTAGATTTAAATAATTCAATTGCAATATTGTGATTGATCTAAGTGGATAAAGTTGTGTTACCTTTCAAATCGTCAAACGAATTGACAACTTTCAAAACGTCAATCCATCCAGCGACTTATTCTTGGGATTAGGAATACTGCAGCCAATGATCGTTCCAACTTAAAGAAATTCAGTTAGTGGGGCACAAATATTAAAAAAATCATTTTTCTTTAAATATTATAATTTTTTCGTTTTTGCTCTTTTTTTTACAAAAAAATATATTAAAATTCATAACATTTTATGATCTTTCATATGACGCCAACTTTGCATGTATATTTTTTTTAAATGAAAGTTAATTAAATAGGCTTCCTATTTTCCAACCTCAGATATCAAAATAGTTAATTAAATCAAAAGTGTACCGAAAAGAAAATGGAGTAGCTTATAAGCATGAAACATTATATTATACCTGTTTTTATCTCGTTGGAAACAGGGGTGTAATCAGGACGGATGTTTACCCTGCGCCAACTATACACTAAAAACATTATATAAAATTTTTAAAAGCGACAATAGTGTGAACATAACGATTAAAATTCATTAAAATTATAGTAATATTTTTAAACAATACATACAATGTTGGAAACTAAAACGCTAACTGGACACAAAGCTCTTTGACCTTAGCAAACTTATCTATGACAGACTCAACGTCGATTTTGTTGGCAAATTCATTTTCAATAAAGATGGTCAAATGATTGGCAAGAAATTCATTTTTCATCTTGTTACGAAAATCATTCTTCACGAGTTTCATTGCAGAAAATGATCTTTCTGTTGTTGCAGTCGAAACAGGTAAAGTCAATACAACATGAATTAATCTTGTAACCATTTTGAAGTGTTCTGCCTTTCCAGATTTGACCAACTCCTCACTCAACTTCGCAAGAGAATGAACTTAAAACGAACGCAATGTGATTTTTGCCTTTTTGGAAGTAGATTGAGTAGCCATACCTACTAAAACTAACAAAAAATTAAAAAACTCACTACAACATTTCAAAATCAAATGTATCACTCAAAAGTGTTACAATAGCACTGAAAAGTGTTACATTAGAGAAAATGTAACACTTTTATAGGTATGTTACATCTTCAATGTTACGTTAGGTCTTAAATTGTAGTAGTGACTAATCAATATTTTATTTAAATTCATATAAATAATATTAATATTTGAAGAAATTCACAAGTTGCATTTGACATTTCTAAATCCTAATTTTCATTTTACAATTCAAATCACACAAATCAAAAAATAACAAAAAAAATTGTAGAAGCACACTGCACACAAAACAATTAACAAATAAATACTTAAATTAAACTAAAAATTGTAAAAACAAAAAACACTTTTAGTCTGAAACCCTTACCTCGAGAAGTCAAGAGAACTGGAGAAGCTCAGAAGCAGGTGAGCTGTGAGCAGGTTAGCAGGCAAGGAAACGTAGTTGCGCAAGGCCAGCGGCGGAGGAGAGGCGAGTGGACGGAGTAGTCTGCACGTCCATCGGCTCTGTATATGCAGCTGCACCAGAAGGTTTATTTGCACTGGGCCATACACTGGGCCAGTATGTTTTTTGCACTGGGCCAATTCTAAATAATTTTTAAA
Organism: Cuscuta epithymum; assembly: GCA_945859915.1. NCBI lineage: Eukaryota > Viridiplantae > Streptophyta > Magnoliopsida > Solanales > Convolvulaceae > Cuscuta > Cuscuta epithymum. Next base: position 5,034 of record CAMAPF010000150.1, on the reverse strand, counting down.
AATTCATACACTAGGTATATGAAAAAGACTGGACCATGGCCCAGCCAGGACACCCCTCCCTCCGCCCCTGGTCGGAAAGATTTTATCGAGTTTTAAAACTCGTATTCAAGCGCCATTTTAAAATGTTACGGGATGGTTACCTAATGAACCGAATTTGAAATCCAATACCGTGTTTACGCTAAATATGTTATATTCACGCTGAAACCACCATATTACAGAAAACATTTTACTCCGTCCCCCTAAGTTTGTCTCGTTTTACATTCTTCATTTGTCCCTCTAAGTTTGTAACATACCATATTTGGTAATATTTGAGTGGGTAGAATTCATTCTTACTTTATTCACACTTTATCAATTGAATAACAACCACACAATTCTACTTTTTCTTAAAAATCACACCACACCCCTTTGTCCCAAACTTAGGGGGACGGAGGTAGTATATCTTTTATTTGATCATATCTTGCTGTATGTTCTTTCAATGCGCGTTTTATATCTTCTTGGAAAGATCATTTTGAGTTCTAAAACTAATATCTCGACTACTCAAAAATTTACAGAGCCAAACTCGAGCACCATTTTCTATTAGGTAAATATTCATTTCATTATTTCCATGTAGTATATTAATGATAATTTCGTAGGCATAAGATATGACCTTTAACACATTGACTTTTGTATATGAAATTATTCTTTAACCTTCAATTAGATATGGAATTATGATGCATTAAAAAATTACAAGGACTAAAATCATGAATTGAATTTTAAATTAATCTTTATAAATTCACTTAATTGGACTTTTAAATTATTTATGAATAAAATATATTGTATTAATAAAATAAATAAAAAATATAAGAAAAATAGTTAAAATGATCATCTACAGTAATTTCAGCTGATACAACAAGTAACTCCAATCTTACTTTTTCTTATCAATACACAATTCAGCGCGAAAGAAAAAGTTACGTGTTTGGTTAAAAAGTTGAAAAAAGTTGGTTGATAAGTCCATAAGCCGAAAAAACAGAGTCTCCAAAAAATCATTAGTTAAAAATCATTAGTTAAGGAATTAGAGTTTTGTTTTGGTAGGACAGTTTCCGCTAGAGTAGAGGTTTCATCCATTCAGTTCCGTAGATTTTCGCTTTGGTGGGCATGATTTAAATCGGCTTGGTCTTTTAAAATGTACGATTAAAAACCTATGTTGTAAAACTCGAACCGGACCATTTGAACACGAGTGTCTCCCTTGAGTAGCCGGCTTGCAAACCACCGTACCACACCATCTTGTCTGTTATTGTTGATGTTTAGACGTATTGATTATATACTAGAGTAGTCTAGTATTATTAAAAGCTAACTCTTACTTGATAAATAATAATACTAAATAATAATCATTATTACTAAATGCTCTCAATCAATAACATTAAAAGATAAGTATGAATTGATAAATAATCATAATCATAATAAAATATAAGTGTAATATTATTATAGTATTACAGAGTATTATTATAGTAACAATAAGTGAAATTATTTATGTAATATTTAATTTTTTAATAAGCATCATATATGTATTTATTGTCAATTTAATTTAAAATACATTTTATATTTTGTTAAAAACTTGTATATTTTAGAATAATAACTTAATTTCTATGTTGACCGGGGTTTCCGGCGTTGACCGGGTTGACCCGCCGGGTCCGGGTTGACCCGTGACCCAATCATCCGGCCGGGTGGCTTCCCGGTCCAGTTTTTACAACATAGTTAAAAACGAGTGTCTTAAGAAAACGGATCTTTATTATTTTAATGAGGAGGTAAGGTCGATTTAGTACATCAACTTGTATGAGGTGGAGTAAAGAGTACACTATATTGCATTTGATCTTTTTAAGTACATAAATTCGGGTTTTTAGTGTTAATTAAGTACACCCGTTAGATTAACATGTTAATACGGCCGAGTTAGCATACAAAATGCTAATAGGTCGACTTCTTAAAGGTCGATGTCGGCCCCCAACCACTTGATCGACTTCCCCTTGGTCGACGTCAGTCCCGCGCAAGTCGACTTCTCCTTAATCGATGCACCCTTGCTAGCCGATGCCCCCCGCTGATCGACCTCCGAAGGTCGATTTTTCCTTTTAGATCAACTTCGTGAAGGTCGGCGCCATAACCTTTGTCTATTAACCCTTCTTACTCAACATTGCATTAACCAACTCAGCTGTATTAACGCGTTAATCTAACAAGTATACTCAATTAACACTAAAACCCTGAATTTGTGTACTTAAAAAGATCAAATGCAATATAGTGTATCATTTACTCCACCTCATACAAGTTGGTGTACTCAATTGACTCTTTCCTCTTATTTTTAATAAGGTCAACTTTGTAACTTGATCGGTGAGTTACGGGCATACGACATATTTCAACTCCCTCACAAAGTTGCCGGAAATATTATATGATGGCATTATAAAAAAACTTTCTCTATCCCGCAAAATATTTGCCGATTGGATTTGAATCTGACTTTAAGAAAGTAAGAATAAAGCGAAAATGTATGACAACACCCAAGTTCAAAACTCATCTCAGACAAGGATGTTGACATTTAAAACAATAGATACTACGGAGTATAAGAAAAGCGAAAATATAGCAAAAAAAGGTGAAAATATATGATTGTGGTTGAATAAGAAAAAAGTAAATGAATGGTAGTCATACAAACCTTTCCAAAAAGGGAAATGAGAAGAATATTTTGGAACATCCCAAAGGGTAAGTGTAAAGAATTTTCAGCAGTGGAGGGAGTATTGTTTTATTTTTCGCTAGATTTTTGTTAAATAACAGTCGACCAAAGAGAAAACTGAGTAGCTTATAATAAACATGAAACAATATATGTAAAAAACATGAAACAATATATTATGTTTGTTTTTTATCTCGTTGGAAAGACCTTATCGAGTTTTAAAACTCATATTCAGACTTCATTTTAAAATATTACGGGATTGTTACTAAATGAACCGAATTTTGAATCTAAGACCATGTTTACGCAAAAATGTGATATTTCACGCTGAAAACGTTATATTACATAAAACGTTTTATTGGGGGAAACAGTACAATGCGAAAAGGAAATAAAAGAAAGAAAATAAAATAGTACAGAGAAAGAAAAACCTAAAACTAGACCCAAGGGAATTCTCTAGAGTGAGACCTAGTCCTTATACTGTGGCGTCTTTTATTCTTTTCAGATTTCTTGTAAATTTTGAGTTGCATGTTCAAGTTGTCTATTGACAAGCAGTTTTCTAAGGTAACAAACATGGATTTGCTACAAATCGCTCTGTTGAACTTTGATTTCGTAATTTCTGTTGAAGTTGAGACAGGGGGAATAATGATCGCTTTCAGATGCATTTCCTAGAAAGCTAAGTCGTCCACGTAAAAAGAGTCATATGAGTGATAAAAGTTGTTTGAATATTTAATTTGATCATATTTTGATGTATGTTCTTCCGTTTCAAACGTTTTATATCTCATTGGGAAGATCATTTTGAATTCTAAAACTAATGTCCCGACTATTAAAAAAATCTATCGAGCCAAGCTCAAGCTCCATTGTGTACTAGGTAGCATATTAATGGTAATTTTAAATGCATAATATATGACCATTAACATGTTGAACTCTTGTATGTGAAATTATCTTTTTGGGATGTGCTGAACACCATTTTTTTATAAATCTTACCTATAATTAAAAACAAATTGGGCCGGGGTGGGTGGGGACCCATCGTGACTCCTACTATCATCCCCGTATATCACATTATTATATTGCTCATAAGGATGTGTTATTTTAAAAAACACATTCCTTTCTTCCCATTACACTTTATAAACTTCTATTATTAGATAGTCCAATTTTATTGTCAGTTCCACTTAAAGTAATAAATTTGTAATTAAAATTGTTTCTTTTTCATCTACACAAATCTAAATCACACAATTCTTATTTTTCTTAGTTTACGTGTAAGTTAATTAATTTTGATTATGTTAGGAAGTAGATTTTTTCTTTGGTAATTGGTAGGAAAGTTTCTGCTAGAGTGTTCCTGGATGTAGTTCCGTTAGATTTTCGCTTCGGTAGGCTTGATTTAAATCTCTTTGTTAGATTTTCTGCTAGGATTTTTAATTAAAAATTGTGTATATTTTACTCGATTTTGATTGAAATATTACTTGTTAGTTAACTGGGTACGTTTTTTTATGCTTTCACCTCAACCAAGGTCGCAAAGATAACATCATTCTCGCCAGACGCCAAGAACCACAGTGATGGACCAGATAGGGGGAGGGGGGTTTCTGTCCATGACACGCTCTCTTTAACAATCGAGAGGAGAGATGAAGCATTTCCGCAGCCGTCCTCTTCTCACTGTCGTAACGTGCATGGGGGGGTCCCCATACATGAGATCCCTGGACATCGGCAAGCCTGTAAATATCACACCCCCCTAGCCTTGCAATCAGGTAAGCCGAGATGTGGATGAACTCAAGAGATCAGATGCCTTGATGACCTAAGGAAAGTAGTAGAACGGCGGGGCCTACCTCATTCATGATCTGAGTTCACAAATCGTTTGTCTGACGAGTCATGGATGCCCCATGCCCCACTGCCACAAGGATATAAGCCTTGCAATATCAAGGTCTATCGAGGAAAGACTGACCCCCAACACCATGTCTCTAGGTAAATGGCTACATTGTGATGATGGGGTACGAAGATGCAATTAGATGTCAAGGATTCTATGTTACGCTAGATAGGTCGGCTTGGGAGTGGTATGATTCCTTACCTGATGGAAGGATACAAAACTATAGGAGTTGGCCCAAGCATCATTGCATGATTTTCCAGTTCAAAGGATTCTAAAAGAACTTTTCTCACCTCCTGGGAGTCAAACAAAGGCTCTAAGAGACCTTAACTACCTTCCTAACCCATTGGAGGGATGAATCAGAAAGGTTGATGGCCTTGATGATAATACAGTGGCCATCTTCACCAACACCTTGAGGTCGGGTGAGTTGCACAAAGAATTTGTGTCATAGCCCCCAACCTTGCACGAGGTTGCTTTTAGGACGGGCCGATCG